>CATIUR010000001.1:388314749-390817249 GCA_949592205.1 Helichrysum umbraculigerum
AATTCAGTGGCCTTTAATTATGTGGAAGTAATTATTAAAAAAAAAAAAAAATAAATAAAAATGCTTACCCTTCTGTGAGTGTTAAATTCGTTCTTACTGCATGACTTTGTGATGCTTATTAAACTTTGATATATTGCATGTGACTTAAACAGTTATATTTTTTTAGTTTACCTTTACATAACATAATTTGATATTTTATTAAAATTACTACCTCTTACACATTTTAGATATATATCATGATTTTGGATATTATATTGGGTTGATATCCCTCAGTCATTAAGTGCAGACCCTTTATATTAATTAAACTGTGGCTATTATTTTGATACCCTTTTAGTGTTTGTTGGGACCTTATATTGTTTTCTTGCAAATGTTGATCTACTTTATGATTGAGTTAAAATTTGTTATGATACACACACATATCTCTGTTACACTAATCACCCGTAATTCTTTAGTATATATTGATACCCTTATTGTGTTAAAACATGTATTAACTTGTATTCTGTTGTTTAGTAGTTCAATCATGTCAAACATTGCAAAGCTTGAATTTTTAGCTCTCGACATTACCGGAAAAAACTACTTATCATGGGTGTTGGATGCTGAAATGCACTTGGATGCTAATGGACTCGGTAATACCATTAAAGAGGGAAATGAAGCAAATGCTCAACAAAAGGCCAAGGCCATGATTTTCTTGCGTCATCATCTTCATGATGATTTGAAAACTGAATACTTAACAGTTAAGGATCCACTCATACTTTGGAAAAACTTAAGAGAAAGATATGACCACCAGAAAACTGTTGTCTTGCCAAGGGCTCGTTATGAATGGAGCCACCTAAGGCTGCAAGATTATAAATCAGTAAGCGAGTACAACTCGGCCATGTTTAGAATCACTTCTCAACTGAACTTATGTGGTGAGAAGATCACTGATGAGGAAATGTTGGAGAAAACATTCTCAACATTTCATGCCTCAAATGTACTTCTCCAACAACAATATCGTGAAAGAGGCTTTAAGAAATATTGCGATCTAATTTCATGTTTGCTTGTGGCTGAGCAAAACAATGAGCTCTTGATGAAAAACCATGAGACCCGTCCAACTGGCGCCGCCCCATTACCGGAGGCGAATGTGGCATGACAACCAAAATGGAGGTCGTGGCCGTGGACGTGGTCGTGGACGTGGTCGTGGTCGTGGCCGTGGCCGTGGCCGTGGACATGGTAGAGGAAATTCTCGTGGTATTCAGTTCAAAAACACAAGTGGTAACCAAAGGGGCAACAACAGTAAGAATGAACGAGGTGGGAAAGCCAAAGGGACGGTAGCAAACGGGTGCTACCGTTGTGGAATTAAAAATCATTGGGCACGTGAATGTACTACAGCCAAGCATCTTGTGGAACTTTATCAAAAATCCCTTGAAAACAAAGGCAAAGGGATAGAGGCAAACTTCACCTATGAGGATGACAAAGTTGATGTCGCCTATGAACCACAAGATCATCCTGATGCAACTCATCTAGATGTTGGCGATTTTCTTACAAATGAGTGATTCACACCCTAAACCCATGAACAAGTTATCCTTATTTTAATTCTCGTCATGAATAAGCGGTTTTTTTTTTTAGAATAAATTGTCGTTGTTCCACGACAAGTCTTGTGTTTGAAATTTTGGGTTTAAGTTTGTTATGAAGACGTTTATGCTATCAGTTTTTGTTGTCTTACCTTTTGATTGCTTATGAAATTATAACTTATAGTATTATGTAT
Source organism: Helichrysum umbraculigerum (assembly GCA_949592205.1). Taxonomy (NCBI): domain Eukaryota; kingdom Viridiplantae; phylum Streptophyta; class Magnoliopsida; order Asterales; family Asteraceae; genus Helichrysum; species Helichrysum umbraculigerum. The sequence goes on from CATIUR010000001.1 coordinate 388,316,494, forward strand.
TATCTTTTTTGAAGAAAATGGATCGCTTTGCCAAATTAAATATTGATGGTGAAGATATATGTCTAGTGGATAGTGCAACTACACATACAATTCTCAAGAAAAGAAAATATTTCTCTCATCTAAATATACAAGAGGCTAATGTCAATACTATCTCTGGAAGTTCAAAATTAGTTGAAGGTTCCGGAATAGCGAATATACTATTACCCGGAGGAACACGGTTTGAAATTGATGATGCACTGTTTTCCCCCATGTCTCAAAGAAATTTATTGAGTTTTAAAGATATCCGTCGAAATGGATACCATATTGAGACTACAAATGAAGGAAATGTTGAGTACCTTCAAATTACAAAAATAATTTCGGGTAAAAAACATGTATTCGAAAAGTTACCCGCATTTTCTTCCGGTTTGTATAGTACTAAGATTAGTGCAATTGAGTCAAATGTGGTAATAAACCAAAAGTCTATGGACCGTGACAACTTTATGGTTTGGCATGACCGGTTGGGCCATCCCGGGTCAATAATGATGCGAAAAATAATTGAAAATTCACTCGGGCATTCATTAAAAAACCAAAAGATCCTTGAAGCAAAGGATATTACATGTGTTGCTTGCTCCAAAGGAAAATTGATTACTCGCCCATCACCAGTAAAAGTTGGTAATGAATCCCTTAATTTTTTAGAAAGGATTCACGGGGATATATGTGGGCCCATACATCCACCTAGTGGGCCATTTCGGTATTTTATGGTTCTAATTGACGCATCAACAAGATGGTCACATGTGTGTTTATTGTCAAGTCGCAATCTTGCGTTTGCACGTTTACTAGCCCAACTGATAAGATTGAGATCACACTTTCCAGATTACCCCATAAAGACAATTCGTCTAGATAATGCTGGTGAATTTACATCCCAAGCGTTTAATGATTATTGTATGTCTATTGGGATATGTGTTGAACATCCTGTAGCCCATGTTCATACACAAAATGGGCTTGCTGAATTGTAACACCCCCAAATTTAATGATTTGCGGAAGCTTGATTTGGGTGTTACTAATCAATAACAAAGCACAAAGATAAATAGCAAACGACTCTATATGCGTCGTTTTTACAAAATATATTGATAACTGAAATGTTTACAACATTTAAAGCTTTACATAGCTCGAGTTAATTAAAATGAGATTTCAGTACATAAGTACTTATACAAAATATACTAATGCAAGAAAATCTCAATCGTCTGTATGCTGACTCGAGCTAAATCCTGAAGCAGAAACATCCTACTGCTGGGTACCTGCGATATATGCTAAAAGGTCAGCTATAAAGCTGGTGAGCTCACAGGTTTGAAATCAAGTAATATCGTATGAACCGCAAGATTTAAATAATGAATTGCATCCAGCAATTAAATAATGAATTGCATCCAGCAATTAAATAATGAATTGCATCCAGCAATTAAATGATAATCATCGTGTATACAGCCATGAGCACATAGTTGAGCTTAACTCGAGGGCCGGGTCCCCTATAGAGAATTCCGGGCGAGGTGCCTCCACGAATGCCTAATCAACATTCGTCTTCCCAAATATTAGTACGTCCGTTTACCCGGTTAGTGCTTGCTAACCCGAACGAGGAGGGTCAATCCTATATGGTACCATATACTAATATTCACGCTACAACGTATTAACAACTATGCTGACGGAGGACTTTAAATGATTAGTTTCGAAAAACTCATGTAGTATATGAAAAGTTGGTACTTGCGTTCACATGTTAAAAGTTTGAGCAGTATATCACACCCCTGAGTAAAACAGTAAAAGAGGGGCTATGAGACTCACCTGAGTCTGAGTGCGTTTAAACAAACGTAAGTTGATTAGCCGAGTATGAAGTCCAAAGACTTGTAACCTGAGGGTGTCCACGACACGCGATGGTTATAATCATGATTGGGTATCTCAACAGATCACCCTTGTAGTTGTTCGTTCAACTATAATGTCCAAATCTCCACTATTTGGTTGATACGTTTAAGTGTTTGAAAAGTGTACGGCCCGTTGGTGACGGATTTGTAATAATAATCTCAATTATTACTATTTTGATTTCGTGGCGTTTTACTTGAAAAAGTGTTTTGATTGTGTTTTAGAAGCCGTTACGAAATCTAAGTACGGGGGTCCGGGGGCAGCGCCCCTGGTAGCGGGGTCCAAGGGGCGGCAGCCCCTGGCGGGGTCCAAGGGGCAGAGCCCCTGGCTGGGGTCGAGCTGCCAGGTCAGCTTGGAAAATTTTTATTTCTACTATATTGCTTTAACGAAAAACGCATCTGGAACCGAATTTAGGTAAAATCGAGTGATAAATTTCGAGTCTCGACACTTAGTAAAAATCTATGTTTTTGAGGTTCTGATTTGTGCGACGTTGGGTGCGACGTCGCAGGTAGGATTGCGACGTTGAGCATGACGTCGCTAAAGGCGACGTTTCGCAATTTAATGCGACGTAGGGTGCTGCGTCGCTAATGCGACGTTGGTTAATTTCTGCGACGTAGGGGCTTACGTCGCTAAATGCGACGTAGTGAGGTATTGGCGACGTTAAGGCTGACGTCGCTATATGCGACGTCGCAATTTAATGCGACGTTGTGACTGACGTCACACCATGCGACGTCACGAGGGGTTTTGCGACGTAGAAGCTGACGTCGCATAAATTCTGGGCCAAATGCGACGTAGCGGTCTGTTGGCCGGAAAATGTGTCGAAAACGAGATTTTCGGTTTCCGTTCGGTCCAAAAGTTTTACCCAACCCTTATAGGGACATTATAAGTTGTTGCAAACTACTAACAAGTGAAAACATTTAAAAACGAGAGATTTCGGGATTTGTCGGAAACTTACAAAGTGTCGGATGAGAAATCCGAAAAGATAGGATGATAGATCGTGATGCGGTGGTCGTTTTCTTCCAAATGAGTAGTATAATCCAAGGCCGTTTGATATGTTTATTTTGCGATTTAGTGCGATTTTAGGAGGTGGTGGTGGTTGGTGGAATTGAAAGAAAAGAGAGAAAAGAGAGGAAGGAGAGAGAAGAGAGTTGAGTGAAATGAGAGGAGGAGGGAAAGAGTTGGGGGTTTTACCTCCAACTTTCAGTCTCCGTTTCCCCGCGCGGTGTTCGTTTGCTCCGTCGTTTAAACGTTAAATAATTATTTTTCATATTAATTGGTACGTTTTAAATACAAATTTATTACGCGATGTTTTATTTAATTATTTTACAAATAAGTTTATATTTGAATTATAAATGTATAAGTTTGTTTATTTGGTTTGTGCGTTTTAACATTTTAAATTGTGTAACTTTCTGTTTGTACGATACGTATAAATACGAAATATTATTATAATAATATTTTTGACATAACAACGTTATTTAATAAAATTGGTCACCAACGTCCATATTAAATAGAATCGAAATACATTCGATTTAAATTTCGTACGATTTAACCAAATCGCATTTTCGTATATATTCAACAATATATATAATATTCGATACATTAATTAGCCTAACAAGGAACTAATTACATGTATTAACATATGATTAGGCACTAATTACTAGTCCTAATTTGACGGAATGTATAAGTTTGTTTATTTGGTTTGTGCGTTTTAACATTTTAAATTGTGTAACTTTCTGTTTGTACGATACGTATAAATACGAAATATTATTATAATAATATTTTTGACATAACAACGTTATTTAATAAAATTGGTCACCAACGTCCATATTAAATAGAATCGAAATACATTCGATTTAAATTGCGTACGATTTAACCAAATCGCATTTTCGTATATATTCAACAATATATATAATATTCGATACATTAATTAGCCTAACAAGGAACTAATTACATGTATTAACATATGATTAGGCACTAATTACTAGTCCTAATTTGGCGGGTATTACATGAATCGCTTATCAAGCGGCTTCAAATGATTGCAAGGCCAATGCTTATGAAATCAAAACTACCAGTTAATGGTTGGGGCCATGCTATTTTACACGCAGCAACCCTAATTCGCATCAGGCCAACAAGTTATCATACTTCCTCCCCATTGCAATTGGTTTTTGGTAAAGAACCAAATATTTCCCATCTCAGAACTTTTGGATGTGCTGTATATGTTCCGATTGCTCCACCACAACGCACAAAGATGGGACCCCAAAGGAGGTTGGGAATATATGTTGGGTATGAGTCACCCTCAATAATTAAATATTTAGAGCCATCTACGGGGGATGTCTTTACGGCTCGTTTTGCAGATTGTCACTTTGATGAATCAGTATTCCCAACATTAGGGGGAGATAATAAACAGCTGGGAAATGAAGTAAGTTGGAATGAATTATCCTTATCTCATCTTGATCCTCGAACTAAAGAATGTGAAATTGAAGTTCAAAGGATAATTCATTTACAAGGTTTAGCAAATCAATTACCAGACGCATTTAGTGACACAAAAAGAGTGACTAAGTCATATATACCAGCTGTTAATGCCCCAGTTAAAATCAGTGTCCCGGAAGGGCAACCGAAAATTGGTAATGAGTCTAAGGCACGCTTGAAGCGAGGTAGACCAATTGGTTCCAAAGATAGAAATCCTCGAAAGAAAAAGGGGGCAAATACTCAAGATGGTCAACTCGAGGTAACAACAATGCCCGAAAGTTCTAAAGAAGCACTAGACATGACGGTTCAAGAAGAACCTCAGGTACCTGAAAATGAAGAGATCTCGATAAATTATATCATGTCTAGAAAAGTTTGGAACCGAAATGAAATCGACGTCGATGATACTTTTGCATACAGTGTAGCGCTAGAAGTAATGGAAAGTGATGAGGATCAAGAACCAAAATCTGTCCATGAATGCAAACATAGAAATGATTGGCCAAAATGGAAGGACGCAATTGAAGCAGAATTGAATTCTCTCGCAAAACGAGAAGTTTTTGGACCGGTAATTCGTACACCGGTAGGTATCAAACCTGTTGGATATAAATGGGTCTTTGTGCGAAAACGTAATGAGAAAAATGAGGTTGTACGATATAAGGCACGATTGGTGGCACAAGGATTTTCACAAAGACCGGGAATTGATTATGAGGAGACATATTCTCCAGTGGTGGATGCAACAACCTTTCGATATCTTATAAGTCTGGTAATAAAAGAGAGAATCGATTTGCGCCTAATGGATGTCGTGACAGCCTATTTGTATGGCTCACTTGATACCGAAATATACATGAAACTTCCTGAAGGGTTTAAACTACCAGAATCGTGTGACGTTAGTTCTCGAGAACAATATTCAATTAAATTGAATAGGTCATTATACGGATTAAAACAGTCTGGGCGGATGTGGTACAATCGCCTAAGTGAGTATTTGTTAAAAGAAGGTTATACAAATTATCCCATTTGCCCATGCATTTTTATTAAGAGATCGGGGTCTGATTATGTGATAATTGCCGTGTATGTTGATGATTTGAATATACTTGGAACTCCTGGGGAGTTGTCCAAGGCGATTGAATGCTTGAAAAAGGAATTTGAAATGAAGGATCTTGGAAAGACAAAATTTTGTCTTGGTCTACAAATTGAACACCTTAAGGATGGAATCCTTGTGCACCAAGAAGCATACATAGAAAAATTGTTGAAAAGATTTTACATGGACAAAGCACATTCACTAAGTACCCCAATGGTTGTGAGGTCACTTGATGTTGATAAGGACCCCTTCAGGCCTCCGAAAGATGAAGAGGAAATTCTTGGGCCAGAAGTACCATATTTAAGTGCCATTGGAGCATTGATGTTTCTTGCTAGTCATACACGGCCTGATATATCATTTTCATTAAATTTGTTGGCAAGATATAGCTCATGCCCTACTAGGAGGCATTGGAATGGGGTAAAACAAATCTTTCGATACCTTCAAGGTACAAAGGATATGGGATTGTATTTCACAAATACATCCAAAACAAGTTTAATTGGTTTTGCAGATGCTGGATTTATGTCTGATCCTCACACTGGTCGATCTCAAACTGGATATGTATTCACGAGTGATGGCACAGCAATTTCATGGCGTTCGATAAAGCAAACAATCACTGCCACTTCATCTAATCATGCTGAAATTTTGGCAATCCATGAAGCTAGTCGAGAATGTGTTTGGTTAAGAAATATGGTACAACACATTCGTGGATCTTGTGGTATTAATTCAGGGAACGAAGCGCCAACTGTCCTATATGAAGATAATGCAGCATGCATCGCTCAACTTAAGGAAGGATACATTAATGGTGACCGAATTAAACATATACTTCCAAAGTTCTTTTTTACACATGACTTGCAAAAGACCGGTGAAATTATTGTTCAACAAATTCGTTCAAGTGACAATTTGGCTGATTTATTTACCAAGGCTCTTCCTACTTCAACATTCAAGAAATTAATTCATGGCATTGGGTTGCGGAGACTCAAGGAACTAGAGTGATGTGGTCATCAGGGGGAGAATCATACGCGCTGCACTCTTTTTTCCTCGGCCATGGTTTTGTCCCACTGGGTTTTCCTGGCGAGGTTTTTAACGAGGCAGCATTAACGAGCGTTTGGTTTTACCTAGTTAAGGTTATAACGAGGCATTTTTTGTAATGGATAGCCAAGGGGGAGTGTTATGAATAATAGTTAATGTGGCTATCCAAATTCTTGAAACCCCCGACTCTTTAGCTATTGTATTGATGAATAATGCCTTATATATAGTAGATCCAATGTACTTGAATGATATCACTAAACAATGAAAAGTATTACCATGTTTCACTCTATTCTTATTATGTTCTAAAAGCTAATTGGCCCTTGTTTTAAAACACGTTTATATATACCAGCAGCGTCATGGTGGGCCACATGTAGTGACACGCGGCAAGCCATACCCATCATATGACCACTGGGCCTTAACCGTCAACCCAAATACCCATCCAAAGACGACAATCATTATTAAATACCAATCATATATCATGGAAACATAGATAAAAATGATTTGACTTTGCGCCTAATCATATTTTTCAGCTTTGATTTTGATTAATCATGATCATTAATGTTAATTAAACACGCTAAATCATTAACTTCTGATCATAATCAACTGAATCTTGATGGAGCTAGCAGTCATAACATTTCTTCTATTTTCTTTACTTCACTTTCACATAATTCATGCTACTGAATTAAACACCATTTCGGGTTCACAATTCTTGACCGATGAAGACACGTTGGTCTCGTCCACCGCAATTTTCGAGCTGGGATTTTTCCAGCCCGATGGCTCGGCGAACAAATATCTCGGTATATGGTACAAGAAAATTAGTGTTAAAACAGTTGTATGGGTTGCAAACAGAGACCACCCAATCACAAGTGCATCACCACTTATGTTAAATATTACTGATCTAGGAAATCTAGTACTTTTTAACAACACCACCATGATCTGGTCATCGAACACAACTACGACAACATCAAAGAAATTAACTTCAAAGCTGCTAGATACTGGGAATCTAGTCTTGCTGGACACACAAGAGAAGATGATCTGGCAGAGTTTTGATTATCCAACTGATACTCTCTTACCTGGCATGAAGTTAGGAAAAGATTACTTAAGAGGAATAGAGTGGCATCTATCAGCTTGGAAGAGTAATCAGGATCCATCTCCAAGCGAGCTCACGTGGGGCGCTGACATACTCGGTTATCCTGAAAACAAACTAAAACAAGGGTCGGTAGTTAAATTCCGGGGTGGGCCATGGAGTAATCAACGGTTTACTGGTGTTGCTCAAATTAATAGGAGCTTGACGTTTGTATACGAAGTGGTTGTTACAAATAGTGAGGTGTCTTTTACTTATATTCTTGAAAATAGTACTGTTTTATCTAGGACAACTTTGAATTCTTCAGGGCAATTCGAAAGCTCGGTTTGGGTAGAAGATGGTAAAAAGTGGCGGCTTAGTTTGACATTACCTAGAGATATTTGTGATACGTATAACATTTGTAATGCGTATGGAAGTTGCAGTCTTGATACGGTTACACAGTCTTGTGCTTGTTTGGATGAGAAAAGATTTGTGCCGCAAAATGAAAAGCGTTGGGTCACTGCTGATTGGTCAGGTGGCTGTGTTAGGAGAACACCGTTGGAATGCAAAAATGGGTCAGAAGGGTTTATTAAGTACTCTAGTGTGAAACTGCCAGACACGGAGAAAACGTGGTTTAACATGAGTATGAGTCTGAAAGAATGTGAAGCACAATGCATAAAGAATTGTTCTTGTATGGCCTATGCGAATCCGGATACTAGTTTAGGAGGAAAGGGATGCGTGCTCTGGTTCAACGATCTTCTGGACATCCGTGTGTATTCTGGAGGCAGTGGTGGTCAGGATATTTTTGTAAGAATGGCTTCCTCTGAATTATGTAAAAATAAAATCAGTTATTGTTAATTGTGGTTAGTCATTACATGCTGGAAATTAATTACATGTGTTGCTACACTAATATCATGCAGTTGGTCAATCAAGTTTTAAAAAGGAAGGAAAAGCAAAGATTATAATTATCCTACTAGTAATCATTCCGGTGGTTCTGATCATAGGTGTTGTATCTACATGGTTGTGGTATGCAAGGAAAAAACAGAAACATGCTGAACAAATGGCTGGAGGTAAGAAATTGCGCAGCTGCATCAGTAATATACGGGTTAATCAAATATACAGAAAAAGCTAGGTAGAATAAAATGTACTAATAATAGTTGCATATTTTGAACACACTTTTTGATTGAACTGTCTTTGAATGTATAGGTGTCTCTGAAAGCCAACTACCATTATTTAGCTTCTCTATAATAGCTACTGCCACTGCCAATTTTTCAACTGACAATATACTTGGAGAGGGTGGATTTGGACCTGTTTATAAGGTAATTTATTATAGTAGGATTCTTGTAAAGCTAAGTGTAACAGCGGAATTGTGTTTCAAGAAACTGCTAAGAAATATTAGCTCTGTAGTTTTCAAAGTTACTTATATTGTGAAGGATGATTGTCAGGGTGTTCTAAAAGAAGGGCTAGAGATTGCAGTTAAGCGTCATTCCAAGACTTCCAGCCAAGGAATTGATGAGTTCAAGAATGAAGTCATCTTCGTATCAAAACTACAGCACCGGAATCTTGTGAAGCTTCTGGGGTGTTGCATACAAGGAGATGAGAAACTGTTAATCTATGAGTACATGCCGAATAAAAGCTTGGACTCGTTCATATTTGGTGAGAATCATTTACGAAAACTCATATTAAAGGCTAAATTTAGAAGCCATCCATACAATGAACTAAACAGATATTTTGGCAGATGAAACAGAAAGCATGCTCCTTGATTGGTCAAAGCGGTTTAACATTATCAAAGGAATTGCTCGAGGACTTCTATACCTGCATCACGATTCACGATTAAGAATCATACATAGGGATCTTAAAGCCAGTAACATTCTACTAGATATGGATATGAATCCTAAGATATCAGACTTTGGTATAGCTAGAAGTTTTGGTGGAAATGAGACCCAAGCAAACACACACAGAGTTGTTGGCACTTAGTAAGCAGATCTGGCCAATCTCTTTTTCTTTACTTCAATTCATTAGTCCTCTTATAACTTATGAGCACTCTGTTACATGCAGTGGTTACATGGCCCCAGAGTACGCATTAGATGGTCTTTTCTCAATCAAATCAGACGTATTTAGTTTTGGCGTTTTGGTGCTGGAGATAGTGAGTGGGAAGAAAAACAGAGGATTTATCCACCCCAAGCATGACAATAATCTTATCGGACATGTAAGTACTAGTGATTAACAAACTATTGTCACCACTAAAGTCTATAATTAATGGAACTAAAATTGTAATCACTTATTTAATTCGGTACATTATGTTCAGGCATGGAGTGTATACAATGAAGGAAGGTCAATGGAACTGATTGATGAAATTATAGCTGAATCCTGCTATACACAGGAAGCTTTGAGATCAATTGAGGTTGGGTTGTTGTGTGTTCAACAGAATGCAGGAGATAGACCAAACATGTCATCTGTAGTTCGGATGTTGGACAATGAGGGCTCACTGCCGACACCTAAAAAACCTGCGTTTTACATGCAAGGCGAGTTACTTGTAGCTGATTTCACTTCAAGCACTCATCATGCAGATTCAGTTAGCGATTTAACTATTACGGAAGTAGAATCTCGATAGTATACATCTTTGTCACACCCTTTAGTCCTTTACTATGGTACTAATGTAATTTACTAAATCTTGAATATTCATTGTGGTAAAAGAATAATAATATTAGTAGTGAATTACAATTGATTAAATTCATGTTCAAGAGCTTCTTCTAACAAAAAATAAGATTGTTCCATCAAATCAGGACTTAATCTAAACATAAGAACACAAAATTCCGTCTGACTAAGCGCGCCATCTCCATCAAAATCGCCTTCTTTCAACATACTCATTAAATCATCATCACTCAAATCTTGTAGACCCAAAACCGAGGAATTATTTTTAAGGCTGTTATTAGTAATAACACCATTATCGACATCCATCAACAAACTAATCCCATTGCATAATTCGCCAATCAGCCCTTCGCCACCTAACTTATTGTAACATCCTCGACTTGGGCCTACTAGAAATACGGTATTTTTCCTTGCTTTATTGTATTTAAATTGTATTTAGCAATAATAGATATTATTGAAATAATTTAAATTAATATGTCAAATGGTCAAAAGAATTAAAGTGATAAATGAATTATTGCTTGTTTTAAATTAATTTAGATGACGGTATAATAAAAGTATTTTCTCGCAATTGATTTTTAGGTTCCAGACAATAGAGTTAGAAGATGGTATATTTTACACTGCTATTGCCTAGTGTAAATTACATATGTCGACCTTTATTCCTCATTTCCCATTTTGCCTAACTCTTCCAAAACACACACATATGCTCTCAAAGGAACTCTTGCAAATCTGATCTTAAGATTAATTGAAGGTAGACATCATCCAACAATCTGATCATCATCATCACTAACAACATCTTTGTTTGGTTCTTCAAAATTGTAAGTGATTTTCTAGGTTATTCATGAGTTCATTTGATTTATTGAGAAAGTGATGATATAATGTTAAATTGTGATTGAATGTGTGTACATGATGCTTGTGTGACTGATTTCATACTAAATGTCAGATTATCATGTTTCCATTAGTTGTAATTTATGAAATTGTGAGTTAGGTTTTGAATGGCTTGAATGATTGATGCATGTTTAGATGTAGGGCTTTGATGACCTTTGTTTATTGTTATAACATGTTGGTAGTTGTTACTTGTGGTTAATTTCTGGTCAATCGTATTTTGCAACTGAAAATGGAGATTTGGGGTTTATGGTTCGAGCAGGTTGTGACCAGCATCTGCTGGTGCTGGAAACGAAGAACAAGCCGGCGGGTGGATAACCATAGCCGGCGGGTTCTTTGTGTTGTGTTAGAAACCGGCGGGTAGATACCCATAACCGGCGGCTTCTAGAGGCTTTAAAATGAGTTTTGTTTCTGTTACCGCAAAAGTTAATTCACCCGGCTGCTAGAAGGGGGAACTGGCGGGTGGAGGGGTGGAGCCGGCGGCTCCTAGACCCAAACCGGCGGGTCTGTGACCATTTTCAGCAAAACCAGTTTTATTTAATTCCTTTCAAATTAATATGTTATGTGTTTACATGATTAGTAACATGTAATATGATATCATGATAGGTTAATTTATGAATTTATATACATGTTGAAGTGTTGTACATTGAGTTATCATGTTAAATGGCAATGATGCACTTTTATTCAAGTTGTGGATAATTGTAATAAGTTATTGACTTGTGTATCTCTGTTGTGTTTCCAGATACGACGAAGACTCAATAAAGTTAGAACTTTGAGTGGAGACAGTAGTCATCAAGGGTGAGTAGATCTTGGGCTCTCAGCCTAAGTTAGTTGTAACAACATGGTTACAACGGGTAAACTTGATTTATTACAATGATTGCTTAGATAATATAATGCCCTGATGATTAACCTTGAACGATTATTGGTGTCTTATATGCTATGATAGTTGTAGACTATTTGAATTGTTGGGGGGTCAACTAATGTGTTGGGTTTGAGTACTATTACTTTAGACAACGTAAGTGCTTTGTACATGTGTTGAACACTGAAATTATGTTGTATGTAGTAATAGTACCAAACTATCGGTTAGCCACTGATTTGGCCTTCAGTTGGTTTAAGTGTTACTTGAGGAACCACCGCGGTATGAGGGTATCTCAAGGACCACCGATCCTTCTTGATTTCTGTGTGATACTTGATGTATGCAATTGTTAAGCTAAATTAAATTGTTAGTCTTGGATCTATTCACTTAGCTTCGTGCTAATCCCACCTCCCTACTTCTTGCAGGTTTAGCTTTGATTGTGGGTACTTGGAGTATGGGTTGAGGAATGTTTGGCATCGCCCTCTGATTTGGATATGTTTGTGTTAAAAACATTTTGTGTCGGATTTTAATATAACACCTAAGTATGTATTTAACAAATTATGATAATTTGGTATTATGGATTGTACGTGTATCGGGTTGTACTCTTAATATGTATTATATGCAACCTATGATGTATTTCAAATGTTCGCTTCCGTATTTCAAAAAAAAAAAATGCATTGGTATTTTGTAGGGTGTTATACTTATCCGCCATCACGGGCAAGAAATCTTGGAACCCAGATTGGCTAACATTTGATGCCATGAATAGTTGTTTTTAAGAGAGAGAAATATAATAAATTATTTAGTTGAGGATTGGTTCTATGATGAATATAATGTGTTGGGAGCTGAGGGTGGTTTATATATATTGGTAAAATTAGAGGTGGTTACTCACAGACAACCAAGAAACAGCTGAAAATGTGAAGTCAGAGGGCGGCTTTATTATTTGAGAGTGTAACTGCCTATGAGCTTGTCATCTCACTCCAAGTCTCCATCATTCTTATTAGACCATTTGCAATGGTGCAGGGCATTCTAGGGCTTTCTGGGTGCCACATCAGCGTCGACTCCTAGTCAGCACGTGCAGTGGTAAACTCAGAACGTCCCAGAACGCCCATCATCCCCCTTTGGCCCCACCATTTTCTTTTAATTTTGATTTTTTTTAAAAAAGAAACTAAATTTTCTTTTTAATTAAACTAAATTACAATTTAATAATTAAAAACTAATTCATTAAAAATAAAACTAAAACGTTACATTTTTATTAAAAATAAAGTTACGATCCTAAAAATTTAAAATTACAATAATAAAACGTTTACGTTCCAAGAAATTAAAAATACAATAATTTAAACTTGCGATTACTAGTCCTAGAAATTAAAAACCACAATGATAATAACTAACATAAACTAAACTACTCGTCAACGAAATCTTCATCACCGCCTTCCTCTTCGTCGTCCGATTCATACAAGTGTGAAAACTGTTCCATAATCTTTTTGCACATCTTGTTATGCTCTCGTAGGGTTTTTGCATCCATGTGGGAGGTGTCGATTGAAAGGAATTGAACACCTTGCATTGCGGTCCGGAGATTTTCATTACGGGTGAATGTTTCAACCGCCTTTTTCTTGGCTTGAAACATTTCCGTGCTCCTGTTAGTCATACACTCCGCGATGCTTGAAGCTTTGATTTGGGGGTACTTGTACGTGAAGCACTACCCGCGTCCAAAGAACCAGAACTCCTAGCAATCTTTTTGGCTTTGTTTCGGCCAATGGGCCGTGGCAACGGGTCATCCTCGAAAAGCTCATTCGAAAGCCCGGTCGGGTTGTCGTCAGATAGGTCAACCGAGTCCGTGTAGTAGTCGTCATCTTCGTGTTGAACCCCTTGAATTTTACACCATTTTGGATGAGACCTTACAACATTCCAAGCTTCTTTCATGTAAAAACCAATTAAATATTCGTGGGCCCCACAAAAATGCCCGAACGCTTGCCCGTGCTCCTCCGCTCGACAACCCGAGAACGCCCACCCAGAACGCCCCGTTGTCGGCATTCTGGACCGTTCTGAGGCTCCACCTCGGCGAGAACGCCTCCGTTGCAACCGGTCTTAGAGTTAGAGTAAATTATGAAGTCTCTGGAAATTATCAAAACACACATATATCATTCATTCTCGAAACTATTTGCAAACAGTCCCTACTGGTAGGGTCAGTCCGTGTTCGATATTCAACCTCATCGCCTATGATTTCTTATCAACGAAGTATATATACTCCCTCCATCTCAAAATAAATATAATTGTCCTATTTTGACTTTTTCAAGTCTTTTTTTTTTCAATTTTGACCTCGAATATTTTTGTTCGTTTTATATAATACTTAATGCAAAATACATGAATGGATTGGGTTTTAAATGTATTTTCATTGATATAATTTTCATCAAGTATTATATTACACAATCAAAAATATTTGAGGTAAAAGTTGAAAAAGAAAGACCTTAAAAAGTTAAAACATGACAAATATTTTGGGACAGATGAAGTATGATTTATCATCAACGAGCTATATATAGTGTACAATAACTTAACCTCCTATGATTTATTTATTAACAAACTATATATAATGTACATAATGTACAATGACTTAACATTAAAACTGTAGACCTACAAATGAGCCGGGCTAACTATACTAATCTATTCCACCTTAATCCAATACACTAATAGTCCAGAGTCCCTTTAAAAATTTCAAATTACGCAAAAAATAATAATAATAATTGATGTTATTAATATAATTTACAAGTTTTGCCCCTTGAAAAATCAGTTTTGTTTTTCGCCCCTCAATAATTTTACCCAACCTCCACCCATGTGTGTTAAGCGGTAGGGATGTTCATGGTTTGACCGAAATCGTTTAAAACGCTCAAACCGAAATGATTTGATCAGTTTGGCCGGGTTCATTTTTCATAATTGGTTTAGTGGTTTGAGTTTTTTCAAACCGTTATATATGATTCGGTTTTATGTTTCAAAACTCAAACCGGCCACTTAAACCAAACAGTACCGCATTATATTTTCTTATACAAATCATTAGTTATATTATATTTACCTCAAATATTTTGGTGTCTTTAACAAATAAATTTCATATTTGCTACTTCTATAGTATCAAAAGTGGTTATTTCGAAATTTACCAACTCATGCAACTTATTAAATTCATATTAAATAAATTAATGAAAACTTTCGGTTATGTAAAAAAATGGGTATTTGGCTACCCACTGGAGCCGCTTCATATTTCAATGGAGCACGATCGAACTCCCTACAAGGTCCAACATCGCCGGGCAAATCACCTCCATCACATATACTACAACGTCCAAATTAATGAAAACTTTCGGTTATGTAAAAAAATGGGTATTTGGCTACCCACTGGAGCCGCTTCATATTTCAATTGAGCACGATCGAACCCCCCCCACAAGGTCCAACATCGCCGGACAAATCACCTCCATCACATATACTACAACGTCCGAGCCGAAACTCGCACTGACTAAGCCTTAGCGTTGTGGGTCATGCGCTTCATTGGTGGTAGGTACCTTTATGATAAATAATACCCATGGCAGGATTCGAACTCATGACCTCTAGGAAGTCATGGGCTGCCCTTACCACTAGGCTATTTAGTCATTGATAACTTTCGGTTATGTAAAAATGTTATGAATGTCAATTTTTTATTAATTGATATTGCTAAACATTTTTTTTTTACCAATATTAGATAATGTTATTATATATTTATAAAACTTGTAAGATAAAAATAGTTGCATTATTACTCGTATAATGTAACCTGAATGTTAGTTAACAAAATTTTTACTAAAAAATAAATAAAAAAAGAGTTGTTATAAACCGTGAAACCGGCCGAACCAAATCGGCTTCAACTGATTTGGTTGGTTTGGTTTAACACATTAAATTGGGTGGTTTGATTTGAGAAAAAGTCATACTGTAATTATTGGTTTGGTCTAAAGTTTATATTCAAACCGGCTAAACCGAACCATGGACATCCCTATTAAGCGGTAGTAGCATCCTTTCCTTTGAAAAATATCTATTCTCCAAATAAAGATAGTAATTTACCCATATACTGTTATTATTATTTAAATGATTTTATTTTCGTATCTGAACGTATTTTTTATACTGAAAAATAAATGATTTTTATATAAATAAATATAATATCTAGTGCTAGGTAGTATTTATATAATTATAACTTATAATATAAAGATTCTCATATAGCTCCCCTTGTGCATGGTCTAGAACCGGAATAAACTGTCTCGGTTCGGTTCGGTCCCGAAACCTCTTGTAATCGAGTATCAGAATGTCAACCAATAGACCACCTTGGTGATGGTTATGTTGACTATTATATAATTTAGATTTAGATATAAAAGTTATAAGGGAACATAATATAAAGTCATGAAGGTGTATAAACATATACTAGTGTATTAGCCGCGTAATGCAGCAGAGTTTAGTACTTCAATGTGTTTGAATTATCTGTGATTGTGAGTTGATAACCTGTAACATCCCGAAATTTGAAGTATCATTAAATAAAAGTAAAAGTAATTATTTTGGGTTATTATTATTAGTTGTGTAAAATAATAATAACTGTGAGTGGTTTTCATGTTCCAGCCAATAATATTTGAGGGGAGTAAAATTAATTAACTCATACATATTCGTACACATACACATGTCGGTTTACATACATATTCATACAAAATTAGTTCCAGAGAGTTTGGGAAGGAGGAAGAAAACGTGGGAAAGAAAAGAGGAGGAGAAATCAACTTCAAAACATATGATTAAAGTTAGAGAACTCAAATTCCTTATCTATTAATCATCCCTAACACTTATGTAAGTATTGTTCTTCAATTTTTGTAAAACCTAGAAATGGGTATTATTGGGTTTAAGGGTTTGATTGTTTATAAAACGAAATTAGGGTTGATTATGATTGTTTAGTGATGTATGAAGGTAGAAATGATTGTTACTAACACAAATTCAATCTAAAAGTTTATTATTTGATTGGTATGTATGGTGATTAAGGTGAGTTTTATCCAAAAGTTTGATAATTGATGTTAACTCATCTTAATTTATAGATAAAGAGGTTATTGTAATGTTGTTGATCATTATTAAAGTGGTAATTCAATTGGTACAAGCTAAAGATTAAGAACTTCAAGCTATGTTAATAGTGATTTTGATGGTTTGTGTTAAACTCTTGCAAATTAGTGCAAACTAACTTAAACTATGGTTAAAAGTGTAGTGATGATGCTCATATAATGTTTGATCATAATTAAAGTAGCAATCCAAGTAGTTAAGCTTTAGAAGTGGATATGATCATGAAGATTGGAGTTATGTTTAGTTTGACTAAAAGTCAAACTTGATCAACCCAAGGAGGTGATGGGTTGATGATGATGATGATTAGTTGATTTCGATGATTGTTATATGTAACATCCTCTTTATGGGCCTAGGAGTAATGTGGTAATTTCCTTATTTTTATTTTGTTATTTAACTGTGTTATAAATAATTTATATTATTTGGGTATTGAAAATAATAGGTCAAATGGTTAAATGACTTATTGTGGATAATAAAATATTGTTTCTTTCAAATTGCTGTAAATGTTGGTAAAATAAAAGATTTATTCTCGCAGATGATTTTTAGGTTCTAGACAATAGGCTTAGAAGGGGAATAAATTATATTATGTATATCGGGGTCGGTTAGTTAGGCCCGACCTAACTTTCTCATTTTCTCAAACTTCCCTGTTCACTCTCAAGAATACATATACTCAAAAGAAAATTATAAATCTGATTTAATCATCATCAAGGTTGTGATTTTGGTGTTAAAAATCTGAGTTCATCATCATCTTCAACCTCTAGTTCATCTTGTTCTTCATTTTGAATGTAAGTTTGATTACCTTGACTTCTATGAGCTTAATTGGTAAATTAGGTTAATAATTGATGCATGTATGAACATTTATGCTTGAATGAGTTGTAGTTACTGAAATTGCTTAATCGTCATCATCATCTTGTTCATATTTTAAATGCAAGTGTTTTAGGTTTCAATGTATTAAATGGGTTTTGATTGAATTATGTGAATTATGTTAGGTGAAAGGATATTGTGTATTACATGTTGTTGTTGAGGTTGTATATGATGATTATAGAGTTATATGATGTATTTGTGTAACACCCCCACATTCGTTGATTTAGATTAGCGGAAGCATTGGTATAAGCTGGGGGTGCCACGTATACAAGGTACATGCATACGTATCATAGCATATGATTACAACATAACATATATATTAAGATGCCAAAGTTAATAATTTACAAAAGCTGACGATTCACCGAATCGTATAAAGTAATCACTGTTTTACAAAAGTAGATTTCAGAAATATAACTAAAACACTTTTAGTTATACTAGAGAAATCCCGTTATCAAAAGTTGGCATCCTAAAGCTTCGAGGGTCGCCTATGTTCCATATGTGCAGGCGATGCTTACGTGTGCTGCTAATTCCCTGAAAAACATAGTAAAAATTCAACAATGAGGTTGAGTGAATTCACAGGTTTTATGTTTGCGTATAAAGTTTGATCAACCAATATGTTTGTAACGTTTTGCCATAACCAGTAAGTTCATCAACATGAAGTTTCGTGGGGATGTTGCCCAAGAGTATAGTTAGAAAAGCTTGTCCAAGAAGTAGGACCTTTCAATGGTTGCCCAAGTAGTAGGGACTAAAACGTTTGTCCAAGAAGTAGGAACTTTCAATATCTGCCCCAGACGTAGGGACTTTCTATGTGTTTGCCCAAGTCGTAGGGACTTTCTGTGTATGTTTTCCTAAGTCGTAGGGACTTATGGTGTATGTTTGCCCAAGTCGTAGGGACTTTCTGTGTATGTTTGCCCAAGTCGTAGGGACTTTCTATGTGTTTGCCCAAGTTGTAGGGACTTTCTGTGTATGTTTATGAAACTACTGTTTCATAAAAGATAGTTAATGAAAATGTGTAGCTGGTCGTTCTCCAGCGTGTTCCAATTTAGTTTTCATATGAAATACCACTTCATAAACAAAAGTTGTATCAATTTGACCGCAGTCATAAACAGTTTATATAGTTTACATCAAATCAGTTGTATAAAAGTTTGCACCCGTAGCAAAAGAGTTGACTATGTTTTCCACCCCTATTCAAAAGTAGTAAAGCAGTAAAAGTAGGGGCTGTGAACTCACCTGTTGAGTTAAGTAAAGTGCGAGTGCTAGCAAAGCCTAAATCCCAAGTCTAATCTGAAATCTCCTAACGCCCTAAACGTATGAGATTTAATAAGTATGTGGATGTCTAAGTCGACCATCCATCCTAGTGTTCGTACAACCAAGTTATGTCCAAAGCGTTCGTTCAACGTTTACGTTTGTATTTCATAGTTGTGAAAATGTATACGACTCGTTGGTGATAGTTTGAAATCACAATTTCAATAATATAAGTGTGTTCGCATTGTTTGTAAAGTTCATGTATCGTATTGTATGTAAATATTCGTTCCCGGTTAAGTTCAACACTTAGTGAAAAAGATGTTATAGACTTTCTGTTTTTAGCGTCACTTGAGGCGTCACTCGCCTTAAGGTAGCGTCACTTAGTAAGTGTCACTATTAGCGTTTAATAGTTTTATGCGTCACTTGTTGGTAGTGTCGGACAAGGTAAAATCGAATTTTAGACGTCACTTAGGTTAGTGCCGCAGGGAGTGTCGGGTTACCGACACTTAACGAAGTGCCACAAAAAGAGGGTTTGTGGCTTCACTTAAGCAAGTGACGCGAAAAGAGGGTTTTATGCGACACTTAGTGCGTCACTTAAATGTCGCTACACTGTTTTTGGCACTGATGCGTCACTTAAAACTGTTCGTGAATCGGTTTGTAAAAATGAGTTTTAAGCGTCGATTTGGACATAATCAGTTGTTAAGAACACTAAAACATGATGTATTGAGTAATATAAACATGAAATATCAAAGAAAATAACGAAATCTAAGAGTTTTCGAGAATTGTCGGAAACTTACGCGCGTCGGTTTTGAATTTTGAAAAGATAGAAGTGTAGATCGTGATCTCGTGAATCTTTTCTTCCAAATGAGTTTAGTAATTGCGAGTGTTTAAGTGGTAGTTTTTGGTGATTTTTGTGGTGGTTTTAGAGAGAGGATTGAGAGAAAATAAAGGTAGAGAGAGAGAGAGAGTGGAAAATGAAAAGTGAGGTTGGGTGGTTGTTGGTGGTGCCGATTTTGGTGCCAAAAGGGAGGGAATTTTGCCCCAAACTTGTGGTATTTTACCCGTGTTCGTTTACCCGATTGTTAAACGTTAAAATATTTTTAAATGATAAGTTTTTAAATACGTATTCGATTATATTTTTAGTTGAGATATTTTATAGAAATATTTTAGTTGAATCATGAAATTTATAACTTTGCTTTATTTTATTTTTACGGATGTCTAGTTGCGCGGATTACGTTTTGTATGATACGAAATACTTTGTAAATATTATCGACATAATATTTAATAAACGTTATTGTTATTTAATAATTTCTTATTATTAAATATTTTTGTTCACCAACAATTGTTTATTTTTGTAGCGTTTGTTCCCGAATGTTTCGTGCGTAACTACGACTAAATACGAAATGTAATACCACTCGTATTATCTAGTTGGGCTTTGCTAGACTTATCTCTAAAATTGTTGTGAATTCACTCAAAGTAGGGAATTAGCCTAAAAATGCGTGCAAATAATGTTTATAATTATGTCAAAATCGTGGGGTGTCACAATTTGATTTGGTAAAAACTGAGTTTGATAACGTGTAAATGAATTAATTTGGGTTAGAGTTCATGCTGTGAAGTTGCAGGTCTGATATTTTGCTGGAAAACTCGTGAACGCAATCCCAGCTTATAGCCTGGATCGCGTTTCATAGTTATAAAGTGTCACTGGTCGAAGTTGTTTTTGGGAAAGCGATCCAAGTCCCTTGCGCGGATCGCGTTTCGTAGTTAAAATCGGTTACAGAAGGTTTTGACCCGATAGAACGCGATCCCACCTCGATTTTCCTGGATCGCATTTGTACGTGTTAACATTGGCAAAAACTGGAATCCTTCTTGTGAACGCGATCCAGACCTAAAGCCCGGATCGCGTTTCACAGTGCATTTCGGTTACATAATGGTTTTGAACTATGGAACGCGATCTTATCCCTTCATGCCCGGATCGCGTTTGCATGTTAAAATTTGATAAATGTGATAACTTGTGACTTATATACTTGTGATATTTAAGTACTATTGGGAGTATATTATGTGCACATATTTGACATTATATACTTGGGTAGATTATAATAACTTATAAAATGAGATACTAATTTGGGTTTTGGTTGTGTTCTCAGATAAACTGAAGACTCAGTAATATAAGATCTCTGAGTGGAGACTGCGATCATCAGGGTGAGTGGATCAATGACTCTCAGTCTAAATTAGTTGTAACAACTTGGTTACAACGGGTAAACGTGGTTTTACTGTTATACCTTGTTTAGTTAGTGTATTGCCATGATGATTATGGTTTATGTGTTTTCTTTCAGAGGTCAATAGGGATTGGGTTTGGGTACTATTACTTGGACAACATTAGTACTTTGTACATGTGTTGTTTATTGAATTGTTGTTGTAAGTAGTAATAGTACCAAACTATCGGTTAGACCACTGAATTGGCCTTCAGTTGTTTGTAAGTGTTACTTGGGGGCCGCCGCGGTAGTAGGGTACCTCAAGGACCACTGATCCTCTTTGAAGCTAGTTGTTTATGATGCTTAGCTGTAAACAATTGTTAATCTGAGTTAGGTTGATAGTTATGGATCTATTCACTTAGCTTTGTGCTAATCCCCCTCATTACTTCTTGCAGGATAATCTTTTGATAGTGGGTGGCAAGAAGTCGGGTTTGATGGAATGTTTGACGGCTCACTCTGAGTTATATAAACATGTTAATGGTTTAACATTATGTTTTGGATATATATATAACACCTAAAAATTAGTGTTTGTAATTATTATGGTAATCTAGTTTAAAGGTTCATGTATGAGTGGATTGCACTTTTGAAATGTAATTTATGCAATCTAAGATGTATGAATTTAAATATACGCTTCCGATATGTTTTAAAAAAAATGTCTTGAAATTAGAGGGTGTTATATTATATGCTAAATATGTTGTTATATGTTGATGTGTTATGTGATAGGTGATTAAAGACGTGGCATTCGAAATCGATTGATAAACCGCATATTTTCCTAAAACGCAAATGTGAGTGATATGGGGGTTAAATGGGTAATGGTTGTGTGATTCCGGATTGCATACATGCAAGAGGTTCATACAACCAAGTGGAGTATTGGTTGTATCTTATTATTGATATTTATTGTTGATTGTTATTAGTTGATACTAATTTTTAGTGATTGTTGAAAGAAGTTGTTGATTATTGTTGAATTATATGGAATGAGCAATTGTAGAGATTAGTTGACTTATGTTAGCATGTTGTTGATATTGTTGAATATGTGCTTGACATTGTACCATGTACTAGTTGTTGATACTTTTGAATATGTGCTTGACATTGCACATGATGTTGTTGTAGCACTCGTGCTTGACATTGTACGGTGCTAAGTGGAAAGTTTATAGCGGATCCTGAAAGTCCCTTTTGCCTTGGATCTAGATGACTGATAACTCTTATTGATTGGCGGAATCAATCAATTGCAAGAACAAGTAATAAACTCAAACCGAAAACAACGAATCAATCAAAGTAAACGAGTATATTAGCTTGTAAATCGTATTGGAACTGTTTACAGAAGTGCTTAGTAGACAAATGGTGCTAGGGTTTCGTCGACCCTAGCCGAAAACCCGTAGGTTTGTATTTATACTAAAACTAAATTGGCAGACATGCGTCACTTGGGAAGTGTCGCATGTCGCCGCCCTCATGCGTCACTTACTTAAGTGACGCCATGCGACACTAAGGCAAGTGTCGCCTAACACAGAAGCTAAGTGTTGCTATACATGAAAATGACTTTTCTATTATACTTAACTAACGACACTTACAACTCGATAGACCAACTGACAGACACACTAAAATGCATCAACAAACTCCCCCGTGTCTTCAGCTTGGTCTTCAAAACATCTTCAGTTTAAACCCAACCTGGTGGAAATACTCCACCAGTATGAATACCAACTCGAACAAAAATCTCGACCACCTTCTCGAACTTTGAAGCCTCTTCTTGATCAAAACGATGATACTCCATTTTGCTTTTGTGAAGAGCTTTCAAATCTTTCTTCGTCAAATTGATAAGGCTTATCGGATCAAAAACACGAAGAGTTCGTCCATACTTTGCTGATAGATTCCAATTACCCTTCTCGATCACCGGATCTTCATCTGAAAGATATTCAATAACCGCTTCTTGAGTAACGGAATCAAACCACCAATATCGTAATCGTCTGAGACAATCAAGTGGCAAAGACTGTAGTGGCACAGTTTTCTGACTAGCAGCTGGAGGATAATGATATTTCACGATCGGTTGCTGAGTTCTTAAATCCAACTTTTTCTTGTATGAATAACGAACTTCCAGCTCTGGTCTAACCCACAAATACTTCTTATCTTTTCTGAGAATCTTCTGAAACTAGTTACCACGAAAATCATCAGTGTGGTTAACGATGTTCAGTTGAGCAAGACGATTCAACTCTTCCTTCGGCAGTGTGCTAATACAGTTGAATCTCGGCCAGAAATACTGTACGCCATCTCTTCGTTTAATAAGAATCAGAAAGTTATCTTCATCAAATTTCCAACTTCTGATTAAACCAGTCAAATCACCTCAAACCTGATAAGTTTTACAAATCTTCAACTCAGGTTTAAGCTTTCGAAACATTGGACGATCTGAAGATGTAGACGATTGTGCTTGTTCAGGAACGGATTCAGCAGCTGGTTGTTCCTGAGTAGGTTATGTTGGAGGTTCCTGTTCATCATCAGAATGATCAGATTCAATGATCGGTGTATCAAATTCATACGGTTGAGCCGGTTGTTTCTGAACTGGTTCCGGTTCTCGCTCAGGCGCCAGTTCCTGATTCGGATTATCCAAATATTCTTCGTCCGACCCTGGAACCTCCGCATCCATCTTGATATCATCTGGATCAACTGATCTATCTTCTTCATCACCCGGATTTATCAAACTCTGAAGATATGTGAGATTAACTTTCGAATAATCAACCGAAATTGGTCTCGGCTGTCCCGGAACATCAACAAAATAATCTAAAGCAATATTTTCATTAATCTGTTCTGGAATTACATTTTCGGGTTCTGGGGGAGGGGTTACATTTGTTTCCAAGGTTCTCTGACCTTCCTCCCCCGAAACAACAGTAACCGCTTCCAACTCTAACAACCTAGACTTAACGTCCGTCAATTCAAGCTTCAATTCCTGCACTTGAGCTGCCTTGATCTCCAAATCTTTTATTTGAGCAGCTTGAGCTTCAATCACTGCAGTCTGATCATCGAAACGCTTATTCATTTCAGCCATCTGATCAAGAAACTGCTGAAGCATCGCAGGCGAAGGTTGTTGTTGTTGTTGAGCTTGCTGACCAGGTTCTTGAATACTTATTCCTGTTCGCTGGCGTCTCCTATGTGGTAGATCAGCATATGAAGGAGAAGACCCAGCTGGTCGTTTGCCCAAATTTGGAGGTACATGAACCCTCCCTGCAGAAATCCTTCGTAAAATACGCTTAAAGCATCTAGGATCTGCAATCTGAATCCCATCCAAAGCATCCTAAGGTGGCACATCACCTGGAGAGTCAGGTGGTGTCGGACCACCATCAGAATCCTCAGCTACCACTTCTTCAACCTGCTCAATATCATCCAAGTCCTGAGCAACAGCAGCATCAACCAAATCAGCTGCATTTACTGGTGGGGCAACAACATCCTCATACCCATCCCAGGTGGCGCAACATAGTTTTCGTTCACTACGTGCCCGAACAGCTCGCGATCAGGCAAAACTGCAGAATATTTCGGTGGCAGCTTGCAGTCGTTAAAAACACGCAGAAGCATTGGCGTCGGTTGTAGTAACGACCTCTGATCCGGAGCGATTCCCAAATCCAAATCATTTAACATCAACTGAAGAAAACGTGGATAAAGCATCCACTTATCTTTACCAGCTCGAACATTTTCAACCATATTCCCAAAAACATAACCGCTGAAGTTGTACGGCTTGTTGTAGACTAATGCCAACATCAACGATAGAGTCGTATGACTCGCAGCATCGTATCCGCCTTTCCTCGGAGATAAACAGACAATGATGATATGAGCCAAGTATCTCCAGACCCTACATAAAAACTGTTTCCTGAAATCTGTAAGTTGATCCGCAGGATAACCCATTCGTTGAAGACCCCCATAGATAAAAGCGGTCTCAAAGACAGTTGGCATTGCAGGCGTGTCATTGAACTGCAGAACACGGCGAATAGAATCCTGTGTAATCTCAATCTCGCGTCCAAACATAGTTGACACAATCCTCGGAGTATCTTTCTCGGTTCTGATAAACGCGTGGTCATAGAACTCCTCAATTTGGTTCATATATACTGGTGTAGAAGCGGTAATAGCGTAATGAATCCTTGAACGTCTGAGAAACTCGATCATCGGCCGAAAAGGCATCGAGTTCTTGTGCGTCGATTCCAAAAATGCAACAATGTTGTGCCTAGAGTTGGTGCGACGATAGTAATCTTGTAGAGCTGCCATCTGTAAGCTAAAATACAAAAGATAGCCAGAAATGTCGTTATAGAATAAGCTCACACAAAAATTTGAAAAACTCTGATTTTAGCGTCACTTATAAAGTGACGCATAAAGAAGGACCGACACTCAGAGAGTGCCGCACGAAAATTGTGACGCATTTAATGCGTCACTGGTGTAAGTGCCGTTGCCTCAACACATGTCATTCATAGCGTCAGTGAACAAGTGTCGGTTATGCGTCAGTTAAAAAGTGACGGAAAGTAATAGCGGCACTGATAGCGTCACTCAAAGAAGTGGCGGAGTTAGGTGTCACTTAGTAAGTAATGTATAAGAGTGACGCATAAAGGCGTCACTCAGCAAAGTGACGGGCTAAGTGACGTTTAACCTGTGAAATTACCATTTAGCGTCACTTATGGAAGTGACGCTTGAAGTGACGCAACGATGAAGATCATCGTGTCACTGTTCAAACCCAGAAATCATGACGAACAAAAATTGGGGTTTTCGTGAAAGGAGTTAACCAAAAGGTGCGCTTATACTAACCGAACAAAACACACCTATTATTAGCCCAAAACAGTAACAAATCATGCCCCAATTCGCGTGATTTCGACAAACCCTAAAACCCGTAACCCTAAAATACGATTAAAGCATGAATACTGAATTACAGGGGTTAAAAGTTATACCTAACTATGCGTATGAGTGAGAGGAACAAGAAAATAGGAACCGATTGCACAATCAAAGCTTGAAAATCCACAGAAAATTCGAAAAATCGCACCAGTCAAAGTGACGCAGAGACGATCGCAAGTGACGCTATGTCAGAGCAAGTGACGGATAATGAATAGTATGGGTGGTGAGAATGAGTGTCGGTGGGAAGGTATTTATACCGTAACCCTAATACGCGTCACTTAGCACGACACTTAAAGCGTCGGTTGCTGCGTCACTGAAAGCGTCACTGGTAGCGTCACTCAGTGAGTGACGTATAATGACACTTGGTGAAATATTTCAGGATTTTATCGATTTTTGTTGCGTGGTACTCGATTTGTCAGTAAATGTGACTTGGGTAAAACTAAAATTAAACTAAAATTAAACTAAATAAACACAAAATTACAAATATAAAACCAAACCAAATACATTCTTTTTGGTGACGGAGTTGATTGAGTCTGGTTAGAGATCATATCGGAATAACATGCAATTATTAGGAATAGTAAGTGTTATTTCGATCATCAGTATATTTGTCCACTTTAAATTTACTTGGCACATTTAAAACACCTTTTATAAAAATTATTTCAAGACGATTATTGGTATTGTTTGTCCACCTAAACATGTTACATCCGTGTCTGTGAGTTAACCTTTTATTGTTAGTATGAATATTTCACCGTGGTCCCCACCATTGACATACCCCTTTAACCCAGACATGAACATAGTTTCCAAATTCAGAAAGAATATAAGAGAATCAATTTTAAGAATCAAGCCAGCGGTGACAGGTCTGTACTTGCGTACAACAGAGCAACATACACTTGATTCAGGTTTAAGCAAAACCGATCGCAGTCAAACCAAACTTGTTTTATTCAACTGGCGACCTTGATCAGTATCTTAGAATGTAAGAGTTTGCAAGTACATTGACTTACGTTTGCTTAGTTTTGAGAGTAAGCTGAATTGAGACCAGGTCTGCACTTACGTACAACAGAGGAAACAATCAGCATACTCCCCTAAAAGATCTCAGATATACCATCCAAAAATAGAAGCATGTCAAGCTACGCTAAGGAATTAAGACTTAGAGTCGTACATCACAAGGTGTTTACCACAGGATCATAGACATGTATTTAAATTACTTCTTAATAATTCAGAGACCGGTGTGTATCATGCCTACCAACACATCGTATGATGAAGCTAATTTTTATAGAAACTGTTTTAAATATGTCAGATAAACCTACTGACACATCCAAGATAAACCTTAAAATTCCAATTTGTGCATGTCACCCGATGTACTATCATATCCCAAGTTGTTTACAGACACAACTCAACGTCTATTTTAAAAATGTAGCAACCGTGCATTTCTTATATACTAAATAGTATAAAGAGTGGCTGTTGCCATTTTTTTTTTAACACACATAAAAGCAAATAAAGTTAACTATCCAAGTTACACATTACTTTTTAGACCCAAAGAATCTTAAACCGATCATGTTGACCAGTTCATCAAATCGAGCACGTGAAAAAGCTTTGGTTAATAGGTCGGCATTTTGCTTAAGGGTGTCTATGTGGACCAGGTCTATCAAGTGTTTTTAATAGCAATCCCGTATGAAGTGGAACCTAAGTTCTATGTGTTTGGTCTTAGAGTGTTGTACGGGATTGCGTGTGATAGATATGGCAGCAGTGTTATCTATGTGAATAGGAGTCATAGTAAGAAGTAACCCATAATCGCGTAGTTGGTGCTGAATCCAGAGAACTTGGGCACAGCAGCTAGCAGCAGCAACATACTCAGCCTCTGCTGTAGAAAGAGAGACTGTAGTATGCTTCTTGCACTGCCAAGAGACCAAACGCGATCCCAGAAATTGACATCCACCAGTTGTTGACTTCTTATCGATACTGCAACCTCCATGATCCGAATCTGAATAGGCTGTAAGAGCGAAAGTCTTTTCATTTGAATACCAAAGACCAAGAGTAGGTCTAGCTCTGAGATAACCAAAAATTCGCTTTACTGCCTTCATATGAGACACCTTTGGTTTAGCCTGATAGCGTGAGCAGATTGACACGGCAAATACGATGTCCGGTCTAGAGGCAGTCAAATACATAAGAGAACCTATCATTGAACGATAGTCCATCTCCTTGCAATCTTCGTCTTCCTCAGCAAGTCTAACATTGTGATTAAGCTCGATAGTAGTCCCATAGGTTTTACAATTGAGCAGGTCATACCTAGTCAACATGTCATTGACATATTTTAACTGATGTATATAAATACCTTTTGCAAGCTGCTCAACTTGTACACCTAAAAAGAATGTGAGCTCCCCCATCGCGCTCATCTCAAACTCAGACTTCATGATTTTCTCAAAGTTCTTGCACATTGCCTCATTTGTAGAACCGAAGATAATATCGTCCACGTAAACCTTCACAAGTAGCATATTTTCCATATCCTCTGACTGTTCACGAAGAATGAATAGCGTGCTATCTATGTTGCCTCTCACAAAACCATGCTTAATCAGATGTGTAGTTAGCCTCTCATACCAAAGTCTCGGTGCTTGGTGAAGACCATACAACACCTTGTTCAATTTACATACGTATTCAGGATGCGCAGGGTCTTCAAAACCAGGAGTCTGCTTAACGTACACATCGGTATCAACTTGTCCATACAGAAACGCACTTTTCACATCAAGTTGATTGACGCGAAATCCCTTGAAAGACGCGTAGGCCAGAAAAATGCGTATGGATTCCAATCTAGCAACAGGGGCAAATACATCATCATAGTCCAAACCCTCAATTTGGCTGAACCCTTGAACTACTAGACGTGCTTTATTACGAATCACAACGCCCCTATCATCCATCTTATTACGATAAACCCAACGAGTGCCAGTCAAGTGAGCACCCTTGGGTAATGGAACTACTTCCCAGACTTGTAACTTTTCAAATTGCTGCAGTTCCTCTTGCATGGCCTCGATCCAGGATGGATCTTTTAAGGCCTCTTCAACTTTCTTGGGTTCAATCTGCGAAAGACAACATGAATTGATATTGGATACCAGACCCAAAAGTTGCTCAGTATCAGTCTGCTTTGCTTGATGTCTTGTTTGAACAGGAGCATGAGGGTCACCAATGATATTATTAATGGGGTGATCCTTATGTATCCGAGTAACTGGAATTTGATCTGGCACAAGATTCTGTTCCAAGTTGTTCAAATCTCCCTCAGTTACGGGAGTGTTCAGTGAAGCATCATCATCTTCATCCCCTTGAGAATAGAAATGAGACGAATTCATCTTTTGTGCTTCCTCTCCCTCATCATCTACCTCATCCTCTCCTCCTTCCTCTAATGATGGCATGTTTGGATCATAAGGAAGCTCCTCTGTGTAGTTATAAACTGTTTTAGAAGGAGCAGCCGAAGATGGTGGAGTAGGAGATGGTTTATTTTTAGGTGTAGGTGAGGGTGTAGATGTAGATGCAGATGCAGGTGTTGGACTTGATGTTGTAGCAGGTGCGGTAGTGGGTGTTGGAGTGGTAGTGGATGTTGAAGTAGATGGTTGGGTTGATGCCGATTTAGGGTTTGGGTCCAATGGTTGAACGGAAGAATCAGGAGTTTCTTGAGAAAAACTGATTCCATGTAACAGTGTTACCAACTCTTCCTCTATATCATCTTCCGGAAGATTAAAAGAATCAAAGACCTTTTCATAGTTGAAAAACCATTCTGGACCTGTCCCTTGAGGAGGATCCGTGTAGCGTAAACACTTCACTTCAAAATGTTCCTCAATCCTGTTGGTTGACTTGTTAAAGACTCGTTTATTTGGCGAATTGACAGAAAATCCAAGGAAGATACCCTCAGTAGTCTTTTCACCAAACTTGGAGACCTTATCCTTCGTAATCATGATTAAACAGGGACACCCAAAAGGCTCTAGAAACTGCAGATTTGGCTTATGGTTATTGAACAACTCATAACAAGTCTTATTTCTTTTCTTGACCGTAAGAACCCGATTCAGAACATAACAGGCCGTGTTAACAGCCTCAGCCTAGAAAATTATCGGCAACTTAGAATCAGCTAACATTGTTCTGGCAGTCTCGATGATCGTTCTGTTCTTTCTTTCAGCAACTCCATTCTGTTGTGGAGTCCTTGGAGCACTAAATTGATGCTCTATCCCTTTTGAAGCACAGTACATCTCGAGAGTTGAATTTCTGAATTCAGTTCCATTATCGCTTCGCAGTCTCTTAATACTAATTCCACTCAAATTTGCTAACTTATCAAACAGATATACTAAGATATCCGCAGCTTCATCCTTAGTAGCAAGAAAATACACCCAGGAAAATCGGGAGTAATCATCAGTAATTACTAGACAGTACGATTTTCCGCCAATACTCCTTGTAGAAATTGGCCCAAACATATCCATATGAAGTAGCTCCAACGGTGCATCGATGGAATTCACCTGCTTAGACTTATGGGACTTCTTACGTAGCTTTCCTTTGTGGCAAGAGACACAATCATCCTTTAGATCGAATGACTGTTTTGGAACTCCTAGCACTAGATCATTTTTAGTTAAGAAATTCATTTTTCGGAAATGAATGTGTCCCATTCGTCTGTGCCAAAGCATTGAATCCTTTTCAGAAGCCTTAGACAAGAGACACGTATATTCATTCATAGTCTCAACAGTTCTCATGTTCAGAATGTATGTGTCATTCTTTCTTGGTGCTCTCAGCAACACCCATTCTTCTGGAATGACATACCCAGGCTTCAGTATCACGCACTCCGTCTTTGTGAACGCAGTGGTATAATCCTTATCACAGACCTGTGAAACACTTAGCAAGTTGTGCGTAAGCTGTTCCACGTAGTTCACATTTTCAAAACTAACATTGCCGTTAGTTAGCGTTCCTCTTCCGGAAATGGTTCCTCCAGTATCTCCAGCAAAGGCAACATATCCTCCTGCGTATGGTTTAATATCCACAAGAAGAGATACATCGCCTGTCATATGTCGCGAGCAGCCACTATCCAAATACCATTCACTATCTTTAACACATTCTGACTGCTGCAACACACAAACGAAAGGAGATTAGTGAGAAACGGTGACCCAAGCCTTTACAGACTTAGGTCGACCGTGGTCATCAACCATAATCACATCAGATAGAACTTTATTTTTAAACAAATCAGATTTTTCATCTGATGTGTTATCGTTGACAACCAAAGAATCAGCAGTAGATTCTTTTCGTTTCCAAACTTGTGTTGGTTCGGAAATAAGCTTTGGAGTAATGTTGAGCTTTGGATTTAGCAAGGGTTTTTGCTCAACAGTACTCTGTTTCTCAACAGGTTTGGGAGAGTTTGAGTGATGCCTTGATGGAGAATAAGAAAAAGATTTTCTAAAAACATTTGAACGAGGCATATCTCTCCCAAAACGTTGAGCTGAGAGTTTTGGACAGTCACGAATTAAATGTCCTTGTCTTTTACAGTAGAAACAAGAACGATGCTCAACAAACAGTTGAGGATGAGGACTAACTGATTTAGGTCTTTTAAAATCAGCACTTCTTGAACATGAACACTGGTGGTAGAAAGTTGTAGAAGGTACTTGCTTTGGTTGATGGTTTGAAGTGGATGGTTTGTTAGTTAAAGAATTTTCTTTTTCATTTCTCTTCATAATTTTCACAGGGGAATGTGATTTTAATGAAGATTTTTCTTCCAAAACCTTTTCTTTAAGCTTTTTGTTTTGAACCTGAATAACGGGTTCATTTGTCAAAATGACATTTTCAGCTTTTACATCAACCTTTTTGAGCTCAGAATATTCCTGTTCAGTTAACTCCTCAACCTCAACAACCTCCACATTACTAACAGGAGGTGAATTCTCAGACTTAACAAAAATAGGCAAAGGATACTCTGGCCGTTTAGTTTTCTCCTTTGCCTCCCTCTTTGGCTTTGCTTCTTTATTATTGGTAGCTGACCAAGATGAGTAGTCAGCTAAAACTTCTTTGGTTCCTTCCTTAACAGGCTTAGGATAATAGTTAGTGGGAGGTGGATATCCAATTCCCGCTTTACCTATTGGCCTTGGCTTGTCAACGATTTCATCAAAGATTTTATGAGAATTTGCAAAACTTGTGACTCCCCTTTTAAAATTGTCAGACTCAGATTTTAACTCAGAAAGCTCTTTATTTAACAACTTAATTTCTGTTAAATAGCTCTTAATGGCATCTTGTTGAATGAAAATTTTAGCTTTATATTTCTCAGTGTCAAACTTATGAGCCTCAACTTCCTTTTCATAAAGTATTTCATTAGCTTTTAGAAACTTGTTTGATTCAGTTAGTTTGACAACTTTTTCTCGCAAGTCTGCATTATCTTTTTGACAGCATTTTAAAGAAGCATCCAAAGCAATACAAGAAACACAACTTAAAGGTTCCTCAGGTTCATTTTGTACCTCAGGAATGATGTGAGCCATGAGACCTAGCTGATATTGCTCAGCTTGTGCACTCCAATCAGTGTTTGTAGGCTCAAACACCACAAGAGCATCCGTTGCTCCAACCTTAGCTTTCTCCTTTGGAGGGGTCTTGGGAGGATCAGGCTTTGTGAGACCAGAAGGAGGCATTTTTGGCTTCTCACATTCACGAGCAAAATGTCCCAAATTCTGACAGTTGTAACATCGGACCTTGCTCTTATCAAATCCAAAGCTTGATTTTCCATTTCCATCTAAACTCTTGCGCCCTGTCCGTTGCAAGAATTTTTGCACCCTCCTGGAGATCATAGCTATGCTCCAGTTCAAATCCATCTGTTCGAGATCATCATCGTCCAGCTGTCCGTAATCCTCTTTAGTCAGTGCCAAAGTAGTGTTTGGTTGTGAAACCAAATCTTTGTAAGAACTAAGAAAGGCTGTATAGATTGCATCCTGTTCCTCAATAGCCGGTGTTATGGCAACCTGCTGGGTTTGAGAACCCTGTGAAGTTCCAGCTGAATAAAATGATGGAGTAGGTCCTGCTGAACTAGATGACGAGTTGATATCAGACACGAAAGCAATGCTACCAAAATTATTCCCCATAGAATTCCCTTTTCCACTATAAAGTGACGGATCTTGAACAACACCCCCGGACTTACATTCTTTCTTCTTTAGCTCCATTGCATATGCTTGAAGAATCCCAATTAATCTATCCAACTTCATAGTTTCCAATTCTCCACCTTCTTTTAAAAATTGAACCTTTATATCCCATTCTTTAGGTAGAGAATCCAAGAGTTTCTTGTTAACTTCACTGTCAGTCAGAGTATAACCACCCTCCTTCAACTCATTAACTATCTGTGAGTATCGAGTGAACAACCTGGGTGATGTCTCATCAGGCAGGGTATCAAACAAATCATATTGTTTCTTGACTAACTCTAGCTTGGCTTCTTTGTAATCTTCATTTCCACCACATCTGGTTTCAATAGCTCTCCAGAGATCATAAGTCGTTTCATGATGCTTAAATAACCTTAAGACATCAGGGAGTAAGCACATACATATAGAGGAATGTGCTTTTCTTTCAGTTAAGTACTCTTTACGTTCATCTGGAGTCATTGCCTTAAAGGTTTTAGGAGGAGGGACTGGTCGGTGAGTACCCTCAGCGACAGGGTGTTCATATCTTTCCAAAATCGGTCCCCATAATTCTTGGCAATGAAAATCTATGTATTGTTCATATCTTGTTCGCCAGTAAAGATAATCCATATCAGCAGCAAAAAGAGGAGGTTTACTACTGGTACCCACATCATTGCTATGTCTCATCATCTCTTTAAAGCTTTGAAAACTTTCCTTATCAGACATTGTTGAAATGAACCTGTAAAATCAACTTAAAAAAAAACTAGAAAGCTGATTAGTAACAAAGGCATCACTTGGTAAGTGACGCACCTAAGTGTCGCAAAGAGTAGCGGCACTGGGTAAGTGACGCTATCAAGTGACAAATAAATGAACACAGCGACACTAGAGATTAGTGTCGTATAAACAAGAAGTGACGTACTCAAGTGACGGACTTGAGTGACGCTCAGTAATAACAGGCGTCACTAAGATAAGTGACGCTATTAAGTGACTCCCAGAAGTAAACGCGTCACTAGCAATAAGTGACGGTAAGTACAGTAGGCGTCACTAAGATAAGTGACGGATAATCCTCAAGTGACGTTACTTAGTGACGTACTTGAGTGTCGTTAAAACCCTAATTGCACCTTACAGAAGTGTCGCTCGAAGTGCCACAAAAAGTGACGAAGTGACGCTTCGAGTGACGCAGAAACGGCTGTGAACACCCAAAAACCCCCAAAATCGAATTTTCGTAAACCTAACGAAAATTCTTGAATCCCAATCGAACGAAACCTGTAATACTTGATTCAAAACGTAATAATAGCACCAAATCGATCCAAATATTGCTAGAATATCTATGATCTTCACATAATCGAACCGAAAAACCTCCAATACAAGAACACACGTCGATCAAATCACCTAAAGGCTCTGATACCAGTTGAAAGTCCCTTTTGCCTTGGATCTAGATGACTGATAACTCTTATTGATTGGCGGAATCAATCAATTGCAAGAACAAGTAATAAACTCAAACTGAAAACAACGAATCAATCAAAGTAAACGAGTATATTAGCTTTTAAATCGTATTGGAACTGTTTACAGAAGTGCTTAGTCGACAAATGGTGCTAGGGTTTCGTCGACCCTAGCCGAAAACCCATAGGTTTGTATTTATACTAAAACTAAATCGGCAGACATGCGTCACTTGGGAAGTGTCGCATGTCGCCGCCCTCATGCGTCACTTACTTAAGTGACGCCATGCGACACTAAGGCAAGTGTCGCCTAACACAGAAGCTAAGTGTTGCTATACATGAAAATGACTTTTCTATTATACTTAACTAACGACACTTACAACTCGATAGACCAACTGACAGACACACTAAAATGCATCAACAGATCCGCCTAGTGGAATTAATCTCTACAAATCGCTCAGTAGTTATTTGCCTAAGTTGATATGTTGTTGTTGATATTTGTTGCTTGGTTTGGTCTATTATTCATGTAATTGCTTATATGCTCACTAAGCTAAATGCTTACTCTTTTAGTTGTTGAATGTTGTAGGTGCAAATGGTTCGGTTGAACTAAGTGGGCATAAGGAAAGGATTATGGTTGTAAGAGGGTAGTGTGGATTGGAGCTTGCTTTTTATGGTTAGGCAAGTTTCCCTTCATTTGATTTATCGTTGTGATTACCGTTTGTGTAAATCGCCCAAAATATATTTTGATGATATGAGCCGTTTAAAATGTAAAGTTTCTAGTGGTTGGTGAATCATACCTTTGACCTTGTAAAGTCAAGGAGAGTAGTAGTAAACTCAAAGCTTGGTCATATATGCATTTTTGGGTGTCAAAATGGGTAATGGACATGTGGTATAACGTGTTTGGTTAAAGAGTGAAAATACATAGTCGTAGACATGATATTGGAAATGTTGTTAAAGATGTGTATAGTTGAATTCTGGTTGATTATGATAGTTGAAAATTGCGAGTTGCAATTAGTTTGTGAGAATGATGGTAATTTGAAAGTTTAGTTGTTGAAAGTGTTGTTGATTTCCAAATGGGTCAAAATGGGTTCCCAATTGGATCATTGTGTCAAAATAAGTTGAACGATGATTTGGACGGTTTTGATACTTGAAATTGTGTTAAAACGTGTAAATGCACATGTTAGAAAGTGACTAAAAGAAAGAAGTCATTTGGTTTAAGTTTGTTCCTTAAATGTAGCGAAAATGGCAATGTTTCGGATTTAAGTCCAAATTTGTCTTAGTGTGAATTTTGAAAAAGTAACAATTGGGAAACTTTTGTTATGATATATGTAAGGAGTCTGCAAAATTTCATGGCCTGGTTGTAACCGAGTCAAAAGTTATGCACGTTTCAAATTCGTTAAAAATATGGGCTGCTGTGTAGAGCCCTTACTCGGCGGGTAAGACCCTTTACTCGGTTGAATTACCCGACGGGTACCCATTCCCCAAACGGGTAGCCCCTTTGTAAATAATTACCGAACTTGGAAGGTTGGGAGCAAGTGTCTTGGTGTTACCCGGTGGGTAACCTGCCTACCCGGCAGGAACCCCGCCCAAGCAAAGATCGCGGGGCGTTTGCCGTGAATCGCGACGCGATTGTGTTATGGTCAGAAATGGTTTTCGTTTGGCCCCGTTGATTATCAATTGCGTCGTTGAGTTCTACAGGTACGACTAAAAAGGTTTTTATATATAAATTATTTTTTGGGGCGTTTCAAGTTGGTATCAGAGCGATGGTTTAAGAGAATTAGGTGATTCACGATAGGATTGCCTATGATGATTGTATAAATTGTATAATTTTCTATGATGATTATGTGCATTAGTGAAGTAGATTTATTGAACTGATATGCTACCCTGTTACAAGCTGTTTGATAGTTGTTACGTGTTGATTTAGTAGCTGAGATGTAAAATGATATGCTAGTATCCCGGATAGCCTTGTTTGTACCTTATTATACTTGAAAATGTAGAATGAAAATGTGAAATCGGTAATATAAATGTTGGTAGATTATTTGCAGGTGTAGTCAAAAAAATTTTTTGTTAATGATTATATGATGTTATGATCGAAATATTATTTGCTCTTAGAGGAGAATATAACGTGAATACAGTCAGATGAGTAGATGAAATATTTGTGGATATGAAGACAGCATATATGCAAAAGATCCTAATATTATTCTACCAAAAGTTCCAAGATCAGATTATTCTAAGACAGAAAGTTTAAAAAGTTCAAGAAAGCCCAAATGGCCAACATAAACCATTGGGAAACAGCACCATGGCTAACCATACCACCCACAGCCAGTGCCTTCTCGCTTGCCCTCTCAAGCTCCTTCGCCTCCTCCTAGATGCTCTCCCTTTAGCATTGCCAGCTTATCCTTCCAGGATTGGAGCTTCCGGATGGAAGCATCAAAGTCCTTGGCTATAGCTCCTGTAGCCATCAGTATCCTGGCTTCATGGATACCTATTCCAGCATCCTTCCTGATGTCAGCAAGGAGTACCTCCCTCTCCTGGGTGAACTTGGCCTCTATCTCTACGGATTTCTTGGCAAAGCTGACTTCAAGATCCTTCACCTTCTTCCTTAGCTTGATGATCTCGGTGGCATCCCTCTCCATGGCTGCTCGGCTAGATCCCAATCGATCGATATCAACATCAGAAAAAATACAGGGTTCAGGCTTGCTTATCAATTTTTGATCGATAAGATCATTGCGGTATTTTTCATCAGAATTCGATGGGGAACTGGTAATCGAAGCCATAATCAAACTTAAGAAACAAAAAAAATTTTAGAAAAGGGAGATAAATTATACATGATAACAAGATGTATGGTTCGAAACGAATGAAATGTGAAAAGGTTTATACTTATCAAAAAACAGATCAAAACGCAAACGTGGTTATCGATACACGGTAAATATCTCATCTAAATTATTTGATGTTTATCTTGAGAAGTTGCGTCACCATCAGGATCCTAACGGTAACACAACTTGGGGGCAATTGTTATGGGCTAATTTTTATGACAAGGATACAGGATCCTGAAATCTTTTATTGTTGTCTTGACTATATCCAGGATCCCGGATATATTCAGGATCTCGGATATGCTCAGGATCCCGGATATGTTCAGTATCCTGGGATCATATGTTACTAACTTATATCTATCTGTTGTGTATCTTGACCAGGTCTTACAGGATTAAAACGTGAGTTAATTCCACCATGATTAACGGATCAAAGCTTATTCAAATCAAAAGGAAGTTAAGGCAACGTGTAGAAGAACAAGTCTTTGTGGAAGACCGGAGGATCCCGGATATATGGGAGGATCCCGAATTTTTCGGATAATTAGTTATTTTGTATTTACTATAGATTAGAGGCAAATGATCGTTAGTAACGACTGAAACTCTGCTTACACACTACTGTTACACTCTTTTCTTTCATAAACACTCACTTTCATCACCTTCACCACAACAACACTTTAGATCGATCATATTGTGCTCTTTTTTTGTATTATCCCGCTTTTGAGTAATAAAACTAACAAAGGCAATGAACGATTGTTCCTTGCCGAGGTTTTATACCGGCGATCCATCAGATTAAGGGCTTTCCTCGTATATCATCGTGTCACTTTTACTTGCTTTCCGGTTTTATTACTTTATTTACACTTTCATTACTTTTTTGCTGCATTTTACTTTGATTATCTTCATGATCACAAAAGCACTCTACCTCATTTGACTGATTTGATCACGAAAGGGTTAATACACAAATAGGTCACTATACTTTATGAAAATATTCATCTGGGTTACTAAACTTTAAAAATGTTCAATTGGGTTACTATACTAGCAAAAATATTCAATTAGGTT
The DNA here is from genome assembly GCA_949592205.1 of Helichrysum umbraculigerum. Taxonomy (NCBI): domain Eukaryota; kingdom Viridiplantae; phylum Streptophyta; class Magnoliopsida; order Asterales; family Asteraceae; genus Helichrysum; species Helichrysum umbraculigerum. Next base: position 388,355,130 of record CATIUR010000001.1, read on the forward strand.
ACCAAACTTTCGACATAGTTGCTATAGCCAAGATGACACCGTTTTAATAAACTTAAAAATGTTCAATTGAGTCACTAAACTTTTAACCAAAATTAAGCAAAATAGGCGGGATTACACAATCAACAAGTACAGTAACCCAATTGAACATTTTTAAAGTTTAGTAACCCAAATGAACATTTTCGCAAAGTACACTGACCTATTTGTGTATTAACCCATCACGAAATTATATTAAGTAACTTTTGGTCAAAACAAGTAGGATAAGCATTTTATAGCTATATTACATATTTGTAGCTTTATTCTTTAAACTTTCAGTTTTTTATAACTAGAGGTTGCAAGAAAGTTGACAACATGATTACACACGTATTTGATGAATTGATTGATGGGTCAAAAATAACCAACTCGGACACGACACGCATTATGTTGGTTGGCGGTCTACCCGTTGACCTGAACCTTATCTCAACTTTAACTACAAAACTTAAAGTAATTACCGCGTTTTGGAATAGTAGGCCGACTGGTTGAAAACTCAACCATAACACGCTTTATTTCCATGTGAGTCACGCTTAGATTTCAAGTTTTATCAAGAATTGTCACCGTTAATAAAAATCATTTGAAGTACGTATAAAATAAAATTAGAAAATGATATATTTACTCAAGTACAATATGACTTCGAACAAAAATATGATTTGCAAGTGAAATCTTTTGTCGCCGCTGCATTGCGCGGGTAACATGCTAGTACAATATTAAGTAGCTACAGAAAAACATGATTGTAAATTAATTACAATTGATTGATCATCGAGGGCTTAATTATTTTTCCATATAAGAACATACCAAAGATTTCAACAAAACGACGACCTTCTTAAATTTCGACATGCTTGCTGATCGATCAGGAGATCAAATCCCGTCAAATCTTGGATCCCAAAACTCCAAAAGGGTGCTATAGGATCTGGTCATTTTATTTTGGTTTTTATTTTTTCGCCGAAAAACAAATATATTAAAATAAAGAGAACTCCTCCAACAATGTTGAAGAAATAGAAGAACAATGAACACTGAAAAATGCTAACCTACTAACTTCTGAAAATGAACACTAAAGTCATTTTATTTTGGTGATGAATCACAATTGATGCTAAATTAAAGTAGTTTGTAATTTTTGTATACTAGATTAGTTGAGGTTTTCGTATGTGAACAAAATTTGAATTAATCACTAAGTTGACCGTTTCTCTTTTTGGTAGGACAAAATGTTGGGAAAATCACAAATTTGATCCATTTACCAAGACCAATTTAATAAAATAATCCGTTGACTTTCCATTTTAACAAAGTAATCCATCGATTGGCGCCGCAATGGCGCCACGACGCCCCTGACACAACCAAACCACCCATTGCATGACACGTGTACGAGAAAATAATAAAAAAAAAACCATCGGCGCCGCTTTGTGATGATTGGCGCCCCTCTCCTTTATTTTTGGCGCCCCTCCCTTTTTTTTTCGCTCCATCGACGCCCAAATGTTTTTTTTTATTATTTCTCGTACACGTGTCATGCAATGGGTGGTTGGTTGTGTCAGGGGCGCCGGGGCGCCATTGCGGCGCCAATCGATGGATTACTTTGTTAAAATGGAAAGTCAACGGATTATTTTGTTAAATTGGTCTTGGTAAACGGATCAAATTTGTGATTTTCCCCAAAATGTTGCATGCTTCTTCGTGTAATAATTTAATATTTAATAATAATATTAAAATAGTACGGAGTATATAATACGGAGTATATCGAATTTAATGACTTTTGTCAAAGGATGGCCGCTTTAAAATTGTTGAAACTTGAAAGTTTCAGTTGAAAAGTCAACAAAGCATCTATTTAGTATTTACCGGAGAAAGATGTCCCTTTTTTTTTCTTTTTTTCTTTTTTCGAAAAACAGAAATTAAATTAATAATAATAAAATAATATCCCACTAAACATAATAGCACGACCTCCGTCCCAAAATAATTGTCACCTAACAAAAAACATACAGTTTAATAAAAACATAATCATTACTGTTTTCTCTTTTTTTTTTCCTTTCAACAAAATAACAGTTTTACCATTAACTAATTAATTACTGCTATCTTTAAAGTTTATAATAATAATTGTAAGTAAGGGTAATATGGTAATCACAATAAAACTTTTCTTATCTATTTTTGGTAGTGGACAATTAATTTGGGACAACCTGAAATCTTAAGTTTACAATAATATTGGGACGGAGGGAGTATGTAGTTAAGTGTTGTGTATAACTATTTTATACGCGTTAATAATAATCATATAAGAGCTATGTTAATAACAATATACCATTTTCATTGAAGAAATAAATTGAAAGTTTGAGAAAACATTTATTATTTTCAACCCGTTTGTCCTAACATCAACTATAACTCATTCAATATACTTATATACTCAACCGAAATAAAATTAGAAAAATAAATAAATTTTTATGAAGAAACTATTGAGTTAATATTATTATTTCAATATCAATATCAATATCAATATCAATATCAATACTAATACTATATAAATAAGAAGAACAAGTTTAACCACATTATGTCACATTAGTACTTAAAATTATGCCACTTGTAATCAACTAACAAAAAACAAAAAGTTTAATTTTAATTCTTTTAACTTCAAAAGAAATTTAAATAAAACAAGCTTTAATCTTAAAAGAAAAAAACAACTTATCACTAATTCTTTTTACTTCAAATGATATAAAAAAAACTTTAGCATTAAATAACGATATTACTAATTAGTAATAAAATCGGTTCGTTACCTAACTCGGTACAAAGTGAAAGTTCGTTACTGGTCTGTTACTCTTTTAATACGTGCACACCTTCATTTATAATATTGTTTAACCCCTTTAAAATCTTTCATAACCATTCTTTCGACGCATCTACAATATATCCTTATTTACAAAACCTTTTTTTTTTATACCAAATTAAAGGTTTTAACTTTCCCAATCTATACTCTCTTTACGCCTTCATTTGCAAACTCTCGCGCTCTCTCTCTCTCTCCCTCTCCCTCTTGTAACAACAGTTACCATCTCAATCTATAGTTCTCTTTCAGTTGTTAAAAAAAATCGTTTAAATGTACAGTCGCGTTACTCAACATTAATGATACACTTGCAACTTCTTTTTTGCATAATTTTTTGGAATACTTTGTCACTTTCTTAAAATTTGTTGCTATTTGAATTGTATATATCTATCTATACTATATAAAAAGAACATGTTTGTCTAAAATTTTTACACCTCATGACCTAACCAATTGCCATGTGTCCTAACAAAAAATAATAATTTGTAATTTTTTTTGTTAATATTTTTTTACTTCTTTATACTTTATTTACAAAACTTTTAAAACTTCATTTGATTATAAATTACACTTTTTACAATAGCATGCTTCAATTTAGATTAACAACATGCCTTCAAAATCAACCACTCATCACCTAAGGAGTTAGACATGTGTGATGTGTCTAATATTTGGTAAACATTTTTTCTTTAGCAAACATAATTTAACATGTTGAAAGTGATAACATTCTTTGCAATTTGTACTTAAGTACTATTTGAAATGAGTATTTTGATAAGTATAATTTTCTAAACCTTCCATGTCAACACTTTTAACTCTTAAATGTGTAACATTAAGTCATTGAATACTAATTTTCAACTTGCATAAGAATCAAGTTATAATTTATTTCTTTAACGAAATTTCTTTAAAAAATCAATTATTATCTAGAATGATACTTTTAATGTATATCCTTCTAAACATTTTATGTCAAACACTTCTAATACTTAAATGGGTACATTAATTCATGAACCATTAATGTCCATCTTGCAAAAGAAATATCCACCCAATTTTTCTCTACAAATTATCATTTCTTTATCTTTATATTTAAAGTTAATATATAGAAAGAATTCAAAATTTTCTAATGGCCTTATCATTTGACACATTGGTCTCTAAGATTGAGATGCGTGTCAAATTATTTCGAAAAAACTTATTAATCAACAAAGCCACCAAAATATGATAATTATATATATGTTTATTTTATAAGTTCTATATGAGTATTAAGATTAAGATGACTAAAGTTGCTAATCTTTACGTTCATGTAAACTTGAGTACACTAATTAAAACATTAAAATTGTAGTTATCAAAATTATTAGAGTATATATGATACTTAACTATATGTTTAACCTTTTTAAGTTATAAGTAAATAATAGATATTGGGATAATTGAATTTTTTTTTTTTGACCAAGCACAATGCCTAAGTGTTAAAGTATGTGAGTTTAAGTGATTCCAATTTTATTCCAGATTCCTTAATTGTAGTAGTTTTTACTGTCGATGTATAGAACAACTATTATAAAGACGTAACTAATAGTTAAGATTTCACTGTTATCAATTGATTTCTATGCTTTCCTTCATTGGGTCTTACAACTAATTTTTACTCGACATAATCTACGATTCATGGTGTATTATACGACACACTAATCAAAGTTCTGGTGTTTGGCATCGCAAAAATTAACATTAATCTTTCTAAACATGGGCCGTGCGTCGCACGGTCCTAAATCCTTACTAGTACTATATAAATAAGAAGAACAAGTTTAACCACATTATGCCACATTAGTACTTAAAATTATGCCACTTGTAATCAACTAACAAAAAACAAAAAGTTTAACTTTAATTCTTTTAACTTCAAAAGAAATTTAAATAAAACAAGCTTTAATCTTAAAAGAAAAAAAAAACTTATCACTAATTCTTTTTACTTCAAATGATATAAAAAAAACTTTAGTATTAAATAACGATATTACTAATTAGTAATAAAATCGGTTCGTTACCTAACTCGGTACAAAGTGAAAGTTCGTTACCGGTCTGTTACTATTTTAATACGTGCACATCTTCATTTATAATATTGTTTAACCCCTTTAAAATCTTTCATAACCATTCTTCGACGCATCTACATCATATCCTTATTTACAAAACCTTTTTTTTTTTAATACCAAATTAAAGGTTTTAACTTTCCCAATCTATACTCTCTTCACGCCTTCATTTGCAAACTCCCGCTCTCTCTCTCTCTCTCTCTCTCCCTCCCTCTCCCTCTTGTAACAACAGTTACCATCTCAATCTATAGTTCTCTTTCAGTTGTTAAAAAAATTCGTTTAAATGTACAGTCGCGTTACTCAACATTAATGATACACTTGCAACTTCTTTTTTGCATAATTTTTTGGAATACTTTGTCACTTTCTTAAAATTTGTTGCTATTTGAATTGTAAAAAGAATATCATTTAGAATACGTAAATTTATCTTCATTTTGATTCAATAATCTACTTTGAACACAATATACATACATTATTAAAATTAACGTTAACGTTAACTTAATGCCACATTAGTACTTAAAATTATGCCACTTGTAATCAACTAACAAAAAACAAAAAGTTTAATTTTAATTCTTTTAACTTCAAAAGAAATTTAAATAAAAAAAACAACTTATCACTAATTCTTTTTACTTCAAATGATATAAAAAAAACTTTAGCATTAAATAACGATATTACTAAGTAGTAATAAAATCGGTTCGTTACCTAACTCGGTACAAAGTGAAAGTTCGTTACTGGTCTGTTACTCTTTTAATACGTGCACACCTTCATTTATAATATTGTTTAACCCCTTTAAAATCTTTTATAACCATTCTTTCGACGCATCTACATCATATCCTTATTTACAAAACCTTTTTTTTATATACCAAATTAAAGGTTTTAACTTTCCCAATCTATACTCTCTTTACGCCTTCATTTGCAAACTCTCTCTCTCTCTCCCTCTCCCTCTCCCTCTTGTAACAACAGTTACCATCTCAATCTATAGTTCTCTTTCAGTTGTTAAAAAAATCGTTTAAATGTACAGTCGCGTTACTCAACATTAATGATACACTTGCAACTTCTTTTTTGCATAATTTTTTGGAATACTCTGTTTCTTTCTTAAAATTTGTTGCTATTTGAATTGTATATATATATATATACTATATAAATAAGAAGAACAAGTTTAACCACATTATGCCACATTAGTACTTAAAATTATGCCACTTGTAATCAACTAACAAAAAACAAAAAGTTTAACTTTAATTCTTTTAACTTCAAAAGAAATTTAAATAAAACAAGCTTTAATCTTAAAAGGAAAAAAAAAAACTTATCACTAATTCTTTTTACTTCAAATGATATAAAAAAAACTTTAGTATTAAATAACGATATTACTAATTAGTAATAAAATCGGTTCGTTACCTAACTCAATACAAAGTGAAAGTTCGTTACCGGTCTGTTACTCTTTTAATACGTGCACATCTTCATTTATAATATTGTTTAACCCCTTTAAAATCTTTCATAACCATTCTTTCGACGCATCTACATCATATCCTTATTTACAAAACCTTTTTTTTTTTTAATACCAAATTAAAGGTTTTAACTTTCCCAATCTATACTCTCTTCACGCCTTCATTTGCAAACTCTCTCTCTCTCTCTCTCTCTCTCTCTCTCTCTCTCTCTCTCTCTCTCTCTCTCTCTCTCTCTCTCCCTCTCCCTCTTGTAACAACAGTTACCATCTCAATCTATAGTTCTCTTTCAGTTGTTAAAAAAAATCGTTTAAATGTACAGTCGCGTTACTCAACATTAATGATACACTTGCAACTTCTTTTTTGCATAATTTTTTGGAATACTTTGTCACTTTCTTAAAATTTGTTGCTATTTGAATTGTAAAAAGAATATCATTTAGAATACGTAAATTTATCTTCATTTTGATTCAATAATCTACTTTGAACACAATATACATACATTATTAAAATTAACGTTAACTTGTTCAGGAGTGGGCCGTGCATTGCACGGCCTTTAAATTTGACTAGTATTTATATAAAAAGTGCCATTGGGTTAGTAGCATCGTAGCGACACTTCCAATAATGAAGTTGCAGGTTCAAATCTCGAAAATCAAACAATTGTAGGGTGGGGGTAATGGGGTGTGTGAATAGCCTTTCGGAAAGAATTATTTATTTTATATACATATGTATTTAAAAACAACAAGTAGTTTTTAACCCGCGCGTTACTGCGGAACAAAAATTCTTATAACGATATTTTATGTAATAATTTGATATATATGTAACTTAAAATGCAGTGTTTCGTATGTAGTCAAATTCAGATATTTGAACGGTTTAAGGAGTTATGTGTGGACGTAAACTTGATGTTCATTGATCATTTATTTTATCAGCTAAGACAATAAAAGTACCTAAAATATTTACGGTCTTTACCTTAGAATTAGAGATATATAGGTTTTATTTATTGATCAAAAAATTACGTTAAAATTGTTCAATATATAAGGAGTTTAATCTATATGACTTTTATACCATATCTACAAAAAAAATTCAAAATAATTATACTGTAGCAGTTTTTACCAATACTCATATCTATATATTCTTCCTTGACACCCACACACACTAATATACTCATAATCAACTCATTTTACGCAACATTTTACTAATTATGTATAATTTCATACTATCCTTTTATAAATACCATACAATATGCTATTAGATTACTCATATCTTAGAGTGAGGTATACTAAAGCAAACAAAAGAAATGAAGTGAAGAGAAATAGATGAGAGGTGAGTTATATGTTAAAAACTTAAGATTAAGAAAATAAAAAGAGAAAGCAATGTGTAAAAAATTGATTGGTCATGTACTATTTATTCATTATGAACATTTAAACTAAGTCTTCTAATACGAAGCTAAATATATATAAAAATCTTGTGTTCATACCGTGTATCTCATGATCAACATGGTTGTCATTCTATTAAAAACTATAAATAATTATAAATATTAATTACACGGTTAGCGTTAAATAAAATAAATCTAGACTGTATTTTTTTTTTGTTATTTCGAGTTAATCAATTAATTAAAAGAAATCACGTTGATTAGTTGGGTGTTTGAAAGTTTATGTAAGATATATTATATGCAATTAGAATACATACAATATGAAATTTATAAATAAAAATATAATAATTTATAATTGTATTTTTAAATTGTAAAGGAAAACATTCAAAAGTTTTAACTAAAATAATTTTTATGGTTATCTACATGAATTATATAATAATTAAGTTATTAAATTAAGTCATCTAAAATGAATATCATATAACTTTGTAAAACAAAAAAATAATAATAAAATAAAAAAATAATAAATTTACTATTCATATAATAGTAATATTCACCATCCTGGATTCCTGGTGAATAGCTTGCCAATGTAAAATGTTCTGGCCCAAAAGATACGCATGAACAAAAGCACGGGTCATGGTCAACCCAATATACCATCATATGACCACTAACCCACTGGGCCTTAACCGTCAACCCAAATACCCATCCAAAGACGACAAACATTATTAAATGAGACATATACATGAAATTAATTTGACTTTGCGCCTGATTTCCAACTTTAAATTTTAATTAAACACGCTGAATCGTTAATTGCTGATCATAATCAACTGGATCTTGATGGAGCTAGCAGTCATAACAATATTTCTTCTGTTTTCTTTACTTCAGTTTGACAAAATTCATGCTACTGAATTAAACACCATTACGGGTTCACAATTCTTGACCAATGAAGACACGTTGGTCTCGTCCACCGCGATTTTCGAGCTGGGATTTTTCCAGCCCGATGGCTCGGCGAACAAATTTCTTGGTATTTGGTACAAGAAAGTTAGTGTTAAAACCGTTGTATGGGTTGCAAATAGAGACCACCCAATCACAAGTGCATCACCACTTACGTTAAATGTTACTGAGCTAGGAAATCTAGTACTTTTTAACAATAACACCATGATCTGGTCATCGAACACAACTACGACGACGACATCAAAAGATTTAACTGCAAAGCTGCTAGATACTGGGAATCTAGTCTTGATGGACACACAAGAGAAGATGATCTGGCAGAGTTTTGATTATCCAACTGATACTCTTTTACCTGGCATGAAGTTGGGAAAAGATTACTTAAGAGGAATTGAGTGGCATCTATCAGCATGGAAGAGTAATCAGGATCCATCTCCAAGCGAGCTCACGTTTGGCACTGACATACTCGGTTATCCTGAAAACAAACTAAAACAAGGGTCGGTAGTTATATACCGGGGTGTACCATGGAGGAATCAACGGTTTACTGGTGTTTCTCAATTTAATAGGAGCTTGACATTTGTATACGAAGTGGTTCTTACAAAAAGTGAGGTGTCCTTTACTTATATTCTTGAAAATAGTACTATTTTATCCAGGACAACTTTGAATTCTTCGGGGCAGTTTGAAAGCTCGGTTTGGGTAGAAGATGGTAAAAAATGGCAGCTTAGTTTGACAGTACCTAGAGATATTTGTGATACTTATAACATTTGTAGTGCGTATGGAAGTTGCAGCCTTGATACGGTTACACAGTCTTGTGCTTGTTTGGATGAGAAAAGATTTGTGCCGCGAAATGAAAAGCGTTGGGACACTGCTGATTGGTCAGGTGGCTGTGTTAGGAGAACACCGTTGGAATGCAAAAATGGGTCAGAAGGGTTTATTAAGTACTCTAATGTGAAACTGCCAGACACGGAGAAAACGTGGTTTAACATGAGTATGAGTCTGAAAGAATGTGAAGCACAATGCTTAAAGAATTGTTCTTGTATGGCGTATGCAAATCCGGATACTAGTTCAGGAGGAAAGGGATGCGTGCTCTGGTTCGACGATCTTATGGACATCCGTGTGTATTCTACAGGCAGTGGTGGTCGTGATATCTTTGTAAGAATGGCTTCCTCTGAATTAGGTAGGGGTGACCCTAATTTGGTGAGTAATGCTAAACAGGACTAATTACGTAGGCCTAAACATGGACCTAATATTTTGATTTGATTGGTTGAATTTTTTCTCTCTCTTAATCTCACCCAATCAAATTTTCACATCTATCAATCAAATTTTTAGACTTATATTTAGTCCTACCAGTTTAGTCCTCCAAATCATTTTCCTAATTTGGTTGTAAACTGTTTAATCCGAAAACCGAATTGAACCGTAAACTGTTTAAAACCGAACTGATTTTTAAAACGGTCTTGGTTCGGGTTTTAACCGAAACTTAATATGATAAATGGTCTTCGGTTCGGTGATTGGTTTGATCATTGTTTATTTGGTTAAACCGAAAAAATCGATTATAATATACTAAATACTAATACTTTATATGTTTTTATATTATTTTTTAAAGATAATAATAATATGTTAAAAGTAAACAAACTTAATCTACATTTTCTCCAACTATCTAAACAAACAACCGGAGCTAAACAATCGGAGATAGCCATTTACTTTTCTATTTTGTTTAATTAATGTGATGAAATTGTGATGAGTAAGATATAATTTGTTAATACTTTATATTCTATTGTAATTTGGTTTTTTTGGTTTTAACCGAAAACCGAACCGAATTGGTAAACGGTCTTTGGTTTCATTATTTCCCATTTTTAAATGGTTCGGTTCGGTCTTTGGTTAACGTCTTAAAATTTTTTTAACCGAAAACATCGAACCGATTAAACCAATGAAATTGAAAACCGAACCGATGAACACCCCCAGAATTACGTAAAAATAAAATCAGTTATTGTTGATTGTGGTTAGTCATTACATGCTTGGAAATTAATTCATTGTGTTGCTACACTAATATCATGCAGTTGGGCAATCAAGTTTCAAAAAGGAAGGAAAAACAAAGATTAAAATTATTCTACTTGTAATCATTCCGGTGATTTTGATCATAGGCATTGTATCTACAAGGTTGTGGTATGCAAGGAAAAAACGGAAACATGCTGAACAAATGGCTGGAGGTAAGAAATTGCGCAGCTGCATCAGTAATATATGGGTTAATCAAATATACAGAAAAAGCTAGGTAGAATAACATGTACTAATAATAGTTGCATATTTTCAGCACACTTTTTGATTGAACTGTATTATACTTCGAATGTATAGGTGTCTCTGAAAGCCAACTACCATTATTTAGCTTCTCTACAATAGCTACTGCCACTGCCAATTTTTCAGCTGACAATATACTTGGAGAGGGTGGATTTGGACCTGTTTATAAGGTGATTTATAATAGTAGGATTGTTGTAAAGCTAAGTTTAACAGCGGAATTGTATATCAAGAAACTGCTAACAAATATTAGCTCTGTAGTTTTCAAAGTTACTTACGTTGTGAAGGATGATCGTCAGGGTGTTCTAAAAGAAGGGCTAGAGATTGCAGTTAAGCGTCATTCCAAGACTTCCAGCCAAGGAATTTATGAGTTTAAGAATGAAGTCATCTGCGTATCAAAACTACAGCACCAAAATCTTGTGAAGCTTCTGGGTTGTTGCATACAAGGAGATGAGAAACTGTTAATCTACGAGTACATGCCGAATAAAAGCTTGGACTCATTCATATTTGGTGAGAATAATTTACAAAAACTAACAATAAAGGCTAAATTTAGAAGCCATCCATACAATGAACTAAACAGATATTTTGGCAGATAAAACGGAAAGCTTGGTCCTTGATTGGTCAAAACGGTTTAACATAATTAAAGGAATTGCTCGAGGACTTCTATACCTGCATCACGATTCACGATTAAGAATCATTCATAGAGATCTTAAAGCCAGTAACATTCTACTAGATATGGATATGAATCCTAAGATATCAGACTTTGGTATAGCTAGAAGTTTTGGTGGAAATGAGACCCAAGCAAACACACAGAGAGTTGTTGGCACTTAGTAAGCAGATCTGACCAATCTCTTTTTCTTTACTTCAATTCATTAGTCCTCTTATAACTTATGAGCACTCTGTTACATCCAGTGGTTACATGGCCCCAGAGTACGCATTAGATGGTCTTTTCTCAATCAAATCTGACGTATTTAGTTTTGGCGTTTTGGTGCTGGAGATAGTGAGTGGGAAGAAAAACAGAGGATTTGTCCACCCCGAGCATGACAATAATCTTATCGGACATGTAAGTACAAGTGATTAACAAACTATTGTCACCACTAAAGTATAAAATTAATGGAACTAAAATTGTAATCACTTATTTAATTCGGTACATTATGTTCAGGCATGGAGTGTATACAATGAAGGAAGGTCAATGGAACTGATTGATGAAATTTTAGCTGAATCCTGCGATACACAGGAAGTTTTGAGATCAATTGAGGTCGGGTTGTTGTGTGTTCAACAGAATGCAGGAGATAGACCAAACATGTCATCTGTAGTTCGGATGTTGGACAATGAGGGCTCACTGCCGACACCTAAAAAACCAGCGTTTTACATGCAAGGCGAGTTACATGTAGCTGATTTCACTTCAAGCACTAATCATGCATGTTCAGTTAGCGATTTAACTATTACGGAACTAGAATCTCGATAGTATACATATTTGTCACACCCTTTACTATGGTAATAATGTAATTTACTAAATCTTGAATATTCATTGTGGTAAAAGAATAATAATATTAGTAGTGAATTAAAATTGATTAAATTCATGTTCAAGAGCTTCTTCTAACAAAAAATAAGACTGTTCCATCAAATCAGGACTTAATCTAAACATAAGAACACAAAATTCCATCTGACTAAGCGCGCCATCTCCATCAAAATCGCCTTCTTTCAACATACTCATTAAATCATCATCACTCAAATCTTGTAGACCCAAAACCGAGGAATTCTTTTTAAGGCTGTTAAAAGTAATAACACCCTTATCAGCATCCATCAACAAACGAAACCCATTGCATAATTCGCCAATCAGCCCTTCGCCACCTAACTTATCCGCCATCACGGGCAAGAAATCGTGGAACCCAGATTGGCTAACATTTGATGCCATATATGAATAGTTGTTTTTATAAGAGAGAGAAATATAATCAATTATTTGGTTGAGGATTGGATGTATGATGAATATAATGTGTTGGGAGCTGAGGGTGGTTTATATATATTGGTAAATTTAGAGGTGGTTACTCAAAGACAACCAAGAAACAGCTAAAAATGTGAAGTCAGAGGGCGGCTTTTATTTATTTGAGAGTGTAATTGCCGATGAGCTACGGCGAAGGTGTGTGATGTGAGGGTCGACTGACTGGTCCTGGATTGTCACGTTGTTTATTTCCTTGTCATTTTGCTTTAGAAGCTCATGGGATGCTTCATGCCTACGACTAATGATTTTTATATATATAACAAACTTTAGCTGGTCATCTCTCTCTCCAAGTCTCCATCATTATTATTATTAATTAGAGTTGGAGTAAATTACGAAGAGAGTCCCTGGAAATTATCAAAACACACATATATCATTCATTCTTGAAACTTTTCGCATAAACAGTCCCTACTGGTAGGGTCAGTCTGTGTTCGATATTGAAACCTCATCGCCTATGATTTATTATCAACGAACTATATATAGTGTACAATAACTTAACCTCCTATGATTTATTTATCAACGAACTATATATAATGTACAATGACTTAACCTTGAAACTGTAGACCTACAAATGAGCCGGGCTAGCTATACTAATCTATTTCCACCTTAATGCAATACTCTAATAGTCTTGAGTCCCTTTGAAAATTTCAAATTACGTAAAATAAATAAATAAATAAATAGATAAATTAATGGTATTAATAATATTTACAAGTTTTGCCCCTTGAAAAATTAGATTTTTTCAATAATTTTACCCAACGTCCACCCATGTGTGTTAAGCTGTACTAGCATCCTTTCCTTTGAAAAATTTCTCTCTCCAAATAAAGATAAGCAACCCATATTCTGTTACTATTATTTTTTATGATTTTATTTTCGTATTTGAACATATTTTTTATACTGAAAAATAAATGATTTTTATATAAATAAATATAATATCTAATGCTAGGCAGTATTTATAAACTTATAACGATTCTCATATAAAATGAATCCACAACAAATTCAAATCAGATTACTCCACCAAACGTTTACCTAAAAAGACAAATGTTAGACTTTAGACATATATAGTCCTTTCACAACATACCTAATAACATTGTAGAATAAGAAAATTCAGACTTTTTGACAAAATCTTTTGACTAACTTGATTCCTCACTAATTTTTTATTTTGAACTTTCGGAAAAGTTTTTGACTCAGCCACTGACTTCAAATTTGGATAAAAATTACATATTTCATGTGTATTGTGAATGGATAATAATTCGTACACCACTTATTTTTATTCATATATCATTATATCTGTTTTATGCACAAACTATATAACATTATAAAACACCTATATTGATAAATAACTAAAAAATTACACCGTGTTGTTCCTAGTTCCTACCTTCTTGCTAAGCTGTACATTTCACCGTCAAAAAAGGCATACAAGATACAAAGATTGAACATAAAAAACAAAAAAAATAGGGTTTTGCTAACGTGTGCCCCCGTGGCACACGCTAAGCCACGTTTAATGAAGTCTAAATTTTCTTAAATATTATTATTTGCAGTTGATACTCATTAATTCAATTTAATATTTACCTTTTTTATACATATATTAATTGCAAATTCTGATATTTAAGGAAATTTAAACTTCATTAAATGCGGCTTAACGTGTGCCCCTTACGTTAGCAAAACCCAAAAAAATATATATTATCGCACACTTTATGTATATACTGAGCTAAAAGAAAACAATATGGATATGCAATTACAACTAAATAAAGCATAATAATTATGTTTTCATTAAATGCGAAACTACTGACAGTTGAACAAACATGCATTTATTAACTTCATAAGATCTTAATTAGCCACCAGGACACCAGGTAACCAGCTTGTGGCCAGCATACTTGAATGGAAACCAACCATGAAACATGAATTCATATGCATTAAAACAAGCTGATTGAGACATAAAAAATAAAAAAATAAAGATAAAATAAAAAGCTTGTTGACTCCTTAAGCTTAATAATCAACTCACCTTTTCAGTGTCATTTCTTATTACATAAAATAAGATTCATCATAACTTTAGTTTTATTCATGTTGAAAAATATGACACACTTTAGATTAAAAAAATTATACTAATCAAGATGAACGCAACCCCAACCAGCAATTGATTGCTCACTTGATGAATCACTGGCACCAAATTCAAATGGTAGGTGGAAAGTAACATGACCTTCATCAGATGCTACAAGAATTTGCAACAATACAACTAATACAAGACAAATATTATCAACAAGATTGAAGAAAAAATGATTTCAACTATATTGTTTCTTTTATCTGTTTCATTCCATGTCCAGAAGATCTACACAGCCGAAATCGATATTATTTCGGATTCACAGTTCTTGACAGAAAACGACACGTTGGTTTCGCCAGGTGGAATTTTCGAGCTGGGATTTTTCACTCCGGGTAGCTCGGGTAATCGATATGTTGGAATTTGGTACAAGAAAATATCTGTTAGAACAGTGGTTTGGGTTGCTAACAGAGATGACCCAATCACAGGTGCATCATCAGGTGTGTTAAAGATTGTTCAAACAGGAGATCTAGTCCTAGTGAACAATAATAATACTAATGATGTAATTTGGTCATCTAATACAACATCAACAGGTAGTGCAATTGCAAAGCTTGATGATATTGGAAATCTAGTTATGACAGATGGGGTACAGAAAGAGATTATGTGGCAGAGTTTTGATTATCCAACTGATACCCTTTTACCTGGGATGAAATTTGGGAAAGATTTCTTGACTGGCAAGGAATGGCGTCTTTCGTCATGGAAGAGTGATCAGGATCCAGGGGTAGGTGACTTGACTTATAGCGTTGACACTCAAAGCTATCCTCAGGATTTACTAAAAAAAGGTGAAGTGATTAAGTTTCGGTCGGGGCCATGGAATGGTCTACGGTTTAGTGGAGCTTCAGATTTCAGTAAAAATCCAATTTTCACATATAACATGGTTATTAATGAAAAGGAGGTAGCTTTTGTTTACAATCTTGTAAACAGTTCTGTTGTATCAACGTTCGCTGTGAGTTCTTCCTCCGGGCAGATGGAACGGTCAGTGTGGGTAGAAGATGCGCAAAAGTGGCAGCTTATGGTTGCATTACCAAGAGAAATCTGTGATCATTACAACATATGTGGTGCTTATGGAACCTGCAGCTTGAATGCACAGGTATGTTCGTGTTTAAATGAGACAAAATTTGTTCCAAGAAACCTAAAGGGTTGGAAGGCAGCAGATTGGTCTGATGGTTGTATGAGACGAACACCATTGGATTGCGAAAACGGATCTGATGGGTTTATCAAGTATTCTAACGTTAAATTACCGGACACACACACTTCCTGGTTTAACCAGAGCATGACCCTGAAGGAATGTGAAGAATTATGTCATAAAAATTGTAATTGTACGGCGTACGTGAATACAGATATCAGAGGAAGAGGAAGTGGTTGTTTGCTTTGGTTCAATGACCTTATAGATATCAGAGTATACTATGAGGGCAAGGGTGGTCAGGATTTATATATAAGAATGGCTGCCTCTGAATTAGGTAACTATATATTGTTTAAGTTTATTAAACGGGTATAATTCTAAACACAAAAGCTAACTTGAACCGGTTTCATGAGAGATTTACATTCTGCACGCATGTGTACAGGTTTGTCTGTCAGGTCAACAAAGTTGGCTCGGGTGGGATTTTTGTGGTTACTTAAAAACTGATTGTCCAATTAAGCAGATTTACTAACTTTGTGGTTGTTATTCATCTCTTAGTTACCAATGTTGTTGCTCTGTTATTATCATGCAGTTGTTCAACCAGTTTCTGGGAAGGGAGGAGCAAACATCAAATTCATCATACCAATAGCTTTAATAGGGTGTCTTGTGATAGGATTGAGCTTTACATTGTTCTGGTATGCATGGAGAAAGAGGCATTATGCAGAGCAATTGGCAAAATGTAAGAAATATCAACAAATCTAACGGTTTTAGGAAAAAAAAAAAAAAAAAAATTCAAAGTGTATCTCACTAATTTGAGCAGATATTTTGAGTTAAATTTTAATGCTGATTTTATTTCTACTTCACAGGTGAATCATTGCATGCCTCTGAAAGCCAGAAAGAAACCATGGAGCTACCATTGTTTAACTTCTCAACAATAGCAAAAGTTACTGCTAATTTTTCACTACAGAATAAACTTGGAGAGGGTGGATTTGGACCGGTTTATAAGGTAACAGTAGAATGTGATTCTCATACAATTATGTAATATAAGATAGCATCCCACCACTAGTAGTCCATAAGAGTAAACAAATTGTACTTCAATGATGCAACTAAAAGACACTGTGATTCGGTATACAGCACAAGCATACAAATGTATCCAGTATAAGATTGTCGCATATACGGGTGTTACGAAGAGAAGTTACCTTTGAAATTTGTTTAGTTTTTCACATTGCTAATGGTAATATTCAGGGTATGCTAGAAGAAGGACAAGAAATAGCCGTTAAACGTCTCTCCAAGACTTCCAGTCAAGGAGTTAATGAGTTTAAGAATGAAGTCATTTGCATTTCAAAACTTCAGCATCGGAATCTTGTTAGGCTCCTCGGATGTAGCATAGAGGGAGACGAGAAGTTGCTGATCTATGAATACATGCCAAACAAAAGCTTAGACTTTTTTATATTTGGTCAGCATCATATAATTTCATTGATCGTTACATTGAAGCTACCCATCGGCTAAAACTTAGCTGAATTTCTGGCAGATAAAACACGAAGCACACTCCTTGATTGGGAAAAGCGATTCAACATTATCAAAGGAATTGCTCGAGGACTTCTTTATCTGCATCAAGATTCACGATTAAGAATCATCCATAGAGATCTTAAAGCTAGCAATATTCTACTTGATCTGGACCTGAACCCCAAGATATCAGACTTTGGAATAGCTAGAAGCTTTGGTGGAAATGAGACTCAAGCAAGCACAGAGAGAGTTGTTGGCACATAGTAAGCTACAACATCCAACCTTTATATTCATATTACAGATTTTGTTTCTTCTAGAATTTTTATTTTTTTATGTTACTCAATTATCTGCTTGCAGTGGTTACATGTCCCCAGAGTATGCACTAGACGGTGTTTTCTCAACAAAGTCAGATGTGTTCAGTTTCGGTGTTTTGGTGTTGGAGATTGTAAGTGGGCAGAGAAACAGGGGATTCTTTCATCCTGAACACAGCAATAATCTTATCGGACATGTTAGTTGACCAACACAAGCTACTCTTCTGATTCTATTTACAGTGCTTTACTCTAGCAGATAATTAAGTATTTCCACATTTATTGTATTCAGGCATGGAGAGTGCATAATGAAGGCAGGTCAATGGAACTAATTGATACAACTTTTGATGAAACGAGTAATCCATCAGAAGTTATAAGATCGATTGAAGTCGGGTTGTTATGTGTTCAACAAAATCCAGAAGACAGACCAAGTATGTCAGATGTGGTTCAAATGTTGGGCAATGAAGTTGCACTACAAAGACCTAAACAACCAGCATTTTTCTTAGAAAATAAATTATTTGGTGGTGATTTCTCTTCAAGTTCCTATCCAACAAGTACCACGAATGACTTAACTGTTACAGAGGTAGTTGCTCGATAAACGTACGCAAACATATAATTACTTCACTTAGATACAAGGCTATTGGTCAATATTAACTATGTAGTGGTACTATTGGCATGTGGTTGTTATGATCAATGTATCCTTGGTTTTACTGCAACTAGGACTTCAAATTAGTCGAGATGAAGTCGAGCGTGTTGACCTTAGTATATGGTTGAACAAGACTTCATAATAAAGGCTTCTGTAGTCATTATTGTGAGCGTTTAAGCTATTGAGAACCTTTTTTTCTAGCACAACGCCTGCGTCTAGTGGCGATCTAAGTTCATTTAAAAAACGAGCATTCGTCACATACATAATTATTATCTTAGGATCACAAACAGCTATAAAGATATCGCAAGATCCATATGCAACCACAAACATCTCTATTTTGAGTTAAAAAAAGATTAATTCAAGTACTAGTATTAAATTAGCATTAACAAAAGTTATTCATGCTTCTATGTGTTACATACGGACGTAATTATTTTTTTAAATAAATAAATAAAACATCACATGATCAACTCATCATCATCAGAAGAAGAACACAAGGTGATTTGTATCTTTATTCAAATTAAATCGGAAGTTCAAATTTATCAACAACATCAAAATCTCTACAACTACCAACTGAATCAGATATAAAGAAGCAAATTCAGAAAATAGCTCAACTTACTATAAACTTCAATATTCACTGAAATCGCCGCCGTAAGAAGTCAGGTTTATCCGAAAACTCACCGGAAAAATTGTCATTGGGCTTTTAGATATTTTATAATGGATTAACAACATGAGGCCCATTTTGGTTTGTTTTAAAGTTTGCAAATGGAGCCTGCTCAAATATGATGACGCTACTGGGTTTGATTATAACTGATATTGGGCCTCACTTCATGAGCCCAGTTTCAGTTGGGCTCATTTCTAACTTTAGGGGAATGTTAATATGCTATGCATAGAGTATATGTTATACTTGCTTTTAAATAAGTTGTCCCAAAATGACTTTTTTTTTTTTTGAATCATTTGATTGATTTAAGTTATAGCTAATACTACAAACAGATACATGCTTATATTTTCGGATTTATAATGTTTATCTATCATATCCATGAAAAACTATTTTTACATTAAGATTTTAATATGTTAATGACCGCCTTTTTGTCTGAGTGGGGATCTCTTTAATCGAAGGTGACATTTCTGTCAACTTTTAAAGACAATGGTGCTTTTTATCTATATAGAATGAAATAAGGAAAGCATGTTGGGGATTAAGGGTTTGTGATGATAATCTTGGATATTCTTAGAATCGTGTAAATCATTTTATTTCGACCCTTCATTGCATGGTTCACGAAATCAATATTGGGATAAGACTAAGAAAACATTTTGAATCTCGGCAAAGAAACAAAGCAAAATCCGAGAGAGTTATTTATGTTTTCGTTTGTGCAAAATGAGGACCAAATATTCAGTTTTATCCAAAATTGTTTTGGCGATTTAAACCGGTTGACGGAAACCAACAATCACAACGTATTGCTAACAGTCACAACGTTTCACAAACAAACATCATATTTGTTCGTTTTTGGCGAGAAAACGGGTACAGACGTCGTTGTATATTAAATTCAATACAGGTCGGGGCGTTGCCCAAACCTCACTAGGCTCGGCCCCCAGACCTGTAACATCCTCTCCAGTGGCCTGGTATTTTTCTTATTTAATTAAGTATTTAATTTCTTTAGAAATTTATTTGATATAACTGTTCAATTATGAAAGTTGGTGATATAGGTCTAAGGACTTATTGTGGATAGTGAAATGTTGTTTGTTTTAAAATATTAAAGTTGACGGTATAATAAAATAAATTTCTCGCAGTTGGTATTTAGGTTCCAGACAATAGATTTAAGACGGGTATAATATACCCACATGATGAGTCGGTTAAAAATAGAGGCCGACCTTTATTTGGTTACCTTCCCAAATCCTTGTTCTTCTTTATTTCCTTTTCAAACAAAAGAACCTAAACTTAAATCAAATCTTGGATCATCAAAAGTGAAGTGTAAGTGAAGTTGTGATTGTGTGATTATAAGGTTATCATCATCATCATCTCAATTCCTTAAAAACTTGTAAGTTTGTTCATGCTTTTATGAATTAAAGTGATTAGGTAAATTGTTGATTGAATTATGTGAATTAGAAGCTTGAATCATGTTAAATGATGATATATGATGTTACTTGAGGTTATTTGAGCTTGTGATAACTTGTAAATTCGAAATTGATGTCATTTGAAAGATGATTAGAAGTTAGGGTTCGAGTTGAACATTTGCAGGTTTGTACCTGAGCTAAAACGCAGCTCAACGCGATCCCAGAATCTAGTCCGGATCGCGTTCCATAGTTATAAAATGTCCCAGTTGTGAATTGGCCTTGGAAACGCGATCCTGGCCAAATGTACGGATCGCGTTTGCTAGTGTTTTTCGGTTACATAACTTTTTATACTGAAGAACGCGATCCCACCACGCCTAGTCCGGATCGCGTTTGTCAGTTAAATTTTGATGATTAGGATAGTTTGTGAATCTGAGTTATATAATACAAATAGTTATTATTGTTACTTATTGTAACTTGAATTGTGAAGTTAACTATTATTAGTTAGGAACAAGTTACTAACTTGTTTGTTGTGTGATGTTTCAGATACACCAAAGACTCAGTGATTAGAAGCTGAGTGTAGCGACTTCTGAGGTATCGGTGAGTGGATTCAAACTCACCATTTGATTTAGTAGTGATTATTTGATTACAACGAGTAATTTTAGATATGATTATAGAGTTGTTTAATCATTAATGTTGATTTTATCACTACGTGCTATGTATGATCTTTGGATATTGGTTGCCAATGAGGTCGACAAGTTGATGAACTGTTGGTTGGGTTAGTTGGTTATCGTGTGAATGATACAGGGATATGCTTCATACGTTGTGTGTATTGAACTGTATCTGAGTAGGATAACCACTAGCTATCGGTCTCGTCCGTATGGCCATACGGATATGGTTGGATAAGAGTTCTTGGGGAGCCGCCCGGGTATTATGGTTATTCCCAGAACCACCGATCCTCATTATTAAGTTGTTGTTGATTGTTGTAGTTAATGATTATGCTAAGTTGAATGTTGGGTGTTGAACTCTCTCACTTAGCTATGTGCTAATCCCTCATCTTTCTTTCCTGCAGATTTGTAGTTTAATGAGTAGCAGGATTGAGATGCTTTTGGTGCAAGAACAGTTTGACTGCAAGCTACTCTGATCTTTTGTACTAAATCAGTTTGTTTTATATAATACCCCGACATATGTTGTATTATGAACAGTTTCACTTTGATGTAACTTAAAGTTGTAAACTTTTGATGCAAATTAATAGTATGTATAAATATAAATATGGTTAAAATTCCTACGCTTCCGTGTGTCTAACATTATATTGATATTGTAAATGAGGGGTGTTATAAGTTGGTATCAGAGCGTGGTTTTGGGTTAATTGAGCATTGAAGAATGTTCAATCCCAAAACTGGAGCATGGTATGTCAAACTTTTCTAGTTATGGGATTTAGCATTGTTGATAACTGTTAGTAGATAAGTACTAACGATTAACAGATTTCAAGTGTTGTGTTGATTTCAGAAATGGCAGATAATGAGCAACCGACCACTAACCCCAATAATGCTTCCCGGATTGAAGCTCCGCCTTTTGAAACAAATACTGAGCAACATGATCAGGAGGGTGTCCTTCATATGGGTGGAGAAGAAGCAAATAGGGATGAGTATATACATGAAATGGAGGATGAGTTGATAATTCTAAGGGAATTTAAGAAGAAAGCTGAGGAAGATGCAGCTAGACTACTTGCTCAACAACGAACTTCTGTCCTTGGTGCTAGTCCATCTTCTCAAACTAGCAAGGTGTGTTCTTTTAAAACTTTCATGTCTAGTAAGCCACCGGTGTTTCATGGGAGTACAAATCCCACTGTGACCTTAAATTGGTTAAGAGATATGGAACGCAAATTTAGTGTGACTCGTTGTGAGGAAGAATCCAAGGTTATGTTTGCTGTCCAGTGTATGAAGGATGAAGCAATGGTTTGGTGGGATTCAGTGACAGGTCATTTAACCGAACAACAAAAAGATTCTATCAAATGGAAAGATTTTCACCAAGCGGTGTGTAATCAATACTGTTCTGACTTTGACATGGCACGGATTAGGAGAGAATTTGTGAATCTCCAGTTGAAGGATAATATGACAATTGATGATTTAATAGGTCAATTTACAGAAAAGCTTCGGTTTGTTCAACATTGGGTTCCTGATGATAAAACTCGAATTGAACAATTTGTAGATACCTTACCTCATCATTACCGTACTACTGTAAGATTGGCTAATAGTTTATCACATGCTTTTAATCTTGCACGATCGGTTGACAGTGATATTAGAGGTTTTCGTGAAGCACGATCTAGAGATAATGCTGCAAAGTCTAGAGGTGATTCTTCTAGCAAAGGGAAGTCAAGTTCTCAGGGCAGTCGACAGAATAAGAGGTATGTTAGTAAAAGTGGGTCGTCGGGTAGTTCTAACTGGTGTGGTTCGTGTAGATCTAGGCATGATGGGCCTTGTACTGTACAAACGAATAAATGTTTGAAATGTGGAGAACTGGGTCATGAGATAAAGGGTTGTCGGTACCCAAATTTTGTGTGTTGGTCTTGCAAGAAGGAGGGGCATCGAGTGGGTCAATGTCCGGAAGCAGGGAAGTCGGGGTCGGGTTCGGTCGGAAGCTCTGCATCTACAGGTCAGAAACGTAAAAACCCTCCACCAGCAACCAGTAGAGCTTTTCAGATGACAGTCGATGAGGCTGTGCGCACTGACGATGTTATAACTGGTACATTTCTTATAAACTCTGTACCGGCGCGTGTGTTGTTTGATTCGGGTGCTAATTGTACTTTCATATCTGTGAATTTCTGTGACAAGTTGAAATTAGTACCTACAGTGATAATCAAGCCTGTAGAAGTAGAAATTGCTAGTGGTAAGTTGGTTCCGGTTACCACATCGGTAACTGGAGCTAACATTGTGATTGATGACCAGACTTTCCTTATTTCTTTCTTGTTGATGCCAATCCCTAGTTTTGATGTGATAATTGGTATGGATTGGTTGAGTCAGAATAAAGCTAGCATTGATTGTCATCAGAAGTTGATTAGGATCCCAATCTCTGAAAAGTCATATGTTGTGGCTCGAGGAGAACGGGATAGTTTGGTTTTTCCTTTGATTACTATGATGAAGGCTAGGAAGTCATTATCCAAAGGTTGTGAATCATATCTAGCCTATGTAGTTGATGCCAAACTTAAAAAGAAAACTGTTTTAGATGTTCCAGTAGTTTGTGAATATCCAGAGGTGTTCCCTGAGGAATTACCTGGTTTACCACCAGTTAGGGAAGTAGAATACCGTATTGACCTTGTTCCTGGCTCGTCACCTATCGCTAAAGCTCCCTATAGGTTAGCTCCATCTGAAATCCGTGAGATGATGAATCAGATACAGGAGTTGTTGGATAAAGGTTTCATTAGACCTAGTTCTTCGCCGTGGGGTGCACCGGTGTTGTTTGTTAAAAAGAAAGACGGGTCTTTTCGTATGTGTATCGATTATAGAGAACTGAATAAGAGAACAGTAAAGAATAAATACCCTCTGCCCAGAATAGATGACTTATTTGATCAGTTGCAGGGTTCTTCAGTTTATTCTAAAATTGATCTAAGGTCGGGTTACCATCAGGTTCGTGTTCGTGATGAAGATATTTCTAAAACTGCTTTCCGGACCAGGTATGGTCACTATGAATTCCTGGTTATGCCTTTTGGTTTGACGAATGCACCTGCAGTGTTTATGGATTTAATGAACCGTGTTTGTCGACCCTTCTTGGATAAATTTGTTATTGTCTTCATAGATGATATTCTTGTATATTCGAAATCTGAAGCTGAGCATGCTATACATTTAAGACTGATTCTAGAAACGTTGAAACGAGAACAGCTTTATGCCAAGTTTTCTAAATGTGAGTTTTGGATTAGAGAAGTTCAGTTTTTGGGTCATGTAATTTGTAATGATGGTGTGAAAGTTGATCCATTGAAAGTTGAGGCCGTAATGAATTGGAACGTCCCAAAGTCTGCTTCAGAAATTAAGAGTTTCTTGGGTTTGGCGGGTTATTATCGAAAATTCATAAAAGATTTCTCTAAGCTTGCTGGTCCATTAACTAAGTTGACCCGAAAAGATGAAAAGTTTATGTGGACTGATCAACAAGAACATGCTTTCCAGACTTTAAAACAAATGTTGTGTCAAGCTCCTGTGTTAGCCTTACCAGATGGTACAGATGATTTTGTAGTTTACTGTGATGCTTCTTATTCTGGTTTGGGTGGTGTACTTATGCAAAGAGATAAAGTTATCGCCTATGCTTCTCGACAGTTGAAACCACATGAACGGAATTATCCAACACATGATTTGGAACTTGCAGCGGTTGTATTTGCCCTAAAGCTTTGGAGACACTACTTATATGGTACTAGATGTGTTGTTTGTACTGACCATAAGAGTCTGCAGTATGTGTTTTCTCAGAAAGAGTTGAATATGCGACAGAGGCGGTGGTTAGAGTTAATCAAGGATTATGACTGTGAAATTAAATACCACCCAGGCAAAGCTAATGTGGTCGCTGATGCCTTAAGTCGAAAAGGTACTTCTGATAGAATTTATTACTTAAGAGTGGATGTTTCTTCTGATTTGATTTCTCAGATTAAAGTTGCACAAGTAGAAGCTTTAAAAGATGTTAATTTGAAATCCGAAGTCATGTTGAAAAGAAAAGATGAGTTGGTGGAAGATTCGAGAGGATTATTAACTTATCAATCTCGAGTATGGATTCCTTTATTTGGTAATATTCGTGATTTAGTTTTGAATGAGGCACATAAGTCTAGACTATCTATTCATCCTGGAAGTACTCGGATGTATAATGATTTGAAACCATTGTACTGGTGGCCTACAATGAAAACGGACATTGCTAGATTTGTTGGTACTTGTCATATTTGTGCCCAAGTTAAAGCTGAGCATCAAAAGCCGTACGGATCATTGAAACAGTTGGAAATTCCCGAGTGGAAATGGGAACATATAACGATGGATTTCGTGACTAAACTTCCTCGCACCAATCGAGGTAATGACATGGTTTGGGTCATAGTTGATCGGTTGACAAAAAGCGCGCATTTTCTTGCTACTAGCGAGTCTGCCTCGTTGACTAAGCTTGCTCAGTTGTATATAAATGAAATTGTCACGAGACATGGTATACCTTTGTCAATTGTGTCAGACCGAGATTCTCGTTTTGTATCTCGTTTTTGGCAAGGTTTGCAACAAGAGTTGGGTACACGTGTAAATCTTAGCACTGCCTATCATCCTCAGACAGACGGTCAGTCGGAACGTACAATTCAAACTTTAGAGGATATGCTTCGTGCTTGTATTTTGGAATATGGAGGTTCTTGGGATTCACATCTCCCATTGGTTGAATTTACTTATAATAATTCGTATCATTCCAGTATTGGTATGCCTCCGTATGAAATGTTGTATGGTCGACGTTGTAGAACACCGACTTGTTGGTTGGAAGCCGGTGAGAAACAGTTTGCTGGACCCGACATTGTACAGTTGACAGCGGACAAAGTTGCAATTGCACGTGAAAAGTTGAAAGCCGCGCGTGACCGACAGAAACAGTATGCAGATCCGAAAAGACGACCAGTTGTATTTGTTGAAGGTGAATTAGTATACCTCAAAGTTTCTCCATGGAAGGGTGTAATCCGTTTTGGAAAACGTGGAAAGTTGGCGCCTAGATATATTGGGCCATTCAAAATTCGCCAAGTTGTAAATGAGCAGTCTGTTTCATTAGATCTCCCACCTGAACTTGCTGGTATACATGACACGTTTAATGTGTGTTATCTTAGAAGATGCAATGTTG
Organism: Helichrysum umbraculigerum; assembly: GCA_949592205.1. Taxonomy (NCBI): domain Eukaryota; kingdom Viridiplantae; phylum Streptophyta; class Magnoliopsida; order Asterales; family Asteraceae; genus Helichrysum; species Helichrysum umbraculigerum. The sequence goes on from CATIUR010000001.1 coordinate 388,381,596, forward strand.
AAGACCAGTCGCAAATTCTTCCTTTGCAGGAGTTAAAAGTTGATCAAACTCAGAAATTGGTTGAAGAACCTGTTGAAATCCTAGATAGGAAGATTACTAAACTTAGGAAGAAACAAATTCCAATGGTACTAGTAAAGTGGCGACATAGTTTAGGTCCTAATTTGACCTAGGAGACCGAGGAGTTGATGAAATCCAGATATCCTGGATTGTTTGTTGATGTTGAGATTTCGGGGACGAAATCTCTTTAAGGAGGGGAGATTTGTAACATCCTCTCCAGTGGCCTGGTATTTTTCTTATTTAATTAAGTATTTAATTTCTTTAGAAATTTATTTGATATAACTGTTCAATTATGAAAGTTGGTGAAATAGGTCTAAGGACTTATTGTGGATAGTGAAATGTTGTTTGTTTTAAAATATTAAAGTTGACGGTATAATAAAATAAATTTCTCGCAGTTGGTATTTAGGTTCCAGACAATAGATTTAAGACGGGTATAATATACCCACATGATGAGTCGGTTAAAAATAGAGGCCGACCTTTATTTGGTTACCTTCCCAAATCCTTGTTCTTCTTTATTTCCTTTTCAAACAAAAGAACCTAAACTTAAATCAAATCTTGGATCATCAAAAGTGAAGTGTAAGTGAAGTTGTGATTGTGTGATTATAAGGTTATCATCATCATCATCTCAATTCCTTAAAAACTTGTAAGTTTGTTCATGCTTTTATGAATTAAAGTGATTAGGTAAATTGTTGATTGAATTATGTGAATTAGAAGCTTGAATCATGTTAAATGATGATATATGATGTTACTTGAGGTTATTTGAGCTTGTGATAACTTGTAAATTCGAAATTGATGTCATTTGAAAGATGATTAGAAGTTAGGGTTCGAGTTGAACATTTGCAGGTTTGTACCTGAGCTAAAACGCAGCTCAACGCGATCCCAGAATCTAGTCCGGATCGCGTTCCATAGTTATAAAATGTCCCAGTTGTGAATTGGCCTTGGAAACGCGATCCTGGCCAAATGTACGGATCGCGTTTGCTAGTGTTTTTCGGTTACAGAACTTTTTATACTGAAGAACGCGATCCCACCACGCCTAGTCCGGATCGCGTTTGTCAGTTAAATTTTGATGATTAGGATAGTTTGTGAATCTGAGTTATATAATACAAATAGTTATTATTGTTACTTATTGTAACTTGAATTGTGAAGTTAACTATTATTAGTTAGGAACAAGTTACTAACTTGTTTGTTGTGTGATGTTTCAGATACACCAAAGACTCAGTGATTAGAAGCTGAGTGTAGCGACTTCTGAGGTATCGGTGAGTGGATTCAAACTCACCATTTGATTTAGTAGTGATTATTTGATTACAACGAGTAATTTTAGATATGATTATAGAGTTGTTTAATCATTAATGTTGATTTTATCACTACGTGCTATGTATGATCTTTGGATATTGGTTGCCAATGAGGTCGACAAGTTGATGAACTGTTGGTTGGGTTAGTTGGTTATCGTGTGAATGATACAGGGATATGCTTCATACGTTGTGTGTATTGAACTGTATCTGAGTAGGATAACCACTAGCTATCGGTCTCGTCCGTATGGCCATACGGATATGGTTGGATAAGAGTTCTTGGGGAGCCGCCCGGGTATTATGGTTATTCCCAGAACCACCGATCCTCATTATTAAGTTGTTGTTGATTGTTGTAGTTAATGATTATGCTAAGTTGAATGTTGGGTGTTGAACTCTCTCACTTAGCTATGTGCTAATCCCTCATCTTTCTTTCCTGCAGATTTGTAGTTTAATGAGTAGCAGGATTGAGATGCTTTTGGTGCAAGAACAGTTTGACTGCAAGCTACTCTGATCTTTTGTACTAAATCAGTTTGTTTTATATAATACCCCGACATATGTTGTATTATGAACAGTTTCACTTTGATGTAACTTAAAGTTGTAAACTTTTGATGCAAATTAATAGTATGTATAAATATAAATATGGTTAAAATTCCTACGCTTCCGTGTGTCTAACATTATATTGATATTGTAAATGAGGGGTGTTATAAGACCCCCTCAAGGGGGCGCAGCCCCCTTAACCCCCGTTAGTTAGTGGCGGTGTCCAAAGTAGTTTAAACGAGTGTACAGTTTACACTTACCGACTCGTGTTATAACTTAACTTGAAATACCCTTTGATCCGAGCGAATCCCAATTACACTAAAATTACCAATCTTAAATTATACTCCCTCCGTCCCATATTAATAGTCCACTATTCCTTTTTGGGCTGTCCCAAATAATTGTCCACTTCCAAAAATGGATAAAAATGATGAGCTAAAATCCTTTTATACCCCTACTTTATATATGTAAGACAAAAAAGTAGGTAAAAAGTAAGGGGTAGAATTGTCATCTTATCAAAAAGTAAGAGAGAAGTTGATGTTTTCTTAAACTGCGTGTTTCTTGTCTGGCGACAATTAAATTGGGACGGAGGGAGTATATAAGAAACATCATATGATGTCATCAAAAAATCAATTAACCAATTAGATTGTTTGATTTTATCCAATTAGAGAAAATAAAGGAAAACATGACATCATAATTAATTAACAAGATAAACTATATTATATAAAAATTAATAAAATAATAGAATTATTAGTTACTAATAAACATCGGCTAATTTTTTGAGGGTACAATTCGAATTGATCAAGAAACCTTATTTGGGTCCAAATATTTAATCAATTAATTAATAGAATATGTAGTGATTGTATCATATTCTGCTAACCAAAACATATAAATATTTTTGCTACGGGAAAAGGTTCGAGTAAGAACATTGTCGTGGGAACGATAAAAATAAACATTTTTATTTTTAATTTAAAACTAAATAATTTTGTAAATAAAAAATTTATCTCAGAATTATTAGAAATTTATGCTCTTTAATATGAGTTATATATATATATATATATATATATATATATATATATATATATATATATATATATATTTTAAATGTGATACACATCATAAAGAATGCAATGTGTATCTGCTTTATTTAAATTTAATTTATTTCCATTTACTTTTTATTTTAATAAGTTATATGCGCATAGTTTTAGCTTTACCCATTTATAAATTGAGGTTTCAAATCTAATGAAAGTAAGTATGGTCACTAATGGGTTTAATTTTAATGTTAAGATTTGGAACGCTTATATAATCATCATAAATGTTGATGTATTCGTAATTATATCGTTTAATTCATATGGAATATTACTCCGTATATCTTAATTTTCGGTATATATCATTTGCTATATATTTTCTAAAGATCAAATATACATGTAACGACCTGTGTGTATACACGGGTTTAAAGGGCTAGTAAATCAACAAAGCATGCATGTACGAACGAAAACGCCACTTGGATATATTCCTACCCAGTTGGTAAGTATTTTTGGAAAGATCGATAACTACAAATACTTCATAACATGCACTAGCATAAGGTCTAGGTCCCCAAAATAATTTAATTAAGTGATTAATCAAACATAACAAGCTGTGCACTGATAGGTGCGACTTAATTGTGGGACGAAGACCATTACTAGTACTCAAATTTGCGGTTGATTGTCAATGAGAACAAAACAACTACCTGTCATATATATGATTAATTAACTAATTAGTTTATATGCTGATTAGTGTTTTGATAATATATTATATTGTATAGTCCATAGTTTATTGTTAATTGTATATTTGTCTTAGGGGTGTTCATGAAACCGGAAAAACCGTGAAAACCGGTCAAACCGGACCAATTTAACCGGACCGGGGCGGTTTGGTTTCTAATGTTCAATCCGGCGGTTTCAAAACTACAAAAACCGGATTAACCGGTCCGGTTTACGATTTTGATAAATACCGGCCGGTTAAACCGGACCGGACCGTATAAACAATTAAATAAGGAATATATGTATATATGTGTGTATATATTTAATAAAAGATTATAAATCATAAAGGAGTTATAATGGTGGTTGGAATGAAGGAGTTTTAAACTTGAAATTGATATATAAAATTTATATAAACATCTTAATATTATCCCCTGTACGAAGGGACATCTATAAGACATGGACAAACATAAGGTCCACCAAATGTGAATACTTTTTTACCATAAATGACTAACGTAAGTCGATTATAAATGGAGGATGTATGTTATTAGAATGTTTAATATGCATATGATATATATCTTCCACTATTAATTTTAACTGAAATTCAACAGTATTGATATATAGGAGTCCTTAAAAATGACTTGTAAGAAAATATACTAAGGAAAACATAATATCTTCATATAAACTAATATTAAATATCAAGAAAACTTAACGAACTCTTCTAATCGGTGGAGTAAATTTGTATACATTAACGGTTTCTAATCTATTAGGATCAAATATTTTCTAATCATTTTGAATAATTGATTATGATTATTGTTATCGAATATAAAGTAATAATGTTATCACATTACTTACATTTATTAAATTTTTTTTATTTAATTCACTTGTAAAAGATAAAAAAAACCGCAAAACCGGCGGAACCGAACCGGTTTTCGCGGTTTGGTCCGGTCCGGTTTCGATAGTTAAACGGTCCGGTCCGGTTTGTATTTTACCAAACCGTCAATTTGCGGGTCGGTTTGAATTTTTGGCAAAAACCGGTCGGACCGGACCGTGAACACCCCTAATTTGTCTTTTCTACTATAATACGCACTATTTTTGGTGGTTCTAAATTTTAATACTTGCAACGCATCAAAAGCCAAACGAGGAGGGTGAAGCATATATACAAAGCCTAGAGAAAATTAACGTAAATAATGGTACATAAAATGACCTTAATTGCTCATTTGTTTTACACTTCTAACATGACATTAATTAGGTGCTAATAGTAATATTATGTCCATGGGAACACGTGCTAGGAGTTAGCAAACAACTATGTTATGTTATGGTCGTTTCCAACAACACACTATATAAAATTGATGTTAGATATTTGATTGAATTTTCAAATAAATAACCCATCATTTACTCCATTTGAAGAGAAAATTTGAAGAGAAAACTCATTAATGAAGAGAATTCACATATTTGTCTCATGTTTCACTTTTTCAGTTTACGTATTATTTACTTGTACCGCATCATTAGATATCATACATGTGAATCAAACCCTTAAAGATGGCCAAACCATTGTTTCTGCCCAACAAACATTCGAGCTCGGCTTCTTTATAGCCCTGGAAACACCTCTACCAACCGATATTAGGGCGTATATGGTACAATCAAATGACACCGCTCACCGTTGTTTGGGTTGCCAATAGAGATACACCGATTACAAACAAAACAGGTGCACTAACTCTCAATCCTGATAGTCTTTTGGTGCTTAGAGAATCGGCTACAAACACAAAGGCCTCGATTCATTTATTTTCCGTAAGTTTAGACATCATACAACATGTACAACATATAGATTCTAGAAAAGTTAATATCGATTACAATTCAGTGCCTTTATAGATGAAACTGAGAGCAAACAACTTGACTGGTCGCAACAATTCCACATTATCAACAGGAACACTAGGGGCCTACTTTATCTTCATCGAGATTCTCAACTACAGATTATCCATCTTGAAGCTTCCAATACTTTGCTTGATCATGACATGAACCCAAAGATAGCAGATTTTGGTCTTGCAAGAAGGTTTTATGAACATGATAAAGAAACTAGGGGTTAGTGTCTTGGAATGCATCTAACTTATGCTCGATGTCTATTATGTGTACCCAAGTTAGGTTTGCTATTTTTAATGCATCCAACTTTCAAAAAGGGTGTTTTCATATATTTTGCTGATGTGTCGCTCGTTAAAGGTGTCATGTGGCATCCGAAGAGTTTGACACATCAACTATAAAAGGTCACCAAAATACACTAAAACACATTTTTTGAAAGTTTGATGCATTAAAAATAGCAAACCTAAGTTGGGTATACACAATATATATCGGGTACAAGTTGGATGCATGTAGGGCATTGATTGACACTACTACAATCATAAGCTATTGAGGCGGTGAAAAGGCACTTTTAGCCTTTTAGGGCATTGATTGACCCGCTTCACAAAAATGAATAAAATAAATAATGTAAATCAGCTTTTGCACCAACGTCCGCTTTTCAAATAAATGAATTATATGCTATGAAATATTTTTTGTTTATTAATCCTCTCTGCATTTTCAATTTCCGATGAACAACCAATTTGAAGTGAACAGTTAAATTGACAATGTTTAATCAGTTTTAATGTGAGGCTAAGTTGTCAACAAGTCACTGGTTGAGAGTGATCTAAGGTAGCTTCTAGACTACTCGAACTCATAAAAGGATAGAGTACATAACTACACCCCTCATGTATTACTCGAGCTCATTTTGTTCCTTTCAAGTAAATTCAAATTTTAAGTCAATTCACTTTTAGCTTCAAATATAAAACTGTACATGTAAACGGTGACGGATCTAGCACACAAGATTACATGGTTCATTCGCCAGAGACTCAAGGACTATGACAAAATAAATGGATCAACGGGCAGTTAGATCGGGTTGTTAATACGAGTACACAAATATATTAAAATATTAAAAGATGAAAGTTGTCGCGACGTGATTTCATGCCTTACAAGTATTTAAAGATGAATCGTTACTAATAAATATTGTTGAAAGAAAACCAACAATCCTTAATTAAAAGCTAGAGCGGAATAATGACTCAAATACACCACACACGTGACCTCAACGTTAAACCTTTTATTAAATAACGAGTGAGTGAGGGAAGAATATACAAGAAAGAATAATTACGTCTCACCCCCTCACCTCATTTTATAGAGATGAGGGGTACCTATAACTTATGTAACAAGTAATCCTAATCCTATTTCAAGTCTAATACTAACTCTATCTACTAAGTACAATTAAACCCCTATACTATACTAAGTTACACTGTAACCCACTAAGAATTGCTAAGATATCCTAACAAATTTCTTTTGATTTTTTCACTTTAGGAGTATTTAGATTTAGATAGTTGGGTTAAGATTAATGGAAAATTTTCATAATAAGTAGTTGTAAAATTGTCTAGGTGACATGTTTCAATCGGCCCAATTATACATTTATAATGGATTTTAATTAATAAGGTAGGTCATATTCATCTTTTAACCTAGTTCCTTAATAAAATTTACCACTACTTAATAAAAAAAATAATTCCTAAGGTGGGTCAAGGGACCCATTTATACTGTTATACGACACTAGATCCGCCTTTGCATGTAAATTTTCAGCTCCCGCTAATTTTGTGGAAGCTCACTCGTTGTAAAGTGGTGGTGCTGCTCAGTGCTCATCGTTAACTTTTTGTGGTGGCGGAGCACGTGGATTTCCATCAAAAACGTTCTTCGTCAAATTGGGAACCCACGTGGTCTTTCATATTCCAATCTTAAAATATGAAAAATAAATAAATAAATAAAACAAGGATAGACAACATCTTTTTACAAGATTCTTCGTTTATATTTTTTCATCTCCAACCTTTTTTTTTAAAGAAAATATCATCATTAAAAAATTTCCGCCTTCCTTATTTTCCGGTTGCCGTCATTAGTTTACCACAGCGACTCTCCCCCGCCGTCTACTGCCTCCCAAGTAAGCATTGGATTGGAAGACAGGTATTTCGCTTCTATGAATCTCTCTGTTGCTATTATATCATTTGATTTGATTATTGATTATTGATTATTATAAAATATTAAATATTAATTTGGCAGATTAACTGTTTTGAATTCTTCTTTAAAGGGAATGAATTTAATAATGATCCTTGACCTGTGGTCCGCTGCCCACGACTTTTTAATAATTAAAGTTGTAAAAAATTAGTTTTATAAGTTGTCAGTTGGTGTCGTTCATGATGCACACCAACTGTTTGACGTAAGTCCTGAACTAAGTTTTTGTCATATAAGGCAATGATTTGTTCTACCCTTATCGATTTTAATCTACATGTTACCGATCATTAATTGATTTTTAAACAACACATAACAATGATGGTAAATAACTACCTTTCTGTTACTTTAGTCAACTTCAATTCTAGTTTTCTAATTATAACAGAGGGCTTCAGTTGCATTGTTAAGTGGGAGGGCCTGTATGCTAACAACAGAACGTAGTGCTTGTTAACAACAGAAACACGTAAAAAGAATTGAGGCTAATGGTCAAAATTTCTTGTTTTGGTGTGTGGGAAGAAAAAATAGCTGTGTAATACTACCTAAACGTAAATGTAAACGGAGGAGGTTTTCCTTGTTCAGGTTAACCCGGGAGGCAAGCATATTTACTCAAATGTGTGCGTCCCAACCGGCTTTTTCCGTGACCATTTACGACCCTTTGCCTAGCCACCCCAAGATATGTTGCTAGTGAGGTTTGAACCTGAGACCTTTTATGAGGATATCATGAGGCCAACCACTAGGCTATCTTGTGATGGTTAGCAGTGTAATACTAGTGCCTTATAAATTAATTTAAAATATTTAACACTAGAAGTTAAAGTTAATTTAAAATTAGGAAAAGAAGAAACAATCTCTGTTTAATTAACACTTTTTGTGTCTCAGAAACTCCTAATGGTCTCTTGATTAATCATTAAAAGTCTCTCGATACCCACTAAGTTATCAATAATTGACTTATTTTAGAAGAACAATTTTATCAATGGAGGCGCTTTCCATATCCTTCTTATGTTTCAGTGTCTTCTTTCATGCCTTATTCACTTGTACCACAGGAGAAGATACCTTGGCTGTCAATCAAACAGTTAGAGATGGCCAAACCATTGTCTCTGCCCAACAAACATTCGAGCTTGGTTTCTTTAGCCCCGGAAACAACTCCCAGAATCGATACTTGGGCATATGGTATAAACAGGTGGCTCCAATCACAGTTGTTTGGATTGCCAACCGAGAAACACCTATCACTAACAAATTTGGTGAACTAACTCTGCGCCCTGATGGTGTTTTGAAGTTGAGAGGCTCTGACACGAACAAAATCTTTTGGCTATCGATTTCATGGAGAACCATAAGAAACAATCCGGTGGCCCGATTACAAGATGATGGAAATTTTATGGTCATCGATGGTAAAGAGGGACGGGATACTTTTGTTTGGCAGAGTTTTGATTATCCCACAGATGCCCAAATACCAGGAATGCCATGTGGTCCAAACTTGGAAAGAGGTACCTACTCAAACATCACTTCATGGAAGAGTGTCGACGATCCTTCAAAGGGTCAGTACAATATATATATGGATTTAAATGGACTTCCACAAGTATATCAAATGGATGGAGATAAGATCGAATACAGACTTGGATCATGGAATGGTTTTTGGTATGCTGGTACAAGTAATGAACCAAATCCAATGTTTGAATCGATCTATGTATCCAATGAAAGAGAGACTTATAGCGGATTTATAACACTAACCAAGTCGCTTCTTTCCAGGCTGAGGTTATCTCCCGAAGGAAGTATGGAACAGTTCAACTGGAATAATTCAACCCAACAATGGGTTTTATATTCTTCCCTCACAACAGATACGTGTGAACGATACAAATTATGTGGGGATTATGGGGGTTGTGATATCTCAAAGTCCCCAAATTATTGTGGGTGTCTAAAAGGGTTTAGACCTAGAATGCCAGACCAATGGGATGTGGCTGATTGGTCAAGCGGTTGTCAAAGGGAAATACCGTTGAATTGTAGTGTTGGGGAAGGTTTTCGAAAGTATTTGAATATGAAAATACCAGACACTAGAAGATCATGGGTCGACAAAAATATGACCATAGAAGAATGCAAGGTAAAGTGTACGAACGAGTGTAATTGTACAGCTTATGCAACTTTAAACATAAAGGATGTTATCGGTTGTTTGTTATGGTACAATGAATTAGTAGATATGAGAATTATTCAAAATAAGGGACAAGACATATTCATACGAATGGCCGCGGTTGAATTAGGTAAAACTGAACCTTGTTAACCAAAATAATGTTTGGAGATGCACTATGATTGATGTGACTTAGAAGTTCACAGATTTCAAAATGCATCCCTGTAGTTGGAAGCAGAGAATTCTAACTATGATGACTTTTTTTTACAGAAAAAGATAAAGAGAAAGTAGTCTCTGGAAACAAAATTCAACCCAAGATCCTTGTCATCATTGTAATAGTTGGAATAACAATTCTGCTTGGAATATTCTTGTTCATCATCTGGATGAAGAAACTGAAAGCACAAGGTAGATTGTTTTCTTCTGCAATTTTTCTAGATATCATTAGTTTCGCTTAAAAAGTATCGAATGAGCCTCATTTTCGCTCTCTTGTGATTGATAGGAAAGCACCAACCAATTTCACAAGACTTATTTGACTTACCGTTTTTCAGTTTTGCTTCGTTGATTGTTGCCACTGACAACTTTTCTATCGATAAGAAGCTCGGGGAGGGTGGTTTTGGTCCAGTTTATAAGGTAGAATTCAATCTTGAAATTTATGTTACATAATTTTTTTCATATTGTTTTTGATATTATACATGTAATAAATAGCATGTGTGTACACATAGGGATCTTGGGAGAACGGAGAAGAAATTGCAGTGAAACGACTCTCAACGAGTTCGACACAAGGAGTGGAAGAGTTCAAAAATGAAGTTAAGTTTCTTTCCATGCTTCAACATCGAAATCTTGTCAAGATTTTAGGGTGCTGTATGGAAGGGGAAGAAAAGATGTTGGTTTATGAGTTCATAACTAACAAAGGCCTTGACTTATTTCTTTTCGGTAAATTTAACATCATGTGTTATATACTAACAAATCTTGTTAAATCATTTAAGACAGAAATCTAATGAATCAAGCCTTTTCAGAACCAAGTGGGAGCAATAGACTTGATTGGTCACAACGATTCCATGTCATCAATGGGATTGCTCGGGGTCTACTTTATCTCCATCAAGATTCCCCACTACGAATCATCCACAGAGACCTCAAAGCTTCAAACATTTTGCTTGATCAAGACATGAACCCCAAGATATCAGATTTTGGCCTTGCAAGAAGCTTCCTAGGAACTGAGATTGAATTAATCAATAGTAAAAGAGTTGTTGGAACTCAGTAAGCAATTCACTATAAACATCCCTTGTGTCCAATAATTTTGTTATATTTATTTACATTCTAGTCATTTTGTACATCAAATAAGCAGGCTTGCATTCATATCTTTAATTTACTTTAAGTATCATTTATATAAATGAGAGATAACAAATAAAAAATCTAATTCGTTAACTTGATCTACATTCTGATGTAGTGGATACATGTCCCCAGAGTATGCAAGGGATGGGATTTACTCGGTGAAGTCAGACGTATTCAGTTTCGGTGTATTGATGCTGGAAATCGTGAGCGGTAAAAAGAATAGATCATCCATTCATCAAACTCAAACCCAAAATCTTCTCGGAAATGTAAGATAAATCATTGTTCGAATTTATACTAGTTGCTTACCAGGGAAAACATCCATACTGTTAACATTATGTGAATTACATACTTCATAGCTACCTGTTATTAAGATATACATTTAGAACCTTCTAAGATTCTTACTTCCACATATTTACTCTTTATTTACACTTAAAATAACGCAAACTTGAGTAATATTAGCATTACGGATTATATTCCATTACATTTACATTTATATATATTAATGACATATATCTAACAATTGATCTTTAGGCATGGAGACTCTTCAAAAAAGGGATGGCGTTAGAGCTGGCTGATGATTTTATGATCAAGTCAACAGAAAACTTTGAAGTATTACGGTCAATTCATGTGGGTTTGTTATGTGTTCAGCACAACCCACATGATAGACCAGACATGTCTACGGTGGTTACGATGTTGAGTAACAATAGTCTACTTTCAGAACCAAAAAAACCAGGCTTTTATTCGGAAGAAAGTAAATTGGAACATGGGACCACATCTAGCTCGCAAACACTAAATTCAAGCAGCAATGACACAACTGCAGTTTTGGAGGTAAGATAGATGGATAAAATGTTATAATTTTTATTTCAATCTATTTCTTTTTCCATGTTCTTTAATTACCTGCACAATGTTTAAGTGTAAATTGTAGAGTAAAATGGTTTGTACAGAGAGTATCTGAAGTTCCTTGGTATTTGAGTTATTGTTGGTGCTGATAAGAAGCATGAGCTAATTTAATGTCGTAGAATGTTTCTTGTTTTGATTTCGTAATGGTAGGCATTAATTTTCACCATAGGGTGGGAGCTGGTCTTAAGTGCAAAACCATCCTGCTGCCACTATTCATTGTGAGGCCACACTAATTTCGCTTAGGGACACCTTTACCTACTTCAAGTTTGGGTGTGAGTGAACTCAGATCTTGTGGATTTAGTCAGCCAGATATCATCAAATACCACGGTTGATCGAGAGATAATAAAAAAGATAATTAGTTGATAATCTAAGGGTCTATGGTCTAGTAGTATTTGGGAGCCTGTCAACCTAATGGTCGTGGGTTCAGCCTCGTATGAGGTAATTTTTAAAGATTCGTGATTTTATATAATAATCATGGGTAGGTAATGTAGGCTTGTCTTTTTAAAAAAAAAATTAGTTGATAAGGTTGATGGCCCTTCTAATAGAGCACATTAATTATTGAAAATCAAGAATGGTGACCTATATATGGGCCTTGTATTAGGGGTGAGCATTCATACCCGAATCCCGATCCCGTACCGCTACCGTACTGGTACCGTACCGAACCGGTACCGTACCACTTTAAGTGGTCCGGTATTTGGTACTCACTTTAGGGCCAAAAAGATAACCGGTACCAACCGGTTCGGTACCGGTATTTTACCACTTTTCCCGCTTTGGTACCATATCCGAAATATACATGTTTTTATTTGTTATAGGTCCGTTGGTTCTTTCTATATTTTGCAAAGATTTATTTATAACCTCATTTCTATGATCATATGATATGTCTATTAATATGAAAATGATATTTTTTAGGTAATTAAGAAGTATAAAATAGAGTTAGACTTTCGCGTATGAATACAATTGTAATTTTATAGAAGTATAGCTAGTTTTCTTTGCTACACAAACAATCACCATTTTAGCATCCTACTTGAATCGGATTCCAAACATATTGCTTGTTAGTATAAAGGTAAGGATCATGACGTGTGTCATTACCAAAATACTTAACACGGTACAATAACGTCGTATATATATTTGTTTTTCTTCGTCAATATCCATCTATGTCAGTTAATGATGTTTTAATTAATTTGAGATTCATTAATATTTATCTTCTGTGAATTTTATCGAGTACAAAATACGTAAATAGGTTTATTTATTATTCTACTATGTTTTGGTACCAAAGCGGTATAGTACCATTTTTACCCGTACCGGTACCGGAACCGTACCGGTACCGTACCGCTTTAAACGGTCCGGTATTCGGTACTCATTTTAGGGCCAAAAAAATAAGCGGTATCAACCGGTTCGGTACGGTTCGGTACCGGTTCCATACCATGCTCACCCCTACCTTGTATTCATCGTTGTAATATGATGTTAGTGATTATTAGTGTTGATAAAGGTGTCGTCAATTAAGGGTATTTAATTTCTGGAAAATATTAGGGATATGCTTAACCTTATCATATTTAATTAACAAAAGGGGAAAGGATATTATAAAAGAAATATAACGTATTTATTGAACATAAAAATTCCTTTTATAATTAAAAATTTAAATTAATACATCATAAATCAAAGAAAATTTAGAGTGAATTAAATGCAAATCGTTAGTTTATTAAGTATAATTTTAATAAAATAAAGAAATTTTAAATTCAATAAATATAATATATTTCTCTAATATAGTTACCATAAATAATTATTACTACTCCCTTCATCACATTAGACCACACCCAACAGTGACAGAAACTGACAGAAACCGACGCGTCACATCAGCGTCACGTCAGCTTTTTCACCAAACTGACAGAAACTGACGGACCCGTCCCAACAGTGGTCCGTCAGTTTTTTTTTACACTTTTTTCAACTATTTAATTAATTAAACAATACACAATTAATTAAAATTAAAACATTTCATTCAAATTAAAAACATTACAATACTTAAAATAAAACGTTACACTAATTAAAAAAATACAATAATTAAAATAACATTACACTAATTATTAAAATAAAAGTAGACTAATCCGAGCTCGATTCTTCGTCTTCGTTCGCATCCTCGTTCTCGTTCTCGTCTTCATCCGAAGCGTCCATGTTGTACACATTTTGATATTCTTCAACGACTTCTTTGCGAGCCAATTTGATAAGTTTTAATTCTTTTTTGGTTGCTCGTTTTGGAAGACTTTTAGAAAGAAAACTCAAAGCCTTGAACATCGCTTTTTTAACATTGTTTTTTTTAATAACTTCAAGCGTTTCGGTGGATTTTAAAGCATTAGCAAAAACCGCTTCAAGTGCTTCAAGTCTCTCGGACGAGATACTACCTCGTGAAGACGAGCCGGCATCCGAGGATTGAGAAGTCTTTGTCGCTTTTCGGCCCATTGGACGGCGAATCAAGTCGTCACGGAACAAGGTCCTCATGTTTGCTTCTAGAGTAGTTTCGGTTGGGTTGTCGTTTTCACCAAGATCGACGGCTTCGGGTTCGGCTTGAAAAGCGCGTTTATTGCTCATTACGCCTTGCTCGGTGAAAAACTTCGGGTAATGTTTAAGAACATCCCAGCAAGGTTCGTAAATGAATTTTCTTCTCACTTGTTGGAGAAAACCTTTTTTTGCCGCGTTTAAAACGTCGTTGTCTCCGGCACCGCTTTGATGACCCGATTCTCTAAATTTACGGTGGATCCCCTCGAAAGTCTTGACATCGTGAGATATTTTGTTCCATTTTCCCGTGAGTTGATTGAGGTTGCGTTCTCTTTTAACCACCGAATTGTAACCCGAATGGACGTTTTTCCAAAAACTCTCGTTTGTTTGATTGTTACCGATAATGCCATTTTCGGAACAATGAATCCACCGTTCCGCTAAAATTCTTGCTTCGTCGTCGGTCCACCTAACTTGAACCCGTATTGGAGCGGGTTTAGTTTTCTTCCCCTTTTTCTTTTTTGGATCCGGTTGTGGCTCGGGATCCGATTGGGTCTCAGGTTCCGCTTCGGGTTCGGGATCGGCTTCGTCGGAACTTTCTAGTATGTTTTGTGATAAACGGGAAGGTGTTTGTTGGTACCCTTGTGGGTTAGCGGATGTAGTCCCATAGTACGTATTTGGTGACCAATTGCACGGTGGAATTTGTTGGTTTGGGTACCAACCGGTTTGTTGGGTAAAAGAATTGGGAAACTGTGCGAAATTACCAAATCCAAACCCCGGATTTGGAGTTTGATTGGGTGTCGGGTTGTTTAACAAATTTTGCCACATATCATAACCAACATTTTCTTGCTCATTTTGTTGTGATTGGGTTTTGGATTTGGATTTGGATTTGGATTTGGAATTGTTATTTTTTGACATTTTTTTGGAAGAGTGTTTGATTTTTGGTGTCTGGAATGTATGAATGTTGAAAGAGTGAATGAATGAATGGTGTTTAAATAGGTGAAAATTTGATTTTTAAAAAAAAAAAAAAAAAAATTTGGCATCCAAACGGCTATATTACCGTTTTTAAAAAAATTTTTTTTTTTTTTTTCAACGGTCACTTCCTTTTTTTTTTGAAAAAAAATGTTTTTTTTTTGTTTTTCTCGTTCCTCGCACACAAACAAACCGACGCAGAGTCGGATAGCCGACGGAAAGCAACCGACGGACGAACCGACGGGCCGGTGCCAACGGTTCGTCGGTCGTCGCTTGAAACCGACGCACACCGACGAGAAGCGTTGGGAGAGGTCTTATAAGTGTCCAGTTTTAACTTTTGAAAGTATTTATTTTACAGCTTTGATCTTAAATGTTGTTGTTTGTGTTATATAATACTTGATACAAAATATATGAATGGATTGGGTTTATAATGTATTTTCATTGATATAATTTTTATCATGTATTATATATAACAAACAAAAATATTTAATGTTTAAAAAGTCAAAAGTGAACACTTGTAATGAGATGAGATAATATCAAATTTAAATAAGGAAATACATTTAAAGTGAATATTCATTAATTCAAGTGAAATAATTCTCCTTATCTTTCGTGTAACTTTTTTCGACTTTAATGGCCTCTTAGGAATAAACTACTTTTTTATTTTTTAAACAAACAGAATGGCACCATACTTTACCTTAACGCATATATAAATAGAAATAACAAGGTAGTTAAAGCCCGCGCTTCGCTGCGGGTATTTAAGAAGGGGAGTGATGAATACAACAAAACATTTGATTCATACATTAAACTTATGCTTCGATTTATTTGTACTGTGAGCTTTAAGTATTATAATACCTAAAACTAATTTAAGAAAGAAATTGATGGATGACTCATTCAATTTGTAATACCACAAGGACTGTGGATGCTACGCTTCGCTGCGGTCTTAAATTGCTAAATTTATGTGAATATAAGTTGATTAGTCGTATTGAACTTATAGTACATGTATTCCCAACAATAAGGATTAATGTAAATGTAATATTTTAAGTTAACACAATACAAATCTCGATTTTTGCAAAAAAAGAAGCTAATTTTTATAAGAAAATTATGTTTTGTGTAAGGATGTTATTACACATGATAAAATTAATCATAATTTTTGATGAAACAGTTAACAAACTCTTTATTTTTTAAATATATAAAAGTATCATATAATACCTATTATATAAACAATAAATAAGTAAATAAATAAATATGTAAAAAGTTTCATTATCTGGATGAAAGACACCACATAAAATTAGAGCATCCTCTTTCAAATATCAAGAAAATTAATTTCATCTCTTAAAATAAAAAATTCAAAATAGCTACTACAGTAGTTAATAAAAAGTTAAAAGTAACAACCACCTTTGGCTAAATTTTGTATAACTATAACTATTACGTAGTAACATTTAATATAATATAATATAGAAAAATTAAAATTAACAACTACTCTATCGCATGAAAGACAAATGGCAGAGAATAACAATTATTATTACCACCTACTCACTGAGCCACCTACCGTTTCTCTCAAACAGGTGTAAATTATGTAATAGCCTTTTTCTTATTTCATTTTATCTTCAATTTTTTTTACCCCATCCTCCTCTCTCTCTCATCAGATATCTCAGCTTCTAAATTACACCAAGTAAAGCTCATAATCACCACCGCCGTCGAACCTCTAGTTGCTCTGCATGTGTAAAAAAATACCGGAGATATCTCCGGTGTTAGCGACATCGTTGGGTCGGGTCTGCCATTTGACTGGATCTGCTCCGTCAATTCATTTATCACCGACTAAGCAATTCATCGCCGTGAGTCCGTCACCGTCGTTAAGCCTCCACATGTTCATTAAAAAGGGTGGTGAATATGGATAACATGGTGGCGATGGTCCATACCAAAATGGCGGTGTCGGCAAGATCTCGGCATCTACGGTAACGTCGGCGGGACAACTCCGGCCACTTGCAGGGCACATTTTTTACCATCTCCGACGTTGTGCACTATCCGGCCATCTCCGGCGCCGTTATGCTTTTATATATTCAGAAAGCAAATTGTAAAAAAGGAAAGGAAAGTTAATATTAAATTACAAAAATACCCTTTCTACGTGGCAGAAAAGAAATAAAATTACCCAAATATCCCTTGTGAACAGTAGAAAACGACGCCTTCTAAAACACAAAACGGCACCGGCCACTTCGGCTGATAGCATATTTGGTAATACTCCGTATTCGTTTATGAGTTAACCTTTTTCTAATAAATTAATATAAAATTTTGACGTTGAAACTTTCTTTATATTATCTTGAGAGACTGGACCACTTACATTTTTCACTAATAGTAGCCGACCTTATTTAAAAATAAAAAAAATAAAAAAATAAAAATAAAACTAATAGTAGCCGTTGCACAGTTTGTTTTCTCAAAGAAGTTATGAGTTGCCCTTATAAAACAAATAGTAATTTATTATATATAACTTATGAGAAATATTATATCTCAAGGAGAAAGTGTATTTATTCAAAACTTTATACGAAAGACAAATGACGTCTTAATCTTCAATAAATGCCGTCACCATTAACTACTTTACTAATCCATTTTTGGTATATTAACGTTTTATTGATAATATTTAATTCAATGTAATTAAAGTACCGGCCAATTATACATGTTCCATTGAATTTCATATGTTATATTAATGTCGCTTAGTGGACGAAAACAATGTCATAACCCCAATGTTGTTCTTATGGTCTTTTATTTTATTTTTAACGTATAAGATAAGATATGATCAGCAACTGGTAATAAAGAAACTTATATGACTATAAAACTACTGATATTGATATTGATATATCTAAATCTAAATAAATAATGAAAACAAATAAATAAATAACTATATATTTGAAGACTTATGTACGTAATGCTAGTGGTACTTACTATACGACACAGATGAATCTGTAAGCATGTTGCAGAGCATTTTACTTGTAAATAAAAGTATATTACTTCTCGTTGACTAGTTTACTAGTTAATTGAAGTATTTTTCAAGCAGGGCAAAAATTTCTGTTTCAAGCATTCATCAAATGCCGTCAATGATGATAATAATTCATATGTGGTTTTTTAAAGAGATTTTCTTAATAAAAACTGGAAAAAAAAAATAAGACGTGTTCAAGTTATGTTCTTCATTGAAGTTTTTTGAGAAACAAAAGTCATGGTTTTGTTTCCCTTCTATAACTACAATTATCATAGTTACGATTTATGATTATAAAGAATGAAACTTAATAAGTAACATTTTAACTTGTCTTTTTAAATTTCCATTATTTTTTAAAGATATGAAATATTTATCACTCTTTGTAAGAAGAAGGAAAAAAAAAACCTACATTCATGGAAATAGAGATCAAGATGTCAACACGAAAATATAACAACGTCATGCCCAAGCCAATGGGAACAACAGTATAATAAGACCGCTACCAACGGTCGTTCGGTTGGGGCGTCGATTTTAACCGACGGCACTGACGCCGTTCGCACGGCACTGCCCGTCAATGCCGTCGGAATTCTGACGAGAACGGAAGTGAGAAGCGCGGGACCCAGCAACATTATTTATTTTCTCAAAGAAATATTATATCTCAAGGAGAGAGTGTATCTATCTATTCAAAACTTTATACGATAAGACAAATGACGTCTTAATCTTCAATAAATGCCGTCACCGTTAACTATTTATTAATCCATTTTTGGTATATTAACGTTTTACAGATAATATTTAATTAAATGTAATTAAAGTACCGGCCAATTATACATGTTCCGTTGAATTTCATATGTTATATTAATGTCGCTTAGTGGACGAAAACAATGTCATAACCCCAATGTTGTTCTTATGGTCTTTTATTTTATTTTTAACGTATAAGATAAGATATGCTCAGCAACTGGTAATAAAGAAACTTATATGACTAAACTACTAATATTGATATTGATGTATCTAAATAAATAATGAAAACAAATAAATAAATAACTATATATTTGAAGACTTATGTATGCTAGTGGTACTTACTATACGACACAGATGATCTGTAAGCATGTTGCAGAGCATTTTATTTGTAATTAAAAGTAAATTACTTCTCTTACCAATACTAGTTTCCTAGTTAATTGAAGTATTTTTCAAGCAGGCCAAAAATTCTGTATCAAGCACTCATCAAATGCCTTTCAATGATGAAAATAATTCATAAAATGATTTTGAATCCTGTATACGGAATTAGAAATGATAAAGAGAGACTATACAAATTAACTGGAAACTCCTGTGGTTTTTAATTAACGATTTACAGTTGGGCCAGTTAGTTTTTTTGACGGAGATAAGGCATGTGACATGCATGTGACCGAGTTAGTGAGCAGGAGTCCTAATTTTGACCGAGTTTACAAGTTGAGGGTACTATGCTATACCTTTACAAGTTCAGGGTACTAGAGGACCCGGTTAGCCAAGTTCAGGGTACTAAAATGTATTTTGGCCTAAATACTGAAAAAAAAATTATAAGACGTGGTCAAGTTATGTTCTGCATTGAAGTTTTTTGAGAAACAAAAGTCATTGTTTTGTTTCCCTTCTATAACTACAAATATCATAGTTACGATTTATGATTATAAAGAATGAAACTTAATAAGTAACATTTTAACTTGTCTTTTTAACTTTTCATTATTTTTTTTAAAGATATGATATATTTATCACTCTTTGTAGGAAAAAATGTAACACCCCCAAATTCGTTGATTTAGATTAGCGGAAGCATTTGGATTAAGTACGGGGGTGCCACAATAACAAAGCATGCATACGTATCAGAGCATATGATTACAACAGAACAATATATATTAAGATGCCAAAAGTATTAATTACAAAGTTTACGATTCATCGAATCGTACAAGTTAAAAGTAATAAGTTTACAAAAGTAGATTTCTGAAATATGACTAAAACATTTCAGTTATACTAAAGAAATCCATGTGTTTCCAAAAAGTTGGCATCCTAAACTTCCCAGGTCGCCTAATTCTCCATGTGTGTTGGCGATTCTTACATGCGCAGCTAATTCCCTAAAAAATATAGTAAAAGTCAACAACTAGGTTGAGTGAATTCACAGGTTTTATGTTTGCAATCGTAGAGTCGAGTTGTAAGCACAGTTGTTTAAATCATATACGTTCACAAATACGTTCACAAATAGTTATTGCCATAACAATCGGGTAAAGTTTAGTGGAATGTTATCCAAAGTATAAGTTTAGTGGATTGGTTGCCTAAAATTTAGTTTACGTGGGATGTTACCCAACATGTCAGTTTAAAACACGTGCTGGTCGTTCTCCAGCGGTATACAATCAGTACCGGTCATTCTCCGGCCAAATACGCACGGGTCGTTCTCCCGTTCAAATAAAACAGTTTAATACGCACGGGTCGTTCTCCCGTCCAAACACTGCTGGTCGTTCTCCAGCGAAACACAGTACCGGTCGTTCTCCGGTCAATACGCATGGGTCGTTCTCCCATCCAAAGACGTACGGGTCGTTCTCCCGTCCAGTGGCCAGTCGTTCTCTGGCGCTAAAATACGTTGCTGGTCGTTCTCCAGCGTTTTCATAAAGGTACCGGTCGTTCTCCGGTCAAATCAAAACAGTTTACCGGTCGTTCTCCGGTCTAGTTAAAACAGTTTGTCAAATAGTTTATCACGTTTAGTTTGTTTATAGTATGAAAATGTTATTTCATAAACAAAGTTCGCACATCAGTTCAATAGTTCAAAGTACTCTAATAGTTCGAGTAAAACACGTATGATAAACAATCATGTAAGTAAAAGCAGTTATGGCAATTAATAAAACAGTTAAACAGTTTAAACAGTTGACTATGTTTTCCACCCCAAAGTAGTTAAAACAGTAAAAGTAGGGGCTGTGAACTCACCTGTTGTGTTGAGTTGCGTGCGAGTGCTAGCAAACCTAAACCCAAGTACAGTCCGAAATCTCATAACGTCCTAAACGTATGAGATTTAATAAGTATGTGGATGTCTAAGCTAATCATCCATGCTAGTGTTCGTACAACCAAGTTATGTCCAAAGTGTTTGTTAAACGTTTAAGTTTGTATTTCGTTGTTTGTGAAACTGTATACGACTCGTTGGTAACGGTTTGTAATAATAACCTTTGAAAGCGTTTATCATTTTCATTCCTTTTGAGTTTCATAAAGTACGGAATTGTGTACGGAGGTCAGGGGGCAGCGCCCCTGGTAGCGGGGTCCAAGGGGCGGGGTCCAAGGGGCAGAGCCCCTAGTTGGGGTCGAGCTGCCAAGTCAGCTTGGAAAATTTTTATTTACACTATGTTGCTGTAGTAAAAACGCCTTCGAAATCCAAATTTGGAGTAAATTCAAGGGGTAAAATCTTAGTCCCAACACTTAGTAAAAATCTGAGTTTTCTAGGTTCTGATTTGTGCGACGTTAGGTGCGACGTCGCAGGTCATGACTGCGACGTTGATCATGACGTCGCTAAGTGCGACGTTCGCAATTTAATGCGACGTTAGTTGTTATGTCGCTACATGCGACGTTGTTTGTTACTGCGACGTAGGGGTCGGCGTCGCTATGTGCGACGTTGGCAATGTAATGTGACGTAAAGGCTGACGTTGCACCATGCGACGTCGTGATATGTTTTGCGACGTTGTAGATGACGTCGCATTTAGCCCAGGCCAGATGCGACGTAGCGGACTGTTCGACGAACAGCTCGAAAATAACGAGTTTCGGGTCGACTTTTGGACATTTTCAGTTGTTAGAACACTAAAGCATGGTAATCTAAGTATTATAAACAAGAAATATTGGAGGAAACGTCAAAATCTAAGAGCTTACGAAGATGTCGGAAACTTACGGGTGTCGGATTTGAAATCCGAGAAGGTAGAAATGTAGATCGTGGTCTCGTGATCGTGGTCTCGTGATCACTTTATTCCAAAAGAGCTAGGTGATTTGGAGCGTTTTTGTGGTAGTTTTTGTGGTTTTTGTTTGATTTGTGGTTTGTTTTAGAGTGAGAAAGAGATAGAGAGAAATAGGGAGGTAGAGAGAGAAATGAAAGATGAGAAATGAGAAGAAAAGTGTGAGGAGGTGGGTTTTGGTAGGTGGTTTGTTCCCCATTTTTGGTTTTTAACCCGCGTTTGTTTACCCGATCGTTAAATGTTACAATATTTTAAATAATAAAATTTTATATACGGGTGTTATTATATTTTTAATTAGGATCTTTTTATGAAACAATTTAAGTTAAGTTATAAAACTTTGTTTTATTTTAATTATACAAGTTAACGTTTTACGTTATAAAATGATATGTAAATATTATCGACATAATATTTAATTGTTTACGACGTTATTTACTAATTTTGTTTTATTAAATAATTTTGTTCACCAACAGTCGTATATTTTTGTCGCGTTTGTTTAAATTGTTCAGTACGTAATTACAACTAATTACGAATACGTAATACTACGCGTATTAACTAGTTGGGCTTTGCTAGACTTATCTCTAAAATGTGTTGGGAATTCACTCAAGTAGGGAATCAGCCTAATAATGCAAGTGATTATCGTTAATAATCGCGTTTAAATTTGCGGAGTGTTACAAAAAAAAAACTACACTACATTCATGGAAATAGAGATCAAGATGTCATCAACACGGAAATATAACAACGTCATGCCCAACCCAATGGGAACAACAGTATATAAGACCGCTACCAGCGGTCATTCGGTTGGGGCGTCGGTTTTAACCGACGGTACCGACGCCGTTCGCACGGCACTGTCGCTCAGTGCCGCCGGAATTCCAACGAGAACGGAAGTGAGAAGCGCGGGACCCAGCAACATTATTTAATTATTTTTTTCACCCCTTTTGTTTACTGAACGTAAGTGAGAAGTGTTTTTTTTTTTTAAATTGTTTGCTGCTGCTGCTGTGTTTAATGAAGAAGACGGTTTAGTGGTATTCCTAGGTTTACAAATTGCTACACAAAAGAAAGGGGTTTTGAATTGGGCCTTTGGGCTAATTCACTGCTCATAGCCTCATATAATGAATCTTGTTTAACTAATAAAAAAAGTTTTAAAATGAATGTTGTATATTTTGAAAGAAAAAAAAAGTAAATAAAGATTACATATAAATTTTTTAATAGTCTGAATTAATGCAATATTTTTAATTATAATGTCAGTTTTTTTATTTAATTTTGTAGTTTAAATGATAAAAGTAAATAATGTGTGAGGTCCAGAAAAAAACTGAAGTGTTCACTATTGGCAGTGAAATGTTCAGTCATGTGTCAGTTTTGTGAACTGTTGACGTGGCGCTGATGTGGTACAAACTGAAGTCTTCGGTTTATGTTCACCGTTGGGAGTGGTCTAATAAATAAAACAGAATATTCAACAAGAAGAACCATTTTAATTTAAGTCAAGATTATACTCTTTATCAATTAGAATTTTAAAATTGGAAAACCAACTCATCCTCACTTTCCTAGCTCATGTCTATGGTCAATGCAATTTGGACGACGTATACAAAGTCATACTACGTATTTTCTAACATATATTCCATTAGTTGATTGATCATTGTGGATCATCGAATCTGAACAAGTTTATCAATGAAAGCATATAACAGATTCTTGTTATACTTCTATATTTCTTTCAATGCATTAATCACTTGTAGCACAGCAGCAGATACCATCACCATAAATCAAACCATCAAAGATGGTCAAACCATTGTCTCTGCACAAGAAACCTTTGAGCTCGGGTTCTTTACCCCCAGCAATACCTCCGAAAATCGATACTTATGCATATGGTACAAACGGTTTGCGACAGGCACAGTTGTTTGGGTTGCTAACAGGGAAAATCCACTTATGAACAAAACTGGTGAGCTAACTCTTCAACCCGACGGAGTTTTGGTGCTGCATGACTCTTCCACCACCCGAATCATTTGGTCATCGAGTTCAGTGGGGATCAACCGGAACCCAACAGCCCAGCTGTTGGATGGTGGGAATCTTATGATAACTGATAGTGAAAGGGGACCAGGAGATTACATTTGGCAGAGTTTTGATCATCCCGGAGATACTTATCTACCAGGAATGAAATTCGGAAGGAATTCGGAAAGGGGTATAGTGACAAATTTTACATCATGGAAAAGTACTGATGATCCTTCTCCAGGTGAGTATATGGTATATACTAATTTCAGTGGACTCCCACAAATATTTCAAAATGATAGAGATGAAATCCAGTATAGACTTGGATTATGGAACACTTTTGGGCAATCAGGCAGCCCAATATACACATCCAATACGATTTACATAATCAAAAAAGTTGCAGATGAACAACAAACTTACTCTGAATATGAGCTGGCTAACGGCTCAGTTTTCAGTCTGATGAGGTTAACCTCAACAGGTAACATGAACCAATTCATCTGGAATACTCGAACATCACAATGGTTTCTTTTTTCGACGCCAACCTCAGATAATTGTGCCCGATATGCATTGTGTGGAGGTTATGGGAGGTGTGAGACTGAGCAGTCGCCATATTGTCGTTGTTTGGAAGGGTTCCAAGCGAAAAGGTTAGATCAATCGACGATTGCAGATCAGAGGAGCGGTTGTGAAAGGATAATACCGTTAGATTGTAGTTTCAAGGAAGGTTTCCAAAAGTACTCGAATATTAAATTACCGGACACCAGTAATTCATGGTTTGACAGTAGTATGACCCTGAAGCAATGCAAGGTGAAGTGTAAAAACGCGTGTAACTGTACGGCTTATACTGCTTTGGACGTCAAAGCTGTTACCGGGTGTTTGTTATGGTATGATGAGTTGAATGACATTATAACGTTTCCAAACAGCGGACAAGAAATATACATACGGATGGCTGCTGGCGCATTAGGTAAATCTCATGAATTTTGGTATACTTTATACTATAAGTGGCAAAATGAATGGGTCAGATCGGTTCACGGGTCTAAATGGGTTTGGGTTTAAATGGGTCCGGATCTAGATGGGTCATTTAGAAGGATGGGTCTAAACGGGTCCGGGTCAAATGGGTCTCGAGTCGTGTCGACCCGGCCATCGGGTTTCCACCAAAATTTTTTTTTATTTAGGTGAAAAATGAAAAAAATGAAATGAGGTGAAAAAAAAAAATTTACCCGCTAGACCCATTGGTTAATTGTTATACAATTGGAGGTTATATTAAGAACTCATTTAAACCCATCCAAAAAAATGGGGGAGACCCAACAAACCCATCCCCTCATAAATATTAACCTAGTTGACCCATAAATAAAATATTAACCAAGTTGACTCATAAATAAGCAATAGGTCTAAAATTACCACCGGACCTTATACAAAACAATATAGAAAGATGCAGATCGACATTTCTAATATACAAATGTCAAACTTGACTGCACCTTATGTCCTTATGTATACTTTTGGGAACAGGATTAAATAATTATCATGTATTCAAACAGACACAAAGGTCTCGAAGAAAAAGAAAAATGTGAGCATCATAGTAATCCCGGTTGTCGTAGGATTTTTCATTCTCCTAAGTTTATGTCTGTTTATCTTCTTGAAGAGGAAATCAAAGGCGGCAGCACAAGGTATTGTGTTTTTGATATTTGAGGTTAATTGACTTATACAACCTTCTTTGCTTTTGGATGTTTTCGTTCACACCAATTATAACTCGTGTTTATGTAGAGATTGGCACTTCACTTACACAGAAGGACGTTCTAGACGTACCATTGTTCAGTTTGTCCACCTTGCAAGGTGCAACCAACAACTTCTCAGAAAAGAACAAGCTGGGTGAGGGTGGTTTTGGTCCGGTTTACAAGGTATTGCAAAATTTGGAAACTCATATCTCACATTTATTCTTGTAGTAGTGCTTATAAACATTAAGAGGCTAATAACACGTACACTTGATCAATGTGAAGGGATTTCTTGATGATGGGCGAGAGGTTGCAGTTAAGCGTCTATCCAAGAGTTCCATGCAAGGAGTAGATGAACTCAACAACGAAGTTATTTTCATTTCCAAGCTTCAACATCGGAATCTTGTTAAGGTTCTAGGATGCTGCATTGAAGGGCAAGAAAAAATGTTGGTTTACGAGTACATGTCTAACGAAGGTCTAGACTTATTTATATTTGGTAAGTTCAACATGTTACAATTTATAAAAATATTTAGACAAAGTGTTCATTTAAGAAAATAATTATTAATATATTATTGGTCATTTTTCGCAGAAGATACCAAAAGCACATTACTTGATTGGCCACGACGATTACATATCATCAATGGGATCGCTCGGGGCCTGCTTTATCTTCATCAAGATTCTCGACTAAGAGTTGTTCATAGAGATCTCAAAGCTGCCAATATTTTGCTTGATCATGACATGAATCCTAAGATTTCGGATTTTGGTCTTGCAAGAAGTTTTGGAGCAAATGAGACCTCATCAAATACTAAGAGAGTGGTTGGAACATAGTAAGAATTCATTAAAACGGTTACCAAATCCCATGTCTAATTAGTACTTCTTTACTAACATTCATATTTTACGCATTTCTTATTACATCAACTGAGTTACACCTATGAAGCGAAAACGTCTAATTAGTAAATCACAATTTTGATGCAGTGGATATATGTCTCCAGAGTACGCTGCAGATGGGATCTTTTCAGTAAAATCAGACGTATTCAGCTTTGGTGTTATAGTGTTGGAGATTGTGAGTGGAAAGAGAAACAGAGGATTTTATGATGAAGCTACTTATCACAATCTTCTAGGACATGTAAGCAAAATGCATAAATTGACTTTGATCAGCTGTTAGTTATATTATAAGCTACATGCTAATGGTGACGAATCTCGACTACTTAATGTGCAGGCATGGACACTCTACAAAGAGGGAAAGAGTCTAGAACTAGCTGACCCGTCTCTTGACAAGTCAGGTCACACGTATGAAATATTACGATCGATTCATGTAGGTTTGTTATGCGTCCAATATAACCCTGAAGATAGACCAAACATGTCCGCAGTGGTTACGATGTTGAGTGGCGATAGTGAATTGCCTGATTCGAAACAACCTGGTTTTTACACAGAGGAAGACAGTAAACTTGGGCAAACCCAAATTTCGTCTGGCATGAACACACAAAGTTCAAACAATGATGTGACGATTACACTTTTAGATCCTAGATAATAAAGAGATGATATAGATAGCCTTTGCTTGTGAAAAAATCCCTTGTAATATAATTAAGATATACAAATACAATTAGGGATGGCAATGGTCACCCGATCCAGTGGATATCCACCCGATCCATCCATTTTGTAACGGATATGGACGGCCTAAATGGATGAATAATGGATATGGATATGGATGTGGATGAATAGTGGATCGCATATGGATGACAATTTTCATCCACGGATTTATCCATTATCACCCGAAATACATATACATATACATATCGGTATATACATATATAAACTATTATCATGTTACTGAATATAAAAAGTCATAAATTTTAAATATCTAATGTATATTTGAGGGGTTTTTGTATTATTGATTTAGATAGCATATTGATGTGCATAAATCTATCACAATCCACGATAGATGACAATCAAAACATGTATAATTAACCGATAAACATAGATATTACACATTTAGATTTGTCAAAATATATGTTTACTTGAAATTGTAAACAATTATGCTTCATTGACGACAATGGTTACACACAATTTTGAATACATTTCCATAGTTTATGTTATATTTATTTTTTTGTTACACTATTTGTTGGTTTCATTTCACATTATTAAATTTGTGAACATTATTTGACTATCCCGCGGATATCCATTAACCCGTTTAATCCATCGGATATGGATATGGATGGATGAATTAAAATTAAATGGATACGGATGTGGATATGGACGAAAATATATAAATGGATATGGATGTGGATATGGCGTCATCCGATACATATCCGATCCATTGCCATCCATATATACAATACAAGGCTTGATAACCTATTTTATGGGTTTGGTTATATCCATAGCTTAAAAAATGTAAATATTTTGGGTTTATAAATATTATTAGCTTGCTCCATTGAGTTATAGATAGAGGATCAAAAGAGATCACTAGTTTTGGAAAGGTTTGGAGAGCTCCAAATCTCAACCATCTATTTTGAAAAATCAATGGTCCAAATCTGACTAGGGTATTTATAATCAAAACCTTAAACTTCAGGAACCAAAATTATAAAATATAAATATGAAGTTCCACCTACAACCCTTCCATATTTTTTACTTTTTACTTTTAGCCCCAATACTTTCTCTCTCCCTTTTATTTAATCCTCTCCCACCCCTACCATCCACCCCCACTACCACTTGCCGCCGTCGCCAACCGCCGCCAGCCGTTGCCGGATTCCGGCGACCGGAATTTTTTTTTGAAAATTTTTTTTTTTCAAAAAATTTTTATAATTTTTATTGAAAATTTTTTTCTATATTTTTTTCAATTCTTTTTATATATTATCATTTTATACTGCATTTTGTATTATACACATTTTCCTTTTGTACTGCATTTTGATGTTTTTAGTGCATTTTATATATACAACTCGATCTAATATATATTGTTAGTTTTTTACTGCATTTTATGTTATACATAATCTATTTTATACTGCATTTTGTTACAGCATTTTATATTATACATATTATCTCTTTGTACTGCATTTTGTATAAAAGTATATTATATATTATTATTTTTACTGCATTTTGTGACGCCCGTCAAATTAGGACTAGTTTTTAGCTCCTAATCATTTAGAAATACGTGTAATTAGTTCTATGTATTAGGCTAATTGTATGTATCAAAATATATATTGTTGAATATATATCAATACGCGATTATATTTAATCGTTCATTTTCAAATCGGCCAAATTTCCGATTCATTTATACGGCATTGGTGAAAATCAAATATTAAGTAATACCGAATGATTATTTAATATCCACATATTTATTATATATTATTTTGATAATATATAAAGTATTCGTATCGTACTAATGTAAAACATTCGCGACAAACATATAAATAATGTATTATTATTGGAGATAGTAATTATTATTTACATTAGATAAAATAAAACATATTTCGTTTTATACCTTTTTACTCAAACGCGACGAAATCAATTAAATCGTGTCCGTCTCAGAAAGATAAAGCAAAGATATATTTTTATATCTCATTAAAAGTATTTTTATTAAAATACTTCGATTAAAATACGTACGATATCAAATATAGAAATTTATCGATTTAAAACATTTTACTATTTTTCGATCGGGTACAAAAACACGGGTATTTTGTACCACGAATGGGAGCCCAACCGACTCCAATAATTGGAACCGGATGAACAAACCCAACGCACCCTTTGTTTCATTTCATTCTCCATCTCATTCTCAACTCTCTCGGCTCACTCTCTAAATCAAAACAACAACAACAATAACAAATTACAACAAGAAGTAGCAGCTGGAAATCATCATCATCTTTATCGTTCATCATCATCATCCGTCATCATCTTCTTCACCATCACCACCTAGCTCCATTTCGGTTCCAATTTCAATTAGTAAGAATCATCACCTCTCTTTCGTTAAATTCATGTTTATATAGCTTAGATTATCATATAGTAACGTTAGGATTGATGATTGCTAGTTAAATTGCGGATTAGATTGGGTTTGGGTATGATTTTGAAACTACAGACTTGAATCGGCCCTCGGAATACGGCGTATTCAAGGGAATACGGCGTATTCCTGCCCAGACCACATGAATACGGCGTATTCAAGGGAATACGGCGTATTCCCGCCCAGAAAACATGAACACGGCGTATTCAAGGGAATACGGCGTATTTCCTCTATTTTTCATGAATACGGTCGTATTCAAATGAATACGGCGTATTCCCTCTATTTTTCATGAATACGGTCGTATTCAAATGAATACGGCGTATTCCCCACAAAAGCCACCAATACGGCGTATTCAAATGAATACGGCGGATTCCCCCTATATATTTCATGATCCAACGGATCAATAAACTAGCCCTGTGAATTCTAGCTAAAACAGAACATGTAAATTTTCGAAAACGTCGACGATTTAACATAATAAAACAGGATAGCTTCTCGATGAAAAATTTATTGTAACGGATTGGGCTCAAATTCGCAAGGTCACTCGAAAACAACCCAATGGTCAAGGCTAAGTTTCTTAGCCTAGTCAGTTTTAGGCCATCCGGAGTCATCTAGGGGTCCAAAATGGCATATTTTAGTTTTCGGACCTCCGTTTTTCCATAAACTTAAAACTAAAGGTTTACACTAAGTGTCAGACATCGCGACCTATTTCATACTTATACGATACAACATTTAAACACTTCAAATATGCTTTTATAAGTTCACAACAAATGAAAGTAGTAATAATAATTGAAGAATTATTATTTCAATCAATCACCAACGATCCGTATACATTTTCACAAACTCAAAACAAAATCATTAACCAAAGTATTTGGTCAAAACTAGTTAAGGGAATAACTAGCATAGATGGTCCGTAGTGTCATCAAATCAAATAAACCTTGCGCGTTTAATACGCCCGGCAGGTTCAATATCTAATCATTATCAAAACCTTGCGCGTCTAAGACGCCCTGCAGGTTCAGTCGTTGTAACGACATCAAATCATTGTGAATCATCCTAATTGTTTGCTAATAATTCATTAGGCTCAGGTGAGTCTCATAGCCCCTTTTTAAATACTTTTACCTAGGGGTGTGATTTCATTGCTCTGCTTTGTTTTACGATATGAACGCAAGTATCATCAAATCAAATACTACATGAGTTATTTTCACTAATCATTTTAAAGCCCTCCATCAGCATAGTTTGGTAATACGTAGTAGCGTGAATATTAGTATATGGTACCATATAGGTTTGACCAGCCTCATCCGGGTTAGCACGCACTAACTAGTAAAACGGATGTATTAATATTTGTGTAGACGAGTGTTGATTAGGCACTCGTAGGAGGCACCTCGATCAGGATACCTTAAATGTGAACCTGACATCTCGAGTTAAGCTCAGACTATGTGCTCATGGCTGTATAACTTTTATTTTGCTTAATTGCATTTTAAATTCAATTATCATTAAATCTTGCGGTTCATACAAATATGTGTTGACATACAAACCTGTGAGCTCACCAGCGTTTTCGCTGACCCATTTTAGCATGTATCACAGGTGATCAGCAGCAGTAGGTCTGCCACTCAAGATGCCCATTAGCTCGAGTCACATTCAGACATCAAGAGATTGTCATGCATTACTATATTTTGTATAATTTAGTTATGCCATAGAATCTCTATCAATCGAACTCAGGAGCTTTTGTAAACTATGTTATAACAGTGTAAAACTTTTATAATATCAATGTATTTGTAAACGACGCATGTAGTGGTCGTTCATTATGTAATCTTGTGTGCTTTGTATATTGATTAGTCGCACCCCGAACCGACCTGCTTCCGCATCATAATTTGGGGGTGCGACAGATTGGTATCAGAGCCTAAGGTTATAGTGAACTAGGTTGCATTTAGTGGGCCTAGACTATGACCGTTAGGCTGTATTTCTTATTAGATATAACTGGTTCAGTGATTATACCATATGAGTTTAATTTAACATAGCTTAGCTAACTATGTACAATTAAATGTATACGATGTAAAAGCTGAAAGGGGTTATGTTGAACAGGAATGCGATAGTTGACTCTGACCACGAGAGAAACCGTGACTAATACTTGATTAGTGTTAGACACACATTAGGCTATTATGTGATATAGGCGTATATACATACATAGGCCTCATTTATGTGCTACCTTATAGGCTATTATATATTGAAGGTATATGATTAAGCCCCACTCGCATATTATCTTCTAAGCTATTATATATATCGAATATATATAGATCACACACGATAATACACTCGTTAACATCTTCACTACCAAAGACGATGAGTATGAATTACTATCGTCTATCCTTTTTATACGCACATAACATCTCACAACACATTCCGCTGTACAATCACATATTCGCGAGGAATATATCATTTTGTATTTCCTCCATCATTCTATTTTCTTAGAATCACAAATGGAACTTATTGTTTGAAGGACTATAGGCTCCATACGTAAAACCATATCCCACCTACTCGCAAACTCGCATCTAGTATGCAACTCTGTTGTTTGTCAAATGTGATTATCACTTGTGTAATTGTATATTACCCCATAAATATATATATGCATATGTGATGTATCATGTTTTGGTGCAAACAACTCATCCACTCTCTTTGCTTTTATCAGAATCATGCCGCCAAAGAAGACTGGTTTCAGTCAAGCTGAACTCAATGCTGCGGTTACCCGAGCTGTAGCCGAAGCCATGGCTGCTCAAGAAGCTCTAAGGAATGCAGAGACAGTCAATGCTACTCCTACTCCTGTTATCAAACCTTGTTCCTACAAGGATTTTCTCAGCTGCAAACCATTGTATTTCAAGGGCACAGAAGGTGCCATTGGCCTGATCAGATGGATTGAAAGAATGGAATCCGTCTTCAGTCTCTGTAACTGTACTGAAGATAGTAAGGTCAAGTTTGCTGCTTACACCTTTCAAGAAGGTGCACTAACGTGGTGGAACACCCACGCAAACTCTATTGGCGTTGAGATCGCAAACCGACTTCCTTGGCCTGAACTGAAGAAAAAGCTAAGGGAGAAGTACTGTCGCGAGGAAGAACTACACCGACTGGAAGTCGAGTTCTGGCATCTGGAGGTACAAGGGAACGATATTGCTGGGTACACCACCAAGTTCCAGCAATTCGCTCTATTGTGCCCAGGCTTGGTTGATACGGAAGGAAAAAGTATCAAGAAGTACATCCGCGGACTACCAGAGAATATCCAGGGAAATGTCGCTTCAGCGCAACCAACCACCCTTGATAGAGCTATCGAAATTGCTCATGAACTCATGGCCATGATCGTCAGCCGTGAGACATCTACTCCATCTTCTGGTAACAACAACAAGAGAAAGTGGTCTGGGAACACCACTCAAAACCAATCATCATCAAAGAGGTCTGAGTCTGATAAGACCCTCAACACTGGTTCTGGTTTCAACAAGGGTTACACTGGAAATAAACCTTACTGTTCAAAGTGTCGCCGTCATCATGATGGTCCTTGCAGCACACCTTGTGGAAAATGTCAAAGGTATGGACATTTGACCAAAGACTGTAGGTCTACTACAGTCAACACCAACACCACCACCAGCCAACCAAAGTCCTGCTATGAGTGTGGAGAAACTGGGCACTTTAGGAATGATTGCCCAAAGCTGAAGAACAAGGGTAACAACACTGCGAAGGGAAGAGCTTTCGTTCTGAACTCAGGAGAGGCCCGTCAAGACCCGAATGTGGTCTCGGGTACGTTTCTTCTCAACAATCTTACTGCTTCTGTTCTATTTGATTCTGGTGCTGATAGGAGCTTCATATCTGATGAGTTTAGTAAATTACTTAACATTGCCCCTATTGCCTTAGATGCTAAGTACATTGTAGAATTAGCTAATGGCAAGTTAATTGAGACTGACAGTGTAATATCAAATTGCACTTTAAATCTATCTGATGAAATCTTCTCTATTGACCTTATACCTGTTGAAATTGGAAGTTTCGACGTCATTATTGGAATGGATTGGTTATCCAAGCACCGAGCTGAAATTGTCTGCTATGACAAAATCGTACGTATACCTCTTGTCACCGGTAGTACCCTAATCATACAAGGGGAGACCGGTAGGACGAAACTGAATATCATATCCTGCATGAAAACTCGCAAGTACCTTAGGAAAGGGTACCAGGCGATCCTCGCACATGTCTTGGAGAAAAAGTCGGAAGAGAAACGACTTGAGGATGTGCCCATTGTTAGAGATTATCCAGAAGTCTTTCCCGAAGACTTACCTGGCCTTCCACCACCGAGACAAGTTGAGTTCTCGATCGATCTCGTGCCGGGGGCAGCACCTGTTGCACGAGCACCATATCGTTTAGCCCCTTTAGAACTTCAGGAGTTGTCTACTCAGTTGCAGGAACTCCTGGATAAGGGATTTATTAGACCGAGTTCTTCACCATGGGGAGCTCCGGTTCTGTTTGTGAAAAAGAAGGACGGTTCATTCAGAATGTGTATCGACTATAGAGAGTTGAACAAATTGACCGTCAAGAACCGTTACCCACTACCTCGAATTGATGACCTATTCGACCAACTTCAAGGGTCAAGTATCTATTCGAAGATAGATCTAAGATCAGGTTATCATCAGTTACGAGTTCGTGACATTGACATCCCAAAGACTGCTTTCCGAACTCGATATGGACATTATGAGTTCCAAGTGATGCCCTTTGGTTTAACTAACGCACCGGCAGTATTCATGGATCTTATGAACCGAGTGTGCAAACCATATCTTGACAAGTTTGTCATTGTCTTCATCGATGATATTCTCATTTACTCGCGCAATGAGCAAGAACACGCGCAACATCTCAAAGTTATTCTAGAACTTCTTAGACACGAAGAGTTATATGCTAAATTCTCCAAGTGTGAGTTCTGGATGAAAACAGTTCAGTTCCTTGGTCATGTGATTGATAGTCAAGGAATTCACGTAGATCCATCAAAGATTGAGGCTATCAAGTGCTGGCAAGCACCGACGACGCCGACCGAAGTACGCCAATTCTTAGGACTGGCAGGTTATTATCGACGTTTCATTGAGGATTTCTCCAAGATAGCTCAACCTCTCACAATACTGACTCAGAAGGAAAAGAAGTTCGATTGGACTGATAAACAAGAGTCAGCATTTCAGCTATTGAAGCAAAAGCTTTGCAGTGCACCAATTCTATCATTACCCGAAGGCAATGAAAACTTCGTGGTATACTGCGATGCCTCACACCAAGGTCTTGGTTGCGTGTTGATGCAACGAGACAAGGTTATTGCCTACGCCTCCCGACAACTCAAAGTTCACGAGAAGAACTACACAACTCATGATCTCGAATTAGGAGCCGTAGTGTTCGCACTCAAGATCTGGAGACACTATCTGTATGGCACAAAATGTACCATCTTCACCGATCACAAAAGCCTCCATCATATATTCGATCAGAAGGATCTCAATATGAGGCAACGTCGCTGGGTCGAGTTACTCACCGACTATGACTGCGAGATCAAGTACCATCCGGGCAAAGCAAATGTGGTTGCCGATGCCCTAAGTCGCAAAGAGCGCACAATACCACTTCGAGTCCGAGCCCTTAGCATAACCATCCATAATGATCTAATCATTCAAATTCTCACTGCTCAACTCGAAGCATTGAAACCTGAAAACATCAAGGAAGAGGCATTGCGCAACATGGAGAATCAATTGGAAACCAAACCCAATGGGGTCAAATATTTCGTAAACCGAATCTGGTTACCCAAGTTTGGGAATCTTCGAGACTTAGTGATGGATGAAGCTCATAAGTCTAAGTATTCTATACATCCTGGATCTGACAAGATGTATCATGGCATCAAGGGATCATACTGGTGGCCAAACATGAAAGCAGAGATTGCCACGTATGTCAGCAAGTGCCTCACATGTTCAAAAGTTAAAGCCGAATATCAGAAGCCCACCGGTTTGCTACAGCAACCGGATATTCCAGAATGGAAATGGGAGCAAATCGCTATGGATTTCATCACTAAACTTCCGAAAACATCTAGTGGTTGCGATACTATATGGGTAATAGTTGATCGTTTAACCAAATCTGCTCACTTCCTTGCCATGAAGGAAACCGACAAAATGGAACGTCTCACGCGAATCTATTTGAAGGAGATCGTAACAAGGCACGGCGTTCCAATCTCAATTATCTCTGATAGAGACAGCCGATTCACATCTAACTTTTGGCAATCATTGCAAAAGTCATTGGGTACTCGTTTAGACATGAGTACAGCCTATCATCCACAAACCGATGGCCAAAGTGAAAGGACTATTCAAACACTGGAAGATATGTTACGCGCCTGCGTAATTGATTTCGGTGCAAATTGGGAGCATCATTTGCCATTGTGTGAATTCTCATACAACAACAGCTATCATACCAGCATTGGAGTTGCACCGTTCGAGGCACTGTACGGTCGTAAGTGCCGATCACCTATTTGTTGGACCGAAGTTGGAGACAGTCAACTCACTGGTCCTGAAATCATTCATGAAACCACCGAGAAGATCGTTGGTATCCAACAACGCCTGAAGGCCGCACGTGATCGTCAGAAGAGTTATGCTGACGTGAGACGCAAGCATCTCGAGTTCCAGGTTGGAGATCGAGTATTGCTCAAAGTATCACCTTGGAAAGGTGTCATCCGTTTTGGTAAACGTGGGAAGTTAAACCCTAGATACATCGGACCTTTTGAGATCCTTGAAAGGATTGGTCCAGTTGCTTATCGATTGCAGCTACCTCCAGAGCTTAGTAGCGTGCATCCTACATTTCACATTTCTAACCTGAAGAAATGCCTGTCCGACGAGACACTCATCATCCCGCTCGAGGAAATTCAAATCGACGACAAACTCCATTTTGTCGAGACACCAGTGGAGATCATGGACCGTGAGGTCAAACAGCTTAAGCAAAGTCGTATCCCCATCGTAAAGGTTCGGTGGAATTCGCGGCGTGGTCCGGAATTCACCTGGGAACGGGAAGATCAGATGCGACTCAAATATCCACATCTATTTTCAGACTCCACTCACGCATCAACTCAAAGCTGAATTTCGGGACGAAATTCTCTTAACAAGGGGAGAATGTGACACCCGTCAAATTAGGACTAGTTTTTAGCTCCTAATCATTTAGAAATACGTGTAATTAGTTCTATGTATTAGGCTAATTGTATGTATCAAAATATATATTGTTGAATATATATCAATACGCGATTATATTTAATCGTTCATTTTCAAATCGGCCAAATTTCCGATTCATTTATACGGCATTGGTGAAAATCAAATATTAAGTAATACCGAATGATTATTTAATATCCACATATTTATTATATATTATTTTGATAATATATAAAGTATTCGTATCGTACTAATGTAAAACATTCGCGACAAACATATAAATAATGTATTATTATTGGAGATAGTAATTATTATTTACATTAGATA
Source organism: Helichrysum umbraculigerum (assembly GCA_949592205.1). NCBI lineage: Eukaryota > Viridiplantae > Streptophyta > Magnoliopsida > Asterales > Asteraceae > Helichrysum > Helichrysum umbraculigerum. The sequence goes on from CATIUR010000001.1 coordinate 388,419,184, forward strand.
AAATAAAACATATTTCGTTTTATACCTTTTTACTCAAACGCGACGAAATCAATTAAATCGTGTCCGTCTCAGAAAGATAAAGCAAAGATATATTTTTATATCTCATTAAAAGTATTTTTATTAAAATACTTCGATTAAAATACGTACGATATCAAATATAGAAATTTATCGATTTAAAACATTTTACTATTTTTCGATCGGGTACAAAAACACGGGTATTTTGTACCACGAATGGGAGCCCAACCGACTCCAATAATTGGAGCCGGATGAACAAACCCAACGCACCCTTTGTTTCATTTCATTCTCCATCTCATTCTCAACTCTCTCGGCTCACTCTCTAAATCAAAACAACAACAACAATAACAAATTACAACAAGAAGTAGCAGCTGGAAATCATCATCATCTTTATCGTTCATCATCATCATCCGTCATCATCTTCTTCACCATCACCACCTAGCTCCATTTCGGTTCCAATTTCAATTAGTAAGAATCATCACCTCTCTTTCGTTAAATTCATGTTTATATAGCTTAGATTATCATATAGTAACGTTAGGATTGATGATTGCTAGTTAAATTGCGGATTAGATTGGGTTTGGGTATGATTTTGAAACTACAGACTTGAATCGGCCCTCGGAATACGGCGTATTCAAGGGAATACGGCGTATTCCTGCCCAGACCACATGAATACGGCGTATTCAAGGGAATACGGCGTATTCCCGCCCAGAAAACATGAACACGGCGTATTCAAGGGAATACGGCGTATTCCCTCTATTTTTTATGAATACGGTCGTATTCAAATGAATACGGCGTATTCCCTCTATTTTTCATGAATACGGTCGTATTCAAATGAATACGGTCGTATTCAAATGAATACGGCGTATTCCCCACAAAAGCCACCAATACGGCGTATTCAAATGAATACGGCGGATTCCCCCTATATATTTCATGATCCAACGGATCAATAAACTAGCCCTGTGAATTCTAGCTAAAACAGAACATGTAAATTTTCGAAAACGTCGACGATTTAACATAATAAAACAGGATGGCTTCTCGATGAAAAATTTATTGTAACGGATTGGGCTCAAATTCGCAAGGTCACTCGAAAACAACCCAATGGTCAAGGCTAAGTTTCTTAGCCTAGTCAGTTTTAGGCCATCCGGAGTCATCTAGGGGTCCAAAATGGCATATTTTAGTTTTCGGACCTCCGTTTTTCCATAAACTTAAAACTAAAGGTTTACACTAAGTGTCAGACATCGCGACCTATTTCATACTTATACGATACAACATTTAAACACTTCAAATATGCTTTTATAAGTTCACAACAAATGAAAGTAGTAATAATAATTGAAGAATTATTATTTCAATCAATCACCAACGATCCGTATACATTTTCACAAACTCAAAACAAAATCATTAACCAAAGTATTTGGTCAAAACTAGTTAAGGGAATAACTAGCATAGATGGTCCGTAGTGTCATCAAATCAAATAAACCTTGCGCGTTTAATACGCCCGGCAGGTTCAATATCTAATCATTATCAAAACCTTGCGCGTCTAAGACGCCCTGCAGGTTCAGTCGTTGTAACGACATCAAATCATTGTGAATCATCCTAATTGTTTGCTAATAATTCATTAGGCTCAGGTGAGTCTCATAGCCCCTTTTTAAATACTTTTACCTAGGGGTGTGATTTCATTGCTCTGCTTTGTTTTACGATATGAACGCAAGTATCATCAAATCAAATACTACATGAGTTATTTTCACTAATCATTTTAAAGCCCTCCATCAGCATAGTTTGGTAATACGTAGTAGCGTGAATATTAGTATATGGTACCATATAGGTTTGACCAGCCTCATCCGGGTTAGCACGCACTAACTAGTAAAACGGATGTATTAATATTTGTGTAGACGAGTGTTGATTAGGCACTCGTAGGAGGCACCTCGATCAGGATACCTTAAATGTGAACCTGACATCTCGAGTTAAGCTCAGACTATGTGCTCATGGCTGTATAACTTTTATTTTGCTTAATTGCATTTTAAATTCAATTATCATTAAATCTTGCGGTTCATACAAATATGTGTTGACATACCGGGTCAATGCGCGGTCCGGTTCCGTCCGACCGGCCGGGTCAACCGGGTCGTTTACTAGCCAAAGTATCGAAAAAACCGGGGTTTTTTTAGCCGGATTTCCCTAAAAATACGATCCGACCGGACCGGTCGAACCGGGTCTTAAAACACTGCAATTTAGAAAAGCAAGCTAGAGAAAAGCATATCGGACTACATCGGGATGGATGATACAAAATCCTCCCACTTTTATACTTTTGGAGAACTTCGAGAGCAAAAAATTTAAAGATCTGGGAGCTAAACATGGTTAGTTCTTCAGTTAAATAAAAGACAGTAGCCATATGATTATTCAATACTTTTTAAGTTACTATTGAAATACTCTAGTTTGAAATGGTACATTAGATCATTCCCGACAGTGACAAAAACTGACGTGAACTGACGCGTCACATCTGCGCCACGTCAATTTTTTTCACAAAACTGGCAGAAACTGACAGCCCCGTACCAACAGTGGCCCGTCACTTTTTTTTTAGGGACCCGCAACTATATAAATTAATTAAAAAATACACAATTAATTAAAATAAAACACATTTCATTCAAATTAAAAGAAAGGATTTAAAAAATATTTTTTTTTTTGAAAATTAGCCCTTTTTAACGGGTATTTTTTTTTAAAAAGTTTTTTTTATATAGAAAAAAACAGTTGGAAACATGGAAAAGAAACAAAAAAAAAAATAAAATTTGGGCACGTGCTTCCTGCTCCACTTTTCCTTACATATAAAATATATTTTTTTTTGCTTTTTTTTTCTTCTAGCTCATCGTCTTCTTCATTCTTCCTGCCTTCTTTTCTTTTTCTTTTTTTTTTCTTTCACGTATTCCTTCCGGTTCTTCATGCTTGTTCCTGCTCCACTTTTCATACAAAGAAAAAAAAACAAAACAAAAGCTCGCTTGAATCCTCACGCCAACACAAACCGACACATCGTCGGATAACCGACGCCACAAACCGACTGACGAAAGTGACGACCCTGTGCCAACGGTGTCACTTTCGTTGGTTTCAACCGACGTCAACCGACGCCTTGCATTGGGAGGGCTCTTACTACATGTGAACAGTAGTTTTCTCAAAATCTCATTTTAGTGAATACATGGGCGTAGACGTGTAGCCCAGGAGGTCTAGTGGGTCACGGCCCATCCATAAACCCATTACATTTTTGCATTAGTAGACTAATATTACATAACTAAACTCATTTTTTTTTTATCAGTACGCATATTTCTTCTTGTATCTTATTGCTATCTTTGGTGATGATACAAACTTTCTCATGAGCCATTAATTCATTTCTATCAATATCAACAAATACAGTTTCTCCCCATATAGAAGCAATCTTTTTAAATGCATTTTTTGTCCACGCCATCAGTGGTAAACCTACTATATCAATCCAAAAAACATGTTCATCCGGTTTGAGAGATGATGTAATAGATTTGAACTCAGTGAAAACTTTGTTCATCTCAACTGACATCTTAAAAGAAGCCAAAGATTGCGATGTTTCAAGAACAATCCAAACCCAACATCCACCAATATATCGAATAGTGCAATCATGAAAGCCATTAAGTTTTAAGATATATGGTAGTGTTGGGTGCAAACCCAAGTCCCACATCGGAAAAATAAAGAAACCAAATCATGTATATAAGTTCATGGGCTACTCCCTCTATCACCAATTGGTTTTAGAGTGGAACCTCATCTGGGCTTATACACATGGCTTTGGACTAGTTGGGCTGAAAAAGGTCCTGACAAGTGGTATCAGAGATACGGTTGTAGCCCGATGTTGTGGTGGACGGAATCCTTGGAAACTCTCAACTCCGGTCGATGATCCTAGTAGATCACTTATAATAAGGCTTGATCTTGGGGGAAATAACATATATCATCGAAAGGGAGCTCTGGTCAATGATCTCGGTGATCGCTTGGTCTCGTGCCGACTACCCACGAGAATAATAAGGCTTGATCTAGGGGGATGTGGTTGCATTGAAAGGGAGGCCCAATGCGGAATTTGGGTTTGAGGGGAGGATTGTTGGGTGCAAACCCAAGTCCCACATCAGAAAAATAAAGAAACCAAATCATGTATATAAGTTCATGGGCTCTCCCTCTATCACCAATTGGTTTTAGAGTGGAACATCATCTGGGCTTATACACATGGCTTTGGACGAGTTGGGCTGAAAAAGGTCCTGACAGGTATAGACACCGATTTCTTTACCATAATTTTTGATGGCTTCACTTTTGTGTCATTCGTAGGTCTACCATATATATTAGAATCATCCTTCTTCTCTGCTTGTTTATGAGATTGTTGGGGAGATGACGCTTTCCCGTTGATTAACGTCTCCGCATATGAACGTGAGTTCTTGTTCCTAAAAATTTTGTTAGTTGTCTGTTGTGGAAATCGAATTGTATGTTTCTCCCCCATTGATTTCGAGCAATATGCTGCCCATCCAAATAGTGCGGAGATTTTTAATTAATTCAACCGCATCACGAACCCTTATGAACCGGACAAAACCGAATCTTGCTCCCACTTTTGAAGTTTTAGAGGGAATGAAAATATCAACTACCGTTCCCCATTGATTACAAGCATCCCACACATCTTTCTTTGTTGCTTTCCAAGGGATGTTAGTAATGTAAAGCGAAGTTGAGATTTTTTCTACCAAATGGTTGTTATGATTACCTCTTGAGGAGAACGGATGAGAAGTCGTAAACTTATGCTTCCCATGTTGATCGAAAGATCTCTTTCTCTTATCCCGATTAACCATAATCCAGTCTCCATCGTCCTGATTATGTTGATTTTCTTCATGAGATTGCGGATCTCCCACTGTATTGCCGTCGCCCCCTGTAGCCGTAACCCTAGACATGTTTTTGATGTTAATGTAAATGAATTTGCTTATTGGGCTCCAGATTTTGATTCGAGTACAGATGATAGTGAATCAGGATAATCATAATCAAACGCCTTTGATGATGATGTCTCAGATGACTCTGAGGACACGTTAGATAATTTCCATTACGATGCAAATGATAATGATAAACAAGAGGTCCAATCTCATCAGGAGACAACAAATATTGTACCAACAGGGGCATTAAAATCCAATTCAGAATCGGATACAGACCCTTTTAATTTGAAAGAATTAATTGAAGAACAATGTGGGAAAGCTAAAAAGCAACAAAATTCATTTGCTGATTCTGATTCTAGGAAGAATTGTTCAAAGTAATCAATCTAATTATGATTACTTATGTTATTTATAACTTGGTTTGTTAAGTTTTTATTGTTTCAGGGGTTAAACTGTCATTTCCAGAAGTTATTATGAATACAAGTGAAGTTTGGTGGTCATATTGTGAAGAAAGAAAGTTAAAGGTTATATTTGTTATTTGTAATAGTTAGGTAGTATAAATAGGTAGTTGTAAACTCTAATAGGGTAAAATCTATCTTCTCCATTGTCTCAGCCGTTTGTGATCTTTATTGTATTCATATATTTCATATTCCAGATTCCAGATTATTAGATTTGTATCATCTTGATACACATCATTATATAGATTAGTTGTGTGAATGATTATCATCTATTGATGATATATCATTGAGAGTTTTGATTGTAAGTGAGGTTTTTTTGTCTTGTTTTTGGTCTTTGACCGGTTGGTTTAATCAAGTGCAGTTATTCATATTCCTGTGTGTTCTCGATCGATTGTTTTGGTATCTTAAGTTTGTTCATGGTATCAGAGCCTGGTACGATCTGAGGTTCGAGTGATTTGAGATCCAAAATTAGGGTTTCACGATTCTTTGAGATCTGGTTGTTTGTTTGGGTTCGATTGTGATTTGTGGTGATTGTTTCATCGATTCATCGGTGGAATCTGACTGGCTCGCTATATTTCTTCTATAACTCTAATTTTCAGAATAGGGTTTTCTAGGGTTTCAACTCGAAACAAATTGTTGTTGCTGATTCACTCTTTGCTGTTCCAGAGTGATTATCTGAAGTCTTCCGCTTTCTATTGCTGTTGCTGATTCTTCTATTTTCTTTTAGCTTTGCACGGAGTACTCTGTGAGGCTGTTTCAATCTCTTAACTCTTATTGTTTATTTGATTAAGTGATTCTGTGGTTATTTGTTTAAGTGATTATCTGTCTGTGTATCTGTTTTTATGTGAATATTTGACTGTGTATTTGTAATTGCTAGTATCTGCAATTTGTTTGTCTGCTATTATTTGGATCACTTTGTCTGCTTGTTTATATTGATTAATAAGTTGTTGCTATTATTTGGTTAATAAAATGACTAAAGAAGGGGATAAACCTCCTAATAATGATAAAGTTGGTAGTTCAGGTATAACAGAGATTAGTAAATTGGATTTTGGAGATCCTCTTTATTTGCATGCTAGTGATATTAGTAGTACACCATTGATAAATTTTAAGCTAAAAGGAACTGAAAATTATAAGTCATGGGTATGTGCTATGGAACTTGCTTTACAAACGAAAAATAAGATTGGTTTTGTTGATGGTAGTTTTGATAAATCTGAAGATGATGAAGTTTTAAGTAGACAATGGGATAGATGTAATGCTGTGGTTTTGTCATGGATTCTTGGGTCTATATCTGATGAATTATATAATGGTCAAATTTTTTCAAAAATTGCATCTGTGGTTTGGGAAGAATTAAGAGAAACATATGATAAGGTTGATGGATCTGTGGTTTTTAATCTACATCATAAAATTAATTCATTAACTCAAAATGGTAGTTCTGTTTCTGATTATTATCATAAACTGAATTCTTTATGGAAACAATATGATGTTTTGTTAAAACTTCCAACTTGTACATGTACTGCTGCTAAAAGTTTTCAAGATCATACAAGCTTATTAAAACTAATGCAGTTTTTAATGGGTTTGGATGATGTTTATCAACCAATCAGAAGTAACATTTTAACCAGAGATCCATTGCCAAGTGTTAAAACTGCTTTTGCTATTATATCAAGAGAAGAATCACATAGAGGTACACATAGTAAAGAAGTTAAAACTGGTGGAGAATCTATAGCTTTTTATTCTAACACTTTTAAGAAACCTGGTAGTAATAATGAATTGAAATGTAAAAGGTGTCAAAGAACTGGACATACAATTGAAAGGTGTTATGAAATAGTTGGATATCCACCTAGAAATAATAATCTTAAGTGTACTAAATGTGGTATGACAAATCATAATGTTGATAAATGTTTTGAAGTTGTGGGTTATCCTCCTAATTTTAAAAGGAAGAATAATCAATCTGTTGGTACTAAAAGTTTTTCAAGTAATGTGGTGAATGAGCATGCAGGATCTTCTTCTTCTTCTTCTTCAGTTTCTTTAACAAGTGATCAACTAAATAGACTGTTGAGTCTTCTGGATGATAAAAAAGATACAAAACAAGCACATGCTAATATGGCAGGTGAATTTTATAATTTTAATCTATTTTTTAATCAAAATTTTGAAAGGTTTTTTGTTGCTAATAGAGCAAGTATATCTGAGAATAAAAGTTTAGGTTGGATAATAGATTCTGGTGCAAATCAACATATGACAAATAATGATAAGAATTTTGAAAGTGTGATTGATGTTTCTGATTTAAATTTGACTATCGGTCATCCAAATGGTACTAAAGCTAAAGTTTATAAAATTGGAAACTTAAAGTTAGCAGAAAAATTAATTTTGTATAATGTGTTGATTGTACCTGAATATTGTGTTAGTTTATTATCTGTGCATTGTTTGGCTAGAGATAATAAGTTAAATGTGAACTTTGATGAAAATTTATGTACAATTCAGGATTTGAGTTCCAAGCAGGTGCTGGGGACTGGTAGTCAGTTTGATGGTCTGTATGTTTTCAATAATGTGAATAAAGGTATAAGTTTTAATTCTGATAGTTTTAAAACTTGTTTTTTGTCAAAAAAAATTTGGCATGATAGGCTTGGACACCCTGCTGATCAAATATTACAAGTTTTAAGAAATAGTTTAAAATTAGAAGATAATGTTGAGATGTCTCCTTGTGAAATATGTCATAAAGCTAAACAAACTAGAGAACCTTTTCCATTAAGTGAACATAAATCAAAACACTTAGGAGAATTAATTCATCTAGATGTTTGGGGTCCTTATAGAATACAGTCAAGAGAAGGTTATAAAAGTTTTTTAACTATTGTAGATGATTATACCAGGGCTGTCTGGGTATTTCTTTTGAAATCAAAAGATGAAGTGTTTACTAATTTTGAAGTTTTTTATAATCTTATTAAGACACAGTTTGGAAAAACTATTAAGACAATTAGAAGTGATAATGGGACAGAGTTTGTTAATAATAATATGAATTCTTATCTTAAAAATCATGGAATTGTTCATCAAACTTCTTGTGTTTATACACCTCAACAAAATGGGATTGTTGAAAGGAAACATAGGCATTTGCTAAATGTTGCAAGAGCTCTTATGTTTCAAGGGGGGTTGCCTTTAAATATGTGGAGTGAGTGTATTTTAACTGCTACTTATCTTATTAACAGGTTACCTTCATCAGTGTTACTTGGAAAATGTCCCTATGAATTGGTTTACAAAAGAAGTCCAAATCTTTCCCACCTAAGAGTCTTTGGTTGTCTTTGTTTTGCAACTATTCTGAATAATTCTGATAAGTTTTTGAGTAGATCTGAAAAGTGTGTGTTAATTGGTTATTCAACTGTTAAGAAAGGCTATAAACTTTATAGCATTGATCAAAATGCTATCATTTTTTCTAGAGATGTGAAGTTTTATGAATCAATATTTCCTTTTAAAAGAAAAATTGTTGACAAAGAATCTACTGTTTCTGAAAATCAAAGTATTAATACTTTAAATTTTTTTGACAATCATGACTTAAGTCCCAAGGATGAAGGGAAAGATAATTCTAACAGTGATGGTAGTTGTGTTGATTCATTAGATAGTTCTGATGAGCATACTAGTGATGATATACCTTCTGCAACACTGAATGAAGATGATATCAACCCTGAGGGCATTCCTGTTACACATCAAAATGAGTCAATTCATAGTAGTGATGATACAAGTAACATTGGTTTAAGAAGATCTTCTAGAGATACTTCTTTACCTAAAAAACTTGGTGATTATATTGTTGAGGGTAAAGTTAGATATGGTGTTGAAAAGGTTGTTAACTATTCTAACTTGTCATTTGAGAATTATTGTTTTGTTTCAAACTTAAACAAAACTACTGAACCTAGTACATTTTGGGAGGCCTGTAAAGACAGTAGATGGGTTGATGCTATGAATGCTGAAATGGAAGCATTACATAGAAATGGTACTTGGAAAATTACAGATTTACCTCAAGGTAGAAAACCAATTGGTTGTAAATGGGTTTATAAAGTTAAGTATAAATCAACAGGTGAGGTAGATAGGTTTAAAGCTAGATTAGTGGCTAAGGGTTTTAGCCAAAGGGAAGGAATTGATTTTGATGAAACTTTCTCTCCTGTTGTGAAAATGGTGACTGTTAGATGTATGCTTAATATTGCTATTCAAAATAATTGGGAATTATATCAATTAGATATAAATAATGCTTTTCTTTATGGTGATTTAAGTGAAGATGTTTATATGTCTTTGCCTCCTGGTTATTATGATCAGTCTAGTAATAAAGTGTGCAAGCTGATTAAATCTCTTTATGGCTTAAAACAGGCACCAAGGAAATGGAATGAAAAGTTAACTTGTGCTCTTGTTGAAAATGGTTTTGAAAGAAGTAAAAATGATTATTCTTTGTTTATTAAGTCTGATAAAGAAGTGTTTATAGCACTTTTGGTTTATGTTGATGACATTGTTATAACTGGAAATAATGTTGAAGAGATTAAAAAAGTTAAACAATTTCTAAGTTCTAAATTTATGATTAAGGACTTAGGAAATTTAAAGTATTTTCTTGGAATAGAGGTTCTTAAAACTGAGAATGGGTTATGTCTTTCACAAAGAAAGTATTGTTTAGAGCTTTTAAATGAGTTTGGTCTACTTGGCTGTAAACCAAGTCAAACTCCTATGGAAGCAAATTTGATTGTTAATACTGTTGAGAATATGCCTGCTAATGATTCTGTTTTGTTAAATGTCAATGAATATCAAAGGTTGATTGGTAAGCTTATTTATTTGACTTTAACAAGACCAGATATAAGCTATGCAGTTCATGTATTGAGTCAGTTTATGCATAAGCCTTTGGAATCACATTTAAAACATGCATTGAGAATTCTGAGATACTTGAAGGGTAATCCAGGTAAAGGATTAGTTATTTCTAAGGATTTTAGTTTTGATTTGCATGCTTATGTTGATTCTGACTGGGGGAAAACTATGATGATTAGAAAATCTGTTACTGGTTTTTGTGTATTCTTAAATGGTTCCTTAATTTCTTGGAAAAGTAAGAAGCAAGCTACTGTCTCTAGATCATCTGCTGAAGCAGAGTACAGAGCATTAGCTGCTGTTGCTTGTGAAATAATATGGATTCTTAAACTTCTAAATGATTTCAAGGTCCAGAATTTGATTCCAGTTAAGATTTTTATTGATAATAAAGCTGCAATACAGATTGCAGCAAACCCAGTTTTTCATGAAAGAACAAAACATTTTGAGATTGATCTTCATTTTGTTAGAGAAAAAATTGCAGCTGATGTGTTAGAGACTATCAAAGTAAGTTCTACTGAAAATGTTGCTGATGTTTTTACAAAAAGTTTGTCTGTATATCAACATAATTTCTTGTGTAAGAAATTAAAGTTATTTGATTTGTTTGCATAATTAGATTGAGGGAGGGTGTTCAAAGTAATCAATCTAATTATGATTACTTATGTTATTTATAATTTTGTGGAAGATTTTGTGGAACTTCATTCTTGATTTTATGGTTTCGCATCCTGGTCACTTCATCATTTTGGTGATTTCAACTCTGTTCGCAATAAAAATGAGAGATTTGTGACTGTCTTTTCTCCTTCTAACTCGTCTTCTTTCAATTAATTTATTACTAATGGTCAATTTGTAGATGTTCCATTGGGAGGATACAATTTCACTCGTATGGATAAAATGTGCATTAAAGGGAGCCGCCTAGATAGATTTCTTGTTTCGAAATCTATTTGGGACAATTTTGGAAACATGAATGCAATTGCTCTTGACCATAATATATCTGACCACCACCCTATTTTGCTCCGTCAGTTTGTCATGGATTATGGTCCCATCCCATTCAAGGTATTCCATTCTTGGTTTAATAAAGATGGTTTTGATGACATTATCTATCTATTTTGGAACACAGGTACATATACTCAATCTTCCTCTCCGCTTATTAATTTCAAAAACAAGTTAAAGGCTCTAAAAGAAGAAATAAAAAGATGGAAGAAAGTCACTGATCATTGCAAAGATGATGTCAACTAGTTACAAGATGAAAAAATCAATTTGGATAGAAAAATGGATAGCAATACAGCTACTGATTAGGAGCGTAGTGAACGTAACCTGATACACTCGAGGCTTTGAAATGCTGAAAAAAATCAGAATGCTGATGTTGTCCAAAAAGCAAGGTTAAAATGGAGCATTGAAGGGGATGAAAATTCAAAGTTTTTTCACAGCATTCTAAACAAACAGCGAAGACAAATGTCGGTCACCCTCTTATCAACCGAAGTACAGAATTTAAACACCTTGACGTTAATCATATAGAGATGCTCGATGCTCAGGTCACCCTAGATCGATGAGATTAAAGATGCAATTTGGAACTGCGGTTCTGATAGAGCTCCGGGACCTGACAGTTTCACTTTTGGATTCATAAAGAAATATTGGAACTTAATGCAGACTGATATCTATGGGGCAGTTACTAATTTTTTTGATAAAGGTGAATTCCCAATTGGATGCAACGCATCTTTCATCACTTTGATCCTGAAAAATGACTACTCGTTAGTTGTTAATGACTTTCGTCCTATTAGTCTCATTGGAGTTGTGTACAAAATCATTGCAAAAATTTTGGCTAACATGCTCGTGCAAGTTATTGATACTATTGTTCACCCAGTTCAAACGGCTTTCATTCAGAATAGACAAATTCTCGATGGTCCTAGATTTTGAACGAAGTCGTCCATTCGTTTAAAAGACAGAAAAAACAAGCAATGATTTTTATGGTGGACATCGCTAGAGCCTATGATACGCTCAGCTAGGACTATTTATTCTCTATCATGCGTTTCATGGGATTCGGAAGCTAGGACTGTTCTTGTTAATGGCTCCCCGACTTCGAAATTCTCGATCGGAAGGGGTCTTCGCCAGGGAGATCCTTTAGCTCCATTTCTGTTCATTCTTGCCATGGAGGAGTTTCATGTGGCTATGGAGGATGCAATCAATGCTAAGCAATTCACTGGTATCAGAATTGGCAATATATCTCTTTCTCATTTGATATACGCAAATGATGTTGTTATCTTGGGAGAATGGTCCAAATCGAATTTTGTAAATGTATTGAATATTTTTCATTGCTTCTATCTTGCATCTGGGCTTCAAATCAACATCATGAAATCGAACTTTACGGGATTGGTATCAAAAGTACAGATGTGGAAAATATGGCGGCGGCTACTGGATGTAAAGGAGATTGTTTTCCATTTGTTTACCTCGGAATTCCTATAGGCGCTAACATGAACCGAATCAGCTCGTGGCAACCTATCATAGACAAGTTTTCTAAGCGTCTCTTTAAGCGGAAATTAAAGTTAAACTTCTGTCCATAGGGGGCGATCGACTCTTGTTACTTCGGTCTTGGGCGCACTCCCTACTTATTATTTATCCATGTTTAATATGCCTGTGAAGGTTAAGAATACATTGGAGTCTATTCGTGCAAAATTCTTCTGGGGTGATGAGAACAATGAATCAAAGATACATTGGATCAAATGGGAGTTGGTTATCGCTAGCAAAGAAGAAGGGGGTCTTGGATTTGGAAGTTTAAATGCATTTAATTTGGCCCTTTTGTACAAATGGAGATGGAGATACGTCAATCATTCGGTTTCGATATGGGTGAATGTCATAATTGAATTACATGGTGATCAGACTTTCATGACTGATACAAATATTAAGAAATCTGGACCATGGCATAAAGTCCTTTCCATCATTCATAAGTTAGATAAAGATGGTAAGATTCCCATTGCTGCGATTCATAAGAAGATTGGGGATGGTAGGAACAGCTCGAATGGGTTGGATACATGGCTTCACAATGCTTCTCTTGCTATTCAGTATCCAAGACTTTTTTCTTTGGAAACATGCAAACATGTTTCAGTTTTAGATAGATGGAAGGGAGCTAATTTTTGCTGGTCTTGGCGGCGTGAAATCCGTGGTGGTAAGGAAGAAGTTCAATTGAATCAGCTTTGTAATAGTGTTTCTCAAGTTACAATTGTTGATATTCCGGATAGTTGGAGGTGGACATGCGCTGCAATGACAGATTTTTCGGTTAATGGGGTTCGCAAACATATTGACTATATTTCTTTGCCGTCTCACAATTTTTCTACCAAATGGAATAGAATCGTCCCTAAGAAGATCAATATTCACGCGTGGAGGGTTATTCATGATCGCCTACCGACTAGAGATAACATGTGGTTGAAAGATATTCAGAACATTTCAAGCGTGGAGGGTTATTCATGATCGCCTTCCGACTAGATATAACCTGTGGTTGAAAGATATTCAGAACATTTCTATTATATGTCCTTCATGTAGTAATGGTATCGAGACATTATATCATGCTTTGGTTGACTAGCTGTCGAATTGCTAGGAACGTTTGGAAAGCCGTAAGTAAATGGCTCGATATTTTGATTCCTTTACATCTTAATTTCTTAGAAATTCTTGATTTTGTGGACGACAACTATTACCATAAGCATTCGAAGCAGATTATCATTACCATCATTTATGTCACTTGGTGGGAATTGTGGAGATTTCGGAATGATGCCATTTTTAACCATTCTAAGAAGCGGAACATGGTTCTTGTTGATTCGATTATTAATTTTTCATATTTGTGGTTTTCTACCGGATGCAAGAACCAAAGTCTTTCATGGGAGGAGTGGTTACAAAACCCTCTCTTGTTCATAAATAGGACGTGTTGTGGCTGACCTTGTGAACCTTTCTCCTGAAATTTGTTTCCCACTTCTTGTTATGCTCATGAGGTTTCATTGTTGCTAGGGCTGAGTTTCCGTTTCATGGTTAAGGAAGACCACAGTTTCTTTGTGCTGTCATGAGTCGAATCCTTATTGGAGGTATCGAGAATCGCATTGTCTATCGGATTAGTTGCTTTGTCGATTTTTTTTTGTAGCTTGTCCCCGGGGCTTGTTTGGGATTGCATCAAAAACACTACGGAATGAAAACCGGTGGCACGACCTCCGTGGGTGGGGGTTTTTCTCTTGCCTCGGATATATGTAATTGGCACGAGTTTTTTGATCCTTTTTGCCGTCCTTGAAGTCTAAGCCTCGGGTGGAATCTAGATTGTGTAACGTCTTTGTTTATTTTTTTTTTCTAGATTTGTTTCTATATAATTTGGTTTCTAGCGTCTTGCTAGGGGCTTTTTTTATATAATATATTCTGCCGTTCAGAAAAAAACTAAACTCATTAGTCATTACGATAAGTCGGGCTACCCAGTAAATAATGGTCCAAAAAAGGTTATGATGGTCTATCTTCAAGGTGGACAATTTTATATGGTAGTTAACAGTTTACCTCACGTAAATTAATTGTTAACCATAAACCTTTTTGACTATTCGTAGAAAAATTCATATTAATACATTTCTAATTAGAAATGGATAATATTATTATTAATTAATTATATGGTAATTAACAATTATAGGGTTTTGATAATCTATAAGACCATTTTTATTTAATAGATTAATTCAAAAATAAACCTCCATTTATCAAAAATTCAAGGTGGACAATAAATTTGATACCACAAGAATTTAATATATTAAAAAAAAAAAAAGATTTTTCTAAACGCATTGCTTAGGACTATTGTTAAAACGAAAAAAAAAATCATCTTTTTTTGTGATTAAAAAAATTCATTTTGTGAAACCTGGAAAACTATTTGCAAACCCGTTTATTAAGCCATTAATTAACACTAGGCCACCAATAACGATACTTGGGAGGTTGGTCAATGCTATAAATCAATGCTTATAACAGAGTAAAGCAATACTAAAAAAGGTACTGTAGCACTCAACTTCTGTGATTCACGTGACAAATCCAAACAAATGAATTTTAATCTCTTTCATCAATTACTAGAAAATTACCCGCGAAATGCCATTGGTTACAAATGAGAAAAACGTAATAGTGGTCGATGGTCATGACTGACTATAATATTAATTAAAGAGACAGTAATAGTCGTTGGAGGTAATCGTTAGGAATATAAACAAAAATGAATTCTCTAGAATTGGATTCAGAAATAATCCATTGTACATTACTTTTAATATTAAAAAAATCGATGATATTAATGTTAAATTAGAACAGTCTACAAAATGAAATGTAATTCAAAATGATGTATATAAGGAATGTGATAATCATTAATGCTCTTTCCATAATCAGTTTAAGGGTAGTTTAGTCTTTTCAATATAAATAGGGGTATTTTGGTATTTTCCGATCTTTAAATTTATAAGATTGCAAAGAAAATTGGCAAACAATTTATAAGGTGTATAGATATAGATATAGATTATAAGTTAATAACTAATAAGTTTATTATAAGTATAACATGATTAATATTAGGTTGAGTAAATCATGGCAACATAAAAAATAAAAAATTATCAATTAAATTAAGCTGATTAACGGAGAAGTTAAACTAGCAACAAATACGACTTAATTAACGCATTTAATTCAACTTTGTTGTATAATAAAATCATAATCAATCAAGGTAATAAAATAATGTTAGAAAATTTACTTATGCCCCTTTTTGATTAAATTTACGTCTCACGTACAAACAATATAGATTGAAAGTATTATTATATTATATTTTGTTTTGTTTTAATTAATTTTTTTTAAATCTTTTCACACGTGTTCATTTTTTTCTCTTCATAGAACAGTACAAAAGCCAACAAATATCTAATTAAATTCCCAGACCAATCAGGCAATCACCAGCAGCCTTCATTCAACAACGATACGTAGTACGGAGTACTAATCATCTGGACCCATGCACTTGTTAAGCAGCCTTCATTTAATTATCTGGACCCATGAACAGTACAAACAGTTCTTTGAGACTTTGCCCAATTTGAAAGCAGCTTCAATAATTCTTTCTTGACATATATATTAAATTATACCATGCAAAATATATACCATCCGCATCATCACCTCCATATTGAGTAAAAATCTCATTGATGGATAACACAATCCACATCATCTTATTTTTATTCATAGTTTCATACAATTCATTATTAGTTTCTGTCACAGCAGTAGACACAATAGCTGTGAATCAAACCATTAGAGATGGTCAAACCATAGATTATGACCAAGAAACATTCGAGCTCGGATTTTTTAGCCTAGGCAACGCCACCCACAATCGATACTTAGGCATACGTTACAACCGGCTAGCTGCAGGCACTGTGGCCTGGATTGCGAATCGAGAGACTCCAATCAGAAACAAATCTGGTGAGCTAACTCTTCATCCTGATGAAGTTTTGGTTCTTCGTGATTCGACCGCTAATACAGTGATTTGGTCATCGAATTCGCCACCAACAACTGGAAACCTGGTGGCTAGATTGCTAGATAATGGAAATTTTATGGTAGTTAACGATGAGAATGGGCCTAATAATCACATTTGGCAGACGTTTGATCATCTTGGAGGTACCATTCTTCCGGGAGTTAGATTTGGGAGGGATTTAAAAAGGGGTGTGGTTATAAATATTACATCGTGGAAAAGCGTTGATGATCCGTCTGAAGGTCCGTTTATGGTGTATTTGGATTTCAATGGGTACCCACAGGTATTTCAAAAGAATGGTGATGTGATTCAGTTTAGACTTGGATTATGGAATGGTCTTGGGTTTACTGGGATGCCTGCAAGTTTAAAGCCAAATCCAATTTTCAAATTGCATTATGTTTCAAATGAAATAGAGACTTCCTCGTATTTTGAGCTAACTGACACATCGGTTCTCAGTAGAATGTTGTTAAGTCCATTAGGTGATATGAGCTGGTGGAATTGGAATAATAGAACTCAAGGATGGGTTCTGTATTTGTCACCAACAGTGGATAATTGTGTTCGATACGGGTTGTGTGGTGTTTATGAAAGTTGTGACATCGAACAATCGCCATCTTGTAGGTGTTTGAAAGGATTTATTCCTAAAAATCCAGATCAATGGAATACTTCGGATTGTACGAGTGGGTGTCAAAGGGAAATCGCATTGGATTGTGTTGTTGGAGATGGGTTTTGATGGGAAATATGCCACAACGGTAAATACAAAATGCGGAATCAAACCCTCGTTAGACAATGCTTTCCCGACCCGTATGAACCAATTAGGATGCTAACAATTAGGGTAACCTAAATGCAATCTAAATCAGTCCCCAAATCAGCCACAATTCACAGAAATCAATAACAATCAAGAACACACGACAACACAAGACTTTTTGCGTGGAAAACCTCTCAAACCGAGAGTAAAAACCACGGGACCTTCGGGCCACTTAAAATCCACTAATATCAACAAGAGAGCAATACAACGGGTCTTCTCTAGATACACTAGAGGTATACAATAATCATCATACTCTTGAACTACAACATCAACAAGTATGGAATCAATCTAAAGAAAAAGAAGAAAAGTATACCCCTGAAAAACTGCTACTGTCCGCCCTCAAAATCACGACTTCCAGAACTCAGAATGAAGATCTGAACGGTCAAAACGTTGGCCCAGATGTCAGGAAGACACTATCCAAAAATGAAGATGATCCGACGGTTCAATCTCCGGGGATCGTCGGATTTCCGGCCTGCTACAGTGAATGACGGGATTTGGAAGTTTTCACTCTTTTTCTTTACTCTCTTTTCTCTCTTTTGAATAATTAATGGCTGCACACTTACTTCATGAAATGCCCTAGCATACAAGGTATTTATTCATCTTGTATTTGGGCCTAATTTGTTTGGGCTTAAAAATGGTCCACATAATTGGAAACCCAATTACAACCCAACAAATCTCCCCCTTTCCGATTATGTGGAAGAGTTCGCCATTCTGGCGATCGAGTAACATACCTTGAGCTTTTCCCTTGCCACTACCTTCGTCAACATATCAGAACCAGTATCATCAGTATGAACTTTATCAAGCTCAAATAAACCGTCTTCAAGACAATCTCTAATCCAATGATACCGCACATTGATATGTTTCGTTCTATTGTGAAACATTGAATTCTTTGCAAGGTGAATCGCACTTTGATTATCACAAAGAACTACGTACCTCTCTTGCTTGAAACCAAGATCTTGTATAAATCTCTTCAACCATAATAGTTCTTTGCACGCTTCTGTTGCTGCCATATACTCAGCCTCGGTTGTAGACAAGGCAACGCACTTTTGAAATCTTGATTGCCATGAAACTGCTCCCCCTGCAAAGGTCATCAAATATCCAGAAGTAGACTTCATGTTATCTTTGTTTCTTGCCATATCAGAGTTTGTGTAACCAACAAGCATCGGCTGGCCATTTCCAAATGTGATACCCGATTTGGAAGTACCTCGTAAATATCTCAAAATCCATTTAACTGCTTCCCAATGCTCCTTACCCGGATTTGACATAAACATGCTAACAACACCTACTGCATGAGCTATATCTGGCCTTGTACAAACCATAGCATACATCAAGCTTCTAACTGCTGAGGCATATGGAACTCTATCCATCTCTTCAACATCCTTCTCCGAAGAAGGGCAATCTCTATCTGTTAGCTTAAAGTTGGTAGTAAGAGGGGAACTAACCACTTTAGCTTTATCCATGTTGAATCTGCTAAGCACCTTTTCAATGTATTGCTCTTGTGACATATGTAACGTCTTGGCACCTCTATCTCTAGAGATCCGAATACCAAGGATCTGTTTTGCTGGCCCCAAGTCTTTCATAGCAAAAGACTTGCTTAATTCTCGCTTTAACTGCGCAATTCTATCAATATTCCTGCCAACAATCAGCATATCATCAACATATAGCAACAATATAATGAAATCATCATCACCAAATCTCTGAAAGAAAACACAATGATCTGAAGCTGTCTTTCGGTAGCCTTGCTTTCTATAACACCACAATATTTCAAGAGACATTTTTTTTTTTAACATATATCGGAAGTGATTAAATACAAATCATGCATTATAGATTGCGTATAACATAGTTCCCAAAACACAATCTATGCCTGCATGATAAGTTGATACAATAACCACATCAGTTACAACATTAAGTTAGGTGTTATTTAAATTCCAAAACATAAGCATATAAACGACTACATGTCGTATAGTCAGAGTAGGCAGTCAAACATTCTTCAAACTAACTTCTTGCCCACCCACATCAAAAGTAAACTGCAAGAAGTGAGGAGAGGGGTTAGCACGAAGCTAAGTGAATAGATCACAACTATCAATCTAAACTATCATAGCAATTGATCACCACAAAACATCACAACAAATACATCAAAGATGATCGGTGGTCCTTGAGGTACCCTCATGCCGCGGTGGTTCCCCAAGTAACACTTATAACCACTGAAGGCCAAACAGTGGTATTACCGATAGTTTAGTACCATTACTACATACGACATGATTTCAATAAACAACACATGTACAAAGTCATCATGTCGTCCAAAGTAATAGTATCCAAACCCAATATCATATTGACCCCCGACAAGATGGCACATTCCATAATCATCATGGCAAAATGTACTTATTCAATATATAACTGTAAAACCATGTTTACCCGTTGTAACCGGATTGTTACAAATAATTCAGAAAGAGAGTCAATGATCCACTCACCCTTCACAGTCACCGTCTTCACTCAAAGATCTAATATTATTGAGTCTTCGGTTTATCTGAGAACACAAGAGAATTACAAGTTAATACTCGTTTCATATGATATCTAACTTTCACTAGACACTTATTATCAGTTCAGCAAGCATTAAGTATCATAAAGATAGTATACAAGTTGATTAACACAAGTTCTAGCAATTAAAATAACAATTTCCTGCAAACAGTGGGAATCCGCCGGATTCCAAGGGAATCCGCCGGATTCAAATGAATACAGTCGGATTCCCATGAATCCGCCGTATTCCACACCCCTTTTCAGCTCCAAAATAGGACAGAACTCCAACCAAGGAATACGCCCTGTGAATACGCCGGATTCCCGTGAATCCGGTTCCCATGTGGTCTGAATCCGCCGTATTCAAATGAATACGACCGGATTCCCGTTTGATTCAGAAAGGCATAAAAAGGGGGAATCCGACCGGATTCCCGTAAATCCGCCGGATTCCCAAGAACATCAAGCACGCCCAGAACCTGCAACAACTAAACCCGAACCAAAACCACCAATCATCAAATTAAAGTTACACTGCACGATTTATACACAAAAATAACTCAAAGCATTATCATATGTCAAGTTCTAACAACATCTAACTTCCTAAATCATCCATCTAACCATGATCACACATTAACCCATTTCTTCAAACCCTAACTCATAAACACATATATTCAAAGTAATTTACACTTACAATCGATGTAGCAACTAGGAAGATGATGATGATGATAAGTGTTAACCACGAACCCAAGCTCTAATCGATTGCCCAAGGTTTTCTCCTTTTGATTTCACCTCAAACTCACTATAGGTGTGTGTGTTCTTTTACTTGGAATAAAATGAGGAACCAAATAAAAATGAAAGGGAGAGGTGGGAAAAATAAACCGATCCACCAACTAAAGGTGAGTATAAGTTGATACCAAATTATACCCGCTCTAAACCTATTCTCTGGAACCTAAAAATCATTTACGTGAAAATATATTTTATTTTACCGTCAACTAAATTTATTTAAAACAAATAATAATTTATGTATCACAATAAGTCATTTGACCATTGGACATATTTATTTCAATTAACCAAATAATACGAATTATTTCTAAACTTAATTAAATAATCAAATGGATTAAGTAAATTACCAAATTTCTCTTAGGCCGGTAATGAGGATGTTACAAATCTTCCCTCCTTAAGAAGATTTCGTCCCCGAAATCTCGCTACGCTCAAAGAGATTAGGATAACGCAATTTCATGCTTTCCTCCGTTTCCCACGTAAGATTAGCACCCAAACTATGTCGCCACTTAACCAAAACCATGGGTATCTCCTTCTTTCGAAGTTTAATCACTTTTCTATCTACAAGCTCTATGGGCTCCTCTACAAGTTTCTGACTTAAGTTGACACGCAAGTCTTGTAACGGAAGGACTTGGGATTGGTCCTCCACCTTACACTTCCTTAAGTAGCAAACATTAAAAGTGTCATGAATACCCGCTAATTCAGGAGGAAGATCTAACGATACCGTTTGATCATTAACTATTTGGCGAATTCTAAATGGCCCAATAAACCTAGGAGCCAGTTTACCACGTTTACCAAACCGAATCACTCCTTTCCAAGGGAGAACCTTTAAATATACCAATTCACCCACTACAAACGAAACCGGACGGCGCCGCGGATCGGCATACTGTTTCTGTCTATCCCGAGCAGCTTTCAACTTCTCACGAGCTATAGCTACTTTATCAGCAGTAATCTGAACAATATCTGGACCCGCAAATTGTTTCTCACCCGCTTCCAACCAACATGTGGGTGTTCTACAACGACGCCCATAAAGCATTTCATACGGAGGCATACCTATACTCGAGTGATAAGAATTATTATACGCAAACTCTATCAACGGCAGGTGTGAATCCCAAGACCCACCATATTCTAACACACAAGCACGCAACATGTCCTCCAAAGTTTGAATGGTGCGCTCTGATTGACCGTCCGTCTGAGGGTGATAAGCCGTACTCAAATTGATTCTAGTACCCAATTCCTTTTGCAAACTCCGCCAAAATCCAGATGCAAAACGAGGATCTCTGTCTGATACAATAGATAACGGAATCCCATGGCTCGAAACAACCTCACTGATGTACAACTGAGCTAACTTACTCAAAGATGCCGTCTCACTAGAAGCCAGAAAGTGAGCACTCTTAGTTAGTCGGTCCACAATCACCCAAATCATGTCATTTCCTCTAATGGTTCGCGGAAATTTTGTTACAAAATCCATCGTAATGTGTTCCCATTTCCACTCGGGAATCTCAAGTTGTTTCAACGACCCATACGGTTTCTGGTGTTCAGCTTTCACTTGAGAGCATATATGACACGATTCCACAAATCGAGCAACATCCGTTTTCAAAGTAGGCCACCAATACAAAGGTTTCAGATCATTATACATTTTTGTGCTCCCGGGATGAACCGACAATCTGGACTTATGAGCTTCCATCAATATTACATCACGAAGTCCACTAAGCAAAGGAACCCAAACACGCGATTGAAATGTCTTTAATCCACGAGAATCGTCACATAACAGTTCTTTTCTTTTCAATAGAATCTCGGCTTTCAAATTTTGATCCAACAATGCTTCCATTTGTGCCATTCTCAATTTGTCAATCAAATCCGAGGAAACTTCTAATCGCATAAAACAACCCTTCTCGAGTTTCCCTTTTCTACTCAAAGCATCTGCGACCACATTCGCCTTACCCGGATGGTAACGAATTTCACAATCATAATCTTTTATCAACTCCAACCATCGCCTCTGACGCATATTCAGTTCTTTCTGAGAAAACATGTATTGAAGACTCTTGTGATCCGTACAAATAACACATTTAGTGCCATACAAATAGTGTCTCCAGATTTTCAAAGCAAAAACTATAGCCGCGAGTTCCAAATCATGGGTAGGATAATTCTTTTCATGAGGCTTAAGCTGTCGAGACGCATATGCTATGACTTGACCACGTTGCATTAGAACACCGCCCAAACCCGCATGCGAAGCATCACAATACACAATGAAATCCTCGGACCCGTCAGGCAAAGCTAGAATTGGAGCCTGACACAACAACTGTTTCAAAGTCTGGAAAGCCGACTCCTGCTGATCATTCCATTGAAACTTAACATCCTTTCGAGTCAATTTCGTCAAAGGACCTGCAAGCTTAGAGAAATCCTTTATGAACTTTCGATAGTAACCCGCCAAACCAAGAAAACTCTTAATCTCTGAAGCAGACTTAGGTGCTTGCCAATTCATAATTGCCTCAACCTTAAATGGATCAACCTTAACTCCATCCTCACAAATAATATGCCCCAAAAACTGGACCTCACGCAACCAAAACTCACATTTGGAGAACTTTGCATACAACTTCTCCTGTTTCAAGGTGTCAAGTACTAAACGCAAGTGTACTTCATGATCGGACTCAGTCTTGGAATAAATCAATATATCATCAATAAATACAATAACAAACTTATCAAGGTAGGGTCGACAAACTCTATTCATCAAATCCATAAAGACCGCCGGAGCATTAGTCAACCCAAAAGGCATAACAAGAAATTCATAATGACCATATCTAGTGCGAAAAGCCGTCTTAGGAATATCCTCCTCGCAAACCCGCACTTGATGATAACCCGACCTCAAGTCAATCTTAGAGAAATAGGAAGACCCTTGTAATTGATCAAATAATTCATCTATTCGGGGCAAAGGGTACTTATTCTTTATGGTTCGCTTATTCAACTCTCTATAATCAATACACATCCGAAGGGTGCCATCCTTCTTTTTAACAAACAACACAGGTGCACCCCAAGGAGACGAACTAGGCCTGACGAAACCCTTATCTAATAGCTCCTGGATTTGGGTCATCATTTCACGAATTTCGGAGGGAGCTAGTCTATAAGGAGCCTTAGCTACAGGAGTAGAACCAGGAATTAGGTCAATTTTATATTCCACCTTTCTAATGGGAGGCAACCCAGGCAATTCATCAGGAAAAACGTCAGGGTAATCAGAAACCACCCGAACATTGGAAACGGTTTTCTTTTCTAATTTTGCATCAATTATATAGGCCAAGTAGGATACACACCCCTTAGCTAGAGATTTACTAGCTTTCATCATAGAAATCATAGGGATACTACCTCTTTCCCGTTCACCTCGAGCCACGACATATGACTCATCCGAGATTGGAATCCTAATTAGTTTCTTATGGCACTCTATACTTGCCTTATTCTTACTTAACCAATCCATGCCTAAAACCGCATCAAAACTGGGGATAGGCATCAATAGAAAAGAAATTGGGAAACTATGATCCTCAATCAATATGCTAGCTCCAGTCACCGATGTGGTAACTGGAACTATCTTGCCATTTGCTATCTCAACCTCAATAGGATTTGTAATACAAGTGGGAGTCAATTTCAGTTTATCGCAGAAAAGCATAGATATAAATGAGCAATTGGCTCCCGAATCAAACAGAACAGTAGCTGGTACAGAGTTGATTAGAAATGTACCAGTTATAACATCTTCCGTCCTGACAGCATCATCAGCTGTCATTTGGAATGCCCTGCCGGTTGCCGTTGGGGGATTATTTCTTTTCTGGCCAGAAGATGAAGACCCTCCGACCCCACCCATCTTTTGTTTTCCAGCCTCCGGACACAAACCCGAACGATGACCTTCCTTTTGGCAATTCCAATACACATGCCTAGGGAACGCACAATCCTTGATGTCATGACCAAGTTGTCCACATTTGATACACCTAGCAGTTTGTGGAGTACAAGGACCCGTGTGCCTCGATTTACAGTTGTGGCACCAATTGGTTCTATCCAATGATTTACTATCCGAACTGGTCTTCTTAGGTTGATGGAATCCCTGCCATTTCTTCTTTCCAGGACTACCCGAAGAATCACCTTTGGGTTTAAATGGAGATTTTTCCTTAACCTCCAAACCCTGGGCTCTAACATCTCCATCCACTGAACGGGCAAGATCAAAAGCTTGGGAAAGAGTACCCGCCAATCTCACGGTCGTCCGATAAGTATGCGGTAACATTCCCACAAAATGGTCGATCTTCATACGTTCCTCCGGTACCCATTGTTGCACGAATCTCAACTTGTCAGTGAATTGGGAAATGAGATCATCCATCGTCATCTTATCCGTTAATTGCAAATCCAAAAACTCACGTCGAATCCGAGTCATGTCAAATCCCGAACAATATTTCTTACAAACCTCATTGTGGAAATCAGACTAACAAATCGATGCTCTCTGCTGTGGGGTAAAATGTGATGTAATGGAATCCCACCAAACCATTGCTGGACCCTTAAGAAGTTGCACCGCAAAAGGAACTTTGACTTCCTCTTCACATCGACAAACCTCAAACTTTCTTTCCACATCCCTCAGCCAATCCAAGGTAACGGAAGGATTTGTACTACCCGAATAATCCGATGGTCCACAAGACTTGAAAGTCTTAAAAGAGCATAGCTTAGGTTGCCCCTGAGTTTGAAATACCGGAGTCTGATAACCCGTAGGTCCGGAAGAGAACGGAGCCGAAGTCGGATAGGTACCATAGTGTGGTGGATGATGATAATAAGACTGAAATACTGGAATCTGCGAGGTCACCAAAGGTGGTGGTACAGCGCTAACAGTAGGTGGCAAAGATTGCAAGATTTGTTGCGAAGACCGGGTTTGTTGTTGTTGCAAAAACTGTTGTTCAATTGCCTTAAGTCTCAGATTTTATGCCTCTAGATGAATCATATAATCATCATGATCAAAGTCTCCTGCAGAAAAGGAAGTACCAGTTTGACCTTGGCTAACATTTTGAGTTTCAGTAGGGGATACATTAGTTCGAGAGGCATCATTGGGTGTGTCGGCTGGAGGTTCATTTTCTGCCATATCTGTACCAAAACAACATCTCATAACACGTTAGTTGTTAGTACCTATATACTAACCAACTTCACATGCTAACAAAATCCCACTCACCTGAATGTTTGACCGACACACATAGATTTGGGATTGAACACTTAACTCATGCTCAATTCACCCAAACCTAGGCTCTGATACCAATTTATAACACCACAATATTTCAAGAGACATTTTTTTTTAACATATATCGGAAGCGATTAAATACAAATCATGCATTATAGATTGCGTATAACATAGTTCCCAAAACGTAATCTATGCCTGCATGATAAGTTGATACAATAACCACATCAGTTACAACATTAAGTTAGGTGTTATTTAAATTCCAAAACATAAGCTTATAAACGACTACATGTCGTATAGTCAGAGTAGGCAGTCAAACATTCTTCAAACTAACTTCTTTCCCACCCACATCAAAAGTAAACTGCAAGAAGTGAGGAGAGGGGTTAGCACGAAGCTAAGTGAATAGATCACAACTATCAATCTAAACTATCATAGCAATTGATCACCACAAAGCATCACAACAAATACATCAAAGAGGATCGGTGGTCCTTGAGGTACCCTCATGCCGCGGTGGTTCCCCAAGTAACACTTATAACCACTGAAGGCCAAACAGTGGTATTACCAATAGTTTAGTACCATTACTACATACGACATGATTTCAATAAACAACACATGTACAAAGTCATCATGTCGTCCAAAGTAATAGTATCCAAACCCAATATCATATTGACCCCCGACAAGATGGCACATTCCATAATCATCATGGCAAAATGTACTTATTCAATATATAACTGTAAAACCATGTTTACCCGTTGTAACCGGATTGTTACAAATAATTCAGAAAGAGAGTCAATGATCCACTCACCCTTCACAGTCACCGTCTTCACTCAAAGATCTAATATTATTGAGTCTTCGGTTTATCTGAGAACACAAGAGAATTACAAGTTAATACTCGTTTCATATGATATCTAACTTTCACTAGACACTTATTATCAGTTCAGCAAGCATTAAGTATCATAAAGATAGTATACAAGTTGATTAACACAAGTTCTAGCAATTAAAATAACAATTTCCTGCAAACAGTGGGAATCCGCCGGATTCCAAGGGAATCCGCCGGATTCAAATGAATACGGTCGGATTCCCATGAATCCGCCGTATTCCACACCCCTTTTCAGCTCCAAAATAGGACAGAACTCCAACCAAGGAATACGCCCTGTGAATACGCCGGATTCCCGTGAATCCGGTTCCCATGTGGTCTGAATCCGCCGTATTCAAATGAATACGACCGGATTCCCGTTTGATTCAGAAAGGCATAAAAAGGGGGAATCCGACCGGATTCCCGTAAATCCGCCGGATTCCCAAGAACATCAAGCACGCCCAGAACCTGCAACAACTCAACCCGAACCAAAACCACCAATCATCAAATTAAAGTTACACTGCACAATTTATACACAAAAATAACTCAAAGCATTATCATATGTCAAGTTCTAACAACATCTAACTTCCTAAATCATCCATCTAACCATGATCACACATTAACCCATTTCTTCAAACCCTAACTCATAAACACATATATTCAAAGTAATTTACACTTACAATCGATGTAGCAACTAGGAAGATGATGATGATGATAAGTGTTAACCACGAACCCAAGCTCTAATCGATTGCCCAAGGTTTTCTCCTTTTGATTTCACCTCAAACTCACTATAGGTGTGTGTGTTCTTTTACTTGGAATAAAATGAGGAACCGAATAAAAATGAAAGGGAGAGGTGGGAAAAATAAACCGATCCACCAACTCAAGGTGAGTATAAGTTGATACCAAATTATACCCGCTCTAAACCTATTGTCTGGAACCTAAAAATCATTTACGTGAAAATATATTTTATTTTACCGTCAACTAAATTTATTTAAAACAAATAATAATTTATGTATCACAATAAGTCATTTGACCATTGGACATATTTATTTCAATTAACCAAATAATACGAATTATTTCTAAACTTAATTAAATAATCAAATGGATTAAGTAAATTACCAAATTTCTCCTAGGCCGGTAATGAGGATGTTACACTTTCCCATAACCGAATCAAACTTCTTATACCACTGTCTCGGTGCTTGCTTCAACCCATATAGACTTTTCAAAAGTCTACATACATAACCTTCTTTACCCTTAACCCGAAAACCTTCAGGTTGCTCCATGTAGATTTCCTTATCCAAATCACCGTGAAGGAAAGCTGTCTTGACATCCATCTGCTCAACCTCAAGATCAAGGCTAGCAGCTAAACCAAGAACCACTCGAATAGATGCCATCTTCACGATCGGAGAGAAAATCTCATCAAAATCAATACCCTTTTTCTGACTGAATCCTTTAACAACCAATCTAGCTTTGTACCTGGGTAGAGAAGTATGCTCTTCTGTCTTCACCTTATAAACCCACTTGTTCTTCAAAGCTCTCTTGCCTTTAGGCAACTTCACCAATTCATAAGTATTGTTCTCATGCAAGGAATTCATCTCATCTTGCATGGCTTCAACCCACTCTTTCTTATGTTCATCTTCCATAGCTTCTGCATAACACTCGGGCTCTCCCCCATCAGTGAGTAAAACATACTTATTAGCAGAATATTTAGTGGAAGGATGACGATCTCGGGTAGACCGCCTAAGTGGGATAAATGGTGGCACATCTGGTACTGGCAACTCTGGATGAACGTCTTCATCTATCTCTGGTTTCTCATGAGCATCAACGTCATCAGTACCATGTTCATCATTCTGAACATCATCCCCAAACTGTGAATCAACATGTTGTGGAGGAACTGGATCCAAATCAGTAAGATCATCATTATGTTGAGGAACTGTCCCTGTCTCTGTCTTCTCAACATCTTTTAAAGTCTGATCTTCAACAAACACAACATCTCGGCTTCGTACAAGTTTCTTCTGAATTGGATCATACAACCTGTACCCAAACTCATCTTGGCCATAACCGAGGAACACACATGGCTTAATCTTCATATCAAGCTTTGACCTCTCATCTTTGGGAACATGCACAAAAGCCTTACATCCAAAGACTCGTAAGTGACGGTAAGAAACATCTTTGCCGCTCCAAACCCTATCAGGAGCATCAAAATGCAAAGGAACACAAAGGGTTAGATTAATAACATGTACCGCCGTATTCAAAGCGTCACCCCAAAAGGAACCCGGCAACCCTGCATGTGAAAGCATACATCTGACTCTCTCAACCAATGTTCTGTTCATCCGCTCTGCTAAGCCATTCAACTGCGGTGTCTTTGGTGGAGTCTTTTGGTGCCGAATACCTTTCTCTTTACAGTAAGTATCAAATTGCCCAATGTATTCACCACCATTATCAGTACGAACACACTTAAGCTTCTTCCCAGTTTGTCTCTCAACTGAAGCATGAAACTGCTTAAATACCTTAAATACTTGATCCTTTGATTTCAAGGTATAAACCCACACCTTTCTGGAATGATCATCGATGAATGTAACAAAATAAGAACACCCACCAAGTGTCCTAGTCTTTATAGGACCACAAACATCAGAATGCACAAGGTCAAGTATATTCTCCATTCGAAATGGAGAATGGCTTTTAAAGACAATCTCTGGTTTGTTTCCCTGCCAAACAGTGAGAACACTTACTCAAATTAACATCACGCATACCGGATAACACATTCTTCTTCAACAAGATAGACATCCCCTTTTCACTCATGTGGCCAAGTCTCTTATGCCACAAATCAGTCGTGTCAGCATTGTCTACCACATTAACAATGTTCTTGAAGATCTTCGGATGTGTGATGTATAATTTTGAGTCTTTCTTACCTCTTCCCACGATCATAGAACCAAGAGTTAGTTTCCACATACCATTACCAAAACTGCCATGGTAACCATCATCATCAAGAATGCCTGCAGAAATAACATTAAGTCTCATATCCGGAACATGTTTTACATTATGCAAAACTAGCTCCATTCCAGTGTCAAACTTCAAGCAGACCACTCCAATACCAACGATCTTTGATAACCCGGTATTTCCCATCCTAACAAATCCATAATCACCTGGAGTATATGATGAGTAGAAATCTCTACGTGTTGCAACATGACATGTAGCACCACTATCAACAACCCAACTAGTATCATCGTGAGTAAAGTTAAGCATATCATAATCAAAACAAACAAAGAACTCATCAGTGATAGAATTAACCTCAGCCTTATCATTACCACCATCATTTTTCTTCTGTTTGTTCTTCTTGTTTGCCTTTCTCCTCTCTTTCTTCAACTGTCTGCAGTACCACTTTGTGTGTCCTTTTTCACCACAATGATAACACTCAACATCAGCAAACTTTCCTTTGCTGGAACTGCTGCAGTGATTACCTCTATTACCCGGACCTCTACTTTGACTTCTCCCCCGCGTTTCTGTGACCAATACATCTGACTGTGAAGAGGAAGCCTGTGATTTTCTTCTCATCTCTTCGTTCAAAATACTGCTTTTGGCCAATTCCATGGTGATAATACCATCTGGTGCAGAGTTGGACAAAGATGTCCTAAAAGTCTTCCAAGAATCCGGTAATGTACCAAGTAGCCATAAGCCTTGAATCTCATCCTCAAACTTGATACCCATTCCTGCATGCTGATTTATAATACCCTGAAATGCATTTAGGTGATCTGAAATAGGAGTCCCATCAGTATACTTCAAACCCATCATTTGCTTAATCAAGAACAACTTGTTGTTACCAGTTTTTCGAGCATATAACTGTTCAAGCTTGTTCCACAAAGTACGAGCATGAGTCTCCCCACTAATATGATTCAAAACATTATCATCTACCCACTGCCGAATATAACCACAGACCTGTCTATGCAAAATAGTCCACTCTGCATCTGATTTATCTTCAGGTTTATCGGTAGCAAAAACAGGTAAATAGTAATCCTTCATATAAAGAAGATCCTCCATCTTGCCTTTCCAAACATGATAATTAGAACCATTCAAATTAATCATCCTAGTTGTATTAGCTTCCATATTTCACACAAGTCAAAACCAATAGCCAAAGCTCTGATACCAATTTGATGGGAAATATGCCACAACAGTAAATACAAAATGCGGAATCAAACCCTCGTTAGACAATGCTTTCCCGACCCGTATGAACCAATTAGGATGCTAACAATTAGGGTAACCTAAATGCAATCTAAATCAGTCCCCAAATCAGCCACAATTCACAGAAATCAATAACAATCAAGAACACACGACAACACAAGACTTTTTGCGTGGAAAACCTCTCAAACCGAGAGTAAAAACCACGGGACCTTCGGGCCACTTAAAATCCACTAATATCAACAAGAGAGCAATACAACGGGTCTTCTCTAGATACACTAGAGGTATACAATAATCATCATACTCTTGAACTACAACATCAACAAGTATGGAATCAATCTAAAGAAAAAGAAGAAAAGTATACCCCTGAAAAACTGCTACTGTCTGCCCTCAAAATCACGACTTCCAGACCTCAGAATGAAGATCTGAACGGTCAAAACGTTGGCCCAGATGTCAGGAAGACACTGTCCAAAAATGAAGATGATCCGACGGTTCAATCTCCGGGGATCGTCGGATTTCCGGCCTGCTACAGTGAATGACGGGATTTGGAAGTTTTCACTCTTTTTCTTTACTCTCTTTTCTCTCTTTTGAATAATTAATGGCTGCACACTTACTTCATGAAATGCCCTAGCATACAAGGTATTTATTCATCTTGTATTTGGGCCTAATTTGTTTGGGCTTAAAAATGGTCCACATAATTGGAAACCCAATTACAACCCAACAGGTTTCGTAAGTATTTAAATGTGAAATTACCAGATACTCGACGATCATGGTTTGATAAGAACATGACTTTGGAGCAATGTGAAGTGAAGTGTAGAAATGAGTGTAACTGTACGGCTTATACGACTTTGGACATTAAAGATAATATCGGTTGTTTGTTATGGTATGATGAATTAATCGATATGAGGATATTCACAAAAGGACAAGATATATACGCACTACAACAAAATGGACAAATATACACGCTTTTTACAGCATGTGTAAACGTTTAAAAGCGTGTAGAAAAATGAAGTTCACACCTAGCTCTTGTGTGAGCAAATCGAGCGTAACAAAATTTAGATAAATCTTCACAGGTTTAAGTGTGATGATTCTTGAAAATTTCTCACACTTTTAAGCATCAGGGTAGGAGGTAATTGTTCACACTTTTGAACGTGAGGATCTTGACAAGTTATTCACACCTCTGAATGTGAAAATTTGTACTTATTTCTTCACACATGTAAGTGTGAGGATTTTATCACAATTCTTCACACTTAGAAGTGTGAGAATTCCAACATGTATATTATAATTAATTAATATATCCATATCAATATATTGTGTTTGTTTTCTTACACACACCAACATACTTGAATAGTAACGAATTTAATTTGAGCACTGAAATTGAAAACATGAAGCAAGCCAACGTGTCAGGTAACGTAATTTATTGCCTCATAATTTTGTATATTCTCTATTTGTATACATACATCTGGATTATATTATATTGTAAATGTACTACATCATATAATCCAATCTTGAAAGCTAGAAGTCTCACTAGTCACAAGCGCTCTCCGAAATACCTTCTTTCTGAAAAAGTGATCAAACAAAGTTGAAAAAATAACGAAACATGAGAAAGTATTCCAACAATATCTCAGATGTCATAGTTTATAGAGCAAATAAGACACAAACAAACAATTTTAACTACATAAAGATATTTCAATATAAAACATATCAACATTAGCAATGAAATTCAATTAACGTAAAGCTCATAATCAAATTCCATCATAGAAAAATCTAGTAGAAGTGTAATAAAAAAACCAACTTATAAGTTTCTTTGTATAAGTATAGTAAGAAACCTTATAGAAACAATGCAACCATCAAAATCTCTCATCATCTTAATAGAACTAAGAGCTTCGACGTAAAAGGTAAACTGAAAGTGCTATATAGAATCAATGTTAAGAACCTATGGATATAAAAGGGAATCTAAATTTCCCATTAAAGCCATTTAATTTATATCGAATATAAGTACAATAAATGTGTTGTGGCAAAACTGCATGAATTAAAGTAATGGCTATTTAAGAGAAAGGAAAAAAAAAATATACCAAACAAGGGATGAAAGTAAACTCCTTGAATGTCTATAACAGACAAAGTTACAGACTACATTCAACATAAACAAAAGAAGCTAGAATTATACATTGTAGTTTGTATCGGTCATTCATAACAATTAAAATGTAAAATTTTATACATGTTATGCATTTTCTCAACTCCAACTCTTCATATAAACTGCAAGCTCTTTTATACACGTACAAGCAAACTCCACTTAAATTTTCTTAAACTACAGAGTTCCCTATAGAACTCTCCATACAAAATATTTAAACTACTCTCATCAATCTCTTTTGATTCTTCATCCATACCCTACTCTACATTTCTTTATTGGTATACAAATTTGCCTCTCTAAAACACAACTTATAATAAGCCAATTTCAACCAAAATGAGAGCTGCCCAACTTAGAGGATGTCTATACTACACATAAGTCAACTTGTCAACCAACTATTCCTATACATCTTAGATAATGAATGTTCAGCACAAAAAATTCATGAGATAATGTTGGCACATTTAAATACATTTAGCAACAAACCACACCAAAAAGAGTCTTCCTCAAAAAAATACCTGGATTGTAATTACCACCTTCATATGGTAGAACTCCTTTTTCATAATGGATTTGAGAAGCAAACTCGTAGGCTTCCCCTGTTTCTTGGTCTTGGTAGTTATAAGCAACACACACTGATCCTTACCAGTCTTCTTGTTCGTTAGTCCTACAATTCATAATTACCAAACATAAAATAATAATACCATTAGCCTCAATCACACTAACATTGATACTATTATTAACATTAGAGGGTAAGTCATTAGATATCATTTTAATTTAAGTAAACTACAAAAGCATCTAATGCGGTTACTTCAACATTACCATTTGGCCATTATTTTAGTTTTAGATTACGAAATATGGTTTTTTTGACCAAATCACTATGAGGTTTACGGCTAATAAATGGTGCTGTTGACAGCATTTTTATATCGTGCTGTTGACCAATTGATGATTTTAAAAAGTTACATTTTAACCTTCAACTTTTTATATTTACATATTTGACCCTTCACTTAAAGGTGACTGCACGATTTGATCCGTGCAGTTTGCTGCACAATGTATTTTTCCTTGCAGTAAATGTAAATCACATACACATTACTTAGATGGTTATGAAAGAGCTCCAAATGTTTCAACTTATTAGAAGCTACAAAACGGACTTTATCCACACATTCTCCATGAGGTAAGCATAATTTCCATTGCCGAAACTACCAACAAATTTCAAAATAATAAAATATTAGTATTAATTTCATGTCGAATTTTAAGAAGCGTATAAAACAAAAACTTTACCTTATGTTGAGTATTAGCCATGAGCCAAACACCACAACCTGTCTTGATTCTTTCCATCTTTACCTTCAATGGGAAATAGATTGGTTGTTTAGAGGTAATTAAGGTAACATACATAGTTCATAGTCCATATCCAACTTTAAGTGATTAATGATTAATAAGGACCTTGTATAACAAGATAATTTGACCGGAAACATTAAAAGTTACCTATTATCTAAAACAACTCAATGAACAATTTTATCTCAAATTCATCAAGGTACACATCATCGCAAAGCCATGATAGTAATAGAAAGAAAAGCTATACTCTAAATCAAACTACAAACTTAAATGAAAGAAAGCTTTATTAATAAGAGGACGACATGTTAATAGGTGTAGCATTGAACACAATAAGATGATAACTTTGATACATCTAAATGAGTTGATCTCATTTAAGAAGTAATTTGAAAAGAAGGATATTTAAACATATATGTAGAGTTTTTCTGATTATGCATCTAATATAGGTCATGAAGCATCATCAACTGTGTCATATACTAGAAATATAACAATTAATGATCAGTTAAAGGTTCATCTAACTGCTAAACCAACGTTCATCACTCTTAATTTGAATAACTAAGAACTAATGATGACTCAAACATAAATTACCACAAAATTGAACAAACGATTAGCTGTAAGAGTGAATCAAACTAGATGTGCTTCAAAACAAAAACCGGAGTTTTAATTTCATCAAACAAACGGTAGTAAATTAGGGCTTCAATTGGAGTTTAAATATTCATGAAAGCTTAGTATAAGAGAAATTGCACTTACGATCGTGAAATCGTATAAATTAGGGCTTGATTCACATGAAGATATCATCGGATTAGGTCTTCAATTACATGGAGATACTATCGATTTAGGGTTTAATTTATCGAATATGTCAAATTAGGGATGAAATTGTGGATGAAGTTGAATTAGGGCTGGAATTGCGGATGACGTTGAATTAGGGCTGGAATTACGGATGACATTGATATAAGGCTTGAATCCTAAAGATCGTTGATTTAGGGATTGATTCATATGGATGTTGATTAGTTGATATCTGGAGCAGTTCATTGGATGATGGCTTCATCAGGAAATTTAGTGAAGTTGGGCCTTTATTTGCCCGTAGTACAAATATCAAATATCATGGTAACTTTGCTAGTACAAAACCTCCGTTGAAATAATACGTTAAGAAAGTTCACGTTTACAAGAAGCGTGAGCAAATATATGGATAAATTCTTCTTCACGCTAAAAAATGAGACAAACTTCTTTTCTCCTACACGCATATAACTGTTAACAATTTTCTTCACAATTGTAAATGTGAACTTTTTATGAGCTTTAAAATTATTCACGCTTAAAAATGTAAAAACACTTGTACACGTTTATAAGTGTAAATATTGTAAGAAAAAAGTTCACGTTCTCATGAAGTGTGAAGAAAATACCGTGAGCAATTAGCAATTTTGTTGTAGTGACGTAAGGATGGCCGCCGCAGAAATAGGTAAACACTTTGTTATTTCAATCATGTAATTGAGTTGCAGTTTGTTTCGGTTGGCTCAAACTGCATCTCGTTGTTTAGAGATTTATAAACTTTTGATCATGACATTATAATTTTGAATACAGCGAAAGATAAAAAGGTTTTGAATAAAAAAATACAGGTCACCGTCATTGGTATCCCTCTAGCAGCAGGTTTAGCTATTTTACTAGTACTATGTGTGTTGATCATTAAGAAGCAGAGAATGCAAAAGCCAAAGAAGGCGCAAGGCAACATTTTTTTTATCTGCATCTAATCTTGTTCCTAAAATTTATCTGTTTCATTTGGGCATTTTGATGTTTGATCCAATCGTAAAGTGTTATAGATCTTGTATTTGTAGTATCACAGGATCCAGTTGAGCAAAAAGACATTATCGACCTACCGTTGTTTAGTCTGTCACAGTTGCTCGTTGTAACCGACAACTTCTAATTCATAAATAAGCTTGGGGAGGGTGGTTTCGGACCAGTTTACAAAGTACTATTATATCTTGAATCTCGAGTTCAACATTGATGCATATTATTTTGATTATAAGTATGTGCCTTAACATCAGGTTGTGATCATTATTTAGGGATCTCTAGAGGACGGGCAAGAAATTGCAGTGAAGCGGCTCTCAAGTAATTCATCACAAGGAGTTGAAGAGTTCAAAAATGAAGTTTTGTTTATTTCGAAGCTTCAGCATCGAAATCTTGTCAAAATTCAAGGATGTTGCGTTGAAGGGCAAGAAAGGATGTTAATTTATGAGTACATGCCTAACAAAGGACTCGACTTATTTATTTTTGGTAAGTTTAACATTGTACGGTATACTCTCTACGTTTTTGTTAAATGCAATCATTCAATCAAGAAACTTTTTTCTAATGAATCCACCCATTTTTTAGATGAAACTGAAGGTGAAAGACTCAATTGGTCACAACGTTTCCATATTATCAATGGTATTGCTCGAGGTCTACTTTATCTTCATCAAGATTCTCGACTAAGAATCATCCATAGAGACCTCAAAGCCGCTAACGTTTTGCTTGATAATGACATGAACCCAAAGATATCTGATTTCGGCCTTGCAAGAAGCTTCGGAGGAAATGAAACCGAAACAAATACTAAAAGAGTGGTCGGAACATAGTAAGACTTCTCTATAATTAATTCTCTTCTTATACTTTTTGTACTGTGTACATTTTCTATTCTTACATCACTATATATAAACAACTTAACCAACCAAATTTCTAATTTGATGCAGTGGATATATGTCTCCCGAGTATGCTGGTGACGGAATGTTCTCAGTAAAATCAGACGTATTCAGTTTTGGTGTTTTAGTACTCGAGATTGTGAGCGGAAAGAAAAATAGAGGATTCATTCATGCAGATCACAACCACAAGCTTCTTGGTCACGTAAGATAATTAAATATTATTTGACCTTTTAAGTTTGTGATGTAGATCAAACAATTAACTAATAGTCAATATTAATAAGGGATATGTAACATCCGCAAATTGGGCTTAGAAGTTTTATATTATTTCCTAATTTTTAGTTGTTAGGAAATAGTTTTGTTAGATTTGCTGAAAATAAATGGGTAAAATAAGTTCAGGACTTATTGTGACTAGTGAAATATTAGTTGTTTTAAACTAACAAAGTTGTAGGAACAATAAAAGTTTAAACTCGCGAATGGTTTTCGAGTTTCAGACAATAGGTCTAAGAGGGGAATAAAATTATACTAATTTAATATGAGTCAATTGAGTGAGGCCGACATATCTCTCGAACTTTCTCAAATCACTTTTTTTATTACTTTTCTTTATATAAAACACCTAAACCATGAAATTGAATAATCAAATTTGAAGATATAATCAACTTGTAGTGAGTGGATTCTAGTTCATTAATACCATCATTTTCTTAACCCTCACAAGGTGTAAGACTGTAAGTTGCTCTTATATTTAAATTATTAATTTCTTATTATTTTGAGTTCATCTCTATAAATGAGTAGTAATTAATTGATTGATGATCTTGTACGTAAGCTATGCCAACTGATTACATGATGATTTTGGTAGTATTAAACCAAGTGTTGATTGTTCTTTACTTTGAGTTTAGTTATGGTTACTAGATATGAGGATTGACATGAAGATTTAGATTAGATAGAAATAATTCGATGTTGTGTTGTTGTTATGGTATATAGACATAGTAACAGAAATTAGGAATCTAGCTAGATTTGGTGATTGGTATGGGGTGTTTACAGAAAGGGGTTCTAGTTAAGTACTTGTATTATAATACAAATTATGTAGATAATATCGTATCATTATATATGGTTAATTATGCTTATATAATTTGTTACATGTAAGTTAAAGGATTTAACATGTGATATAATACGATGATTATGAAGCTAGAGAAATGGTTACATAAGTTAAAGTGTGACTACTTGATTATGACTATGAGCTTAATGATACCCTTTTGTTGTAAGCATAAGATTTTAGAAAATGTTATATAATTATATCATTGATTATTTGTTATGAAATAATGAGCTTTTATCATTATTGAAATATGATACAAATTAGTTATATAACATAACTTGATCTTAAACTATGAGTTGTGAAGTAATGTTGTATTATTTACAACTTAGTAGGTGTTTAGTTGTTTTGGTACTATATGTTGACATGAGTTATAAGATCATAATATGAGTTCATTATTATTAATGAGTTACTGACTCGTTCTTTATTTATTCTCAGATTGTGAGCAGACTCAGTGATATTAGACTACTGAGTGGACGACTGAGGTATTGGTGAGTGGTTCTGTACCTTCAGTGTAGTTTAGCTGTAACAGGTTTGGTTACAGCAAGTGAATGTAGATTTATTGTTGATAGCCTGTTTAGTCTGATATGCTGATTGTGATTATGTGGCCTTTGGGCATAAGTGATTAATCGGAGGTCAAGATGATTTGGGCTTGTTACTATTGTTGGACGACAGGAATTTCCTTGTACATGTCGTTAATAGGAAATTAGGTCGTGTGAAAATAGTAACGAGCTATCGGTTAACCGCTGTTTGGACCAGCAGCTCAGTTGGGTTATTGAATAACCGCTGTTGTGGCCTACAGCTTAGTGGGGTTACTAAGTGTTGTTTGAGGAGCTTTTTACTGGTTTTGGGCTGCCTCAAGAACCACCGATCCTCTGATGTTGTGTGAGACTATGTGATTGTGACTGTGATTATTTGTTGTGATTAAAGTTGTTATTGCTAGATTGGACTGTCGGTTACAGTTCTATCTCACTTAGCAGTTGTGCTAATCCCACCACTTTAAATTACTTCTTGCAGGTTATGACTTGACAGGGTGGTCGGGCAAGAAGGTGTTGACCTGTGATGAATGTTTGACGACTGCTGCGTTGACTCTGATATTGATTTTGTTAAATATTGTGATGTTTGGATTTATATAACACCCAACGGCTGTATTTTGGATTAAACTTATTTGTATTGTTTTGAAACAGGCTGTATTTGTATTTAAAATGTAAAGTTTTGTGAGGGACATCGCTTCCGGTGTAAAATACATTATTATAATGTTTTTGAGAATCAGGGGTGCTATAGGATAAGTCTCTACGAATGCACCCAACTTGGACTCAATGTCTATTGTATGTATCCTACTTACGGGTAGGGTTTTTAATTGTCTCAACCTGTTAAAAGAGGGGTATCGATGCACTTTGCTACCTGCTTAGCCCTTAGCAAGTTAACACTTGAATTTTTTCAAAATAACACGTCTATGTGGCGTGCCATGTCATAAATTCACTACCACATCATCATCATCTTCTCCATTGAAGAAGCCTGCAACTCCGAAGCCGACAAAGATTAGGTTCTTGAACTTCAAGGATAGGTGTTGAAACTTGAAAGACAACCTATACAAACTTGAATAAGTCGTTGTATCTGTAACATCCTCGAAATGGACCTAGTTGTTTTGTATTATTTCTTGATTTAAATTAGTATTTAAATGTGTTTGGAAATAATATTGTTTGAAATAGTTGAAATAATTGGAATAGGAGTAGAATATTCCAATGTGATAAGTAAATTAGTAATTGTTGTAAATTAATATAGTTGACGGTGCGATAAAATGTTTGGACTCGCAAATGGTTTTCGGGTTCCAGACAATAGATTGAGATGGGGTATTAAATTATACCCGTATATTGAAGGCGGTTTGGGTGAACCGACTATATATCAACTTTCCTTTTTAGGAAAGTTTCATTTTAGAAACTTCAAAACTATCAAAAACCCTATGAAATCCAAATCAGGAATTGAAACTTTAGAATTGGAAGCTGAGATTGATTGAAGTTTCACCAATATCAATTCTCAATTCATTGTTCTTCAAATCAAGAAGTAAGTTT
This sequence comes from Helichrysum umbraculigerum, assembly GCA_949592205.1. Lineage (NCBI taxonomy): Eukaryota > Viridiplantae > Streptophyta > Magnoliopsida > Asterales > Asteraceae > Helichrysum > Helichrysum umbraculigerum. The sequence continues at coordinate 388,459,461 of CATIUR010000001.1, forward strand.
AATTATTTCCATTTGATTGAAATTGGGATAATTGATGATTTGGAAGAATTGGATGTTAGAAACATGTTATAAGTGTTATATGATGATTACCTGATGTTTCTAGTGGTTTAAAACTGTTTAAAATCGAGTTTTGAGTGATTTGGGTATTAAACCCGTGAGTTAGGGTTTGAACAGGACGCAGATGGCTGGGACGACGATAGAAGCCGGCGGCTTCGTGGGGCAAGCCGGCGGCTTGGTTAATCTGGCAGGAACCCGGCGGGTATAAACCCGACCCGGCGGGTAGTGTAAGCTTTAAAACGAAGTTTAGTTCTGTTACCACATTTGGAAATTGACCCGGCGGGTTGGAAGGTGGAGCCGGCGGGTGGTGGTTTGAAGCCGGCGGCTTCATAGAGAAGCCGGCGGCTTGATAGGCTGGTGTCACATTTCTTGTTTGATTTTTTATAAGTAATGTGATTGTTATTTGATATATGTTCCGGTTCATATATGATAATAGTTATGTTGTAATAACTAATATATGATTAGGAACTAGTAATATTCATATTATTATGTTAAGTTCCTAATAGTATGGATTGATATAAGTTATGTATTGATATGGATTACTAACTTCTATTTGATTGTAAATTCTCAGATGTGGAGAAGACTCAGTGATATTAGACTACTGAGTGGAGGCCTGAGGTGTCGGTGAGTGGATCTGTAACCTCAGTGTGATTTAGTTGTAATGATTTGATTTACAACGAGTAATTTATTATATTACTGTGATATGATGCATCTGTGAAACATGTGGCCATGATAGACTGGCATGTTACTTACTTAGCTTATTTGTGCTAATATGTAAGATTCAGAGGTCAACTTGATTTGATAGTTGGGCTTGTTGTTGTTGTTGTAGACGACAGGAGATCTCATAAACTTGAATTGTTGGTTTAGAGATCTAGGTCGTGTGTGATCAACAACACGTTATCGGTAGTGCTGTATGGGCCTATACAGTTGAACTATAAGTGTTCTTGGGTGCCAAACCGGTATATGGTTGCTCAGGGACCACCGATCCTCTTGACGTAGTTTGAATGACATTGTGTGAATGTCGGCTAGTAATTGATTGAGTCAGTGATTTATATTCTGTTTATTGTGTTTTATGTAAACAGATTGTTATGCTGAGTTGGACTGTTGTTATTGGTTCACTCACTTAGCGTTGTGCTAACCCCACCACAGTTCTTCCTGCAGGTTGAAATAGATGGGACATATTGGGCAGGGCAGGAAGTGTTTTGACTGGATGGAATGTTTGACAGGCTTTTACTCTGATGTTCTTTTGATAACTAAAGTGATGTTTGAATTATATAACACCGAGCTTGTTGAAACGTCATGTATTAGATTTGAAAAAGTTTATTGACATTTTGAGTACATTGATAGTATGTTTTAAATATACGCTTCCGAGTCGCAATTATTATATTATTGTTTATATTGAAACGAGGGGTGTAATAAGTTGGTATCAGAGCAATAGTTTGGGTGAATTGGACTTGATAGAATGTTCAATCCTAAACTTTGATTGAGTTGAGTCAAACATTCCAGAAGGTGTGGGTTTAGTTGATTAGTTGATGTATGAGAAAGTAGTTAGTTGAATATGTACTAACCCTTAACAAGTTGTGAAGTTGTTGTTTGATTGCAGAGACGGAGGAACATGAGTATCTGATTGGTATATTTCATGTTTCCTCAACATTGCTGGCTTAAGATTTGTCAGGTAATCTTTGATAAGCCTTTGTTAATTTACATTAACTTGAATTGTTTACTCTGTTATGTTGAGTAAGCTTTGTTATGAAGTTACTTGAGTCAGACTGATATGATTCCCTAGTTTTGAGTCAACTAAGGATTGCTATATGTTGATATGAGGATAGAGGTATTGAATGAGATGCTCATTGTTGTTCATTGTTGTGATTATTTCTGATTGAATTGTAAATGCAGAAATATGTTTAAGTAGACAGAGAGTTGATTAAAGTTTTAGCAAGATTGATGTTAGAACCTAAGGAGTGTCTTTATTGGTGAGACGAGATAATTGATAGTATTATGTTAATGGATTAATCACAAGGTGTGATCTAAATCCTTGCTAAGGAAGGTCGTGTCATTGAATTGATAATGACTGCTATTTGAGAAAATATGTGTTTATGTGACTATATGATATGTATTGACTATAGTTAAACACTTGATATAAACCATGACTGATAGGTTTAAGAGAAATGTAGAGTGTAATAATGTGAAATTGATTGGGAAGTGATAGATCTTTCTGGTCAATTGTGAAATTAATAAATGAAATGTTTGATAGTAACATGATTAAGTAGACTTGTTGTGACAGTGATGCTTGATATGATAGCATATGTCAAAGTGATGATAGTTGATTAAGATGTGTCCTGAATTTTGAGGAAAATAGGGACGTTGATTAATGTTAAGCGTTGAAACTATGATGATAAGTTATCATATGTTTGAGGTTTCAGATAAGTGATATACTGAGTAATTCAGTTGCTGAAAATTAGAACATTGTGTGTATGTGAGATGACTTGCATATGTAAGGTTAAATATGTAAAGTAGTAAGCTGATTTTGAGTATGTATCAGCTGTTAGAAACTATTAAATAGATGTTGATTGATTTGAAATCATAAAGTATTTAATGTATATGAGATAAGAGTAGATCACATTGATAATTATAATGTAGAGTAGCCTGAGAATGGATTGTGAAGAACATAATCTTGCAACGCCTGATCACCGTTGTTATATTATGTTGTGTCACATGAACTTGTTGAGGCTACTTGGTATAAAAGAAATGTAATGTGATTTAGAAAACTGAGCATGAAAGTATGCTAAGTGGTTTAATAGTTGTTTTGATAAGAAAACAATTGGTTGATAGAACTGTGACCTTTAGACTGTAAAGGTGAGAGTGTAAATAATAATGGTCATTGATAGAGGTTTTGATGATACACCTAATTGACCAATTTGATTTTGTTGAATATGTAATTGTAACTGATTGTGTTACATTGACCTTAGGTGAATTTGATAGTATTTAAATGAATCACTATTTTGTGTCTGGCTTGTATGAAGCCAAGGTTGATACATGTTAATATTGTTTGGTTTAAGGAATTCCTAGTAATTATTGAATGTAATAATTAGAAGTCAATGTTTGAAAGTAAACATACAATATGAAATGGCTTGTATGGAGCCAAAATTGATGTAGGTTGACTTTGTCCTTGTGAAGGATTGATAAGATTATTGAAAGTAATAATTTGAAATATAAGTTTGAAAGTGAACATATAAGATGAAATGGTTTGTTGTGAGTTAACTTGATAGTATGTTAACTTTGAAAGTCAAACCATGAATAGAGAATTGTGTATAAAATAAATTGCTTGTGATTGGTTTGAGAATAGGTCAAACTTGAGAAAAGCAATCAGATGATTTTATTGATTGATTGATTGAAATCAAGGTTGACAAGTAGTCAACTGTGTGTATTGAAATAGTGTAACATAGATTGTAAGGTTATGATTGTGTGGAATATGATTGAATTCCTAAATTGTATTAAGTTGTGAAAACTTGAGTAATTACTTAAAGCTAGTATTAAGTAATTGGAATAGTGTTAAGTATAATTGAGTATTCAGTTAGGAAATATATGATATTTGAACTGAATATGTGTTAGAAAATTTTACAGATATGAAGTCATTGAATGATATGACAGTTGTAAATTGTTGAAAGGTGCAAATTAAGTCACATTGATTAGAATTGTGATAAGAAAATCTTACCAGTGTATGAAGCTTGTGATGATAGCTTTGATTGGATAAGAATGTGAGATAAGAAATAATTGAAAGTTATTATTAATGGTTGCCTAGATTGACTGGTACCTCATGGTGAATTACTTAGGTATGGAAAGAATTGAATGGATTCTTTTGTTATTTGTTGATAGTATACAAATGAAATAATTGATAAAGTGATAAATTGGGATTAGATCCAAGTAAGAAAAGATATGAAAGTATATCTGTAAATAGGCAGTATTAAAGATCTAGTTGATTTTTGTTGATAATTGAGGAAATATAAATTGAGTAGTTGTTCATATTTTAAGAAATCAGGTATGAAATTAAGTGTAATGATCATTATTTTGATAGTTTAAGAATAATGATTGCTTGACATTTGGGGCTGAAAACCTGATGTGTATAATTGTAAAGTGTTGGAGAGTAAGAGAAACCTTGAGATTGATAGGTGATGATTGTATTCACCAAACTTTTCTTGAAAGTTTAGAATGAAACGTTGAAGTTATATACTAGTTGATAAGTATATAAGTGAAACATAGAGTTATTGATTGTTCCATGTCCTGTGGTATGGATATGTGATGAATAGTAGTATTGAAAAGGCGTGATAAAGACTTTAACAGTCTGAATGGCCTAGTATATAGAATGAAATGAAATGGTTGTGTATGTGTCCATTTTAGAGAATATCTGAAATTGTGTAAATATATATGTGTAGTATACATGATAATAAATGGCATGATAAGTTTTAATAGATTGAATTAAAATGTGCCATAGGATATGTGGAGGTTAGTTAATTGTGATTAACTTGATGTAGATTTTGTTGAAATGTGTTGTAAAGTAGCACATTGTGATATTGTGATACTTGAATTGTGGTATCATAATGTTGATTAAGATTGACTTAGTTGCTAGATTGATGGAATCTAGTGTTGAATGATTAAGTGATTCAAGTTGTATAATGGCTAATGGTTTGTGATTAGTAGCTTAAGAGCTTAAGGTTGAGTTGAAATAACTGGTTGCTAAGAATAGATTTTGATGTCTTACCAGTTTAAGTAGTATATAAATTCTAACTTGATGGTTAGTTAGAGTTTGAAGACAAATATTAAGTACTGATAGGTGTACTGGAATGTATAATCACTAATGTTGTGATTATTGTTGAGCAATAGTTATTGTCGACTTAGATGTTGTTGACAATTGATAGGTAGTAATGAAAGGAGTTACAAATGGAAATAAGTCAATGTAGAGGTTGGTTGATTGTAGGTAAGATTGATTGTGGTACTTTTGTTGATTGAGCAAAGTACTTGTTGATTGTGGTTTTACCTACTGAGTTGACCTCTGCAGTACTTATTAAGGTGATAGGAATCTGGATTACTTTTAAGTAAAAGGTTTCATATGATTGAAATGATATGTGAATATGATTGGGTATTCAAAAGAGTATAGGTATGAAACTTTTGGATGAAAAGTTGACCTAGATTTGAATTTTAGATCTTTGATGGTAGAGATTTAAGATTGTGATCTGTATATTAGATTGATTGTTGGTCGTGAGTTGAATTATATTTCAATGTTGCTAGGTACATTGGGGTTTAATAAACACTGTTGTTGTGATATTGTTGCTGCTGTTTTATTGTTAACAGTGATGAACAGTGAGAATAGGTTAAAGATTTTAGCATGTTGCTAATTTCTGGTTGTGTAGACCTAGTAAGTGATGTTAGGTTTCACTTATTGTTATTGGTTAAAGTGATTGGGTGCTTTAAACTTTTATCTGATTGGTGATAAAGAAATTAGATAGATGATTGGTCCCTATGAGATGTTGGATGGATGCACTGTATGTGTGCATAGGAAAAGATAGAAGCATGTACATTTGGATATGTGCATGTGGAAAGAATTCAAATAGTCTAAGTATAGTTGTAAGTTGCTATTGAGGATTAATGTATGTTAAGAGGTATGTGATTATATCACATTAGTCAGATTGATTGAGGTTAGATTTCGGGACGAAATCTCTTTAAGGGGGGAGAGTTGTAACATCCTCGAAATGGACCTAGTTGTTTTGTATTATTTCTTGATTTAAATTAGTATTTAAATGTGTTTGGAAATAATATTGTTTGAAATAGTTGAAATAATTGGAATAGGAGTAGAATATTCCAATGTGATAAGTAAATTAGTAATTGTTGTAAATTAATATAGTTGACGGTGCGATAAAATGTTTGGACTCGCAAATGGTTTTCGGGTTCCAGACAATAGATTGAGATGGGGTATTAAATTATACCCGTATATTGAAGGCGGTTTGGGTGAACCGACTATATATCAACTTTCCTTTTTAGGAAAGTTTCATTTTAGAAACTTCAAAACTATCAAAAACCCTATGAAATCCAAATCAGGAATTGAAACTTTAGAATTGGAAGCTGAGATTGATTGAAGTTTCACCAATATCAATTCTCAATTCATTGTTCTTCAAATCAAGAAGTAAGTTTAATTATTTCCATTTGATTGAAATTGGGATAATTGATGATTTGGAAGAATTGGATGTTAGAAACATGTTATAAGTGTTATATGATGATTACCTGATGTTTCTAGTGGTTTAAAACTGTTTAAAATCGAGTTTTGAGTGATTTGGGTATTAAACCCGTGAGTTAGGGTTTGAACAGGACGCAGATGGCTGGGACGACGATAGAAGCCGGCGGCTTCGTGGGGCAAGCCGGCGGCTTGGTTAATCTGGCAGGAACCCGGCGGGTATAAACCCGACCCGGCGGGTAGTGTAAGCTTTAAAACGAAGTTTAGTTCTGTTACCACATTTGGAAATTGACCCGGCGGGTTGGAAGGTGGAGCCGGCGGGTGGTGGTTTGAAGCCGGCGGCTTCATAGAGAAGCCGGCGGCTTGATAGGCTGGTGTCACATTTCTTGTTTGATTTTTTATAAGTAATGTGATTGTTATTTGATATATGTTCCGGTTCATATATGATAATAGTTATGTTGTAATAACTAATATATGATTAGGAACTAGTAATATTCATATTATTATGTTAAGTTCCTAATAGTATGGATTGATATAAGTTATGTATTGATATGGATTACTAACTTATATTTGATTGTAAATTCTCAGATGTGGAGAAGACTCAGTGATATTAGACTACTGAGTGGAGGCCTGAGGTGTCGGTGAGTGGATCTGTAACCTCAGTGTGATTTAGTTGTAATGATTTGATTTACAACGAGTAATTTATTATATTACTGTGATATGATGCATCTGTGAAACATGTGGCCATGATAGACTGGCATGTTACTTACTTAGCTTATTTGTGCTAATATGTAAGATTCAGAGGTCAACTTGATTTGATAGTTGGGCTTGTTGTTGTTGTTGTAGACGACAGGAGATCTCATAAACTTGAATTGTTGGTTTAGAGATCTAGGTCGTGTGTGATCAACAACACGTTATCGGTAGTGCTGTATGGGCCTATACAGTTGAACTATAAGTGTTCTTGGGTGCCAAACCGGTATATGGTTGCTCAGGGACCACCGATCCTCTTGACGTAGTTTGAATGACATTGTGTGAATGTCGGCTAGTAATTGATTGAGTCAGTGATTTATATTCTGTTTATTGTGTTTTATGTAAACAGATTGTTATGCTGAGTTGGACTGTTGTTATTGGTTCACTCACTTAGCGTTGTGCTAACCCCACCACAGTTCTTCCTGCAGGTTGAAATAGATGGGACATATTGGGCAGGGCAGGAAGTGTTTTGACTGGATGGAATGTTTGACAGGCTTTTACTCTGATGTTCTTTTGATAACTAAAGTGATGTTTGAATTATATAACACCGAGCTTGTTGAAACGTCATGTATTAGATTTGAAAAAGTTTATTGACATTTTGAGTACATTGATAGTATGTTTTAAATATACGCTTCCGAGTCGCAATTATTATATTATTGTTTATATTGAAACGAGGGGTGTTATAGTATCAAGAATCAATCGAAATTGAAGAACAATGAAGAAAATGGGTATTCGGTTGGTTATGATGAACTGTGGTTGATCATTTTATCATATGGAGGGGAAATTTGTGAAACTAAACCAATAGAATTCATCATTTGATCTACATAAACCTGGATTGATCAACAAATTCGTTTTTAATCAGTTCAAATTCACAGATTGAGATCGAATTTTTATCGAAAACGGTTACGGTTCATCGCGCTTGAAATCGAGCCAATTTGATCACAATTTACGTTGAAAGTGAACATGTAATCCTATATCCGTATTTTAAACTTTTTTCAAGTGATCATATTACATCAGATGTCATCATCAAAACTTTTTTCAATCCATCTGAAAATATTGCTCGAATTCACAGTGATTATAAAGAAGATAAAACAGGGAGTCGATTCACATAACAAAATCACAGTTATAAATAAGTCATTGTACAAACTTGAATGAGGATCAGGCATGATAACTTCCAGTAACAAGTTTCAACATCCGATCCAGTAATAACATCCCATAACTTCACCTCCGACAACACACTTAGGAATGAACTCCGACATGATAACCTCACCTTCCTAAGTGTGAAGTTCCATACACCAGATCCAGTAACAACATCCGACAACATGATAACCTCACCAGATCCAGTAACAACATCCGGAAACCTGCAACTCCGACAAAGATTCCGGCCAATCGGAAAATTCCAGTAACAATATCCGGCAACATGATAGATGAAGTAGTTGATAGATGAAGTAGTTGATTGAAAGCAAGCTACACATGATAGATGAAGTAGTTGATTGAAAGCAAGCTAGCTACTAAACACCATCCTTTCCCCACCTCAACTGTCGCCCGCCACCACCACCACCATTTCCCACCCCACTACTCCGGCAACAACAATACCAGAACATCCCGACACCACCGCCACTCCGTCGCATATCCCACCATCACAAACAGATCGAGTAAAGGCATCGAACAGGGAAAGGGGTTAATAAACATGGCAGGTGACTTGGGGAAAGGGGTTAATAAACGAAAGAGATATAAACCAAGGAATGATTATTTTGAGACAATTGTTTAATAAACGAAACTCTTGAAAAAAAAATTAATATTAATTTTTAATATGACGTGGCAGGTGACTTGGCATCTGACGTGGCGGATAAGTCAGCCATCATTTATAAAACCGGTGCCACATAGGCAAAGTGCATCAATACCCCTGTTTCAACGGGTTGAGACAATTAAAACCCTACCCGTAAGTAGGATACACACAATAGACATTGAGTCCAAGTTGGGTACATTCGCAGAGACTTATCCCTATTAATAATGTAGGCATGGAGACTTCATAAAGAAGGGAAGACTTTAGAACTCGTTGATACATCTTTATTTGAGACAGACAATATATATCAAGTGTTGCTAGCCATCCATGTGGGCTTGTTATGTGTTCAACAAAGATAAACATTACACTCACTCAAATTTTACAAACATATTTTTACAAAATGACATGGCAAGGAAAATTCACCAATCACATCTTTATTTTTTCTCTCTCATACTTCTCTCTCTTAATGTTATTGGTACAAGTCATTTTGTGGGTAAAACTTTGTAAAAATTGTGTGAGTTAATCATTTTCCTTCAACAAAACCCGGGGGATAGACCCAACATGTCTACCGTAGTTATGATGCTGAGTAGTGATGGTCAGTTGCCCGAACCAAAACCGCCTGGTTTTTATACAGAAGTTGATAGATTTGGACCTGTGAATTCTTCTAACATACATACAAAAGACTCAAACAATGAAGTCACGATTACATCTTTAAGTCCTAGATAAATTGAGTATCATTTTCAAAAACCCGAACCCGTGGGCCGTGTTATGGTATTCTTTGGATTGTTAATTTGTATCACTTTAAGTGCTTTTATGGTCATTAATTAAGTGATTTCTACGATTTGTGTCTGGTTATTTGGTATGTGAAGTTACTTTTAAAGAGAATGAATTAAGTCTTTAATAAAACTGAAAACATATGATATACTCATATATTATAATAGTATACAATTAAGTTAATAGTTTTGTCAGTTGTGGCTAAAGCACGTGTTATAGAACAATCTATTGTTTGTCAAAATTGCACAACTCAGATATCAAACAACAATGCAAATGCATTGTTCGTTGTGGTCGGCTTTCATAATTATATCATAACGTACCTACGTACGTTCTACTCGAAGAAATAATAAGAAAGTTTGTACGATAATATATCGATCATATATAACCCAAGCTTAATTGACCACCTTTCTAGTTTGGTTTACATCAAAATAAATGTTATAGACAGGGGCGGACCTAGGATATTTCGTATAGGGGGTAAAAAAAAGTTTTTTTTTTCTGTTTTCTATCATTTTGGGGGGGGGGGGGGGGGGGGGGGGGGGGGGGGGGCAAAACTCCAAAACTGTCACTAATAACCTTAAAAAAATTATTTTTTTCCACAATTCTAGATTTTTAATGGGGGCGACTGCCCCCCATGCCCCCCTCTAGCTCTGCCCCTGGTTATAGACGACTAACCTAGTAACCTTTTAACCGATCAAAAAAAATTTAGGTGTCAACATGAAATATTATTGGTTGACAATATGTGTGACACCCGGTTATTTTCGGTCACTTTGACTTCAACTAGAAACGCTAGCTAGAACATTTAGTCTATATTTAGACTCAAAACAAGGTAAAATGCACTCACATAGATACGTAATTATTTATAATTACGCAAGAACAATCGGATGAAATCCGACAAGAACAATACGCAAAAACATATGGACGAGGTCCGACAAGAACGCGAACGTTGGTGAAACAATTTTTATTATAACGCGAAGCTATTTTAATGATAAAATAGTAGTTATACAAGAAAAGTTATTATTTTGTAAAGATAATGCACGAAATATTACGCGATTTACATAAACGCAACGTACGCGAGAAAACGCGTGATTCGAACCCGACACTCGAACGAAACCCAATAAACATTTTGGTAACTCAAGATATTGTATCTTTAAAATGTTTAGTTGATTCTAAATTACATCTTCATATCGAATACAACGCACGAAAACTTAACATTTAAAATATATAGGTTTAACGCGATTAACGTTTAACCGACCACGAGACGTAACACGAAATTTAGGAACGAGTTTTGCTAGCCCGAGACCCACTTTGGGTCAGCCTCATTTCGGCCCAACCCAAGCCCAACCGACCCTAAACCCTTCCCCATTTATAAACCTCTTGTCTCTTTCATTTCCTCATTTCAACACCACTCTCTCTCTCTCTCTATCCTATTTTCTCCATCTCTCTCTCATTAAAATCACTAGAAACAACAGCCTAAACACCACCATCCAAGATCACCAACAACCACCACCATCTATCGTCATCATCATCATCGTTTAGCATCACTTTTCGAGGGAAGAACAAGAAAAAGTGATGTGCGTAAAGTATATGCAAATAAATTCATAACAAGTTTTAAATCAAGGATATACTAAATAAGACTTTATCACACAATTCAGGCAAGCATGACCTGTTCGTATAATATAGATGTTACAAGTAAATCCAAGGATCGAACACAGGGAATGTTTATTAAAATAATTAATTTATTCTACAATTAATATTACAATTACAGTTAATTACAATTAATATTACAGATAAGGGGTGTACGTTTTAATTCCGTATAAATATATATTTATATTTACTTTTGATATCTAACTAGGATATACAAGACAATTAAAGTATTAAAGAATTATTTAAGCAGAATAAGGTAGATAGAAGATATATTTTATCTAGACTAGCTATGTTGTATTATTATTATCCTATATGTTTATCTTTGTCAGCCAATTGATCTATGTTGAAATATAAAAGTAGATAAAGGCCTTGGTCAAGCTCAATATCCTAAGATTAAGCTCTTCAACGTATTACTAAGGTTAACTAGCTTCAAGGTCTCGAATGTTATTACCTAATTAATTATAGTTTAATAGTAATAATTATAACCTATCACCAAGTTCTCGTTTATCTAGGTATAATTATAACGTTAACCTAAATTATTAATCAATATCAAGCAAAAGTTCTCTTGTCAAGAATATCATAATCGTATAATTAATATAGATATAACCTATCACCAAGTTCTCGTTTATCTAGGTATAATTATAATGTTAACCTAAATTATTAATCAATATCAAGCAAAAGTTCTCTTGTCAAGAATATCATAATCATATAATTAATATAGATATAACCTTAAGTAAACAATCATAGAATCAATTAACATAAACATATAATCAAATAATCATACAAACATCATTCATCTAAACAAATATGTCAAAGAAATAATCAATAATCATTGATAATATAAACAAGATTCCAAATACAGGTAAACAGTCATTTATCAAGTAAAAGGACTTAGAATACAAACCAAAGATATTGAATTACCCTTCGTTAGGTTTGAAGGTCTTCAATCCCTAGCCTCCAAATTCAACTTAAAGTCGTTCTTTAACCCTAATAATCGACTTTTACCTCTAAAATTCGTATATCCCTAACCTTAACCCGTAGCCTCTATTTATAGTTTTTAGAACCGCCAGTCCAACCGCCGGTTGGACCTCCCAACCGCCGGTTGGGTTAACTTGCTCTCGAAGTCCAACTCTGCGTCTGGAACCGCCTTTGATTAAATATATTCAACCGCCGGTTGGTTAATCCAACCGCCGGTTGGGTCTTCATTCCAGAATCTTCCAACTTCAGGCCAGGCTTCTTTCTTGGGCTTTGATGTGTGCTAAGTATAGGCAATTGTTGGGACATAGATTGTGACAACAGATCTAGCTTGAAATAGGACTGGTGTAATTATTATTACGTTTGTATATTGGTTTAGATTTGTAAATAAATATTTGTTTTGTTAGTAATATTCGTTAAACATATTATGGTGTTAAGTTGGACGAATGTTAAATACGAAATAAATACATTATGTGCGAGTCGAGTTCTCAGGTCGCGAGACTAACGAGCCGAGATGAGAACTGAACTCGTGGACACAGATAGGAATAACGAGCCGAAGCATAATGGGCTTGGGCTTGCAGAACGAGTCGAGTCAACTCGCAGGCCCAGCGGCAGCGAGTTGAGACGACATATTTAATGTTTTTCATTCGTGAAAAACATAACACCTTTAACACTTTTAACATACTTTCTGATCTGCGATTCCAGCAAACCAGAGAAGAACTAAACTTAAAGGCTAGACTTTGACGATTCATCGTTTAAAGTTAAGCTTTATTAAAACGCAATACGAACATATTCGTTGTTAGTAAGATAACACCGTATTGAGGGATTCCGCACCTTAATACTACAGATAACGAAGTTATCGATCCTAAAACTAGGGGACTTACATCTGGTATCAGAGCTTTCGGGCTAAATACGAGTGTGTTCATAAGTTTTAGTGATATTGCGTTTTTGATTCGGGTCGTTTTTACGTGCATACTTGCAATACTAACGATCAAAATCATTCTCTGGAAGTTTTAGGGTTAGTTTACAGTCGAAATTCTCTGTTTCGTTCGTAAAAATACCTTAAATTTTCGTTTTTCGGGTTTAACAGCCGTTTCGCGAGTCGAGATTAGGGTTCCAGCGTCGCCTGCGAACCGAGTTGAACTAGCGAGTCGAACTGAGGCTTGCGAGTCGAACCGAGATCCCTCGCGAATCGACATCACTTGCGAATCGACATCTTTTAGCAATCCGAACTGAGGCTTGCGAATCGACGAATTCTGCGAGTCGAGCTGAGATTGCGAGTTGAGCTGAGTCTTGCGAGTTGAGTTTTCTGAATTCGCTGAAACAGTTTAATTTTACATTTTTAAGATGTCTGACTTAAGTAGAATGATCGAAATGGACCACGAGGTAGGAAAGTCAAACGTTCCACCTAAGTTGTTAAGAATCGAGGATTACTACAATTGGAAGGACAGATTCGAATCTTACTGTAGATTCCATGACCTGTCTATCTGGATGTGTATCAAGAGTGGATACACCCCACCTACTCAAACTGTTCAAAATGCTACTGTGGTTCTTACCTATGCGAACATGAGTGATCAAGAGAAGGAAGCTTACAGAAATGAGAATAAATCACATTCATGCATAAAGATGTGTCTTCCTAAAGAGATTGCTCATCAACTCAAGTCTTTTCATACTGCTAGAACGCTCTGGGAAGCTCTAGAGAAAAGAGGTGAGGGAAGTCCACAGGTGAGAGCTGGCAAGAGGAGTCTTCTTAAAAAGCAGTTTACTATGTTTAAAGCTTTAAAAGGAGAAGATCTTGATGCCTATGTCACACGATTCTACCATCTGCTAAATGAATTAGAATACCATGAAATTGTTGAAGAAGAAGTATCTAAAACCGACAAGTTTCTTGAGGGTTTGCCTTCTAAATGGGAAATGTATGGTGTTATGATTAAGGATAACGAAACTAGGTATTCTACTATGACCTTAGAGCAAGTCATTGACAAGCTGAAAGGTTATGATTTCTCCAAGAAGTCAAGAGATAGTGATTCTGATCAGGTTCAGAACCCTGGGCTGTATCATGGAAAGTCAAGTCTTTCGACTGCGTCATCTAGTTCGACCACTGCACTGTTAGTTGGTGATACTAGTGAAAATGGAGAACTGATTTCTGAAGATCTGTGCTTTATTTCTTCCTCTGGTGATGAGACAAAGGGAAAGAATTCTGAGAAGTCACCTCAAGAGCATCAGAAGATGCCGATGAGTGTGAAATCTGCTGAACAGCAATTGTCTGTTCTTGCTTCCTTTGTGGCATCATATGAAAACTATATAGAGGGAAAGATCAATGATCCTATTCTGTTTGATGAGGATTATGAGCAGATAGATTCTGATTATCTTGAGGAATTGGAGCTTCAAGATCAACTTGCGTTGATTTCTAGAAAGGTGAAGAATTTCCTCAAGAGAACTGGTAGAAAGGTGTTGGGCAATAGATCAGGGTTTGATAAAACCAAGGTCAGATGCTTTAACTGTCAGGGTATTGGTCATTTTGCTAGAGAATGCCAAAGACCTAAAGTAGAAGCACAAGGAAAACAAGGTTCGGGAAGTACTCTTGCTTCCAAAGCCTTAGTGGTGAAGCAGTTGGATGGCTCTTATGATTGGCAAACTCAATCTGAGGAAGCCTTGATGGCCGAGATCGAAGAAACAACTGCTGGATCAGTTTCCTACATGCCAACTGATTTGGAACAGAGAGTAGAGGTGCCTGAGTCTGAAGTGAAGGCAAGTGATGATGACGTGCTATATATGGATTCAGCTCCAGATATGAGTCCTGATGAATTAGTGGCACGTATGGCTGAATTACAAACTGACAAGAAGAAGGTACGTTTAGATATTCTTAATCTTGCTGATGTTTGTTACTTAGTTACTGATTTACAATCTCAGAATAGTGTCTTAACTGTGTCAAATAGCAATTTGTCATCACAATTAAATATGGATAAGGAATCCTATAAGACTGTTAGATCTGAACTTGATCAAGCTATTATGGATATTCGTAGATTAAGTGATGATAAAAAGGTCTTAAAAGATAAAATTAAGTCTGATGCGTCGGATAGAACAAAACTTAGAGATACCATAAGTGAAAAATCTGTTGTCATAGATGGTCTCTATATGAATATCAAAGACTTAAATGAGACGATTGCTAGTAAGGATCAGGAAATAGTGAACCTTAACTTAAGGTTAATTGAGCAAAACCGTAAACTTGAGAACTATAGGACATCTCAAATGGATAAAATGTTAGATGCTCAACGTAGTGTAAAGGACAAGACTGGGTTAGGTTACAATGATGTATCCCCACCTTTTAATGCCAATTACACTCCTATTCCTGAAGATTCTGAGATGACTGAAGTTAGTCCTGAGATTTCAGTAGCTGATAAACCTGAACAGTCAGAGGCACAGAAAGATGTTATTAAGAACATATCATTAGATAATAGCAAGGCTTCTCAGTTCACCAAAATACAATTTATATCGGGTGGAGTGATTAACGATGCTAAGACTGATGATAAAGTTAATAAGGAACAGCTTAAACCTTTAGTGCCTAAGACTCCGGATGAGAAAGCAAAAGTGAGTAAATCACGCAAGATGTCATGTTTCAAGTGTCATCAAAAGGGACACGTGGCTTCGTGTTGTCCTAACAAAAAGCCTGAAACACCACATAAGCTTGTGATGGATGAAAAGACACAGACCGACTCTAGTATGACTGTAGATAGGTTAGATGCCAAACCTAAGTTAGGTAATAAACCTGTTAACATTCTTAAAAGAGATGGTAAGCATAGTGTCTCCCCTCCTAAACCTAAACGGCCATATACTCAAAGTGATAATTCTGTCCATAAGTCTAGGGATGTGACACCGTCGAGGTTTAGAACTACAAGTAGAGGCCATAGTCATTATGAGAGTGGTACTACTTCACGATCACATGAGTTTAATTATAATTATCATAATAGAGCTCATAATTATGTGCCTAAGAGGTTCTCCTCAAATTCACCTCTTAAGGCTGATCGTCCACAAACTCAAGCTACTTCGAAAGTGACCAAAGCTCCTGATGGGAAGGATGGTTATTTTAAAGAGTTTAAGTTTGTTGATGATAAGGGACAAACCAAGACCGTAATGGCTTAGGTCCCTCTTGATAACTGATCGTATTTTGTGTTATGTGCAGGAGCATGCTGTGAACAAGGACAGCTGGTGGTATGTAGACAGTGGATGCTCAAGACACATGACCGGAGAAAGAAGTCTACTGAAGGACTTTAAGGAAAGTCTCAAGCAAAAAGTAAACTTTGCAGGAGATAAAGGAGGAATAATTTCGGGAAAAGGAAAAGTTTCAAATGGAACTTTGACTCTTGAGGATGTGAACTATGTTGAAGAACTTACTCACAACCTAGTGAGTGTTTCCCAAGTCTGTGATAAAGGTCACCCAGTTTATTTCAATGAAAAGGAGGCCTTAGTCCTGAAGCCAGGTTTTAAAATTCCTGATGAATGGATATTAATGAGGGCGCCAAGGAAGAAGGACATCTATGCTATCAACATGGGTGTTCCTAACTCTTCAATGGTGTCTACATGTTTATTATCCAAGGCTTCGGAAACAGACGCATTGTTATGGCATAGGAGAATGGCACATCTGAACTGGAGAAAGATGAATTATATAACCAAAAATGGTTTGGTTCTAGGTGTACCACAAAAACGTTTCGAGTCTGAGGATAAGTGTGTTCCTTGCATGAAAGGAAAGCAGCACAAGAAACCACACAGACCTAAGACTGAAAATTCTATCTCCTCGCCATTTGAGTTGCTACATATGGATCTCTTCGGCCCTATAAGCAAAAGAAGTCTAGGTGGCAAATGGTACTGTTTGGTTGTCACAGATGATTATTCTAGATTCTCATGGGTATTCTTTTTGGGATCAAAGGATGAGGCTCCTGGAATTCTAATTGAGTTCTTTGATCTAGTAGAGAATGTCTATAAAAGGAGAGTTAAGCGTATTCGTAGTGACAATGGAACAGAGTTTAAGAATTCAACGTTGAATATCTATTGCTTAAGCAAAGGGATATTACATCAATTCAGTGCACCTTATGAACCTCAACAGAATGGTGTTGCTGAAAGGAAAAATAGGACGTTGATTGAAGCTGCTAGAACAATGCTTGCTGATTCAAAGCTTCCGGTCATCTTTTGGGCAGAAGCAGTGAATACAGCATGTTATGTTCTTAATAGAGTTCTTACGGTTAAGAGACATAACAAGACTTGTTATGAGCTTTTGAACAATAAGAAACCTAACTTAAAAGGGTTTGAACCCTTTGGAGTTTCATGCACCATATTAAAGACTGGACATCAAGCAAAATTTGGTGAGAAGGCTGACGAAGGATTTTTCCTAGGTTATATGCCCAATTCGCCAAACAAGAGAGTCTTTAATAAAGTCACAGGACGTTTGGAGGTAGTTTATAATATTGAGGTTACGAGCTACTCACCTGATGTTCATAAGGGCTTAGATTGGCAATTTGATTATTCTGATCTTTTTGCATCATTTAAAGTTCCTATTAGTGACTATGTCAGTGATTCAGAGATAGCTGAACATTTATTGTTTGAAGATGAGAATATTGGTCCCGCTTCAACATCAAGTGTTAAGCAGTCTGGAATTAAGACTAATGTTGACTCAGATAAAGCTTCCACAAGTGAGTCACAACAACCTTCAGAGGATAAGTCTCAAGAAACAGAAGATCCTGATGATCTTTCTACAAAGTTTGATGAGATACTTACTCCTTTGAAACATTTAAGGATATCTTCAGCACGTACGGAAGATGTACCTGAATTGGAAGAGATTGGTACTAATTTAGAAGATGATATACCGGTTGAACCAGTTACTACAACTAGAACGAGTAAGAATCATCCCGTTGAAAACATCATCGGTGATATTAATACTCCGGTTCAAACTAGGCATCAATCCAGAACTAGTACGTCTGAGAATTCTGAATACCAAAGCTTGTATACTGCAATGAAAGAGACAGGGAATCCTAATCAATGTCTATATTCATGCTTTATCTCACAAGTCGAGCCTAAAAATGTTCAAATGGCTTTAAAAGAAAGCTCGTGGGTAGAAGCAATGCAAGAAGAACTATCTCAGTTCTCTAAATTACAAGTATGGGAGTTGGTTGACCTACCAAAGGGAGAATATCCAATTGGAACTAGATGGGTATTTAAGTGCAAGAGAGATGATAAAGGAATCGTTACTCGCAATAAAGCTCGTCTAGTGGTTCAAGGTTTTAATCAACAAGAAGGTATTGACTACAATGAAGTGTTTGCACCAGTTGCTAGGCTAGAAGCAATTAGAGTGTTCTTAGCATTCGCATCTTATTTTGGTATAAAAGTTTATCAGTTGGATGTTAAGAGTGCCTTTTTGTATGGCAAATTGGAAGAATTGGTGTATGTTTCACAACCACCAGGGTTTGCTGATCCTGAGTATCCAGATAGAGTGTATCGATTGAATAAGGCTCTATATGGATTACATCAAGCACCTAGGGCATGGTATGGAACACTATCAACGTATCTACTTGAGAATGGATTTACAAGAGGATCGATTGATAGTACACTGTTTGTGAAATGGAAAAAGAAAGATTTTCTTCTCGTGCAAGTTTATGTTGATGACATTATCTTTGGATCATCTGATGAAAAGATGTGTCAAGAATTTGAGAAAGTCATGAGAAAAAGGTTTGAAATGTCTGCAATGGGAGAGTTGAACTTCTTCTTAGGATTACAAGTTGATCAAAAGAAGGATGGATTCTTTATTCATCAATCTAAATATATATATGAGCTATTAGAACGCTTTAAGATGGATGAAAGTAAGGTCTACAATACTCCAATTCCAGTCAATCATGGACTAGGTCCAGATACATCGAGTGATAGCGATGTGGATCCAACTCTTTATAGAGCCATGATCGGATCACTAATGTATCTTACAGCCTCTAGGCCTGACATAATGTTTGCTGTTTGTTTATGCGCAAGATATCAGGCTAATCCGAAAGAGTCACACATGCAAGCTGTTAAACGAATCTTTCGTTACCTCAAAGGGAAACCTAAGCTGGGTCTTTGGTATCCGATTGATGGAGACTTAGATCTCGTAGCTTATACTGATTCGGATTATGGAGGATGCAATCAAAATAGGAAATCTACAACCGGAGGATGTCAATTCCTAGGAGGTAGATTAGTATCCTGGCAGTGCAAGAAGCAAACCTCGGTAGCCATTTCTACATGTGAAGCTGAGTATGTTGCAGCTGGCAGCTGTTGCTCACAAGTACTTTGGATTCAACAGCAACTGCAGGATTACGGGTTAAATATAACCAATACTCCTATGATGATTGATAACGAATCTACTATGTCGATCACCAATAATCCGGTGAAGCACAGTAAAACTAAGCATATTGATATTAGACATCATTTTATTAGAGATTGTGCTGAGAAGAAATTAATAAAGTTAGTTAAGGTTCCATCATTGGATAACTTAGCAGACTTATACACAAAGGCGTTCGACAGAGCAAGATTTGAGACGTTGGTTCAACTAAACGGAATGAGAAATCCAGAGTGATTAGTCTTCCAAGGGTAATTTTGTAATATTTAGTATCTTTGTGTTAAAAAAAAAAAAAAAAAAAAAAAAAAAAAAGGGCGTATGGCATTCATTTGCTTGTTACCTAAGGGGAATCGCCTTCATTTAAGTTTTTATTTGCAAAAACTAAGGGAAATGATAGTACATTAGGAGAATAAGCTTAACAATAATAAGCTTAAGTCCTAAGTATGATATGGTAGTAGGTTCAAATAAAGTTGCTTTAGAACTACAGCGGTTCTATCAGGTATGTGTTTATATTTATTTGATTATACACCTATATCCACAAGTTATAATTTGACTATTTTTATTAAATCTTTAGATGGCTTCATCATATGATATACTGGTAGGCAAATTATATGAAATTTTCTAAGCCTTAAGAAGTTAATTAACTACTTGTTTATTATTTTGTGTTAATATTCTATGATGTATGACATTAAGTCTTAATTGTTGAATGATGGTATTGCCTTACACTGTTATCATGCATATCAATTTGATTTGACAAATAGTAGAAATATGGGTATTAACTTAATTACTGGTACCTTTGTTGTACTAAGTACAGAACTGAAACCTTTAATTAACTTAATATTCTCAAATATATTTTGAATTATGCTAGAAGGGATCTTTTGTTGTACTACGTACAGACTTAGATAACATAGCATATTCAAAGTATGTTTGATATTTGTCTAACCTTAAAAAATTCAAGTGTATGTTATATGTTTCGAAAAGATACATCATTTAGTAACCGCTACCTTGAAAATTTAATGATGCAGTGTTATGTGTTTTACTTGAATTCTTCAGTATGTCATATAATAGGAAGCACTTGATAATATTCATACTAATAATAAAGAGTTTGCTTAGAAAATTGAGTCTAATTTGTTTATGTGGATCATAATACCGGTAATCGTCTTGAACTGTCTATAATTAAAAAAATTCACTTTATGTGATTAATGCATTTATTAATTATGCTATGTGGATAAAGGTACCTAAGATATAGTTTTATAAATATAAATATATCAATGATGAATTTAGTTGTAATTTTATAGTAATTTATTTGAATTTCATGAGGTATGTATACTACCAATCTACTTAGACTTTTGAATAAATATTTAATTACTTATTCTTACTAATATGATCCCTAAGCAGATAAAATCTTATCTACATTGTATATTTACTTTATTTCAAGTGATTAATAAAATGGTACTTGATACCAAAGTTTATATAGTTGTATTTTTATCTTATTTTTATTTGTTTTTAATTTAAGTGTTTATTAGATGT
This sequence comes from Helichrysum umbraculigerum, assembly GCA_949592205.1. NCBI lineage: Eukaryota > Viridiplantae > Streptophyta > Magnoliopsida > Asterales > Asteraceae > Helichrysum > Helichrysum umbraculigerum. The sequence continues at coordinate 388,480,560 of CATIUR010000001.1, forward strand.
TACCCTTCGGAATTAAATCATACTGTATATTTTTAAGTTGAACAAACGTGACAAATACAAGTGAAAAATAATTTTATTTTAGACTTGTAAAATATCGGGGTTTTATTTATAATTAGCATTAAATTCGCGTTTTTAATTGTTTCTGCGAGTTGACATCAACTTGCGGATCCACTTGAAATCTCGCGAATCGGAGAAAGGGTATAAAACAGAAGGTCAAACGAGTCAACAGATCACCGAATTCACATTACTCGCGAATTCACTTACTCTGTGCGGATCCACTTACAGGCGAAACGAGGCGAAAAAGTTATTTTCGTTTGATTTCGATTTTACGAGTACTGGAACGAGTTTTTTGATCCGTAGATATTATACATCTTCACTTTGCGCACTTTTTGAGGTATATAACAACGGATTTCACCGTATAATTAACGAGAAATCGAAGTTTTTACGAAACTAGGGTTTTGGTTTAATGTTTGATTGATTCACGACGATTAATGGATTGTTAGAACACGAATCCTTAGGATTAATGTTAAACAAACCGTAATAAACGTAAATGTATCGTTTGATTGTGTTAAAACTAACAAAATCATCGATTTTAAGTTTAAACTTGCGACGGCTGTTCATCGAACGAGTTGAAACTTCGATTCAACTCGCAGCGAGTTGACTAGCGAATCCATGAGATTAGCGAGTTCACTTCAATAGCTGTTTGATAAGTTTAGCGAGTTGATAACTTTAGCGAGTTGATCAATGTAGCGAGTTGATGAGTAAAGCGAGTTGATAAGCAAAACGAGTTGACCTCAACTCGTTAGGCCAGTTTATGCGAGTCCAGTACTTAGAAAACTTTTATTTTTTTTAAGTAGTGATATAAATGTTAAGACTTTTTAAGTAATAACTTTTATATAATTAATTTAAATTAGACTTAAGACTTTTTGTTATAAGTTAAATTCTTATATACGACTTGAGACTATTTTTGTAACAAGTTATATATAATTTCAAATTTAAACTAAGATGTTTGATGAATCTCTATTCATAATACGTAATAGTTTAAATATTTTTAATTTGCTTTGAATTGTTGTTGTCATTTGTGTTTTTACAGATATGGCTCGACAATTTGACAAAGGTCACAACATCCTTGTTGATCTGGATGTACGTGCAAAGGGAGCTAGCAAAGTAGCTCAGGTGCTTTCATTTTTGGCACGTTCACGTATACAGTATGCTGTTACAGTAAATCCTCCTATTTCTCAGGCGATTCTGACTGATTTCTGGACGGGTATAGAGCATGACGAATCGGTCAATCCACCAGAGATTCGAGCAACGGTTGGTGGACAACCTGTTGTGTTTAGTGCTGGAAATCTCCGTGAGATTTTGCAGTTTGGTACAGAGGAACAAGAGAATGGGGATGTTGAGTATCCAATGGATTTCATAGAGGGAGCTATCGGACGTATGGGATATACGGGAGATAGACGCGGACGTCAATTCCAGAAGCCTCTTGTTATTGGTCAGTGGAGGTTTCTATGGCACGTGATGAATACCGTTTTTGCACCAAAGAAGGGTGGTTTTGATGAGTTAAGCCCTGCTATTCTATCGGCTGCACTGTCCCTGGTTTACAATAAACCATACAGTTTCTGTGATTACATTTTTGGAGAGATTGTAAGACAGATATCGGGTTCTGTTCGATCACGATTTATGGTTTACCCGCGTTTTTGTATGCTGATTATTAGAGCTCGTCTACCAGAGCTTGCTATTCCTGAGCCACACTTGCGTGTAGATACTATTGGGCTCAGAGGGTATAATGCTATGTTTATGCAGACTGTGAGGAAAGAAGGGCTTGTGAAGCCTGAGGAGCGAGATCTTTTTGGGTATATTGTCGACCCGAACTACGTTGCACCGCCAAATCATGGGTGGTTAGACGTAGCTCCTGCTGCTGCTGTTGCTCCTGCTGAGGCTGATATTGTACCTGAACCTGTAGCTGAGGAAGCTCAACCTGAAGATCCACAAGGGCTCCTTGAGGATGTTCTTATTCAGGCTGGTCAGGTGGATCAGCAAGTGAATCCAGAGGTTGCTGCACAGGTTGTGCAAGAGGTTTTGGAGCAGAATGATGATGCGACAAATCCTTTGCTTCAAGACATTGAGAGTTATTTAGCACCACCTGAGGATGCTGAAGCTGAGACTGCAAATCCCGAAGTTATATTACTTGAGGATGAGCAGATACAGCTTGATAGATCAGTTGAAGTACCGACTGAGGTATTATATCTGATTAATCTTACATATATAGAACTTGTATGATAGAGCTTACGCTAATCATAAATGTTTAATATATTTATACTTTAGGATCTTGTTAGATCATCTAGAGGTCGTGATGGTGAGACGGCTTCAGATGAAGATTCTGACAATACACCTTCTCCTCCTCCGTCTCTTTCTGAAAGGAAGAGAAAAGGTAAGAGTATTTTGGAGGAAGGTACTGAGGAAGTTGAGCTTCCTTTGATGAAGCGTCCGAGAACGCTTACTATTCGAGAAGGTTAGTATTGATGATTAAAGTTAAATAATCTTAACTTGTTGTCTATCAGGAGTTGAACTGAGACAGTTAATTCTGTATACAGTTGCTCAGGATACACCGCAGGTGGAGATGGATGCACCGGTGGTTACTGAATCGATGTCTTTACCGCTTCAGGTATGAGATATAAGTTCTATAACTATGAGTGTTATGCAATTAATTAGAAATTGAGACAGAGTAATCTGTAACAATAACTGATTTTAATTGTGTTTAACTTTACAGCATGAGGTTGCTGATTTAGTTCGTGGAGCTAATTTTCCGACGAACAAGACAGCTAGATTTGCGACAAGTTTGCTTACTCAAGCTTTGTCTCAACCTCATACACCGCTTACCAGAGACTGGCATATTGAGTCTCTCACACCGCCTGGACCAAGAACGATACCTGTTACTCCAACGACTGATGCTGAAAGGATTACATCCTTAGAGTCGAGGGTAAAGGATTTGGAGAAGCTTACTTCTCAGATTCCAGAGCTGGTGTCGAGCAATCTTCTTCTTTCACAGCAGATTCTCAAGCAGAGTGAATCATACAATCTGTTGATGAAGACTCATGATACTTTGCTTGCGGACTTCAACGTACAGAGACTGAAGTTATCTTCTTTAGAGAGTCTGGTCTTGAGATCGCATTCAGGACAGTCTACTCAGGGGGAGATATTGGTATATCTGGAGTCTTGCAGAGAAAATGAGTTGAAGAGGAAGAGAGACTCTGACAAAGACGATGATCCCAATGCACCGAGTGGTGAGCAGACTGGTCCTTCAAAGACTAGTGAGCAAGCTACTATTCAGGGGGAGTCTGGTGGTAATGCTGGTGCGAGTGGTTCTGGTACTGGTACAGGTCAGACTGAAGATGAAGCTGGTGAGACATTAGCTTGACTTTAGTATAGACTGTAGTTAGTATTTGTGAACAATTGTAAAACTTAATATTATTGTGTAAATATATTCGGCTTAAAGTTATTATTATTTTAAGTAAAATATGTTTTATGTAATTTAAGTTTATATAATTATGTTAAGATAAAATAGTGATCGAAAGACTTCCGACTCATTGAGTAGTCGAGCGGCGTGTTCCGATTAATTTCGGCGGTCAAAATTTTATGATAACATATGCATTTTAGATTTGATTATGGACTTAAGACCGTAAGGTATATAAGTAATTAACAAGTTAAAAATGTATTCGTATTAACTAGACAAATGATATATAATTTAAAGGTTAAATTGATAATGAATGAGATCAATTAACACTTAGAAATTATATAAGGTAATTAATAGTAAATTTAAATGTTTGGTGATTATTCACAATGCATTAGAATTTAAAATTAATTAATATTTGTTAAGTAGACTTAAGAGATTTTGGATTGATTCAGGGTAATCAATAAAAGATTTTATAAGTTATATGTAAATTGCGTTTATATGTTAGGTTAAAATATACAAAAGAATTAATAAAGAAATTCTTAGATTGGTTCAGGGAAATCAATGAAGAATTTGAATTATTAATATATTTGTATTTATGTTTTTCTCTTAGGATTGGAGATGCTTGATCTATCTGAATCGGAAGATGATATTTTTGATGAGATAAATGAAGACATTGATTTTGATCTTGAGGATGGAGAATTTCAACCACCTACAGATTGGACTGCTGTACCTGAGAATGTGCAAGACATGGGAGTAGATCTAGATGCAAATATTGATGAACACCATGTGAGCCCATCTAGGACAGAAGTTGTTATTGAAAATGAACAAGGTCCAACAATCGTCGATATAGATGAAGATATTGATGATTCAACCTCTGATGAAGAAGAAGAAGTTCTTGTTCAAACCAAGAATCCTGCTGTTGTATTTAGGAAACTTCCAAAGAAGAAGAAGAAGATTGGAATTTCTGAAGTTGATGTTACGAAAAAGCGTGTACCACGTAAAGGGATTATTGGTTGGTACTTTGACTCAGAACTAAAGCTTTTTGCGATCAAAAGGTTTGACGGAGTTCAATATTTTGAAAGAAAGCTTGCAGTTTTTAGTTCTCTACCACGTTATGAAATACGTGATTTGGCTAGATTAGAGATTAACAACCCAAGTCGTGATGATTATGCTGATCGTGTTGAAAGAATCATTAGACATGAGGTTGGTATGAATAAGTTTGTTCAGATTAAGCCAAGAAAGGGAAAGACTGTGAAGTTACAAGAGAGAAGTCAAAGAACAGGAAGAAGAAGAAGGAAGAAAGTTTACCCAGCTGTTAGATGCATACAGCAGATTCCACTGAAGACAATGCCACAAGATATTCTGGGTAATATGAAGAGATGGCATGTAGATTCAGGAACTGGAGAAGCTGTTATGGTTGAAGCTGATGATGAGGTTGAAGGTGGTGAAAGAGAAATCTTTAGAGTTTATGATCATCGACACCTGATGAATATGTCGAGAAAGGATCTGTTAAAGTTAAACGAGAACAGAATTTTGACGACTATTGAATGGGCTGATTTAGCAAGAGATTATCAGTTGATGGTTAAAACTTGTATCAAGATGAAGATTTACGCAGGTAGTAAGATTTACAAATGAAGACCAAAGACAAGCGTGAAGATAAAGACGCTAGAGCTATTGTCAAGGGGGAGTCTGTTGGGACATAGATTGTGACAACAGATCTAGCTTGAAATAGGACTGGTGTAATTATTATTACGTTTGTATATTGGTTTAGATTTGTAAATAAATATTTGTTTTGTTAGTAATATTCGTTAAACATATTATGGTGTTAAGTTGGACGAATGTTAAATACGAAATAAATACATTATGTGCGAGTCGAGTTCTCAGGTCGCGAGACTAACGAGCCGAGATGAGAACTGAACTCGTGGACACAGATAGGAATAACGAGCCGAAGCATAATGGGCTTGGGCTTGCAGAACGAGTCGAGTCAACTCGTAGGCCCAGCGGCAGCGAGTTGAGACGACATATTTAATGTTTTTCATTCGTGAAAAACATAACACCTTTAACACTTTTAACATACTTTCTGATCTGCGATTCCAGCAAACCAGAGAAGAACTAAACTTAAAGGCTAGACTTTGACGATTCATCGTTTAAAGTTAAGCTTTATTAAAACGCAATACGAACATATTCGTTGTTAGTAAGATAACACCGTATTGAGGGATTCTGCACCTTAATACTACAGATAACGAAGTTATCGATCCTAAAACTAGGGGACTTACATCTGGTATCAGAGCTTTCGGGCTAAATACGAGTGTGTTCATAAGTTTTAGTGATATTGCGTTTTTGATTCGGGTCGTTTTTACGTGCATACTTGCAATACTAACGATCAAAATCATTCTCTGGAAGTTTTAGGGTTAGTTTACAGTCGAAATTCTCTGTTTCGTTCGTAAAAATACCTTAAATTTTCGTTTTTCGGGTTTAACATATTTTTACAAAATGACATGGCAAGGAAAATTCACCAATCACATCTTTATTTTTTCTCTCTCATACTTCTCTCTCTTAATGTTATTGGTACAAGTCATTTTGTGGGTAAAACTTTGTAAAAATTGTGTGAGTTTATCATTTTCCTTCAACAAAACCCGGGGGATAGACCCAACATGTCTACCGTAGTTATGATGCTGAGTAGTGATGGTCAGTTGCCCGAACCAAAACCGCCTGGTTTTTATACAGAAGTTGATAGATTTGGACCTGTGAATTCTTCTAACATACATACAAAAGACTCAAACAATGAAGTCACGATTACATCTTTAAGTCCTAGATAAATTGAGTATCATTTTCAAAAACCCGAACCCGTGGGCCGTGTTATGGTATTCTTTGGATTGTTAATTTGTATCACTTTAAGTGCTTTTATGGTCATTAATTAAGTGATTTCTACGATTTGTGTCTGGTTATTTGGTATGTGAAGTTACTTTTAAAGAGAATGAATTAAGTCTTTAATAAAACTGAAAACATATGATATACTCATATATTATAATAGTATACAATTAAGTTAATAGTTTTGTCAGTTGTGGCTAAAGCACGTGTTATAGAACAATCTATTGTTTGTCAAAATTGCACAACTCAGATATCAAACAACAATGCAAATGCATTGTTCGTTGTGGTCGGCTTTCATAATTATATCATAACGTACCTACGTACGTTCTACTCGAAGAAATAATAAGAAAGTTTGTACGATAATATATCGATCATATATAACCCAAGCTTAATTGACCACCTTTCTAGTTTGGTTTACATCAAAATAAATGTTATAGACAGGGGCGGACCTAGGATATTTCGTATAGGGGGTAAAAAAAAGTTTTTTTTTTCTGTTTTCTATCATTTTGGGGGGGGGGGGGGGGGGGGGGGGGGGCAAAACTCCAAAACTGTCACTAATAACCTTAAAAAAATTATTTTTTTCCACAATTCTAGATTTTTAATGGGGGCGACTGCCCCCCATGCCCCCCTCTAGCTCTGCCCCTGGTTATAGACGACTAACCTAGTAACCTTTTAACCGATCAAAAAAAATTTAGGTGTCAACATGAAATATTATTGGTTGACAATATGTGTGACACCCGGTTATTTTCGGTCACTTTGACTTCAACTAGAAACGCTAGCTAGAACATTTAGTCTATATTTAGACTCAAAACAAGGTAAAATGCACTCACATAGATACGTAATTATTTATAATTACGCAAGAACAATCGGATGAAATCCGACAAGAACAATACGCAAAAACATATGGACGAGGTCCGACAAGAACGCGAACGTTGGTGAAACAATTTTTATTATAACGCGAAGCTATTTTAATGATAAAATAGTAGTTATACAAGAAAAGTTATTATTTTGTAAAGATAATGCACGAAATATTACGCGATTTACATAAACGCAACGTACGCGAGAAAACGCGTGATTCGAACCCGACACTCGAACGAAACCCAATAAACATTTTGGTAACTCAAGATATTGTATCTTTAAAATGTTTAGTTGATTCTAAATTACATCTTCATATCGAATACAACGCACGAAAACTTAACATTTAAAATATATAGGTTTAACGCGATTAACGTTTAACCGACCACGAGTCGTAACACGAAATTTAGGAACGAGTTTTGCTAGCCCGAGACCCACTTTGGGTCAGCCTCATTTCGGCCCAACCCAAGCCCAACCGACCCTAAACCCTTCCCCATTTATAAACCTCTTGTCTCTTTCATTTCCTCATTTCAACACCACTCTCTCTCTCTCTCTATCCTATTTTCTCCATCTCTCTCTCATTAAAATCACTAGAAACAACAGCCTAAACACCACCATCCAAGATCACCAACAACCACCACCATCTATCGTCATCATCATCATCGTTTAGCATCACTTTTCGAGGGAAGAACAAGAAAAAGTGATGTGCGTAAAGTATATGCAAATAAATTCATAACAAGTTTTAAATCAAGGATATACTAAATAAGACTTTATCACACAATTCAGGCAAGCATGACCTGTTCGTATAATATAGATGTTACAAGTAAATCCAAGGATCGAACACAGGGAATGTGTAACACCCCCAAATTTGACGATTTGCGGAAGCTTGATTTGGGTGTTACTAATCAATAACAAAGCACAAAGATAATAGCAAACGACTCTATATGCGTCGTTTTAACAAAAATATATTGATAACTGAAATGTTTACAACGTTTAAAGCGTTACATAGCTCAAGTTTAATAAAATGAGATTTCAGTACATAAGTACTTGTACAAAATATACTAATGCAAGAAAATCTCAATCGTCTGTATGCTGACTCGAGCTAAATCCTGAAGCAGAAACATCCTACTGCTGGGTACCTGCGATATATGCTAAAAGGTCAGCTATAAAGCTGGTGAGCTCACAGGTTTGAAATCAAGTAATATCGTATGAACCGCAAGATTTAAATAATGAATTGCATCCAGCAATTAAATGATAATCATCATGTATACAGCCATGAGCACATAGTTGAGCTTAACTCGAGGGCCGGGTCCCCTATAGAGAATTCCGGGCGAGGTGCCTCCACGAATGCCTAATCCACATTCGTCTTCCCAAATATTAGTACGTTCGTTTACCCGGTTAGTGCTTGCTAACCCGAACGAGGAGGGTCAATCCTATATGGTACCATATACTAATATTCACGCTACAACGTATTAACAACTATGCTGACGGAGGACTTTAAATGATTAGTTTCGAAAAACTCATGTAGTATATGAAAAGTTGGTACTTGCGTTCACATGTTAAAAGTTTGAGCAGTATATCACACCCCTGAGTAAAACAGTAAAAGAGGGGCTATGAGACTCACCTGAGTCTGAGTGTGTTTAAACAAACGTAAGTTGATTAGCCGAGTATGAAGTCCAAAGACTTGTAACCTGAGGGTGTCCACGACACGCGATGGTTATAAACATGATTGGGTATCTCAACAGATCACCCTTGTAGTTGTTCGTCCAACTATAATGTCCAAATCTCCACTATTTGGTTGATACGTTTAAGTGTTTGAAAAGTGTACGGCCCGTTGGTGACGGATTTGTAATAATAATCTCAATTATTACTATTTTGATTTCGTGGCGTTTTACTTGAAAAAGTGTTTTGATTGTGTTTTAGAAGCCGTTACGAAATCTAAGTACGGGGGTCCGGGGGCAGCGCCCCTGGCTGGGGTCGAGCTGCCAGGTCAGCTTGGAAAATTTTTATTTCTACTATATTGCTTTAACGAAAAACGCATCTGGAACCGAATTTAGGTAAAATCGAGTGATAAATTTCGAGTCTCGACACTTAGTAAAAATCTATGTTTTTGAGGTTCTGATTTGTGCGACGTAGGGTGCGACGTCGCAGGTAGGATTGCGACGTAGAGCATGACGTCGCTAAAGGCGACGTTTCGCAATTTAATGCGACGTAGGGTGCTACGTCGCTAATGCGACGTAGGTGATTTCTGCGACGTAGGGGCTTACGTCGCTAAATGCGACGTAGTGAGGTATTGGCGACGTTAAGGCTGACGTCGCTATATGCGACGTCGCAATTTAATGCGACGTTGTGACTGACGTCGCACTATGCGACGTCACGAGGTGTTTTGCGACGTAGAGGCTGACGTCGCATAAATTCCGGGCCAAATGCGACGTAGCGGTCTGTTGGCCGGAAAATGGGTCGAAAACGAGTTTTTCGGTTTCCGTTCGGTCCAAAACTTTTACCCAACCCTTATTTGAACATTATAAGTCGATACAAACCGCAAACAAGTAAAAACACTTAAAAACGAGAGGTGTCGGAAACTTACAAATCGCCGAAATGAAATTTCGGAAAGATAGAAAGATAGATCGTGTCGCGGTGGTCGTGAATCTCTAAAAATCTTGAAGATCCGAAGTCGTTTGGTATGTTTATTTTGCGTTTTTGTGAAGATTTTGGGGGTGGAGGTGGTTGGTGGTGATTAAAAAGAAAGAGAGAAAAAGATGAAGGAGAGAGAGAGGAAAAGAAATAAATGAAAGAAATGAGGTGGGAATGGGAGGTTATCCTCCCATTTTTCGCCCGCGTTCCCGCTCCGTGCGGTGTTCGTTTGCTCCGTCGTTTAAACGTTAAATAAATTATTTTATATATTAATTGGTAAGTTTTAAAATACAAATTATTACGCGATATTTTATTAAGTTATTTTACAAATAAGTTTATATTTGAATTATAAATGTAATTTGGTTTATTTAACTTGCGCGTTTTAAAGCTTTTAAATCGTGTGGGTTCAGTTTGTACGATCCGAATGAATACTAAATTTTATTATAATAATGTTTTTGACATAACAACGTTATTTAATAAAATTTGTCACCAACGTCCATATAAAATAGAATCGAAGTACATTCGATTTAAATTGCGTACGATTTAATCAAATCGCATATTCGTATATATTCAACAATATATATAATTCGATACATTAATTAGCCTAACAAGGAACTAATTACATGTATTAACATATGATTAGGCACTAATTACTAGTCCTAATGTGGCGGGTGTTACATTCTCCCCCTGTTAGAAGAATTTCGTCCCGAAATTTAGCTCGAAGTCGTGTTTGATGTAGAATCAGTGAAGAGTTGAGGATATTTGAGTCGCATTTGGTCTTCCCGTTCCCAGGTGAATTCCGGACCACGCCGCGAATTCCATCTGACCTTGACGATGGGAATACGACTTTGTTTCAGTTGTTTGACCTCACGGTCCATAATTTCAGCGGGTTCCTCAACGAAGTGAAGTTTATCATCAATACGAATTTCATCTAATGGAATAATAAGTGTCTCATCAGACAGACACTTCTTCAAGTTTGAGATATGAAAAGTAGGGTGCACGCTGCTGAGTTCGGATGGCAGCTGCAATCGATAAGCTACGGGGCCAATCCTTTCGAGGATCTCAAAAGGCCCGATGTACCGGGGATTCAACTTCCCGCGTTTGCCAAAACGGATGACGCCTTTCCAAGGCGATACTTTTAAGAGAACTCGATCCCCAACTTGGAACTCGAGCGGTTTGCGTCTCACGTCAGCATAACTTTTCTGACGATCACGTGCGGTTTTGAGTCTGTTTTGGATTTCCACAATTTTCTCAGTGGTGGCGTGAATGAGTTCAGGACCAGTGAGTTGACTATCTCCCACTTCAGTCCAACAGATCGGTGATCGGCACCTACGACCGTACAGTGCCTCAAAGGGTGCAGCCTTAATGCTGGCATGATAACTGTTATTGTACGAAAATTCGCACAACGGTAGATGTTTTTCCCAATTTGTACCGAAATCAACTACGCAAGCGCGTAGCATATCTTCCAAGGTTTGAATGGTTCGTTCACTTTGGCCGTCTGTTTGAGGATGGTACGCGGTACTCATATCGAGACGGGTACCCAATGCTTTTTGAAGTGATTGCCAAAAGTGAGAAGTGAAACGGGCATCTCTGTCAGAGATGATCGAGATTGGAACACCATGATGAGAAATGATTTCCTTGATGTAAATTTGTGTAAGGCGTTCCATTTTATCGTTTTCTTTGATTGCCAGGAAATGAGCAGATTTGGTGAGACGATCAACGATCACCCAAATGGTATCGCAACCGTTCGATGACTTGGGTAGTTTGGTTATGAAATCCATGGCAATTTGATCCCATTTCCATTCAGGAATTTCAGGTTGTTGAAGTAAACCAGGAGGTTTCTGATGTTCGGTTTTGACTTTCGAGCAAGTAAGACACTTGCTGACATAAGTGGCGATTTCGGCTTTCATGTTCGGCCACCAGTAAAATTCCTTGATGCCGTGGTACATCTTATCGGATCCAGGATGAATAGAATATTTAGACTTGTGAGCCTCGTCCATCACCAAGTCTCGTAGGTTCCCAAAACTAGGCAACCATATTCGGTTTGAGAAATACCTAATCCCGTTAGGTTTGATTTCAAATTGTTTGTCAATACCCCGTAAGGCTTCATTTTTGATGTGTTCAGATTCCAGGGCTTCGATTTGAGCGGTATGAATTTGAATAGTAAGATCGTTATGGATGGTCATACTGAGGGCTCGGACTCGAAGTGGTTTTGGTCGTTCTTTACGGCTGAGGGCATCGGCTACAACATTAGCCTTCCCCGGATGGTACTTGATCTCGCAATCGTAATCGGTAAGCAACTCGACCCATCGACGTTGCCTCATATTGAGATCCTTCTGATCGAAGATATGTTGGAGACTTTTGTGATCGGTAAAGATTGTGCACTTAGTGCCGTAGAGATAATGTCTCCAGATTTTGAGAGCAAAAACGACAGCTCCAAGCTCGAGATCATGAGTGGTGTAGTTCTTTTCGTGAATTTTTAGCTGTCGTGAGGCATAAGCAATAACCTTGTCTCGTTGCATCAACACGCAACCAAGACCTTGGTGAGAAGCATCGCAGTATACCACGAAGTCATCGGTGCCTTCGGGTAAGGATAGGATCGGAGCACTGCAAAGCTTTTGTTTCAGGAGTTGGAACGCTGACTCTTGTTTCTCGGTCCAATCGAACCTTTTATCCTTCTGTGTCAGTACCGTGAGTGGCTGAGCTATTTTGGAGAAATTTTCGATAAATCGCCGATAGTACCCAGCAAGACCCAAGAATTGTCGTACTTCAGTTGCAGAGGTGGGTGCTTGCCAGTCTTTGATAGCCTCGACTTTTGATGGGTCCACGTGAATTCCCTGACTGTCGATCACGTGACCAAGAAATTGAACGGTTTGGATCCAGAACTCACACTTAGAGAATTTAGCATAAAGCTCCTCGTGTCTAAGTAGTTCAAGGATGGTTCTGAGGTGTTGCGCATGTTCTTGCTCGTTGCGCGAGTAAATGAGTATGTCATCGATAAAGACAATGACAAACTTATCGAGGTACGGTTTGCACACCCGGTTCATGAGGTCCATGAATACAGCCGGTGCGTTGGTTAGACCAAAGGGCATCACTTGGAATTCGTAGTGCCCGTAACGAGTTCTGAAAGCAGTTTTTGGAATATCGGCGTCGCGAACTCGTAACTGATGATAACCTGATCGCAGGTCGATTTTTGAGTAGAAACTTGAACCCTGAAGTTGGTCGAATAAATCATCAATGCGAGGAAGTGGATAACGGTTCTTGACGGTCAATTTGTTCAACTCCCGATAGTCGATGCACATTCGGAATGAACCGTCCTTCTTTTTGACAAATAAGACCGGAGCTCCCCAAGGTGAAGAACTCGGTCTAATGAATCCTCGATCCAGAAGTTCCTGTAACTGAGAGGACAACTCCTGAAGTTCGGATGGGGCTAAACGGTACGGTGCGCGGGCCACCGGTGCGGCACCCGGCACGAGATCAATTGAGAACTCGACCTGTCTAGATGGAGGTAAACCAGGCAGTTCTTCTGGAAAGACTTCGGGAAAGTCTCTAACAATTGGCACATCTTCAAGTCGCTTCTCCTCCGACTTCTTCTCTGTGATGTGTGCAAGTATTGCGGGGTAACCCTTTCTCAGAAATTTTCGGGTTTTTAAACAGGAGATTATATTGAGTCCAGTCCCACCGGTCTCCCCCTGTATGATCAAGGTTCCACCAACGGCGAGTGGGATACGGACGATTTTATCGTGACAAACAATTTCAGCTCGATGTTTGGACGACCAGTCCATTCCAATAATGACGTCGAAACTTCCGATTTCAATGGGTATAAGGTCGATCGAAAAGGTTTCATCAGCTAGGTTTAAAGTGCAATTAGGTATCACACTGGTGGTTTCTACAAGTTTTCCATTGGCTAGCTCTACAGTGTACTTAACATCTAAGGTAACAGGAGTGATGTCAAGTAATGGGCAAAAATCATCGGAGATAAAGCTTCTATCAGCACCAGTATCAAATAGAACAGAAGCAGTTAAGTTGTTGAGGAGGAACATACCCGAGACCACATTCGGGTCCTGGCGGGCGTCCCCAGATTTGATGACGAAAGCTCTGCTGCGGGTGTTGTTGTTGTTGTTGTTGCTGCGGTTGTTGTTGTTGTTGTTGCGGTTCTTCAGTTTTGGGCACGTATCCCTGAAATGCCCAGGGTTTCCACACTCAAAACATACTTTGGGTGGTCTGGTGTTGTTGTTGGAGTTGTTGTTGGTGGGTGAGCGGCAGTCTTTGGTGAGATGGCCGTACCTCTTGCAGTTGTTGCAAAAGGGACCACAAGAACCCTCATGGTGAAGTCTGCACTTGGGACAATATGGTTTGCTCCCAGTGTAACCCCGGATGATGTCAGTGGTGGTGTTGTAGGCTTTGATGGTGTCGGGTTTCTTGTTTTGTTGGTTGGAGTGGTTGTTGTGGTGGTCGGACCACTTGCGTTTGTTGTTTTGGGAGGATGAAGTGGGTGGTTCAGAATCTTGGCTCATAGACATCAGGTCTTGGGCCAATGAGATTGCACCGTCAATGGTGGTTGGTTTGGAAGAGATGACGTGTCCCCGAACAAAATCAGGGAGACCAAGGGCGTACTTCCTGATTTTATCAGGTTCAGTGCTTACCATAGCTGGGCGGAGGGCAGCTAGTTGTTGAAACCTGGTGGTATAACCATCGATGTCACCACCCTGAACCTTTAAGTTCCAGAACTCCTCATCCAGCTTTTGGAGTTTGGCGATAGAGCAGTACTTGGCAGTGAGTTTGGCTTTCAATTCCTCCCAAGTGATTTGGTAGGCAATGTCAGCACCCACTGATTGGGTATATGAATTCCACCAAGAGTGGGCATCATCTTCAAGAGAGCAGGTGGCGAAGTTTACTTTGTCGTTCTCCGCGCATTTGCTGACACGGAAAACAGTTTCCATTTTCTCGAACCATCTGATCAGTCCGATGGCTCCTTCAGAACCCTTGAAACTCGAGGGTTTGCAGCTTTGGAAGTCCTTGTAAGAACAAGGTTTGGTGGTAGAGGTTCCAGCGGTATCGCTGTTTCTTGTGGAGTTGGGTGGGGTATTCCGAGCCAAGGCTTCAGTAACAGCCTGGGTTATGAGTGACGTAATCTGAGCATCAGTGTAAGGTCTGGTCTTTGGCGGCATGATTCTTCAATAAAAGAAATGAAGATACATGAGATTTTGCAAGAAAGTTGTATTTATCTCAGATGTACATGTATAAAAGCAGCAATACATAACATCAACAGGAAAAATGGCAATTAATATGAGTCGAAAACAGCAAGAATACTTGATAGATGATACGAGTTTAAAGGTTACATCCTACAGATGTATTACAAAAGATGTCGGGAATTGTTACATCCGACCGAATTATAGAATAGCGCGTAGATAGTTACTAGATTACAGGGTAGATTACAAGACAAAGACTACACTAGTCTTAACGTAGATTAATTTGTTCCATCATCGTGACAAGACGGTCCACAGTGTTTGCAAGCCTGCTAGCTTGTCGGGCGTTGTCTTCTGCTAGTGCAAGTCGTTGTGTTAGTCCACGCGCATATTCTTCTGCCTCAAGTGAGCGTTGCACACATTCATCCATCCTTTGTTGCAGAAGGGCATTTTCCACCCTTATTTCTATTATTTGATTACGAAGGATATCCATGTTGTTGTTAGTGGTTTCAAGATCGTCGGAGACTTGTTCTATGCGTTCGAGGGATGTAAGTCTCCAGTTTTCGTTTGTTTCCTGCAACACGACATCCATGGTGCGAAGTCGCTGCTCGTGTTGATTTACCCTAGCAGTTAAAGCCGGTAAGGCGATGTGAGTGGGATACGGGCCAGCTCGAGGCAACCTGTTGTTCCTCCTTGCTACCCTTGGGTTCTGCGACCCGGATGGAGAACGAGATGAATTTGATGGGATGTTTGCCATTTCTGAGACAAAGCGTTAGTAAGATTGAGGCCTATATTCATATAGCTCCTATATAATATAGCCTATTGAGTGTCTAGCATAAACATGTTTAAGTCTCGGTTCTCTCGAGGTCAGAGTCTTCTATTGTACCCTGTTCAGCCATAACTACTTTCAGGTCTTACATCATCCTTGCTTAATTGTACATAGTTGATCAGGCTATGTTAAATTAAACTCGTATGTTGTAATTCCTGAACCAGTCATACCTAATAAGGAATACGGCCTAATGGTCATAGTCTAGGCTCACTAAATGCAACCTAGTTCACTATAACCTTAGGCTCTGATACCAATCTGTAACACCCCCAAATTTGACGATTTGCGGAAGCTTGATTTGGGTGTTACTAATCAATAACAAAGCACAAAGATAATAGCAAACGACTCTATATGCGTCGTTTTAACAAAAATATATTGATAACTGAAATGTTTACAACGTTTAAAGCGTTACATAGCTCAAGTTTAATAAAATGAGATTTCAGTACATAAGTACTTGTACAAAATATACTAATGCAAGAAAATCTCAATCGTCTGTATGCTGACTCGAGCTAAATCCTGAAGCAGAAACATCCTACTGCTGGGTACCTGCGATATATGCTAAAAGGTCAGCTATAAAGCTGGTGAGCTCACAGGTTTGAAATCAAGTAATATCGTATGAACCGCAAGATTTAAATAATGAATTGCATCCAGCAATTAAATGATAATCATCATGTATACAGCCATGAGCACATAGTTGAGCTTAACTCGAGGGCCGGGTCCCCTATAGAGAATTCCGGGCGAGGTGCCTCCACGAATGCCTAATCCACATTCGTCTTCCCAAATATTAGTACGTTCGTTTACCCGGTTAGTGCTTGCTAACCCGAACGAGGAGGGTCAATCCTATATGGTACCATATACTAATATTCACGCTACAACGTATTAACAACTATGCTGACGGAGGACTTTAAATGATTAGTTTCGAAAAACTCATGTAGTATATGAAAAGTTGGTACTTGCGTTCACATGTTAAAAGTTTGAGCAGTATATCACACCCCTGAGTAAAACAGTAAAAGAGGGGCTATGAGACTCACCTGAGTCTGAGTGTGTTTAAACAAACGTAAGTTGATTAGCCGAGTATGAAGTCCAAAGACTTGTAACCTGAGGGTGTCCACGACACGCGATGGTTATAAACATGATTGGGTATCTCAACAGATCACCCTTGTAGTTGTTCGTCCAACTATAATGTCCAAATCTCCACTATTTGGTTGATACGTTTAAGTGTTTGAAAAGTGTACGGCCCGTTGGTGACGGATTTGTAATAATAATCTCAATTATTACTATTTTGATTTCGTGGCGTTTTACTTGAAAAAGTGTTTTGATTGTGTTTTAGAAGCCGTTACGAAATCTAAGTACGGGGGTCCGGGGGCAGCGCCCCTGGCTGGGGTCGAGCTGCCAGGTCAGCTTGGAAAATTTTTATTTCTACTATATTGCTTTAACGAAAAACGCATCTGGAACCGAATTTAGGTAAAATCGAGTGATAAATTTCGAGTCTCGACACTTAGTAAAAATCTATGTTTTTGAGGTTCTGATTTGTGCGACGTAGGGTGCGACGTCGCAGGTAGGATTGCGACGTAGAGCATGACGTCGCTAAAGGCGACGTTTCGCAATTTAATGCGACGTAGGGTGCTACGTCGCTAATGCGACGTAGGTGATTTCTGCGACGTAGGGGCTTACGTCGCTAAATGCGACGTAGTGAGGTATTGGCGACGTTAAGGCTGACGTCGCTATATGCGACGTCGCAATTTAATGCGACGTTGTGACTGACGTCGCACTATGCGACGTCACGAGGTGTTTTGCGACGTAGAGGCTGACGTCGCATAAATTCCGGGCCAAATGCGACGTAGCGGTCTGTTGGCCGGAAAATGGGTCGAAAACGAGTTTTTCGGTTTCCGTTCGGTCCAAAACTTTTACCCAACCCTTATTTGAACATTATAAGTCGATACAAACCGCAAACAAGTAAAAACACTTAAAAACGAGAGGTGTCGGAAACTTACAAATCGCCGAAATGAAATTTCGGAAAGATAGAAAGATAGATCGTGTCGCGGTGGTCGTGAATCTCTAAAAATCTTGAAGATCCGAAGTCGTTTGGTATGTTTATTTTGCGTTTTTGTGAAGATTTTGGGGGTGGAGGTGGTTGGTGGTGATTAAAAAGAAAGAGAGAAAAAGATGAAGGAGAGAGAGAGGAAAAGAAATAAATGAAAGAAATGAGGTGGGAATGGGAGGTTATCCTCCCATTTTTCGCCCGCGTTCCCGCTCCGTGCGGTGTTCGTTTGCTCCGTCGTTTAAACGTTAAATAAATTATTTTATATATTAATTGGTAAGTTTTAAAATACAAATTATTACGCGATATTTTATTAAGTTATTTTACAAATAAGTTTATATTTGAATTATAAATGTAATTTGGTTTATTTAACTTGCGCGTTTTAAAGCTTTTAAATCGTGTGGGTTCAGTTTGTACGATCCGAATGAATACTAAATTTTATTATAATAATGTTTTTGACATAACAACGTTATTTAATAAAATTTGTCACCAACGTCCATATAAAATAGAATCGAAGTACATTCGATTTAAATTGCGTACGATTTAATCAAATCGCATATTCGTATATATTCAACAATATATATAATTCGATACATTAATTAGCCTAACAAGGAACTAATTACATGTATTAACATATGATTAGGCACTAATTACTAGTCCTAATGTGGCGGGTGTTACAGAATGTTTATTAAAATAATTAATTTATTCTACAATTAATATTACAATTACAGTTAATTACAATTAATATTACAGATAAGGGGTGTACGTTTTAATTCCGTATAAATATATATTTATATTTACTTTTGATATCTAACTAGGATATACAAGACAATTAAAGTATTAAAGAATTATTTAAGCAGAATAAGGTAGATAGAAGATATATTTTATCTAGACTAGCTATGTTGTATTATTATTATCCTATATGTTTATCTTTGTCAGCCAATTGATCTATGTTGAAATATAAAAGTAGATAAAGGCCTTGGTCAAGCTCAATATCCTAAGATTAAGCTCTTCAACGTATTACTAAGGTTAACTAGCTTCAAGGTCTTGAATGTTATTACCTAATTAATTATAGTTTAATAGTAATAATTATAACCTATCACCAAGTTCTCGTTTATCTAGGTATAATTATAACGTTAACCTAAATTATTAATCAATATCAAGCAAAAGTTCTCTTGTCAAGAATATCATAATCGTATAATTAATATAGATATAACCTATCACCAAGTTCTCGTTTATCTAGGTATAATTATAATGTTAACCTAAATTATTAATCAATATCAAGCAAAAGTTCTCTTGTCAAGAATATCATAATCATATGATTAATATAGATATAACCTTAAGTAAACAATCATAGAATCAATTAACATAAACATATAATCAAATAATCATACAAACATCATTCATCTAAACAAATATGTCAAAGAAATAATCAATAATCATTGATAATATAAACAAGATTCCAAATACAGGTAAACAGTCATTTATCAAGTAAAAGGACTTAGAATACAAACCAAAGATATTGAATTACCCTTCGTTAGGTTTGAAGGTCTTCAATCCCTAGCCTCCAAATTCAACTTAAAGTCGTTCTTTAACCCTAATAATCGACTTTTACCTCTAAAATTCGTATATCCCTAACCTTAACCCGTAGCCTCTATTTATAGTTTTTAGAACCGCCAGTCCAACCGCCGGTTGGACCTCCCAACCGCCGGTTGGGTTAACTTGCTCTCGAAGTCCAACTCTGCGTCTGGAACCGCCTTTGATTAAATATATTCAACCGCCGGTTGGTTAATCCAACCGCCGGTTGGGTCTTCATTCCAGAATCTTCCAACTTCAGGCCAGGCTTCTTTCTTGGGCTTTGATGTGTGCTAAGTATAGGCAATTGTTGGGACATAGATTGTGACAACAGATCTAGCTTGAAATAGGACTGGTGTAATTATTATTACGTTTGTATATTGGTTTAGATTTGTAAATAAATATTTGTTTTGTTAGTAATATTCGTTAAACATATTATGGTGTTAAGTTGGACGAATGTTAAATACGAAATAAATACATTATGTGCGAGTCGAGTTCTCAGGTCGCGAGACTAACGAGCCGAGATGAGAACTGAACTCGTGGACACAGATAGGAATAACGAGCCGAAGCATAATGGGCTTGGGCTTGCAAAACGAGTCGAGTCAACTCGCAGGCCCAGCGGCAGCGAGTTGAGACGACATATTTAATGTTTTTCATTCGTGAAAAACATAACACCTTTAACACTTTTAACATACTTTCTGATCTGCGATTCCAGCAAACCAGAGAAGAACTAAACTTAAAGGCTAGACTTTGACGATTCATCGTTTAAAGTTAAGCTTTATTAAAACGCAATACGAACATATTCGTTGTTAGTAAGATAACACCGTATTGAGGGATTCCGCACCTTAATACTACAGATAACGAAGTTATCGATCCTAAAACTAGGGGACTTACAGCAATTATAATCACAAGTTTTAAATTAAGGAAATACTAAATAATACTATCACACAATTCAGGCAAGATTAACCCGTTCGTATAATATAGCTTTATAAGTAAGTCCAAGTTCGAACACAGGGAACGTGATTCTAATTTATAACTAATTATCTATTTACTCCTAATTACAACTATTTACAATTATTCACAATAATATACAAGACAAGGGGGACGTTTTAGTTCCGAACGAACATATTTATAATTGATACAGATTCTAATAGATAAGTCTAAGGTTCAACTTAAGAATACTCAATTGGATAGAAGATTATAATTATTCAAACTATTATTTACTAAACTTATTAAACTTACTTATGTCTATTTGCTTGTTGGCTATCATTATTGGTGAATTACTAATGTAGAAAATTACTTAGGCTTAAGCTAATCTTCATCATAGCAACACAATCATTAGGTTACGCAAAGTATCACTAATTATTAAGATCTATCAGCAGTTTATTAGTACAATTTCATCGGTATGGCGTGAATCACAATATTACTTTACATCAATGAATTATATTCTTCGTCTATCGCATAAGGTTAAGATCAAGACATAAACACAATCACTTAATTTATAAAAAACTTAATATGGCCATCCTCGTTCAATATAAATCAGTTAACTATGTCAAGAACCATCATTAATATATTATAATATAGATAATTCTTGTATAATAAACATTCAATAATATAGTTCCAACATAAACATAAATTCATATAATAAACTCAATAAACATTCATTTAAATAGTTATAACGAAAACCTAATTCACAATTAAATCAAATAAACAATATCCATACATTAACTTAATAAGGTTATTAAAGTTACAAGGATAAAGAAACCGAACCAATTGTCGAACCAACTTTTCCTAGGGTTAAAAACCTTCAAACCCTAGCTCCTTAGCCTCCAAATTCGCACCTTAAGTCTACTTTAAACCCTAATATTCGACTTTGTATTCTAAGAATCGTATATGGTTAAGCCTGAATGAGGCCTCTATTTATAGTTTTACAAACCGCCAGTCCAACCGCCGGTTGGACCTCCCAACCGCCGGTTGGGTTAACTTGAGTCCTACTCCAACTCCGATTCTTCCACCGCCTTAATCCCTTAATACCCCAACCGCCGGTTGGGTAATCCAACCGCCGGTTGGACCTTCTTTCCAGAATATTCCAACTTCGGGCCAGGCTTCTATTTGGGCTTTCCTTCTTTAAATACGAGTTTTAATCTTCATTTTGGCCCAATTCTTCAATATTATCATTTTAGTCTTCAATTCTTTAAGGTTTAAGCTCCAACTTCTTTAAGTACTTCATTTTCTTCAGTTTTGGATTTGTTCTCATTCCTTTTTTTTTCAATCTTTAATTAAAATACATATCTGCAAATATTAACGAAATAAGTATCTAAAACCATATAAATGCATTAAAATGTATATAAATATAGGGTTAAATTACTATAAAATATACTATCTATTTGATGCTTATCAAATATCCCCACACTTAAGTTCTGCTTGTCCTCAAGTAGAATACTGAATAAAAATTAAAAATAAGCATCAAACTAATATTTAAGAATCAGAATACCAATACTAAAAATCTGTTTCATAAATTAAAAATTTAAACAATTTAGTTAACATGGATAACTATAATGTACAAATAAAAATTATTATTATTCATGCAATATATAGTTCATGAACGATTACTAATATATTTGTCCACTTTAAACAATCTATATTTATACTTCTGAATACACCTTTATTGTTAGTATGTATATTACTTATGATTTCCACATATGATATACTCTTAAACTTAATCATGCAACTTACTTTTATATTCCAAATAAATATATGAAATCCATTTTTAAGAATTAAGACATTGGTGACAGGTCTGCATTTTCATGCAACAGAGCGACATAACTTGATTCAGGTAAAGCAGTTTTATTTAAATCAAACCAGCGGTGACAGGTCTGTACAGCCGTACAACAAAGCGACATAGTTTGATTTTTTCTTTATTATTATTTTTTTTATTTCTGAAATCAAACCAAATGTTTTCATATAAGTATAAAGATATATAAAATTATCGCATGATAAATCCAAGAATTAAGACTTTTACGTCATACATCATATTATGTATCATAAAATAATAAACAAGTTATTTTTATTAATTTCTTAAAATTAAGAAATCTTTATATAGATTGCCTATTAGTAAATCATATCATGTAACTATATATCACTCCTTATTAAGTAGCTTACGTTATATATACAAAACAGTTAATCCACATTAAAGTTTAAACTTTTAAATACAAAACAAAACTTTTAACAAAAGTATTTTAACTAATAAATACTTTGTTATTCACTTAAAAATTTTAAATTTTTAATAAAATTTAAGAACAATAGAAACTTAAATGATTAATTAAAGAAATTTTTTTTCTTACGAACCATATCCCCACACTTAAATTATACAATGCCCTCATTGTATAAAAATTGATAAACAAAAGTGAGTAAGGGAAAGAAAAATTGAATAGAAAACTCCCCTGACTGAAATTATAAATTTCATCATTGGCTAAGAAAAATCTGCTTGGTTGATTCCTTGATCTCTTGAAAAATAATGTACAACATCCACACTTTCGTAGTTAATCACGATTGCATTTAGCATATGCAATAAGCCTTTAAACCCCTAGGTATCCCAAGTAGACGAGTTATAGTCTCGTGAGGGTTTCCAAGGAACACACCCACAAAGTTCATAATTAATAAGATAAACTTATTAAATTTCCAAAAATTCCAATTTCAATACATTATTCAGCTGTACTATATCATACGCCAGCTTCGAAAAGTGGCAACAATATTCTAAAAATAAACAAGCAAATATATTAAACATACCAAATATAAAAATAAAAACTAAAATTAAAATGAAAAATACAAATTAAAGATAGTCTAGAAACATATAACCACATGCTACTAAATTTTGTCATTTCTAATGGGCCAGTTGGGCAATAAAAACTTATGAAACTACTGCTATTCGTCAATTTATCTCCTAATAAAGCCAAAAAAATATTCAACCTCTAGTTGGGTACCTACAACTATCGGCTTCCTAATTTAATTAATGGCAGGAGTCTTAGATAAAAGTACATGCAATGTAGCTCCAACTTCTTAATTTAAAATTTTAATTTTCCACTAGTGTTAATAAAAATGAAGATCTTAACTTATTATGAAAACTACGTTTACCATACATATTAACATAAATAAGTTCTCGATTAAAACCCCAAAGTTTTACACTTATCACCTAATCTGAATCTCTAAACAAGAATTGAAAATATTAGAATCAATTTTAAGAGAAATTATTTTACTAGAGTGAACTCTAAATAACAAATTTCTCAGAAACTAAATATGACAATTCCGTAATTAGATATTCCCAAAATATGAATCCTTAACAAATATTACAACAATTTACTTTAAGAATAATTGAATGGTGTTCTTTGGTTGTTGTGAAAAAGTGTGGTAATTATAACTGCTGCTTTTAGTGTTTAATCGAAAAAGTGTCCAACCGCCGGTTAAATATTTCAGTCGCCGGTTGGTTGCTAGCAGCGATTTTTTGAAAATAACGACCTTTATCATATTTTATTTAATTAGCCCTATTTAATTTAATTTACGTTGCAACATTTTCTAGTGATTATGGTTTCTTAAATCTATCCTTAATAACAAACTAAAAATAAAAACTAAAAATAAAGTAAAATCTACTAAACTAAATCTACCTAAAAAATTCTACAATATAATATACAAGCACGGGTTGCCTCCCGAGAAGCGCTTGTTTTTGTTCGAGTCACTAGCTTGACTCCAAAATTATTTACCTAAAAATCTAGTGACTTTTCCCACACTTAAAACTAAGCATGGATGGTAATATCTATAAATAATCCAAAAATTTTAATTTAATAAAATTAAAGAAAAGAAATAATTATCGTTTAATGCAGGCATTTGTCCAGACCGTGATGCTCCATGATTTTCCAAAAACTGTGAGAAACTTGCTTTTCGCTCGAATTGCCAAAAAGGATCTTCATATTGATAAAACAATGAACATGTGCTTATAGACACTACAATCGTTGGTTGTGTCGACTCAACCACCGTTTGGATTTCAACTGTCGACTTTGTTGTAATCCAACTGTTGTTTGATATCCAATTACCGCAAATTCTGTTTTCGATTTCTTCTCCAATCCTTACCATTTCTTGATCATCTTCTTTTAATTGTTCCTCCTCTTTATTACAATCAAGTAACGAAAATGATTCCTCATCAGAGTCGTAATGATCAAATTTAGGCAAAATTGACCAATCTATCTCCATATCTTCTTCATGTTTGAATTTACTAAAAATTTCGTTAGAAAATAAGGATTTAGAAAATTGAGGATACTTATCGATTTGGTTGTCCATCCCTTCAAGTTGCTGAATGGTGATTCCTCCACTGTGATAAAGAATTTTGGTCTCTTCCTTTCTTTTACTTGAAGTTTCCATAAATTGTGGAGCTCTCACAATCGATGCTTCTGATAAACTTGTGAAAATGTCATTTGGAAATCTATTCATGTATTCCTCAATTGTCATGTTAGCATTATCTTCATTCATATGATAGTTTCTCGAGTTTTGAGAAATTAATGAAATATTATTCATGGGTTGGTACATACCTGATAAACTAAGAGAAAAAGAAAAAGAGTAGAAAAGAAAAGATAATAAAAACTAAATAAAAATAAAATTGATAGATCCGGATGTGTTAGAATCCGGTTGGTGTAGACTAATCACAATAATCTAATAATAAAACACATTCAAAATTAAATAATTGAAAAAGAATACCTAACCCAACCCAACCTTAGAAATGGTTTAGTTAGTAATGCAAGTTAGTTGTTATACAAATGATTTTTTTTTTTTAAAGTTAGATGGTTGAATTTCTTCAACAAAGCTAGTCAATAGATCTCGGTAGCTCCATTGATAGTACACAAAAGCGGAGAAACAGGTCAGCGCGAAGCGTATTAAAAACATATCTCTTTCGAGAAGCCCCTTACCTCTTATATGATAAATCAATGAAGTAGGGCTTTACTCTCCTTATACCTTTGTTTTTGTCAATATTCTCAATGGGTGAGCCGATATTTCTTATTGATATTGCAAAGTATTAGAAATAAAAAATATACAGGGAAAATAATTAGTTTAATTAAAATACACCGCTTCCCCGACAGAACAAAAGTCCAACCGGTTAAGTGTCCCTGGCAGCGGCGCCAAAAACTTGATGTGTGCTAAGTATATGCAATTATAATCACAAGTTTTAAATTAAGGAAATACTAAATAATACTATCACACAATTCAGGCAAGATTAACCCGTTCGTATAATATAGCTTTATAAGTAAGTCCAAGTTCGAACACAGGGAACGTGATTCTAATTTATAACTAATTATCTATTTACTCCTAATTACAACTATTTACAATTATTCACAATAATATACAAGACAAGGGGGACGTTTTAGTTCCGAACGAACATATTTATAATTGATACAGATTCTAATAGATAAGTCTAAGGTTCAACTTAAGAATACTCAATTGGATAGAAGATTATAATTATTCAAACTATTATTTACTAAACTTATTAAACTTACTTATGTCTATTTGCTTGTTGGCTATTATTATTGGTGAATTACTAATGTAGAAAATTACTTAGGCTTAAGCTAATCTTCATCATAGCAACACAATCATAAGGTTACGCAAAGTATCACTAATTATTAAGATCTATCAGCAGTTTATTAGTACAATTTCATCGGTATGGCGTGAATCACAATATTACTTTACATCAATGAATTATATTCTTCGTCTATCGCATAAGGTTAAGATCAAGACATAAACACAATCACTTAATTTATAAAAACTTAATATGGTCATCCTCGGTCAATATAAATCAGTTAACTATGTCAAGAACCATCATTAATATATTATAATATAGATAATTCTTGTATAATAAACATTCAATAATATAGTTCCAACATAAACATAAATTCATATAATAAACTCAATAAACATTCATTTAAATAGTTATAACGAAAACCTAATTCACAATTAAATCAAATAAACAATATCCATACATTAACTCAATAAGGTTATTAAAGTTACAATGATAAAGAAACCGAACCAATTGTCGAACAAGCTTTTCCTAGGGTTAAAAACCTTCAAACCCTAGCTCCTTAGCCTCCAAATTTGCACCTTAGGTCGACCTTAAACCCTAATATTCGACTTTGTATTCTAAGAATCGTATATGGTTAAGCCTGAATGAGGCCTCTATTTATAGTTTTACAAACCGCCAGTCCAACAGCCGGTTGGACCTCCTAACCGCCGGTTGGGTTAACTTGAGTCCTACTCCAACTCCGCGTCTTCCACCGCCTTAATCCCTTAATACCCCAACCGCCGATTGGGTAATCCAACCGCCGGTTAGACCTTCTTTCCAGAATATTCCAACTTCGGGCCAGGCTTCTATTTGGGCTTTCCTTCTTCAAATACGAGTTTTAATCTTCATTTTGGCCCAATTCTTCAATATTATCATTTTAGTCTTCAATTCTTTAAGGTTTAAGCTCCAACTTCTTTAAGTACTTCATTTTCTTCAGTTTTAGATTTGTTCTCGTTCATTTTTCTTCAATCTTTAATTAAAATACATATATGCAAATATTAATGAAATAAGTATCTAAAATCATATAAATGCATTAAAATGTATATAAATATAGGGATAAATTACTATAAAATATACTATCTATTTGATGCTTATCAGACTTCTTTTCTTCAAATATTATTTTAAACTCTTTTCTTAGCCCAATCTTCAATAATATGGTTTAAGTCTTCATTTCAGGTTTTGTTTTCTTCAAGTTTTCATTTCTTCTTAATTTTTCTTCATTTTAGCTCCATTTTCGTTCATTTTCTTCAATCTTTATATTTTATACCTAAATTGCAAATATGAAAGAATTAAGTACCAAAATCAATAGAAATGCAATAAAAGTATATATAAATATAGGGATAATAAGTATATAAATATGATATTATTTGATGTTATCAAATATCCCGACACTTAACATCTGCTTATCCTCAAGTAAAATATCTTAATAAATATTGATAATCATCAAACTAATATTTAAGAATCAGAATACTTAAACTAAAATCTTATTTCATAAATTAAAAATTTTAACAATTTAATTAACATGGATAACTATAATATACAAATAAAAATTATTATTCGTTGTGTAACATATAGCTCATGAATGATTACTAATATGATTGTCCACTTTAAACAATCTATACTCATCTTTCTGAATATATCCTTTATTGTTAGTATGTACATTACTTATGATTTCCATATATGATATACTTTAAAACTTATTTATATAATTTCCTTTTATATTTCAAATAAATATATGAAATCCATTTTTAAGAATCAAGACATTGGTGACAGGTCTGCATTTTCATGCAACAGAGCGACATAACTTGATTCAGGTAAAGCAATTTTATTTTTAATCAAACCAGCGGTGACAGGTCTATACCTTAGTATAACAAAGCGACATAGTTTGATTTTTATTAATTTCTGAAAGATTTTTCTTTCTTTTTGCTTTATTTAAGAATACTAATTAGAATCCAGGTCTGTACTTTCGTACAACAAAGGAAACAATTAGTAAACCCCCAAATGATTTCACATAAGTATAAAGATATATAAAATTATTATATAATAAATTTAAGAATTAAGACTTTTTATGTCATACATCATATTATGTATCATAAAATAATATACAAATTATTTATTAATTTATTTAAAATTCAGAAATCTTCATATAGATTGCCTATTAGTACATCATATCATATAACTATTTATCACTTATTATTAAGTTGCTTACATTATATGTATAAAACAGTTAATCCACATTAAAGTCTAAACTTTTAAATATAAAACAAAAATTTTAATAAAATAATTCCAACTAATAAATACCTAGTTATTCATTTAAAAATTTAAAATTTATAAAATTTTTAGATAAGTAAAAACTTAAATGAAAAATTAAAGAAATTTTCTTTCCTTACGAACCCCATCCCCACACTTAACTTATACAATGTCCTCATTGTATATTAATGATAAAACATAGTGAGTAATGGAAAAGAAAAAAAAATAGAACGAAAAACTCCCCTGACTTGTCGAAATATATTTTTTCACCGGCTAGTAGAAAATATCTTGATTGTCTCCTTGTCCTGTTTAAAAAATAATAATATACAACATCCACACTTTCGTAGTTAATCACGATTGCATTTAGCATATGCAATAAGCCTTTAAACCCCTCGGTATCCCAAGTGGACGAGTTATAGTCTCGTGAAGGTTTCCAGGGAACATACCCACAAAGTTCATAATATAAGATAAACTTCTTAAATAAAGTGCTGAACTTAATGCCAGTCTTTAGAAAAAGAAATCTACAAACTAACCAAACCGATTAGCATAATAATAAAGAGTAATAAGTAATAAGTACAGTTGATTGGACGTAAAAAGTCACGTTTTTGCGTACACAATTCCCACCTTTTTAGCCCCAAAATGGATGAAATAATTCAATATCAATACTTTTTCACCATAATTCATTACTAAGGCTAAAAATAAGGCATTGCTTCAAAAATCAAGTAAAATGGCCAAATAACGTACAAAACAAAGCATAAACGATACAGTCACGTTCTACGAACACTTTTTGAGCATAATACCTTGAAATTATACTTAGATTATCTCATTATGATCTTCAGGTAATTACGATCTCGTGGATATAAAGAACGCTGAAAACAGAGCTAGAATGAAGAAGTTATGGCCAAACGAAGTACGACTAGGCGACCAAGACTTACGATCCAGTGCACAAGGCAACGACCAAGACCACACCACACCATAGGGGCCGTATACACCCCCTTAGGGGCCGTATACCCCCCTTATAGGGCCGTATACCCCCCTTTTGGGGTGGTATACCCCCTTGTAGGGGTGGTATACCCCCTCTATGGTGCTGGATACGCCCCTTTTCGTGTTGGATACGCCCTATTTGCTACCGAATACGCCCTATTTGATACCGAATACGCCCCATTTGGTATCGAATACGCCCCTTTTGGTGTCGAATTTCATAGCTTGGGGGTGTATTCCAGTGTTAAATTGGGAGCAGGGGTGTTGAGTGTAAATTGGTGTCTTGAAAGCCTATAAATACAAGGCCTAACCTCCTCATTCCAACACCTCACAATCCATTCAACACACAATTCACTCATCACTTTCTCACATACTCTTTCTCTCTCTAGCTTTCTCTCTCTAGGTTAGTTCTAGGTTAGTAGGTAGTTAGTTCTTGGTTAATACTTAACCAAGACTAACGGAGGGGTAATATTGTAATATTGTTTGAAGATACTTGGAGGGGTTATTATTATAATATTGTAAAAGATATTCGGAAGTTCCGCTCGTTGTAATCTCTCAGCATATATTCAAACTACGCATTATCTACGGTTATTTCTTTCCTTATCTATTATAATGATGATTGCTATTGTTATTATGCTAGATTTAGTATTGCTTGCCATGATTAGTGAGTAGTTATATTGTGTGTTTGTTGTGATGTAGTTAGTCGTTAATTGGGATGATGTCATTATGAAACAACGGAGGTAACGTAAAACGGATTTCATTTGTATAGCGCTGGAAACACCAATGTGTGTAGTACAGAACGTGGAAGCTATGAAAGTCATAGGCACAATCCGTTGTGGATTAATGTTCCAACTTATTATATTATAAATGAAAACTCGGTGCTTTGATTACACGTTCCATCTATGAATTTAAACCGCATTTTCAAACTAATGCCTTTCCGCCAATAAACGTGGTTAAAACCCTTTTGATAAGACGTCATATCAGGGGTAATTAATTATCTGTGTTCAAATAACATTGTCTGGTTTTAAGCTGTGGAACTACTAACCAAGTATTGTACACCGTAATTAAACTACAACTTAATTATATATGCTAAATGGCATGTTCTGTTTTCGAAGCTGTGGAATTACTAGACAGGTATTGTACAATGTGAATAAAGTAGGGATTTATTAGTTAATTTTAAGTGAGGGCTGGTTTAAATCATAAATGGAGAATCTTTGATCTAAAATACAAACTTAGTTTATAAAATCCAGAAAGGAATTCGAGGAATCATCTAGTATTCCAAATTCGTCTATCACCCCTGGATTCCAAAGCCATTGATGGAACATAATCAAGTGCCAGCCAAGTCTTAAACTTAAATGTTTTATTCAATTGAGTATCACTGTGGTGTTAAGAACGGTCGGACAGTTAGTGGGTCTGTTACTCTATTCATGCACCCAGGAATCTTCATATTCCAAGAAGGGTCACTGTTCCGTAATAGGGCAGTGTTGAGAGTTGAGCAGCCTCCTCCGATCAGAATCACGATAGCCTGGTTACTCAGTGACATACTGATTGAGCAATCAATCAGTAGGGTACTAGTGCTTACACCACAAATACTTGAAACAAATAAAATACAAATCTTTAGAAAGACATTTTCATAACTTAAACTAAAACATCATTCCAATGTAAGGCTAATGAAGTCACAACAAACACCCCCTGTCGTGCCTCTATTGGTCGAACGGATTTGATTCCGGTCGTTGATCCAATAGCAATAGAAGCGGCGAACAGTGAGTTTTAAATTTGTAGAGCAGTGGAATCCTAAGCTGTATACTACTGACAGACCTAAAAGGGCAGCAAGTGGTATGTATGACTCAGGTGTCGTTCTTCAAATTACAACGGGCATGGGAGTCTAGGAAGTTTTATTATCTTTGGAGATTCAGCTAGGGGATTTAAAAGTTTTTGGATAGGTTTGGTTTTTTATAACTAAATACTAATTTAAATAAAGAAAACAGAACTAAAGAGGTTTGTACGGGGACTCGGTCAACAGAGGATAAGCGAGTGTTTACTATGATTTCGTTAACTGTTATTGATGAATAGTCAAGGGTAAGGCTACTAGATGTGATGACTAATCCGGAGATGATAGAAACATAATTAATGCAAAGTATTGTACCTACGACCGTTCCGCGGCTTCCATACGTTTGTACTCCACCAATGGGTGTTTCCAGCACTATACCGAGTAATAGGGCATTTTACGGTTTTTCCGTTACATTAATTAGGGTTCCACATTACTCCCGCAGATTTCCTATATCCTAATGAGCTACAACTACGATCCTATTAAATATCTAACGTAGAGTTGTCCGCAATCAGATAAATAACATGTCACGTGGATAGCAGTTATAGAAGTCAAATACACCGGAAGTTCTCCCAAATGTACAGACCAATTTAACCGACGACTATCCTCAAATCCTGGTCCCCAGTCACAGTCATCAGAGACGTCTGTATCGTAGCGTGAATTGTTGATTGAACAAGAACACGAACGGGGATAATCCCGCGGACCAAGTTGAGATAATCGGGCTAACGATCAGTTAAATTGTTCAGCATTACAGATATAAATCATCACAACTATTCCATGCATGTGAATCTACTGTGTAAACCAATATTCTGTGTCTGAAAACCTAATTATACAGTTACTGATATGAACTAGGGGGATAACTCTAGCATGCATCATTCCTAAGGCAACAATCAAACAAGAACATGCGATAGGGTGACACATAACAGAACACCGTAATCCTAGCATAGCAGATAACCAATAATTAGATCATAGATATCCCGAAAGTTCTCTCAAAGATATATAACAGATAAACATGAATCTAACCTATCTCTAATCCTACGCTCCGTGTCTCTTATGATTTGTTTCAACCTAGAGAACACAGCCATACCAAGTTCATTGATCATCAAGTATAGAATAGGTAGAGAACGTACCACTAGTAATTGGCCAAGTTCTAGCAGGAAGCTTCTAACCACAGCATAGGTTGGATAGATAAACATTCGAGATTCAGTTTACGAGTTCATACACAGTTTAAAGTAACACGGGCAGAGTAACAGCATGGCATAAACATATTGACTATTCTAACATAACTACATCATAGTAAACACAAAGAAATGTCTAGCCTAACATTATATATCTAGCATACAATCCTAAACAAGCATAAACAAAGCAACACATGTTTAAAACTGGAAAGTAAGAGATATATAAATAGAACCTGATACGAATTTATTATAGACAGATCTTCGTAAATACAATGTCTTGGAGTGCCTCCGTACAAAAGCTAAAAGCTACCTCTACCTAACTATCTCTCTAACTAGCTCAATTCTAGAGAGAGAAAATTCTCTAGAGAGAGAAACTAGAGAGAGAGTGATGTGTGTGAGAGAGAAAGTGTAAGGAAGAAATGAAATGAGAAAATTGGTATGAATGAGGTGTTGGGGATGTCCACTATTTATAGGCAAACCAACAAATCGCACGTACAACTCACGAAGCAGCACGTACAAGCAAACGGAGCACGATATGGGGTAGGGGGCCGTATACGGCCTTGCAGGGGCCGTATACGGTGTAGTATAGGCCGTATACGGTCTTATATGGGCCGTATACGGTGCCTGAGGCCGTATACGGTCTCCGTCTGATTTCGTTCGTTGCTTAAAACGTCCGTATCTCCTTCGTTATGCGTCCGTTTGACTTGATTCTTTCGCCTGTGGTTTCGTAATTCCGTTACGCTTCTAATGATGCCAATATCACAGAAATTGGATGTGTAGAGCTTAGGCATAGCCGAAATGACTTTTAATGGCTCTGAAAGCGTAGTGGTTTCTCTGTCCTTTGGCCGTTTCACTTGATTCCAGATTTTTCCGTCTCGATTTTACCTGTACAACAGATGGTAGAAGTTAGGGGGTGTGCCTTGACAGGAAAATGAGGTCGGAGGAATCGGCCTGTATTAAAATGCTGTGTTTTGTGCATTTTTAGAGTGTTTTCAGTGATTTTTATCACAACGTCTACTTTTGAACCACTTTAGTGTATTTTAGTAAATAATCAATGTTTTGGAATGTTTTCACTAATGAAAGGTTCAAAATGTGAGGAATAAAGCTTCTAAAAACATGACTTTTTACGTCACATCACCCCCTCTACCCTTACTGCTATCCCTTATTTTATTTTATTGCTTAATATTAATCAGTAGTATAATTTAGAAAACAAAACAAAAACAAACTCCCAACCATTTTATAAAACTCCATCACTAGCTAGAAACGAACATCCTGATTTCTCTGTTTCACAATACTGTTGATTTTAAAGAACGACCCTAGGTCATACTTGCTGCTATACACCTCTAGGTCTCGTAGCACTAGTAAACTTAAGTCCCAGCTCTATAAATATAAAACCACCCACTGATCCATAGTCCTAATGGTTGATCTGACGACAACCGACCGTCCGGGCATGATCAGGTTTTTGGCGCCGCTGCCGGGGAATCAACTGTAAGACTCAGAGGCGTCATGATGAACTTTATTTCTAGTGAACCTTTAGGATGGTTCTCTCTTCTTAAACCCCTAAAAATTCTTTCAACACTTCCTCTCCCTTATCCCGAAGATGACATTCCACCCATCCGATGAGAGAAGCGATCATCTTACCACTATACTACAACCACCGCACACATCACTCTCGCCGATTACAACAAACCCTCGATTGAAGTTCGAGGAGGACCCATACGCTACCCGGAGACTGTAGGAGCGTCATTCGAACTCAAGCACGACGTAGTGCAGCTGATCCTGAATCGTTGCCAATTCAACGGACAACCGAACGATGACCCCTACTCCCACCTAAACAAATTTTTCACCATATCCGACTCTTTCAAGCAAAATAGGGTTGAGCAAGATATAGTCCGCCTATATCTGTTCCCCTACTCTCTTTCCCTTCACGCACAGACTTGGTTCGAGGAATTAGAGACCAACTCTATCTCCTCATGGGAGGAAATGGAAACTAAGTTCTTAACAAAGTACTTTCCCCCATCCAAACGAATCAAGTTAAAGAAAGACATCTTGAAGTTCCGACAGTTTGATGATGAATCAATCTATAGTGCGTGGGAAAGATTTAAGAGATTGATTAAAAGATGTCCTAACCACCAAATCGAACGATCAACCCAGTTATGCACGTTTTACAACGGTCTTACACCTCATCACAAGCCAATGCTCGACGCTGCTGCTCGAGGTAACTTCACGCTTTGCACGGACGACGATGCCTGGAATATGATTGAGAGTACGACTATGAATCACAACGATTGGAACACTAATGAGCATTCCTCATCAACGGCACCGCTTGCCCTTCCCAATCCCGTGCAAACTGAGGCGATCAAATCTCTTACTGAACACATCGGGACGCTAACCGAGGAAATAGGAAAGCTAAAGAAACCTCCTCAACAGGTCTACCATATTCGATCCGGCAGAAATCCACAAGTTGAATACAAGAACCCTGTTGATGGTGCAGCCGACTATGACCAGTTCCGAACTCATCCACGTCCACCTGATTATGCTCAAACCTCTCATCCTCAAACCAACCAATACGTACCAATACAACCACCTAACCAATTCCAATACCCAACCTACCCACAACAACCTCAACTTAATTATAACCATCCACCATTACTTCCTGGAACCACACTTGAGATGACCCAACCTTATGTACCTACGAGGCCAATTACTAGTCTAGACAACACCCTCTCACAAATCATCCAAATGATTACGGCTAGACAAGACCAGGTTGATCTCTTCTTAAGAGAACAACTAACTTTACTAAATACTCTTGTAACCCAAGTAGGTTGAATAGCAGAACGTATCGACACTAAACCACATGGTAGTCTACCTAGTAATACCTTTCATAAACCACACAATGAAGAAGCCAACCAAGTAACCCACCAAGACTCCAAGGTGGCACCGAGCCAACCTTCAGTTCTTTCTCCGGTGAAAGAACGATCTCCTATCACACAGACAGATGAGAAAAAGTCTTCTCCAAACCCTAAGAAGGTAAGCATACCATTTCCAGGACGTCTCAAGTAGCGACCTGATGAAACCAAAGCCTTCAAGTATACCAAATATGTTAGGAGACTTATGTCAAACAAAGATAAGGTACCCGAAGTACCTAATGTCCCGCTAACCGCTGAATGTTCAGCTGTCCTTCAAAATAGTCTGCCGGAAAAACTAGGAGATACCGGACGTTTTACCATTTCTTGTTCCATCAGCCAATCAGGCGATATCCGCTCTCTGGCCGATCTAGGAGCGAGTATCAACCTAATGCCACATTCATTATTCAAAAGACTAGAATTAGGAGACTTAAAACCCACCAAAATGAGTGTTCAGCTAGTTGACCAATCCATTAGATATCCTAAGGGAATAGCTCCGAACATCATGGTTAAAGTCGACAAGTTCTTTTTCCCAACTGACTTTGTGGTAATGGATATTAGGAAAGATATAAACATCCCTATAATTCTAGGTAGACCTTTTATGAACACAGCCAGAGCACTCATCGACGTGCACTCTCAGACGATCAGCTTACGCGCTCATGGAGAAAGCATCACATTCGAAATCGATAAGACAGACTGCGCTTCAATGGAGAATGTTGAGCTATATACTATCTCTGTTAGCAAAGTTACATCGGATGACGAGACCTTTGAATCAGCAGCTAAGAAGGAAGAAGAGATGAAAGAAGAAGAGGAGCCTCTTGACGATGATGTTTTTGATTGTACCCTGGAAGGAATAATTAATCCTATCTTGGACCCAACAAAGCCACTCACTTGCCCTCGACTCTGCAAAATAGAAGACATCGAAAGGACTCTCTTACGCAATCTGAAGAAGATCTCGGATTTCAGAGCAAGCAGACTAACAAGTCTACAGCCACCTATACCTCCTCAAGGGATTCAAAACCTTGTTTCATCTGAACCTCAAACACAGTTTGGGATAGGAGGTAAATCTGGATCCAATGATTCCGATTCACCCAAGGACAGCAAGAGAGACACTCCAAAGTTATCTTCTTCTCTAAAATCCCAGGTTACTAATGAATCTCAGTCACAGCCCGATGTAGTTGAGCTCCCTGATCTACATAAGGTTGATATACCTACTACGGACGGTGACTCGAGAAATGTACCTTTGGATATTCATCCTCTTGATTCTCCAGAACTGCCTGATTCACAAGCATTATCTCAAGAAATCATCTGCATCCCAATTATCTCTACCCATGAGCAAATGATTTATGTGATAGACAAATACGATGGTGATCCTTACATCATAATAGCAGCTATTGGAAATTCCATCAATGATTACTCTTTGCATCAAAGATGGTTAATAGCGGTTATTGAAGCAGCATCTACTATCCATCTCACTAGCAAGGGAACCCAAGATCCGCTCATCCTTAGATATTGCATCAAAACATTCTCCGATGCACTTAGATCTCAACTCAAGGATGAAAGGAATAACGCAAAACAATTATACTTCTACATTGAACAGAGACAAATATACCGCAAGGTATATGACGTTCTCATGGGTTCAGCTTTTCCTTATTCCTCAAAACAAATGGAGATTTTTGGTGCTATCAGAAGACTTATCAAAGAAGCTACTAGAAACCCCAGTAACTATGCTGACATCAGGGTAATGAGCAATCTTCAGGCATTCCTTGACTTTCTTGCTGCAAAAGATCACCTAAGTACCAAGGAAAGTAATCGATATATCATAAAGTCTATTTTAGAACATCATATCAAATTGATAATCGAAGAGCTTAGATACATCACTTGGGACGAAAGGAGGCATAATCACTCAATCAGTGTTAAAGATATATCACCACTTGATGTTGTCACTTATGTGATAACTCGATTACATGATATATTGAATGTAGAAGACGCCGAGAAAACAGAGTTTATCTTCCACGCTGGATATCGCGAGATATTTAACAAATTGATTCATATCTTCACAAACTCTGGTTTCCTTTTCACCATTCATCAGCACTAGCTAATCAAAAGCTTGTGCAAGTCTATAGCTGTATTCGGAGGAGATCCTCACACTGAAGAATTTGAAGATCTGAAGTTGAAGTTACTAGCATTTATGGACTCTTTCAAACTTAGGTGTCCGATTAGGGAATTGATCAAGACAAGAAAAACCACGCTGATTGATCCCAATGGACCAGTCACTAAGACGGTTGATTACATCACTCAAGGACTACTAGGTCTCTCCAGAGCTGCCTCAGAACAATTTCAAACTTCAAAGTGGATACCATGGAACTACCATGTAAGTCCGTATGTATTAGGATCGATAACGAGGTTATCTTTAGGTATTAAGGCGCGGAATTCCTCAATACTTGGTTCACGGATTGTGAACGAATTATTTCGTAAGATAATAGTGAATTGATTAATCAACAAGGTTTTGTATCGATTAATTAATGTTAATCGATCAATACCTAACCTTAGGAATGCTTAGAATCGTCTAGAAATCTCTGGAAAAACGAATGGCAAAAGTTCTTAATCGTTTTGACCTAATAATCTATTTATATGTTTCAGCTCGACTCGACTCGCAGCCGTATGGGCTCTGCGAGTCGACTGACTTCGCAGCCCAAACCAAGCCCAGAACTGATCTCGGTTCGTTGCCACCTTTGCGAGCCCAGATCTCATCTCGCAGATACCAATCCTGCGACTTGAGATCTCATCTCGCACAACAGACTTTAATTTGTATTTTCATAATCGATATTCGTCTAACACTTTATCTTACTAATATATTTAACGAATATTAATAACAAACTAATATCATATTTTTCATTACAATTCAAAATCAATTGTACACACTTGATTACAATAATCACTAGTACTATTACAAGCTAGATCTGTTGTCACAAATACATGTCCCAACAGACTCCCCCTTGACAATAGCTCCAGCGTCTATGCTACTATGTCTTCAATTCTAAGTCCGTATGTATTAGGATCGATAACGAGGTTATCTTTAGGTATTAAGGCGCGAAATTCCTCAATACTTGGTTCACGGATTGTGAACGAATTATTTCGCAAGATAATAGCGAATTGATTAATCAACAAGGTTTTGTATCGATTAATTAATGTTAATCGATCAATACCTAACCTTAGGAATGCTTAGAATTGTCTAGAAATCTCTGGAAAAACGAATGGCAAAAGTTCTTAATCGTTTTGACCTACTAATCTATTTATATGTTTCAGCTCGACTCGACTCGCAGCCGTATGGGCTCTGCGAGTCGACTGACTTCGCAGCCCAAACCAAGCCCAGAACTGATCTCGGTTCGTTGCCACCTTTGCGAGCCCAGATCTCATCTCGCAGAACCCAATCCTGCGACTTGAGATCTCATCTCGCAGAACAGACTTTAATTTGTATTTTCATAATCGATATTCGTCTAACACTTTATCTTACTAATATATTTAACGAATATTAATAACAAACTAATATCATATTTTTCATTACAATTCAAAATCAATTGTACACACTTGATTACAATAATCACTAGTACTATTACAAGCTAGATCTGTTGTCACAAATACATGTCCCAACATACCAGATCTAATCTCAACCATGGTCTGCCATTTTCAAAGGATCTATCCTCCGCGCTACATATTCCCACAACCCAGGGCACCTAATGTCACTCTCCTTGGGAGCTCCTTCCCCAACACCTAGTCTCGGAGGAGTAAAGTCGAGCTCTCGACTCTAAAAGCAGCGCTTCTCGGGAGGCAACCCGTGTAATAAGACGTGTTGATGGTTGTGTGTTAATAAGTGAAAAAAATCTCTGAATATCCTTCACACTTGGATATACCCAAAAATATTTTCAAAATATTTCATTACCATAACTTACTTTTTGCAAAATCACCTGTCTCGGAACATTAGGAAAAGTTTTTAGAAAAGTAGTTCATGTGTTTCGAGCATTTAAGGTACTTGCATACTACTTTTATGCATTATGCTCGAACTCGTTTAAAAACATATGTTCTACCAAATGATTTGTAGTAGAAAACATGTTTTCATTCTAAGACAGTGATTCCTTTTCATTGCATAAATTTGAAGTTGAATTAAAAAGGTATATCCAACGTGTTCACACTTAAGAGATTATTTCACAAATGTGTTTGTTGAATGGAAGGCGAGGCCCTTATTTAGAAGCAAGCCCCTAAAGCTGGATAATCCTCATGGAGCTGCCAGAAAACGAAGATTTCAAGTTCAAGAATTCTTCTCTTTCGGCACAAATCCAGATCTTCAGCTTTAACTACCTGGGGAGTTTCTTCATCCTTTCTCCGTTTTTATCTTTTTGCTTTACTTAGTACTGTTAATTAATCAATGTAATCTATACCATATCCTAAGCTTATCACTAAGTGTGGGATTCCAACCCAAAATAAACACTTGAGAAACATTTTCTTACATGTTTAAACTCTAAGTGTGGATTTTACTTCCGGTAAAATCTCCACTAAAGAGAACATTAGGGACAATGTTCCTCTAAGTGTGGGATAACGGTATAAAATACCTTAGATAGATTTTTATGTCCAAATAGCAACTCAGAAAATGTTCCTCACTTTAAAAATTGATCAAATTTTTCAAAATTTTTGCTTTAAACAAAGAAAAGCATGAGCTTAACTTCAACAGTAGATGGCTACTCATTCAGTTAGCTCTGCTATTTTTGAATTTTAAATGTTTCTAAGAGGAGCTATTTTAAATATGAGTAAGTTATTTTGGAAAATAGTGTAAATAAGGTAGGAATTTCTTAAATTAAGAAATGATAATCTTAGAGGGGCAGCGCATGACTAAGCACATACAGCCCATATTTATTGCAGTGAGGTATCTTGAGCCTATAAAGCATTCATTTTAAATGCTTCACTATTCATTTGTTGTGTGTGCCGATGTATGCATTTCTGAATTAGAACTTGCTCCTGGTATGCATTTCGAGACCATATTGGTGAGTACCGTACGCGGTATAGGTGCAATTAGATGACCTTGACATTCCCTAGGAAATAAACCCATTTTCTCATATCTCTTCAAGCCTAACCCTACCGATACTCACTTTTAGTGTCGATGATCCACCTAGTAAACCCTGTTGAGCCTTAACCTTTTCGTTTCTTGAAAACCCAAGTTTTAAACCCACTCACTTCCATACCCACCAAAACCTTATCTTGGATTTTTTAAATTTACGAAAAATGCTATTTAGATATTCTTTTCGCTTTCACTCAAAAATCATAAATTTCGTGTTTTTACTCAAAATTTCTCGTGTGCGTTTCCATAATCAAAATCTCAAAAAGATCGAGAATTCTAAAGTGCGAAAAATTGGCACCAAGTGAAATTTGAAATATCAAAAGATTGAAAAAATGAAAGCAATAAAGGATCCCAAAAAAAGGGAAGTAAGAAAAATAAAAAAATTCCTTAGAAATTCCTTGGCAAAGAAATTCTAAGCCCAAAACATGTCATAGAAATAAAGCTAAGTGCTTCAAATCTCTCGAAAAACTCCGATCTCAAAAAGATACAATCTTCCATGAGTTTTGAAAAAAAGATAGAAGTCAAAATAGCTATCTTCCTCCCTTACCATTTTCCGTTTCCGTTTTCATTAAAAAGCGTATCTAAATAATATTTTTTGAGTTTAAAAGTCCTAAGATAAGCATGCCCCTTTAAAACCTAAAAATACCCATTATCCATACCCTTTAAACCTCACTTCACATAAAACCCCGATGAATGTCTTGGGATAGTTAGCACCGTCCTCACCTAAGTGGTGGAGATTTGATTCTCGATCAAGCCTATGACGATGAATGCTGCATGACTGGCTTTTGAGCGATTTCGTTTGTTTAGATTGATAGGAAACCCGATACACTTTTGAGTGAATTGAGTGACCACCTGGTGAGATTTCCTAAGTCATGTGTATGCCAAAGATCACGAGAATCAGAAGATGCCCAAAGATATTCATTTCTTATTTTTGGAACAATTATCTTATTTATCTTAATTTTCTGAAACAGGTTACTCATATGAAGAAGAGTTGTTCTAAGAAATATTTTAATTCGCAAAAATCGGACCTAAAAACATCTTTTTAAGTGAGGATATTTGAAGTATTGTTTGAGGACAAGCAATGTCTAAGTGTGGGATATTTGATTGGACGTAAAAAGTCACGTTTTTGCGTACACAATTCCCATCTTTTTAGCCCCAAAATGGAAGAAATAATTCAATATCAATACTTTTTCACCATAATTCATTACTAAGGCTAAAAATAAGGCATTGCTTCAAAAATCAAGTAAAATGGTCAAATAACGTACAAAACAAAGCATAAACGATACAGTAGCGTTCTACGAACACTTTTTAAGCAAAATACATTGAAATTATACTTATATTATCTCATTATGATCTTCAGGTAATTACGATCTCGTGGATATAAAGAACGCTAAAAACGGAGCTAGAATGAAGAAGTTATGGCCAAACGAAGTACAACTAGGCGACCAAGACTTACGATCCAGTGCACAAGGCAACTACCAAGACCACACCACACCATAGGGGCCGTATACCCCCCTTATGGGGCCGTATACCCCCCTTTTGGGGTGGTATACCCCCTTGTAGGGGTGGTATACCCCCTCTATGGTGCCGGATATGCCCCTTTTCGTGCTGGATACGCCCTATTTGCTACCGAATACGCCCTATTTGCTACCGAATATGCCCCATTTGGTATCGAATACGCCCCTTTTGGTGTCGAATTTCATAGCTTGGGGGTGTATTCCAGTGTTAAATTGGGAGCAGGGGTGTTGAGTGTAAATTGGTGTCTTGAAAGCCTATAAATAAAAGGCCTAACCTCCTCATTCCAACACCTCACAATCCATTCAACACACAATTCACTCTTCACTTTCTCACATACTCTTTCTCTCTCTAGCTTTCTCTCTCTAGGTTAGTTCTAGGTTAGTAGTCAGTTAGTTCTTGGT
Organism: Helichrysum umbraculigerum; assembly: GCA_949592205.1. Classification (NCBI taxonomy): domain Eukaryota; kingdom Viridiplantae; phylum Streptophyta; class Magnoliopsida; order Asterales; family Asteraceae; genus Helichrysum; species Helichrysum umbraculigerum. The sequence continues at coordinate 388,522,781 of CATIUR010000001.1, forward strand.
TAATACTTAACTAAGACTAACAGAGGGGTAATATTGTAATATTGTTGAAGATACTTGGAGGGGTTATTATTGTAATATTGTAAAAGATATTCGGAAGTTCCGCTCGTTGTAATCTCTCAGCATATATTCAAACTACGCATTATCTACGGTTATTTCTTTCCTTATCTATTATAATGATGATTGCTATTGTTATTATGCTAGATTTAGGATTGCTTGCCATGATTAGTGAGTAGTTATATTGTGTGTTTGTTGTGATGTAGTTAGTCGTTAATTGGGATGATGTTATTATGAAACAACGGATGTAACGTTAAACGGCTTTCATTTGTATAGCGCTGGAAACACCAATGTGTGTAGTATATAACGTGGAAGCTATGAAAGTCGTGGGCACAATCCGTTGTGGATTAATGTTCCAACTTATTATATTATAAATGAAAACTCGGTGCTTTGATTACACGTTCCATCTATGAATCTAAACCGCATTTTCAAACTAATGCCTTTCCGCCAATAAACGTGGTTAAAACCCTTTTGATAAGACGTCATATCAGGGGTAATTAATTATTTGTGTTCAAATAACATTGTCTAGTTTTAAGCTGTGGAACTACTAACCAAGTATTGTACACCGTGATTAAACTACAACTTAATTATATATGTTAAATGGCATGGTCTAGTTTCGAAGCCGTGGAATTACTAGACAAGTATTGTACACTGTGAATAAACTAGATATTTATTGGTTAATTTTAAGTGAGGGCTGGTTTAAATCATAAATGGAGAATCTTTGATCTAAAATACAAACTTAATTTATAAAATCAAGAAAGGAATTCGAGGAATCATCTAGTATTCCAAATTCGTCTATCACCCCTGGATTCCAAAGCCATTGATGGAACATAATCAAGTGCCAGCCAAGTCTTAAACTTAAATGTTTTATTCAATTGAGTATCACTGTGGTGTTAAGAACGGTCGGACAGTTAGTGGGTCTGTTACTCTATTCATGCACCCAGGAATCTTCATATTCCAAGAAGGGTCACTGTTCCGTAACAGGGCAGTGTTGAGAGTTGAGCAGCCTCCTCCGATCAGAATCACGATAGCCTGGTTACTCAGTGACATATTGATTGAGCAATCAATCAGTAGGGTACTAGTGCTTACACCACAAATACTTGAAATAAATAAAATACAAATCTTTAGAAAGATGTTTTCATAACTTAAACTAAAACATCATCCCAATGTAAGGCTCATGAAGTCACAACAAACACCCCCTCTACCCTGACTGCTATCCCTTATTTTATTTTATTGCTTAATATTAATCAGTAGTATAATTTAGAAAACATAACAAAAACAAACTCCCAACCATTTTTAAAACTCCATCACTTGCTAGAAACGAACATCCTGATTTCTCTGTTTCACAATACCGTTGATTTTAAAGAACGACCCTAGGTCATACTTGCTGCTATACACCTCTAGGTCTCGTAACACTAGTAAACTTAGGCCCCAACTCTATAAATATAAAACCACCCACTAATCCACAGTCCTAACGGTTGATCTGACGACAACCGACCGTCTGGGCACGATCAACAGTCATCCAAAAATATTTAGAAATGTATCAATAACCATAATCATAACAAATCTAATCATCATCAGAGTCATCCATCTGCCCAGGTTGTCGAGAAGGTCCAGCTCCATCATCAAATACTAACGGAATATTTGGCTGGAACTCAATAGATCTATCCCTCAACAACTGCTGTAATAACCCATGCTGATAATCAAATCTGTGAAAGCTCTCACACTGAAATCTATCTAATCTCTGCTAAACCCTGTCAAATCTCAGACCAATCATATCAAATCTACTACCATGAGCAATCTCAATCCTCTCTAACCTCTGCTGAATATCCTCAAACAAATCATCTCAACCACGACATCTACCACGGCCTCTGCCTCTACCTACCGGTGGATCAACTGGTGGTGGTGGCATCTCTGGTGCTGCAGGTGGTGGAACAGGTGGTCCTCTCAATCTAGCTCTCTGAATAGGCTGCTGACCAGGTGCTAACTCAGGTGTCCATAACAAAACCTCCTCCTGCACACCTTCCTGAATAATACCTAACTCAATCAACTTGTCCTCGCCTAGCAAGGACATCCCTGGTGTAACCGGTGTGCAAGTCAAAAAATCAGCAGCTCCCATACCATAGTACCTAGCTATCCTCATAATGTACTGTCCACAGCACAAACTACTACTAGCTCTAAATCCAGTTGCTGATGTGGTCATCCAATGAACTAATCTCCAAGGGACATTGATCAGCGTCCCCTGAATCATAGTGTATAAATAAAAGAAATCTGGCCGATAGACCTTCTCAGGTCCAGTATGCCTCCCACAAATAGAAAATGCTATCAATCTATGTAACATCCTATGAACAGGGCTCCTCATATGGATATCAGAAGGTGCTCTATCTCCGTAATCTACAGTCGCAATCTGACTCCAATACTGGGCTATCTCAACTGAATAATACTGGTCTATCATACCTGCAGTCAAATGTGCTAAATAATGATGGTTGTGGAGCTCATCTAATGTATAGAGCCCCACAGTAACTCCAAACTCTAACAAACTCATAGTCCTAGGTTGACCTCCAAGGTAATAAGATATCGATGGCTGGTCAAACTGTCTAGAAGTGGAATCAAACCTAAGAGTAGTATAAAACTCTATAACCAACTCCCTATATATAATCTCACGTATCTGAAATAACCGTAACCAAGCATGAGAAACAAAACCGATATCACCTGAGGGTAAAGCATAACTCTGAGTCATAAACCTCCTCAACGTGACATCACCAGTCTCTCCATCTCTACGTGGATCTATCACTCGCTCCATAACTGACCAATCTAATACGTCAGGTGTCTCAACAGGCTGTGCAACATAATCTAACAACCGATCACTATACTCCGCCCTGCGCTCCAGAGTAATAGACTCGTGCTCAAAACGTAAATAAGGATGTAACTGGAAATCCTCTCTGTCCAAAAGTGCTCGTTGATAAATGCCAAAATGTACTATATTGTAGTACTAAGTTACCCCGTGTTTGATAGATTTCTAATGCATTTTATGTGAATAAGATACTCATTTCGTTCATATTTGCAACTAGGAGTTTAATCGGAGCTTGGATTGAAAAGAAACAGAAAATGAGCTAATCGTGAAGAAAATAAGCTAAGAAAGTGAAGATAGGAAAGATTGGATTGGAATAGCTGTATATAAAGCTTGAATCGGAAAGAAAACGAAAGATGAGCTGAAAATGAAGAAAAGTGTAAAAGCTGAGTTTTCGGCTATGCGTTAGTATTTTGGCCATAACTTCTTCATACGAACTCCGATTGGGGTGATTCAACTTGGAGAATTTAGCTAACAGGCATGGCTACAACTTTCATATTTACCCCTTGAACCAGTTTGATGATCCCAGCTAGAGATCTTAGTATGTATTACTTTGATTGATTATTAATAAGCTTGCGGAATAGTTTATTAATAACTTGAAGAACAAACTTGTATATAACAGAATATCTAACCAAAAGCTTCAATATTATTAACAATAATACGAACACACAACTTGTGTTAGGGTTTACAACCTTGAAGCTAATAACTAGAATGAATTCGTATATCACTACCTCTAGGGTTTTACAGAATCTCTATTTATAACACATAGAGTCCTTTACAGAATCAAACTATTATGGAAATCCTATCTATTCCATAATTATCTCTAACCGACTAACCAACAGTGGTTGAGTATATAACTAACAGGGGTAGTACTCGTATATTATCAACAGTGGTTGAGTACTTACAAAATACAAACTATACACTAACAGTGGCCCTGTTAGACAAATGTACTAACAGCGGTTGTCTTCTTCTAACAGTGGTTGACTTCTAACAGTGGTTGAAGTCTTATACCAACAGCGGCATGATACTTGTATTCTGAGCAAATCTAACAGTGTCTCAGGTCTCAACAATCTCCCCCTAAACTTGATCATTCAGAGTAATGATTCAAGTTTCAATCCTTCTTTTCTTCTTCTTTTTCCTTCATCGTTTGCCTCTTATGCAGTTGATTAAACACCATATATAAAGCTCTGTAAACTCCTTCAGTAATGATGGTTGTAGATAACTTCAAATCAATCAATCTATTCAGCAACCCTGTTCCCAGCACATAATGTCGATCATCAAACATGTAGATCACCTGCCCATTGTTGAATACTACCATGTGTACTCCAGCTCTGGCAAAATATCTCCAGGTTATAACCCTTTGATAACAATGAAAGAATAAGTGATACAAGCTGGCTGGTTCAAACAGGCTCTGCAATAACTCCATCATTTGTCTTTCAATCACTGCTTCAGAGTTCTTTCTATTCCTGATTCTGCTCACTTGATACAATTCCAAAAGATCATCTCTTGTACAAATTCTGAGCAAATCAACCATACTCCCAACATGATCATCAAATCCTCTTTCCCTTTCAATCTTGATCTCAAGGATCATTTTTCTGAAACCATAATCAATTGCTACTCCTTCCCAATTTATAATTCTAGCCTTTCTTGGTCCTTCAGAAATCTCCTTGCTATCAGTCAGAATCTTGATTCTCTTTTTCAGCTCTGGATCAAATCTTGGAATATCAGGAATAACATTATCTTTAGAAATCTGATTTTTCCATGAATTTCTTCTAATTTCATTCTGCTTTTCCTCTAAGGCTTTCTCTGCTGCCTCAGTAGCTGCCTTTTCTCTTCTTTCTTCTTCTTCTTTCAAAAACTTTTTTATTTCCCTATCTGCCTTTTCCTTCTTCTCCTTCATCAATGCATTCAAATTCCTATTCTCTTCCATTTTCTTTGTCCATTCTTCATCTTTTCCCATATACCTATCATATGCCTGTTGCAGCTTCTGCATATTCCATCCTCTAACAATTTTAGCTGGAGCATAATTTTCAGACAATGCATTGATCATTTGTCTTCTCCTTTCAGCATATGGTAAAGGTTTACTCCTTTTCTTGGCTAATTCCTCTTGCTTTTTCTTTCTAGCCCTTTCCTTATTTGCCCTTTTCATCAACAAAAATCCAGAAGATAACTCTTCCTCTTCATTACCTTTCTTTTTCTTTAAATAATCATGAACTCTCTGAGCAGGAAGCTTTAATCCTTGTGCAGTCTTTTCTTTAACAATCTCTGCAGCTTTCTGTGTAATAGTCACTACACTCAGATCATCCAAAATCATTTTCACATCATCACCCTCTCCTTCAGCTTTAGCTTCTGCAGCTCTCCTTATCAACCTTTCTCTTTCTTCTACTTGCATCCTCAGCATATCATGAGACTCAATATGAGGCTCTTTAATTTCTTTCACCTTTGATTTTTCTTTTAACTTTCCTTTACCTTTGTCTTTTGGATCAATCACAGGCAATTTAGACTTAGGTTTGAGTGGTGAAGTTGGTTCTCTTATTGTAACAGGTACCTCTCTTGGTCTTGTTGTTGTTGTAGTTGTGGCAGGAGTTGGTATGATAGCAGTGGTGATTGGTGTATCAACAGTGGTAGGAGTTAGTGTACTAACAGGGGTAGACATAACAGTGGTTGTGTTAGTGTTGACAGGGGTTGAAATTGTGACAACAGAGGTAGAACTTTTGACAGGGGATAAAGTTTTAGTTGACTTTCTTCTGGGAATAGATTTCTTTCTTGTAAAGGTCTGCAACTTCTTCTCTTCAGCAATTGATTGCTCCCCCTTAACCTCAACTTCTCCTTCTTTTTCAACATCATCAACCACCTCATACACTGACCTATCACTGAAACTCACTCTTTTCTTATCATCCAGATTAGCACCCATCACATCCCAAACATATAATCTAAGTGCAGCTTTCTCAGGCAACCCTTTATTCAATGGAAATACCTGATAAACTGTTTCATCAGTCTGCTCTGCTCCTGCACCATCAACCACCTCATCATCTAAATTTTCATGTATCACATAATCAGATACATTTAGCTCCTCCTCAGCCTTATCCCTGCTCTGCACATAATCATCATCTTTATCATCAAACACTAACTCCACAGTGTCTTCTGATTGTGCCTCAATATTCATCTCAACTGTATTATCATCAAACTCAAGCACCTCTGTAGCTGTATTATCATCAAACACCTCTGTAGCTGCAGAATCATCATTCATCTCATCAATATTGATCATTTCTCCATCCATATCATCATGAGGTCCATATGAATCATCATCATCATCATCACCTGCTCTTGAACCATCATCTTCAGGCATAATATCATCATCTGCTTTCTTCTCCCCCTTGCCTGAAGATTCTTTTAACCTATTTGCAGGTAGAAGAATATTATTGACAGCCTCCTCAAGCACTAACAACCTATTCTTCATATCAAGCAACTCTTCCTTCTGATGATCAATGAGCTCCTTCTGTTTAGCAATGAACTCATCCTGAGCTTGAATTTTCTGTTGAGCCTCTTTTCTGTAAGCCCTTTCCCTCTCATATTTGCTCCATAGTTTATTGACATCATGTACAAGATAAGAAATCGTCAATTCATCAGTATCACTAGGCTCATCAACATTAGAGTGTGACCTCTTAGTTGAATCCTTGCCCACATCTGCCACTGCAGATGTCCCTTGGTTATTGGTACTGGAACCTACATTTGAATCATCACCCATAGGTTCATCAAACATAGTTGCCTCTGGTTGGGTCTGATTAATGTTACCACTATCCTGCCCTGCCAGTGGGCTAGAAACAGTAGTGGCAGCCCTTCCAGAATGAACATTTTCATCAAGTATGTTCACCTGTTGTGTTGGAACAGTTGACTGAGACTGTGGAGAAACAGGAATCTCCATAGCCTGTGTAGCCTTCTTGGATTTCTTGGCTTTAGATTGGGTAGGCTGTTTGTTCCCTTGTTTTCTTTTGATGCCACCTCTTGATGTGTGTTCAGAACCAACTTGTGTTGTTGGTCTGTCATCATTTGGTCCAGATGGTGTTGGTAATACACCACCAGTGGCAGAAGGAGTAACTAGCATTGTAGAAAATAATGCAGTTTCCTTCTTAGAAAAAGCATTCTGATACTTATTCATAGCCTGAATAGTCCTCAAAGATAGAGTAGAACTAACAATTACACTATCCTCTGCTGGCAGATTTGACAATTGATTATTCAACAAAAGCTGAACAAATCTAGGGTACATAACGAATGTATCACCCTTTACATTCCTAATCATATTATCTAAGATAAATCTAGACATATTAAATTTAATACCCTGTGCCAAGCAGATAATAGGATATGCAATCGTAGAACTAAATTCATTAAAACTAGTTCTCTTTTGAGACAAACATACCAGAAAAGTATGAATGTAGAACTTCCATTGAGGACAAAACCATGACTTCAAGAAAGTATAGTCTGATCTTGTCTTTCCTGAACCTTCATACCCCATATCCATAATGCCTTTAAACAAATCTTCTCTCGATAACTCCAGAATTCCACCTTCATCATCAAACTGTAAAAGTTCTCTTAGAACAATCTCAGTAACCATTACCTTCTGACCCTTGACAGTGGAATGAATGTGAGTAATGCCATTAACATTCCCTTCCTTTGCATTCTGCCAGAACTCCTGAATATGTGATCGAATCAATCGTGGAGCGACAGTAAGGGCATAAGTAACTGGACAATTACTCAAGAAATCGATGATAGGGTGAAAATAATCATCGGCAAGGTCTTTATTCAAGAAAGCCCTCATGTTGTGTTCAGAATGAACACTTAGCATAGAAGTACCAGAATCAGACGATGATGAAGATGCCATTGATGTAATCGATGAACGAACGAAGAGTGAATTACAATAAACAACTTAAAGCGAGAGCGATTATTGAAGGGTTTTGAAAATTTTGAAAGCGTAATTGAAAAAGTGAAGTATTTGAGTATTTATTTGATTATAGTGCCAAGCCCTAAAAATAGAACTAGCAGTGGCACTTCTGGTTATACCCAACAGGGGTACAATTTACAAACAAACCCAACAGGGGTACCTCACTTGTCAATTTATAGTCAACCCTTTCTAACCATCTAACAAAGCTAGCAGCGGCTGATAGTCTAGCAGGGGCATCCAACCAAGGAAACGCCAACTTAGAACTAACAGGGGCATAAACTTAGCTTAGTTAGACAACGAAATTATTATTTTTTTTTTTTTTTTTTTTTTTTTTAACCAAAACAAATAAGAAGAAACAAATAAAACATTAAATTCCAGCTCAAGTGATGTCTCTTGACAGTGGCTGAAACCTGCAATATTAAACTAAGAAAAACAACTAGCAGGGGTTAAATTACACACATATACAGCAGGGGTTTAAACTACATTGACAGTGGCACAGGTAAACTAACAGTGGCACCATCTGTTATCATAATGAAGCTAACAGTGGCAACACCTGACCCTGTCACATACAATATATTTTACCCCTGTTAGTATCAAATCCAGACCAAAACACTACGTGAGATTGATCATACCAATATTAGTTATCAAAAATGTAAATCTTCCTACATCAAATGCTTTTGTAAAAAGATCTGCAAGTTGATTATCAGTATGAATTTTAAAAATATGAATCAATCTTTTATCATAACAATCTCTTATAAAATGATATCTGATTTCAATGTGTTTGGTTTTTGAATGCTTAACTGGATTCTGAATGATACTAATAGCAGAAGTATTATCAATATAAATAGGAGTGTTCATGAAAGTCAAACCATAATCCAGCATTTGATTCTGAATCCAAAGAACCTGTGCACAGCAACTTGATGCTGCAACATATTCTGCTTCTGCTGTAGAAGTGGAAACTGTGGTTTGCTTCTTGCATTGCCATGACACTAACCTATTTCCAAGAAATTGACATCCTCCACTAGTCGATTTCCTATCCATATTCTCACCACCATAGTCACTATCTGTGAATGCCTTTAGCTCAAAATCTGATCCTTTAGCATACCAAAGGCCCAAGTCTGGTTGACCTTTCAAGTATCTAAAGATCCTCTTCACAGCATACATGTGTGACTGCTTTGGATTGGTCTGATATCTAGCACAAAGACACACTGCAAACATTATATCAGGTCTGGATGAAGTTAAATACATCAATGAACCAATCATTGACCTGTATAAGTGCACATCTACTTCCTCCCCCTCAGGATCAGAATTAAGATGTTTATGTGCCTCCATGGGAGTGCTAGCTACCTTCACGTCTTTATAACCAAATTTATTCAAAATATCTTTCACATACTTCCCTTGGTTAATAAAGATTCCATCTAACTTTTGCTTGACCTGCAATCCTAAAAAGAATGTGAGTTCACCCATTGAACTCATCTTGAACTTCTTATGCATTAAATCTTCAAACTCTTTGCACAATGAATCCCTTGTAGACCTGAAAATAATATCATCAACATACACCTGTACCAGCAATATATCTCTTTGAACCCTCTTGGTAAACAATGTCTTGTCAATAGTACCTCTCTTGAATCCATTCTTGAGCAAGTACTCAGATAGAGTATCATACCAAGCTCTTGGAGCTTGATGTAATCCATACAATGCTTTCTTCAATCTGCACACTCTATCTGGATATGTTGGATCTTCAAACCCTGGTGGTTGGCAAACATACACCTCATCATCAATTAGACCATGAAGAAAAGCACTCTTCACATCCATTTGATAGACTTTAAAATCCTGATAAGATGCATAAGCTAAAAATAATCTAATAGCTTCTATTCTAGCAACAGGGGCAAAGACATCATCATAATCTATGCCTTCTTCCTGTGTGTACCCCTGTGCTACCAACCGAGCCTTATTCTTGATCACTATTCCTCTTTCATCTCTCTTGTTCTTAAAGATCCATCTTGTGCCTATAGCTTTCTTTCCTTTTGGAAGATCAACCAAATCCCACACATCTTGCAGTTTGAATTGCAACAATTCTTCCTGCATAGATTCAATCCAGCTTGGATCTTTGAGAGCCTCCACTGCCTTCTTTGGTTCCATCTGTGAAAGAAAACATACATATAATGAAGTATGTACATCTTCTTCTCTTACCTTGGTTTGATGTCTTGTCTGAACAGGAGTCATAATATCACCAATAATCAAATCCAAGGAATGATCTTTATGAACCACATATTTAGATGTAGAAGTATCCAGTAGTTCTCTTTCCAAATTAGAACCCAAAAGATTATCTATCTCAGAGTCTGAAAAAGACTCTCTTTCCTCTCTTTCCTTTGATGGCTTTGGAGTTGCTTCAGAATCTGACAAAGAAGTCCTTTCCAAAACTTGAAATGGAGGACTTTGTTCAACAAATTTTGGAGAATCGTGCTCTCCTTCTGAATCATGCTCTGAAACTATATGAGAACTCTTTGAACCATTTTCTGTTGGAATTGAACCATCTTCATCCTTTGAACCATTTTTGCTACTTGACCCACTTGAATCATCTGAAGGTTCATCTTGCTCTAACTGGAATACTTCTGGAGGATCTGGAGACCAAATAGGAAACAAGACATACTTCAAGTCATCCTTTTTAGTTTGACTTGAGGTTGATTTCCCATCTTTACCTGCATCATTACCTGCATCTGTACCTGCATCTGTACCTGCACTAATAGACAAATCTGGATATCTAAAAGCATGGGTTAGTGCATCAATATCAAACAAAACTTCTGGACCTTTTCCTTCTACATTTGATGTATGTTCATTAAAGGTCACATCCATGGTCTCTTCTATGATCCTAGTCCTTTTGTTAAATACTCTATAAGCCTTGCTTTGAATAGAGTATCCAACAAATACACCCTCATCTACCTTACTCTGAAACTTACCAAGATGATCTCTGGTATTTAAGACAGTACAAGGACATCCAAATGGTTTTAAAAAGCTAACCAAAGGTTTTCTTTTAAAGAATAACTCATAGGGTGTCTTGTTATGAGGTTTAATAATCAAAATCCTATTCAAAACATAACAAGCAGTGCTAACAGCCTCTGCCCAAAAGGACATTGGTAGTTTAGCATCTGCTAGCATGCTTCTAGCAGCCTCAATTAGTGTCCTATTCCTCCTCTCAGCTACTCCATTTTGTTGTGGAGTCCTAGGTGCACTATACTGTCTTTCTATACCTTTATCCTCACAGAACTTATTCATCTCATGATTCTTAAATTCTGTCCCATTATCACACCTGATGATCTTAACCTTTTGATTAGTTGAATTCTCAATCCTAGTTATGAATGATCTAAGTATTTCACCTGTCTCATCCTTAGTCCTAAGAAAGAACACCCAACTCATTCTAGAGTAATCATCAGTTATTACCAAACAGTAAGATTTCTTCCCTTGACTAGCTACATTGGTAGGGCCAAACAAATCCATATGTAACAGGTGTAAGGGAGTGGTATTGGTATTCACAAGCTTGGTCTTATAAGAGGTCTTGTGTTGCTTACCTTTGAGACATGCTACACAGTGGTCACTACATTCAAATAACTTTTCAGGTAAGCCTCTCACTAGCTTATTCCTAACAAGTTTATTCATGGTCTTGAAATTCAAGTGACACATCCTCCTATGCCATAGTTCAGATTCAGATACAGTAGCTTTAGAAATGAGACAGTTAACATTTTGAGATTCCATCTTGTTTAAATCACTACAGTATACATTATCCTTTCTTGGAACTCTCATTAAAATCTTATCTTCAGGTATTTTGAGTTTTTCAGAAAGTATAAGGCATTCTGTGTCAGTGAAATATACAGGATTTTGCTTATCTGTGATTTGACTCACACTAAGCAAATTGTATCTCAATTGCTCAACATAATAAACATCATTGAAAGTGAGCTTACTGCTTTTTACCTTACCTTTACCTGTGATTTTACCTCCTTTAGGATTGCTTCCAAATGCTACATCTCCTCCAGAAAACGCTTTAAAGTCCTGTAGCTTTTTCATGTCTCCAGTCATGTGTCTTGAACAGCCAGAATCAATATGCCATAAGCTTGGTGGCTTGCCCTGCACATATATGAGAAAAACAGTTAGTTTTTCTTGGGAACCCAAACCAATTTGGCTTTGGGTTTCCCTTGAGCACCATTGACATCAACCCTTTTGACAGTGATTGATCTCAGTGCTGCATTGGTTTTGGACACTTCAGATTTACACTCATTTTTATGTCTCCAAAAACAATCAATTTTAGACCTGACAGGGGTTAATGGTTTGACAGTGATCACCTTTAAGTTTGTATTAATTACCCTGGCAGTGGTAGCTTTACTTGGTATAAACATTCTTTTGAAATGTTTAATACCAGCAGAGGTACCATGCCTGACAGTGGTCAAACCCTCCCCTGTTCGTGTCTTGCCTCTGTTAGCCGTTGACAGGGGCACTGCTGTAGCATTAACAGGGGCTGCAGCCTTGCCTCTGTTAGGCTTATTTATCAACACATGACCTGTACCACTATTCCTATTATTTTTAGGATTGTAGTAACAGTCCTGTTGAAGATGATTATATCTACCACAAATAAAACATGACTTTCTTTTCACACATTCAAACCCATTACCCAACCTTTGTGAAACCAATTGGTTCCAATTTCTTTGATTACCCCTGGGAATGGATTTATTCACATTACTTGCAGTATGTAACTCAGACTTCTTTGATTTACATGTACACTTATCACACTCAGATTTCAACTTGTCTTTTGATTCAGTATTGACCTTTTTGTGTACATACCCTATACCTGAACTAGCCTTGTTGGTTTTCCTGACTTGATCTAACTGAGCCTTTGCTTTCTCAACAAACATCTTTTTACCCTCTTCTAGTTTAGTACTATTAAGTTCAGAAACTAGACCAGTAATAGACTTAACACTACCATCCACAGAATTACCACTAGATGAGCTATCACTATCACACTCATCTTCCTCAGTCCAATCAGATACCTCAACTTTATCAAAATTCACATTATCATCACAATTAACAACTGGATCTACCTTTTTAACCTCCTCAGACACACCTACCTTAAGTGTTTCTAAAACAAAATCACTTTTAGGTGGGAAATAAGTATGATTATAAGGTGGAGGAACAGCATTAAGGTTGTAACCTAATCCAAGTTTTAATTTATCATGAATTTGAGACTTGATTAAGTTTTGAACACCTTTTGAAACATTTTCCAACTCATCAACTTTCAATTTTATTGACTCCTTATCAGAAATTGCCTCAGCCAACTTAGCACTTAGCATATCAACTTTTGTTTGTAAAGCTTTCTTTTCCCAATTTAGATACTTAACATCTAAGTGAAATTGAGATTCATTCTTTTCATAAGCTTTTATCTGATTTTCTAAGTTTTCAATAGCTAAAGTGGCATGTTGACTCTTTTCCTTACAAGCTTTTAATTCATTACACACAACCATATTATGATCCCTATAAAATTTAACCATTTTCTTACATGCAGGAGAACATAATTTAGATTGTACCTCATATGGAATGTCTGAAGACTCTGGTTCTTCTGTGACAGCCATCAAAGCTTGATTCTGAACTACAAGCTCTTCTTGGTCACTCCAGTCAAATCCTCCCATTCCATCTTGAGCAACCAATGAATCTGAAGTGGTGTTCTGAACAGGTACCAATCTTCTTTGTGGAGCAGAATTATTTCTCATAATACCATTCTGAGATCCTCCAGCCTGTGTGCTCTTGCATTCTCTAGCAAAGTGTCCCATCTTGTGACAATTGAAACACTCCACCTTGCTCTTGTCAAAACCAGCTACACCATCTCTCTTGTAAGAAAAGTTTCTGTTCCCAGACCTCTGCATAAACCTCTTTGCCCTGATTGTAATCATGGCCATTTGCCATCTTAAATCCATCTCTTCCAGGTCCTCTTCACTAACCTGCTCCAAATCTTCTGTAGTTAATGAAGAATTCACATGGCTTGCAAAGAATGCTTCCAATACATTATCATTAGCACCAGATGTGCTACAACTACCAGATTCACCAACAGAAACAAAAGCAGCATTGTTAGAGCTACCATTGGACTGTTTCAATGCTAGAACTTCAGGCTCAAAATTCCTCAGATCATTATACAGGTCTTCAATCTCTTTCTCTTCAAGATCTGGACTTTGTCTAAGTCCCACAGTGTACATATTCCAATCTGTACCAAGTGATCTTAGAAACTTCCTGTTCAAGTCATCTTTATCAATCTTGACATTGTGATTTTCTAAATCACCCACAAGTTTTTGAAACCTATCAAAAGTCTGAGTCAGAGTTTCAGACTTTACACCTGCAAAGTTTTCAAACTGTTGTTTGAGAAGAGATCTCTTATTCTTCTTGGTGTTATCATTACCACCAAATCTCTTAACAATTGCTTGCATAAGAACCTGAGCATCTTCACAGTTTTCAAACTTCCTTTGATACTCATTAGGAATAGACAAAAGTAGAGTACTTAATGCCTTCCACTCTGTTGCTCTTTCTTTTCTCTCTGCATCAGACTTTGGTGGTGGTCTTTCTTCCTTTTTACCATCTGCATCCTTAGTATAGTTTGGTCCATTAGTAACCACCTCCCACATCATATAATCCGTAAGCAACATGTATTGCCTAATCCTAGTCTGCCATAACTCAAACTCATCAGGTTTGAGCATGGGAATCTTTGTAGCTTGTATTCCTTCCATTGATTCAGTAGACATCTTGTTATTTGTTGAAAAAGCTGCGAAATTCAATTACCTTCTTCAAGATCAAAGTAATATCAAGCTCTGATACCACTTGATGATCCCAGCTAGAGATCTTAGTATGTATTACTTTGATTGATTATTAATAAGCTTGCGGAATAGTTTATTAATAACTTGAAGAACAAACTTGTATATAACAGAATATCTAACCAAAAGCTTCAATATTATTAACAATAATACGAACACACAACTTGTGTTAGGGTTTACAACCTTGAAGCTAATAACTAGAATGAATTCGTATATCACTACCTCTAGGGTTTTACAGAATCTCTATTTATAACACATAGAGTCCTTTACAGAATCAAACTATTATGGAAATCCTATCTATTCCATAATTATCTCTAACCGACTAACCAACAGTGGTTGAGTATATAACTAACAGGGGTAGTACTCGTATATTATCAACAGTGGTTGAGTACTTACAAAATACAAACTATACACTAACAGTGGCCCTGTTAGACAAATGTACTAACAGCGGTTGTCTTCTTCTAACAGTGGTTGACTTCTAACAGTGGTTGAAGTCTTATACCAACAGCGGCATGATACTTGTATTCTGAGCAAATCTAACAGTGTCTCAGGTCTCAACACAGTTTTCCATCCATACGGCGTATAGATAATCCATTCGGCGTATGGATTGGTCGGCCAGAATCCTTAAATTCTCATTTTGCCTCATTAAAACCCTAACTTTCACCACAAACCCTAATTCGACTAATGCTGGTTCCAGAGGCTTTTTGATGACATTTTGGAGGCATAAGAAGGTTAGGATTGATGCCAATTGATCTTACTTCGCGTGGTTCACGATTCGGTTTGCGTATCATCTTCCGATTTCAATTTAAACATGTCTATGTGTTTTGTTGAGATTATGAATCTGATTTTGTTTGATTGATTCATTGATTAGACTTATTGTTAATTGTTTATCTTAATAACCTTGGATTATGATTGTTTGAAGGTTATAATTGTGTTTTGAATAAATCGTCTGATTGAAGATTGTTATGTTATCCGTGAATCCTTGTTTATTGGTGATTGTTAGTTATTACTTAACGTGGACAATAGGATTATTGAGATTGAGTTCCTATGATGCTATTGACTATTGATGATTATGAATTTAGGTTTATAGTCATTGCTAAATATATTAAGTTTGATAGGTTAAGAGAATGGTAACTAATCAATCTAAAATGAGCAAGCTAATAAGAGATTATTAGTAGGTATTGTTGAGTCATACTGCGAGGATCAATCATAACAAGTTGTGAACACTTAATTCACAATCTAGGTAAAAGCACGCAATAGAGCAACATTCTTGCGACATCGGATCGATGTTTAATGTGGGACTCTAGATTGTAGAAATTAGTTAACCAGAACCGGAGACTAATTTATATTTAACTTGGATTCTTTGATTAGTAACTAAGTTAATATAAAAGAAATCACAATCAGACAATCAAAACACATGAACCGGATAATATGAATCTGAGTGGAAGAACCTAAGCAATTACATGTCTATCTCCGATTGTTTATCTGTTCCTCTTATCTTGTTTTATGTTGTTGGTTTGGGTATTTAGTTCATCTTGAACGTTCGTACGGTACTAAAACGTACCCCTATTTTACTGCTTTCTGAATATTTCCAATTTAATTGAATAACATCGTTCATGTGTTCCTGTGTTCGACCTGGACTTACCATAGCTATACTATTCCGATCAGGTATTCTTGCCTGGTTGTCTGATAGTAGTGATTGGTATATCATGTACTTTATAAATAATGAAACTAGACGCTTTCACACGCATCAAGTTTTTGGCGCCGCTGCCGGGGAACACTTAACCGGTTGGACTATTGTTCTACCGGGGAACGGTTGCTTATTCGATTAAGTTGGAAAATATAAAGAAAATATAAAAAATAAAAAAATAAAAAAAAATCTTTTAACCACGCACAATCTTATAGGCTTGATTTGCTAAACAAATACTTTTGTCTTGTCTAGAAGTTGTGATGATTAATGATGTAATTTGGTTGTAAATAATTGTTTACTTGTTAATTATATGTATCTGCATATTATATTAGTTTAATTTTTACTGGAGCAAGGTTTTTTAATTTGGTTTGCATAGACGTTTAACCGGCGGTTGTGCGCACCAGCCGGCGGTAGGAATGTTGTTTTTGCGAAAGAAAATTTTGTTTTCTGCTCTGTTTGTATATATTATGGTTTGTATATATATGTAGTTTTAACTTTTAGTTCTTTTATATTTTGTTTTCTTGTTCTACTTTTTTTGTTTTCTTGTTTTTGTTTGCAGTTTTGAACTTTGTGGGTGTGTTCCCTGGAAACCCTCACGAGACTATAACTCGTCTACTCGGGATACCAAGGGGTTTAAAGGCTTATTGCATACGCTAAATGCAATCGTGAAGCCTACGGAAGTGTGCTGTTGTATATTTTCATAATCAGATTAAGAAAGCATTTTTCTTCAAGATCAGGGGAGTTTTCTATTCACTTCTTTTCTATTCCCTATTTTACGATTCCTTGTTTTGCAATGAGGACATTGCTTTATTTTAAGTGGGGGATGGGGGAAAAGAAGTTTGATTGTCCTGAGTTATAAATCGATAAATATTGGTAGACTAAAGGTGTAAGGCATTCTATGTTAGTCATTTTTCAACCCAAATTTTTCTTTTAAAAATATATTCTCTTTAAGTTTAGAAAATCTTGTAACAAATCTGGGAAATTCAAAGGATAATTTGAACTTAAATTTTAAAATATTAGATAGTTCATCATGTGATGTATCGATAGGCAATCTATGTATAAGTTGTTGAGCTATTAAATAAAATTAATGCAAGAAGTAGGCGATATTCCGAGAGGAACTTTAGCAATGTATAACTTTAGTCTTAATTCTTATATATGATTGCGTGCGATATGCCATAATTTTGGAATTTAATTAATATCATTTGGGGATATATAGGGTGTTGTTTCATCTGTTGTACGTAAGTACAGACCTGGTCTCCGCCAGTATATTTAATGAAAAAGAGCAAAAGGGTTTAAATGAACTCATGAAAATGTAGTCAAACTATGTTGCTTTGTTGTACTGAGGTACAGACCTGCCACCAATGGTTCGACTAAAAATTTATTATGCTAAACCAAAGTCAAGTTATGTCGCTCTGTTGTGTTGAGGCACAGACCTGTCACCAATGTCTTGACTTGAAAAATGATTATTTTAATTGGATATCCATAATATGTGTAATATTATCACGTTATATGTATGAGGGTATTTTTCTATTGGGAATCAAGGGTAAACCTGCTAGAATAATAATAATATAAGCTCAATTTCTGAAATATAGATTGTTTAGGTGGATAACAATATCGATAATCCTTGTGAGTTATCTTTTATGCCTAATAATAATTCTTGAGAAAATTGGATTTCCTAGAAGAGTTTCTTGATAACTAAATCTTATAGTTGAATTATTTTTAAGCTAAAAATTTGGTTTGCGAAATGCTAGCTAGTATGTAAGTCCCAACGCGCCCTTGTTTGCCTACTATTTTGGAAATTTTGACGTTTCGAAGTTTTAAATCGATAGTCTACTTGAGGACAAGTAGGATTCAAGTGGGGATGTTTGATAAACTCCAAAATGTACTATATTGTAGTACTAAGTTACCCCGTGTTTGATAGATTTCTAATGCATTTTATTTGAATAAGATACTCATTTCGTTCATATTTGCAACTAGGAGTTTAATCGGAGCTTGGATTGAAAAGAAACAGAAAATGAGCTAATCGTGAAGAAAATAAGCTAAGAAAGTGAAGATAGGCAAGATTGGATTGGACTAGGTGTATATGAAGCTTGAATCGGAAAGAAAACGAAAGATGAGCTGAAAATGAAGAAAAGTGTAAAAGCTGAGTTTTCGGCTATGCGTTAGTATTTTGGCCATAACTTCTTCATACGAACTCCGATTGGGGTGATTCAACTTGGAGGATTTAGCTAACAGGCAGGGCTACAACTTTCATTTTTACCCCTTGAACCAGTTTTGCATCCATACGGCGTATGGATAATCCATACGGCGTATGGATTGGTCGGCCAGAATCCTTAAATTATCATTTTGCCTCATTAAAACCCTAACTTTCACCACAAACCCTAAGTCAACTAAGGTTGGTTCCAGAGGCTTTTTGATGAAATTTTGGAGGCATAAGAAGGTTAGGATTGATGCCAATTGATCTTACTTCGCGTGGTTCACGATTCAGTTTGCGTATCATCTTCCGATTTCAATTTAAACATGTCTATGTGTTTTGTTGAGATTATGAATCTGATTTTGTATGATTGATTCATTGATTAGACTTATTGTTAGTTGTTTATCTTAATAACCTTGGATTATGATTGTTTGAAGGTTATAATTGTGTTTTGAATAAATTATCTGATTGAAGATTGTTATGTTATCCGTGAATCCTTGTTTATTGGTGATTGTTAGTTATTACTTAACGTGGTCAATAGGATTATTGAGATTGAGTTCCTTTGATGCTATTGACTATTTATGATTATGAATTTAGGTTTATAGTCATTGCTAAATATATTGAGTTTGATAGGTTAAGAGAATGGTAACTAATCAATCTAAAATGAGCAAGCTAATAAGAGATTATTAGTAGGTATTGTTGAGTAATACCGCGAGGATCAATCATAACAAGTTGTGAACACTTAATGCACAAACTAGGGAAAAGCATGCAATAGAGCAACATTCTTGCGACGTCGGATCGATGTTTAATGTGGGACTCTAGATTGTAAAAATTAGTTAACCAGAACCGGAGACTAATTTACATTTAACTTGGATTCTTTGATTAGTAACTAAGTTAATATAAAAGAAATCACAATCAGACAATCAAAACACATGAACTGGATAATATGAATCTGAGTGGAAGAACCTAAGCAATTACATGTCTATCTCCGATTGTTTATCTGTTCCTCTTATCTTGTTTTTGTTGTTGGTTTGGGTATTTAGTTCATCTTGAACGTTCGTATTGAACTAAAACGTACCCCTATTTTACTGCTTTCTGAATAATTCCAATTTAATTGAATAACATCGTTCATGTGTTCCTGTGTTCGACCTGGACTTACCATAGCTATACTATTCCGATCAGGTATTCTTGCCTGGTTGTGTGATAGTAGTGATTGGTATATCCTATACTTTATAAATAATAAAACTAGACGCTTTCACACGCATCACTCGTCCACGCTGGCGTCTAGTCGTCATGACTGTAAAATAAAACTTTAACACGTGTGAGTAAATTAAGAATTATTATTGGGTGCATGGTTCTGCTGTAAATGTAGTCCAACCGCCGGTTGGATATCCCAACAGCCGGTTGGTATAAATTGCATGCAGAATAGTTCCATTCTTAAAATATGATAGCCACCTGCATAATTTCTATATACTGAATATAAATACTACATCTAATACTAAGTCAAGAATAAAACTTATAACACAAATACTAATCTAAACTATAATTATAATTTATATATATGTCTTTATTTCGAAAGTAATATCGAATCTATAAGTTTTATAAAATGTTCTTTTATAAATAATTATAATAATCTATTATTTCGAATATATATCAATTTTTATTATTGAATTCAAAATCACTTTTATATGAAAAATTGAATTTAATTTTTTGTTTCAAAGTTTTATTGAATCAAAGTTTTTATTTTAAGGAAATTTTAACGAATAATTCCGTATATAATCCTTATCGAAATTCTCATAAGCATATTGTTCTATATTTATAACCTAATAATCAACTGTTGAGCCGCTATTCTAATCGACTCCATTCGCAATCAAATTTCAATCCGCAAACAATACTCTAATCACAAAATATCTTAACCTAACTAATCCTAACTAATTTCTAAGTGTTCCTATTCATTCAAACTAACAAAATACCTAGTATTCAATCAATAACCGCAATCAAACATAATTAAACTAAATATTTCGGAATTCAAAAATGCGAAAAATATAAAACTAGGTTTAGATTATACCTTTGATGTAGTAGATCACGAATGCGTAGTAAAATGACGATGATATAATGATTTTTGAGCGTATGGCGATCGTATGAAGTGTGTGTGTATGGGGGGGGGTGTAAAGTGACAGAAATGGAGGCTGTTGGGTTTTTGATCGGAAAAGTAACCAACCGCCGGTTGGGATTCTCAACCGCCGGTTGGTTTAAACAGGCCAAAAGTTGAAATTCGGCCCATTTAAATTTTATTGGGCCATTGGTTTTTTTTTTTACTTAGTTTTAGCCCATCAAATAATTTTAATTATTATCTTAATTTTATAAGTTGGCCTATTTTATTTTCCGTATATACTAATATTTCGATAAGATAATATATTATTATAATTTTTAAAAAGAAATATAAACATAAGAGAATGAAATACTTATCGTTATGGCAAATTTCCATTACTCCTTTTGCTAATTATTGCTCCATATACTTGAAACTACAAACCTGTGTTTTTCAGATTTTAACAACCGTTGATCGCGTCGACTCAACCACCGTTTTGAATTTTCACCGTCGACTGTGTTTTAATCCAAATGTTGTTTGTAACTGATAACCTCAAGTCCTGTTGTTCCTTGTAAATGCTCAATCTCAATGAATAGATTATTTAAACAATAATAGAAACTTATCCATAATATTTAAAATTATTTCGCAATATTCCACAACCTTGATAATTAAATACCACATAAAAACATATATTTAAACCTATAATTCAATAAAATCAAATAAATGTCAATACATAAGTCTTGAAAACAAATAATACAATAATAAAATGGAAATAGAAATGCTCTTAGAATGGAATGGAATCTTCTTAAGCCCAATATCCATTTGGTAAATGCATTATAACAGGTTCAGCAGCATTTTCGGGATAAATACGGCGAAAGTGGCGAAACAACTTGTTAGTTATCTCTGGGATTGTTGAGGAATATTCAGGAAAACTTTCATGATGTATCTTTTCAGCATCTTCTACCTCAATCAAATTTTTCACAATCTTCTGTACCTTTTTAGCAATTGTCTCATCTTCATCAGTTACCTTATACCCATCTACAATCTTGGTTTCCCGCTTTTTATGACTACGCCTTAAAGAATCTATAAATCCAAAGAAACCTAAATTCAAATCCTCATATCTACTTATGCCTCGATGTCTCTCAACAATTCCTATTTCCTCAAAGGTACCAGTAAGCAACTCTTTTTGGTGATCAGTCAAAAGCTCAGTATACTTAAAGATATCTATCAGTCTATAGTAAATGTCAAACAATCCTAAATGAAAAAGATCTATATGGGATTCATATCGGACACTAGCTTAAGCTGGTTGCAGTTCATTTCTCACATATGTAGCAAGATTTATCATGGGTTCATCTGCAAAATGCTCCGGAATGCTCCTTGTTTTTTTTTTGAAAGGCAGAAGTATATATATAATCAACTACTAGCAAGATACTAGTAGAACACCAATGTACAGTTGCACATACACCATTGATAAAACACCACTATAACTAAGACATTCTGTGTCTAAATCCGAACTTAGAGGGTACTAAAATGGATGAAAAAACTGGAAGATTTCAGGAAAAAATCCCCGAATATAGGGGCTGAGCCACCGGTTTTCACCCTATATCGTTTTTTATAGTACCCCATATGGATCCAGACCCCTAACCAACAAACATTAAACCAACAATAATGACCATAACAGAAGAGCATTACATGAAACATACACCCAAACTAAAAAAACAGAAGTTCACCCGAAGCATCCTTGCATCCTTCTTTAGATTTGCCATTTGAACTTTAAATTCACCCCATTGCTTTCATGCCCATGGAGCCTAATTCTTTCCATGAAGCTCATCCAGACAGTTTCTTCTAACAGACAGCAGCATATCCGTGTCCAGCCCCAAGACTAGTGACTTTACAACTTGAATTGACACCATCTATCCCATGTTAAATCTTGTCTCCTTGCTCTATTCTTGTACCAAAAATAGTAAAGACTTTGCATCTCTTCCTTAACACGTACCCATGATGGGGCAGCGCCTTTAAAACATGCATCATTTTTTGCTTTCCATAGACACCAACAAGCTGTGAGTATAATCGCTTTAATGACTGACCTGTTCTCACTTCTTCCTTTTTCAGCTATGTAATCCAGATCTCGAATAGAAAAGGCAAAAATGGGTGTTATTTTGCACCAAGAACTAATAAAGCACCATAACATAATAGCTACTTCACAGGTAACTAACAAATGATATATGGATTCCTCATACTGGTTACATAGTGAGCAAAGGGTAGATGAAACCTGGATGTTTCTTTTGACCAAAGCTTCCTTTGTAGGAATACGATCCATTTCTGCTCTCCAAAAGAATAAGTTTACCTTACCTGGAACCCATTTGCTCCATTTGTAGTGGAAATTAAACGTCTGCCCAGAGGAATGCTTCTTGTTGATTCATCATGTATTGCATAGAAGAGTTCATCAATTATTTCTTGAACATAATACTCCACTTTAGTTTCCACATAAAACTTATGACAATTAATGTGATCTCTTGACTTCATAAGGTTAAGAAAATCTTGGAACTCCTCCAACACAACCTCATCACAATGGTTTTTCACGTTCCCATAGCAAACTCCATATCATGTTTAATAACTTCTAACAAATTTAACTACTTCTCATAATAGGGAAATGAAGATTTCTCAAAAATCTTGTGAATATAAGAATAAGACAACCTTGGTTCTTCACAGAATTCAGGATTAAATATCGGTTGTACAATCACATCTTCCGTAAGATCTATCACATAATTTTTAAATTGTTCAGTATCCCTTGTTTCATTAGAATTGCACCACGCAGTATATTCTTGCTCCATTTTACTAATTAACCCCTTATGATAATCCGAGAATTCTAAAGTGGTTCTCCTAATAATTTCCATAATTAGACGAAGATCATCTTGATGGTGTTCTAAATAAAAGGTCAAATCTTCTGCATCTGAAATTACTAGGGGATGTTCTTCAAAATCTTCCTCTTCATCAGAAAGTTTCATCTTCTTATTTGGCATGAAAGAACTATAATCTACTTCAATGTCTTTGAATTCCATCTCATCTAATTGCATATTTTCTATTTTACCACTAATTATTTTCTTCTGTAAACAAATACAATCACAAATTTTAGAATACATATGATTCCAAATAAACTTAACTTTTTTTAAAATAAAGAGAATAAAAACTTTTAATTACACATTTATACAATTTACAAATTAGTCAAAAGTCCTCGGTAGCTCCAATAGTTGTACACAAAAGCAAATAAATAGGTCAGCGCGAAGCTTATTAAAAACCTACCTCTTTCGAGATGCACCTTACCTCTTAAAGGAAGCAGGGCTTAACTCTCCTTATACCTTTGTTTTTGTTAGTACTCCCAATGGGTGAGCCGATTTTCCGATTGACTTAATTATACAAAAAATTATATTTTTACAGGAAAAATTAAAATTTTAAATTACCGCTCACCGGTAGAACAAAAGTTCCACCGGTTAAGTGTTCCCCGGCAACCGCGCCAAAAACTTGATGTGCGTAAAGTATATGCAAATAAATTCATAACAAGTTTTAAATCAAGGATATACTAAATAAGACTTTATCACACAATTCAGGCAAGCATGACCTGTTCGTATAATATAGGTGTTACAAGTAAATCCAAGGATCTAACACAGGGAATGTTTATTAAAATAATTAATTTATTCCACAATTAATATTACAATTACAGTTAATTACAATTAATATTACAGATAAGGGGGTACGTTTTAATTCCGTATGAATATATATTTATATTTACTTTTGATATCGAACTAGGATATATAAGACAATTAAAGTATTAAAGAATTATTTTAGCAGAATAAGGTAGATAGAAGATATATTTTATCTAGACTAGCTATGTTGTATTGTTATTATCCTATATGTTTATCTTTGTCAGCCAATTGATTTATGTTGAAATATAAAAGTAGATAAAGGCCTTGGTCAAGCTCAATATCCTAAGATTAAGCTCTTCAACGTATTACTAAGGTTAACTAACTTCAAAGTCTCGAATGTTATTACCTAATTAATTATAGTTTAATAGTAATAATTATAACCTATCACCAAGTTCTCGTTTATCTATGTATAATTATAACGTTAACCTAAATTATTAATCAATATCAAGCAAAAGTTCTCTTGTCAAGAATATCATAATCATATAATTAATATAGATATAACCTTAAGTAAACATTCATAGAATCAATTAACATAAACATATAATCAAATAATCATACAAACATCATTCATCTAAACAAATATGTTAAAGAAATAATCAATAAATATTGATAATATAAACAAGATTCCAAATACAGGTAAACAGTCATATATCAAGTAAAAGGACTTAGAATACAAACCAAAGATATTGAATTACCCTTCGTTAGGTTTGAAGGTCTTCAATACCTAGCCTCCTAGCCTCCAAATTCAACTTAAAGTCGTTCTTTAACCCTAATAATCGACTTTTACCTCTAAAATTCGTATATCCCTAACCTTAACCCGTAGCCTCTATTTATAGTTTCTAGAACCGCCAGTCCAATCCCAACCCTGTTGGGTTATTAACTTGCTCTCCAAGTCCAACTCTGCGTCTGGAACCGCCTTTGATTAAATATATTCAACCGCCGGTTGGGTCTTCTTTCCAGAATCTTCCAACTTCGAGCCAGGCTTCTTTCTTGGGCTTCTTTTCTTCAAATACGATTTTAAACTCTTTTCTTTGCTCAATCTTCAATAATATGGTTTAAGTCTTCATTTCAGGTATTGTTTTCTTCAAGTTTTCATTTCTTCTTAATTTTTCTTCATTTTAGCTCCATTTTCGTTCCTTTTCTTAAATCCTTGTATTTTATACCTAAATTGCAAATATGAAAGAATTAAGTACCAAAATCAATAGAAATGCAATAAAAGTATATATAAATATAGGATAATAAGTATATAAATATGATATTATTTGATGTTATCAAAAAGTAACAGCAGTAGCACTACACCTTCTTCTCGCCTTAGATAAGTTTTCTACACCTTTGTAAGCACTCTTCTTCTTTAGATCTACTTGGTATACGTACATGTACATGTTAGTGGTTCACTCACGTCGAATATTGTCCAAATCTAAGCTCGAAAACGTTTTCTAAGTGCTATTAACTACTGGATAATGATATTACACGTTGGACAAAACCTTGCTCGACTTTAGGACGTGATTTCTAGACCATAACTCAACGAAATCTAGCGTTTCTTGGCTTAAAAATCAAGTTCTAAGTGTCTATTTTCGTAAGCTGTAAACCCCTTAATTTATCGAGCTCATTTTCTATTTTTAATAAAAGAAATAAAAGTACATATGCAGACTGAAAGTCTGATCAGAAATTTCAGTCAAGTTTGAAATGGAACATCTCGAGATCTACAAAGCTTGAACTGTTGAGACCACTTGGAAACTCTCACAAATTTTGTCCCCTTCAGTTTCCGTTAAGGCCTCATTTTTTGAAAATAAACACAAAGCGAGTTATAAACCGATAAGTGAGCGTATACTTAGCTAAAAATTACATAAAAATATGTTTTGGAAAGCTAAGACATAGGGGTATAACATGGATTTTTCTAAAAATTAACCTAAGACATTTACCTAGTTAAAACGAGCCCCGAACGAGACCGAAAATCTGATGAAAACACGTCTAGGGTCTGATTTTGTAACAAACGCAAAATGATACTTTTGGGTTAACCCCAAAACGCGACTCTAATTTTTATGAACTCTATAAACATATTTAAGACTTCCCTAAAAGTCTCGGGTCAAACCGAGCACGTTTGACCAAATCACCATAAACGAACACGCTAACAGCCGATTCTGCGAACCGAGTTCAATCTCAGTTCGCACACTATCTTGCGAGTTGAGAACTTGCGAATTGAACCCTTTCTTGCGAGTTGAATCTTTGGCCTGCGATTTGAGCTTGGTCTGCGACTTGACCCTTTTGACTTGCGACTTGACCTTGACTTGCTAGATGACTTGTCTTGCGAGTCAAACTGCGAGTCGAGTTGTATTGCGATTTGACTTGCGAGTTGACCTTGCCCTGCGATTCGAGACTTTGTGAACTGACCCGCGAGTTGAATAAGCAATGCGATCTTAGTTCAACGGTCTATTGGCAACCTAAGTCCATTAACCAAGTATCGTATCCGCGTAACAACAATTATACTTTATACGATAACATTCATACTTACAATACATATACTTTTATAAGTATACAAGGAAACAAGATATAATGATGTCTTCGGATTATTATAACAAAACTTTACCAACGGGTCGCACGCATTTTCAAACTATAAATATTTGGACAATACTAGTTGAGTACTTGAGTGGACAACTAGCATAGATGAACTGTAGGATTATCTACTTACATTATAACCTCATGCGTTTAAGGCGCTAGGAGGTTACAGACTAAAAACATTTCTGCTTTAGGAAAACTAGCACCCACATGTGAGTTTCATAGCCCCACTTTTAACTGTTTTGCTTTACTTCGGGGTGAGAGTACATGCACAGGATTTTTATAAAATCCGTACTTATGAATGTTTATGCTCAATATTTGATAGAACATCCATTTATGAACACATGCACAATCTTTTATGAAATACTTACTTACTTACGAACGCATGTGCAAGATTTCAAGGAACTTTTATTCATGAACTTTACATACACAAGATTTTATGGATTCATACCCATGAATCACACGCATACAAGATTTTATTGATTCTTACTTAAGAATCATACCTTTGCATGATTTTCCTGGATTTTACTTATGTATGCCTGAAAACTGTAACATATAGTTAAATACGCCAAGAATGCAAGAAACTAGAAACATAACGTATATTTATATACGTCAAAAATGCAAGAATGCAAGAATACAAGAATGCAAATGTAACACCCCAAATTTTAAAGTATTATTGTGGTAAAGATAAAAGTAATTGTTTTAAGTTATTATTATTTTATGTAAAATAAAATAGTAATAATTGTAAGACGATTTCAAAGTTCCAGACAATAATAATTACGGGGAATAAAATATATACATACATATCTATTACACATACATGTGTACGTATCATATATTCATCCCATACGTTCCAGGAAGTTCACGAACGCGGAGAAAAATGCAAGAACTCAAAATAAATCCTCAAAATCAATAGTAATCATCAAATTGAAGCCCTAGAACTTCAATTCATCATTCAATCATCACCCCTAACATGAGGTAATCTTTGTTCTTTATTAATTTTCTAACCTAGAAATGGGTTTTGAGAAGTTTAGGTGATTAAGGATTTTTAAAATGAAATTGATGGTGGCTTTTGCTTAATTGTTGTTATGTAAGCTTAAAGGAAGCATATTAACACTAATTCAAGTTAAAAGTCATGAATTACAACTATGTTCATTAGTGATGAAAGTGGGTTTTTGTATAATTATTTAAATTGGGTGTTAATTCACTCTAATTATTAGTTATGAAGATTACTATGATGTTTAATCATAGTTAGAATGGTGATTCAAGCAAACTAGTACATGAACAAAGTATGATCATGATGAAGGAAGTTGTCTAGCTAATTAAGGGCGATTATTATTTTTAGAAATTATGAAAATTCCATTTAATTGCAAGTAGTAAGAATGATTATGATATAATTATGATGCTTTGATCATAATCCAAGTAATAAGTTAAGGATGCAAGATTGAGTTAAAGATGACCAAGTAAAGTAAAGTTATGTTTAATTGATTAAAGATCAACTTTTGAAAGTAAAGTGTTAATAATGATGATTTGTGGAATTTGATCATCATGTGCTGCTAAGTGTATTGTTACAATTATGTGTTATATGATAGGTAATTGAAAGGTGTGAAGATTCCAAGCAAGTGTTAAGTTGCATAATCATCTTTAAAACCAAGGTGAGTACTATAAGGATTAAATGGATAACGGTTATATGTTCCGGATTGCTTCCGAGCAAGAGGTTCATATAACCGGGTGGAAGTATTGATTATGTTATTATTAAAGCTTGATGTTGATTTTATATATATCATCGAATGATTATGTTACTACTTTAGCATTTGGCATGTTTATACATGCTTAATGGTAAGTGTTGGTGGAATTGTGTGGTATAAGCTTTTGTAAAGATATGATATATATATATATATATATATATATATATATATATATATATATATATTGCTTCCATTACTTACTATGTAAGTAGATGGATATGTGGAAGAAATTATGTGGAAGTATTTTCAATATCTAGTATGTAGGTAGATGGATATGTGGAAGTTATTCCATAACTTACTATTGTAAGTAGATGGATATGTGGAAGTTATTTCCATTACTTACTATTGTAAGTAGATGAATATGTGGAAGTTGTTATGGATCCTTAACATTGTGGAAGAAGTAAAGTGAATGGTTAAGTAAATATGTTGTGATAAAGTACACTAGATTGATAAGGTAAGAAATGTAAGGTAATGTATTTAACTAATTGGCACCATTGAAATATGGTGCATTAGCTTGATAAAGGAAAGATTGATATGTTAAGTGTTCTTGGTAAAGATTGTGACTGTTTGTATTATTGTTTAAGTGTTATTCATTTAATTACTCATATGCTCACTAAGCTTAAAGCTTACCCTTTTAAGAGTTTAATGTTGTAGGTGTTTGGTTTGGTTGAACCAATTGGCTAAGACAAGTGGACTATGATGATATGGAGTTAAAGTGGATATGGAGCTAGCTTATATGGTTAGATAAAGCTCCTTCTCTTTAAATTATCGTTTATGAATGCCATTATGTAAATCGCCCAAAAATGTTTTAAAGATGTAAAGAATTAAAGTGTAAAGTGGTTAGTAAGTAGTGAAGTATATCTTTGACTTAGTAAAGTCAAAGTGAAAGTGGAAGGTAATTCTTTAGTGGAAAGTGGTATGTTAAGTTCATTAGAATGATGGAAAAATGGTTAAGTGTTGAAATGAAGGTTTGGGTTGACCTTGGTGTTGAATTATAGTCAACTACTCTTGAGATGACCAATTATATGTAAAAGTGCAAGAAATTCAGTCAAAGTATGGATGGAATGTGAAATGGGTCAAAAAGTGTCCAAAAGGACCCTAAACAGGTCAACGTGTCAAAATGGGTCATGGTACAAGTACGCAACTTGTCGCTATTGGCTTAAGTGCCAAATGTATGTTAGAAAATGTTGTTAAAAATGGAAGTCTAAATGTGAGTCAATTGTGATTTGGTATGGTCACCAAAAGTGTCCGAAATGACCCTAAACTAGTCACACGTCCATTTTCTCGTTAAACGTGTATTTTGAAAAAGTGTAAAAATGAAAAGTTTCATTTTGGCATAGTGGAGATGCCTAAATTTGGGAGTCTAACTCTTAACGGTTTAAAAGTTATGCACGTTTAAAATCCGTATTTTTGTATTAGTTGTGCAGGCCTGGGCTGTAGATGAACTACTCGGCGGGTAGTGTTAGTACCCGGCGGGTACTCATGCCCAAATGTTAACAGATCCTAGCCTAGGATGACTACTCGGCGGGTACATGTGTACCCGGTTGTTTACCCGGTGGGTACCTGCCTTACCCGGTGGGTACTCTGCCAGTTTCAGTGTATGTTAGGTTTGCAAATTTTAAAAGTGCATAACACTTTAGAGACCTCTTTTATTTCACAGTTTTAATACTTTAGAGACCTCTTTTTATTTCATGGCTTTAGGGACCTCTTTTCTTTAAC
Organism: Helichrysum umbraculigerum; assembly: GCA_949592205.1. Classification (NCBI taxonomy): domain Eukaryota; kingdom Viridiplantae; phylum Streptophyta; class Magnoliopsida; order Asterales; family Asteraceae; genus Helichrysum; species Helichrysum umbraculigerum. The sequence goes on from CATIUR010000001.1 coordinate 388,553,170, forward strand.
AATTTGTGATAGTTTTGTATTGAGTCCAATATTAAGTACAAGTTAATTTAAAGGTTTGGGTGGTATTATATAATCAACGAGATAGTTACAAGTGTAAAACGTATACTTAAATACGTCAAGAAACTAGTTGTATATATACTATTCGTACCACTATTACAAGAAACTCGAACGTATATGTAAGGATATTTTGATTTGATGATACAAAATAATTAAAGTTGAGGGACTAAAAGTGTAGATTGTTTAATTAGTTTTCTCCTACGATTAGGATTTCTTGTAACCCTAATGATCTCTATTATATAAAGAGACATAGGGACATAGGTTTTAGTGTGCACGAAAATATGTAGACGTCTAGTGTTTTACCCCTAAGGTTCTTGTAACCCCGATACTAAAGGGTATCCGTCATTATTATTATTAATAATAAGATTAGGGGTTTGGCTAATGATAACATTGTTCTTATTCCGCTGCATAGTATTATCATTGTTATCGTTGTATCCTAGATCAAGACCTAAAAAGTCTAGAGCTAGATCGTTATTAGGTTTTCACAATTGGTATCAGAGAAAGGTGGCTCGTGATCTAGGATATACAAGTTTTACAAGCAAGAGAAGCCGTATTGAAGAAACCCTAGAAGATTGCAAGAAAAATTCGTAATTCACTTTCTGCATAGCCATGGTAAAAAATTCAGATCTCCTTCGTTAACCGTTAGATTGTCGTGAAATTTGAACTGTAGGTTCTTAACATATAGGCGCACATTCCTACTGAAGGAATTTTTGATCTGAGCTTTTGATCGAGAGATATTCATTGTCGAATTTGGTTGCTGAAAGTTTAGGGTTTTTCAAAACGGCAGAAGTGAATCGGTCACTATGTCTTCGTTATCCAACGAAAGCTTATGATTATTGGATATGTTATAGAAGACATATGTTTCTAAATCATGTAAAAATTTCATTGTGATCGGATGTTTATACAAGGAGATATTAAAATTCGAATCTGCTGCAGTACGTATTTGGTTTCTGTTTGTGCAGCTGCTGTAAGTTAATTGTTCTGTGTTCGTTAACCGTTGGATCGACTTGATTTTTGGATATATGTTTCATGGCACAGATATGTACGATGTGTCAAAATTTGAGCATAATTAGATTCGTAATCAGGGAGATATATAATTCTGAAGTTGCCTGCCACTGTTGGTTACATGTGCTAGCCACTGCTCGTTAGATGTACTAGCCACTGCTCAGCCACTGTTGGTACGAGCTTCCCGCTGCTAGTAAAAGTTTGTCCCACTGTTAGCACAAAGCTTACCTCTGTTAGTGCAAGCTTCCCACTGTTAGTATAAACTTGCCTCTGCTAGTACAAAGTTGATGATTGCCACTGTTCGTGGATTTTGAAGATTATTTGAAGATATGATTACGAAGAAGGTTGATTATGGTTTATTTGATATTGGAGTTAAGTTTGACATGTTTGTATCTTATCATATCTCAAAGTGATGATGTTAAACTTTGAAGATAACTTGTTTGGTTTGTATGGTGACGACGAAGACTTGACAAATCTAGCAAACGTGTGAGATTAAACTTATGGTGCTCAATGCTCACATTTGCTATCACTTGAAAGAGTTTTGGTATGCTCGGTGACTTATGTTGGAAAATAAGGATTTTTGTCAAAGAGATTGCGGTCTACTTATTCACAGGATTATAAGTTCAACGTCGTGGATAGTACAAGATATAAGGTACAAGTTTGGAAGATTTAACTTCTTTATTAAGTTTGTTATGATCATTACTTAGAGCTTATAAAGTTCGAAGATTCAAGAGATGGTTAATATATTGATTTGAGGGGAAGCTTATCGATAAAGTTTTTAACCATCGGGATATGTTCATGCATTGATTGTGGAAAAAGGTTTTATTACTACTACTAGTTGTATATTATTATTACTAGTGTAATTTTCTACTGCTCAAATTCATTATTCTGAGGATGCGTCATGGAGGGTAATTTGAGACATTTGAAGGTTGGATTAGTAGTGTAATATATAGTGTGTAGTTGTAACGATTCAAAGTTGCATATCTTTATGAAGACCCCTATTGGATTATGACAAAAAGGGGAAGAAGATTTGAAGGTTAAGATTTGCAGCTTAGTATGCATGACATGTTTACAAGAAATCAAGATTCAAGGGGAAGTTTGTGCAAGAAGATTGATATTTTGTCATCATCAAATAGGGGAAGATTGTAAGGATATTTTGATTTGATGATACAAAATAATTAAAGTTGAGGGACTAAAAGTGTAGATTGTTTAATTAGTTTTCTCCTACGATTAGGATTTCTTGTAACCCTAATGATCTCTATTATATAAAGAGACATAGGGACATAGGTTTTAGTGTGCACGAAAATATGTAGACGTCTAGTGTTTTACCCCTAAGGTTCTTGTAACCCCGATACTAAAGGGTATCCGTCATTATTAATAATAAGATTAGGGGTTTGGCTAATGATAACATTGTTCTTATTCCGCTGCATAGTATTATCATTGTTATCGTTGTATCCTAGATCAAGACCTAAAAAGTCTAGAGCTAGATCGTTATTAGGTTTTCACAATATACTGTGTATACGCATAGAAATCCTTTGTGTTCACAAGATTATTTTCAGTAGCAAAAACCTATGAACTCACCAACTTTATGTTGACGTTTTAGCATGTATCTCTCAGGTTGACACTTGCAGTAGGATTTGGACTGCTTTTGGAGGCATTAGCTCGAGTCGCATGCTTTTCAAACAACAAGCAATTTTCTGCATTTACTATTTTGCTACACTAGCATGTATTAGAATCTCTAGGATGTTTCGCGAACTCACAAATTGTATAACGTTTTACAATTTAATGTATTAGTTTTGGATTATTTTCAAACGTCTCATGTAGAGGTCGTTTGCTGTAACACCCGCCAAATTAGGACTAGTAATTAGTGCCTAATCATATGTTAATACATGTAATTAGTTCTGTGTTAGGCTAATTAATGTATCGAATTATATATATTGTTGAATATATACGAAAATGCGATTTGATTAAATCGTACGCAACTTAAATCGAATGTATTTCGATTCAATCAAATACGGACGTTGGTGACCAATTTTATTAAATAACGCTTTTATATCAAAAATATTATTATGATAATATTTCGTATTCATTCGTACCATACAAACAAAACCTATACGATTTAAAAATACTAAAACGCGCAAACTAACTCACATTTTATAATTCAAATATATATCGATTAGTAAAATGATTAAGTAAAATATCGCGTACTAAAATTTTACTTTAAAACTTATTATTTAATATGAAAAATATTTATTAAAAGTTAAAAGACGGAGAAAACGAACACCACGCGGAGCGCGGGGCGAAAACCGAAAAGTGGGGATAACCTCCCACTTCTCATTTTCTTTCCTCATTTCTTTCACTTTCTCCTTTTCTCTCTCTTTTTCCTCTCTTTTTCTTTCAACTCACCAAACACACCAAACTCACAAAATCGACAAATAACACATTTATACGCGCTCGTATCATCAATATTTTTAGAGAGTCACGACCACCTCGCGACGATCTACAACGCTATCTTTCCGGATTTTCATTTCGGCAATTTGTAAGTTTCCGACAAAATCCCGAAATCTCTCGATTCTTAGTATTTTTCAATTGTAGTTGTTATTATCACTTGTATATGTCCATTACAATGTATAGAACACGATTTTATAGCCTGAAAACGAGTTTAAAACGGATTTTTGGCCGGAAAAACCTTGACAGCCGGACTTTCTGGGCTGATGTTCATCCATGCGACACAAGCCTTGTGTCGCATGTTGTGTCGTATTTTGGCATTTGTGTCGTATAAAAGCCCATGTGTCGCACCTTGTGTCGTACCCGATAATTAGTGTCGCAAGTCCTGCGACACAACCACTATGTCGCATACACCATACGACACAATCACTATGTCGCTGTTGAATCAGCATCTCGCATCTATGCGACACAACCCTTGTGTCGCATAGACATTGTGTCGCATTCCTATGCGACACAACCCTTGTGTCGCATGACAACCTTTGTGTCGCATATTGTGTCGCAAAACACAGAAAACTCAGATTTTTACTAAGTGTCGAGACTCGAAATTTATCACTCGATTTTACCCGAATTCAGATCCCAAATGCGTTTTTCGTCAAAGCAATATAGTAGAAATAAAAATTTTCCAAGCTGACCTGGCAGCTCGACCCCAGCCAGGGGCTCTGCCCCTTGGACCCCGCCAGGGGCTGCCGCCCCTTGGACCCCGCTACCAGGGGCGCTGCCCCCGGACCCCCGTACTTAGATTCCGTAACGGCTTCTAAAACACAATCAAAACACATTTTTCAAGTAAAACGCCACGAAATCAAAATAATAATAGTTGAGATTATTATTACAAATCCGTCACCAACGGGCCTTACATGTTTTCAAACACTTAACAAATCAACCAAATCGTAGAAATTTGGACATATATATAGTTGTGTAACAACTACAAGGGTGATCTTTTGAGATACCCAATCATGTTTATAACCATCGCGTGTCGTGGACACCCTCAGGTTACGAGTCTTTGGACTTCATACTCGGCTAATCAACTTACGTTTGTTTAAACGCTTGCAGACTCAGGTGAGTCTCATAGCCCCTCTTTTACTGTTTTACTCAGGGGTGTGATATACTGCTCAACTTTTAACATGTGAACGCAAGTACCAACTTTTCATATACTACATGAGTTTTTCGAAACTAATCATTTTAAAGTCCTCCGTCAGCATAGTTGTTAATACGTTGTAGCGTGAATATTAGTATATGGTACCATATAGGATTGACCCACCTCGTCCGGGTTAGCAAGCACTAACCGGGTAAACGGACGTACTAATATTTGGGAAGACGAATGTGGATTAGGCATTCGTGGAGGCACCTCGCCCGAAATTCTCTATAGGGGACCCGGCCCTCGAGTTAAGCTCAACTATGTGCTCATGGCTGTATACACGATGACTATCATTTAATTGCTGGATGCAATTCATTATTTAATTGCTGGATGCAATTCATTATTTAAATCTTGCGGTTCATACTATATTAACTGATTTCAAACCTGTGAGCTCACCAGCTTTTTAGCTGACCTTTTAGCATATATCGCAGGTACCAAGCAGTATGTAACACCCGCATAATTAGGATACTTAGTTATGCCTAATTATTTGTAACTAGTTGTAATTAGTATGTAATAGGACTAATTACAGGCTCTATTTGTATATATATAAGGTGATTTATATATATATGTGTGTACTTACTCGATTTGGTTAAATCGTACGAATTAACCGGACAGAGTCCGACACAGTTTATTTGGACGTTGGTGACAGAAATTTACTTAAATAATGAGAACGTATTTTGTTATATAAGATACACAATTGAACGAACATTATTTATATTATCGCGACGACATTTTAAATAATTCAACAGAAACGTAACAAACGCAAATTAATAGTTTAAATATTTCAACAAATGTTTTTATTATTAATTTCAAAGTATCTTTATTTAAATACTCCAGTTACATTTTTAAATATAACTGTTTGGTTAAAAAAAAAAAAAAAAAAACTAAAAACAAACGATTAATCAATTAGGACACGGAGTAAACACTGTGTTTTAGGGAGCGTTTTCCCTCCCTCCTTTCTTTGGATCAGCCAAAACCCAACCCCCACCCCAATTCCCTTTTCATTTTCATCCAAACAAAACACACACAAACCCCAAACACTCTCTCAAAATCCTCATCAATTTTCGGATTCATAAATCGACCACAAAACTTACATTTTCGGAATCACCACTACAAGAGGAACAAGATTTGCAAAAGCATCATCATCATTTTCGGCCTCCATCTCTCTCGATTTGCAAAAGTAAGAAATTTCTAGAATCTTAGATCTATTCAATTTGGTGTAATGTTTTGATGTTTTGATGTGTACACAACATAGTTATAACCTAAAACATGAAGAAAACACGATTTTATAGCTCAAAAATGGGTTAGATTTACGTTTTTGGTCGGAAAATCACGAAACCCGAAAGTTTCTGGGCTGATGTTCATACGTGCGACACAAGCCTTGTGTCGCATACTGTGTCGCATAAACCCATTTGTGTCGCATCTTGTGTCGTACCAACCCTTAGTGTCGTAACCTTTGCGACACAATATTGTGTCGCACTCTATGTCGCATATTATGTCGTATTTTTATACGACACAACCCTTATGTCGCTATTGAATTAGCATCGCAAGCTTTTGCGACACAACCACTGTGTCGCAGAGCTCTTGTGTCGCATCCTTCATGCGACACAACTCTTGTGTCGCATATAAATCCTTGTGTCGCATATTATGTCGCAGAAAACAGAAAACTTGGAAATTTTAAAGGATTTTCACTATAGAAAAAGTCAAAGTTACTGTAGCAAAAAGTCAAAATTTACTGTAGCAATTCACTGTAGCACATTTACTATAGCAAGTCAACATTTTAGAATTTTTGCTACAAACCGTCACCAACGGGCCAAACATGTTTTCCAACAAACATACAATTACAGACATACGGACAAACATTGGATGTACTAGTTGTGTACAACTAAACGAAACGTCTCACGAGACACATACTTACATAACCTCATATGTTTAGGCATTTGAAGGTTACGGGTTCGGAGAACCTACTTGCTATATTTACTACTTGCTATTTGCTACGGCTTATTACAAGACTCAGGTGAGTCTTACGGCCCCACTTTTACTGTTTTATCTTATTGGGGGAGATACATGCTACTGATTTTTCTTGAACACAAGTACTCAAACTGTTTACTATACCAAACGGAATTGCATGAGTTGTTTACTATTTACAGAAGTCTCTCCATCATATATCGTTAGTTATGGACTTAAGCGCGAACACTAGTTAATGGATCCATTAGGGAAATGACCCTCCCCGCCCGGGGCAGTAGCGCTGCCACGTACTGATTTACACGTATAAACGGGTGACTAATTATTCGTTACTGATGCTTGCTCAATTACGAGCATGTCACGGGAGCAAACTTACTACTTACGGGTTAAGCTTCGATTATGAGCCTCATGGCAACGGTATAAACTCACTTACTCACATTTGCGGGATTGCAAATACTGGTTTTACATTTGCTGGATTGCAAATACTAATTTTACGCCTATGGGCATTACTGATGAAATCTCGTGTTCAAAGCTGATATTACTTACAAACCTGTGAGATTCACCAACCTTTTGGTTGACACTTTTTAGCATGTTTTCTCAGGTACCCGGATGGAGTAGGATTACTCCAGGATTTTAGCTAGAGTCGCATGATTTCAACCCAACTGCATTAACGGAGATTCTTAGCATTATCTTTTGTATATTTTGATTATGTAATAGAATCTCCCGCTATACGCGTGGACTCTAGGGAAACTACATTTTTGTATACGAAAACACTAAGTTTTCAAACATTACATCTATGGAATGTAACTAATTTACAAACGTTGCATATAGATGTCGTTTGCTTTATCTTTGTGCTGTGATATTTGATTAGTAACACCCCAAACTATGCTTCCGCAAAACAGTAAATTTCGGGGGTGTTACAGATTGGTATCAGAGCCTAAGGTTATAGTGAACTAGGTTGCATTTAGTGGGCCTAGACTATGACCATTAGGCAGTATTTCCGTACTAGGCATGATTGGTTCAGGAATTACATCATACGACTTTAATTTAACATAGCCTGATCAACTATGTACAATTAAGGAAAGATGATGTGAGGTCTGAAACGATTATGTTGAACGGGAATACGTTAGTTGACTCTGACCACGAGAGAACCGGACCATTACTTGATACGTGCTAGACACTAGGCTGGACATTATATATATTAGCCTCGTCTTACTTACACTCTGCCACAGGAATGGCAAATACACCACCTAATCCGTCACACTCTCACTCACATGGGTCACGAAACCCACGAGTAGCCAGGAGGAACACAAGGTCACCTCGAACCAGCCCCTATCCTGTTCATAACTCTCAGGACTCGGCACATCTCACGTTGCCAGTCTTGGCTACCCAATTCCGCCGTCTAGAACAAAGGCTCGAAAGTCTTGAACGGGAACAACACCGAATGACCTACCTGCTTCGCTAAGCACTTGATCACATATCACAACTCCAGCGAGAACAAGAGGATACCAACCTCTCCGTAAGCATAATTCAGGATTCTTTGACCGCCGAATTAGGTGCGGATGAACTTGTAAGGAACCGACTAGAGGAATGTGAACAGCGTTCACAGGAGACTGAGGATCACTCTCGAGCACTAGCACAACGACTGGCTTTGGTTGAAGACAACGCCAGGCAAACCAACAGACTAGCAGAAACCGTGGACCGCCTTGTCGCGCTGATGGAACAAATTAATCTACATTAAGACTAGTGTAATCTTTGTCTTGTAATCTATCTCGTAATCTAATGACTATCTAGCGCTACTCTATAAACTAGTCGGATGTAACAATTCCCGACACCTTTTGTAATATCTCTGTAGGATGTAACCTTTGAACTCGCATTATCCATCAAATATTCCTTGTTATTCCAACTCACATTAATTGTCATTTTCTCTGTTGATGTTATGTATTACTGCTTTTATACATGTACATCTGTGACAATTACAAGTTCCTACAAAATCTCATGTATCTTCATTTCTTTTATTGAAGAAGCATGCCGCCAAAGACAAGACCATACATCGATGCCCAGATTACCTCCCTTATAACTCAGGCTGTTACTGAAGCCTTGGCTCGGAATACTCCACCAAATTCCACGAGGAACAGCGATGCCGCTGAAACCCCTACTGCTAAACCCTGTTCTTACAAAGACTTCCAGAACTGCAAACCTCTAAACTTTGCAGGTACTGAGGGAGCTATCGGTCTAGTACGCTGGATCGAGAAAGTTGAGTCTGTATTTCTGATCTGCAACTGTGCGGAGGGAGACAAGGTTAAGTTCTCCGTTAGTACTTTTACTGACACCGCACTCACCTGGTGGAACACCTATGCCCAGACTGTGGGCATTGCTAATGCTTACAAACTCCCGTGGGAGGAGTTGAAGGAGATGTTGAGGGGCGAGTACTGCCCCAGGGATGAATTGAAACAGATAGAAATGGAATTCTGGAACCACAAGATGCAGGGTGATGACATCACCGGTTATACCAACCGTTTCCACCAACTGGCACTTCTGTGCCCAACCATGGTCGATCCTGAGTACAAGAGGATCGAGAAATTCGTCGATGGACTTCCCGAGAGACTACAAGACCTGGTGACTTCATCCAAACCGGGTACTATTCAGAGCGCCATTCGTATGGCTCATGAGCTAATGGCAAATTCTGTCCGCCGTAGCACCACTTCAATCCCATCTGCAAACAACAAACGCAAATGGGAAGGAAACCCCAACTCATCCAACCAAACCTCCAACAAAAAGCCTGAGTTCGTTAAGGCTTATTCATCTGGAACTTCGGAGAAGAAAGGGTACAGCGGGAGCAGACCCTACTGTCCCAAATGCAACCGCCATCATGACGGTTCTTGCCCTTGCTCCAACTGCAAACGGTTCGGGCATCTAGCCAAAGATTGCCGGACCAATGTTCCTACCCCCAACACTATTGCACCAAAGGCCTGCTTTGGGTGCGGAAATTCAGGGCACTTCAAGAAAGATTGCCCAAAGCTGAAAAACAACAACAACCCTGCTCGCGGCAGAGCATTCGTTATCAAGGCTGGGGAAGCCAGACAAGACCCGAACGTCGTGACGGGTACGTTCCTTCTCAACGACCTTACTGCTTCTGTGTTATTTGATACCGGTGCCGATAGAAGCTTCATTTCTGAGAAATTTAGCCCTTTACTTGATATAACTCCCACTGCCTTAGATACTAAATACATTGTTGAATTAGCTAATGGAAAACTGATTGAGACTGATAGTATCATACACAACTGTACACTTAACCTCACGAACGAAACGTTTCCCATTGATCTAATCCCTGTCGAGATCGGCAGCTTCGATATTATTGTCGGTATGGATTGGTTGTCCAAGCACCGAGCTGAAATCATCTGTCATGACAAACTCGTTCGCATACCTCTTGTCTCCGGTGGAACCTTAGTCCTACAAGGGGAGACCGACAGACGGAATCTGAATATTGTCTCCTGCCTGAAAACTAGAAAATATCTACGAAAAGGGTATCAAGCCATCCTCGCACATGTAACGGAGAAGAAGTCGGAGGAGAAGCGACTTGAGGATGTTCCAATCGTGCGGGATTTCCCGGAAGTCTTTCCTGAAGACTTGCCCGGACTTCCGCCACCTAGACAAATCGAGTTTCAGATCGAACTTGTGCCAGGAGCTGCACCCGTGGCACGAGCCCCATACCGTCTAGCCCCATCCGAAATGCAGGAGTTGTCTAACCAACTACAGGAACTCCTGGACAGAGGATTCATTTGACCAAGTTCCTCGCCTTGGGGAGCTCCGGTCTTATTCGTGAAAAAGAAAGATGGATCTTTCCGCATGTGTATCGATTACCGAGAGCTGAATAAGCTAACCATAAAGAATCGGTACCCACTTCCTAGAATCGATGACCTATTTGACCAGCTCCAGGGATCGAGTGTTTACTCAAAGATTGATCTACGGTCAGGTTATCATCAACTCCGAGTTCGCGACAATGATATTCCAAAGACAGCTTTCCGAACTCGTTACGGGCATTACGAATTTCAAGTAATGCCATTCGGGTTGACCAACGCACCGGCCGTATTCATGGACCTTATGAATCGGGTGTGCAAACCATATCTTGATAAATTCGTCATTGTGTTCATCGACGATATCCTGATTTACTCTCGCAACGAGCAGGAACATGCTCAACATCTGAAAACCATTCTAGGACTTCTTAGACACGAAGAGTTATATGCCAAATTCTCTAAGTGTGAGTTCTGGATTCGAACAGTTCAATTCCTCGGGCACGTGATTGACAGCCAAGGAATTCATGTCGATCCCGCCAAGATTGAAGCAATCAAGGGCTGGGAGTCACCGACCACTCCAACCGAAGTAAGACAATTCTTAGGTCTTGCTGGTTATTACCGTCGATTCATCGAAAACTTTTCAAGAATAGCTGTTCCCCTAACCACACTGACTCAGAAAGATAAAAAGTTCGATTGGACTGATAAACAAGAGTCGGCTTTCCAGCTATTGAAAAACAAACTTTGCAGTGCACCAATCTTGTCCTTACCCGAGGGCACCGACGACTTCGTAGTTTACTGCGACGCCTCACACCAAGGACTTGGTTGTGTGTTAATGCAACGGGAAAAAGTCATTGCCTATGCCTCACGACAACTGAAAATCCACGAGAAAAACTATACGACCCACGACCTCGAGTTAGGTGCTGTGGTCTTCGCATTGAAAATCTGGAGACATTACCTTTACGGCACGAAAAGCACTATCTTTACCGATCACAAAAGTCTCCAACACATATTCGATCAGAAAGATCTAAACATGAGGCAACGTCGCTGGGTTGAGTTACTTAGTGACTACGACTGCGAGATCAAATACCATCCGGGCAAGGCTAACGTAGTTGCCGATGCCTTAAGCCGAAAAGAACGAGTGAAACCCCTTCGAGTCCGAGCACTTTCTATGACGATTCGTAACGAGCTCCCTGCTCAAATCCTTACCGCTCAACTTGAAGCACTCAGCGATGAAAACTTGAAAAATGAAGCCTTGCGAGGCTTGGATAAACAATTCGAAATCAAACCTGATGGAACTCGATACTTCTCTAACCGGGTGTGGTTACCCAAATTCGGAAATTTGCGAGATTTGGTGATGGCTGAAGCTCACAAATCTCGATACTCTATACATCTTGGATCTGACAAGATGTATCATGACGTCAAAGGGTTGTATTGGTGGCCTAACATGAAAGCTGACATTGCCCTGTACGTCAGTAAATGCCTAACCTGTTCCAAAGTCAAGGCCGAACACCAAAGACCCTCGGGGTTGCTCCAACAACCTGAAATTCCTCAATGGAAATGGGAACAGATTACCATGGACTTCATTACCAAACTACCAAAAACTTCGAGTGGTTGCGATACCATTTGGGTGATCGTGGACCGTCTCACGAAATCTGCTCATTTTCTGGCCATCAAGGAAACCGACAAGATGGAGCGTCTGACTCGCATCTACGTCAAAGAAATCATCTCGCGACACGGTGTACCTATCTCGATCATCTCGGATAGGGACAGCCGTTTTACTTCTAACTTTTGGCAATCACTACAGAAATCTCTTGGTACTCGTCTGGATATGAGTACTGCTTATCACCCTCAAACCGATGGCCAAAGCGAACGAACTATTCAAACACTGGAGGATATGCTACGAGCCTGCGTAGTTGACTTCGGTACTTCTTGGGAAAATCACTTACCGTTGTGCGAGTTTTCGTACAACTACAGTTATCATACCAGCATAAAGGCTGCACCCTTCGAAGCACTTTACGGGCGTAAGTGCCGATCACCTATCTGTTGGACTGAATTAGGAGATTCCCAACTCACGGGTCCGGAAATCATTCATGAAACTACTGAGAAAATCATTGGTATTCAAAACCGGCTGAAAGCCGCACGTGATCGTCAGAAAAGTTATGCTGCCGTGAGACGCAAACACCTTGAGTTCCAGGTAGGGGACAAGGTACTTCTCAAAGTGGCACCGTGGAAGGGTGTCATTCGATTCGGAAAGCGAGGCAAACTAAACCCTAGATATATCGGACCATTCGAAATCCTTGAAAGGATCGGTCCAGTGGCATACCGCCTACAACTTCCTGCTGAACTTAGTAGCGTTCACAACACATTCCACATTTCTAACTTGAAGAAATGTCTGTCTGACGAGACACTGATTATACCGCTCGACGAAATTCAAATCGATGATAAACTTCATTTTGTCGAGGAACCTATTGAAATCATAGACCGTGAGGTCAAACGATTGAAACAGAGTCGTATTCCCATCGAAAAAGTCAGGTGGAATTCTAGACGGGGTCCTGAATTCACCTGGGAACGGGAAGACCAAATGCGACAGAAATACCCACATCTCTTCCCAGACAACGCACCGTCCGTGCACTCGAACTAATTTCGGGACGAAATTTCTTTAACAAGGGGAGAATGTAACACCCGCATAATTAGGATACTTAGTTATGCCTAATTATTTGTAACTAGTTGTAATTAGTATGTAATAGGACTAATTACAGGCTCTATTTGTATATATATAAGGTGATTTATATATATATGTGTGTACTTACTCGATTTGGTTAAATCGTACGAATTAACCGGACAGAGTCCGACACAGTTTATTTGGACGTTGGTGACAGAAATTTACTTAAATAATGAGAACGTATTTTGTTATATAAGATACACAATTGAACGAACATTATTTATATTATCACGACGACATTTTAAATAATTCAACAGAAACGTAACAAACGCAAATTAATAGTTTAAATATTTCAACAAATGTTTTTATTATTAATTTCAAAGTATCTTTATTTAAATACTCCAGTTACATTTTTAAATATAACTGTTTGGTTAAAAAAAAAAAAAAAAAAACTAAAAACAAACGATTAATCAATTAGGACACGGAGTAAACACTGTGTTTTAGGGAGCGTTTTCCCTCCCTCCTTTCTTTGGATCAGCCAAAACCCAACCCCCACCCCAATTCCCTTTTCATTTTCATCCAAACAAAACACACACAAACCCCAAACACTCTCTCAAAATCCTCATCAATTTTCGGATTCATAAATCGACCACAAAACTTACATTTTCGGAATCACCACTACAAGAGGAACAAGATTTGCAAAAGCATCATCATCATTTTCGGCCTCCATCTCTCTCGATTTGCAAAAGTAAGAAATTTCTAGAATCTTAGATCTATTCAATTTGGTGTAATGTTTTGATGTTTTGATGTGTACACAACATAGTTATAACCTAAAACATGAAGAAAACACGATTTTATAGCTCAAAAATGGGTTAGATTTACGTTTTTGGTCGGAAAATCACGAAACCCGAAAGTTTCTGGGCTGATGTTCATACGTGCGACACAAGCCTTGTGTCGCATACTGTGTCGCATAAACCCATTTGTGTCGCATCTTGTGTCGTACCAACCCTTAGTGTCGTAACCTTTGCGACACAATATTGTGTCGCACTCTATGTCGCATATTATGTCGTATTTTTATACGACACAACCCTTATGTCGCTATTGAATTAGCATCGCAAGCTTTTGCGACACAACCACTGTGTCGCAGAGCTCTTGTGTCGCATCCTTCATGCGACACAACTCTTGTGTCGCATATAAATCCTTGTGTCGCATATTATGTCGCAGAAAACAGAAAACTTGGAAATTTTAAAGGATTTTCACTATAGAAAAAGTCAAAGTTACTGTAGCAAAAAGTCAAAATTTACTGTAGCAATTCACTGTAGCACATTTACTATAGCAAGTCAACATTTTAGAATTTTTGCTACAAACCGTCACCAACGGGCCAAACATGTTTTCCAACAAACATACAATTACAGACATACGGACAAACATTGGATGTACTAGTTGTGTACAACTAAACGAAACGTCTCACGAGACACATACTTACATAACCTCATATGTTTAGGCATTTGAAGGTTACGGGTTCGGAGAACCTACTTGCTATATTTACTACTTGCTATTTGCTACGGCTTATTACAAGACTCAGGTGAGTCTTACGGCCCCACTTTTACTGTTTTATCTTATTGGGGGAGATACATGCTACTGATTTTTCTTGAACACAAGTACTCAAACTGTTTACTATACCAAACGGAATTGCATGAGTTGTTTACTATTTACAGAAGTCTCTCCATCATATATCGTTAGTTATGGACTTAAGCGCGAACACTAGTTAATGGATCCATTAGGGAAATGACCCTCCCCGCCCGGGGCAGTAGCGCTGCCACGTACTGATTTACACGTATAAACGGGTGACTAATTATTCGTTACTGATGCTTGCTCAATTACGAGCATGTCACGGGAGCAAACTTACTACTTACGGGTTAAGCTTCGATTATGAGCCTCATGGCAACGGTATAAACTCACTTACTCACATTTGCGGGATTGCAAATACTGGTTTTACATTTGCTGGATTGCAAATACTGATTTTACGCCTATGGGCATTACTGATGAAATCTCGTGTTCAAAGCTGATATTACTTACAAACCTGTGAGATTCACCAACCTTTTGGTTGACACTTTTTAGCATGTTTTCTCAGGTACCCGGATGGAGTAGGATTACTCCAGGATTTTAGCTAGAGTCGCATGATTTCAACCCAACTGCATTAACGGAGATTCTTAGCATTATCTTTTGTATATTTTGATTATGTAATAGAATCTCCCGCTATACGCGTGGACTCTAGGGAAACTACATTTTTGTATACGAAAACACTAAGTTTTCAAACATTATATCTATGGAATGTAACTAATTTACAAACGTTGCATATAGATGTCGTTTGCTTTATCTTTGTGCTGTGATATTTGATTAGTAACACCCCAAACTATGCTTCCGCAAAACAGTGAATTTCGAGGGTGTTACACAGTAGGATGTTTCTGCTTCAGGACTTTAGCTAGAGTCAGCATACAGAAGATTGAGATTTTCTTGCATTAGTATATTTTGTACAAGTACTTATGTACTGAAATCTCCTTTTATTTAAACTCGAGCTATGTAAAGCTTTAAATGTTGTAAACATTTCTATTATCAATATATTTTGTTAAAACGACGCATATAGAGTCGTTTACTATATATATTTGTGCTTTGTTATTGATTAGTAGCACCCAAATCAAGCTTCCGCAAATCATCAAATTTGGGGGTGTTACAGATTGGTATCAGAGCCTAAGGTTATAGTGAACTAGGTTGCATTTAGTGAGCCTAGACTATGACCATTAGGCAGTATTCCTTATTAGGTATGACTGGTTCAGTGATTACATCCTACGAGTTTAATTTAACATAGCCTGATCAACTATGTACAATTAAGCAAAGATGATGTAAGACCTGAAAGTAGTTATGGCTGAACAGGATACAATAGAAGACTCTGACCTCGAGAGAACCGAGACTTAAACATGTTTATGCTAGACACTCAATAGGCTATATTATATAGGAACTATATGAATATAGGCCCCACCTTCTTTAACGCTTTATCTCAGAAATGGCAAACACACCATCGAATTCATCTCGCTCTCAATCCGGGTCGCAGAACCCCAGGGTAGCTAGGAGGAACGCCAGGTTGCCTCGAGCTGGCCCGTACCCCACTCACTTCACCTTGCCGGCCTTAGCTGCTAGGGTGAACCAACACGAGCAGCGACTTCGCACCATGGATGTCGTGTTGCAAGAAACCAACGAAAACTGGCGACTTACATCTCTTGAACGCATCGAACAAGTCTCCGACGACCTAGAAACCACAAACAACAACATGGATGTCCTTCGCAATCAAGTAATTGAGATAAGCATGGAAAATGCCCTCCTGCATCGAAGGATGGAAGAATGTGAACAACGTTCACATGAAGCAGAAGAGTATGCCCGTGGACTAACACAACGACTGGCACTAGCAGAAGATAACGCCCGTCAAGCTAGCAGACTTGCAAACACTGTGAACCGTCTTGTCACGATGATGGAACAAATTAATCTACGTTAAGACTAGTGTAGTCTTTGTTTTGTAAACTAGTTCGTAATCTAATGACTATCTAGCACTACTCTATAATTCGGTCGGATGTAACAATTCCCGATGCCTTTTGTAATAACTCTGTAGGACGTAACCTTTGAACTCGTATTATCTATCAAATATCCCTTGATGATTCGACTCATATTAATTGTCATTTTTCCATGTTGATGTCATGTATTACTGCTTTTATACATGTACACCTATAACAAATACAACCTTCTTACGAAATCTCATGTATCTTCATTTCTTTTATTGAAGAATCATGCCGCCAAAGTCAAGACCATACACCGATGCTCAGCTTACATCGCTTATAACCCAGGCTGTTACTGAAGCCTTGGCTCGGAATACCCCCCAAAATTCTACCAGAAACAGCGATGCCGCTGAAACCACTACTGCTAAACCTTGTTCTTACAAGGACTTTCAAAGCTGCAAACCCTCCAGCTTCAAAGGTTCTGAAGGAGCCATCGGACTTATCAGATGGTTCGAGAAAATGGAAACTGTTTTCCGTGTCAGCAAATGCGCGGAGAACGACAAAGTAAACTTCGCCACCTGCTCTCTCGAAGATGATGCCCACTCTTGGTGGAATTCATATACCCAATCAGTGGGTGCTGACATTGCCTACCAACTAACTTGGGAGGAATTGAAAGCAAAACTCACTGCCAAATACTGCTCAATCGCCAAACTCCAAAAGCTAGACGAGGAGTTCTGGAACCTAAAGGTTCAGGGTGGTGATATCGATGGTTATACCACCAGATTCCAACAACTTGCCGCCCTCCGCCCAGCTATGGTGAGCACTGAACCTGATAAAATCAGGAAGTACATCCTCGGCCTTCCTGAGCCTGTTCGGGGGCACGTTGCCTCTTCCAACCAAACCACCATCGACGGTGCAATCCTATTGGCCCAAGACCTGATGTCCATGAGCCAAGATTCTGAACCACCCACTTCATCCTCTCACAAGAACAAACGAAAGTGGTCCGACTACCACAACAACCACTCAAACCAACAAAACAAGAAACCCGACACCATCAAAGCCTACAACACCACCACCGACATCACACGGGGCTACACTGGTAACAAACCCTATTGTTCCAAGTGCAGTCGCCACCATGAAGGCTCCTGTGGTCCCTTTTGCAACAATTGCAAGAGGTACGGCCACCTCACCAAAGATTGCAATTCACCTGCCAACAACAATTCCAACAACAACACCAGACCACCCAAAGTCTGCTTTGAGTGTGGGAAACCCGGGCACTTCAGGGACACGTGCCCAAAGCTGAAGAATAACAACAACAACAGCAACAACCGCAACAGCAACAACAACAACACTCGAAGCAGAGCCTTCGTCATCAAATCCGGGGACGCCCGCCAAGACCCGAATGTGGTCTCGGGTATGTTCCTCCTCAACAACTTACATGCTTCTGTTCTATTTGATACTGGTTCTGATAGAAGCTTTATCTCTGATGACTTTTGCCCACTACTTGACATCAATCCTGTTGCCTTAGATGTTAAGTACACTGTAGAGCTAGCAAATGGAGAACTTATAGAAACCGATAGTGTGATACCTAATTGCACTTTAAACCTAGCTGATGAAACATTTTCAATCGATCTTGTACCCGTGGAAATCGGAAGTTTCGATGTCATCATTGGAATGGACTGGTTGTCCAAACACCGAGCCGAAATCATTTGTTACGATAAGATCGTCCGCATTCCACTCGCTGCCGGTGGAACCTTGATCATACAGGGGGAGACCGGTGGGACGAGACTCAATATTATCTCTTGCTTAAAAACCCGAAAATTTCTGAGAAAGGGTTACCCTGCAATACTCGCACACATCACAGAGAAGAAGTCGGAGGAGAAGCGACTTGAGGACGTGCCAATTGTTAGAGACTTTCCCGAAGTCTTTCCGGAAGAACTACCTGGTTTACCTCCACCTAGACAGGTTGAGTTCTCAATTGACCTCGTGCCGGGTGCTGCACCGGTGGCTCGCGCACCTTACCGTTTAGCCCCATCCGAACTTCAGGAGTTGTCTGCCCAGTTACAGGAACTTCTGGATAGAGGATTCATTAGACCGAGTTCTTCACCTTGGGGAGCTCCGGTCTTATTTGTTAAAAAGAAGGACGGTTCATTCATAATGTGCATCGACTATCGAGAGTTGAACAAATTGACCGTCAAGAACCGTTATCCACTTCCTCGCATTGATGATCTATTCGACCAACTTCAGGGTTCAAGTTTCTACTCAAAAATCGACCTACGATCTGGCTATCATCAGTTACGAGTTCGCGACACCGATATTCCGAAAACTGCTTTCAGAACTCGTTACGGGCACTACGAATTCCAAGTGATGCCCTTCGGCCTAACCAACGCACCGGCTGTATTCATGGACCTCATGAATCGGGTGTGCAAACCTTACCTCGATAAGTTTGTCATTGTCTTCATCGATGACATACTCATTTACTCGCGCAACGAGCAAGAACATGCGCAACACCTTAAAACCATCCTTGAACTACTTAAACACGAGGAGCTTTATGCCAAATTCTCTAAGTGTGAGTTCTGGATACAAACTGTTCAATTCCTTGGTCACGTGATCGACAGTCAGGGAATTCACGTTGACCCATCAAAGATCGAGGCTATCAAGGACTGGCAAGCACCCACCTCTGCAACTGAAGTACGACAATTCTTGGGTCTTGCTGGGTACTATCGGCGATTTATCGAAAATTTCTCCAAAATAGCTCAACCACTCACGGTACTGACTCAGAAGGACAAAAGGTTCGATTGGACCGATAAACAAGAGTCAGCGTTCCAACTTCTGAAACAAAAGCTTTGCGGTGCTCCAATTTTATCCTTACCCGAAGGCACCGATGACTTTGTGGTATACTGCGATGCTTCTCACCAAGGTCTCGGGTGCGTGCTGATGCAACGAGACAAAGTCATTGCCTATGCCTCACGACAGCTGAAAATTCACGAAAAGAACTACACCACCCATGATCTCGAACTTGGAGCTGTCGTTTTTGCTCTCAAGATCTGGAGACATTATCTCTACGGCACTAAGTGCACAATCTTTACCGATCATAAAAGTCTTCAACACATCTTCGACCAAAAAGATCTTAACATGAGGCAACGTCGATGGGTCGAGTTGCTTACTGATTACGACTGCAAGATCAAGTACCATCCAGGGAAGGCTAATGTTGTAGCCGATGCCCTCAGTCGAAAGGAACGACCAAAACCACTTCGAGTCCGAGCCCTCAGTATGACCGTTCACAACGATCTTATCCTTTAGATTCATACCGCTCAGATCGAAGCCATGAAACCTGAAAACATCAAAAATGAAGCCTTACGGGGTATTGACAAACAATTCGAAATCAAATCTAACGGGATTAGGTATTTCTCAACCCGAATCTGGTTGCCTAATTTCGGGAACCTACGAGACTTGGTGATGAATGAAGCTCACAAGTCTAAATATTCTATCCATCCGGGATCCGATAAGATGTACCACGGCATCAAGGAATTTTATTGGTGGCCAAACATGAAAGCCGAAATCGCCACTTATGTCAGCAAGTGTCTTACTTGCTCGAGAGTCAAAACCGAACATCAGAAACCACCTGGCTTACTCCAACAACCTGAAATCCCTGAATGGAAATGGGAACAAATTGCCATGGATTTCATAACCAAACTACCCAAGTCGTCGAACGGTTGCGATACCATTTGGGTGATCGTCGATCGTCTCACCAAATCTGCTCATTTCCTGGCAACCAAGGAAAACGATAAAATGGAACGCCTTACACAAATCTACATCAAGGAAATCGTTTCTCATCACGGCGTTCCAATCTCGATCATCTCTGACAGAGATGCCCGTTTCACCTCTCACTTTTGGCAATCACTTCAAAAAGCTTTGGGTACTCGTCTTGATATGAGTACCGCATACCATCCTCAAACCGACGGCCAAAGTGAACGAACCATTCAGACCCTGGAAGATATGTTACGCGCCTGCGTAGTTGATTTCGGTACAAACTGGGAAAGACATCTACCGTTGTGCGAATTCTCGTACAATAACAGTTATCACGCCAGCATTAAGGCTGCACCTTTTGAGGCACTGTACGGTCGTAAGTGCCGATCACCGATCTGTTGGACTGAAGTGGGAGATAGTCAACTCACTGGTCCTGAACTCATTCACGCCACCACTGAGAAAATAGTGGAAATCCAAAACCGACTCAAAGCCGCACGTGATCGTCAGAAAAGTTATGCTGACGTGAGACGCAAACCACTCGAGTTCCAAGTTGGGGATCGAGTACTCTTAAAAGTATCACCATGGAAAGGCGTCATCCGTTTTGGCAAACGTGGGAAGTTAAACCCCAGGTACATTGGGCCTTTTGAAATCCTCGAACGGATTGGCCCTGTAGCTTATCGATTGCAGCTGCCAGCCGAACTTAGCAGCGTGCACCCTACTTTTCACATTTCAAATTTGAAGAAGTGTCTGTCTGATGAGACACTTATTATCCCACTAGATGAAATTCGTGTTGACAATACACTTCACTTCGTTGAGGAACCCGCTGAAATTATGGACCGTGAGGTCAAACAACTGAAACAAAGTCGTATTCCCATCGTCAAGGTCAGATGGAATTCGCGGCGTGGTCCGGAATTCACCTGGGAACGGGAAGATCAAATGCGACTCAAATATCCTCAACTATTCACTGATTCTACATCAAACACGACTTCGAGCTAAATTTCAGGACGAAATTCTCTTAACAGGGGGAGAATGTAACACCCGCCAAATTAGGACTAGTAATTAGTGCCTAATCATATGTTAATACATGTAATTAGTTCTGTGTTAGGCTAATTAATGTATCGAATTATATATATTGTTGAATATATACGAAAAAGCGATTTGATTAAATCGTACGCGACTTAAATCGAATGTATTTCGATTCAATCAAATACGGACGTTGGTGACCAATTTTATTAAATAACGCTTTTATATCAAAAATATTATTATGATAATATTTCGTATTCATTCGTACCATACAAACAAAACCTATACGATTTAAAAATACTAAAACGCGCAAACTAACTCACATTTTATAATTCAAATATATATCGATTAGTAAAATGATTAAGTAAAATATCGCGTACTAAAATTTTACTTTAAAACTTATTATTTAATATGAAAAATATTTATTAAAAGTTAAAAGACGGAGAAAACGAACACCACGCGGAGCGCGGGGCGAAAACCGAAAAGTGGGGATAACCTCCCACTTCTCATTTTCTTTCCTCATTTCTTTCACTTTCTCCTTTTCTCTCTCTTTTTCCTCTCTTTTTCTTTCAACTCACCAAACACACCAAACTCACAAAATCGACAAATAACACATTTATACGCGCTCGTATCATCAATATTTTTAGAGAGTCACGACCACCTCGCGACGATCTACAACGCTATCTTTCCGGATTTTCATTTCGGCAATTTGTAAGTTTCCGACAAAATCCCGAAATCTCTCGATTCTTAGTATTTTTCAATTGTAGTTGTTATTATCACTTGTATATGTCCATTACAATGTATAGAACACGATTTTATAGCCTGAAAACGAGTTTAAAACGGATTTTTGGCCGGAAAAACCTTGACAGCCGGACTTTCTGGGCTGATGTTCATCCATGCGACACAAGCCTTGTGTCGCATGTTGTGTCGTATTTTGGCATTTGTGTCGTATAAAAGCCCCTGTGTCGCACCTTGTGTCGTACCCGATAATTAGTGTCGCAAGTCCTGCGACACAACCACTATGTCGCATACACCATACGACACAATCACTATGTCGCTGTTGAATCAGCATCTCGCATCTATGCGACACAACCCTTGTGTCGCATAGACATTGTGTCGCATTCCTATGCGACACAACCCTTGTGTCGCATGACAACCTTTGTGTCGCATATTGTGTCGCAAAACACAGAAAACTCAGATTTTTACTAAGTGTCGAGACTCGAAATTTATCACTCGATTTTACCCGAATTCAGATCCCAAATGCGTTTTTCGTCAAAGCAATATAGTAGAAATAAAAATTTTCCAAGCTGACCTGGCAGCTCGACCCCAGCCAGGGGCTCTGCCCCTTGGACCCCGCCAGGGGCTGCCGCCCCTTGGACCCCGCTACCAGGGGCGCTGCCCCCGGACCCCCGTACTTAGATTCCGTAACGGCTTCTAAAACACAATCAAAACACATTTTTCAAGTAAAACGCCACGAAATCAAAATAATAATAGTTGAGATTATTATTACAAATCCGTCACCAACGGGCCGTACATGTTTTCAAACACTTAACAAATCAACCAAATCGTAGAAATTTGGACATATATATAGTTGTGTAACAACTACAAGGGTGATCTTTTGAGATACCCAATCATGTTTATAACCATCGCGTGTCGTGGACACCCTCAGGTTACGAGTCTTTGGACTTCATACTCGGCTAATCAACTTACGTTTGTTTAAACGCTTGCAGACTCAGGTGAGTCTCATAGCCCCTCTTTTACTGTTTTACTCAGGGGTGTGATATACTGCTCAACTTTTAACATGTGAACGCAAGTACCAACTTTTCATATACTACATGAGTTTTTCGAAACTAATCATTTTAAAGTCCTCCGTCAGTATAGTTGTTAATACGTTGTAGCGTGAATATTAGTATATGGTACCATATAGGATTGACCCACCTCGTCCGGGTTAGCAAGCACTAACCGGGTAAACGGACGTACTAATATTTGGGAAGACGAATGTGGATTAGGCATTCGTGGAGGCACCTCGCCCGAAATTCTCTATAGGGGACCCGGCCCTCGAGTTAAGCTCAACTATGTGCTCATGGCTGTATACACGATGACTATCATTTAATTGCTGGATGCAATTCATTATTTAATTGCTGGATGCAATTCATTATTTAAATCTTGCGGTTCATACTATATTAACTGATTTCAAACATGTGAGCTCACCAGCTTTTTAGCTGACCTTTTAGCATATATCGCAGGTACCAAGCAGTAGGATGTTTCTGCTTCAGGACTTTAGCTCGAGTCAGCATACAGAAGATTGAGATTTTCTTGCATTAGTATATTTTGTACAAGTACTTATGTACTGAAATCTCCTTTTATTTAAACTCGAGCTATGTAAAGCTTTAAATGTTGTAAACATTTCTATTATCAATATATTTTGTTAAAACGACGCATATAGAGTCGTTTACTATATATATTTGTGCTTTGTTATTGATTAGTAACACCCAAATCAAGCTTCCGCAAATCATCAAATTTGGGGGTGTTACATTTGCTGTATCTTTGTGCAATGATTACTGATTAGTCGTGCCCCGACCCGAATTGCTTCCGCTATACGAATTTGGGGGTGCGACAATATGATAGTTCGCATTTTTATTAAACTATTTGTGAAATTGCAAATTGAAATTGGACAGGATGGGGGAGTATGAGCTTTATGACTTATCTATTTCTTTGTAAAAATGGAGTATATGTAATTATGTATTGTATTGAGTACACTTTATTTATATTATTGTATATTATACTAGTAGGGTACCCGCACAATGTGGCGGTAATATTACACCTTATATGTAAAAGACGCGGTTAGTTTGTGGTGTTGAGTGATAAAATTTGTTTTAAACTTACGTTTGACAGTTAAAATAAGATAGTTGAAACGCTCTGACTTTTTTTTTACGCAATGTTATCATATATCTTAAATATCGGAACCAAAATCTGTGAGATAAAAGCGTCGTAAATAAGTGCTGCTAAACACAAAAATTGTGAAATAAAACAGTCACTAAAAGTGTTATGAACACTTATGCATTTGAGAATTTTGCACACATATAACAGTTTCTTCACATATACGCGATCCTGAAAATGTCCTGGGATCGCGTACTTACAAGCTAAATCAGATTGTTACAAATTCCTTCACAACCACGCGATCCTAGCAATGTTATGGGATCGCGTATTTACACTGAATTTTCGACTGTGAACATTTTACTCAGTATTACGCGATCCTGTCTCTACCCTGGGATCGCGTATTAACTCGTGACAGCAACAATGACCAAACTTAAATTTTTGACCGATTTCATTGGCGCATAACTCTTAACTCACTTGGAGTCATGATCTAAAATTTACAGAGTTATTCACAACAACTATATACAAAATTCCCAATTAACATTTCTTTCAAATTTCACGATTTACGTACCTAAATCTTGTCGCACCCCCAAATTATAATGCGGGAGCGATTCGGGTCGGGGCGCGACTAATCAAATATCAACAGCACATAAGATATAATGAACGACTCTATATGCGTCGTTTACAATACATTTATATTATAAAAGTCTTACACTGTTATAATAGTTTACAAAAGCTCGAGATTACTGAAAGAAATTCTATAGCATAACTAATTTTACAAAATATAGTAATGCATGACAATCTCCTGATGTTTGCATGAGACTCGAGCTAATGGGCATCCTGAGTGAGCAGACCTACTGCTGCTGCGAACCTGAGAATACACGCTAAAAGGTCAGCTAAAAGCCGATGAGCTCACAAGTTTAATGATAAAGTATAATGTATGAACCGCAAGATTTTAAGTATAATGATTTGCAATTAAGCAAATAAGTAAATGATAAATGATGTATATAACTGCCATGAGCACATAGTCTGAGCTTAACTGAAGTGTCAGGATCACAATTAAGTGCTGGAGCGAGGGTGCCTCTATCCGTGTGCCTAATCAACACACGTATGAAAAAATAATAATGCGTCCGTTTGACCCGTCAGTGCTTGCTGACCTGGACGGGGATTGTCAATCCCATACGGTACCATACACTAACATTCATGCTACAAAGTATTACCAAACTATGCTTGGAGGACTTAAATGATTAGATGAATAAACTCATGCAGAATGTAGCGATATTTGATACTTGCGTTCACATGTAAAACAAAACAAGCATGTATTCCGACCCCTGGGTTAAAAACAGTAAAATGAGGGGCTATGAGACTCACCTAAGTCTAATGAGATGCTATCAAGCACTAATGATGGTATACAAGGGAAATTATGTCATCTCCAATGACTGAAACATGCTGGGCGTCTTAGACGCGCAAGGTTATAATAATGATTCGATGTCCTAACAGATCATGTATGCTAGTTGTTCATCCAACTAGTAATGTCCAATGATTTGATTTGATTAGGTATGATTGGAAAAATATGTACGACCCGTTAGTGATTAATTGTAATAATAATCTTAAAACATTATTATTAGAATGTTGTAATGATATACTTATAAAGTATATTTGAAATGTTTAGTATTCGTATCATATAAGTATTAAAGGTATTATGTCATTTGACACTTAGTGTAAAAATAAGTTATAAGTATTCCATGTTTGGCGACACTTAATAGTTTTTGGTCAATGTCGAAAATGTGGTCAACGGTCTCGGTTTGACCCGCAACTTTTACACAAGTCTTAAAATAGTTCATAGAGTCTTAGAATATTGTCCTTCTATTTTGTAGTCGACCCGAAGTGTCGGTTTTATAAAAATGTCAAAACAGCCCTTAATTCATGTTTTCGGTTTTTGTCGACTCGTTTCGCCTCCCGTTCTTGAACGGTTCAAGTCCGAATTAAGGTCCACAATTTCTACCAACTGGTCATCTATGAGTCTAGTTCATTACGTGATATTTCCGTGATTTATAGTGTCTATCTTGTTAGGTAAATAATTCCGCAAAAAAAAAAAACGAACTCAGTTTTCGACGAATTTCAGACAACCTGTAAAGATCAGCTTATAACTAAAAATCCGTAGATTTCTGGAAGGAGCCAAAGAGCAACTTTTTGTAGCTCTTTTCCATACGAAGATTTCGATATAAAATTCGTGGTCTAATTCCAAGTAGAACTCAAGATATAGTCGTTTTAGTAAGCTGACTTTTTCTAGGCAGATTATGCATGTATATGTATGTGTCATAAAAACGATTTTTGGCATCAAGTTTGGACATAATCTAGTCAAATGAGCTACATAACATGTAAATACACATAATATAAGCATTTTAGAAGAGAAACGAAACCCTTACAATAATTGTACAACCGTGGAGAATAAGAAGAAGTCGTTGTGCTCGTTTTGATGCGTTTTCCTGAATTCCGGCGTGACGGCTCGTGGTGACACTATGGTGGTGATATGGTAGTTGTAGGGTGATGTTGTGGTGGTCTTGTGGCTGGTCAAAAATGTTTTTAGAGAAAGAGAGAGAGATAGAGAGATAAAAGGATGATGATGAATGAGGAACAAGGTTGCATATTTTGTGGTTTTAAGTCAAAAAGAAGTTCCAACAAGATCTTCAATTTGTGGAACTTGTTGGAGCTGGAAAATCTGGTAGGGGGGCCCCACTAAGGGTGTGGGTCTCTCAAAATTTGTTCCTCGAGTTTGCGCTCCGTGCGGTGTTCGTTTCCCCGGTCGTGTAAACGTATAATTAGACGTTTAAATGTTATACGTACGAGTTATAAATAACGAATGGTTTTCGATATTTTTGGATTGTAGTATTACTCAAATAATACTCAGAAACATTTATAAAATGTTTTGGCAAATTGTCGTAATAGTTTGTGTGATCGTGTTACGATTATTAAACTTTGTGACGTTTTAACTAAGCGTTTTGTTATCGGTTTATACAAAATGTTTTAAATAAACCTTTTCATTTAGAATGATATATTTTACCAACTAAAATATATTTTGACTTTTGTTCAATGATCGGGCGCGTTCTGCGCATTTTTGTCGCGTATTACTTATTTGTACGATACGAAATACTTATGAAATATTATCAAAATAATATTTAGAAACAAATATGTTTATTAAATAAATTCGTATTATTTAATAAAATAGGTTCACCAACGTCCATATAAATGAATCAGAATTTGACCGATATAAAGTGACACGATTTCATTGATCATGTTAATGGGTATATATAACAATACACGTAATGATACACAAAATTAGCCTAACATAGAACTAATTACATGTGTTAACAAAATGATTAGGACCTAATAACTAGTCCTAATTTGACGGGTGTCACAAATCTAGACCAAATTCTCGTTTTTTGTTATTTTTGACCCTTTACAAACAAGTCATTTACTCAACCCAAATCATTATGACCCGGGTTCACTACTAACTCATATACTAACTTAAATTGACTTGAAAATCAATGACAAAGCAACTTCACCACAACTTCCACCTGTTTTGACATTCAAACTATATGGTGACCCATTTGGACACCCAAACTAACCCAACAAGCAATTTAACCACAATTACTATATAATTCACTTTCAAACTACCACTCTAACATTGAACTAACATGTTTAACCATACTAAATCCAACTGCATATATTCACAACTTTCACTACATAATTAACACTATCAATTGACCCAACATTCAACATTTGCACAAACTTACAAAAACGGGTCAACACATGTTCAACTACAAAAAGGGGCTTCCATTAGTTATATCAAGAGCATGATTATAGTCAAGTTAAGGGATTCAACTTACTAACGCCGTAGTAAGTTCCACATTTAGTGGGTCCTTGGTTCTTTGCCCAATTGACCCCTTGACCCACTTGTACTTACAAACATACACAACAACAAAAAGTAAGCTACAAAGCTTAGTAAGTAAATAGGAAATACTAAATACTTTAACAACTACAATTATATAATGGAGATCACGCTCAAATGATCACTACCACAATTCATACATAATGATCACATTCAAGTGATCGATAACTACCATTTCTACAATGATGATCACATACAAGTAACCGTCTAACTACAAAATATAGGATCCATTACTACTATTTAGTTCCAAATCAAGGAACACTACAAAGGAATCGAATCATGCTCAATTCCTCAAATAACTACAATAGTGACATTAATCAATGTCACACATACAATTACTACTTTCACTCGTAAGTCATTTGCTCATCGTTTTTGAATCACCAACAAGTTAATTAGTGTCTACTATTCCTATTACTTACCTTGCCAAATTGCTATGAATGTTCAAGCTCAACAAATTGCTCTTTAACTCTTTTATCCACCTAGCTAATACATAAAATTATACAAATAAAGTTAACTACCACTTAAAGTGAATAATTTCACCATACAACTCTTTGTTGATACAAGGTACTACTTACCACTAACTCATCATCATCATACAAATTTCTCACTTTAACTAAAATCATCAAAATTTCATCATCATAACAAAAACTGATTTCTTGTAACATCTAACTCAAATAACAAACTCAATTCATATCCAGAAGCTATAAAAACACTTTTATAATCGTTATACTACTATTTCTACAAAACCCAATTTCTAGGGTTTATGAAAACTCAACCAATCTATCAAATTGATGATGTTAATAGATGATACTTACCTTCAAGATGATGATTATGTAAAGATTATACTTAAGCTTCCAGAATTTAACTCCAATTTTGTATAATTTTGATTTATTCTTCCTTCCTGATCTCTCTCTCGTTCGTACGTACAAACTCACACACACACTGAGTTAAATTCCAGAATTCTCATGAGATGGGATTTATTAAAAGCATTTTCGTTTTCTACCCTCAAGTTTACTTTCTTCTATTTTGGCCACTAACTAACTTACCAAGTTTATAAACTTCTACTTTGGTCACTACAAATTTTCTTACTGATATTACACTACAATTTATAAACATATACAAAATAATTTAACTACTCTTTTTAAATAAGATATACACTTACAAAAATTGGGGTGTTACAATAGTCGTATTAAAATCGTGAGTGAATTATAGATCTGAATTGTGATGAATTAACAGAGCAACTCTTGTTGATTCGAGTGTTTTGGATTTATTGAAATGACAAGTGCTTAAAAATATATATTTTTATTGGTTCATACCATTTCTTAATTTACAACTAATTGATATCATTTTGAAATAATTTAATGTAGTTTAACGATTAGATTAATTTATTTGATTAGTTGACTTATATTATTACAATTTAATTATTACTATATATGTATTAATAATTTTCAATTTTATAATGTTAATTATTAATACCAAATTGTAAGTAAATGAAAAGGGTAAATTAGTCAATTTCGATATGACAAATGCAAGTTAGTAAGGAAGAAGTGAAAATGCTTTATAAGGGCTATAGAATAGGTGTTTGGCATTGCTTATTTAAGCGCTTATCTGCTTATTTGCTTATTTTGAGAGTAGATAAGTGAATACAAACACCCTCCTGAAAACTGCTTATATACTTATTTGTTAAGGAAAACGCACTTATTCATAAGCATATTCACACATACTTATTTTTTAAGCTGATAAATATTTGTAAATAAGCAATCCCAAAGACCCCGTAGATATAGATTTGTAAGAAACAACTTGAAGAAGGTCAACGTCATATGCATCCACAACTTGTGACATAAATAATAATTAAAAACATTTCCACCATCATATCGAGTCATCGACGTCCCAATCATCAACCAAATCTGACTTTGATTTATCGGTCTTACGCGACAGGGACATTATAGGGCCAACTTTATACACACAACACACACACACACTTTCAGGTACCGAGTTAACAAAATCTATCATTATTCACCCATTTTTTACTTTTAGATTAACTAGGTGAGGTCCCGCGACAACGCGGGGCTTCGACATATGATTTTATAAATTGTGTAATTATAAATTTAAGTCAAATGAAATTGTACCATGAACTGGAATTTTATATAATATAATCGCCAACCAATAACATCTAGCATATACTCCATCAATTTGGTACGGTTCAGGTATTTTGGTTTTTTTTTTTATTAAGTTATTAAAAATATATATGAAAACTGTTTTTTTTATTAAAAATATTTTTATTAAAATATAGGACATGTCGATTTTAAAGTATATATTATCTAATTTGTAAATATTTTGGCTATAACAGTTACCCATTTTATGAAGGGGCAGATAGTCAAACATTCATGTATATAATAGACATATAATAAGAAGACGGTATAAAATTATTGTAACTCACAAAACAATTTTTGAAAAGTCAAATTAACAATGAATTCAGTCTAAGTAAGATAACTGTATTTTGTAATTCAAACCTATATTTCTATCCAAATCTTACATTGTTGTGATCATATACACATATAGATAAGTAATGACAAAATTAAAACATAATGAATAATAAAGTTGAAAATAATGTTATTATTATCTGGTATTACAAAAGTGGAATACATGTATTACAAAGATAAAAAAACAAAAAATTTTAAACTACAATTTTCCTTGAATCATCATCAATTTAATGTCCAAATGAGCGAAATTGTTTAGTTGGTATATCAGCCATCACAATTTTCTTCATAAGGTTTTTGAAAACATATTCGCCAACTTGATCTTTGTAGACGTTAATTTTTAACTAATCAATAAAACGCTCGATATCAGATTCATAATCGAGTACATTTAAAACTTGTTATAATAAATGCAAAGATGTGCGTATTAAAAGGAAAAATAATATTTCAAATATAGATGTTGATAAAAAAAAATTAATGTAATCAATCAATATAGATAAATATTTCAAATACGATATGATTGGTTTATTTATAAATTACCACTTAAAACGTCATGATATTTAAACTATAAGAACAAAAAAAAAATAGGGAAGTACTGGAAGTGTCAATTTCAATAGTTGTGGGTACACATTTTAAAAACAGAAAAAAGATGTAGGAAATAATTTTAACCGAAGGATCTTTATGGATGGAACCGATCTAAGGTCCAGATTGCTCCGTGGTATTCTGTTTTAATTATATATAATAAATATAAAGATAGAAGGATTAGTAATAGTTTAATCCTTAAAGTTTCACATTTTTTTCGTTTTAACCACTCAAGTTTTTTTCTGATGATTTAATCCTCAAAGTTTCAAAACTTTGATGGTTCAAGCTTAAAGTTTGATTATACTTCATGAATTTGATGGTTTAATCCCTAAAGTTTACCATATATAATGATTTTGCCCTTTTAAGTTTTTCTAGTTTAATCATCTAACTTTCATTAAGGGTTAAACCAATAAGTCAATGTAAACTTGAAGGGATAAATCATGAGAGAAAAACTTGAGTGGTTAAAACGAAAAAAAATTGAAACTTTGAGGATTAAACCATTATTAACCCTTTGACAATCTACTTTTACTTTTGTTCCGCTGTAGGTAACGAACCGATTATATTATCAAAGTATGTTGTGTACTTGTAAAGATATGTCGATGTAGGTAATATGATTCATATTTTAAATTACGTACCATGAAATAGATTATGTAAACCACATTGCTAATATGCATCATATTTTATCGGTACATTACTTATATTTGTAATGAAATCGATTTGTTACTCGCATTGAAATAAAAGTGAAAGCACTTTGTTAATCTATGTATTTAACCTTTAAAGGTTAAAAGGTCGATTTTGATATCAGAATTTTATTTTTTCTACTTTAATCATTATATAATTATGATTATCATATTTTATAGAAATCTAACATGATGCAGATATAATAATATTCCCTATGATTGGCAGGTCAAGCATTTAATCAGTTTATAAGGAAAAAAAGTTCAATTCAATATTGTACTACAATATTAAAATTATAACAATTAGTTCATTATGATAAAACAACAAGACTGGAAGTTTATGAGCCACCAGTCAATTCTTTGGTGTATTATTATGTCTTGTTATGTTAAAATTTGTTTTTTTTGAACGGCCAAATTTAATTTCCCCTATACACCACTGCCTAGGCTCGAACCCCAGACCTCCAGGAAGGCAAGCCTCCCACCTCACTCTTACCACTTGGGTAAGAGATCATTGGCAAAATGTTAAAATTTGTTAATAAACAATTCGTACCTGACACTAACATTGTGACAACCATATTAACTAATTAATATAGAGAGAAACAAGACTTGACCTGGTCAACATCAATTATTGTCATGACTTTTGAATACCGTAAAGATAATTTAAATGAATTATTATCCCACTCAGAGAAAGCTTGTACCACAATGGAAAAACTAATCATACTCTACCTCTGCATCCATGCCTTATCTACAGGTATCATGGCAGCAGACACCTTAACCATAAACCAAACCCTTAAAGATGGTGAAACCATTGTTTCGGCCGAAGAGTCCTTCGAGCTCGGGTTCTTTAGCCCGAGCAATACCACTCAAAATCGATACTTGGGCATATGGTACAAACAGCTTGCAACAGGACCTGTAATATGGGTTGCCAATAGAGACACTCCTATTAGTAACAAATCGGGCGAGCTGACTCTAAACCCTGGAGGTTTATTGGTGATCCGTGACTCGACTACCAACCGGATTATTTGGTCATCGAATTTAACAAGAAACACTGGAAACACGGTGGCTCAGTTATTAGAAGATTCAAATTTTATGGTTTTTGATAGTAAAGACGGGCCCGAAAATTACATATGGCAGAGTTTTGATCATCCAACAGATACCCTCATGCCAGATATGAAATTTGGAAGGAATTTGGAAAGAGGTGTAGTCACAAATCTTACATCATGGAAAAGTGATGATGATCCTTCTCCAGGCCAATATATGATTTATATGGATTTCAATGGGCTTCCACAAATATATCAAAAGCACGGAGATGCTATTCAATATAGATTAGGATCTTGGAATGGTCTTGCATATAGTGGCAACTCGAATAACCACCCTAATCTGATTTACAGAAACTGGTTTTTTTCCAATGAAAATGAGATTGCAGCCGTGTACGAATTGCTTAATAAGTCCGTTGTTACTAGGTTGACTCTAAGTCCAGAAGGAAACATGGGACAATGGTATTGGGTCAACCGAGCGCAAGGATGGTTTATGTATACATCACTCACAACAGATAGTTGTGAACGATATGAACTATGTGGAGTTTATGGGAGTTGTGACATCAACCAGGCTCCTAATTGCGGGTGTCTAAGAGGGTTTACGCCTAAAAGGCCCGATCAATGGGATATAGCAGATTGGTCAAGCGGTTGTCAAAGGGAAATAGCGTTAGATTGTGGTGTTGGGGAAGGGTTTCGGAAGTATTCATTCATGAAACTACCAGACACCCGAGA
Organism: Helichrysum umbraculigerum; assembly: GCA_949592205.1. Taxonomy (NCBI): domain Eukaryota; kingdom Viridiplantae; phylum Streptophyta; class Magnoliopsida; order Asterales; family Asteraceae; genus Helichrysum; species Helichrysum umbraculigerum. The sequence continues at coordinate 388,586,954 of CATIUR010000001.1, forward strand.
ATCATGGTTCGATAGAAGTATGACTGTGGAGCAATGCAGGGTGAAATGTAAAAAAGAGTGTAATTGTACAGCTTATGCGACTTTGGACATTAAACTGGGTACTGGTTGTCTAATATGGTACAATGAGTTGAACGATATGAGAGTACTTCCAGATAACGGGCAAGACATTTTCATACGGATGTCCGCTGTTGAATTAGGTAAAAGCTTTTTATATTATTTTCCAAGATAAGAAAAAATGCAAGTTTGATTTATGTGACTCAGAAATTCACTTAACTCAAACTACATCGTACTGTAAATAATTATAATCATGAATGTTGGTATTATTTACAGCGAAAGATAAAATTGGTTCACGAAGCAAGAAGAAAGTTTGGGCCATTGCCATCCCTGTTGCTCTAGGATTAGTCATTGCAATAGGACTATGTATTTTGATCCTTATCAAAAAGAAGAAGACAAAAGGTATACATGCTTTGAATATGTGATCGTTTTCTTTGTTCATATAGCTATACTCATTTTAATGCAAACATATAACTTTCTGTTTTCATAGGGAGACGCAATCAAATAGTTGAAAAGGACGGTCTAGACCTCCCGGTGTTCAGCTTATCCACATTAAGTGTTGCAACCAGCAACTTCTCAATCAATAACAAGCTTGGAGAGGGAGGATTTGGACCAGTTTATAAGGTAATATTCATTTTTATAATTGGTGTACTGATTAGATTGGAAATACCTAAAGGTATACTTATGTAGGGAGTTCTTGAGGATGGACAAGAAATTGCAGTCAAACGGCTTTCATTAGGTTCTAATCAAGGAGATGAAGAGTTCAAGAACGAAGTTATTTTCATTTCCAAGCTTCAGCATAGAAATCTTGTCAAAATTTTAGGTTATTGCATTGAAAGGATGGAAAAATTACTAGTTTACGAGTATATGCCTAACAGCAGCCTCGATTTCCTTCTATTTGGTAAGTTACATGTAAAACATTTTATTCAATAACAAATTCCGTTCATGCTTTCAAAAAAACTAAGTAATGTATCTTTTAATTTGTTACAGATGAAACAAAAAGCAAAAGACTTGATTGGCCACAACGATTCCATATTATTAATGGAATCGCTCGAGGTCTACTTTATCTTCATCAAGATTCTCGACTTCTGATCATCCATAGAGACCTTAAAGCTGCCAACATTTTACTGGATAGTGATATGAACCCAAAGATATCAGATTTTGGCCTTGCAAGAAGCTTTGGAGGAACTAATTCCACCACCAATACTAACAAAGTTGTTGGGACATAGTAAGATTTCATAATGCCCAAACATTATTGTATGAGCCTGAAATGATAATATATAATAATTCTAATTCTAACCCATATACATTTTGATGTAGTGGATATATGTCACCAGAGTATGCAGGGGATGGGATCTTTTCCATAAAATCAGATGTATTTAGCTTTGGTGTTCTGATGTTGGAGATTTTAAGTGGAAAGAAAAATAGAGGATATTATGATGAAGCTACATTTCACAATCTTCTTGGACATGTAAGCGAAATGAATAATTGACTTGCGAGTTTAATAAAAGTTACAGTTTGATGATAGTTGAATGTTAACTGGTCCATCTGCAGGCATGGACACTCTACAATGCAAAAAAGACTTTGGATTTAGCTGATCCATCTTTGGTGAAATCGAGCTACATACATGAATTGTTGCGGTGTATTCATGTTGCTTTGTTGTGCGTTCAACATAACTCGGATGATAGACCAAATATGTCTGTAGTGGTTACGATGTTGAGTGGCGAAGGTAAATTGCCTGATCCAGAACAACCTGGTTTTTACACTAAAGAAGATGCTAAATTTGGGCCAGAAACTTCATATGGTATGCAGACACACAGCTCAAACAATGAATCAACGTTTACACATGTTGAATTTAGATAGCAAAGATAACCATTTTAGGTATTTGGAGGCGCAGTTTTGTACACCAAATAACGTGTGGAAAATAGAGTTACGAGGCGTCAACAAAATTCTAAATTCAATTTACTTGCTGTGTATAGAACTATAGATGGTCTCTTTTGGAAAATGATTGGGAGGACTAAAATGGCATGACTAAATATAGGCTTAAAAATTTGATTGGTGGGTTCAAAAAATTGATTGGGTGAGATTAGGAGAGAGAAAAAAAATCAACCAATCAAAAAATTAGGTCCAGTTTTAGGCTTATGTAATTAGTCCTCTTTAGCATTACTCGTCTCTTTTTTGTTAAGTACTCGGTCACTTGTAATGAGCTTGTAATATATGTGACCAAAAACCATCTCATTTTTTTAATGGAAAATTTGTACATATTTCTTTTTTATCCCTACACCGTTCAATATGTTTTATGTTGTTGTACAATAGTATCATAGTAAAACATATTTAATGGTGTATAAACTATTTTTGGTCATTTAAAGACTCGACCATCTTCTTATTAAACCGTTAAAAAGATGAGGAAAAAGGCATAAATTGTTGACTCTATTTTCCAGTCCAACAAAGTAGGCCAATATGGATAACAAGCCCACTTTACTATAGTCTGATTTCATCAAAGCCCACTAGGCCCATATGACACTTTTTAATCTATCATCTTGAACCTAAATTTTTTAGCCCATTTCAAGTTTTAAGTCAAGCCTACTACGGGAGTACGGAGTACGGACTACCAAATCAGAAGCAGGCCTAGACAGGTTTAGTAATTTAAACTAATGTAATTAGTAGACCATTGTATTTTCTAGAATAAATTCATTTAGTATAGTCAAAAAAAGCAATTACTCAAAATGAATATTAGAAGATTAGAACGATCACCTTAACCCTTTAACCCTTTATATTATAATTGTTCTTACTAATAATTTTTTTAATACCATATGAAACATGTTTCCTCTATTCTCCTTTGCCATCATATCTGCAACTTGTAACAAGGTTGCTACTTGTAACAAGGTTGCTCCTACATTCGAAGCAGTGCATGAGGACAAGTATCCCATCTTCAAAGATATTAATTTTTTATACTTCACATATCATAGCAAGTAATCTGATCTTTAAAATGAGGTATGGTCAAGGCACTTTCTCAAAGTATTTTTGCCTTCTTTTTATTTAACCTCAATTGTATAATAAGTCGGATCATGCTTATCTTATTTGATAGATTCGAATAAGTCAAACCAATGGTCATAAAAGTATTTCTTAAATGCAAACACGAACTCTACATTGTATCGATGATCATTTTCTATATATGATTATTTATGGTTCGACTTAGGAAGGTGTAATTGTTTGAGGTTCTAACATTTATGATCTGACTCATGGTCCTAATCAAAACAATTATTCATATACTTGTATAAGTAATAGGACTATGGCCCTAATCGAACTTGTTATCTGTATACCCATATCAATAATCGGACATTGGTATAATCGAACCTTTAACACAAATTTTACATGTGCTTACATGAAAACACGTTTTGAGATGAAGCTAATGTCGTCCATTATATAGATGGTCCCATAAAGAAGATCCATAAAAATGTAATAAGTGTTTATTCTTAGTTTAGACAACACTATAATCATAAAGACATTCAGGTGTACATTTATCCTTTTATCTTAGGTTTTTAGTTGTCATTGTATAAAGGGATTAGGTCCCTGAAATGCTACTAACTTTCACTCAATATCTATTGTATGCACCCAACTTACTAATAGGTGTATTGTATTAATGCAACGTACTCTCAATAACTTATTTTTGATGTAGTTTTTGACCAGTTTAGGCGGTAACCCGTTACCCACTGACTTTTTCCAAGCTATTTAGTTTTTATCCACGTATTTTTTTTAACAGAAATTTGTGAAATCACTTGAAGGGTTCGTTGGTTATCATCAACAAAATCAGAGTCACCTACACACCCCAACATTTATTCTTTCTCTTTGATTTACACCACATGTTCCGGTCACCACCACCTTACCGTCGTCACCACCACTTCTGGGAAAAAGCCCCTTCGTCGGTCACCACTACCACAGAACATATGTCTGTCACCTCCTCCACCACTGCCGCCATAACCACGTAGATGATTGAAACTCATATCTGAAAAAGGAAGGCACCAGATCTGAAAATGGTGGTAGTGGTTCGACTAGATCTGAAGGAAAAAACACGTTCAGCCCCTCTGTTAGAACTCATCACCATCGCCAGCAACAATCACCATTGTCCACAGATTCCCAGGTCTCCGGCAACCACGACCACCAACGACGATGGTGATTCTGGCAAATAGATGGTGATTCCGGCAATGGTTTTCCGTTTCCGTAGGTGATGATAATTTTTATGTTAGGCAAGATCTATAAGTTTGTCCAAACGTTCAGCTCCGATCGAAGGTTTTAACCACAATGGGGTTGCAGGTTTATCAAATATATTAAAAAAATAAAAAAGTAAATTAGTTAAATGAAACTGGAAAATCATAAAGATGAATTAAATATATGAAAAACAAAAACAAAGGATATAATCAACCCAAGCCATATTCTTTTGCTGGAGCAGAAGGATCATATCGTAGATATTTACGAATTAAGCGTTGTTTATCAGATAGAGTTTATAAACTACTCCCTCCGTCTCATTTCTATTGTCCATTATTTCCATTTTGGGTGTACCAAATTAATTGTCCACTTCCATAAATAGAAAGTTTAAGGAAATAAAGTTCTTTTTTACCCCTAGTGTATATATATATATGACAAAAAAATAGGTAAAAAGTAGAGGGTAAAACTGTCATTTTATCAAAAAGTAAGAGAGAGATAGTTATATTTTCTTAAACTGCGTGTCTTTTTGTCTGGTGACAATAAAATTGGGACGGAGAGAGTACAAATCATGTGCAGCTGAGTACTTTTTAAATTAAATAATATACCCTAAATTTAATTTCTAACTTTTTAAATTAAATAATATTTTTATAAATCCACGTAGATGACATGTGGCATCCACGTGTCTACACATGGCAGATGACTAGGCAAAGAAAATGGTTACCTGAATGACATAGGACTTTTGTAGGTAAACTACATCAAAAATCGAATTTAACAAGTTACTTGCATTAATACACCTACTCGTAAGTTGGGTGCATACAATAGATATTGAGTGAAAGTTAGTAGCATTTTGGGGACCTAATCCCTTGTATAAATGTTTAAGTTTGAACACGTACCTATAATAAATATAGATGAAGGTTGTAGTAGTGTACCTTTTGTAGAACCATTTAGGTCAGATTTGAGAGCAAAGAAACTAACCCGAATATGGAATTAAACGATTTCCAAATTCTTGATGTTCTTTTTTTTATTAGGACACGAAGCAATTTTGATCGTGGTCCCACGGATGGCGCCAAATGTTGCTACATCGATCTTCAGCATGGTCCTATTAAGCTCCTACGAGCTATACCAATGTTGCTCTACTGATCGTGCAGCAGTGCTATTCTATTGTAAGGTCCGATTGAGCTCCTACGAGCTATCTCTAATTGAGCTCCTGAGCTTCTATTTGAATGAGCTCTTACGAGCTATCTCCGGTTGAGCTCCTACGAGCTGCTATCGAGTGAGCTCTTACGAGCTATCTCCTTCAGACCTGAGTAACTGCTAAGAAAGAATACCGTAAGTCTCGTCAGAGGAGGAGAGTGTCCTCCCTGACCACACTCCGGAGTGAGAATAAGTATTAGGTTTGCAAGTGTTAGAGAGTATAACGAATGTAAAAGTTAATGTGTCTTACTTACTTGTGGCAATGGTGTGGTATTTATAGTGGAAAGGGTTGATGCCATGCTCTTATTCTAGGAAGGCATCTTTTGCTGATCTGAAATATTAAACCTAACTAAACCCATTTTAGGAGCGTCATCCAAACTCCCATTAGTTTCTTTAGTAGTGCCGCGATAAACATACACACGTGATATTTCACACCCCCAATTTAATGCTTTGCGGAAGCGACTGTTTTGGGGCGTGACTAATCAATAATCAAACCCAAAGTACAAGCAAACGACTCTAAATGAGACGTTGTAGAAGATGTTACATTAATACATAAGTTTTCAAAAGTAATACATCATTGATGAGTTCGCAACTTGTGTTGTTAGATTTTAAGTACATAATCATTATACAAAAGATAATGCAAGTAAAATCTTCATAAGTGTAATTGCATGCGACTCGAGCTACTAAAGCATATCCTGCTGGGCCATCTGTACTGATCAACCCTACTGTTGCTGTGTACCTGAGAATGCATTACTAAAACAGGTCAACCAAAAGGTTGGTGAATCTCACAGGTTTATAGTAAGTAACAGTTTGAACACATCAGCTTGTAAAATCATTGAGTAAATATTGCACAGTCGCAATAGTTTTCGTATATATTGCCATGAGCACCATAGTCGAAGCTTAACAATCAGTGATTTTGCCCTCGTGAATGCTAATCCATAACATTCATATGTAACGAGTAAGAAACACCCATTTATACTGAATGTTCGGGGTAGTGCGTGCTACCCTGGGTGAGGATTGTCAGTCCTAATGGATCCATTTACTAGTACTCGCGCTTAAGACCATAACTGACGACTATGATTAAAGGGACTTCATTGGATTAAGTAATCTCATGCAATCGATATACCAGTAAATCAGTTTGTAATCAAGTGTGTAAGTACATGTGTTCGAGTAAAACAAGTAATGCATCTCCTCCAAAGTAAAACAGTGAAAAGGGGCCATGAGACTCACCCGATGAGCAAGCAATCCTAATGTGCGTGCGTGTTCCAACAGTAATCTCCTAATGTCCTAAACACGCAAGATTGTATGTTTGTAAGTGTACGCGTAATAATTCGTTTGTTTAGTTGTTCGTTAAGTTAATTACGTTCAATGTATTCGAATTGTATTACATTTGAAGTTTCATTATATCCGTTACTCTTTATTTCATAAGTTACAAAACTTGGCACGAGTCCGAAAACCGAAATATGCCATTTTCGACCCCTAGACGACCTCGGATGGCTTAAAACTGACTAGGCTAAGGTACTTAGCCTTGTCTATTGGGTTGTTTTTGAATGACCGAGCGAATTTGAGCCCAATCCGTTATAATAAAATTTTCATCGAGAAGCTACCATGTTTTAAGTTGTTAAATCGTCGACGTTTTCGAAAATTTATGTGTTCTGTTTTAGCTAGAATTCGCAGGGCTAGTTTATTGATCCGTTGGATCATGAAATATGACGGGGGAATCCGCCGTATTGGTTTGAATACGCCGTATTCAAAGGTTTCAAAGGGAATACGCCGTATTGGTTTGAATACGCCGTATTCAATGGTTTAAAAGGGGAATACGCCGTATTGGTGTGAATACGCCGTATTCAATGGTTTCGAAGGGGAATACGCCGTATTCCGAGGAGGCGCGGGATAAAAATGTTTTCTGGGCGGGAATACGCCGTATTCCCTTGAATACGCCGTATTCCGAGGTCTGGTTCGAGTCTGTTCGTCCGATCATCATATAAATCCAGTTTTAAACCCATTTTCGCATACTAACAACTTAGTATAATGTTACTACATGCTATAATACGTATTTTAAACAAGAAATTAAAGAAAATAGTTAGTGATTCTTACAAATTAAAAATGGAACCGTGAGGATGAAGATGATGATCCGATGATGATGATGATAGTGAAGAAGATGGTGATGATGATGAGCTAGATGATTGTTGTTGTTGTTGTTGTTGTGTTTGATGATTCGAAAATTCACAGAGAAGAGACCGAGAGAGTGAGAGCCGAGAGTGTGTTTTGTGTGAAGAAAATAATTGAGGTCGGTTGTATATACCGGCCTCAATTATTGAGGTGGTTGGTATTTTTCGACCCGTGTTCGTATACCCGATCGTAATATAGTTTAATATTTAAATATGATAATTTTCTAAATATTATTTCGTATATGTTTTTAATTGAAATATTTTATACAAATACTTCCAGTGTGATATAAAAATATATCTTAGTTTAGTTCAAAATACACGGATAGTTTAAGGTATCTAAATCGTATTTAAATCATTTTCAGAGTACGTAATTATTATTCTCTATAATAATACTTTGTTTGAAAATGTTTTTCACAAATTCTTAATTTGGATTTCTGCGTTCTACCAGATTTGTGTACGTGTGATTATTAAATAATTGTTTCGGATTATTTAATACTTCGTAATTAAAGTTCAAATTAGGACGGTAATTTGGGTCATTTTTGACCGGGTGTCACATTCTCCCCTTGTTAAGAGAATTTCGTCCCGAAATTTGTTCGTAGTATTTATCATTGTATTCAAGTTGTAGTTCGCGTGTTATCTACGTAAGTCTGACAACACCTATCTAGAGTTGTCTATCTCCCCTTGTTGAACTAGTGCCCTTCCGGCAACTAAGGAATTCGAAATGAAACTTTGAGTTGTGTTTACTATATTGCCTACATGATCAGTCCAGTCGATCACTAGGGAGTAGCTACAATGTGTACTAGTAGCCTAAAGTATTTCAGTAAATCCTTGAGGGTTTTGTCGGTAGGACAAAGTTAATCATTTAGCCAATTGCTTGAGTACAACTACTTTTGCACTAGTAGTCCACCTTAGACTCTATCAGTCTCATACAGAAACGAAGTGGTTTAGCACATTTCAGGTTTATGTGGGATATTACCCAAAATACGGTTTTATGTGAGTCGTCACCCAAAAATTTATTTTACTCGGGACGTTACCCAGTATATAAAAGTCAACCGGTATGTTTTCCGGTATACAACAGCGTAGGATATGTTATTCCTATACCTTTGTGCTAAAACTGGTTTCATATATAGAGACTATAGATCTAAATTGTTATTTTCCCCTAACTCTTTAGTGTACTTAGAATCTAGGGAAAACCTAACAAGTATCAAGTAGCAAGTAAAGTTTATCAAGTAAGTAGTATGAAAGCAGATAGGTTGCTAGCGAGTTACCATAATCGCATCCCTATTCAGATTCGGGTAGGTTTTGTTCCTATTACAGCAAGGAAGTCATTGTGTACTATGTAATTTTGTTGACCATTCAAGGTTTGAAGTTTTGTATCAAGTTGTGTACAGTAAGCAAGTTTGAACGGTTTTGAAGTTTTGAAATTTCTTTAAAACATTTCGTAAGAAACTTTGCAACTTGTTTGTTAAAAGTACATTTGTCATAAAATTTTGACAGTGAAAGTCGATTGAAAACTTTGAAGTTTGTCGAAAACTTTGAAGTTTGTCGAAAACTTTAGTCAATAAACAGTTTGGTTGAAATTCTTGTCAGCGACAAAGTTTTGAAATCTCGTTTATCAAAATTTTGTTTGAAAATAGATTTTATGAAAAAGTTCGGGGTAAAAACATGTGAAAATTATTGAAAATGATTTTCCTAAGGTTCGCCTAACAGTAAAACGGAGTACGTTGTAAACATAAAAATTTTGTAGATAGTAGCAGTTTAAAATAGAGTCCCGATCTTCTTATCAAAGGACGTTGAAATAAGTATGTTTGTTTGTGGTAGTGGTGTAGACGGTCTCAAAGGTATCATCAAGTAAAGGCCTATTCCTATACATCCAGTATATAATAGCCTAGTGAGTAGTACGTAGTCTAGGCCTATGTATGTATATATACCAATATCCCATAATAGCCTAATCATACTTGTATGCATCACCAATTCCATTGGTATCATACTGTCTACCTGATATAGTTCACCAATTTCCTTATTCTATTTGTACTTAGAATCTAAGGAAACACATAAGGTACTAAACAGTAATAGAACATATTCAAGTAAGTAGTACAGATGCAGTTTTGGTTATCCGGGAGTGAGCGTACCCGTGTTGAGTAAGTCAATAAGTCTAGGGTTCTAGTGATTACCTTCAGCATTAAGTACATAGAACCTGCCCTTAGCAGCGTTGTTGTTTTTGTCCTTCAGTTTTGGACAGTCTCTCTTGAAATGCCCAGTACCATTGCACTCATAGCAGGTTTTGGGTGCAGAGGTGTCAGTACCAGTGGTGGTTTCTTTACAGTCCTTGGTCAGATGTCCAAACCGCTTGCATTTGGTGCAAGGACATAGACCATCATGATGAAGCTTGCACTTAGAGCAATAGGGCTTTCTTCCCTTATACTCTTTCTTGTCATCAGTTTCAGAGGTGTTGGCCTGAACAGTTGCAGGTTTCTTGTTAGCTTGGCTCTGACTTCCAGAGCTTCCATCAGTTTTCCTCTTGTTATCACTAGTGTAGTTTACAGTACTCTTGACAACAGACGTTCCTTGGCGAACGATCTGTGTCATCAGCTTATGTGCCATGCGCACAGTACCATGAAATGTAGGAGAGTTGGATGAAGTAACCATCCCTTGAATTTGTGGAGGAAGTCCCCAGACATAGCGCTCAATTCGCTTGGATTCTGTATCCACCATAGATGGACATAGGTGCGCCAACTGATTAAATCGAGAAGTGTAGCTGGCAATGTCGTTCCCTTGAGTGGAGAGATTCCAGAATTCCGCCTCAAGCTGTTGAATTTCATCCCTAGGACAATACTCATCCTTGAGCATTTTCTTCAGCTCATCCCAAGGAGTTTCCAGAGCAATGTCTTGGCCTATGGAGTCAGCATAAGTGTTCCACCATGTCAGAGCATCATCCATGAAAGTGTAGGTGGAGAACTTGACCTTACAGTTCTCAGGGCAACTGCAGATGCGAAAGACTGCCTCTGTCTTCTCCATCCATCGCAACAATCCAATGGCACCTTCTGTGCCTTTGAAGCTCAAAGGATTGCAGTTAAGGAAATCCTTGTAGGTGCAGGGTTTCACTACAGGGGCATTTGGTGGTGTTTCAGCACTTTCAGATCGTTGTCGCTCGGCAAGTACTGCGTCAGCAACCAATCGATCAACCTGAGCTTGAGTGAACTTTTGTCGTGGAGGCATGTTCCTTCAATGAAGATAAGGGACATGTCAGAGTTTCGTACAAGAATATGATCATCGTAGTTGCATATATAACAGTAATATATCACAACACAAGTGACAATCAATAGTGTAGAATAACAGTGATTGTAATCATCCAACTTGCTAGTTCAAATGATTACGATGATTAAGATTTTCAAAAGGAAAAAGGATATTACATCCGAACATTAGTTTTTGCGGAATGTGATAGAAAAATAGAAAAGATTTGTACTTAGAGAATACTGGATTCGAACGTTTAAACTGATGGGTGAGTGAAGAATGGTCCTCTGATGACCAGTTTGTGCAGAATAAGGTGTCGAAGTTCTTAATCTCTACCTAGGGTAAGTCTATTTCGAAGAGACGACCCTCTCTGTCAGGGCACATCCCGGTACTCTTTTCCTGATTCAATCAACTTACCATAGGCCTATTCCAAAATGTGTTACCAAATATCAGAGGATCTTAATAAGCCTAATAATATAGGTGTAACCTATATATACTTATCATCCACCTAGTTGTATCTATCACAGAACAAGTACAAGTCACGGTTCTCTCGTGGTCAGAGTCAACTAGTGCATTCCTGTTCAACATAACCCCTTTCAGATCTTACATCATCTTCATTTAATTGTACATAGTTGATCAGGCTATGTTAAATTAAATTCGTATGCTGAAATCCCTGAACCAGTTATATCTAATGAGGAATATTGCCTAACGGTCATAGTCTAGGCCCACTAAATGTAACCTAGTTCGCTATAACCTTAGGCTCTGATACCAATCTTTCACACCCCCAATTTAATGCTTTGCGGAAGCGACTGTTTTGGGGCGTGACTAATCAATAATCAAACCCAAAGTACAAGCAAACGACTCTAAATGAGACGTTGTAGAAGATGTTACATTAATACATAAGTTTTCAAAAGTAATACATCATTGATGAGTTCGCAACTTGTGTTGTTAGATTTTAAGTACATAATCATTATACAAAAGATAATGCAAGTAAAATCTTCATAAGTGTAATTGCATGCGACTCGAGCTACTAAAGCATATCCTGCTGGGCCATCTGTACTGATCAACCCTACTGTTGCTGTGTACCTGAGAATGCATTACTAAAACAGGTCAACCAAAAGGTTGGTGAATCTCACAGGTTTATAGTAAGTAACAGTTTGAACACATCAGCTTGTAAAATCATTGAGTAAATATTGCACAGTCGCAATAGTTTCCGTATATATTGCCATGAGCACCATAGTCGAAGCTTAACAATCAGTGATTTTGCCCTCGTGAATGCTAATCCATAACATTCATATGTAACGAGTAAGAAACACCCATTTATACTGAATGTTCGGGGTAGTGCGTGCTACCCTGGGTGAGGATTGTCAGTCCTAATGGATCCATTTACTAGTACTCGCGCTTAAGACCATAACTGACGACTATGATTAAAGGGACTTCATTGGATTAAGTAATCTCATGCAATCGATATACCAGTAAATCAGTTTGTAATCAAGTGTGTAAGTACATGTGTTCGAGTAAAACAAGTAATGCATCTCCCCCAAAGTAAAACAGTGAAAAGGGGCCATGAGACTCACCTGATGAGCAAGCAATCCTAATGTGCGTGCGTGTTCCAACAGTAATCTCCTAATGTCCTAAACACGCAAGATTGTATGTTTGTAAGTGTACGCGTAATAATTCGTTTGTTTAGTTGTTCGTTAAGTTAATTACGTTCAATGTATTCGAATTGTATTACATTTGAAGTTTCATTATATCCGTTACTCTTTATTTCATAAGTTACAAAACTTGGCACGAGTCCGAAAACCGAAATATGCCATTTTCGACCCCTAGACGACCCCGGATGGCTTAAAACTGACTAGGCTAAGGTACTTAGCCTTGTCTATTGGGTTGTTTTTGAATGACCGAGCGAATTTGAGCCCAATCCGTTATAATAAAATTTTCATCGAGAAGCTACCATGTTTTAAGTTGTTAAATCGTCGACGTTTTCGAAAATTTATGTGTTCTGTTTTAGCTAGAATTCGCAGGGCTAGTTTATTGATCCGTTGGATCATGAAATATGACGGGGGAATCCGCCGTATTGGTTTGAATACGCCGTATTCAAAGGTTTCAAAGGGAATACGCCGTATTGGTTTGAATACGCCGTATTCAATGGTTTAAAAGGGGAATACGCCGTATTGGTGTGAATACGCCGTATTCAATGGTTTCGAAGGGGAATACGCCGTATTCCCTTGAATACGCCGTATTCCGAGGAGGCGCGGGATAAAAATGTTTTCTGGGCGGGAATACGCCGTATTCCCTTGAATACGCCGTATTCCGAGGTCTGGTTCGAGTCTGTTCGTCCGATCATCATATAAATCCAGTTTTAAACCCATTTTCGCATACTAACAACTTAGTATAATGTTACTACATGCTATAATACGTATTTTAAACAAGAAATTAAAGAAAATAGTTAGTGATTCTTACAAATTAAAAATGGAACCGTGAGGATGAAGATGATGATCCGATGATGATGATGATAGTGAAGAAGATGGTGATGATGATGAGCTAGATGATTGTTGTTGTTGTTGTTGTGTTTGATGATCCGAAAATTCACAGAGAAGAGACCGAGAGAGTGAGAGCCGAGAGTGTGTTTTGTGTGAAGAAAATAATTGAGGTCGGTTGTATATACCGGCCTCAATTATTGAGGTGGTTGGTATTTTTCGACCCGTGTTCGTATACCCGATCGTAATATAGTTTAATATTTAAATATGATAATTTTCTAAATATTATTTCGTATATGTTTTTAATTGAAATATTTTATACAAATACTTCCAGTGAGATATAAAAATATATCTTAGTTTAGTTCAAAATACACGGATAGTTTAAGGTATCTAAATCGTATTTAAATAATTTTCAGAGTACGTAATTATTATTCTTTATAATAATACTTTGTTTGAAAATGTTTTTCACAAATTCTTAATTTGGATTTCTGCGTTCTACCAGATTTGTGTACGTGTGATTATTAAATAATTGTTTCGGATTATTTAATACTTCGTAATTAAAGTTCAAATTAGGACGGTAATTTGGGTCATTTTTGACCGGGTGTCACATGATATAGCTATTAAAGACAAGTAGACAGCGTCTTTGGTATTTGTGATGTTCATTTGACTTTCCGTATTTCGAGACTAGGTTCGTTTATTGTGCTTCTACCAATTTGATAGGTTTTACACTTATGTAGAAGCTCAATATTATGCTTCTACGTGACTTGGTTCTACATAATAAGTAGATGTGCATTATTGGTTCTACACTATAAGTAGTTCTACATCAGTGTTCATCGGTTCGGTTTTCGGTTTCCTCGGTTTATTCGGTTCGGGTTGTTCGGTTTTGAATTTTTTTTGGGCAAAACCGAAAACCGAACCGAACACCGAATTCAAACCGAAAACCGAAAACCGAATTCGAATTCGGTTCGGTTTCGGTTAAAACCGAAAAAACCGAATTCGAACAAAAACCCGAAAAACTTAAAAAAAAACTGAAAATCGTACAAAAAAACCGAAAAAACCGAACATAAAAACCGAAAACCGAACCGAAAAAACCGAAAACCAAACCGAAAAAACCGAAAAAATTATATTTTTTTTATAAATTCGGTTTTGAATTCGGTTTTCGGTTAAACCGAATTCAAATTTTTTAAAACCGAAAACCGAACCGAAAACCGAATTCGAATTCGGTTTTCGGTTTTATCGATCCAAAAACCGTTTTCAAAATTCGGTTCGGTTTTTTTTCGGTTTTTATTCGGTTCGGTTTTCGGGTTAAACGGTTTCAAACCAAATACTGAACACCCCTAAATAAATCCATGTGATTGGTTATGCTAGAAGCTCAATATTATGCTTCTATGTAACTTGGTTCTACATAATATATAGTTATACATTTTTGGTTCTACATCATATGTAGATCCACATTATTGGTTCTACATCTTGGTTCTACATAATAAGTAGATCCACATTATTGGTTCTACATCATTTGTTCTACATTATAAGTAGATCCACATTATTGTTGCACAACCTCTTTGTTTTGGAGAATCGAACCAAGTACCTACATACCTCTTCATGTGTATTGATCGATTTTGAGTTTCATGTTACCTTTATTAATACTATGTCCGGGTTATGACGATGCTAATTACATTAATATTAATAATGATAAAACAGCGTTTGAATAAGATTATTATTCACATTTCAGAGAATCACATTGGTACCTTGTCTGAGTTCTTTTTGTCCATCATCATTAGTGTTATCATTGAATAAAACTTAAGTAAATGACAACCACGTACTTACTTTTTCCATTTATTATACCAAATATTAGCCTAATAATTTGAAATTCTAATAAAAAAAGTATAAGGTCATAAATATTTTTATTTATGTAATTTGTTAAGTGTAATACAGCTATTGGAAATTTTTATTTTATTATATTTAATAAAAAGGTATTAAATGTCCTTTTTTATATATAAAAAAAATAAGGTCCCGAAAAGAATAGTTTCCATTAGTAAAAGTTACAACGGTTAACGATTTTCAACTTTTTTTTTAATCATTTAAGTTTCAAATATTTTGTGGTTTGAAAGGGTTAAACCATAAAATTTTAAAACTTTTAAATTACAGAGAAAAAAAGCTCAAGCCTCTCAATACGCTCGGAAGTACCGTGCCAAACACACCGCGAAACAAAATTAAAATTTATAGAATTAAATCGTTATTAATCTAAATTAATACTCCATAGTAGTAATAGCGTTAGAGCACGTTGGCCGTCGCATGCACAAGTGACAACGACAACGAGTGCCGTTAGAGCAGCGTTAGCCTAACGTGACGTCCAAAGTACAAACCGACGTTTATATGCAAACGTATATCTAATCTAATCTAAATCTAAATACAATTAAGAATGGATATTGGTATCATTATCTTACACGTGGCACACTAATCTTCTCCTTTCTAACCGTTAAAAACATTTATTTATAAACCTAACGACACAATTGTTTGAAACGTTTTCTCTAAATAAAAAGTGATGTTTATCTCCCCCACTTATTTAGCCACCGTTCTACAAATTTTGCTCCCAACCCACCGTTTGAAACGGTTCACATGTTTTCAACCAATTCAAAAAAGCTTCCAAATGATATTATTTAATTAAAATTGAAATATTTAAAGATTAAAGATAATATAGTTTCTACGGTTATCCAATATCATTAGAGGTGAGGGTTATCTTCGTTATTGTATAAATCGTAAAAATGACTTTTTCATTTTCAATTTCAATATACGTACATTTTTTTTAAAAAAAGTATGTCAAAATTATTAAAATTTTATCCGCTTTAATATTAGGAAAAAAATAAAAAAATCTTTCCTATTTAATAAAAAGGGGTTGATGCTGATGTCATAAAGCTGACTTGTCATCTTCTAAAACAATAATCTTGCTGACTTGGCGATTTAATATGTAATCTTTTTTCTCCTAATTTTGAATTATTTTTTAACATAATCTAAAAAATAACCCTACTTTGAGATACGTTTTTTGGGAATTCCAAAAAACCCTAATTATTATTCAAGCCACCACAGCATCTCTTGTGGTTGGCGTCCATCATAATATTTTCTTGCACGCTTAGTTTTATGTGGTTTTTTTGAATTTTTAATTAACCTTAAAAATGCTTACTGATGTATGCAGTTAATATATATGTAATAAATTGTACTCATGCTTATCTTGGAAATATACACGCTGCTCTCCATTGGTATCACTGTAATCAAGAATTCAAAATATGTTATATATGAGAACTCTCTACCTGATTTCTTCATTCACCTATTGAAACTTCCTTTTTCATCATCTTTTCCATCACCATCTTTTCCATCACCATCATTCTCTTGATATCTTCTTTGAGCTTAATCACCACTCCTTCATAATCACTCCAGCTAAATCAATTAATACTTTTATTTTCGATTTCAAAAGTAAATTTTATAATACCAACATTTGTATTTGTATTATTTATTTGCTGATTACAAACTTTGATGTCGGGTGTTTTAGGGTTTTCTTTTGCTCCATTTCAAAATCTCCGAAGACATTGTCCTGCAACTCAAAATTATATGGTCAGACTTTCTTTCATTTGATTCCGGCAGGTAGAGATGGACCAGTAAGCTTCCAAGTTTTCCTTTACTACTTTTATTTGGTTGTATTTGTAGGATGGTATAATTTTTTTTTTTTCAGATTCCAGAATATTAATATGAGTAAAGACTTAATGCCTTGCTTCTTACGGGTATGTTCTTCTAATTCTTTTTTGTTGCACATTTTCTCTTTTGCAAATATACTCAATTTATCATGTTTTTTTTTTTGAGTAAATTATTTAAATCATCCCTGTGGTTTCCCAAATGTTCCATAGGTCATCCCTTACTTTTAAAAAGTATTTGAATAGTCCGTTTTTTTTAAACTTTGTTCACCAACAGTCCAATAAATTAACGGGAGTTAGTTTCACATGTTAACTTTGATCATGTGCATGGCACATGAGGGTATTTTGGCCATTTTCATTCAATTTTTCAATTCTTTAGCTTTGTTTATTATGAAGACATTTTATTAAAAGGAAAAAAAATAAAGAACCCTACCGTCATCTTTTAACATATTTGTAAATCCAAACACATCCCATCAAACAAAACAACATCAACATTGTAAGATCAGTTGGACCACCGTCTGCAACTTTCCTTCGCATTGTCACAGTCCGTACGGTTCTCAATTGATCATTGTAATGATTTTGTCACGTTATCAGAGTGTAAAAAACCTAGCAATTAAAACTTTAATAAAACTCTAATCGTTTTGGAGTGTTGGAGTGTAACACCCCAAATTTCAGAAAATTAATATCGTACACGGATATATTTTTTATTACGAAATATTATTATGTAGATAATGAGATATAGTGAAAAACGTAAACGGTTTTATCGGTTCCAGACTGTAGAGTTTAAAGGGGATAAAATAATTAGACCGACTTATATAGATATGTACGTACAGTATATGTTTATCCAATATTCATCTAAAAACATTCCAAAGTGTTTTAGAGAGAGCGAGAGAAAAAGAGAAAAAAACCTCAGGGACGATTCTAACTTCCAATTCCTTCAATTCAATTCATGATTCAAGCTTTAGAGATTCGAATTAATCTTCCTTTCATCATCTTCTAGCTCAAGTAAGTTGATTTCTTCCATGATTTAACCTAGGGTTTTGGGGTTTTATGAGATTTTGATGGGTTTTGTATGAATGAGGGTTTTAATCCGAAATTGAAGCTAGAAATTGATTGAATTAGTGTTAGTTAGTGTTTTTATGATTGTTAGTAGTTATATAACATGTTGGAAGTGATGAATTTATGATTTGTGTTCTTGAATAATTATGAGGGTTTTGAAGAATCATGATTATAACTTGAAGTTATGGTTTAATTTGGTGTAGTTAGTGTTAATTAGTGTTATAAAAGTTGTTGAAAATCATATAACATGATGAAAGTGAAGAAATTATGATTTAGTGTTCTTGAGTAATTCTAGAGTTTATGTTAAGATGATGTTAATAAGTTTAATTATGAAACTAGTGATACTTATAGAGTATGATTATGATGATGAATATGTGTGGTAAGAGTTTTATTAGTGAGAGTTAAAAGTGATTAAAGAAGTAGTTTAATGTGATTAACTAAAGATTTAACTAGTGAAATCAAAGTGGGGGAGGAAGTAATGAGATTATGTGGATGATTGATTAGTGTTTAAACATGTTGTTATGTGTTATGTACTTTATGATAGGGATTGAAGAAGTGGATGCTTATGTTGATCAAGATGGTGAAATCGTCATTTAAGAGATTGTGGTGAGTGATACGGGGGTTAAACAGGTGATTTGGTTGTGTAGTACCATATAGCTTGCGGGCTAGAGGTTTGCACAATCAAGTAAAAGTTATTTGTTTATGTGTGTTTACTTAGTTTGTTGTCTTTAAATTATTTGTTTATATTTAATTGTTATGTGAATACGTGTTATTTGGAAAGTCAGTAGTGATTAACTCATTAGCGAGTAATGAGTATGTCACTAGCGTGAAGGTAAAAGAAAGAATTGGTGAAGAATAGTGTATGATTCGATTGTGTTGGATCCGGATTACTGTTGGGTAAGAGGCTACACAATCGGGTGAAAGATTATGTAGTTATGATGTTATTTTTAATTGATAGTGTATGATTCGATTGTGTTGGATCCGGATTGCTTCCGAGCAAGAGGCTACACAATTGGGTGGAAGAAAATGTGTTTACATATGTGGATTAATTAGTGAAGATAGTGTAGTTATAATGTTATGTGAATCGATTGTTGGGTGATTATGTAGTTTGTGGATTTTGTGGAATATGCTTATGTAGTGAAACAGTGTTAGTATGCATACCGTTGTGGTATGGTACTCAGTGAAATAGTGTTAGCATGCATATCGATGTGGTATGGTGCTCCGTGATCAGTGTTCAGTGTGTTCAGAGATCAATGATTTTGTGTTTATGTGAATTGCTTGTTTGATTTGCCTGTGTACTCACTAAGCAGTTGTGCTTACCCGTTTCAGTGTTTATGTTGTAGGTTGATGTTTTGATAGAGACATGTGGATAGAAGGGTTATGAGAAGCTAGTGACATGGATATGGAGCATGCTTATGGTTAGAATATGCTTCTTTCTTTTGAATTGTTGTTTTGATGCTCAATTGTGTAAATCGCCCAAACAAAGAGTTTTTGAATTAAATATGTTGGTCAATGTGTAGTAGTTGACTTTGAAAGTCAAACCGAGTTATGATGTCTAGTGTATGTGGTTGTTAAGAGTATGAAGTTATGTGATTGGTTTGGTTTGGGTCAAAGTGTTCAAAAGTGATTAAGTGTCGAATGTGATTGGTTGGTCAAATGAGAAGTTGACATATAGTCAACAATGTTGTAAGAGTCAAACATGTGTGGTATTGGGTAATGTGGTGGTGTTATGTAGTAGATTTGGTGAAAGTGTCCAAATGGACACCAAAACGGGTCAAAAGGGTTAAATCGGGTTAGAATGTACTTATGTGGGTTTGGTCAATGGTGTTAGACTTGTTTTGGTATGTTGATCATGTGTGCAAAAAGTTAGAGTTCAAGTGTTCATGGTTTGTGATTTGAGTTGTAGTCAAAAAGTGGTTAAAATGGTCGAAAAATGGTTATATGTCCGTTTTCTCGTAAAACGTGAATTTTGGAAAAGTGCAAAAATAGAAAGTTTCATTTTGGCATTTTGGAGGTGCCTGCAAATTTTCAGGGTCTAAGTGTTTACGAGTAAAAAGTTATGCGCGTCGGAAATTCGTATTTTGGTATTAGTTTGTGTGCAGCCCTGATTCCTGGGGAATCGGAGTCATTCCTGAGGAATCTGAACTTAAGTTCTAACAGCATGTCTGATTCCTGAGGAATGAGAGTCATTCCTGGGGAATCTCTTGTAAATTCACATTTTTGTTATTTGAGTCATTATTTGATTAAGGGAACGATATAACGAGTCTATAATGTCATATTTTAGATGTGGGACCTAATAGAGTGTGTTTTCAGTGTTAGGTAAAAAAAAAAAAATGGTTCTGTTTTCGGGGCGTTTCATGGAGTATTCAGCTACCATTAATTTCCGCAGGTATGGGTCTGGCGGTGGTGAACCGATTGGCAATGAGCCTTCATGATTGCTTTAATTGTTGGCATTAGAAGTTCTTCATCTTCATCTTCATCTTCATCTTCTAATTGCAACCATCTACTTCGTCTGCCATCACCGTCTCTGCTTGATGCATCACCAAAATTAGATCGGTAACATGAAGTGAAATTGTGGTGGGTGACTTTGTGATTGTGGGTGTTGCTTGGAATTTCTCAAAATTTGATTTTGTTAGTAGCAGTTCGGCTGTAAATCGGTATTAACATACGTATTTGCATGTTGATATTTAATTAACATCCATTGTAGTACCAAGTTTGATCTTTGATGAAGTTGTGGACATATTTTTATGCTTGTTGTACAAGTATTATTGTTCGTAAGATATGAGTATTATATTAAACATGTATTCTATGAGTATTATTTGTTTACAGGTGGGTTATGAATTTGGGTAATGTTAGGGTTTGAAATTGGGGATGAACATTATAAAGGAGAAGAAGATGAAGGGCATTATGGTCAAATTTTATGATTTAACTTTAGAAGTTAACGTCAGTTAATTTTTTGGATTGTTGGTGAACAAAGTTTCAAAATTAGGACTATTCAAATACTTTTTGAAAGTAAGGGATGACCTATGGAACATTTGGGAAACTACAGGGACGATTAAAATAATTTATTCTTTTTTTTTTCTTTTTTTTTTTGAAAGGAAGAATTTATCATGTGATTTATGCTTATTAATCTTCCTATGTGCATTAAAAACGTTATATTTGTGTAAATTCAGACAAAAGGTATGGCCCTTATCGGACGCACACCAGCTGTTTGACGAAATGGCCGATACAAAAGTTGAGATATATTTATTTTCAAGAAAGGTATAACTTGTTTTCATGAGTTGTGCTTTCTTCATAATGTTATTAAAACAACTAATGATAACCAACTAATGACAATCACGTTTCTATTTATTTTAGTTGTCAAAAATGTCTTCCTATAAGGGGTTAAGACTTAAGATTGTAATGTCAATTTCGTTAGCAATATTGCTTATATAAAAGCATCAACTCTTGCAAGATGGTCGCATAATACTTATGTTTGGTTCAACTTTGGTCAGGTTCCATCTAATGTTCAACTTTTAAATATGGTGCTTTTTTAGCTTTTCATATATGGTGAGCTGGAGCAGTAGAAGGTGGGCAAATTTCAGTTTTAGTAAGCTTTGAACTTGATGTTGTCACGTGCTATATATGTTTGCTTCAATCGATATACCGTGTTAACTTTATCAGTTTTTTTGTTTATAATCTTTACTTTGTGGTTAACTTTATCAGTCATTGCTTTAATTCAAATAATGTATTTGAAAAGAACCAGGGCCTAATGTATTTGTTCTCTTTCCCTCTCAAGTTTGCTACAAGTTTTACTTTATTTGAACAAATGAGTCAAAGATTCTAGAGTCTTCATTGTATGTACCTATCATCATGATTTGTTTCTTTCTTTCTTTAGTGCACGTTTCAAGTTTGAATGAGTCGGTCCTTTGATGCAGGTGGAATTTTTCTACACCTGGTACTTTGTTTCCTGGTCGAATTTTGCTACAGATTCAAATAGAAGGTGAGATTATGAGTTTGTTTCTATATGTTGCATTTATAGCACTTGATTTGTATACTAATGAATTTTTGTGCCTATCTGAATTTTTAAGTTTTTAGACGATTTGAAGCTACCAACTTTGATTTTGTGCCAATGTTATTTAAGCTTTGGTTGTTCTGTGTTTGTAGCTGATGCCTACTGTTCTATATGGTTATGGGTAGGTAATAGGTTGCATATGTAGTTCTCTTTCCTTGATCATTAACTATGAAATTTTCTTGTGCATGCAAATTTTTAAATTTCATTACTATAAGGTAAAGGAAAAGAGGTATACAACCTTCATTTCATTCTCAGCCATATATTTTTAATTTTTCATTATATTTGCTAATTCTTTATATGACAAGGCATGACCTTACAAGTCAGTATTAAAATTGCATATACTATGTCTATAGTTCTGTAATATGGTATGGAGAAACTCTAGAAAACATTTACTTTATAATTTATGTTAATCTGAGGCTTTTTGTTGTTTGTAATTGTTTGATGGTAGTGGGGCACGAAGATGCCAAAAATTAAAGATGTTTGATAAGATCTTAACTTTTTAAAGGATTATTGAAATTATAAAATTTTAAACATTGTTTTCGAGATGTTAAGATGGTTACGGCCGATCCAAATGACCCGTGTGATACATTTAACGTGTGTGATGCTAATATAAGATTTCAAAACTTGTCATCTGAAGCAATAGAATCTGACTACTTTTGACTAGGAACCTAAGGTGGCACTTTTGACCCATTTACTTGTGAATGTGTTGATTTGTGTTATGTGTTATCTATACTCGACCAAACTTCAACTAAGTGACAAGTAATGCTTTTACTTTCCTCTAGATTTAACAACTATAGCACTTGACTTCTATTTTTAGTCTTGTGAACTTTCAAAATGTGATTGATAATTTTAAGATCTTAACTTACTTATATATGAAAATTGAAGGGATGCTGTTCCATTCTTATTGAAATATATATCACATTTTTAAGATTCTAAGGCTGCAAGTATATATATATATATATATATATATAGGATTGGGATCAAGGGAGAAGGATTTTATGGGGGAGAAGGGAGAGAAAAGTTTCTGACCATCAGATCTATGAATCAATGGATGAGATCCCCAAATGGTAAAATTGTAATATTTAATAACTAATTTTGAATTTTCAAGGGTAATATTGTACAATTACTTTTCTGGGAAAAAATTAATTTTTTTAGGAAAATGATAAAGACAGCCCTAAGGGCTGTCAATAAGACTCTAAAACGTGCATTAATAGTTGTACTCTTTCCATAATAAATATCATGGTCCCCTGAATTTTAGTTGACCCCACCTGAATTTTTGTTGAAGTACAATCATTTTATGCGTGTCCAAATTAATTATTGACAGCCTTTAGGGCTGTAGTTAACAATACCCATTTTTTTATCATCCAATTTATCATACTAACCGTCCAATTAATACAAGTAATCCACTAGTTTTTTTCTTTCTTGAAGAACATGACTTTCTCCAAAAAAAAATGTTGGTTTCTTTTGTTTTTAATTTTTTTATTCCTATATTTTTGCTTGCCATGAAGATCACTTCAAGAAAAACGTATGAATCAAATTTTGATTCATAAAACCTGTTTTTTTTTTTAAATACATTTACTATAATTGATTTTGTGCAAACCTTTTTGACACCATGATTAAACATTATTAGTAGTTTGTAATCCATTAAGGGCCTGTTTACTTTTAGCTTATTAGGATTAATGGACCAAAAAGCTTATTCGGTCATCAGATTGACATGTTTACTTGCAGCTTATTTTTTTTTGATCAATTGAGTGAGAGGATTATTGGGACACTCAAAAAAGGGGTGTCCTCTCCATTCACCCAAATTAATTCCAGAGATACCCTTTCACAATGAAAAATATATATTGATGCATCCACCCCTAAAATTAACGTTGTGGTGTTCGGTGTTCTTCCTACAATCATCCCCGTTCCTCAACATCGAACGCCGTCGTCGCTCCTGAACAGTTGGACGTCGTTGCTTCTGCATCGCCAGACGCTCTCGTTGCTGCACACCGGTGGCAGTCGATGTTGCCCGTCGCCGATCGCTGTTGCACCAAAGCTCGTCAATAGTGCACTTTCCGTTTGTGCATTTGATATCTCTACTCTTCTTTTTCGTCGTTTATCATATTTGTGGATAAACTATATTTGCAATTCTAGTTCCAGACTGAAAGTTCTAAACTAAAATTAATTTTGTTGTTTGTGTTATTAATATCGTTTATGTCTAGATGATAAAGTAAAGTAACATCCCATACCGCCTTCCGCGGGTTAGGGCCCAATACCGTCTAAGACAGTCTATGGGGATGTTAGATGTAGACAGCCTTACCCCTACCAAAGGTAGAAAGGCTGCTTCCATTTCTACCTAAAGGTAGAAAGGACATCCGGCCTTTTTGCAGGGGATGGGATTCGAACCCCTGACCTCTTGTTCAGAGGCAAGGGACTCAGCCACTAATCCAACCCTGCTGCTTGTGTTTATGTCTAGATGATGTTTGTAACAAATCTGGGTTTGTTTGAATAATGTTACTCATATCTCTTCATTATGAAGAGCAGTATGCAGTTGCGCTTGGCTTTTTCTTTATGAAATTGGCCTTGTTTTGAGAATAAAAAAAACATAAACAAAGGATATAAGCATTTATGAAAAAAAATATTATTATTTAGTTTAGGGATAAAATAGTCATTTTAATTATTCAATCACTGATAACTGCATACAGTAATTCCATATCCATACTGCCATCTATATCCAAAAATGACTTAATGGAAAAAAAAGTAAACAGCCCCTAAGTGACAATACAGGGGAGTAAAATATATGAATCACTGTTATATGCACTGTGCATAGAAGATTCATTACCTTCAAACTATATATTTTTATACTCTTATAAATTTTCGAATCAATGCCATAAAATATATGAATCACTGTTATAAAATATTGAATCATTGTTATATAATATTTGAATCAATTTCACATATCTGAATCAATTTGAGTTGATTCGATAAAAATAATTTATGAAATAGGTCACCCAACCTTTTCGGAACGGTTTTTTCAAAATAATTACAAAATCGAAAAACAACGTTCCGTAAGTAACCCTGCAAATGGAGGATTCAATATCGATTCCGTTCTTTATCATATATAGATCAATTTAGAAAGATGTTATGCATTTTGAACACATACGAAAATATCGATTCCATTCTTTATCATATATGGATCAATTTAGAAAGATGTTATGCATTTTGAACACATACGAAAATAAAACGACATTGAATGGACTATGAAAAGCTATTCTCGTATTATATTTTGGGGGATAGTATCCAATATGAAGAATCCGGATTGAAGGATCCATATTATGAGGAAAAAAAGTTAATTTATGCAATACAGATGTCGGAGGGATGATGATGATAACGATGAATTTGAATATAAAAAACTTGATAGCTTCTTGAGAGAGATGGTGGTGGTTGTGATATAAGAAAAATGAATCTCAATAAATTGCTCCGATGTTCACGTACAGGAGGTTGAGTTTTCATCAAATATTAATTATTAATTAATTAATATTATATGAAGGAAAAAAGTAACTGTCATCCAATTTATGATGGTATTTTTTTAATAATTAATTTAGAAGTAAATTACTCACAATACCCTTTTACCTTAATATGAAATGAGTGGCCCACATTGCTTCTCCCTCTTCTCCACTTAATTTCACTTCTTTTTTTATCCCCTTACTATATACTATATATATATATATATATATATATATAGGATTGGGATCAATGGAGAAAGTTTTTAACGTAGAGAAAGGAGAGAAGCAATCGTGATCGTTGGATGAGTGAATCATTGGATGAGATTAGTCCTAGGGAAAATGGTAAAAATAGGTGGCAAAAGAAATCGTTTGGGGGTATTACAGTCCTTTTGTTGCATGCTCTTGAAAAGGAAACAAAAAAGCAATTAATTTGAAATTAAAAAAGAAACTGCGATTCACCTGCAAAAGAAAAACCCATCAAAAAAATCCTCTGTTTCCTTCTAAATCGGCGCTGCACCCCAAATCAAAAACCCTAAATGTAATTTCGCTTTACGAAAAAAGGAGCATATTACAAATCCTAATCGGCTATTTGCCTTCTGAATCATTCGCAATAAACCTGTGTACCTATTGGAGGTGCGATAACAACGATGGCAGCAAACGAGCATGAAAGGTAAATTACTGTAATGCAGATACCTAAAATCACGACAAGAAAGGCTGTTTGTCTGGGTTGGTTTATCTGTAATGTTTGTCTGTATCAATGTGTGGTGCAACATCTTAGTGTTTTTTTATTTCTAAAAGAACAGTGTAGATCAGTGGTGCATGCGTACTTTGTGGGTTTTTGCTAGGGTATATCACACTAAATCAAAACATACTAAAAACTAGTGATATATCGATATGATGAATCAATTGTATTAGCCACCGAATGGGGTAATGCTGGGTGGTTCGCATGTTTTGCTTTAATGGGAATCATTGATTGATATCAATAGCCTTGGACCTGATTTGAGTGACAAACAAAATGGTTAGCTTTTTTGTGTTCATAGGTTGTTAACAACGAGTTTACTGTGGGTTTTATTATCAAATGTTGTTGACATTTATTTTTGTGAAATTGGATTATGGGTTATAAATCCAGTATTATGATGAAGGTGGTACTTTGAATTGTACATGTAAAGTAATTGAATCACTGAAAAATTTTTTGTGAAGCAATGAACATAATTTGATGGAGCAAACTTATGGTCATGTGAATCAACGATTTCATAAATAACCATCCATACAAACATGAAAGATCAACTTATTATTATTAGCTTACTCTAAAAATTGAAGTATAAACAGACTTCTTTGGTGCTTTGAAAGTCCATCCGTGTTGCTTAGTATGTTTCATGGTTTATCGATACTCTTTCAGGCAAGGCCCAATCGGTTGGCATTAGGAACCCGCCAAATGTGATTGTCGATGTGCTATGTAAGTTTACATAAGAACAAAAGGCGGTGGTACGGAGAATCGGATTTAAAAGTGTGTTGGATCTTGCGGTCGGGAAGTTACCATTGAAACTAGGGTATTGGTTAGTTCAGAACTATGATTCAGTTTAGTTGTTTGGTTTTTGAGTTGAACCGGAAAGGTGTGTTTTATGTGGTTGAATGACTGTTATGATTCAAAGATGCCAAATGAATGAATCAATGTGTTACTTTACGTACGCAAAACTATGAAAATAACTGAACCAGTATGTCGCATCACTGAATCAACGTGCTGTGGCTATATGATCATGGTATGGTAATGGTTACGTACAATGTAGCTATTGTAATTGTGTTGCAGCATAGTCGTCAAGCCTAGCGAGTTTGGTGTTGTAATAAACTCATTAAGGTATTCTATAATATGTGGATCATTTAAATAATTCGCTGACTCCCGAATCTAATGGAATGTGATCGAATGTTTAATTGATTTTCTAAAGTTTTTGCTGGTGGGATAGCTGGAAGCATAAACCGTGGCAGATGAATCTTAATTATGTGTGAATCGAGTTGTAAGGAAAAGGTGTCTCTTGTGCACTTGAATGAGGTTGCTGCATAAAAGATGTCTAAAATGACTGAATCAATGTGGTAATTTACTTAATCAAATTGTGAAAAAACACTTAATCAATATGTTGCAACAATGAATCATTGTGCTGTTGCTATTTGGTCGTGGTATGGTAATGATTACGTACAATATAGCTAATGTTGCAGCATGTTTTTTTAAATGATGAATCGTATTATAACAATGGCTGAACCATACTATATGAAGCATAGTTGTTAAAAGCTAGCGAGTTTGTGGGTGTAATTAACTCTCGAAGGTATTCTATAATAGCTGCATCATTCAATCGCTATGATAAAATTACTTAAGAATTGTTCCCAACAATCGACACAGGCACTTGTTCAATATAACGCAAGAATTCGATCCAAGGAATCGTTTTAGAGTTTTGAGATTGTATTACAAAATGCAACGAATTTTAGTATGAACCAATGAAATATATTTTTCGATGAATTATACACATGATACGTGGATCAAAGGAGTAGTGTATATGAATTGTCAAAGATATTTGTGGATACTTTCCTAAATTAATGGAGACTCAATCGTGATATATGAAACCGCCCATTTAATGCATATCATTTAGATTATATTAAATTAAAATAACCAAATTATAAAGGACTAATATACCCTTTGACCTAAAAATGAAATGAATGGTCAGGATTCCTTCTCCCCCTTCTCCATAAAAAATATCTTCTTTTTAGATCCTCCAATATATATATATATATATATATATATATATATATATATATATATATATATATATATTCAAATCTTGGAGATAGCCCATGGGTCAAAAGTAGTGGGGAAATCACAAATTTGATCCGTTTACCAAAGCAATTTAACAAAATAATCCGTTGACTTTCGTTTTTAACAAACTAATCCACCCATTGGCGCCGTACCGGGGCGCCGGCGCCCCTGACACAACCAAACCGCCCAAAACGTGACACGTGTACGAGGAAAAAACCAAACCCGGCGCCCCATTATTTTTTTGGCGCCCCATGTTTTTTCATTTGGCGCCCCACCCTTTTTTTGCCCTTCTTTT
The DNA here is from genome assembly GCA_949592205.1 of Helichrysum umbraculigerum. Taxonomy (NCBI): domain Eukaryota; kingdom Viridiplantae; phylum Streptophyta; class Magnoliopsida; order Asterales; family Asteraceae; genus Helichrysum; species Helichrysum umbraculigerum. The sequence goes on from CATIUR010000001.1 coordinate 388,615,678, forward strand.
GGCGCCCCACATCATACACACGGCGCCCCATGTTTTTTCCTCGTACACGTGTCACGTTTTGGGCGGTTGGTTGTGTCAGGGGCGCCGGCGCCCCGGTACGGCGCCAATGGGTGGATTAGTTTGTTAAAAACGAAAGTCAACGGATTATTTTGTGTAAATTGCTTTGGTAAACGGATCAAATTTGTGATTTCCCCCAAAAGTAGTGCATATTATTAATGTAACAATAGTATTCATTATGTTATCATTACTTCTGGGAGCTAATAGATGCACCACCAAAATTGATGCTTACACCAAATTATATGCATTAGGATATGTACTGTACAAGACTGTGAAGCATAAATATGGTGTAGGTATCAAAAAAATTTGTTGCATTTATCAATACCCTTACTTTACCATGTTTGTTTGTTCTATTTGTATTTGAGTTTGGTACTGATTTGCATACTTTATCTCATTTACATCTTTGTATTGTTTTTAGATTTTGATCATTTATGTCTTTGATGTTTATAGTTTCCGAGAGTAACTTTATCATATAAGTTGTTGTTAGGAAGAACTCTTTTCTCTAATTAAATGAAAGGTTCAAAATTTACATATCTTCTCTCAATGAATTCAATGTGTACGTGTTTGTATGTGCTACTGTCTTTGCAGAAATTGTACATGTTATACCCCGCCCCACCCATTTTGGCACTTTTATCGGATTATTTGGCACTTCAAAATTTCTTTTAACTTCTATATTTACAATATTGATCTTGGATATTTCTCAGGTTTTAATTGTTGATTGTAGATGGTTAATGGTATTGAACATGAAGATATGAAGATACCAATAATATATAATCATTTGATTTAGTGTTAGCTGTTTAAAGGTTTATTGAATATATAAATTGTTAAATATTTGTTTTGAGCTATTGAGATGGTTTAAGGCTTGAAGCTATTCAACATTTGCTCAAGGGCCATGTGCTTTATTACGGATTCATGGTTAATCAGGTGACAATGTATGATTTACATGGAGTCCTATGTAAAATACTACTCTAATAATTTGGTATTGTGTATTTAGTTATGTAATTACATGGAATGAAATTAATAAAAGTTTGCATTGAATTATTTCATTGATTGTTAACATATAGTTACATGTTAGCTTCAAGATTTATTTAATTGATCTTTAACGGACCAAAGGTGACCTGTTCATGGTATGATCGACCTGAATTGAAGTTTGCGTAATCTAAGAACTTATTGAATTTTGGTAAGAACTTGAATTTTAATGACCTTAGCATTGTGATGAGATGAATCTAAATCTACAAAGCTCATTACTGTTAAAGATATAATAATCTTTTTGAAGTTTTGATAGTTGGTACGATGCATACTTTATTTGTATTGTATATGTATTATGCATAAATATATCAATTAGCTTTTGTAAATAGTTCTAAATAAAATCCGTGTAATCATAGGTCATTGAACTAGTACGAGTATATAATATACAAATTAAAGTTGTGTTTTATTACGATGTTTATCACATATTTATCGATGGAGACACATACATACGACACTCAACGGCATTTTGTTTTCTGGTTCGTGCGATTTCTATCCCTTCCACTCTCCCTGATCTGCGTAATTCTCCGGTCCCTCCCTTTAATTGTGTGTTTTTTAGTATGTGTTATTAAAACCCACAATTCACTGATTCTTTGTTTCTTTCCTACTAGGTTCAAACTTAAACCACTGGTAGTAATATAAGATGGATCATAATGAAGCGTCTTGTATCACAAGGTCAAATTTCTTACTTTTCTTAATTTTAGGGTTTTATCTGTTGTGTGTTTGGTATACGAAAGATTATTGCTTTCGTACGAATTAGGGCTCTGGTAGTCTAAAAAATCAAAGAAAGTTGTAGTTTTTACCTTTTTAGGGTATGTTTCTTGTTATTGTGTCCAGTCAATTCTTTTACTAAAGTGTTATAGGATTGTTTTTGGGTCACTATCTTATTATATCAATATATTTGGTATTTGAAAGAAAGACACTAGTTGTGAATGTATGTATAATCAGTTAATCGTGAATATTTAAGCCCAGGTTTGTATTGATAGGGTTTGTTTGATTTCGATCTTTATCATTTTTCTAATTAATGTATACATAATCGTTGAAATTTGTTGGGAATCTGCAGCTTGCGTTATGCATTAGTAACTTGGTTTTTGGTGGCACTTGACACTGAGAGTAATAGTTTTGGATACTTTGTGATTGTCACAGCTGCGTGAAGGGATTGATCACAAGAAGTGGACGAGTAAGTATTTCTGTTATGATTATCCTAAAAATGATAAATAACTAAACGCTGAACGCTACATTGTTTCTAGTAAAAGGTTCGTTGCACTTGAAAATTTGAGTGTGGGTTCTTTTTGTTGATAATGTAGAATCTTATGTAGTATGTTCATAATGGAACATTGGTAATTTTTCTGCTTCTAGTGAACTGCTTGGATCACTTTAATGTTTGTGAAAGGGAGTCGAAAAGTACTCGTCCAGAGCCTTTAGTTGCTTCACTATTTAGAAATTTTTTGGAAAAGCCGCAGTTTAGTACTATATTCTTTACGTCAGTAAGGCCAACAGCAATCACTGAAAAATTTCTGGACATAATTCTGTTGCACTACAATTATCAGCAAACAAAAAGCTTGGATTCGGTCTTTCCAAGACAGATTCAGATAATAATGCCCCATTAAAAGTTTTTATTTATTCTTAATAATTCTGTAGTCCTTTCTAAAAATGCGGATTCATTTATGTATGCAATTGTTATCTCTGGTTCAGTTTGGTAAGGAGTTGGGGATTCATTTTAACTCCTCTCTCAGACGAAATGCAGGACTCCCCAGTTATTGAGGTGAAGCTATGATTTTTGTTGTTTGGATTTTTTATTACTTTTCCCATTTAATGACTGAAGATTTATAATAACTTCTTTTTGTTATTTTAAATATTCATGAATATGGAATTTTCGTTGAAGGCAATGACAATGAGTTTAATGCTATCCTGGCAGAGATGAAGAGGGAGATGAACATGGCTGACATGTTAATAGGAATTATGTAACTTGTTGTCATCATTCTCACTGTTAACCGAAGCCACTGTTGCCAAGATACTTGGCATAATTGTTTGATCTAATGGCGGGTCTTCTGGAGCATAGAAATGCATTTTTGGCATCTTGTTCTGCTCTTAGTAGAGGTAGTCTCTCTGATTTGTCTTCATTAGATCTTGGAAGACTGCTGAACTTTCTGACATTTAAAGTCAAACTGTGCCTGTTTAAACACATTCGATGTTCGTGTTTTGATATATATACTCATTTTTAATTTTTAATGTAATTCATCACAGCTGTGGATGAGCAAGTTTGGATAATGCAAGTAAAGTCGTGTTGTGCAGGGGCGGACATACATGTAAGTGAGGGTATGCACTTGCATACCCTTGGAGTTCTACTCGCAATGTAAAAATAATTATTTTTTAAATGTTTTTAGTCAAGTCTTTAAGGAATGCACACCTTATGAAAAGATGATGAACACCCTACACATTATTTTTTATTCTAATATTGTCAATTACTCCATCCGTCCCATTTTATTGTCCACCTTACTATTTATGTTTGTCCTAAAAAAATTGTCTCTTAGCAAAAAAAAAGACCTATTAAAAATCAATAAACTATTTAATTTACCATCATTTATTACTCTCAATCATTTATTTCATTTAAATTTCCAGTATACCTTGCCTTGAATATAAGAGCAAAATTGATATTCATCAAACATATCTTAAATCCAACAAAATTTTCAGTAGGACAATAAAACTGGGACGGAGGAAGTAATGCAATCTATCACTTAAATCAATGTAAAATAAACAAGGTATCAAGAAACTCTCTCTCGGGGATAAAACTAATTATAGTATAAAAGTTAATGTTAGAAGAAGAAATGACTTGAGCTCTGTTTTCTTAATTTTTCTTCTAGGAAGAAGATGGTGACTTACATGTACCAGATGATAAATGAAGTGATATTTTACTTTAACTACTATAACTTGATTAATAACAAAAATGATATTTAAGATTGAGTTTCATCTTTATAAAAAGTTGAGTTGTTTACGAATGAGTTTTACTTTTTTTTCAAAGAACTCTAAATATATAATTTTCAATAAGTTATATACACTATATTATGTAATATTTTTCAAAACTAGAACCGTGAACTCAAATAAAATTTTAAAGTTTTTAAGTTGCAGCTACATCGGAGTTGATTTTAGGTTGGTTCTATTCAATCAAAAAATGATCTAGTTCGGTATTGATTTACCCGGTTAAAAAAATAACCCGAAACCCGGCTCAATAAACACCTCTTCTCAAAAAATTCCGCTCACGCTATTTAGTGCATACCCACCCTTGCATTTCTAGATCCGCCATTGGTGTTGTGTAGTGCAGTATAACTTATAGTTTCTTGATTCATTTTTGACTGACTAGAGTTGCATGATTTACTTTTTCCAGTTTGCTTCATAGACGGAAGAGACTTGGAGTCAGCCTTGTCTTGAAATTCCCTTCCAAGTATTGCTGTGGAATAAGGTCAGTATTACAATATAAGTATATAACCGTTTACTTTGATAATTTAAAATAGTCAAATCTCATTGTAAAGCACAATGCGTAGGCTATTTACATTACATTTATCTTTTGATCTGTTTGAATTACATTTCTATTTATATACATACATACATACATACATACATACATATATCATTCTATTCCCTTTATGGGCTTTACCACTTGCACACACCAGCAGCCCACCATTGTGATCTCATCAGCTTTTTAGGCTAAATCACATAACCTTTGAAACCATTGCATTTATATTCTCGAGATGTTCCCAAAGAAATACGTAGTAGTTCAGAATGAGAGAATGGAAGAACATGCTACGTATTCAATATTGGTGGTCTCGCTAAGTCTGTTGTCCTGTTACCGTCGGAACCTGGGAAAAGGTATCCGTTCATCCTTGTGGTGATAGATATCTCTACCGCATGCTTACATTAAAAACCAAATACTGCATGCTTACATAGTATCTTAGTTAGCATAATAATAATTTCAAAATCCAGAACAGAGATTCATTTTTTTGTTGATTCAAATTTTAACATAAAATGGTTGGCATAAATCGTTTATGTACAGATTGAATAACAGGAATTCCATATCTATTTACTGTGTTACTCTTTCTAGAGGTACCTGCTAAACCAAATTGCAACCTAGTTCTCTACTATGCTGCGGACAGGCGTGTAAATAAAACATCAGAAAATTTGTTAATATGAGTAAAACGTTTATATTGTGGCGTTGTTCAACACTTGGTGCGTAATAGGTGTATTGAACGTTTAAGAGTGCAGTCGGGAGTCGGGACAAAAGCTTGTCTATTGGGAAAAGCTGCAACTTGTCACACTATCTAAGACAACACAATTTTTGGGAGGTGGAGACTATAAAACTTAGTTTCTGCATCAATTAGAAGGGGCCTGTATTTCACCTTTGGATATATAAGGCAATAATAATTCTTGTTTGAGTTGGCAAAGCAGGTGCTTGGATATCTGTTCTAGAAGGATATTGAATATTAAAAATTAAATATGTAGCTATAATAGAACAGGTTCTAATAACAGGGTACATCCACTAGATTCTTATAATTTTTTTATAATGAGAGGCGTTTTAGATATTTGACGAATGGAAAAAATTCTTCCTTTACATAACGAGTCTAGTCAAAAGCTGCATATATTTTGAGATTGAGCACGTTATAGAACTGTTTCATAATTTATTTCTTGTGCAGATTGATGTACATTTCGGTTGATAGTTGTTTGGTTCCATGGTAAATCTGGATACTTCCTACGCAATTTCATCTTCACCAGCTTATGGAGTTGCAGCAACCTACACATAGTGGATTCTTCCAACTTTCAGGTAATGGTTTTACAAAGTTTTCGTTTTAACTTTTAAGTATATTTTATGTATTGACTTTTGTTTTTTTGTTTTTCCTTCCCATGTTGTATACTTTTGGAGAACTGATAATTAAGAAAATTAACTATTTTAAGTCTGATATAGAACCACCGGGCCTACTGAACTATTCACTTAAATGACCTTTGGGCCAAAACTGTAATATTCACGTACTGTTTCTTGTCAAGGTGTCGTTCATTTCAAATGTTCTATTCATGTCATGAATTATCAGAAAAATCTCATCAAAATGGAGGCATATTTCATATTCTTGTTTTGTTTCACCATTCCTTTCCGTTCACTTGCAGATACTATGGTTGTAAATCAATTTATTAGAGATGGCCAAACAATTATTTCATCGCAACAAAACTTTGAGCTTGGGTTTTTCAGCCCGGGCAACACTTCTGAAAATCGATATGTAGGCATATGGTATAAACGTCTTGTAACTGGCACCATCGTATGGGTTGCCAATAGAGAAACTCCGATAAAGAACAAATCGGGTGAGTTAACTCTCCATCTTGATGGAGTTTTGGTCCTTCGTGACTCTACAAACAATATAGTAATTTGGTCATCAAGTACCAGGGGAACAGGTCAAAATCTTGTGGCAAGACTCATGGATGATGGGAATTTGAGGGTTACTGATGATGATAATGGACCAGAGAATTACATCTGGCAAAGTTTTGATTAATAAGGAGATACCGATATACCAGGAATGAAATTCGGAAGGAATGCAAAAGGTATCGTGACAAACTATACAGCATGGAAGAGTCTTGATGATCCTTCTAAAGGATCATATATGGTTTATATGGATTTCAATGGACTCCCACAAATATTTCAAAAGAATGGAGACGTGATCTAGTCTAAACTTGGATCATGGAATGGTATTGCGTTTACTGGGAGGCCAAGAGTGACGTTCAATTCAATTCGCACATTAAAATATGTTTCTAATGAGAGAGAAATTTACGCCACATATGAGTTGATTAACAGCTCTGTTCTTACTAAGTTGACCATATCTCCAGATGGCTATATGGCTCGGTTCCGCTGGTTCAACCAAACACAAGGATGGCTTCTATTCTCTTCACCTACAACAGATCATTGTGTTCAATACTCATTGTGTAGGCCATATGGGAGCTGTGACATTGAGCGGTCACCACCTTGTGAGTGTTTCAAAGGGTTTACACCTACAAGAATGGATCAATGGGATTCGGGAGACTGGAATAGTGGATGCCGAAGGGAAATACCATTGGATTGTGGTGCTGGGGAAGGGTTTCGGAAATATCCATTTGTGAAATTACCAGACACCCGACAATCATGGTTTGACAGGAATATGACACATAAGCAATGCGAGGTCAAGTGTAAAAGTGAATGTAATTGTACGGCTTATGCGACTTTAGACATTGTGTCTGGTACTGGCTGTTTGTTATGGCATGGTGCATTGATCGATATGAGAACATTTCCTGATGCCGGTCAAGATATATTCATAAGAATGGCTGCAGCTGACTTGGGTAGAGTCTAATTATCGCTGGTTGTACTATATTTTAAATTGCGTCTAGCTGCTTTGGAAAAAAATTAATTAATCTTAAATATGACACTTTGTTTCTACAGATAAGTATAAAAAGGTGTCTCAAAGTAGTAAAAAGGTGATGATCATTGTGATCCCTGTTATACTTGGATTAGTCATTCTACTAGGACTGATCCTGTTGATCATCCAAAAGATACAATGTAATTTTTATTCGAAATTCGTCATTCCTTTTGTATGTTAATTAACGTTTAGATCTGATCATGTACTTTTGTTTTTCTAGGGAGACATGGTGCGGTTGTGGAAAAAGACGTTTTCGACCTACTATTGTTCAGTCGTCCACATTGCTCATCGCAACCAACAACTTCTTGGACAATAATAAGCTTGGTGAGGGTGGTTTCGGACCAGTGTATAAGGTACTATCTTATAACTTATTTAAACGAGGTTGTACCTTCTATTGCTTAAACTATAAACATAAAATAAATAACCTGATCCAAGGGATATCTGGAAGATGGGCGAGAGGTTGCAGTGTAGAGGCTCTCTACAAGTTCAAAGCAGGGAGTTGAAGAGTTCAAGAATGAAGTATTCTTCATTTCCAAGCTTCAACATCGGAATCTTGTGAAGATACTAGGATACTGCACCGAAGGGAAGTAAGGCTGTTGGTTTATGAGTACATGCCCAACAAAGGCCTTGATTTGCATATATATGGTAAGTCCAAGATCGCATATCATGCATACAATGACTTGTTTAGAACGGTGCTTTGATCTACTCAAGACCCTCCAAAAGCTCACAATTTGTATACACTCTCTGTTGTGCAACATCATCACCCATGTTATTAAGTTTGTTTAGTTCTTCGACAACTAATTCAAACAGCTTTTTCTTTAGATTAGATTTTACGCTTCTAAACATGCCACCCCAAATTGAAATCATGACTTTGTTCACATTTTCACTTTGAGGTAAGCTGAATCTCCACTGCAAAATTACCAATATACGTCAATAACAACAAGAAAACCTTGTACACAGACCTTTAGAAGTTCTAAATATTACCCGAAGTTCTGCTAGAAGCTTAACATCAGAAGCTACTTTGCATTCTTGCCAGTCACTAGCTTCCAGCGGACTCATGTTCGGTTCTTCCATGAACCTTGTACATAAACCTCCAGCAGATTTGATCGGTTGGTGGAACTTATTTACATGAACTAAAAATCTTCTCCCCTTCATTAAGCAAATTCACGTTTTTTGTTTTCATTTTTTCGATCCGAATAATATTTCCATGCTCATCTATAAGATTATCATACATCGTTAGAATAAATTTAACACAATCATTGGCATTACAAGATACAAATACTTTAATTTACCTATTATATCAACCTCATCCATCAGCTTCTTTTCATATTTATTTGTTCCATTTTGTTCATTACTAAAAAGAGATGATGAGGAGGATGAGGATTGGTGCAACGTTGTTGCGGATGGTTCAAAGTACAAGAATTGTCGCGGATGTTCCATGTCATTGTTTTAAAACTGTAAAAAATCCAAATATTAGTTAAAATCGATGACATAACAAGATGATTCACGTATGTACACATACATTCATATATTTTATGCATAGAAAATGAAGGCTAACATAATATTTGAGTGTAAACAGTCTCAACACTCAAGACGAGTCACCAATTAGTAGCCAAAAGATATCCTACCGGTAGACTATCATTAAATCAGCAACTCTTTAGCATATATTTAGATTATAATCATATTACTTTCACATAGGCATACACCAGTATCTAAATACACTTAACTATTATGCAAAATTACATCGAACAAAAGTAGTAATAAATCAACTAACCAACAATTGCACAAATTGCAGCAATAATCAGCTATGAAGAGCACCAGTTCCGTTCAATACTCAACTTCCACAATAGTTGATGAGAATCTAGCACACGATTCTGTATAACAACCATTGATATCAGTATGATTATGTATAAAATGACGAAGCAAATAGATTATCAACAATCCGTCAGAGTGCAAGTAACGATTTAGCATTCCTTAACTCAGCTAATTGATTGATATACGATTTGATGAAACCCTAACTCAGCTAACTGATTGACAGAATGAATTAACGAAACCCTAACTCAGTCAATTGATTGATATACAAATTGATGAAACCCTAACTCAAGTGATTGATTGATAAAATGAATCTATAACACTAATTGAGTGATTCGATCGAATATATAACTAACCTGTAATTTACGAATTGATGCTTCTGGAATTATCGATCGGGGCCTACTATACATACCCCCAATTTCCACTTTTTTGGGGGCTGCTAACCATACCCCCTGGCCCACTCTTTTTCTGCTCCTACCCCCTTTTTTTTTAATTTCTACCCTCTGTTTAGTCTAAAACTGAAACTGATTCTGTACTGAACTAGATCAAACTTAAATAAAATTAGACTGAAAATGGTGGGCCAGGGGGGTAGGAGCAGAATTTTGGGGGTGGGTTTAGATTCAGCCCACTTTTTTACATCCCATACCCCTTCCACCCATCAAATCAATCACATCATGCTTTTTCTTTTTACTTTCTCTCTCTTACCCCCTTCTTTTTCTAATTCATACCCACTTATTAGTCTAAAACTGAACTGGTTCTGAACTGGACGGGGACCGATATTAGAAAAGACTGGACTGGAAAAGAACTGAACTGGGTTCAGACTGGGCCCCGGGGGTATGGGATAGTAAAAAAAAAGGGTATGAATAGAATTTCCCTTATCGATTGAGCATGAAAGAATGAAGAAGATGAGGTCGGCTTCGAGACCGGTGAAAGAACACGTGTGCAACAGTCGGTGACTTATTTTACCTAGAAACTTACATATATTAAAATTAAAATTAAATTTAATTATTACCTCTGTCCCATTTAAAATGTCCACTTTAACTTTGCATATAATTTTAGGATTCTCCACTAACTACGGGTGCGTTTAGTTGAAGAAAAGTGTACCACTTTTCCAGAAAAATTTTCCAAGAAAAGTGGAAAATTATAAAACGCGTTCAAAATGGGTATTTTCCGGAAAAGTTTTCCAAGAAAATGGGACATTTTCCCATGATATAACTTGAAGTTGGAAAACTCATTTTTCAAGTTTTCCACCTTTTTCCTTTATACATCTTCCTCCATTTTTCTAAAATTTTCCAAATGCCTTCTCCTAACATCATTTTTCCAAAATGAAAAATACACTACTTTTGAACATATTTTCTAAATTTTCAACACTTTTCTTGAAAACAAAAACTTTTTTCATTTCTTAGAAAATTGGAGATGGAAAATTATGGAAAATTTTCCACATCTAAACGCAACCTACACTTTTCACTAATCAAATATTAAATCTACCCACTAAAGTCTTTTTTGATTGGTCAAATATCAAAGTGGACACTTACAATGGGACATCCCAAAAGAGTAATGTGGACATTTTAAATGGGACGGAAGGAGTACAATAAAAGGTCACATTATTTCTACATGTATGGCATCTATTTACATTTGTTTGAATTAATGAAAAACCTCACGCTTTTAGGCGTAAGGGTGGCTCAACGGTAAAGCGAGTGAAGCAATGGCTTTAGGCCCTACAAATTTTAAGGCCCCGTATATATGTCAATATGTATATATGTACTTTAGTTGTATTAAAAAAGTATTACTCCCTCCATCTTATTTTTATTGTTCTGTTTTGACTTTTTTAGTCTTTTTTTTCAACTTTGACCTTAAATATTGTTGTTTGTATTATATAATACTTTATGCAAAATATTTGAATGGATTGGGTTTTAAATATATTTTCATTGGGTATAATTTCATCAAGTATTACATAACACATACAAAAATATTTAAGGTCAAAGTTGAAAAAGAAAGACTTCAAAAGTCAAAACTGGATAATAAAAATGGGACGGAGGTAGTACTATTTAAATATTTTCTTAATAATATAAGGCCTCATTATAATAATTCTAGTAGTGCAAAGCTCATTTGATAACCTTTAAAGTGAAAAATAAGAACTACAAATATTTAGGGGGAAAGAAATCGAAAGGTAGTTTTCTTCTCTACTTAAGTAATTTCCATATAAACATATTTGACACTCAATTTTCAACTCATTTTTCACTTTTCAAACGGCTTTATGCAATCTTCCAATATTATTCATTCATAATAATAAATCAATTATCAAACTCAAAGTAAATTCATCTACTCTCTTCTTGTTCCTTTGCTTCCAAATTATAGAGTTGATTACGGCGTTCGTCCTTATGTTTTAGTCGAAATTACTGGTTTAATCCTTTCAAGTTTTTAATTACTTCGATCATCCTTACTTTTCAAATTCATTTCTCTGATAGTCCTTTACATCGACGGGCGTTAATTTTTAACGTCTAACTATGACATGTGCCAAACATGTGAGGGTAAAATTGTATTTTCACCTCTCCTTCTTCCCCACCACATCCCCACCTTACCTAAATTTCCTCTTTCACTATTTTTCGTATAACATTTTTTGATAAACACATTTATTTTTCAACCAAAACATCACAGACTTAAAACCTAAGAATAAACCCACCATGTTACCACCACCGTACCTCGCTGCAGTGGTACGTATCTTTCAATGGTTACGTTTGTAGGGGCTACGATTTGTAGTGGTCACCGGATTGAAGATTACGAAGAAAAGATCTTGTAGTGGTTACAGGATTACAGCTGTGGTGGCGTAGAAATCTTGACCGCTGTGGTGGCGTACAAATCTTGTCAGCAAACGGCGGTTGTGGCAGTGTAGAGATATGAACAGTGACGATGTTTAACCGTCGTTCCCATCGCCGATAAAGCACTACCCATCCGTTTTGCAACCATTCGGAAACCACCAACTCCGAACCACCATCTCAAACCCCCCATTCGAACCGCCGTCATCAACTCCGAACCTCCACCACCACCAATAGAACTACCACCCACAATCGAAACAACCATTGCTAAACCAGAAATCCCAACTCTAAACTCTCAACAAAATTGATTTCGTTTTTAAGTTAGGTTTAGGGTTTTAAGAAATTGGGGGAAAAGAATAGGACTTTCGTTTTGATATGTAGGGGCTACGATTTGTAGTGGTCACCGGAGATGAATATATTGTGTGGGCTACGATTTCTGGAGACGTAAGCCGCTGGTAAACGATGATTTTGTCGGTGTGGTGGAGTTTGGGCGGAATATTGATGGATCGTGAACAACAACTTTAGGTTAAAACCCAGGTGCATCATGACATAAACCAGTGGCATGGTGCATCGTGAACCAAACCAGTGGCATCATAAGCTTATTACGGGTGCATCGTGAACAAAACCAGTGGCATCATGACATAAACGAGTGGCGTGGTCCTTCATTTAGGGGCAATAGAAGAGAGAGAAAGGGGAAGGAATAAAATGACCGATGTACCCTCACGTGATTGGCACATGCATGGGCTGACGGTAAGAATAAACGTCCGTCCATGTAAAGGACTAATGGGGCAATGAATATGAAAAGTAAGGATGATCGAAGTAATTAAAAACTTAAAAGGATTAAACCAGTAATTTCGACTAAAACATAAGGACGAACGGTGTAATTAACTCCAAATTATATTTGTCTATCTGATTTTTCAAACACATCATCACTTTTTCACAAAATTAGCACTGATTGAGGATTGAAACAACTTTTTGTCAATTCGCATAAACGTTGGTGATTAAAAAGTGAGTCATTTCTTTCATATTAACTTTAAATCTTCTTCATAACTAATCTCTTATTTATATGATTTAATTATATTAAAGAAAAATCGAAATATGTTAAACATTCTCATAATAGTTACTTAAACCGAAAGAAGTTTTCCGAATCTTAAAATTGTAAGAAACTATATTTAAGATCGACAACGTCACAACAAAGGTTACTTTATAAATTGAAAATGAGTTAGTAAACGAAACTGATTTTAGTAACTTAGTTAGAGATTTTGCATAAGTAAAAATATATTATAGTAAAGAAGGCCTCATTTTGTAAGTTCGCTTTAGACCCCGGGTGAGCTTGAGCCGCTCCTGTTTAGGCGTTATTTATTTTTTTGCCCTTTCACACTTTTAAACGTCAAATTTTTATTCACGCTTATACTTGTCAAAGATATGCGAAGTAAGCGTCCACAATTTTGTTACGGTCATACACATTAAAACTTAATAATATTCCTCAAGCTTGCTACAAGCGTGGAAATATAAACGAGCAACATAAAAAAAATATCAATTAAATTAAGTTGATTAACGAAGAAGTTAAACTAGTAACAAATACGCCTTAATTAACGCATTCAATTCAACTTTGTTGTATAATAAAATCATAATCAATCAAGGTAATAAAATAATGTTGGATTCTATCTCCATCATAGAGTTGAAAATGATCAGCCGAGTAGCACTCATTTTTCATTTAACATGGAGTATTTAATCTTAAAGTTAGCACCAAAAAAATCTTTAATTTATTTTAGTTAATTAAAAGTTGAGGGAATATTCTGTGCTTTAGAACTACACTGATTGAAAAGTGTTGTTAGTGTTAATAGAGCCACTGTTTGTGTGCATATAAAAAAGGATGGATAACAACTAACTTTTCAGGGTGGTTAGTAGATTATGGTTAAAAAACTAACAAATGTTGTTAATGTTGACTATTTAACAACATGTAGTTGACGGTTTTTTGGTGGTTGAAGAAAGTTGGCGGTTATTTTAATAGAAGGTGATTGTTATTCATAGCCCTAAGGGCTATAAATAGCATTTTTCTATAAAAATTTTGAAGAATCAAAAATGTAAAATATATAATTTTAAGGTTAAATATCTCTTTAATCCATTGGACAAAAGTAATGAATGACAGAATATACATTAGAAAATTTACTTATTTACCTTTTTGATTAAATTTACGTCTCGCGTACAAACAATATAGATTGAAAGTATTATTATATTATATTTTATTTTGTTTTAATTAATTAATTTTAAATCTTTCCACACGTTTTCATTTTTTTCTCTTCATAGATGATCGAACAGTACAAAAGCCAACAAATATCTAATTAAATTCCCAGACCAATCAGGCAATCACCAGCAGCCTTCATTTAACAATGATAAATTGATACTAATTATCTGGACCCATGCACTTGTTAAGCAGCCTTCATTTAATTATCTGGACCCATGAACAGTACAAACAGCTCTTTGAGACTTTGACCAATTTGAAGCAGCTTCAATAATTCTTTCTAGCTTGACATGTACTACCAGTACTATTTATAAACATAAACATATATACTAAATTATACCATGCAAAATATATACCATCTGCATCATCACCCCATATTGAGTAAAAACCTCATTGATGGTGATGACGTACCTCGGTATCGGTATACCGATACCGAAACACCTGGTACCTAAAAGAGAACCTTTAAAGCATCAGGTTTACAAGGAAATATCAAGTCACAGGTCTTCGTCCTACCGAAGGGAACTGTCTGATGAGTTGTCACATCTAATTAATGCTGCAGGTGGCGGCGTTAGCACTTATATCCAACGAATAATAGAGAGACACCGAAATGGGTGAAAGAAGGACATGTGAAGCATTATAAATAGCCGACCAACAACCAGTTGTTGGGCATTGATGACGAACATTAAATACACTCTGATACCGAAAGAGACCATTGACATTTGTGGCGTATAACTCGTCTATCAAAACGGTAGTCGGAGTTACCATTAGGGAATCGCCAGCCGAAAGGGGTATCCTCCTTTCGGTTCAAGGTCTCGCCAATAATCACACAGAATACTCTCTCGGTCCTACCTACCGAAGCATAAACTAGTCCTCACCTAACGTGTTACTTCACCTTTGGAGCAACATTTGGCGCCATCCGTGGGACCGATAGATTACAACCAGAACATAACCCAATAAACCAATATGGCAATTATAGCACCAGAAGATCCACCTTCGGCGGAACAAGATGTCGAGGGTGAAGCAGATACGCCAGCGAATGAGATTACACCTATATTTGTTAAAAACAATTTCGAGAAGTTGAAAACAATCATGGATACCATCGAGAAGGAGGATCCGAGGGGTGCACCTCGGAAACTATCATATGAAGATCCCGATACGACGGAAGAGGAAATGACAAGCCACACAGGGAACACACCCAAAAAGTCCCGTTGGACGGAGGAACGTAAAACGCGTCCCAAAAAGAAACGACCGAGGTCGAAGGGAAAACGCCCCAAAAGGTTGCGAAAAACCGAAACCAAGTCGTCAAAGAAGAATCACGCTACTACGTCAAGTGGCTACACCGCAACCACAAGCGATACTTCCTCAGGTACCGACAGTTCGGAGGACGAACTGAATTCTCCCTACAAACCGTCGGTCGCAAGGAGATTCACCTCCCGAATAGCTAATTGCCGAAGACCTTCCCGAACGAGAATGCCTTCTCACGTAAGGATCTATGACGGAACAACAGACCCGGACGATCACTTGAGCCTTTTTTCAGGGGTGGCTGAAATGGAACAGTGGTCCATGCCTCTATGGTGGCCATATGTTCGCGCAGACATTATCTGGGTCAGCTCGAATGTGGTTTGATAATCTCCCAGTCGGAAAGATTGACAGCTTTGAAGAGCTAAGGAAAGCTTTCGCCACACACTTCACCTCCCAAAAAAGGTACACTCGACACGCGGTGGAAATACATGACATAAAGCAGCGGGAGAACGAAACACTTCAAGAGTTCATGGATCGGTTCAAAACGGAGAGCATCGAGATAGGTGGCACCACTGAACTCATGCAGATTTCAGGTTTCATGCATGGAATACGAAACAAGCAGCTAATCGAGAAATTAAACAACAAAGTGCCAAATTCAACGGAAGAAATGTGGGAAATTACTAAAGCCTTCATACGAGGAAAGGAAGCAGCGGCTTCGCAGGTTCCTGATTCCACCAACCGAAAGGGGAACCCCAAAGGGCAGAATACTTGGAAAGGCAACGTGACTCCTCGTCCATTCCTGACCTACGGTTCAATCAGACCGGAACATCGCAAAGTCCCTCAAATTGCAATGCCACCGGCCACGTCTCACCGAAGGAATATGCCCTTCACGGCGCTCACAAAAACGCCCAGTGAAATCTTGGCCACTGAAGAAGCCCGTTCGATCTTCAAACCCCCGGGTCCCCTAACCGGAACACCCGAACGGAGGAATATGGACAGATTCTGCGAATTCCATAATGACCGAGGGCATCATACAAACGACTGTTTTCAACTTCGAAAACAAATTGAAGAAGCATTGAAGTCAGGACAGCTAACTCATCTGATAAAAGACGTTAGGAGTGGGACGGTAGTGAAACAGGAAAGTAAAGCTATCGTGCCATTTGGTCAGAAGGATGGCGGGCCGAAGGGGCGCGGGAAATCTATAATGGTGACATACTCCGAATGGAATCGGTCGAAACGAAAGGAACGCTCAGAAGACTGGATGGAAGAACCAATCACTTTTCCAACTGAACCAGGAAATTTTCCAACTAGCGACCCACTGGTCATAAAAGCTGAAGTCGGAAATCAAATGGTACATCGGATCTACGTGGATGGAGGTAGCGCATCAGAAATCATGTATGCGCATTGTTTCCGAGCATTAGAGCCGGAAATTCAGCAAAAGATTCGAAACACCGGAGGACCCCTCGTAGGTTTTGCAGGAGAAAGAGTATGGCCGATGGGTGAAGTAGCCATACCGGTAACCTTTGGTGAATACCCATTAAGCCGAACGATAATCTTACTATTCTTAGTGGTCGACGCTCCCTCGTCCTACAACATTCTACTAGGCCGTCCGGGCCTATCTGCCTTACGGGCTGTAGCATCCACCATGCATGCAATCATGAAGTTCCCAACTCCACATGGCATCGCAACGGTCAGGGCAGATAGAAGAGAGGTTCGTGAAAGTTTGCAAGCCGAAAGAGAATTATACGAAGAAAACTCTCACGAACCCCCGGCAGAAAAGCCACTGGATTCCGGGGGCCCGAAGGATATGACGTCCGAAGAAACTGAAGAAAAGCTCATTCTTAATCCTCAATACCCGGAGCAACCAGTATCCATCGGTAGTAGAATACCGGAACATATAAAAGCGGGGCTATTGCTCCTGTTAAAAAAGAATATAGACGTCTTTGCATGGAGAGAATCCGACATGACGGGTGTGCCGAGGAACATTATCGAACACCGTCTGAACGCGGACAAAAGTATAAGACCCGTGGTGCAGAAAAAGAGGTCGTTGGCACCAGAAAGAAGCAAAGCGGCGTGTGAGTCAGTAGATAAACTAGTAAATGCCGAAATTGTGAGGGAAGTAAAGTACCGTACCTGGATCGCTAACCCAGTAATGGTAAAGAAAAACGACGGTTCATGGAGAATGTGTGTCGATTTCAAAGATATTAACGCCGCTTGTCCGAAGGACCCCCTACCCCCTACCGGAAATAGATTGGAAGGTCGAAGCTCTATCTGGCTTCAAGTATAAATGTTTTCTGGATGCATACAAGGGGTATCACCAGATTCAGATGGCAAAAGAAGACGAAGACAAAACGGCTTTTCACACAGATCAAGGGGTTTACTGCTACCGAAAAATGCCTTTCGGTCTAAAGAATGCGGGCGCGACATATCAGCGGTTGGTCGACAGAAGTTTCAAGGAACAGATTGGGAGAAACTTGGAGGCCTATGTCGATGATATTGTGATAAAGAGCAGGGCACCACAGGTAATGCTTGCCGATATACAAGAAACCTTTGACAACCTCCGGAGAATTAACATGAAGCTAAACCCAAAAAAATGTATCTTCGGGGTGGAAGAAGGCAAATTCTTGGGACATATCATCACAGAAAGAGGTATAAGGGCAAACCCTGATAAAACAAAGGCTATCGTCGACTTGCGTCCGCCGAAGACGATAAAGGAGGTCCAAAGCCTAAACGGGAAATTGGCGGCATTAAACAGGTATCTGTCTCGCTCAGCCGAAAGATCACTTCCGTTCTTCAAAACATTGAAAAACGGTGTGAACAAACGAAACTTCAAATGGACGGTTGAGGCCGACAAGGCCTTCAAGGAAATAAAGCTCGCCCTCGTATCTCTACCTATGCTTGTAGCACCGAAAACAGGAGAATCGTTATATCTATACCTAGCGGCAGCAAATGAAGCAGTCAGTGCGGTATTAATGGCCGAAAGGGAGGGTAAACAGCTTCCTATATATTTCATCAGTCGGGCACTACATGGTCCGGAAACGAATTATTCCCCTTTAGAAAAATTGGCCTTATCTTTGGTTCATGCCTCGAGACGCCTAAGGCGATACTTCCAGGCACATCAAGTAATCGTAATAACCGATCAGCCAATCCGGCAGGTGCTGCACAAACCGGAAGTTTATGGCCGATTGGCAAAATGGGCAATCGAGCTGGGTGAACATGGCATTGAATACCAGTCACGAAGAGCAATAAAAGGCCAGATATTGGCGGATTTCGTTGCTGAAATGCCGACAGGGGGAATACCAAAAGAAACCGAATTGAATTTATTCACCGATGGGGCATCAAATAGCTTCGGTTCTGGTGCAGGACTTATCCTCACAGATCCAATGGGAATAGAGCACACGTATGCACTGCGTTTCGGTTTCGATGCGTCCAACAACGAGGCAGAATACGAAGCATTGCTAGCAGGGCTTCGCCTGGCCTCAAGATTGGGCGTCGAAAGGTTAAAAGTCTTCGTGGACTCGAAGCTTGTGGCCAATCAAATAAATGGAGACTACGAGGCAAGAGGAAACGTAATGAAACGGTACCGAGACAAAGCGAAAGAATTGATGAATAATTTCGAAAGAGCGTCAATAGAACAAGTACCACGAAGCAAGAATCACAAAGCAGATGCGTTGAGTAAATTAGCCTCAGTGGCTTTCGAACACCTAACAAAACAAGTTCTCGTGGAAACACTAGGCAAACCCTCGGTCATGTGTGACGAAGTAAATTTGGTTGTGACCGAAGAAGGAACAACCTGGATGACACCAATCTATAAGTATCTAACCGAAGGTACCCTTCCGGAAGACGATAGGGAGGCACAAAAAATAGCTGCCAAGTCCTTACGATTCGAGGTCGATGACGGGATTCTGTACAAAAGATCATACTTGGGACCAATGTTACGGTGTGTCGGACCCCTTCAGGCTAATTACGTCATTAGAGAAATTCACGAGGGTTCATGTGGGTTACATTCTGGTCCAAGGTCGGAGGTGGCGAAAGCTATGAACGCAGGCTACTACTGGCCTACAATGCATCAGGATGCGGTACAAGAAATACGAAAGTGTAGGGCATGTCAAATTCATGCGCCAATACCAAAGGTGCAGAAACAGAATATGATACCCGTCGTAAGCGCTTGGCCCTTCCGCAAATGGAGAATGGACATAGTTGGTCCTTTTCCACAAGCTCCGGGAAAATTAAAATTTCTTCTAGTGGCAGTAGACTATTTCACAAAATGGGTCGAAGCAGTGCCACTAGCAAGGATAACTGGGAAGAATGTGAAGAAATTCGTATGGGATAACATCGTTTGCCTTTTCGGCGTACCGAGGGAAATCGTCACGGATAACGGAAAGCAATTTGCAGACAACCCTTTCAGAGGATGGTGCGAAGAATTGAATGTGAAACAAATATTCACATCGGTTGCTCACCCACAGGGAAATGGTCAGGTCGAAAGGATAAACCGAAGCATTGTGGAAGGATTAAAGGCACGGATTGACACGGACGGTTCTAATTGGACGGACCACTTGCCACATGTGCTGTGGGCACATAGAACAATGATAAAAACAAGTCATGGAGAAACACCCTTCAGCCTAACCTACGGATCAGAAGCCATTATACCGACGGAAATCGGAATTCCGACTTACCGAACCTCAGGAGAAAAGGATGCCGGAAACGACAAAGAATTGTTGCTAAACTTGGACTTATTAGAAGAAAGACGCGAAATAGCCGCCATCAGAGAGGCTAACCATAAGAAGAAGATAGAGCAATACTACAACCAACGCGTAAGGTTTTCGACATTCCGTATCGGAGATTATGTGTTACGGAAGAACGAAGCAAGCAGACAACAGAGCCTTGGGAAAATGGGTCCAAAATGGGAAGGTCCATATCGTATAGCCAGAGCTTACAGTAACGGCTCCTACGAACTCATTGACGAAAAGGGAAAAGCATTGCCGAGAAGTTGGAATGGAGTGAACCTCCGAAAATTCTACTTTTGAGTATGCCGACAAGGGGACTAATTTTAAATACTAGTCCCAATTGTACTTTTGCAAAATATTAATATATTTACGCTGTGAGCAGCGGTTTAGCACTTGACAATCCGATATAAGACATACGGTTGAGCTTACCTCTCTAACAGGCTCCGGTACACCAACACATATCGGTGTACCGAAATTGTGGTTGCAAATGATCAACCTAAGGTCACATAAATCCGCAAGGGACGCTTTGCCTAAGGATCACTGACCAACAAAATTGTCAATAGCTTTCGGCCCATGACAAGAGTTACGGCCTAATCAAACGCCGATATACAACAAAATTGTCAATAGCCTTCGACCCATGACAAGAGTTACGGCCTAATCAAACGCCGATATACAAATAAAAATTGTCAATAGCCTTCGGCCCATGACAAGAGTTACGGCCTAATCAAACGCCGATATACAACAAAATTGTCAATAGCTTTCGGCTCATGACAAGAGTTACGGCCTAATCAAACGCCGATATATAAATAAAAATTGTCAATATCTTTCGGCCCAAGACAAGATTTACGGCCTAATCAAGCACGATGTATAAATAGGAAATTATCAATAGCCCCCAGTCCATAACCAGAATCACGGCATAATTAAAAAGATGCCGAATAAAAACACAGTTCATAAGCAAGTAGTAAACGGAATAAAAAAGGAACAAAATAAAGTAATAGACAAAACGGCACGAGGCCGAAGATATATTTACAAGCAAAATGTTATTTGGAGATGTATCAACAACAATTTACAAATTCCTAAGCATCAGGGGCAGGGGCAGGCTTGATAGTTTTAAAATCTTCAATCGAAACGTCACCACTCTCGGCAATCCTCTGAAGATAAGGATATTGCACCTGTCCCAACTCATCGGCAGCAGCATCTAACCGACTTTCGGCCTCTGTATCATAACCTTCCGACGTCTCGATAGGGACATTCATCCTCGAGTTATGATAACCAAGGAGAACCCCCTCATGACGACCTTAGGTTATGGCTGCATTTTAAACAACAGCAACGGATCGCAAGTATTCGTAGCTCTGGCGAAGTGTCTCGAAGGCATGACTGGATGAATGAGCGGCGAACCACCTACGTTCCTCCCGCAATTTTTCATTTTCCTTGGTCAGCTCATCGATTACCTGTTGCTTCGACCGCTCCATTGCTAGAAGCCTTTCGGCGCCACTGCTCCTTTCGGTAGCTAGGGATCTCTCATGATCGGCAATGGAGGCGGAGAGCTCATCAATCCGCTGTTGCATACGACCCCCCCCTTCTCGAGGGCTTTTTCCCTTTTCTTCTCCATCAAACGAAGCCTTTCGGTAACTACCCAAAAGTTAACCTCATCCAAGACACTCTCATCAGTCCTTGCTTGAAGTTCCGAAATACGGGCATCGCGTTCCTAGAGGTCGGCAAAGGCTTTTTTCATCTTCAGTCTTTCCTGACGAAGGGCCTCATAACATATCTCCCACCTACGAACTGCCTCCCTCCCATGAGTAACGGCCGCAGCCTCATGATAGTAATAATCGGACATAACCTACACAAAAGAAAGAGAAAATCATACTCTGAACGTTTCGTAACCTCGTTTGGACTTATTTAGAATTACTAATTTTCGTACCTGGATGGAGGATTTGGTGGCCATGGCACGCTTCTCACCATGAGTAGCTAACCCACGAATAAGCTCCCGACAGACGAAAGGATCATCGAGAACATCCTTATTTTTTATGTCCCATTGGGGACGAAAGATCTTCTCACCATATTCCGCCTCCAGCTCCTCGGCACTAACTTCGGCATACCGAGACCTTGGCGCATCAGAATCTATCCCACTCGCAAATTCTTCAAATTTTTGTAAATTACTACCCTCCCCCAAAAATCTACCCCCACCATCATCATACTTATTCCCACCTTCCGACCCATGACCACCGCTAGGCGTGTCCTCCACATTCACCACCTCCTCCTGCCTAACTGCCGACAATGGCTGCGCATGTCTCGAACCTATAAGACGAAGAACACCTTGCGGGTCAATACACCGAACACCCGGACTACTTTTCAGCTTCTCGAAGCCTGGATCATTCATAAAAACATCGGGGGTGGACCACCCGGAAGCAAGGGGTGTACCACCCGGAAAAGAATCGTTGTAAGTATCAAAATCAGAAATATCACCTTCGGTATCGGTATCGGTGGACTCATCAATTAGCTGACGCTGAGAAGACTCGTCCACCTGCTTTTTCTTCTTCGGTGGAGATTTAGCAGGTTGGGCCGCGCGTTTTAGCCTCTTCTTCGGCTGCTCGCTACCTTCGGCTTCGCTAACCTCTCTCCTCTTCGGTTGAGAAACTTTGATAGATATCTCAGGTAAAGGTGCAGGTTCAACCAGCTCCACAGTTTCGTTCGAAGGTTAGATAACGATATCTGGACGAATAGAGGTATGCACCGGCTCTTCCGGCCGACGCGGGCGGGAACCGGCAGTCACCTCTGTCAGGTCTTTCTTCTGAAGGAAAGCCCTCAAACTCATCTCTGGAGAAATAAAGAAACGGTTAGCTCAAACAAACAAAGTAAAATAAAAAGCAACAAGGTCACACACACCTGCCCCTTCGTACATCAAAGTCGGAACCAAATCCGCATCCGCCCAAACCCGACTAATTCCAGCGATGACCAACGCTTGCTCAAAAAAGCTACGGACACGCATTTTGTTTGTGATTAATGTCTTAACAAGGTCGGCCCCAGCTTCTATATCGGTGGGCATGTCATCCTTTATAACAGCACCAAAGGGTTTCCAAACCATCTTAAAGGGTACGGCAAAAGCTTTGATATAGAAAAAATGATCCTTCCATTTCTTCACACTGGTAGGGTATTGGGTGATGCAGCTTTCTATCGGTTTCGGCCGAAGTTCGACCGTAATCCAATTACCCTTTCGGCTAAGAGTATAGAAGCGTCGGAATAGGGGAACTGTGGGTTCGAAACCAAGGGATCGACATTGAATTTCAAAACAAGAAATTTTGAGGGCAGCACCGGGAGTTAGTTGAGATATATGAAAATTGTGATATTGCATCACAGTAAGGAAGAAGCGGGAAAAAGGTATACGAAGGTTGGAACAATTAAAAAATCGGGTATAAACACCTATCATACCCTCCGGAAACTCGTCTATACGCTTATTGGGTCCCGGAGCGGTAGGGTTAAGATTCATGGGTATATTGAAGGTGGCACAAAAGATATTAACGTTGGTCTGGGTCATTACAGAGAAGCTTTTATCCCACTTGCCGATAGCCATACCGTCGGCCATGTCGAAGGATTATATAACTACAGGTACCGAAAGGAAAAGGAAAGCTATAAAACCAGAAAGCAACATACAACTCATATAAAGCCGGGTATCGTACAACTATGACCGAAGGGGGAGCATGGCAGGAAGACCTTTATAGAGGGAAATAATAATAAAATAATAAAATGGTGGAAAAGAAATATACCTGAAATAAAGGAAGAATTTAGCTTTCGGTAGCAGAGCAGAAGGGTTCCGGTGGTAGAAATGCCTTTCGATCGCAGAGCCAAGGGAGTGAAATAATGAGAAAATGACCGGTTTACACATATTTATAATAGGAAAACATAACCGTTACGGGAATGCGTACCGACGCGCCCTCCTGACTAACCGACGCGCCCTTCTGACAGATTGACATGACAATGTAATGATTACTCTACACGCGTCAACATACAAGACCAACGACAAGGCCGACTACGCAGACTTACCTACATTCGGCCGACTAAAAAAATAAAAAAATAAATAAATAATAATAATAATTTTTAATGAATCTATTTCGGCATAACATACTGATTTTTTGCCAAAATAGATTGGGGGGCTGATGACGTACCTCGGTATCGGTATACCGATACCGAAACACCTGGTACCTAAAAGAGAACCTTTAAAGCATCAGGTTTACAAGGAAATATCAAGTCACAGGTCTTCGTCCTACCGAAGGGAACTGTCTGATGAGTTGTCACATCTAATTAATGCTGCAGGTGGCGGCGTTAGCACTTATATCCAACGAATAATAGAGAGACACCGAAATGGGTAAAAGAAGGACATGTGAAGCATTATAAATAGCCGACCAACAACCAGTTGTTGGGCATTGATGACGAACATTAAATACACTCTGATACCGAAAGAGACCATTGACATTTGTGGCGTATAACTCGTCTATCAAAACGGTAGTCGGAGTTACCATTAGGGAATCGCCAGCCGAAAGGGGTATCCTCCTTTCGGTTCAAGGTCTCGCCAATAATCACACAAAATACTCTCTCGGTCCTACCTACCGAAGCATAAACTAGTCCTCACCTAACGTGTTACTTCACCTTTGGAGCAACAGATGGATAACACAATCCACTTCATCTTATTTTTATTCATAGTTTCGTACAATTCATTATTAGTTTCTGTCACAGCAGTAGACACAATAACTGTGAATCAAACCATTAGAGATGGTCAAACCATAGTTTCTGACCAAGGAACATTTGAGCTCGGATTTTTTAGCCTAGGCTATGCCACCCAAAATTGATACTTAGGCATACGTTACAACCGGCTAGCCGCAGCCACTGTGGCCTAGATTGTGAATCGAGAGATTCATATCAGCAGGCCCGGATTCGAGGGTGTGCAACATGTCCTGTTGCACAGGGCCCATTTTCAACTTGGGGCCAAAATATTAACCTCAAACTGTGGTTATATAATAATAAAACGAAAACAGTTAAGAAAATCTAGTTTTGGTCCAGCGGAAAACACAAAGCATGTAGAAACGATAGGTCACGGGTTCGATCCCATTCAAGTTACATTTTTCTCATTTTTATTTCAACTTTAAACATTCTGTTTATGTCGTTTACTTTTCCAACTCAAATAAATTTTTCAAAGGCACTTAAGTTTTGTAGTCAATTGCGTTCAATTATACTAATTGTTATTATTTTCTTTGATCAAAATTTTCTTTTAGTTATTTTAATCATTGTTTTATCATTATTCATTTTTAAAGTGGACATTTATTTTCTGTATGAATTTGAATGTGTATATAATTAATTTTTGAAGCCAAACATTACTAGGATTTTTAGTATTTATTATTTATTAAAAATTTAATTAAACAATTGAATTTTAAACCTGTAAAGAGAGGTAAAACTTAGTTAAAAGAAAAATCGATAAAGGGCCTAACTTGAAATGACGGCACAGGGCCTTCGAAATCAACGGGACGGCCCTGCCAATCAGAAACAAATCTGGTGAGCTAACTCTTCATCCTGATGGAGTTTTGGTTCTTCGTGATTCGACCGCTAATACAGTGATTTGGTCATCGAATTCGCCACCAACAACTGGAAACCTGGTGGCTAGATTGCTAGATAATGGGAATTTTATGGTAGTTAACGATGAGAATGGGCCTAATAATTACATTTGGCAGACGTTTGATCATCCTGGAGGTACCATTCTTCCGGGAGTTAGATTTGGGAGGGATTTAAAAAGGGGTGTGGTTATAAATGTTACATTGTGGAAAAGCGTTGATGATCCGTCTGAAGGTCCGTTTATGGTGTATTTGGATTTCAATGGGTACCCACAGGTATTTCAAAAGAATGGTGATGTGATTCAGTTTAGACTTGGCTTATGGAATGGTCTTGGGTTTACAGGGATGCCTGCAAGTTTAAAGCCAAATCCGATTTTCAAATTGCATTATGTTTCAAATGAAATAGAGACTTCCTCGTATTTTGAGCTAACTGACACATCGGTTCTCAGTAGAATGTTGTTAAGTCCATTAGGTGATATGAGCTGGTGGAATTGGAATAATAGAACTCAAGGATGGGTTCTGTATTTGTCACCAACAGTGGATAATTGTGTTCGATACGGGTTGTGTGGTGTTTATGGAAGTTGTGACATCGAACAATCGCCATCTTGTGGGTGTTTGAAAGGATTTATTCCTAAAAATCCAGATTAATGGAATACTTCGGATTGGACGAGTGGGTGTCAAAGGGAAATCGCATTGGATTGTGTTGTTGGAGATGGGTTTCGTAAGTATTCAAATGTGAAATTACCAGATACTCGACGATCATGGTTTGATAAGAACATGACTTTGGAGCAATGTGAAGTGAAGTGTAGAAATGAGTGTAACTGTACGGCTTATACGACTTTGGACATTAAAGATAATATCGGTTGTTTGTTATGGTATGATGAATTAATCGATATGAGGATATTCACAAAAGGACAAGATATATACGTAAGGATGGCCGCCGCAGAAATAGGTAAACACTTTGTTATTTCAATCATGTAATTGAGTTGCAGTTTGTTTCGGTTGGTTCAAACTGCATCTCGTTGTTTAGAGATTTATAAACTTTTGATCATGACATTATAATTTTGGATACAGCGAAAGATAAAAAGGTTTTGAATAAAAAAATACGGGTCACCGTCATTGGTATCCCTCTAGCAGCAGGTTTAGCTATTTTACTAGTACTATGTGTGTTGATCATTAAGAAGCAGAGAATGCAAAAGCCAAAGAAGGCACAAGGTAACATTTTTTTTATCTGCATCTAATTTTGTTCCTAAAATTTATCTGTTTCATTTGGGCATTTTGATGTTTGATCCAATCGTATAGTCTTATAGATCTTGTATTTGTAGTATCACAGGATCCAGTTGAGCAAAAAGACATTATTGACCTACCGTTGTTTAGTCTGTCACAGTTGCTCGTTGCAACCGACAACTTCTCATTCAGAAATAAGCTTGGGGAGGGTGGTTTCGGACCAGTTTACAAAGTACTATTATATCTTGAATCTCGAGTTCAACATTGATGCATATTAATTTGATTATAAGTATGTGCCTTAACATCAGGTTGTGATCATTATTTAGGGATCTCTAGAGGATGGGCAAGAAATTGCAGTGAGGCGGCTCTCAAGTAATTCATCACAAGGAGTTGAAGAGTTCAAAAATGAAGTTTTGTTTATTTCGAAGCTCATCGAAATCTTGTCAAAATTCTAGGATGTTGCGTTGAAGGGCAAGAAAGGAAGTTAATTTATGAGTACATGCCTAACAAAGGACTCGACTTATTTATTTTGGTAAGTTTAACATTGTACGGTATACTCTCTACGTTTTTGTTAAATGCAATCATTCAATCAAGAAACTTTTTTCTAATGAATCCAACCATTTTTTAGATGAAACTGAAGGTGAAAGACTCAATTGGTCACAACGTTTCCATATTATCAATGGTATTGCTCGAGGTCTACTTTATCTTCATCAAGATTCTCGACTAAGAATCATCCATAGAGACCTCAAAGCCGCTAACGTTTTGCTTGATAATGACATTAACCCAAAGATATCTGATTTCGTCCTTGCAAGAAGCTTTGGAGGAAATGAAACCGAAACAAATACTAAAAGAGTGGTCGGAACATAGTAAGACTTCTCTATAATTAATTCTCTTCTTATACTTTTTGTACTGTGTACATTTTCTATTCTTACATCACTATATATAAACAACTTAACCAACCAAATTTCAAATGTGATGCAGTGGATATATGTCCCCCAAGTATGCTGGTGAAGGAATGTTCTCAGTAAAATCAGACGTATTCAGTTTTGGTGTTTTACTATTCGAGATTGTGAGCGGAAAGAAAAATAGAGGATTCATTCATGCAGATCACAACCACAACCTTCTTGGTCACGTAAGATAATTAAATATTATTTGACTTTTTAAGTTTGTGATGTAGATCAAACAATTAACTAATAGTCAATATTAATAATGTAGGCATGGAGACTTCATAAAGAAGGGAAGACTTTAGAACTCGTTGATACATCTTTATTTGAGACAGACGATATATATCAAGTGTTGCTAGCCATCCATGTGGCCATGTGGGCTTTGTTATGTGTTCAACAAAACCCGGGGGTCCCGGGGGATAGACCCAACATGTCTACCGTGGTTATGATGCTGAGTAGTGATGGTCAGTTGCCCGAATCAAAACCGCCTGGTTTTTATACAGAAGTTGATAGATTTGGACCTGTGAATTCTTCTAACATACATACAAAAGACTCAAACAATGAAGTCACGATTGCATCTTTAAGTCCTAGATAAACTGAGTATCAGTTTAAAAAACCCGAACCCCTGTTATGGTAATCGGTAAGATGTATAGATTTTAAAATTGATTTTGAAAGTATTCCTTGGATTGTTAATTTGTATCACTTTAAGTGCTTTTATGGTCATTAATTAAGTGATTTTTACGATTTGTGTCTGGTTATTTGGTATGTTATAAGTTACTTTTATAGAGAATTAATTAAGTGTTTAATAAAGTGAAACATACAATATACTCATATATTATATAAATATAAACTTAATTAAATAGTTTTGTCAATTGTGGCTAAAGTACGTGTTATAGAACAATCTATTGTTTGTCAAAATTGCACAAGTGAAATATCAAACAATCACTACAACAAATGTTGCATTTATATAAGCACTTTATTCTACACACTTTTTAAAAAGTGTATAAATTTAAACCATTTGTACGTACTTATAATCGTGTAAAAACTCTCTACACTTATAATTGTGTAAAATGATAGTAATTCTCGCACTTAAAAATGTAATGAAAATTGTCCACACTAATGTGGAGATCAATTCTACACACGCGATATCTTCGCGCATGCCATTTTTATGTGGTGCGAAGAAATCGTGTGTGTAGAATTGATCATTACATTTATAAATGCGTAGAATTACACTTTATATACACTTTTTAGTGTGGAGATTTTTCTTTACACCTTTAAGTGCCAATATCATTATCATTTTACACAATTATTATTGTAGATGATTTATATACTTATAAGTGCGTACAAATGAGTAAATTTTAAACACTTTTTAAAAAGTGCGTATATATGCAATATTTGTTGTAGTGAACAATGCAAATGCATTGTTAGTCGTGGTCGGTATTCATGATTAAATCATAACGTACCTACGTACGTTCTATTCGAAGAAATAAAAGGAAAGTTCGTACTCGATCATACATAGCCCGAGCTTAAATGACTACCTTTCGAGTTTGGTTTATTTCAAAATAAATGTTATAGATGATTAAACTTCTAACCGATCAACATGTGTTTTAAATGTCAACATAAAATATTATTGGTTGACAATGATAGTTCTTATTTTTCTTAAACTGTGTGCAAAATTGTGTAAAATAAATTAGATATTTAATTTGTGACGGAGAGAATATGAGTTTTCTGACGTTAAGTATTTCTTTGTAAAAATGGAGTATATGTATTGTATCGAGTAAACTTTATTTATATAATTTATATGATATTTGTAAGAAACTTGAAGGTCAACGTCACATGCATCCATAACTTTGTGAGATAAATAATAATTAATTAAAAACATTTCCGCCATCATATTGAGTCATCGACGTCCCAATCATCAACCAAATCTGATTTTGATTTATCGGTCTTACCCTCTTACGAGACCGGGACATTATAGGGCCAACTTTGTACATAACACACAAGCACTTTCAGGTACTGAGTTAACAAAATCATCATTCACCCATTTTACTACTTTTTTTTTTTTATATATAAATTGATAAAAGGGTTAAAAAGTAAAAATTAATTAAGAACGTATTTTCACTTTTGTTCTAATGTAGGTGACAAATCAATTGTATTACTAAAGTAAATTGTGTACTTGTAAAAATATGTCGATGTAGATAATAGATTCATAATTACATTACGTATCTTGGAACAAATTATGTAAAACCACATTTCTAATATATATGTATCACATTTACCAGTACATTACTTAAATTTGTAATGAAATCGGTTTGTTACCTACATCGAAATAAAAGTGAAAGTACGTTGTTAATATATGTCATTAACCTTTAAAGGTTAAAAACCTATTTTGATAAGAAAATTTTCTTTTTTCTACTTTAATCATTATAATTATGATTATGAGATTTTATAGAAATCTAACATGATATAGATATAATATTCCCCATGATTGGTAGGTCAAGCATGTAAAAACAGTTTATAAAGAACAAAAGTTCAATTCAATATTGTACTACAATATTATAATTATAATTATAATAATAATTAATTCATAATTCATTTATGATAAAACAACAAGACTGGAAGTTTATGAGCCACCAGTCAATTCTTTGGTGTTATTATGTCTTGTTATGTTATAAGTTGTCAATAAACCGTTCGTACCCGACACTAACATTGTGACAACCATATTAATTAACATCGATTATTTTCATGACTTTTGACTACCGTAAAGATAATTTAAATGAATTATTATCCCACTCAGAGAAAGCTTGTACCACAATGGAAAAACTAATCATACTCTACCTCTGCATCCATGCCTTATCTACAGGTATCATGGCAGCAGACACCTTAACCATAAACCAAACCCTTAAAGATGGTGAAACCATTGTTTCAGCCGATGAGTCCTTCGAGCTCGGGTTTTTTAGCCCGAGCAATACCACTCGAAATCGATACTTAGGCATATGGTACAAACAGTTTGCACCAGGACCTGTTATATGGGTTGCCAATAGAGACACTCCTATTAGTGACAAATCGGGCGAGCTGACTCTAAACCCCGGAGGTTTAGTGGTGCTCCGTGACTCGACCACCAACCGGATTATTTGGTCGTCGAATTTAACAAGAAACACTAGAAACACGGTGGCTCAGTTATTAGATGATTCAAACTTTATGGTGTTTGATAGTCAAGACGGGCCCGAAAATTACATTTGGCAGAGTTTTGATCATCCAACAGATACCCACATGCCAGATATGAAATTTGGAAGGAACTTGGAAAGAGGTGTAGTCACAAATTTTACATCATGGAAAAGTGATGATGATCCTTCTCCAGGCCAATATATGATTTATATGGATTTCAATGGACTTCCACAAATATATCAAAATCATGGAGATGCTATTCAATATAGATTAGGATCTTGGAATGGTCTTGCATATAGTGGCAGCTCGAATAACCACCCTAATCCGATTTACAGAAAATGGTTTTCTTCCGATGGAAATGAGATTTCAGCCGTGTACGTATTGTTTAATAAGTCCGTTGTTACTAGGTTGACTATAAGTCCAGAAGGAAACATGGGACAATGGTATTGGGTCAACCGAGCGCAAGGATGGTTTATGTATACATCACTCACAACAGATAGTTGTGAACGATATGAATTGTGTGGGGTTTATGGGAGTTGTGACATCAACCAGTCTCCTAATTGCGGGTGTCTAAGAGGGTTTACGCCTAAAAGGCCCGATCAATGGGATATAGCAGATTGGTCGAGCGGTTGTCAAAGGGAAATAGCGTTAGATTGTGGTGTTGGGGAAGGGTTTCGGAAGTATTCATTTATGAAACTACCAGATACCCGAGAATCATGGTTCGATAGAAATATGACTGTGGAGCAATGCAGGGTGAAATGTAAAAAAGAGTGTAATTGTACAGCTTATGCAACTTTGGACATTAAACTGGGTACTGGTTGTTTAATATGGTACAATGAGTTGAACGATATGAGAGTACTTCCAGATAACGGGCAAGACATTTTCATACGGATGTCCGCTGTTGAATTAGGTAAAAGCTTTCTATATAATTTTTCAAAATTAGAAAAAATGCAAGTTTGATTTATGTGACTCAGAAATTCACTTAACTCAAACTACATCGTACTGTAAAAAATTATAATCATGAATGTTTGTATTATTTACAGCGAAAGATAAAATTGGTTCACGAAGCAAGAAGAAAGTTTGGGCCATTGCCATCTCTGTTGCTCTAGGATTAGTCATTGCAATAGGACTATGTATTTTGATCCTTATCAAAAAGAAGAAGACAAGAGGTATACATGCTTTGAATATGTGATCGTTTTCTTTGTTCATATAGCTATTCTCGTTTTAATGCAAACATAAAACTTTCTGTTTTCATAGGGAGACGCAATCAAATTGTTGAAAACGACGGTCTAGACCTCCCGATGTTCAGCTTATCCGCATTAAGTGTTGCAACCAGCAACTTCTCAATCAATAACAAGCTTGGAGAGGGAGGTTTTGGAGCAGTTTATAAGGTAATATTCGTTTTTTGAATTGGTGTACTGATTAAATTGGAAATATTTAAAGGTATACTTGTGTAGGGAGTTCTTGAGGATGGACAAGAAATTGCAGTCAAACGGCTTTCGTTAGGTTCTAATCAAGGAGACGAAGAGTTCAAGAACGAAGTTATTTTCATTTCCAAGCTTCAACATAGAAATCTTGTCAAAATTTTAGGTTATTGCATTGAAGGGATGGAAAAATTACTAGTTTACGAGTATATGCCTAACAGCAGCCTCGATTTCCTTCTATTTGGTAAGTTACATGTTGAACATTTTATGCAATTACAGATTCCGTTCATGCTTTAAAAAAACCAAGTAATGTTTCTTTAAATTTTGTTACAGATGAAACAAAAAGCAAAAGACTTGATTGGCCACAACGATTCCATATTATCAATGGAATCGCTCGAGGTCTACTTTATCTTCATCAAGATTCTCGACTTCTGATCATCCATAGAGACCTTAAAGCTGCCAACATTTTACTGGATAGTGATATGAACCCAAAGATATCAGATTTTGGCCTTGCAAGAAGCTTTGGAGGAACTAATACCACCACCAATACTAACAAAGTTGTTGGGACATAGTAAGATTTCATAATACCCAAACATTATTGTATGATGCATATATATTAAATCTAACCCATATATAATTTTTGATGTAGTGGATATATGTCACCAGAGTATGCAGGGGATGGGATCTTTTCCATAAAATCAGATGTATTTAGCTTTGGTGTTTTGATGTTGGAGATTGTAAGTGGAAAGAAAAATAGAGGATTTTATGATGAAGCTACATTTCACAATCTTCTTGGACATGTAAGCGAAATGAATAATTGACTTGCGAGTTTAATAAAAGTTACAGTTTGATGATAGTTGAATGTTAACGGGTCGATTTGCAGGCATGGACACTCTACAATGAAAAAAAGACCTTGGATTTAGCTGATCCATCATTGGTGAAATCGAGCTACATACATGAATTGTTGCGGTGTATTCATGTTGCTTTGTTGTGCGTTCAACATAACTCGGATGATAGACCAAATATATCTGTAGTGGTTACGATGTTGAGTGGCGAAGGTAAATTGCCTGATCCAGAACAACCTGGTTTTTACACTGAAGAAGATGCTAAATTTGGGCCAGAAACTTCATATGGTATGCAGACACAAAGCTCAAACAATGAATCAACGTTTACACATGTTGAATTTAGATAGCAAAGATAACCATTTTAGGTATTTGGAGGCGTAGTTTTGTACACCAAATAACGTGTGGAAAAATAAAGTTACGAGGCGTCAACAAAATTCTAAATTCAATTTACTTGCTGTGTATGGTCTCTTTTTTGTTGAGTACTCGGTCACTTGTAATGATCTTGTAATGTATGTGACCAATTGACCATCTCATTTTTTAATGGAAAATTTGTATATATTTCTTTTTTATCCCTACACCGTTCAAAGTATTAAAGTATTACATACTTAAAAAGATGAGGAAAAAGTACTCGACCATCTCATTTAAAGTATTAAACCGTTAAAAAGATGAGGAAAAAGGTGTACATTGTTGACTCTATTTTCCAGTCCAACAAAGTAGGCCAATATGGATAACAAGTTCACTTTACTATAGTCTGATTTCATCAAAGCCCACTAAGCGCATATGACACATCTTAATCTATCATCTCGAACCTTTTTAGCCCATTTCAAGTTAAAGTCAAGCCTACAACCAAATCAGAAGCAGGCCTAGTCAGGTTCAGTAATTTAGAATGGAATCTGTAGCCTATTGTATTTTCAAGAATAATTCATTTCAGTATAGTCATAGACTCATAAAATGCATTACTCAAAATGAATATAAGAAGATTAGTACAATCACCTTAACCCTTAAACCCTTTATATTATAATTGTTCTTAGTAATTTTTTTAATACCATATGAAACATGTTTCCTCCATTTACTCTCCTTTGTCATATCTGCAACTACTACGTACTATGTATTGAAATCGACGTCGTTAATATTTTTGTATAATATAGCGCTAAATATTGTAAATGAGGATCATGAAAATATTCCTGCCAAGAAGAGCAGAGGTAAAGAAATGATTGGCCAAAATGGAAAGACGCAATTAAGGAAGAATTGAATTCTCTTACGAAACGAGAAGTTTTTGGACTGGCAGTCCATATACCTAAAGGTGTAAAACCGGTGGGATATAAGTTGGTCTTTGTGCGTAAGAGAAATGAGAAAAATGAAATTGTGAGATATAAAGCTCGATTGGTTGCACAAGGTTTCTCACAAAGACCTTGAATTGACTATGAGGAGACATATTCTCCGGTGGTGGATGCAACAACTTTTCGATATCTTATTAGTCTGGTAGTACAATAAGGAATTGATTTGCGTCTAACGGATGTCGTGACTGCCTAGTATGGCTCACTTGATATATAAATTTACATGAAACTTGCACTAGTCATGTAAAGGAAGTTCTCGAGAACATTATTCGATCAAATGAAACAAATATTTATACGGGCTAAAGCAATTTGGACGTATGTGGTTTAATCGTCTTAGTGAGTATCTATTGAAAGAAAGATATAAAAATGATCCTATTTGCCCATGCATCTTTACTAAAAGATCCGGATCTCAATATGTAATAATTATTGTATGTGGATGATTTGAAGATCATAGGAACTCCCAAAGAGCTTCCTAAAGCAGTTGAGTACTTAATACGTGGATTTGAGATGAAAGATCTTGGAAAGATAAAATTTTGTACAAAATGAACATCTTAAGGATGGAATCCTTGTGCACCAAGAAGCTTACATAGAAAAGGTGTTGAAAAGATTTTATATGGACATATATCATCCACTGAGCACTCCAATGGTGGTAAGGTCACTAGATGTTGAAAACGACCCCTTTCGACCTCCGAAGGATAATGAAGAAATTCTTGGTCTAGAGCTACCCTACTTGAGTACGGTTGGGGCATTGATGTTTCTCGTTGGTCATACGCAACATGGTATCTCATTTTCTTTGAATCTATTAGCGAGATATAGCTCATGTCCTACAATAAGACATTGGAGTGGAATAAAACAAATATTTCGCTACCTTCAAGGTATTAAAAATATGGGTTTATATTTTACTAACCAATGCAAAACTAGCTTAGTTGGTTTTGCAGATGCAGGGTACATGTCCGACCCACATACTGGTCAATCTCAAACTGGGTATGTTTTCACAAGTGGCGGTACAACAATTTCTTGGCATTTAGTAAAGCAAACAATCACAGCCACCCCATCAAATCATGTGGAGATTCTAGCAATTCATGAAGCAAGTCGAGAGTGTGCATAGTTACGAAATGTGATACATCAAATCCGTGATTCTTGTGGTATTTCTTTTGGACCGGAGGTACCTACAATATTATATGAAGACAATACAGCATGCATCGCTCAGCTTAAAGAAGGATACATCAAAGGTGATCGAATCAAACATATTGCACCAAAGTTATTCTTTACTCATGACTTAGAGAAATGTAGAGATATCAAGATACAACAAGTCCGTTCAAGCGAGAATTTGGCAGATCTATTTACCAAGGCACTTCCTAATTCTACATTTCAGAAGCTTGTTCGTGATATTGGGTTGCGTCGACTTGATGAGCTCACTTGATGTACTCATCAGGGGGAGGGAAATAAGCGCTGCACTCTTTTTCCCTTAGTTATGGTTTTATCCCACTGGGTTTCCCTAACAAGGTTTTTAATGATGCAGCATCCCCACGCGTATTGAAAGATTTTGTACACTTTTTCCTTCACTAGGATTTTGTTCCATTGGATTTTACCTAGTAAGGTTTTAACGAGGCATAAGTATTTTTGTAATGGACACCCAAGGGGGAGTGTTATGGATAAATATGGTTGTCCATATCTATAAGATATAGATTAGATTAATTAGAGTCCTACTAGAATACCTCATTGTACTCTATATATACTCTATATGGATCATATGAATAATATCTCTCTCTCTTCTCTCTTCTTTAATTTACAACAAAATGTCCTTTTTTATATATAAAAAAATAAGGTCCCGTAAAGAATAGTTTCCATTAGTAAAAGTTACAACGGTTAACGATTTTCAACTTTTTTTTTTAATCTTTAAGTTTCATATTTTTTGTGGTTTGAAAGGGTTAAACCATAAAAGTTTAAAACTTTTAAATTACAGAGGAAAAAAGCTCAAGCCTCTCAATACGCTCGGATGCACCGCGCCAAACACACCGCGAAACAAAATTAAAATTTTTAGAATTAAATCGTTATTAATCTAAATTAATACTCCGTAGTAGTAATAGCGTTAGAGCACGTCGGCCGTCGCGTGCACAAGTGACAACAACAACGACAACGAGTGTCGTTAGAGCAGCGTTAGCCTAATGCGACGTCCAAAGTACAAACCGACATTTATATACAAACGTATATCTAATCTAATCTATCTAAATACAATTAAAAATAGATATTGGTATCATTATCTTACACGCGGCACACTAATCTTCTCCTTTCTAACCGTTAAAAACGTTTATTTATAAACCTAACGACACAATTGTTTGAAACGTTTTCTCTAAATAAAAAGTGATGTTTATCTCCCCCACTATATAGCCACCGTTCTACAAATTTTGCTCCCTACCACCCCTTTTGTGACACCCGACGATTTAGGTCAACTGTTAGACCTAAGCTAGGACTCTAATTACGTGTATTTAGATGTGATTTAGGCTAAATGCTTGTAATTACTTGTAACTATTTGTATATTTATGTTAATATACATCTACGTAATTATTTAAAATTACGCTTACGCAATTTGATGAAATTGTGCGAAATAACCGGACGAAGTCCGCCTAATTATACGACGTTGGTGAAAACATTTTTATAAATAACTTTAATCCATTCTTAGAAGTTATTTATCACTTATTATTATTTTGTTAAAATAATACACGAAAAACCTTGACGTTTTGGTTAAAACGTCTCAAACGCAACGAAAACGCGCGAATTTAATTCGGTAACCAAATAAACGTCAATAATTAATTTGACAACTTAAATTAAGTATTTTAAATAATACTTCAATAAAAATTTACCCAAAATATATTGCGTCTTAAATCGATAACAAAAACGGGCAAAAATAACGTTACGCAATTTAACCTCCGTAAAACGAGCACGCAAATCGAGACCGATAAATTAACGGAACATTTTTATAAATGTTCCAAGTATTTTAAACTTTTATATCAATTAAGAATATCAAAATTTAAATCGTTGATTAAACACGTACAATTAACGTTTTACGTACGAATAAACATCGAAACAATCGGGTAAATGAACGGGAAACATAACAAATTAAACGGTAAATAAGAAAATGACTAAAATACCCCTTGTGGGCCCCCTTGGTCGTTCTCCCCTTCCCCCATGTGACCCCATGTGCTCCACCACCCTCACCACCTCTCTTTGTTCATGCAAAGGAATCATCCACTCTTACACTCCACTCCATAACACTTCATCATTTCTCACTTTTTCTCTCAAGAAAACACCTCCATTTTCTTCTCAAAATCTGAGAAAAACACAGCCCTCAAACACCCAAATTATCATCACCATTAAATCATCATCATACTTGCAAGATCAAGAGGAGGAAACAAGCACAAGATCATCATTTTCTTCATCAACTTCATCTCCTTCCTTTGTTCTTCATTTTGTTGGTATAAATCCCACCACTCTCTCTTCAAATTTACTTGCATGATGTTTATTTATGTATTATCTAGCTCATCTAACTTGAATATGTCCAAATCAATGGTTAAAAATCGTTTTTATGAATCATACACAATCATGCAACAATCTGTCTTCAAATACACAGGTCACAAAAATGGTCGTAACTTGAGTTCTAGGAAGAATTAGATAACGAATGTTTTTTTAAAAGTTGCGTATTGAAAATATCTACAACTTTCGTGTTTTACACTTTTTCCATATCTGTCCGTATTTTTGGCTATAATCTGATCTTTGAGTCTGGTCTGGAAGTTTTCGAAAACCGAGTTCGGTTCCTTCGCGAATTTATTTAAATATGTAAATGGACACTATAGTTTCTGTAAAAATTATATGTTAGACCAGAAACATTGATGATCAATTGGTAAAATTTGTGAGACTTGATTTAGACTAGAAGTGATAGAAATTAAATGGCGAACCAAACCGACAAAAGTCGAAAATTATGAAATCTTAATATCTTAAGTTGCATGTTTAAAACCGACACTTAGGGCGAACGCCGACACGAACCAACAAATTTTATGGACTCTATAAACTGATGTATGGGTTAGGTAAAAGTTTCGGGTCAAACCGGGTAGGTTTGACCAAGTCAACAAAAACGGCTCGGTTTCTAAAAACGACAAAACTTACTATTTTTGGAAAGTGGTAACAAAAATGGGTTTGGGTGACTTAGTTAGTAACTTGGACCTAAAAACTAAACTTAGAAAGTTTCCCGAATTAGAAACCGACATATAAATTGGAAGTGTCTCATGAAGTGACTCATAAAATCAGAAGTGACTCTATAAGTGACTCATAAATTGAGAAGTGACTCATAAAATCAGAAGTGACTCTATAAGTGACTCATAAATTGAGAAGTGACTCATAAAATCAGAAGTAACTCTATAAGTGACTCATAAATTGAGAAGTGACTCATAAAATCAGAAGTGACTCTATAAGTGACTCATAAATTGAGAAGTGACTCATAGTTTGACCAGGTTTGACCAGTCTGAACAGGTTTGACTAGGTTTGACCAGGTTTGACCAGTTGACCAGTTTGACCAAGTTTGACCAGTTTTG
Source organism: Helichrysum umbraculigerum (assembly GCA_949592205.1). Taxonomy (NCBI): domain Eukaryota; kingdom Viridiplantae; phylum Streptophyta; class Magnoliopsida; order Asterales; family Asteraceae; genus Helichrysum; species Helichrysum umbraculigerum. The sequence continues at coordinate 388,655,168 of CATIUR010000001.1, forward strand.
ACCAACGAGTTGACCAACTTTGACCTATGGTTTAAGGCTTATACAAACTAAAATAATCTATTTGCAACACACGATTTATACTACTGAATAGTATACAACAAAACAAATTTGATAATAATGTCTAAATGAATTATTATTACAAACTTTCACCAACGGGTCATACACGTTTTTGATAAACGAACTTGAACAACTTAATTGGATATACTAGTTGATGAACTAGCTCTAGGTGGACATTAACCCCCCACCTACACGATTGGCTTAAGTGGACATTGACCCCCACTTATACAATCGCTATATATGGTCTTATAAGACATCTACTTACACAACCTTATACGTTTAGGACGTTAGAAGATTGCGCTTTGGACTTTGCTTGCTATTTGATTATTGCTTGCTACCTGCTTAACTCTGGTGAGTTTCATAGCCCCCTTTTTACTTGTTTGAACTGTTTTGGGGTGAGAATACATGCACTATTTTATGAACTGAGATGTGAACTGTTGTTAGGAAAACACTTATACGTATTGCATGAGTTACTTTCTTTTCCACTAAGGACAATACAATCATATAAATCTGTTGATTTACGCAAGCAATATTGCGGTAAAGCAATATAAAACGATATTGCGGTAAAGCAATACAAAACGATATTGCGGTAAAGCAATACAAAACGATATTGCGGTAAAGCAATACAAAACGATATTGCGGTAAAGCAATACAAAACGATATTGCGGTAAAGCAATACAAACATTTCGATATTGTGGTAAAGCAAGACAAACTATTAAATCTTGTGATTTACAAATACGATATTGGCAATAGTATACATTATTATCTTTGCATACGTGCAACACACTTACTTATCGTGGTTTAGCGATACAATTTTGGTAAACTTGTGTTTCATACCAATATTTTGGACAACTGTTTAACAAACCTATGAACTCACTAACTTTATGTTGACCTTTTAGCATGTATTTCTCAGGTTCACAGACGCTGTAGGACTTCCCGCAGGAAACAAGGCAGTAGGATGCTTTTGGAAAGCATTAGCTCGAGTCGCATGTTTTCACAAACAACAAGAGATTAGATTGCATTACGATATTTTGTATCAACATTTATGTATTAGAAATCTCTAACGGTTTATGCGAACTCCAGATATTTTGTAAACATTTGAATTATGGTAATGTAATATTTTTCAAAACGTCTCATATAGAGGTCGTTTGTTTTAATCTTTGTGTTGTGATATTTAATTTGGTTGTAGCCCCCGTGACACCTAATACTTCCGCTGCCACGTGTTTCGGGGGTGCGACAGATTGGTATCAGAGCCTAAGGTTATAGCGAACTAGGATTGCATTAGTGACCTAGACTATAACCGTTAGGTTAGTATTCCTTGTTTGGTATGACTGGTTCAACGATTGCATCAATTGAATTTAATTTAACATAGCCTGATCAACTATGTACAATTAAACGAGATTCGATGCAAGACCTGAAATGGTTATAGTGAACGAGAATACAGTAGCAGACGTAGACCGAGGATAGAACGGGACCAACCTTTATACGTGCTTATGTGCTAGGCTTTTATGTGTATATATATGTATATATATGTATAATCTTAGGAACACTAAACTTATTTGCCACCCTTCACGGCAACCACTCCCACAACTACGTCACCCAACTCTGAAAACGAGGCTCTAGCCTTACTCACTACTGTGGTGTTTCCATGGTACCCGCTCGCCCAACCGAATCGGGCAATGATATAATCGAATAGGACTCACTTGAGGAGAATCTACCTAAGGATTCGCCAACCAAACAAGTGACACCTACTTCACCCTCTTCCTCCTGCTCTCATCATAATCGTTCGAGAACACGTATGGAATTAGAACCTCGTAAGGATTCGTCATCTAGGCGCGTTACATTTACTCCGTCTACTTCACACCCTTCCTTCCCACTTTTATCGTAGACCTATGAATCGCGTGCGTTACGCACGACTAGAAGGACAGACAAACCTCTTCGAACTAGACCTTATCCTATTCACACTACCTACTCGAAATAATATCTCCAACACTTGGATGGATTCCAACGACTTAGGTATGACTCGGTTTATGACTTTAACTACTCTGAACACAAACAATCTTAATAACAACTTAATCATTTCGATCACTACTGCAATGGATGCTAGCAGCTACGGAATTACCAACTATCTTGACCAAACATCTTTACTAAACACTTGTTCATTTCGAAACAATAACGTAGTCATGACTGACTACCTTGAAAACACTACTCGGTCATTATTATGACTACATCTGAATCTTGTAACTAATTCACTGTTTTAATAGAACTCCCTCTCGAAAAGATGGCCAACTCCACTATGAACCGAATATATTATCTCTTAATATTGCGCCTTATTGGTCACTGATCATATTACCTTGTACCGATTAATCGTCATATTGTGATGTCACGTATTATTTTAAGCACGTCTACGATAATCTTAGCTTTCATTTAAGGTCTCATCCATTCTTTTATCTCCTTTCGTTTAAGAACACGCCACTACGAGAATCAACGGAAAGTTTTAACACCCTACAATAACAAGAGTTCTCAACAGATTTCTACCAACTCAAGTTTTCAAAGAAATATCATAGAATTTTCACTGAACATCTACATGGAATTGTTTACAACCTATAAATTTTTAACTCGTTCCTAATAGACTGAAATTTTCAACGTCTTGTCGACGACAAGAGTTTCCAACATATTCAATTGGCTAAAGTTTCCAATGGACATTAGGTTTTCAAACAAATTTTTATCAAAGGAAATTGTTTCGACAAATTTTACATCGGCTCCCCCACAAAATGTCTCATAAAGATTTTTGAAATTTATAAATTACTTGTCGGTACAAAGCTCAAATCTTGAAATGTTTATCAAAATTTCATTGACGTTTTATTAGACAAAAACTTTATATAGGAGTAAACACATGACTTTCACTCAGACTTTCTAAAGACAAGATCGCAATGTAGGTAATATAGATGATAACGTTAATTTAACTGAAAATGATACCGGCAGTTTTATGATAAAACATGAGATAGATACAACTCCATTTATATACCATAAATTTATGTAACTTTAGAGGCTAAACCCTCTTTTTACAAATTCATAGTTTTAATAAAACAATTTTCTCGTAAGTAATGGCAAGTCCCACTATAGACAAACACATGTCTGACGACAACCAACTCTGTGATGAACCAACGACATTCCCATACCTACTCACTGTAGATGACGATATTTCTTGATAACTTAACTATTTCACTCTTATTCGATACTGGACGAGTTTAGTCCACTACACGATCACACCCAACCGATTTAGAACTTGCACTATGAACTTAGCAAGCAAATTCTTCCATAGACCTTAGGGAATACGACCTACGTTTTCTAACGACTTTTACATTACATTAGACCAATTGCAGGTCTCTTTTATACATATGGGAAATGCGTTTCCAACAATTTATATTGGATTTAATCCAACTGACTGTTCACACTCACTACGAACCACATAGGAATGTTTTCCTACTACGAACCACATAGGAATGTTTTCCTACTACGAACCATATAGGAATGTTTTCCTACTACTACGAACCTTATAGTAAATGACCTTACTACGACTGACTATTTAGGAATAATTGTCCTACTAATAGTACACGGAGATAATTCTCCAAGCGTATACAAATGGATGCGTTGCATCACAACAATGAACTTTCCTTTCGTGGACTTAGTTAAACGTCAGAATTACTCAAACTTTCGCTAGATCCCACACAAACTATGACTACAAACTAATTTCGGGACGAAATTCTCCTAACAGGGGTAAAGCAATACAAAACGATATTGCGGTAAAGCAATACAAAACGATATTGCGGTAAAGCAATACAAAACGATATTGCGGTAAAGCAATACAAACATTTCGATATTGTGGTAAAGCAATACAAACTATTAAATCTTGTGATTTACAAATACGATATTGGCAATAGTATACATTATTATCTTTGCATACGTGCAACACACTTACTTATCGTGGTTTAGCGATACAATTTTGGTAAACTTGTGTTTCATACCAATATTTTCGACAACTGTTTAACAAACCTATGAACTCACCAACTTTATGTTGACCTTTTAGCATGTATTTCTCAGGTTCACAGACGCTGTAGGACTTCTCGCAGGAAACAAGGCAGTAGGATGCTTTTGGAAAGCATTAACTCGAGTCGCATGTTTTCACAAACAACAAGAGATTAGATTGCATTACGATATTTTGTATCAACATTTATGTATTAGAAATCTCTAACGGTTTATGCGAACTCCAGATAATTTGTAAACATTTGAATTATGGTAATGTAATATTTTTCAAAACGTCTCATATAGAGGTCGTTTGCTTTAATCTTTGTGTTGTGATATTTGATTTGGTCGTAGCCCCCGTGACACCTAATACTTCCGCTGCCACGTATTTCGGGGGTGCGACACCTTTGAAATGCTTCACATGTTTTTAACCAATTCAAAAAAGCTTCCAAATGATATTATTTAATTGAATTTGAAATATTTAAAAAGATTAAAGATAATATAGTTTCTACGGTTATCCAATATCATTAGAGGTGAGGGTTATCTTCGTTATTGTAAAAATCGTTTTCAATTTCAATATACGTACATTTTTTTCAAAAAAATATGTCAAAATTATTAAAATTTTATAATATACAAATTAAAGTTGTATAACACAACTTTTATAACGATGTTTATCACATATTTATCGATGGATATACATACATACGACACTCAACGGCATTGCGATTTCTATCCCTTCCACTCTCCCTGATCTGCGTAATTCTCCGGTCCCTCCCTTTAATTGTGTGTTTTTTAGTATGTGTTATTAACATAGTTGTTAAACTCTTGCGATTCACGAGTTGACTCTTACGAGTCGGCTCAGAAATTCAAAAAACAAGGCGACTCGGACCCCGACTCGTAAATGGCTTTGACTATTACGAGTCATTTATTGACTCTTCCGAGTCGTGGGTGACTCTTACGAGTCTTGGGTGTAACATCCAAATTTCGGGTCTAGTAGTATTTTAATATTTTCTGACTTTGGTGTATTATTTGATGTGTCAGAAAATAGGGTTCTTGTATTATTTAAATATAATAGGGAAAAAAGTCAAATAATTTATGGTGACTAATATATTAATGAATGGTTTAATTTAATTTAGTTGACGGTAAAATAAAATAATATTTTCTTGCAAATGGTTTTTAAGTTCCAAGCAATAGATTTAGAAGGGGACAAAACTAGTGTACACATACTTTAATATATGTGTAAAAAACTCGTCTGAGACTTCCCCAAAATTCCAGAAAAATCGATTGAGAGCCAGAGGCTTCAAGAACCCTAAATCTAAACCTAGTTCTTCAATAATCACCAAGTTCTTGTGAAATCATTTCTTCTTCTTCTTGATTTTTGGTACGGTTGAACTAAGAACACCATAGGGATGATTCTAAATTCTTGGAACAAGGTTTTTGATGAAATTGAGGCTAGAGAATTGTGGATTAAGCTTCAAAAACGTGATTTGATCCTTCTATCATCATCATAAACAACTTGTAAGTGTTGATTTCTTGATTTCTTATAAACTTGAAAATGGGTTTTTGTGAATTTGATAGAATTAAGATGATTCATGTGGAATTGAGGTTGGAAATGATGATATAGTTGTTAATTGATGCTTATTCTATGATTATAACATATCCCTTAGTTGAGAATTGAAGAAATTGACTAAGTGTTCTTGAGGGTTGTGATGATCATAATGATTTTATAAGTTTGATGAATTAAATGATGGAATTAGTATGGTTTAGTAGTGAAAACACTTAATTGATAGGTAAGAAGTAAAATTATAAGTTAGTTGGTTGATTTTCCACTAAGCTCATAATTTGAGTTTTGGTGATTGTTGAGGTTAGAGGTTAATAACTTTAGTAATGGATTAATGATGTTGATTAGTGATGAGTTGGTCAAGTTGAAGTTAAAAAGTGATTATCTTGATAACTAATCAAGATTTATTTGATGATTAAGGAGGAAGTGGTAACTTAGTTGGCTAATTACTCATTAAACTTAATATTTGTGATTTGATAAATTGGTTTTATGATGTTAATTGGTTATTCATAATCTATAGATGAAGTATGTTGAATTGTTGTAAATAGATAACAAATTTATGGAAATGATGGTATTATATTGGATATTAAATATGTTGTTTGATGAAGATGAATTAATACGATGTTATATATATATATATATTTTAAAACAAGTAACTAACTTGTTCTATTTTGTTGTAATTCCAGTTGAGCAGAAGACTCAGTGATATTAGACTACTGAGTGGATGCCTGAGGTGGTCGGTGAGTGGATCTCTAATCCTCAGTATAACTTGGTTGTAACGAGTTTGGTTACAACAAGTAACATATTATTACGATTGTAGTTGCCATGATGATTATTATAGTTAGTAATAATATGGTTGATATAATAACGTTGACCTGATGAATATGTGATTTGTTGACTATGTGATCACTGGACTTGTTGTTGGCCTTCGGGCATCAGTTGTTAATGAGGTCAACGAGTTGTTGAACTGTTGGTTGGGCTAGTCGGTTATTCAAGGTTTAACACACCTCCTGTGTTAGTTGAGAATAACCACTAGCTATCGGTCTCGTCCGTTATGGCCATACGGATATGGTTGGGTAAGTGTTCTTGGGGAGCCTCCCGGGTATTATGGTTATCCCCAGAGCCACCGATGCCTCATTATGAAGTTAGTTGCTTGTTGAATAGTTGCTTTGATGATAAGTTGACCAGTTGAACAGTTGCCCTGTTGCTTTGCTAAATGGTGGTATTGTCTACTTTGTTGGTTATGTGTTAATTGTTGTATGCAAAGTTGTTGAGCTAAGTTAGCCTGTTGATTAGTTATCTACTCACTTAGCGTTATGCTAATCCCCCACATTAACACTTCTTGCAGGTTTCGGTTTGAATAATGGGTGTGCAAGAAGTTGGGCTAGCAGGAATGTTTGACCACGAGGCAATACTCTGATAAGGGATTTGTATAATATAATGTTTTAAAATGTTTTATATAACACCTCGGTTGAATAAATTATGTTTTGAAAAGGTTGAAGTTTATAAGTTGATAAAACGATGTAAATTATCACTATCTATTTGGACTTACGCTTCCGATTGACTTTATTTAAATTAGTAGAAATGAGGGGTGTTATAAGTTGGTATCAGAGCATAGGTTTGGGTGAATTGGACATTGCAATGTGTTCAATCCCAAATCTATGGTAGTGTCAAGTCAAACATTCCTGGGAGTGCGGGATTAATAGTTGCATGAGAAATTAGTTGTTGCAAATGTACTAACCTATAACATGTTGCAAAAGTGTTGTTTTGTTGCAGAGACGGAGGAATGTGAGAAACCGAAGGGTATTCTCAATGATTCCTCAATACTCGTGGGCCTAAATGTATCAGGTACTTTTCGATAAGCTTAATGTATTTAAATAAGCTTGAATTGTTTACTTGCTATGGTATGAGTAGTAGTAAAATTAATCGAGTTAGACTGATATGAATCCCCAGTTGTGAGTCGTTGATGATTATTACTTGTTAATAAGATGATAGAAATATTAATGGGTAATTTTGAATGAACTTGAAGTAATTGAATTGTGTAGATACATTGTTGAATAAGGTGTAATAGTTGTGTTATGGGAAGTTAAAGGTATCTACAATATGAAAATAAAGTATGAGTGATTATAGATCTTTGTTAATTTGATATATGATAAATTGAATTATTATGACTCGTGAAATTAATGAGATGTTGATATATCTCAACTAATAAGTTTGGAGTTGTGTGGTTATCCAAATTAGAAAGTGTCTATTGAATGGAAGGGTGCATTTGACTTGGAAAGGTCAAAGTGAATGTGGTTGTGTCAAACTTGATGATAGTTGTGTTATACAGTAATGAATGTGGCTAAATATTTATGTGTTTGGCAATGATCATGATTTCGGATGAATTATGATCTACGTAATAAAAAGTTGTAAAATTAGAAAGTAAAAGTGGTCAACTAGTTTTTATATGTGTTGACAAGTTTGTAAGAAGTCAAAGTTGAAAACTTATAGTAATTAGTATAAGTTTGATGATTTTATGTGAATTTGGTGTTTCAAGGTTATAATGTGACACAGGTAGTGGAAGTGAAGTTGTTTAACTTGGTAAAGTCAAAGAAGTGTGAAATGGGTGTTAAATTAGTGAACATATTGGTTTAAACCCAAATGGGTTGTTAAAGTGCCCAAATAGGTCACTTGATGGTTAAAAGGTTAAAATGTGTAGTGGTCTGATTAAGAAGACTGTTAAAGTGACTTTAAGTCATAAAGATAGTAGTAAAAGGTGATGAAAATGATTTGGGTAGTCAATGTGGTTATTTTCTTAAAAGTGCCCAATTGGACCCCTAAACGGGTCAACGAGTGAAAATACGATAGGAAGGATATATTGGGGTAATGAATATGCCCACACGTCTTAAATATATATAGAAACATGTTGGTAAAGGGTTGAAGTCTGAAACCAAGCCATTTGGAATATGGCGTGTCCGCTAAAATGGTCGGAAATGGCCTAAAATTGGTTATACGTCCGTTTTCTCGTAAAACGTGTAAATTGAAAAAGTGGAAAAATGAAAAGTTGCATTTTGATTATATAAAAGTGCCTGCAAAATTTCAGACCTTAATTCTTTACGGTTTGTGAGATATGCGTATTTGAATTTCGCATTTTTGCACTAAGTTGTGCAGGCTGCTGTACAGACAAGGGACCCGGCGGCTGGGTGTGTAAACCCGGCGGCTTAAGGGTGTCAACCGGCGGCTGGTCACCCAAGCCGGCGGCTGCTATAGCTTTTATACGGCAAAATTTTTCTGTTACCAAAAATTTAATTCACCCGGCGGCTGGACACTTTAACCCGGCGGCTAAGGGTCTGAAACCGGCGGCTCACCTATAGAAGCCGGCGGTTTGTGGGTATTTACAGGATTAAAATATTTTTTTACGTTTTTCGACGTTCGACGTAACGTTTGACGTAGAAATTTCCGCTAGAAAATTTCGGTGTCCGATTAAGACGAAATTTACATGTCCACTCAAAAACGGCCCAACGGTCAAAGCTCATGCTTTGTCATGAGCCCTGTCAGTTTTCGGCACTTCGGGGTCGTTTGGGGCCCGAAAATCGCGTTTTATTGTTTTTCGAATCTTATTTCGAACTTTTAGCTTACGTTTTGTTTTGGGCTTTTGTTTCATTGAGCCCAGAGATCATTCCTGTGACTATATGTAATATTAAAAGTTGATTTAAGAGGTCCACATATTTTATGGTGTATGCGTCGGTTGTAGGCCGTTTATTTAACTGCAAAATATACCAGTAAATGGTATTGTTGATTGTTACTACCAAGAATTAGTAAACATTGATTAGATAAGCATGTGAACTATATTATGTGGATTAATTAAAATGTGATGAAGTAGTTATATTACTTAGAGTATTATAAAATGTTGAATTAAACGTTTTAAGAGATTAAGAAATAAGCACATGAGCTTATATAGATGAATTAGTTGAACATGATGAAGTAACTGAATTATGCAAAAGTATTAAAAAAGTATTAAATTGAGCATTTTAAGAAGTAGAGGATAAGTGCATGAGCTTATAATTATGTGATGATCGAATATGAAATGCTCAATTATAAATTAACAAAAGGTTTATAGATTGATGATTATGTGTTAAATATTACACCTTGTATTGATGAAATGTTGGTACTGAAGGTACTAGAAGTATTAATTGTTATACTAGTAGTTTAATCGGAAATCGGGTAATAAAGAGGTTGTACATGTATTAGACATTACCCTATGTTAATAATATATATTGAAAATGGTGTTGAATGTCTATGTTGAATATTCCTACCTGATGATACAAGTAATGTATATTATAAGTGATAGGTTGAAAATAATAGCAAGTTAATAATTGGGGATATACTTGCTATTACAGGTTGTCAAAGTATGTAAACTGTTGATATCAGTGTTATGATATATGTTAGAGTAAAGATTAATGACTTGAAGATGAATGGTATGAAGTTGCCTGAGAATGAAGTGTGACTGACATAATATGACGACGTCTGGCCAACGTATTTATATTATGCCATATCACATGAAGTTGTTGAGGCTACTAAGTACCAGAAAAAGTTAAGTGGTTGTAAATTAACAGGTAGGATATGTTGACTTGTAGTTGGGTGATAGTCAATGATTGACTAAAAGAAAAGAATAATAGACTGTTAATCTGTTGTTGCTAATGTTGTATTGAACAAGTGATGTGTATAGGTGATGCATTGCCAAAAGTATGAATTAAAAGTTGATTTAAGCGAAGTAGAGGTCAGTTGACTTTGAATAATTTGGTTGTTAATAATGTTGAATAGATGATTAATGATAGCACCTTGTGTTGTTGAAATACCATTGATGATGGTACATGGTATAACAGGTGTTGTCGTAGCATCCAAATTGGTGTGATAGGATGCTAGTTGATTATATAATAATAGTTTTAACCATAAGAATTGACCTCTACCTATTGCTTATTATTTATTCTATATGTGATTATGATTATATGAATTGTGATTCTTTGCGAATAAGAGTTTCATATAATCAAGTTATATTTGTAATTACAGGATGTAAAGTTGAAATTAGTTACTTGCAAAAGTGAAAATCTCTAACAAGTTGTTAGTTGTAAATTGAGTTTAACTGTTATTGTTAATGTGTATGTTGTGGTATTCCTTACCACTTGTTGCAATTGTTGTAGAGTTAAAATATTCATATGAATATGTGCATATGGAAAGAATCGAAAGAGTATATGTATATAAATAAGTTATTCAAGGGAGTAATGTATGATATGTATATGATGTGATTAAGTATTTGATGATATGATACTGGTTGTTCGATGGTGTCCTTTATGATAGTAAATTAAAGTACAACTTAAGTGTTTGGGTGAATTTAGGTGAAATACATATGAGTGATGTATAAGCTGATCAAATAGTATATGATTATATAAATCCAGGGATATATCTTTGATGTTGGGTAATGGAAAGATATGCACATGATGATACCCTTGGGTGAATTAAATTGTAACTACATTTTGGGTGTATAGTAATAAACAAGGAAGTGGTTAGAAGTGTATAAGAATATGCCTAGTGATTTAAACAGTCATACATATTGTATGCATATAGTGATGAACATACATGTAGTTGGAATTGTAAAAGGGGTATAGTCTTATTAAATTGAAGATATAATATAAGATGAAGCTCTCATGAGAAGTGAGAGTTAGTATGTGATTGAGTTTCCAAGATCAATTAGGGATGATCAGATTTCGAGGACGAAATCTCCTAAGGGGGGGAGATTTGTAACATCCAAATTTCGGGTCTAGTAGTATTTTAATATTTTCTGACTTTGGTGTATTATTTGATGTGTCAGAAAATAGGGTTCTTGTATTATTTAAATATAATAGGGAAAAGAGTTAAATAATTTATGGTGACTAATATATTAATGAATGGTTTAATTTAATTTAGTTGACGGTAAAATAAAATAATATTTTCTTGCAAATGGTTTTTAAGTTCCAGGCAATAGATTTAGAAGGGGACAAAACTAGTGTACACATACTTTAATATATGTGTAAAAAACTCGTCTGAGACTTCCCCAAAATTCCAGAAAAATCGATTGAGAGCCAGAGGCTTCAAGAACCCTAAATCTAAACCTAGTTCTTCAATAATCACCAAGTTCTTGTGAAATCATTTCTTCTTCTTCTTGATTTTTGGTACGGTTGAACTAAGAACACCATAGGGATGATTCTAAATTCTTGGAACAAGGTTTTTGATGAAATTGAGGCTAGAGAATTGTGGATTAAGCTTCAAAAACGTGATTTGATCCTTCTATCATCATCATAAACAACTTGTAAGTGTTGATTTCTTGATTTCTTATAAACTTGAAAATGGGTTTTTGTGAATTTGATAGAATTAAGATGATTCATGTGGAATTGAGGTTGGAAATGATGATATAGTTGTTAATTGATGCTTATTCTATGATTATAACATATCCCTTAGTTGAGAATTGAAGAAATTGACTAAGTGTTCTTGAGGGTTGTGATGATCATAATGATTTTATGAGTTTGATGAATTAAATGATGGAATTAGTATGGTTTAGTAGTGAAAACATTTAATTGATAGGTAAGAAGTAAAATTATAAGTTAGTTGGTTGATTTTCCACTAAGCTCATAATTTGAGTTTTGGTGATTGTTGAGGTTAGAGGTTAATAACTTTAGTAATGGATTAATGATGTTGATTAGTGATGAGTTGGTCAAGTTGAAGTTGAAAAGTGATTATCTTGATAACTAATCAAGATTTATTTGATGATTAAGGAGGAAGTGGTAACTTAGTTGGCTAATTAAGCTGCTGAGTCCAACAGCTATATGCCTATTGATGTTGAAATAAAGGTGCCAGAGATTCATGAGAAAGCAAGTGATGATGACGTGCTATATATGGTTTCAACTTCTGATATGAGTCCAGATGACTTTGTGGCACGCATGGCTGAAGTGCAAACTGACAAGAAAAGGGAGCATGCTGTGAACAAGGATAGCTGGTGGTATGTAGACAGTGGATGCTCAAGACACATGACAGGAGAACGAAGTCTACTGAAGGACTTCAAGGAGAGTCTCAAGCAAAAAGTCAATTTTGCAGGAGATAAAGGAGGAGTACTTTCGGGAAAAGGAAAAGTTTCAAATGGAACTTTAACTCTTGAGGATGTGAACTATGTTGAAGAACTAACTCACAACCTAGTGAGTGGTTCCCAAGTCTGTGATAAAGGTCATCCAGTTTTTTTTAATGAAAAGGAGGCCTTAGTCCTGAAGCCAGGATTCAAAATTCCTGAAGAATGGATATTGATGAGGGCGCCAAGGAAGAAGGACATCTATGCTATCAACATGGGTATTCCTAACTCTTCAATGGTGTCTACTTGTTTATTATCCAAGGCTTCGGAAACAGACGCATTATTATGGCATAGGAGAATGGCACATCTGAACTGGAGAAAGATGAATTACATAACCAAAAATGGTTTGGTTCTAGGTGTACCTTAAAAACGTTTCGAGTCTGAAGATAAGTGTGTTCCTTGCATGAAAGGAAAGCAGCACAAGAAACCACACAGATCTAAGACTGAAAACTCAATCTCCTCGCCATTTGAATTGCTACATAAGGATCTCTTCGGCCCTATAAGCAAGAGAAGTCTAGGTGGAAAATGGTATTGTTTGGTTGTCACAGATGATTATTCTAGATTCTCGTGGGTATTCTTTTTGGGATCTAAGGATGAAACTCCAGGAATTCTAATTGAATTCTTTGATCTAGTAGAGAATGTCTATAAAAAGAGAGTGAAGCGTATTCGTAGTGACAACGAAACAGAATTTAAGAATTCAACGTTGAATATCTATTGCTTAAGCAAAGGGATATTACATCAATTCAGTGCACCTTATGAACCTCAATAGAATGGTGTTGCTGAAAGGAAAAATAGGACGTTGATTGAAGCTGCTAGAACAATGCTTGCTGATTCAAAGCTTCCGGTCATCTTTTGGGCAGAAGCAGTGAATACAGCATGTTATGTTCTCAATAGAGTTCTTACGGTTAAAAGACATAACAAGACTTGTTATGAGCTTTTAAACAATAAGAAACCAAACTTAAAAGGGTTTGAACCCTTTGGAGTTTCATGCACCATATTAAAGACTGGACATCAAGCAAAATTTGGTGAGAAGGCTGACGAAGGATTTTTCCTAGGTTATATGCCCAATTCGCCAAACAAGAGAGTCTTTAATAAAGTCACAGGACGTTTGGAAGTAGTTTATAACATTGAAGTTACGAGCTATTCACCGGATGTTCATAAGGGCTTAGATTGGCAATTTGATTATTCTGATCTTTTTGCATCATTTAAAGTTCCTATTAGTGACTATGTCAGTGATTCAGAGATTGCTGAACATTTAGTGTCTGAAGATATGGATACTGGCCATACTTCAACATCGAGTGTTCCGAATTCTGGAATCAAGACAAATGTTGATCCAAATCAAACATCTACTAGTGGATCTCAAAAATCCAAAGTAAATACACCTCTAAATGAAGAAGAGCTGACTGACAAATTAGTGGATGAAATTCTCACACCACTGAGAGAGTTAAGAATATCTATGAGTATTGATAACTCATAGCTATCTAGAGAGGGTGTACCAGATTTGGAAGACATTCCTGAACAGCATAGTGTTCTTGAAGAAATTGATACTAACTTAGGAGATGAGATTCCAGTTGAACCTGTTGCTTCAACTAGAACGAGTAAGAATCATCCCGTTGAAAACATCATCGGTGATATTAATACTCCGGTTCAAACAAGGACTCAATCAAAAGCTAGTACGTCTGAAAATTTAGAATACCAAAGCTTGTATACTGCATTGAAAGAGACAGGGATTCCTAATCAATGTCTATATTCATGCTTTATCTCACAAGTCGAGCCTAAAAATGTTCAAATGGCTTTAAAAGAAAGCTCGTGGGTAGAAGCAATGCAAGAGAAACTATCACAGTTCACTAAATTACAAGTATGGGAGTTGGTTGACCTACCAAAGGGAGAATATCCAATTGGAACTAGATGGGTATTTAAGTGCAAGAGAGATGATAAGGGAATCGTTACTCGCAATAAAGCTCGTCTGGTGGTTCAAGGTTTTAATCAACAAGAAGGTATAGATTAGAATGAAGTGTTTGCACCAGTTGCTAGGCTAGAAGCAATTAGAGTATTCTTAGCATTCGCATCATATTTTGGTATAAAAGTGTATCAGTTGGATGTTAAGAGTGCCTTCTTGTACGGCAAAGTGGAAGAATTGGTGTATGTTTCACAACCGCCAGGGTTTGCTGATCCTGAGTATCCAGATAGAGTATATCGTTTGAATAAGGCTCTATATGGATTACATCAAGCACCTAGGGCATGGTATGGAACACTAACAACGTATCTACTTGAGAATGGATTTACAAGAGGATCGATTGATAGTACACTGTTTGTGAAGTGGAAAAAGAATAACTTTCTTCTCGTGCAAGTTTATGTTGATGACATTATCTTTGGATCATCTGATGAAAAGATGTGTCAAGAATTCGAGAAAGTCATGAGAAAAAGGTTTGAAATGTCTGCAATGGGAGAGTTGAATTTCTTCTTAGGATTACAAGTTGATTAAAAGAAGGATGGATTCTTTGTTCATTAATCTAAATATACATATGAGCTATTAGAACGCTTTAAGATGGATGAATGTAAGGTCTACAATACTTCAATTCCAGTCAATCATGGACTAGGTTCAGATACATCGAGTGATAGCGATGTGTATCCAACTCTTTATAGAGCCATGATCGGATCACTAATGTATCTCACAGCCTCTAGGCCTGACATAATGTTTGCTGTTTGTTTATGCGCAAGATATCAGGCCAATCCGAAAGAGTCACACCTGCAAGCTGTTAAACGAATCTTTCGTTACCTCAAAGGGAAACCTAAGCTGGGTCTTTGGTATCCAATTGATGGAGACTTAGATCTCGTAGCTTATACTGATTCGGATTTCGGAGGATGCAATCAGAATAGGAAATCTACGACCTGAGGATGTCAATTCCTGGGAGATAGATTAGTATCCTGGCAGTGCAAGAAGCAAACTCCTGTAGCCATTTCTACATGTGAAGCTGAGTACGTTGCAGCTGGCAGCTGTTGCTCTCAAGTACTTTGGATTCAACAGCAACCGCGGGATTACGGGTTAAATATAACCAATACTCCTATGATGATTGATAACGAATCTACTATGTCGATCACCAATAATCCGGTAAAGCACAGTAAAACTAAGCATATTGATATTCGACATCATTTTATTAGAGATTGTGCTGAGAAGAAGTTGATAAAGTTAGTTAAGGTTCCATCATTGGATAACTTAGCAGACTTATACACAAAGGCGTTCGACAGAGCAAGATTTGAGACGTTGGTTCAACTAAATGGAATGAGAAATCCAGAGTGATTAGTCTTTCAAGGGTAATTTTTGTAATAGTTAGTATTTCTATGTGATAAAAAAAAAAAGGGGGCGTATGGCATTCATTTGCTTGTTACCCAAGGGGAATCGCCTTCATTAAAGAATATAAACATAATATTCTTTGAAATATTTTAAGTTTTTATCTGCAAAAACTAAGGGAAATGATAGTACATTAGGAGAATAAGCTTCACAATAATAAGCTTAAGTCCTAAGTATGATATGGTAGTAGGTTCAAATAAAGTTGCTTTAGAACTACAGCGGTTCTATCAGGTATGTGTTTATATTTATTTGATTATACACCTATATCCACAAGTTATAATTTGTCTATTTTGTTGAAAATTTTAGATGGCTTCATTATATGATATACTGGTAGGCAAATTATATAACATTTTCTAAGCCTTAAGAAGTTAATTAACTACTTGTTTATTATCTTGTGTTACTATTCTCTGATGTATGACATTAGTCTTAATTGTTGAATGATGGTATTGCCATACACTGTTATCATGCATTTTAATTTTAATTGACAAATAGTAGCAATATGGGTATTAACTTAATTACTGGTAACTTTGTTGTACTGAGTATAGATCTGAAACCTTTAATTAAATTAATATTCTCAAATATATTTTGAATTATGCTAGAAGGATTCTCTGTTGTACTAAGTACAGACTTGGATAACATAGCATATTCAAAGTATGTCTGATATTTGTCTAACCTTAAAATTCAAGTGTATGTTATATGTTTCGAAAAGATACATCATTTAGTAACCACTACCTTGAAAATTTAATGATGCAGTGTTATGAGTCTTACCTGAAATTCTTCAGTATGTCATATATAATAGGAAGCACTTGATAATATTCATACTAACAATAAAGTGTTTGCTTAGAAAATTGAGTATAATTTGTTTATGTGGATCATAATACCGGTAATCGTCTTGGACTGTCTATAAATAAAATATTCACTTTATGTGAGTAATGCATTTATTAATTATGCTATGTGGATAAAGATACCTAAGATATAGTTTTATAAATATAAATGTATAAATGATAAATTTAGTTGTAATTTTATAGTAATTTACTTGAATTTCATGAGGTATGTATACTACCAATCTGCTTAGACTTTTAAATATATAAATAATTGCTTATTCTTACTAATATGATCCCTAAGCAGATAAAATCTTATTTATTTTGTTTATGTATTTTGTTTTGCTCAAGTAATTAATAAAATGATACTTGATACCAATGTTTATATAATTGTGTTTTTATCTTATTTTATTTTATTTTTGTCTTTATGCTTAATTAAAGTTTTTGTATTTATTAGAATTTACCCTTCGAAATTAAATTATACTGAATATTTTTGAGTTGAACAAACGTAACAAATACAAGTGAAAAATAATTTTATTTTAGACTTGTACAAATGATGGATTTTTAATTTATACTTAGCATTTAATTCGTGTTTTTATTTCATTCTGCGAGTTTGACTAGTCAAACTTGCGGATCCACTTGAAATCTCGCGAATCGGATACAGAGTATAAAATGGGAGGTCAAACGAGTCAACAGACCACCGAATCCACTCTTATCTCACGAGTTCACTTATTCTGTGCGAATCCGCGATCTGGCGAAACGAGGCGAAAACGATATTTTTGTTTGATTTCGATTTTACGTGTACGAGGAATGAGTTTTTGATCCGTAGCTATTATACATCTTCACTTTGCGAACATTTTGAGGTATATAACAACGGATTTCACCGTATAATTAACGAGAAATCAAAGTTTTTATGAACTTAGGGTTTCGGTTTAATTTTTGATCGATTCATGTAGATTAAAGGCTTGTTAGAACAAGAATCCTTAGGATTAATGTTAAACGGACCTTGATAAACGTAAATCAATCAATAGATCAGGTTCAAATCAACCGATTAATTGATTTTGAACTCAAACTCGCGACGGACGTTCATCGAACGAGTTGAGCCTTCGATTCAACTCGCAACGAGTTGACCTACGGATCGACATGATTAGCGAGTTCACTTGGCTGCAGATCCAATTGCGAGTTGATATGCGAAACGAGTTGAACTCGATTCGCTCAGGTGTCTTTTGCGAGTCCAGAACTTAGAAATATTTTTTAAAAAAAGGGTTTTTATAAGAGTTACGACTTTTTTAAGTAATAACTAGTATATTTTTGGATTCCTATGACAATGTATATATATATATATATATATATATATATATATATATATATATATATATATATATATATATATATATATATATATATATATATCGAAAGTCTACCGATTCAAAATGTAATCGAATGGCGTGTCCTAATTTTATATTAGCGGTATATTATATATATTGATTTATATAACGTTAACGACTTGAGAATTTTAAATTTACAAGTAATTAATGGAAATCTACATATTGAACTTATGACTTATTAGGTATAGGTCAGTGATAATGCCACAGGCATTATCACTTGTCCACATGTAAGTATAGTGTTTATATATACGACTTGAGACAATTAAGTTACAAGTTATATATATAAAACTAAGACATTTGATGATTACATTTTCATAATATGTTATAGTTTAAAATTTGTTAATGTGCTTTAGATTGTTGTTGTTATTTATGTTTTTACAGATATGGCACGACAATTCGACAAAGGTCACAACATCCTTGTTGATCTGGATATACGTGCGAAGGGAGCTAGCAAAGTAGCTCAGGTGCTTACGTTTTTGGCAGGTTCTCGTATTCGATATGCTGTTACAGCATCTCCACCTATTTCTCAGGCGATTCTGAATGATTTCTGGACGGGTATAGAGTATGACGAATCGGTCAATCCACCAGAGATCCGAGCAACGGTTAACGGCCAACCTGTTGTGTTTACCGCTGGAAATCTCCGTGAGATTTTGCAGCTGGGTACAGAGGAACAAGAGAATGGGGATTTGGAGTATCCCATGGATTTTATAGAGGGAGCTATCGGACGTATGGGATATACGGGTGATAGACGAGGACGCCAGTTTCATAAGCCTCTGGTTATTGGTCAGTGGAGGTTTCTATGGCATGTGATGAACACAGTTTTTGCACCGAAGAAGGGAGGTTTTGATGAGTTGAGCCCTGCTCTTGTATCGGCGATACTGTCACTGGTTTACAATAAACCATACAGTTTTTGTGATTACATTTTTGGCGAGTTAGCTAGACAGATTTCCGGTTCTGTCCGATCACGATTTATGGTTTACCCGCGTTTTTGTATGATGATTATTAGAGCTCGTCTGCTAGAGCTTGCTATTCCTGAGCCACACTTGCGTGTAGATACTATTGGGCTCAGAGGGTATAATGCTATGTTTATGCAGACTGTGAGGAAAGAAGGGGTGGTTAAGCCTGAGGAATGACCACTTTTTGGTTATATTGTCGATCCTGCCTATGTGAAGCCACCAAATCATGGTTGGTTAGATGTTGTTGCTCCTGCTGCTGTTCCAGAGCCTATTGCTGATGTGGGTCCTGCTGAAGGTCCACAAGAGCTTTTGGAGGATGTGTTGGAACAACCGGGACATGCTGGGGAATAGGTGAACCCAGATGTTGCTGCACAGGTAGTGCAGGAGGTGCTAGATCAAAATGATGAGGTACAAGATCCCGAGATGAGGGAAATTGATCGGTACTTTGCTATTGCACCTGGACAGGTATTATAACAATTATATAATAATATAGATATTTAGATATTCGATGTCATTATTAAATATTATAGTATAATATTATTATATAAAGATAATGCTATAGATATTTAGTTACTCGGATAATGTTTCTGATTATAAAATATAAATATCATTATATAAACAGGTAGCTGAAGCTGAGGCTACAAACCCAGAGGTTGAAATACCTGAGGGGGAGCAGAGACAGCAAGATAGGTCAGAGGTTGTACCTGTTAAGGTATTATATCTGATTAATCGTAAATATATAGAACTTGTATGATAGAGCTTTTCGCTAATCATAAATGTTTAATATATTTAAAATTTTAGGATCATGTTAGATCATCTGAAGGTCGTGATGGTGAGACGGCTTCAGATGATGATTATGAAAATACACCTTCGCCTCCTCCGTCTACGTCTGAAAAGAAGAGGAAGGGAAAAAGTATTATGGAGGAAGGTACTGAGGAGATTGATACTCCGTTGATGAAACGTTCGAGGACGTTGACTATCAGAGAAGTTGCTCAAGATACACCACAGGTAGAGAAGGATACACCGCTGGTTTCTGAACAGATATCTTTACCACTTCAGGTATGAGATATAAGTTCTATAACTATAAGTGTTATGCAATTAATTAGAGTTTGAGACAGAGTAATCTGTAACAATAACTGATTTTAATTGTGTTTAACTTTACAGCATGAGATTGCTGATCTAGTTCGTGCGACTAACTTTCCGACGACTAAAGGAGCTAGATTTGCGGCAAACTTGCTTACGCATGCTTTATCTCAACCGCATACACCACTGACAAGAGATTGGCATATTGAGTCTCTTACACTGCCTGGACCTACAACGATACCTATTACTCCGACGACTGATGCTGAAAGGATTAAGTCCTTAGAGTCGAGGGTAAAGGATTTAGAGAAGCTTACTTCTCAGATTCCAGAACTGGTGTCGAATAATCTTCTTCTTGGTCAGCAGATGCTCAAACAGAGTGAATCTTACAATCTACTGCTGAAGACTCATGAGACTTTGCTTGCGGACCTCAATATTCAGAGATTGAAGATATCTTCCTTGGAGCGTTTGGTCTTGAGAGAGAATTCAGGATAGTCTACTCAGGGGGAGATATTGGCATACTTGGAGTCTTGCAAAGAAGATGAGCTGGAGAGAAAGAGAGATTCAGATAAAGACGATGATCCCAATGCACCAGAAGGTGGTGAGCAGACTGGTCCTTCAAAGACTGGTGAGCAAGCTATGATTCAGGGGGAGTCTGGTGGTGATGCAAGTGGTGCTGGAGCTGGTACAAGTGCTGATAAGACTGCACAGGTTGATACAGAAGCTGGTAAGATAGCTTAGTATGAGCATAGTGTAGAAATTATTGGTGTTAATTTGTACAGAATAATTGTAACTTAATATTTTGGTAATATATTCGGCTTGAGATTGTAATTACAAGTTAATTGTATTAGATATTATTAAGTTATTTGATTTTATATATGTTAAGATAAAATAGTGATCGAAAGACTTCCGACTCATTGAGTAGTCGAGCGGCGTGTTCCGAATAATATCGGCGGTCAAAATTTTATAATAACATATGCATTTTAGACTTGAGAGTTTGTATACTGACAAGTTAAAAAAGTATTAGTTTTAACTAGACAAATGATATATAATTTAAAGGTTAAATTGATAATGAACTAGATCAATTAACACTTGGAAATTATATAAGGTAATTAATAGTAAATTTAAATGTTTAGTGATTATTCACAATGCATTAGAATTTAAAATTAATTATTATTTGTTAAGTAGGTTATAAGACTTAAGAGATTTTTGGATTGATTCAGGGTAATCAATAAAAGATTTTATAAGTTATATGTAAATTGCATTAAAATATACAAAAGAATTAATAAAGAAATTCTTAGGTTGATTCAGGGAAATCGATAAGAGAGTTTTAATTATTAATATTGATTTGTATTTATGTTTTTCTCTTAGGATTGGAAATGCTTGATCTATCTGATTCGGAAGATGATATTTTTGATGAGATAGATGAAGATATTGATTTTGATCTTGATGATGGAGAATTTCTACCACCTACTGATTGGACTGCTGTACCTGAGAATGTGCAAGACATTGGTGTGAATATAGATGCAAATATTGATGAACACCATGTGAGCCCATCTAGGACAGAAGTTATTATTGAAAATGAACAAGGTCCAATGGTTGTCGATGTAGATGAAGAAATCGATGACTCAACCGATTCTGAAGATGATGAAACTTTGATTCCTACCAAGAATCCTGCTGTTTTTCTTAGGAAACTTCCAAAACAGAAGAAGAAGATTGAAGTTTCAGAAGTAGATATTACGGGAAAATGTGTTCCTCGTAAAGGGATTGTTGGATGGTACTTTGACTCTGAACTGAAGCTTTTTGCTATTAAAAGGTTTGATGGAGTTCAATATTTTGAGCGAAAGCTTGCAGTATTTAGTTCTTTACCACGTTATGAGATACGTGACTTGGCTAGATTGGAGATAAATAATCCGAGTAATGATGATTATGCTAAACGTGTTGAACGAATTATTAGAACTGAAGTTGGTACAAATAAGTTTGTACAGATTAAGCCAAGAAAAGGAAAGACTGTAAAATTACAAGAGAAAAGTCAAAGAACTGGAAGAAGAAGAAGGAAAAAGATATATCCAGCTGTTAGATGCATACAACAGATTCCACTGAAGACAATGCCACAGGATATTTTGGGAAATATGCAGAGTTGGCACGTGGATTCAGGAACTGGAGAAGCTGTTATGGTTGAAGCTGATGATGAGGTTGAAGGTAGTGAAAGAGAAATCTTCAGAGTTTATGACTATCGACACCTGATGAATATGTCGAGAAAGGATCTGTTAAAGTTAATTGAGAACATAATTTTGACGACTATTGAATGGGCTGATTTAGCGAGAGATTATCAGTTGATGGTTAAGACTTGTATAAAGATTAAGATTTACGCAGTTAGTAAAATTTACAAATAAAGACCAAAGACAAAGCATGAAGATAAAGATGCTAGAGCTATTGTCAAGGGGGAGTCTGTTGGGACATAGATTGTGACAACAGATCTAGCTTGAAATAGGACTGGTGTAATTATTATCTTGTTTGTATATTGGTTTAGATTTGTAAATGAATATTTGTTTTGTTAGTAATATTCGTTAAACATATTATTTTGTTAAGTTAGACGAATAATTAAATGCGAAATAAATATATATACGTTTGCAGCGAGTCGAGAAGCTCAGGCCGCAGCGAGTTGAGCTGCGAGATGAGGTCTGAACTCGTATGATAATAGTTTGGCAAGCCGAGTCCTGTAGTGGGCTTGGGCTGCGAGTTGGACCAAACTCGCAGGCCCATGCGAGCCGAACCGAGACAACATATATAAACGATTTCCTTTAGAAATCGTTAACAACTTTTACACACTTTTGCATTCCTGCGAATTCAGCAAACCCAGAGAAAAACAATCCTAACGGCTAGGCTTTGACGTTTAATCATTTAAAGCTAAGTCTTATTAAAACGCAATTAAGAACATATTCTTTGTTAGTAAAATAACATCGTATTGAGGGATTCCGCACCTTAATACTACAGATAACGAAGTTATCGATCCTAAGAACTAGGGACTTACAAATCCCAAACTTTGATATGTGTCAAGTCAAACATTCCAATGAGTGTGGGATTAGTTGTGGTATGAGAATTAGTTAGTGTGATACGTACTAACGTTTAACAACTTGTGAGATTGTTGTTTTGAATACAGAGACGGTAACACATGAGTACTGACTGGTACTCTCGACAATTCGGCTATATCAGGTAATCCTCGATAAGCTTACTTGGATTTACCTTAATTGGAATTGCTTACTTTACAATGATGATTAGTAGTAAAGTGATTGAGTCAGACTGATATGAATCTCCAGTTGCGAGTCCTTGATGATTATTACCTGTTAATATGATGATAGGAATATTAATGAGTAATTTTGAATGAACTAGAAATGAATTGTGTAGACACATTGTTGAATGAAGTGTAATAGTTGCATTATTTGGATTAAAGTGTGTCTACGATATGAAAATAAAGTATAAATCATTGTGTGATTATGATTTGATAAATGCAAGGTGATTATAAATCCTTGTTAATGCATTATGTGATAGTTGTCTGAAGTATAGTTGCTTCTTCGGGAGAATACTTGAAAATGTGGCTAAATGCTTATGTGTTGTGCCTTGATCATGACTGTGGTTGAATTATGATCTAGGTATTAAAAGTGGTAAAGTAGAAAGTCAAAGTGGTCAACAAGTCTTTATATGCGTTGACAAGTTTGTGAAAGGTCAAGGTTGAAAATTTGTTGTAATTGGCCTAAATATGATGACTTTAATTTGAAATTGGTGTTATGAGGGTAGAATAAGACACCAATAGTGAAAGTGGGTTAGTTTGACTTATAATAGTCAACGTAATATGAAATGGGTGATGAAATGGTAGTTATATAGATTGAAACCCAAATGGGTTGTTAAAGTGCCCAAATGGGTCACTTATTGGATAAATGGTTAAAACGAGTGGTGGTTTGTATATAACGAATGCTAAAGTGACTTTAAGTCATAAATATAGTAGCAAAGTGTGTTGAAAGTGTTGTAATAGTCAAAATGGTTGAAATGGGTGAAAGTGTCCAATTGGACCCTCAAACGGGTCAACGAGTTAAAATATGATAGAATTGGTATATGAGGGTGATGAATATGCCCACACGTCATAAATGTATGTAGAAACATGTTGGCAAAGTATGGAAGTCAGAAACCAAGCCATATGAAATTTGACGTGTCACCAAAATGAGCAAAAATGGTCAAAAATGAGTTATACGTCTGTTTTCTTGATAAACGTGAAATTTGAAAAAGTGGAAAAATGGAAAGTTGCATTTTGACTATATAAAGGTTCCTGCAAAATTTCAGAGTCTAATTCTTTACGGTTTAGGAGATATGCGCGTTTGAATTTCGAATTTTTGCACTAAACTCTGCAGACCTGTTGCAGCAAGTTGAATCTGGCGGATTCAGTTAGAATCCGGGCAGATTCGAGTGAATCCGGTGGATTCCCTAGCCGGATTCCTTGGAAATGGTTCTGTCCCACGAGTTCATGGAAAATTGAAAAGAATCCGGCGGATTCCCCAGAATCCGGGCGGATTCCCTTAAATCCGGCGGATTCCCATCTTTTTGAAATGACTTATGTATTATGTTTGGTTCTAAGCTAAACTATTATACATTTCGTAAATTTCGACGTTTAACGTAAAATTTGACGTAGAAATTTCCGTTAGAAAATTTTAGTGTCAGAATAAGACGAAATTTACAAGTCCACTCAAAAACGGCCCAACGGTCAAAGCTCATTGAATCGCCATGAGCCCTGTCAGTTTTTGGCACTTCGGGGTCGTTTGGGGCTCAAAAATGGCATTTTATTGTTTTTCGTACCTTATATTGGACTTTTGACTTACGTTTTGTATTGGGCTTTTGTTTCTTTGAGCCCAGGGAACATTCCTGTGTATATGTGCAATATTAAAACCTGTTTTAAGAGGTCCACATACTCTTATTGTGTATGAGTTATTTTCTGGTTATTTACTAAACTGCAAATTCGGGTAGCAACTGCTATTGTTGATTGTTGCTAACTAGGGTTAGTAAACATTGATTATGGGATTATGTGGATCATATTATGTGAATTAGTTAAACATGATGAAGTATTTAAATCATGTAGAGTATTAGAAGGTGTTGAATTGAGCATTTTAAGAAATTGTAAAATAAGTACCTTAGCTCATACTTATGTGATAATTGAACATGAAATGCTCAATTGTAATTCAACTAAAGTTGTCTAGATTGATGAATATGTGTTGAATAATACACATAGTAGTGACAAAATGTTTAGTACTAAATGTACTATAAGTATTAATTGTTATACCAGTGAATCAAATTGAATCAGGTAATAAAAAAGGTTGATTGATGTAATTGTGTTGGACATTACATCTGTGTTAATGAAATAGTGGAAAGAGTTATATCTACCTGATTATGTGATTAGTTATTCATTCAAAGTGATAAATAAAATTGGTAGCAAGTTAATAAGTGGTCATATAACTGCTACAAAGTGTTATTATATGTGTGATAATTATTGATATCACCTTGTGAGATATGTGAGAATAAAAATTAATCACTTTGGAGACAGATGGTATGAAGTGACCTGAAAATGAATTGTACCTAACATAATATGACGACGTCTGGCCAACGTAATTATATTATGCCATTTTACATGGAATTATTGAGGTTACCAAGTACCAGAGAAATTAAAGTGATTTTGAAATAACAGGTAAGATATATTGACCTGTAGTGAAGAAATAGTCGATGATTGACTGAAATGAAAAAGTAATAAACCACTAATCTGTTGTTTTACTATGGTACCTATGGTACAAGAAATGTGTATGTGGTTAATTGCAACTAGTATGAATTAAAATAAGAGCTAAGCAAAGTGGAGGTCAGTTGATTGTGAATAACAATGTATTGAATATGTGACTAAAGACAGCACCTTATGTTGTTGAAAGATTTATGCTATTGCAGCATGGTATCAACTGGTGCTGATTTAGCATCCAACTGGATATGGTAGGATGATAATTGATTCTGTGATAATAGTTTTACCAATTGGATTTGACCTCTACATATTGCTTATTCTTATGTGTTTAAGGTTATATGACTTCGAATATCTTTCAGATAAAGAATTTCATATAACCTAGTGGTTGTGTATAAATACAAGTTGTAAATCAGTAAAGAACTAGTTGCGAAAGTAAAGATTCTAGCAATGAGTTAGCTAAAGAAATACATAGTTATCAGCTAATTTGCTAGTTGTGAATTGAATATAACTTTTATTGTTAATGTGTATATTGTGGTATTCATTACCACTAGTGTTATTGACATAACAATAGAAGGTTCATGTGACTATGTGTTTCACTTATGTTAAGTGATTGGGTGTTCTAAATTGTATACATGGCTAGTTATAAATAGTCGTGTAAGCGATTAGTTATCCGTTTAGAGACAGGATATATGCACAGTATATGTGCAGGTAGGAAAACATAGAAACGTGTACATTCGGTTATGTGCATGTGAAAAGAATTCAATATATGTATATATATTTATAAGTTGCTCAAGGGAGTAACGTATGATATGTGTATATTGTGATAAAATAGTTGATTACGCTACACTTTATGCTGGATATTGCATTGGTGATAGCTATTGGAATAGAGTATAATGTATGTACAATTTGTGTTTGCAGGGATAAAGATATGCATAATGATAATATGCATAAACGATTTAAAATGTTACACACATTCTATGTACATATAGTAAATGAGCAAATATGTGATTCTATTAAATAGATTGGATAAGTGTGATCAGATTTCGAGGACGAAATCTCTTTAAGGGGGAGAGATTTGTAACATCCACTCCTCGGGCCTAGTAGTATTTTAATATTTTATGACGTAGAATCATTATTTAATTTGTCAGAAAATAGTTTAGTTGTTATTTGAAAATAATGGGTAAAAGAATCAAATAATTTATTGTGATTAGTAAATTTTTGATTGTTTTAAATTAACCTAGTTGACGGTAAAATAAAATAGTTTTCCCCGCAAATGGTTTTTAAGTTCCAGACAATGATAAATACGGGGAATAAAATTTAAACACTTCTAGTACACTTCCCAAATGTTAAGTCGGTTATTGATTTATATTACTACATACATACTGTACGTTCCATACGTACATACAGAAACATGAAAAACCCTAGCTCAAATCACCAAATCGGTTCATAACATCAAATTGAAGCCCTAGAACTCGAATTCAAGCTTCAAACACGTGGATTATCATCCTCTAATCCTTCTAATCATCTTGTAAGTGTTGAATTCATGATTTATATAAACCCTAGAAATGGGGTTTTGGTGTATTTGATTTAATTAGTATGATTCAGGTGAAATTGAAGCTTGAAGTGCTTGTAGAATTGTTAATTGATGATTACTATATGATTATAAGCTAAACCCTAGCATAAAGTTGATTAATTCCATATATAATCATAGATGGTTTATGGGTTTAGTTGATAATCCATGAATTAAAGCTTGAAATGATCATATAATGCTTAGTTAATGTTAAAATCATGATTATAGGTGAAGCCTAATGTAAAAGTGGAGAATTTAATATGAACTTATGAATAAAGTTCATGGGTTTAGTTGATTATGCTAAAATCAAAGCTTGTAGGCTTATGTTATTAGAGTGTAATTGATAATTGTTGTTAATAATGATAATTGAGATTATTGAAGCTAACATGAGTAAATTGAATTAGTGTTTATAAGGGTTTTAATAAATCCTTGATGTTGAAAGTCAATGATCTTGTTGTTGGTGTAATTATGTTAGCTAACGATGATTAATATGAATTAAGATGATAATATGATCTTAATGATTATGATTTGATAAATGATTATGGAATTTTGATGTCTGAGATGATTATCCATAATCTTGGCATGATGTTATATTCATATTAAGACAAGTGACTAACTTGTGTTATTCTGATGTAATTTCAGATAAACAGAAGACTCAGTGACATTAGACTACTGAGTGGACAACTGAGGTATTCGGTGAGTGGATCTATAACCTTAGTGTGATTTAGTTGTAACAGGTTTGGTTACAACGAGTAACGTATTATTACTGTTTTTGTTTTCCATTATGATTATGGCTAGTAGTAATAATACTGTTGATAGACTGTTTAGTCTGATATGTTGACCTGATTGAATATGTGATCACTTGTTATTTGTCCTTCGGGCATTATGGTATTGAGGTCAACCGGATGGTTGGGTTTGGTTACTATTGTAAGACGACAGGAATTTCCTTGTACTCATCGTTAATAGGAAATTAGGTCGTATGAGATTAGTACCAAACTATCGGTCTCGTCCGTTATGGCCATACGGATATGTACGGTAAGTATTCTTGGCTGAAGGTTTCCCCAAGAATCACCGATCCTCATTGTATTGAGATGTTATCTCATTGATATTGTGTGGTACTGGTTGTGTGTTCTTGGCTGAGGGTTTCCCCAGGAACCATTGATTTACTGTGATGTTCTGTTTACGATTATTTATTGTAAACAAAGTTGTTATGCTAAGTTAGACTGTGTTTATTGATTCCCTCACTTAGCGTTATGCTAACCCCACCACAGTCCTTCCTGCAGGTTAAAATTGATGGGAAATATTGGGCTGGGCAGGAAGTTCTTGGAAATGAAGGAATGTTTGACAGCCGGAGTATACTCTGATATATTTTGAATTGATAAGAAAATGGTGAATTTATATAACACCCCATTATGATATTATTATGGTTATAATAGATTGATAAATGTGGTCTGTTAAGTTTTGAAAACAACTTATGTACTTTTATATGTTTTAAATTTACGCTTCCGAGTCAAGAATCATTATTATAATGGTTTACTGAATGAGGGGTGTTGTAACACCCTGTAATTGGGCCCAGTAGAATCAGGTATTTCTTTAAATTTAAATACGTATATTTAATTGTTTGAATATGTTTGATTGTGAAATAAATAGGTAAATAAGTCTCAGAAGATATTGTGACTAGTAAAATATTATTTGTTTTAAATAATCTTAGACGACGGTAAAATAAAATAATTTTATTGCAATTGGTATTTAGGTTCCAGACAATAGATCAAAAGGTGGTATAATATGGTACTGTAAATTAATTGGGTCGGGTAAATAAAAAGAAGGAGCCGACCTAACATTTCCCCAATTCTCATTCTTTGTTAGTTAAAAACCTAAACCTAGAACTAAATTCAAACCCTTGCAAATCAAAAGATTATACAAAGTGATTGAAGATTGAAGTTGGAATTCTTGTTAAGATCATCATCCTCATCTTCATAGTGTTCTTCATATTGTAAGTTATAATTGTATATGTTGGGTTTTGAACACATTATTGATTATTATGATTTGAAGTTTGATGAGCTAAATAGATGGTTGCATATCGATTTGATGATGATGATTTAACTCCTTGTACTCGATTACATAATAAAAACATGAAAGATTTCTTAAGTTTTAGTTTGAATGGAAATAGTTATGTTATAAGTGATTTTGATGATTGGTGACAAATTGTTGTTTGAATCATGGTTGTATGTTGTTATTAGGTGTTATGGTACATTGAAATCGATAAAAATCTGAGTTATAAGTTGAGTTTTAGTAGATTTTGGGTTTTTGTTCGTGCTGTGTAATTACAGGTTGAGTTTCTGCTGAAAAATTGAGGAACGCGATCCTGCATCATTACCCGGATCGCGTTGCCATGTGTTACTTGGTTACCGCGTGTTTTGTTCTTACAAACGCGATCCTGAAGCCTCTTACCCGGATCGCGTTGATCAGTAGAATAGTGAGTTCGTTTGGATTTGTTCTTGCGAACGCGATCCAAGCCCTTTTTCCGGATCGCGTTCCACAGTGTATTTTGGTGACAGAATATTTTCCTTAAGAGGAACGCGATCCCACCCCAATAGTCTGGATCGCGTTTGTCTTTGTAATTTTGAAGATTTTAATATTTTGTGAACTTATATGAATCTACCACTTATATCATTTAATTATCGATATTTCTTGATTAGTAATGTGTGTAATTGATTATAGTCATAATTAATTATGAGACAAGTTATTAACTTGTGTTTTAATTGCGTGTACAAAGACACCGAAGACTCAATAAAATAAGACTTTTGAGTTTGGAGACGGAGACTGACAGGTGAGTGGACTTTGATCTCTCGCTATGTTTGGTGATCACTTATGTGATTACTTCAAGTGTTATTTGTGCATTCTTGTGTTACGACATATTGTGAACTAGAAGCATGTGTTAAGAAACCTATTGGTGATTGTGTTAAAGAGGTCAATCTTGTTGGACGTCTTGCTACAGGTTAGTCAACATGAGAGTTGTGAACATGTGTTGTGAATGGAGCTTGTGTTGACTAAAGGTAGCAAACCGTTATCGGTTAACCACTGTATTGGCCTGCAGTTGGTGTAAGAGTCGCTTGGTGGGCCACCGCGGCTGAGGGTGCCACAAGGGCCACCGATCCTCTAGTGATGTTGAGTCAAAGTGTTAATTGTTGTAGACTCATAGTGTTAAACTAAGTGTAGTGTTAGTGATGAGTTAACTCACTTAGCTTCGTGCTAATCCTCGTTGTTTACTCCTTGCAGGTTAATGTATTTTGTTAAGGGCGGGTCTCGGAGTAAATTGAAGGAATGTTTGACAAGGATGAAAACTCTGATGACTTTTGTATTACTTAAATGTTTGGATAATGTAACGCTCATCTAATTGTGTAGTTATATAAGAAGTACTTATGTAAATTGTTATGTATATTTTGGATAATCCAAGGTTATATATATATATGGGATTTTGCTTCCGCGATGTTAAAAAAAAAAAAAAATGTGTTCTAAAATTAGGGGCGTTATAAGTTGGTATCAGAGCATAAATTTGGGTGAATTGAACAACTTAGAGTGTTTAATCCCAAATCTAGTGTCGAGCTGTCAAACATTCCGGGTTGTGGGATTAGCTATAGTGTGAATTAAGTTAGTATGTTAATGCTAATGATTAACAAGTGTTGAGATGTGTTGTGATACAGATGGCAGAAAATGAGCAACCACCCCGTACTCTCTATCATGTCTCGACTGCTCACTCCGCTCCAGAGGACGTGGATCATAATGGTACTTCAAATCCGGTTAATACAGAAGTTGAAACTAGTCAAGATTATATACTAAGATTAGAGAACCGTGTAGTTGAACTTGAGAGAGAACGTGCTGGGTCATCTCAAAGGTCTATTCCTATTTTTTCGCATGTTGCTACTACTACCCCTCCCATTACTGCTTCTACTCGGATTCCGGTTACTTTTCCTCATGTTTCACAACAACAGCAGCAGGGTTATGATTTTCAGTCATCAATGCCGTTTCCTTCTTTTGGATCGATTGGTTATCAAGCACCTTTGTTTCCACCTTTTCAGTTGCCGAAGAAAGGATGTTCTCTCAAAACTTTTATGTCTAGTAAACCATCCTCGTACTCTGGAAGTCCTGATCCTACTATTACCTTAGACTGGTTACGTGATGTGGAAAGAAAGTTAGAGGTTTGTCATTGTGATGATGAAGACAAAGTTCCATATGCTATCCAATTATTGAAAGGTGAAGCGATGTCGTGGTGGGATTCGATAACTGCTCATTTCAATCCACAACAAAGGAGTTCTATTAAATGGCAGGATTTTCATGCCGAAGTGTGCAAACAATTCTGTTCGGAATATAATCTTGATCGTGTCAGACAGGAATTTATGGATTTATGGAAGACTGATGAGATGTCAATCGATGAACTTATCCGGCAATTTTCTGAGAAGTTAAGATTTGTGCAATAGTGGGTTCCGACTGAAAGAAATAAGATTAGTCATTTTGTGAAAACCTTACCTCCAGATTACCGTACCACTGTGAGAATGGCTAATAGTATTTCTCAGGCTTTTGAGTGGGCACGATCCGTGGATAGTGATGTTGTGGCTAGGAGGTTGCAAAATAAAGAAAAATATGCACAGAAACCGAAGAGTGATTCTTCCGGTAAAGGAAAACAAAGATGGCAACCTTCACAAGCAAACAAGAAAACTAGTTATGGTGGTGTTCCGATGGATAATTCCTATTGTGCAAGATGTCGATCAAAGCATACCGGGTCTTGTTCTATTAGGACGTCAAGGTGTATGAAATGTGGGGTGTTGGGTCATAATGCGATTGATTGTACTTATCCAAATAATGTGTGTTGGACGTGTCACAAAGAGGGACATCGAGCGGGTGATTGTCCTGATGCAAGGAAGCAGGGTACGGGTGCGGCTAGAGGTTCCTCATCTTCTGGCCAAAAAAGGAAGGTTCCACCAGCTGCTACGGGTCGAGCTTTTCGAATGACTGTGGATGATGCTGTGCTTATTGATGACGTGATTACTGGTACTTTCCTTGTTAACTCTGTACCAGCCCGTGTATTATTTGATTCTGGAGCAAATTGCTCGTTTATATCTGTGCAATTTTGTGATAAACTGAAATTGATGCCCTCTGTGATTTCTAATCCCTTAGAAGTTGAGGTAGCTGATGGTAAGACAGTTCCTGTTACCACATCGGTAGCCGGAGCTAGTATATTAATAGAGGATCATGAATTTCCAGTTTCTTTCCTATTGATGCAAATCCCTAGTTTTGATGTGGTTCTTGGTATGGACTGGTTGAGTCAAAACAAAGCCGACATCTCTTGTCATAAGAAGTTAATAAAAATTCCAGTTTCCAATCTATCTTATGTTGTGGCACGTGGGGAACGTGTCAAGGGTAGTATTCCGGTTATATCTATGATGAAGGCTAGGAAGTCTTTAGTTAAGGGTTGTGAATCCTTTGTGGCCTATGTTGTAGATGTCAAAGTAGAAAAGAAATCCATCTCCGATATTCGGGTGGTTTCTGAATATTCGGACGTGTTTCCGGATGAATTGCCTGGTCTTCCCCCTGTAAGAGATGTAGAATATCAAATTGATTTAATTCCTGGTTCGTCTCCTGTAGCTAAGGCTCCTTATAGATTAGCTCCTTCTGAAATTCGTGAATTGATGGGGCAAATTCAGGAATTGTTAGATAAAGGATTTATTAGGCCGAGCTCATCGCCTTGGGGTGCTCCCGTGTTATTTGTGAAGAAGAAAGATGGTACTCTTCGTATGTGCATCGATTATCGGGAATTAAATAAGAGAACGGTGAAGAACAAATATCCGTTGCCCAGAATTGATGAATTGTTTGATCAATTACAAGGATCCTCATATTTTTCTAAAATTGATTTGAGGTCGGGATATCATCAAGTCCGAGTTTGTGAGGAAGATATTCCTAAAACCGCTTTTCGCACGAGGTATGGTCACTATGAGTTTTTGGTTATGCCGTTTGGGTTAACGAATGCTCCTGCAATCTTTATGGATTTAATGAATCGTGCGTGTCGTCCCTATCTTGACCAGTTTGTGATTGTGTTTATCGACGATATTTTGATTTATTCTAAGTCTGAAGCGGATCATGAAATGCATCTGAGATTAGTACTTGAAACATTGAAAAGAGAGCAACTTTATGCAAAGTTTTCGAAATGCGAGTTTTGGTTACGTGAGGTGCAGTTTTTGGGGCATATCATTTGCAAAGACGGGGTTAGAGTGGATCCGTCTAAGGTGAAAGCTGTTATGAATTGGAATGCGCCTAAGTCTCCTTCAGAAATTAAAAGTTTCCTTGGATTAGCAGGATACTACAGAAAGTTTATCAAAGATTTCTCTAAAATTGCGAGCTCATTGACTAAGCTAACTCGGAAGGATGTGAAATTTCAGTGGACCGAGCAACAAGAGACAGCTTTTCAGACATTGAAGCAATTATTGTGTCAAGCCCCGGTTTTGGCGTTACCTGACGGGTCGGATGATTTCATTGTATATTGTGATGCATCGCATACCGGATTAGGTGGTGTTTTAATGCAAAGAGATCGTGTAATTGCGTATGCTTCTAGACAGCTTAAACCACATGAAAAGAATTATCCGACACATGATTTGGAGCTTGCTGCTGTAATTTTTGCCTTGAAGATTTGGAGACATTATTTGTATGGTACGAAATGTGTAATTTGTACGGATCATAAAAGCCTTCAGTACATGTTTTCGCAAAAAGAATTGAATATGCGTCAGAGGCGGTGGTTAGAATTGATTAAAGATTATGATTGCGAGATCCGTTATCACCCGGGTAAAGCTAATGTGGTCGCGGATGCATTGAGTCGAAATATATCTAGTGACAAGATTTGTTTTATGCGATTAGAGGTGTCCTCTGATTTGATTTCTCAGCTAAAAGTCGCACAGATTGAAGCTTTATTGGATGATAATTTGAAATCCGAGATCATGTTGAAACGAAAGGATTTGTTAGTTGATGATTCACGTGGGTTGAAAACTTTTCAGTCTCGGGTTTGGGTTCCGTTAATTGGTGGACTTCGTGAGTTGATTTTAACGGAGGTTCATAAATCGAGATTATCTATTCATCCCGGTAGTACAAAAATGTATAACGATTTGAAACCTCTCTATTGGTGGCCAACAATGAAAACGGATGTAGCAAGATTCGTGGAAGCATGTCATATATGTTCCCAAGTAAAAGCCGAGCATCAAAAGCCTTATGGTTCGTTGAAACAATTGGAGATACCTGAGTGGAAATGGGAACACATCACTATGGATTTTGTCACCAAGTTACCACGTACGCAGAAGGGCAACGATATGATTTGGGTTGTTGTTGATCGTTTAACTAAAAGCGCCCATTTTCTTGCGACCAGTGAAACCGCTTCTTTGACCCGTTTGGCTCAATTGTATATTAATGAGATTGTATCGAGGCACGGAATTCCGTTATCTATTGTGTCAGATCGAGATTCCAGATTTGTGTCAGGCTTTTGGCAGAATCTTCAGAAAGAGTTAGGTACTTGAGTTAATCTTAGTACTGCATATCATCCTCAGAGAGATGGACAGTCAGAAAGAACCATTCAGACTCTCGAGGATATGTTGAGGGCGTGCATATTGGAGTATGGGGGTTCGTGGGACTCTCACTTACCTTTGGTGGAATTTGCGTATAATAATTCGTATCATTCGAGTATTGGTATGCCGCCATATGAGATGCTTTACGGACGTCGTTGTCGAACGCCGACTTGTTGGTTAGAGGCAGGAGAAAAACAGTTTGCGGGTCCAGATGTTGTTCAGATTACGGCCGATAAAGTTGCTATAGCTCGCGAGAAATTGAAAGCCGCCAGAGATAGACAAAAACAGTATGCTGATCCGCGTCGTCGACCAGTTAATTTTGTCGAAGGTGAATTGGTTTATTTAAAAGTGTCACCTTGGAAGGGCGTGATTCGTTTTGGTAAGCATGGGAAATTGGCTCCGAGATTTATAGGTCCATTCAAAATTCGCCAAGTAGTTAATGACCAAACAGTTGCCTTAGATCTTCCTTCTGAATTAAGTGGTATTCACGACACCTTTAATGTTTGCTATGTGCGGAAATGTAATGTGGAGGATCCAACCCAAATCCTTCCGTTACAAGATCTTAGGGTTGACCAAAGTCAGAAATTAGTAGAAGAGCCCATTGAGTTAGTTGATAGAAAAGTGACTAAATTACGCAAGAAAGAGATACCTATGGTTCTAGTGAAATGGAAACATAGTTTGGGAGAAAATCTTACTTGGGAGACCGAGTCGAGTATGAAGGTCCGTTACCCTAGTTTGTTCGAGTCTAGTTAGATTTCGGGGACGAAATCTTTTAAGGAGGGAAGATTTGTAACACCCTGTAATTGGGCCCAGTAGAATCAGGTATTTCTTTAAATTTAAATACGTATATTTAATTGTTTGAATATGTTTGATTGTGAAATAAATAGGTAAATAAGTCTCAGAAGATATTGTGACTAGTAAAATATTATTTGTTTTAAATAATCTTAGACGACGGTAAAATAAAATAATTTTATTGCAATTGGTATTTAGGTTCCAGACAATAGATCAAAAGGTGGTATAATATGGTACTGTAAATTAATTGGGTCGGGTAAATAAAAAGAAGGAGCCGACCTAACATTTCCCCAATTCTCATTCTTTGTTAGTTAAAAACCTAAACCTAGAACTAAATTCAAACCCTTGCAAATCAAAAGATTATACAAAGTGATTGAAGATTGAAGTTGGAATTCTTGTTAAGAGCATCATCCTCATCTTCATAGTGTTCTTCATATTGTAAGTTATAATTGTATATGTTGGGTTTTGAACACATTATTGATTATTATGATTTGAAGTTTGATGAGCTAAATAGATGGTTGCATATCGATTTGATGATGATGATTTAACTCCTTGTACTCGATTACATAATAAAAACATGAAAGATTTCTTAAGTTTTAGTTTGAATGGAAATAGTTAGGTTATAAGTGATTTTGATGATTGGTGACAAATTGTTGTTTGAATCATGGTTGTATGTTGTTATTAGGTGTTATGGTACATTGAAATCGATAAAAATCTGAGTTATAAGTTGAGTTTTAGTAGATTTTGGGTTTTGGTTCGTGCTGTGTAATTACAGGTTGAGTTTCTGCTGAAAAATTGAGGAACGCGATCCTGCATCATTACCCGGATCGCGTTGCCATGTGTTACTTGGTTACCGCGTGTTTTGTTCTTACAAACGCGATCCTGAAGCCTCTTACCCGGATCGCGTTGATCAGTAGAATAGTGAGTTCGTTTGGATTTGTTCTTGCGAACGCGATCCAAGCCCTTTTTCCGGATCGCGTTCCACAGTGTATTTTGGTGACAGAATATTTTCCTTAAGAGGAACGCGATCCCACCCCAATAGTCTGGATCGCGTTTGTCTTTGTAATTTTGAAGATTTTAATATTTTGTGAACTTATATGAATCTACCACTTATATCATTTAATTATCGATATTTCTTGATTAGTAATGTGTGTAATTGATTATAGTCATAATTAATTATGAGACAAGTTATTAACTTGTGTTTTAATTGCGTGTACAGAGACACCGAAGACTCAATAAAATAAGACTTTTGAGTTTGGAGACGGAGACTGACAGGTGAGTGGACTTTGATCTCTCGCTATGTTTGGTGATCACTTATGTGATTACTTCAAGTGTTATTTGTGCATTCTTGTGTTACGACATATTGTGAACTAGAAGCATGTGTTAAGAAACCTATTGGTGATTGTGTTAAAGAGGTCAATCTTGTTGGACGTCTTGCTACAGGTTAGTCAACACGAGAGTTGTGAACATGTGTTGTGAATGGAGCTTGTGTTGACTAAAGGTAGCAAACCGTTATCGGTTAACCACTGTATTGGCCTGCAGTTGGTGTAAGAGTCGCTTGGTGGGCCACCGCGGCTGAGGGTGCCACAAGGGCCACCGATCCTCTAGTGATGTTGAGTCAAAGTGTTAATTGTTGTAGACTCATAGTGTTAAACTAAGTGTAGTGTTAGTGATGAGTTAACTCACTTAGCTTCGTGCTAATCCCTCGTTGTTTACTCCTTGCAGGTTAATGTATTTTGTTAAGGGCGGGTCTCGGAGTAAATTGAAGGAATGTTTGACAAGGATGAAAACTCTGATGACTTTTGTATTACTTAAATGTTTGGATAATGTAACGCTCATCTAATTGTGTAGTTATATAAGAAGTACTTATGTAAATTGTTATGTATATTTTGGATAATCCAAGGTTATATATATATATGGGATTTTGCTTCCGCGATGTTAAAAAAAAAAAAAAAAATGTGTTCTAAAATTAGGGGCGTTATAGGTGTTATATATGGTAATCCTTTTCTTATGTTTATAATGATGATTACTTTTCATTATCTATTTTTATACTTTATTTTTCAAAACCAAACAATTATATATCAAACAAAGTGTGTACATCATCCATGAGTTATTCTAAATATTGTTGTTGAACGATGCCATGTAAGATGCAACTCATGCCCGTATAGAAAATGATATGCTAATGCAAGACAAAAAGTTACTGCATTATGAGTAGGTTGAAAACACCACAAGTATGCAGACCATTTAATTTTCTATCTCTATCAATCTATCCTACTTCAATGTATATAATTATGTGTTCCATGATTTCACAGCAAAAGCTAGAAATATTCACTACATAGTCTAAGCTCGGTGATATTGTTTGTTCAATCATGTAATTCATGACTTATTTAAAATGTGTTATTTCCTTGTTAAAAAGTTCCGTAAAAATGTTTCGTGTTTAGGTGTACCTAAAGTCATATCAAGTACAAGATCAGATCATGAGACCAGGTTAGCAGTTCCATTTGTAGTTACAACTGCCTATGAATTGTAAAATATAATGAAGTAATTTTTTCGATAAATGATGTGTCTATTTTACAGTACTAAAGTGCCACATACATAAACTATTTCGTTCTTAAGTGTTTTGCTGCTCAAAATAGCACAAGAGGTATCTGACTTTGGTGTAATTTTAATGCACTATAGTTAAAGACCTCGAAGGCGAACTTCCCCTCAAAGGTTTTAACACCATACCACTTTCATCAGTTTTTGATAACCTATCTCTTTGGGAGTGAACAGGCAATCGGTACACACTCATAACCAATAATGCTGAACCCAAACTCATCTTTCCCAGACTAGGGTTCATCATTATGGAACTTTATTCGCAAAAAGATCATACTTGGCATTTCTGTTGTCATGGAAGGTTTGTATCATGTTTTTTGGCACTAATTTCTAAGCTTTTTGGTTGATTAGTTGGTTTAGAGTTTTTATATCAGTTTCTTGGTGTTGTTTTTGTTTCGATTTTCAGATAGTCATCAAGTTTTAGATTCTTTATTGAAAGGAAGATACTTGAAAGATGAAACCATAGCAATCAGTTGCATCATGAGGTATTAAATATAATTCGGTTTTATATTTTAGTATAAAACTATGTTTTTAAGTTTTTTTATGTAAACTGACCTTAACAGTATTCTTTATGTAGGTATTTTAGACTATGAATGTGTATATGTTCTACATGTTTTAGAGCTATTGAAACAATATTTTTGATCTAATAGGTTGACTACTGGTCCATTAAGTACAAAGCTACTAAAGAATGGTTGAAACAATGTTTAGAGATGGTGTCTCCAGAAGGTGTTGATTCAAATAGTTGACGCTTCAAAGTCGCTAATTGGGTACTGATGCAAGTAGTTGCTGATTAAAAAATAAAATTAGAGGGCTCTTGATAACCCACGGGTTAATTGATAAATTGAGTTGGAGGGAATATGAGGTTTTGTTTGGTGAGTACACTATGTTTTTCACTACAGTTTTCACCAGCTCAGCTACTGTAAATGCAATAATTTTCAGTTTGAAATATAAATATGTAAGTCTCCTTGATCGATTGTTTAGACTCCCATATTTTATAATTCGTTATGTTTTTGTTGTTGTGATGATACATATTTGTTTGATATATTGTGATATTATTTTATTTTTGATTTCATTTTTTCCTTCATGACAGATTGAAAACTGAGGTTTGAAGTAGATGGACCAAGAAATAATGATATTCATGGACTTTAGCACTCAACTGATGTTCACATTAGATTAGAATGATTTCTCATGAGTCGGGTGAGTGTTTGTTTAGTATTGAGTTATTTACTTTACATACTACTTAATGAGTAGTTTTTATTTATTAAGAGCATCTTATGGAAAAAATTAAAGTTTGCATTCATTGTTTTCGTAGGGTTTTAGTTGTGATCATTCTTCAAGTGTTTGGTTCTAAATCAAAAGGAAGAGATTTAGTGCTATTGGGTCTGGTGAATTTTTCTGCTTTCATAAAGTAATATAATTTGATTATAATTCGAGTTTCTAATAATAGCTCTTTTATCGTACTTATGGTTCTATAAACTTTTATATTTCAAATTAGTGAATTTAGACCAGAAACACAGTTGAATATAAACCTCAAAGATACCTTTATTTATTTATTTTATTTTATTTTTTAAAACGATTGAAATGTGCAGGTGTACATATATTGGAGGTGCAGAGGTGCAGTTCCTTACTGGCTGACTGAAGAATTGGCATATTCCGTGGCTAAGTTTATTCGAAGTGGTGGATCTTTTGTCAATTACTATATGCCAAGTCGGTAAAAAAACAAAAGAAAAAATAATAAAAAAATAAGTTGTAACTAATCGCCTAAATGTCTATTATTTGATAATGTTGCGTAAACACTAATATTTAATTGAATTGTAATAGCATCATGGAGGAACCAATTTTGGGAGGACTGCAGGTGGCCCGTTCAGTTTGTTAGCATGCATGCAAAATATGATAATTACAATTCTCTAAATTTGAATGTAATGTTAGGCGGGGTACTAATTTGGGTCAAGCATGGTAAATATATTTAACACAATTTAAAGCGGTTTTGGACCCAAATAGTCACGTCATGTATGAACTGTTACGTACATCACTTCACTATACTTGCACATCATATTCGTTGTGGTTACTTTATGGAACAAGTTGATTGACCATATGCTATTAAGACGATTATAATTTTGAATTTCAAATAATGTGTCCCATGACAGTGACAATATTTTATTTCTTACAAAATGTTAAATCTAATATGACCTATGAGTTATATTTTATATTTGTGACTGTGTTTACATCGATCACGGTGGTTACTAAATTTATATACATTAGTTTTATTGCAGAGTGAGCAATTAAACTATGTGAGCTTGCTTTAGTAAATAGCTATCCCACTATTATCAATCTTGGAAACTATCAAAAGGTTGGTTTTTTATGTTCTTTTGTTTGTCAATGATCACTTTTATTAGCGTTAGTAGTTGGAGCTCCCTTCTTACATATGTTGTCTTTATATATAGGCACATGTTTATAATTATGAGGCTGGAAGCTGTGCTGCTTTTTTGTAGAATAATAACAGAGCTGCTTACGCAACGGTAAATTTCCCTAACGATAATTACAATATTCTTATGTGATCTATCAGCATCCTCCCTAACTTCAAGAACACCGTTTTTAATACAGCAAGAGTGAGACATTTTTTTTAATTTTTTATATCATATACCTACTGTAACACCCGGTCAAAAAGTCAAATTTCGCGCCGATTTTAAACTCTGAATAATTACATTTTATAGTTCAAGTGAAATATTTTTATTAAAAATATTTACAAAATAACATGACCAAAATTAAAGATTTAAAGTAATAAATCTACATTTTAATCAGGTATAAAATCACGGACATTTTGTACTGTGGTTGGAGACCACAGTACACGAGTTAGGGATCTGAGTTCACATAAAAACCCAAATCCCTCCCCATTTCCACCCCATTCTCATCCTCTCACTTTCTCTCTCTATCTCCATTTTCTCTCTACTCTCTCTCTAAAAACCCTCCCACCAACCATCACCACCACCCACCGCCGTTGCCACCACCGTCGGCCACTACCGCCGTCGCCGTCATCATCATCATCAACAAGAACAACAACAAGCTTCCATCATCATCTTCCTCACCATCCTCTTCTTCTCCATTTTTACCAAAAAGTAAGGATTTACTCACTCTCTTTCTAGAAATCGTTTCTCTTTCTATAAATTACTTAGATTACTTCAAAATACATGCTGGAAGCTTTCTATAACATCAAAACACCCAAAAATCGAGCCAAAACTCGATTTGGATCTTGAAATCGTCGAACAGACGACGACGTCGCATTGGACCAAAAACAGTGCTGCGACGTCGCATCCAACGTCGCAGCCAACGTCGCAAAACATCCCAATGTCGCATAATGCGACGTAAGCCCCTACGTCGCCATCAAATTCTACGTCGCACATTGCGACGCAGGACACAACGTCGCATTAGATTGCGAACGTCGCACATAGCGACGCAAGACCCTACGTCGCCCCTGACGTCGCACGTAACGTCGCAAGACACAGAACTTTAAAAATACATGTTTTTCACTAAGTATTGACAACAAATTTTACCACTTACTTTTACCACGAATTTGCATTTCGAAAGCGTTTTCATTAAAGCAATATAGTAGAAATAAAAATTTTCCAAGCTGACCTGGCAGCTCGACCCCAGCCAGGGGCTCTGCCCCTTGGACCCCGCCAGGGGTTGCCACCCCTTGGACCCCGCTACCAGGGGCGCTGCCCCCGGACCCCCGTACACCATTCCCAGACTTCAACAACAAATGCGTACATGAACAACTCGCTTAGACAAACTGATTTGTCTCATACTTATATAACCTCACGTGTTTAGGACACTAGAAGGTTACCATTCGGATGACGCGCGTATCATCGTATCGCTAACAACTCACAGGTGAGTTTCATAGCCCCACTATTTCAATTGTTTTACTGTTTTCGGGGTGAAACACATGCTCAATAACTATCTGCGAATTATATAAATACACTTTTATAATTCACAATTATTTATATTACTGTATGTAATACGAATGTGTAATACTTAGGAATTACACCCACCATACTGTTTGAGACAGTATCAATACTTAACCTAGATAGGTTACAACCGTACACTGTTAGATTGTTGGAAAACAATTACCACTACATAACTTGATTTAGTTATCACAATCCTTTGGCCATATTGTCGCGGGACAATGTCATTGAATACATTAGAACTAGTTAGTTCTACCTACACTGGACAACGTCCATACTGTTACAAGTTTAGTTATACTCTAAGAACTAAAACTGTCGACACTCTTCAGTATCTCTAGAATGGGAATTGGACTTAAGTGAACACTTTCCCGAGACTCCGATATATATACTTGCTAGGCTTTAGACTAGGAGTATACAATAGCATTACACGTTAGTACAGACTTCTTATATCAATACAACTCAATTGGTGACGACTCTGGCCCAGGATGTAATCCAACCAGGGATGGACCCCCGGCCCAGGATGTAATCCAACCGTGGGGGTGTCACCTGATGAATATCCACACCTAGGTTCAACGTGTAATTTGACATCTAAGTATTCGTTCGTACATATATATATCTACATACTGATACATCATCACGAGCACTCGGTGCTACTTACGATTTACGAATGCATAGTAGTATACATACAATTATACGATCTACTTAGTCAGGCAGGTCGAGTACTGCTGGCTCTCAAACAATTTAGTCGGGCATGTCGTTGTACAGCCGGCTCAATCACAAATTGCTGCGAGCAATTCCAAAAACGATGCCGCGGTATTGCAGCGGGCACCAGACGATGCCACGGTAAAGTGGGTACAAAACGAAATCACGGTATTGCAGTGGATGAAATTTCAATGAAATCAATGGATCAGCGAGTGATACTCGGGATTCACAATAAGTTAACGGATCGGTGGTGCTGCCACGCGAGGCCGTTAGCTAAATTCAAGTCCGGGTTAGCTTATGCTAATCGGGTAAACGGACACGCTAAACGTTTCAAACATAGATCTGCGGATCTACAATCACTTGTTGCTGGATGCAACACATCATATATTAAATCATAGTTCTGCGGAACTACAATTACTTGTTATCATATGACGCGGTCATACAGTCAATTAATAGTTATAGGCATGTATTGCCTTACGTTTATCGACACAACTACCTGTTAGGTATCAAGGCGTGGAATGCCACACTTATATGTATGTACTTAGGTACTCGACTCGAACACTTAGGTATAAGATACCTCGATTAGACGTATACACAATTGGTGTTACAAACTTCAATATAACACTTATCAAAATGGCTGAATTGGAAACGATTCTTCAAAACATACAGGGTTTTATTACATCATGATTTCAACTAACAATCCTATGAACTCACCAGCTTTATAGCTGACCTGTTTTAGCATGTGTTCTCAGGTGCCCAGCAGGATTAGGATTACTACAAGATTATGCTAGCTCGAGTCGCATGATTTCAAACAATTGGGACTACTCTGCATTTACTTTTGTATTTTCAAATTATGTATTTGAAATTTCTATAAAACTCGCCACGTTGTAAACGTTCTATTTGGTGAATGTATAATTATTTTCAAACGTCTCATTTAGAGTCGTTCATTATGTATCTTATGCTGTGATATTTAATTTGGTAACACCCGACCCGACCGCTTCCGCAAACCGAAATTTGCGGGTGTTACACCTACTGTCTGCATTAACCCAATCTATAGCACCGTTAGTTACGTATGTCTCTGCACTTAATCTATTGTATTCCTTATATTTAATCAGTGTGCATTTAAACAGATACTTAAAGTGAGTCAAATTGAATTGTATTTTTTCACCCTTGGGTCATACATTACATCTTCAATGTAAATAGAAAGACCCCATTTGGTTGCTGG
Source organism: Helichrysum umbraculigerum (assembly GCA_949592205.1). Classification (NCBI taxonomy): domain Eukaryota; kingdom Viridiplantae; phylum Streptophyta; class Magnoliopsida; order Asterales; family Asteraceae; genus Helichrysum; species Helichrysum umbraculigerum. The sequence goes on from CATIUR010000001.1 coordinate 388,699,767, forward strand.
GATAAATAGGCCTAACCCGCTCGGTCTGGACCTGTAGTCCTTATGATGTCATAATGTATAACTGTGGTATGCCCTTTCTTTTTGGAGTACCCTCTAGAGTTAACATCACGCTATATGGGAAGTAAATTGATAGTAGTACATGAAAGCTGATCTTTTGGCCATTGATCCAAAATACGAAAAATCGTCATATTAATTAAGCTGATCCAAGTAAGATTGATAATTCCCTAAATGATATTGGTTGATAGTACATGAAAGTTGATTTAGTTTTGCAGTTTACGATCTTCAGTTGTTTTGATCAACATAATTGGAGACTGACCAATTCGTTACATCCGCGAGGGACGAAATTCGGATGCTGAGATAACTTTCAATGACGCTTAAGAGAGAAGTTGATCTTGGAAACTTCATTCTTTTGCACCGGTTGGTTGGTCTGACAATTTGTATTATCATAACATGGTTTGTATAGGCTCAAAAGTTAAGATAACTTTCAAATAATTTCATATACGATGAGTCGCGTCATAGGTCAATATGTATTTGGATCGGGATATTATAGTTGTCAGGTTGAATATGGTTACATAAATAATTAATTTGCTATCAATTATTTTTCAAATTATGTGATTGGGGGTTTTGTGACTTGAGATTACATTCGTGTCGACTTTTAAGATATTTGAGCCATTATACTCATTTTTGTTTTTTTTATTATGTACATTAATTAATATGGAGTATGTGTTTTGATTGTTTTTCTCTTTATTGTGTTTAGCTAATGCATATGGTGCTAATATCCAAATTGGTTATACATAGAACAATGAGTTGGTACAAGAACCATGTACAAGGTGTTTGTGGTCTCTGGACAATTAGATGTAATGTTATATGAAATTTGATATCTATAAAAAGTTAATTTTAGTCGCCAACGTTGACGACACAATATGCTGAGTAACGAGAATCAACAACTACATACGCAAACGACTCATACCACTAAAAAAATTATACCGAGCTAAAAAATAACGGAGCCTACAGAAGACAGAAGGTTATCAATTTTAAAAATATTTATATACAATAGGAAATATAAGATGACAGAACAGTAACACACATTAAAAGAACCGGTCCTCTAATCATAGATGCAATACAACTTGAGCCCAATCTAGCCCAACAATAATAAACTTAACCAGAAGATAAAAAAGGCCCAAATACATTTTCAAAATAAAAGGTTATTTAAAAAAATATATATAAATATACTTCTAAAAATTAACACAAAATATAAAAATATTTAATTAAAAAATTTAAGCATACAACATTAAAAAAATCACAAAACAGTTATCAATCTAAATATTGTTCAATAATAAAATGTAAAATTATAAACTATAATAATGACACTACAAAACTGACAACTTATCTTATAAAAATATATAACTAAAATAACATAAAGCAAACAACTGTAAAAAAAAAAAAAACTAGCCAACAATATATATATATTCAAATATATATATATATATATATATATATATATATATATATATATATATATATATATATATATATATATATATATATATATATAAGAATTTAGAGTCGCCCGCGTTATCGCGGGTCTTGTATCTAATAATAATAATAATAATAATAATAATAATAATAATTATTATTATTATTATTATTATTATTATTATAACCAATATAAAACGTATAAAACAAAGTTTGATAATAAGAATTCGATAAGCCCAATACTTTAGAAGGCCCGTATTAAAAGCCCAACAAGGAAACCCGATTTGCACCGACTCACATTATTATCACCGTATATTTAGTTATTCTTAGACATCAAACCCGTGTATACACACGGGTTATCCGATGTGTATTTGATGTTTATAATTACGCAAATTATGTATATGATAAAATTCTATCATTTCGTAAGAGTTAAAGAGACATGCAATGAAGTTCAAAAGTTCTTAGACGAAAGGAATATAATAAATTTATTACGTATATTAATTAATAATTGTATAATAAATTTATTACGCATATTAATTAATAATTGTAATAAAATACAAGGTATTAAGATTAAGATTAAGATTAATATTAATATTAATATTATATATTATTTATTACCTTACTTATTTAAAGTTAAAAACATCCTTGTACATGTAACCTAATGAATTTAAGAACCTGAAATAATACAATTATATTGATAAATAATACAATTAATGAATTTAGGAACCTAAAATAATACAATTTATTACCTTTCGTGCTGGCTGCTTCCCCGTTGACTTGGATATAGAATGTTGAAGTAGACCGAATAAGGTAATCTAGAAGTACCAGCTTGCTGTCACATAATTTAAAGCTTTAATTATAAAACTGGGTCTTTGACAAGTTCCGGGCTTTAAAAGGCTGATATCCCACATATATGATGTTGATGTGGTCTTCATTTTCAGCCCAGCCGCCTAAAGTCAAAAAGAAATATAATATGCTACGCCAATTGATTTATCAAATTAAGTGAAGTGATTAAGGAGGCTAATAATATGCTTTTATTACGTATTTGGTTTTAACACATCTTCTAGATTCCCGTACATCCCACTAAAGTATTGATTCTTTTACGAAATGAATTTGGAGGTGAATACATGTACCTAGCTCTTAGGAGAAATCATCAAACAATTGATCTTTAGGAGCATAAAATGTGATTGATGTAAACATCCAATTTTTTAATACTCTAATTGCTCGAGCATTATTACAAACAGGGACGGACTTACATTATTATAGTCAACGGTGATATGTGATACTCAGGGGCGGGAGATGGGGGATTGAATGGTGCTCGGCCCCCACAATAGCTCAAATAATTTAAATTATGTACTATTATATTAGTACATGATGAGCCAATTTCTAAAGTATAAAACTGGGTCTTTGACAAGTTCCGGGCTTTAAAAGGCTGATATCCCACATATATGATGTTGATGTTTTACAATAAACAAAGTGGTAATTATAAATAACATATTTTAAAGTCTTGTATTAGTATATATATCCAAAACGGTTCCATGTCTTTTAAAACTTGTAAATTAATTTAGAAGCCTCTAAGCGTTCACTAAAGAGTTGTACAGTACTATTTAAAAATGTAATTGTGTTTTTAGTTGACTTGATTTATTATTAACTTTGTTATATGTATCTTCATGTAAATAAATCTTCTTTAATGTTAACGGGGAATAACAAGGTTGTTAGAGTATCTCCAAGGCATAAGCCTTTTTTGTAAAGGTTTTTGTATGACAATCAATCACTTCACTAAATTTGATTTGTAAAGGAATCCATATAGTTTATAATAATAAAAATTAGGAGGTGCATTTCTATTAAACTATAGTTTGTCATTCGTAATTTGTGTGACGAACTATTCGTATTTTCATTGTATGTAATGAACTTTGGTACTGTTTTCGCGTGTCGACTATATAAGTTTTCACTTGGCATCCCTTAAAACCAACAATTTGATCAAAATACATACAATTAATGTAAATAAATTACCAATTGGTTACATAATATACATTCGAATAGTTGAATACACATTACGAATATCGAAACTTAATTTAATATTGTAACACCCCAAAATCCAAAAGTATTATTGTGGATAAAGTAATAGTAATTGTTTTAAACTATTATTACTTTAGGTGAAATAAAATAGTATTAATTGTAAGTCGATTTTAAAGTTCCATACAATGATAATCACGGGGAATAAAATTAAAACACATATATATCCAGTTACATATGTATGTACGTATCATATATCATTCAAAACATTCCAGGAGCTTCACGAACAAAGAAACTACGCAGGAACATTCAAACCCTTAATTGAATTGGATTCGAAACATGAAATTGGAGCTAGAAAACTCGAATTCATCAATGATTAATCGTTCTAAGCTCGAGGTAACTACGATTCTTCTTTGAATTTGATTTGAAACGTAGGGTGTCATTGATTTGAGTGATTAATGGTCTCTAGGTTGAAATTAGAGTGTATTATGATGAATTGGTAGTGTATAAGTGTGTATATGATGATGATTAACATTAATCCAACCTAAAAGTGGATTAATTGAATTATATGAATAGTAATCAAAGTGGGTTTTGTATAAAGGGTGATGAATTGGTGTTAATGCACCCTAATTGGTGATTATAAATGTTATTAGAACTTGAATAATGAAAATTAAAGTATTAAATCAAGAGGTTAAGTGATTGGATTAATTATGATTATGAGGATGATTATGGTTTAAGTAATGGAATAATGAACTTAAGAAATTAATATGAATTAATGATGTTTGATGTAGTTCTTCATAACCTTGGGTTGGTTTATGATGAATCTTGAATTATGATAAGAAGTGATCATTAAAGTGATTATACAAGTAATGAAATAATGAAATAAAGAGGATTATGAAAGGAGAGATCATGTGTAGTTTAATCAATCCAAAAGGGTGATGGATTGATAATGTTGATTAATTGGTTATGATGATTATTAGTTGTTGAATGTGTTGTTATCTTGACATGCTATGTAATAGGTGATCAAGATTTGTGCCTTCCATGCTCAAGTGTGACATTATGTAATTGCCTAAAAAGCAAAGGTGAGTGATATGAGGATTAAATGGGTAATGATTGTATGTTCCGGATTGCTTCCGAGCAAGAGGTTCATACAATTGAGTGATAGTTGCTTGTATATTAGCTTGTTTCTAAATTGTGGATTATAATGGTTGTATGTACCGGATTGCTTACGAGCAAGAGGTTCATACAATCAAGTGGATTATGTTTGATTCTTATGCTTGTTTCTTATAATTGTTCTCACGTTGTATCGTATCTCGAATCTAAAGTTGATAATTGTTGTTGACCATTGTTGAGAATTGTTACTAATTGTTGAGTTATTTGGAATCAATGTGGAATTATATGGATTATGTGGAGATTGATGGTTACGAAATAAGTGCTTGGCACTACTTGGTATCTATTAAGCTTAGTATCCATTTCTATGTGATTTGGTGACATGCTTACTTGAATCTATTGGACCGCGGATCCGTACGAAATATGGAGAAATCTCTATAGTCGCTCAATAGTATCTACTTAAGGAGATAAGTGGTCATTTGATAATTGTTTCATGTTTGTGCTTTCAGTGAATTATTCATTTAATTGCTTGTATATTCGCTAAGCTTTATGCTTACCCGTTCAGTGGTTTTATGTTGTAGGTGTTTGTTTCGGTTGAACCAATTGGATGAAATGTGACTACAAGGAAGTAGCGTGGATTGGAGCTTGCAATGTGGTTAGACAAGCTTCTCTTCCTTTTGAATTGTCGTTATGAATTATCACTTGTGTAAATCGCCCAAAAGACACATTGAATTTATGTTGATGATTTAAGGTGTAAGGTGTCAATTGGTTGAAAAGTGTACCTTTGACTAGTCAAAGTCAGATGAATGTGGTGGTGTCAAATTGAGTAATGGTTATGTTGTAAAGTGATAAAAGTGGTCATATGTTCATGTGTATGGTATTGATCATGGTTTTGGTCAAATTGTGATCAAAGTGTTAAATATTGAAATATGGTGCATTTGAGTGATCACGAATCATTAATCATGATATGTTGTTAAAAAAAAAATTTCAGGGCGTTTCAAGTTGGTATCAGAGCGATAGTTTAAGGGAATTAGGTAATCCACGATAGGATTGCCTAGACTTAAACTAATATGAATTGCATAAATGCTTATGATTACTATGCGTAGTAGTCAAGTTGATTTAGTTAAATTGATATGTTCCTCTATTACGAATTACTTGATGATTGCTACTTGTTGATTCAGTAGCTGAAATGTTTAATGAGACGTTTAGCGTCATGGACAGTTTTGATTAAACTTTAAAATACGGATTATGTGTTGAATTAGTAGACAGATTATTGACTAAGATGCTAGTATCTTGGATAATTCTGAATAATCTGGAATAGTTCTATTTAAACTTAAGTGTGTTTAGAATGTTGAAATAAACTGTAAAATCAGTAGTAAGGATATGGTGTATTAATTGCAAGGTGAGATTTATCTTTGCTAACGAAATATGTGATATCTTGATTTGAGAATAATTGCTTCTGAGGGAGAATATGGGGATATGTGATTAACGGATACGTTTGACTGCGGTCAACAAGCGAACGAAATAAATGTGGATATGCTAACGAAATATGCAGGTTATGGTGTTGTTTTCATTTGATGGAGGAAGAGGTGCGTCTTCCTGGTCAAGTGTAAACCAATGAGCAATACGTGTTAATGTGGAATTAATGAAATAAAGCTATGTTATGATTATTATATGTTATCATTATGTGATTAATTGTTACGTGATTAGAAATATATATGTGTTTGATTAACTGATGACTGGATCAAAAGATGAATTCATCATAGGTAAGTTGGAATGTTGAATTGATGATGTTGACTGGAATACGTCGAATTTCTTGCCTATGTGAATTTGGTGATTTGGAATAAATCAGTTATATGTGGTTGTAATAGCAAGTAAATTCCTAACTGAGTATATGTGATTAAGGTGTTATTAAGTGTGTTGTTTGTTGCGAATCATTGTGTTATGTGTTTATGTGGAAATTACATTAAAGCTGGAGGATATAAAGTAGTCTGAGAAGGAAGTGTGTATAACATAATCTAAAAACGTTTGGCCAATGTAGTCATATTATGCTATCCACATGGAATTGTTGAGGCTGACAAGTATCAAAGAGATTTGATGTAATTGTAGAGATTAAGTGTAAGAGTAGTATTGATTTGTATCGAGTAAAGGCAGAAGCAAATGAGCATATGCCTTATAATTGAGAAAAATGTCTAAACTATGTGGCTTATGTATGGAATATAGAAATGAAAAGTAATAAATTGGGTACGAAATATCTATAAATATGATAATTTGCTGTCGGCAAAGGTGTAATATACTTGAATTTAATTGTAAAATAGTATTAAAAGTTGTAATCCAGTAATAATAGCTAAAATTAGGCAGCTTTAATACATGTGAGTATGAAACTTTGAAATAAAGAAGAGTCGATGTTAATGTTTAAGGAAGTGTACTTCCGAAGGAATGTTGAAATATTGTGGAGAAAGAATCAGAGAATAATTGAAATAAAGTAGTAGTTAACCACTAAACTATTGTTTGAATGTGGTACCTGTTTTAAAAGAAATAGATGTTAGTCGGAATAAAACAGTATTCACCCACTTAACTAGTGTTTTAATACGATTTCCATTATGAAAAAGTGATAAAATGAATCTTAGTGGGGGAGAAATTTATGATTTAATGATGTGTAATATATTAATAGAAATAGAATTTGGTTATGAAATAACCTAATGTAGAAAGATGGTTATGGAATTATAATGATAAAGGCTAGATGAGGGTTTTAACGACCCGAATAGCCTATTGTAAAGAAATAAGTTATAACACCCCTCATTTAATAAACCATTATAATAATGATTTTCACTCGGAAGCGTAGGTTTGAATATATATTTCATTACTATGTATTATATAAATTGTACACAAACTTTTTCCAAAACATAATACATAACAGTTTAAGATCTCTTAAAATCATAATACGACAAAACCAGGTGTTATATAATTTAAACATCATTACTATTAAAATATATCAGAGTTTAACGCCGGTCAAACATTCCTTCAAAGTTAAACTTCCTGCCCGCCCTTCAAAACACAACCTGCAGGAAGCAAAGTGGTGGGATTAGCACAACGCTAAGTGAGTAAATCAATAAACCACAGCCCAACTTAGCATAACAAATTTGCGTACAACAATAATCACATTCACACAACATATATGTTCACAGCATAAAGCATCGTAACATCCAATCTCAAGAGGACCGGTGGTTCCTGAGGAAACCTTCTCAAGGAACACTTTAAAACCAACTGCAGGCCCATACAGAGGTTTAACCGACTACTTGGTGCTATTGACCCAAACAACACAGGCTACGACAATAATACTTGTACTAAGACCCTGTGTTATCCAAACAATAGCCAACCCAAACCCAGCCCCATGCTGGCCTCTGAATCAACAATGCCCAAAGGCAATACATCAAGTGATCACGTATTCACATATTCATCATGGCAACACATCAGACTAACAGTCTATCCACAGTATTATTACTAATAAACCATAATAATCATGGCAACTAAAATAGTAGTAATAATACAATTACCCGTTGTAACCAAACCTGTTACAACTAAATCAAACTGAGGGTTATCGATACACTCACCATTACCTCAACAGCTAACTCAGTGATCTAATGTTACTGAGACTTCTCCGAATCTAAGAACCAAATCAAATATAAGTGAGTAATTCGTCTCACCAATACATAACTTATAAATACATAACTTATAATTTAAATATTATTTTCATAACAATAATATATTTCTATTCTTCATAATTATGCATATTATCATTACTGAAATAACATTTAATTGAAATCTGGACTTAGAAATCAAGAACATAAAAATAATACAGAAGCAGCCAGATCCCTATAGGACCCGCCGGGTCAGCACAACCCGCCGGCTCCAACATAGACCAGCCGGGTTAAATGCAAATTTGTGGTAACAAAAGAAAAGTCCCCTTTGAACCTGTAAGAAGTAGTCGGCTCAATATGATGAGCCGCCGGGTCCCCTCCATAACCCGCCGGGTGGGGTGAAACCCGCCGGGTCTTTCCTCCCTGTACCAACGTTGTGCAGACCCTAAAACTCATTCACCCAAATACGAAATCAAATTCCAAAATACTAAAAATTCAGTTAACAATTCATTGTAACAAGTTTTTTTATCAAGTTTCTATCATCTTTTAACATCACATAATAACAAATTATAATTTAGCCATAATATTCTTAACTAAACCCATATATATATATATATATATATATATATATATATATATATATATATATATATATATATATATATATAAAGAAAAACTCATCATCTACTTCAATTATTATTTTAACATTAATTACTAAATCACAAGTATTATTCATACTAGCTTAATTGTATAACCATTAACTAGTTACAAGCCTTAAACTCAATATCTTATAATTGAAGTAGAAACCGTCGGCTCCACTACAGAACACACCAGTTTTCTAATGAGCTACAACATCAATATACTTCACATATTATCAACTACCATTATTCATGTTCAAATTTTTTTTATTCTTAATCGATAATTCATTAAAATTTAAACCTAGCTCATAAATTAGGTATAAACAATCCAAGAATTCAAAGTTCCATTATCACTATTCCATCAAGAAATCAACATTCAATAATATATAAAATCATACATCATCTTACAAGTTACAAGTTCATCCATAAATTAGTACTCACCTAAATTTACTCAAAATCATGGATAGAATTTTATCAAGTAAGAATACTTACGATTTCAAGAAGGAAAGGGACAATTGAAGATGATGATTAATATGCCAAGATGAGAATCAAGATCACAACTAGCTTTCTTTTTCTTTTGATTTGTGATTTATGTAGATTTTATTTCATAAAAGAAAAGTATATGGAATTTTAGTTACTAAAATGATAAGGATAGAACCATTAGAGAACTTCAGGAAGATTTAAAATAATAGGTCGGCACCTCCTTTATTAACCGACTTAGTTGTCAAAATAAATTTAGTCTCCTTCTAAACCTATTGTTTGGAACCAAAAAACCATCTCGCGATTCCCTAAATTTTATTATTCTTACAACTTTATTAATTTAAAATAATTAATAATTTATCTATCACAATAACTCATGTGACCTCTTATCTAACTTTAACAAGTAACCAAATAATATAATATTATTTCCTAACATATTTAAAAATCAATTTAAAATTAAGAAATACTAGGCCCTTAAGGAGGATGTTATAAATCTTCCTCCCTTAAGAAGATTTTGTCCTCGAAATCTAATCATGATCAATAAACTAAATTACCACAATCACATACCAATCTCCTTTCTCGCGCAAGGTTCAAACCCAAGCTACATTTCCATTTTACAAAATTAATTCATATCATTAACCCGTGATATCCGTAAAAGATTAGTTACAAATCTATCAATGTCCCAATAGAAATCTCCAATAGATGGGTAATGTAATTTCTCATCTATAAAAATTATAGGTAATGACGTGGTTTCACTGTATCCAATCATCATCAAATCCAATATAAGGCATTTATATATCATGAATTTATCATATCCATCAATTAGTACTAATACATAAATCTTTCCAATGAAATTTCATATCCTTCAAATTTATTAAATCAACAAATCGACAAATCATAAATATCTCGGATAAACTTGCAATAGGAACCCACTAATCCAATAAAATCTATACTAAGGTATTTCAATTCATCACAATGTTAACTCATAGTGAATCCATTTAATTTCATTCTGTACAATTAACATGTTCCACTATTGCACCTCTGAAATCCAAAATTCGCATAGGAAATTTTAACACAATGATGTTCTCCCTTTAAGGTTTTAAAATCAACCACAATCCATTTCAAGCTCAGGCTCAATTTAATCATTACCCCAAATATTCTTATTAGAAACAATAAAATCTTATCCAGAATTTATATATCTGATTCATGATAATATGATGATTTCAAATCTTTATACAATCCTCGAATGAACAATCAACCAACACTCAGAAGTTTCAGTTTAAGATCACATCTCGAAAATCTCAAACAAACTGAACTCAACATGAGACCAAATAGTCTTTAATCCTCTATCATTGTACAACAACAATTTCCAAATTTCAGATTATAATCCATCAAGCTCTCAAGCTGAATAGCTTTCAATCAATCCACTAAGCCAATAGAATTCCAAGCACATAAGGTAAATCAGGCCACAAATCTCTATCAACTCAAGGCATCTGTACAACATTATCTTTTACCTGGAAAATATCAATTCCCTCAATCAAAATCCTTATAAATTATAACTATCAATGCTGATGCATATGAGACTCTTTCATGGAAACATATACCGAAAAGGTTTCATAATCCTGTATAGTTAATGCATTAAATACAATCCAAAACAATGTCTCCACATTCTCAATTCAAACAACAGTTTTAAATCCCAGTCATGGTAGGATAAATCCTCTCATAAGCTGAAGCTATGAAATATCGAGATCAATATCCAATTTCATAGTATCGATCACAAGCTAACCTCAAGAAATTTATCACAATGTTCAATAATATCGTCAAATCGATCATAATGTACTGAAACCAATGTCTGACACGCACATTGTGTTAAGGTTAAAAGACTACTTTCCATTGTTCATCCCAAGGTCAATCAAAGAAAATTCATTAACTCTCAGTAAATCATAATCTCAACTGTGGATTATCCACTTTAATTCCATCTCTGCATTTAACATATCTCCAAATTTCTATCTTTCAAAGTCAAAATTCATATGTTGACAATTTAACACAGAGATAAACCACTTTTTAAAGTTCCAAGAACCAACCCCAACGCATCTTTATACTTAAATCAAGTTGTATGTTAATCAAGATGGCATCAATCAAACAATTACAAACTCATCTAGAAAGTTGCCATATCCGGATCATTAAATCCATAAAACCGCATGAGTATCTATTAATTCAATGACATAATCAACTCACATAATAATCATACCCGATACAACAAGTAGTTTATGGTATATCCCCTTTTTGCAATGCTTATGGAATCATATTAATCTAGTATTCTACTAATCAAACAGATTAATTCAAGTAACTCATCAAAGTACTCTCGAATCCTATGAAACCACTCAATATCATAACAGGTTTCCTTTCTTTTATTACATCAATAATATATGTTAAACATATTCACAAGAAATCCAAGGTAATAACCATTTTCTCATCTCTTTCCAGTCAAACCATCTGACTCAATCGAGATGAATAAATTTTTGATTTCTATATCATTATACACCGATTTAATTTGATCTAATCAAATTCTATCAAAATCCGTATCAAGTAGGGATTAACACAACAAGGTAGACAACAAATATGACCCTTTATCAATCCACAACTCTAGTCACCTATCTGGTAACACAAATCATCTTACTAACAATTATCTCTACTTAAGATAATTAAAACCACAGTGGGTCAATTTTAGTTTGTCACACAATACACAAACATAAAGGAACAATTAGTTCCAAGGCATATAATTATACGCTAGTACAAGGTAAATACAAAATACCTGTAATGAAGTCATCCATCTCGACAGTTTCATCAACTGTCAACTGAAAAGCTCTGCCAGCTGCTGATTGCAGACTCCTCCGATCATGGCCAGAAGATGACGACACCCCGACCAAACCTAATCCCTGTCTTATCTCCTCTGAACATTGCCCCGCGTGATGACCCTCTTGTTGACAATTCCAACATACCTTTCCATGATAATTACAATCCTTGACTTTATGTCCAAATAACCCACATGTAATACATATAGCAGTTTGAGAAGTACACTTTCCTGTATGTCTGGATTTGCATTTATTACACCAAAGTGATCGATCATTCAAACCACCATGATTTTTTGACTTTCTACTCTGCCTTTTATGTTTACCTTTACTAGAAGGTTCGCTTTTAGATCGATGTAAAATCTTTTCTTTATACTGCTTATCCCGAGCTCGGAAGTCACTATCCACTGAACAAGCTAAAGAAAAAGCATCTGCAAGAGAACTTGCCAATCTCACTGTAGTACGATACTTAGGTGGTAATGTTCCAACAAAATGATCCACTTTTGTTCTATCATCAGGTACCCATGGCTGTACAAATCTCAATTTCTCTGTAAACTGAGTAATCAATTCATCAATAGTCATCTCATCAATCATATGTAATTCCATAAATTCTTGTCTAATATGTGACATGTCAAACTCAGAACAATATTGTTTACATATTTCATTATAATAGTCACTCCATCGAATAGATTTCTTTTGTTGTGGTGTCAAAGCATTTGTGATCGAATCCCACCTTACCATAGCCTGACCCTTAAGAAGCTGAACTGCGAAAGGAACTTTGAATTCTTCCTCACATTGACAAATTTCAAATTTTCTCTCAGTATCTCGCAACCAATCCAGTATAACAGATGGATTAAAACTCCCATGGAATTCCGAAGGTTTACAAGACATAAATGTTTTAAATAAACAAACTTTCCTCGATTGTTGGAATAATGGAAACTCAGGTAATTGGTAATCATAATATCTCGAAGACAATGGAAATGAAGACTGATGAACAGTACCATAAGACTGCGGTTGTGACTGGAAATTCCTTGGTCTAGATCCTCTAAATTCCAATAACTCATTTTCAAGTTTCTGAATATACTCATCCCTGTCAACATTCTCACCTTCTGAAAACGATGTAACATTAAGAACATGTATCTCTGCATCTGTCTCTTTAGAAAGGGCATCCAATCTCGGGGAACTGTTGAAGGTATCAGTCGGGTGCTCATGTTCTGCCATATCTGTACTCAAAACAACAACTCACAACTTGTTAATCGTTAGTACACAATATACTAACCAATTCTCAACAGTAGCTAAATCCCACACCCTGGAATGTTTGACAACAAAATTCTAGGTTTGGGATTAAACACTTACCAATGTTCAATTCACCCAAATCTATGCTCTGATACCAACTTATAACACCCCTCATTTAATAAACCATTATAATAATGATTTTCACTCGGAAGCGTAGGTTTGAATAAATATTTCATTACTATGTATTATGTAAATTGTACACAAACTTTTTCCAAAACATAATACATAACAGTTTAAGATCTCTTAAAATCATAATACGACAAAACCAGGTGTTATATAATTTAAACATCATTACTATTAAAATATATCAGAGTTTAACGCCGATCAAACATTCCTTCAAAGTTAAACTTCCTGCCCGCCCTTCAAAACATAACCTGCAGGAAGCAAAGTGGTGGGATTAGCACAACGCTAAGTGAGTAAATCAATAAACCACAGCCCAACTTAGCATAACAAATTTGTGTACAACAATAATGATATTCACACAACATATCTGTTCACAGCATAAAGCATCGTAACATCCAATCTCAAGAGGACCGGTGGTTCCTGAGGAAACCTTCTCAAGGAACACTTTAAAACCAACTGCAGGCCCATACAGAGGTTTAACCGACTACTTGGTGCTATTGACCCAAACAACACAGGCTACAACAATAATACTTGTACTAAGACCCTGTGTTATCCAAACAATAGCCAACCCAAACCCAGCCCCATGCTAGCCTCTGAATCAATAATGCCCAAAGGCAATACATCAAGTGATCACGTATTCACATATTCATCATGGCAACACATCAGACTAACAGTCTATCCACAGTATTATTACTAATAAACCATAATAATCATGACAACTAAAACAGTAGTAATAATACAATTACCCGTTGTAACCAAACCTGTTACAACTAAATCAAACTGAGGGTTATCGATCCACTCACCATTACCTCAACAGCTAACTCGGTGATCTAATGTTACTGAGACTTCTCCGAATCTGAGAACCAAATCAAATATAAGTTAGTAATTCGTCTCACCAATACATAACTTATAAATACATAACTCAAATTTTAAATATTATTTTCATAACAATAATATATTTCTATTCTTCATAAGTATGCATATTATCATTACTGAAATAACATTTAATTGAAATCTGGACTTAGAAATCAAGAACATAAAAATAATACAGAAGCAGCCAGATCCCTATAGGACCCGCCGGGTCAGCACAACCCGCCGGCTCCAACATAGACCAGCCGGGTTAAATGCAAATTTGTGGTAACAAAAGAAAAGTCCCCTTTGAACCCGTAAGAAGTAGCCGGCTCAATATGATGAGCAGCCGGGTCCCCTCCATAACCCGTCGGGTGGGGTGAAACCCGTCGGGTCTTTCCTCCCTGTACCAACGTTGTGCAGACCCTAAAACTCATTCACCCAAATACGAAATCAAATTCCAAAATACTAAAAATTCAGTTAACAATTCATTGTAACAAGTTTTCTATCAAGTTTCTATCATCTTTTAACATCACATAATAACAAATTATAATTTAGCCATAATATTCTTAACTAAACCCATATATATATATATATAAAGAAAAACTCATCATCTACTTCAATTATTATTTTAACATTAATTACTAAATCACAAGTATTATTCATACTAGCTTAATTGTATCACCATTAACTAGTTACAAGCCTTAAACTCAATATCTTATAATTGAAGTAGAAACCGTCGGCTCCACTACAGAACACACCAGTTTTCTAATGAGCTACAACATCAATATACTTCACATATTATCAACTACCATTATTCATGTTCAAATTTTTTTTAATTCTTAATTGATAATTCATTAAAATTTAAACCTAGCTCATAAATTAGGTATAAACAATCCAAGAATTCAAAGTTCCATTATCACTATTCCATCAAGAAATCAGCATCCAATAATATATAAAATCATACATCATCTTACAAGTTACAAGTTCATCCATAAATTAGTACTCACCTAAAGTTACTCAAAATCATGGATAGAATTTTATCAAGTAAGAATACTTACGATATCAAGAAGGAAAGGGACAATTGAAGATGATGATTAATATGCCAAGATGAGAATCAAGATCACAACTAGCTTTCTTTTTCTTTTAATTTGTGATTTATGTAGATTTTATTTCATAAAAAAAAAGTATAGGGAATTTTAGTTACTAAAATGATAAGGATAGAACCATTAGAGAACTTCAGGAAGATTTAAAATAATAGGTCGGCACCTCCTTTATTAACCGACTTAGTTGTCAAAATAAATTTATTCTCCTTCTAAACCTATTGTTTGGAACCAAAAAACCATCTCGCGATTCCATAAATTTTATTATTCTTACGACTTTATTAATTTAAAACAAATAATAATTTATCTATCACAATAACTCATGTGACTTCTTATCTAACTTTAACAAGTAACCAAATAATATAATATTATTTCCTAACATATTTAAATATCAATTTAAAATTAAGAAATACTAGGCCCTTAAGGAGGATGTTACATAAGTAGTTATGAGTTTCATTTAATTCAAGTGATTATGTGTTTCAAAGGTGTTTATATGGCTAATAAAAGATGACCCAGGTGAGTAGTCAGTATGGAATAGGGTATATGCACAGTATATATGCGTAGGTAAAAAATAGAAGCATGTACATTCTTAGATATGTGCATATGGAAAGAATTGAAAACATGTATTTGTATTTATGAGTTGCTCAAGGGAGCAATGTATGTTATGCGTATCAATTGTGATTAAGTAGTTGATGATGCTGCACTTTGTGCTGGATATTGCACTCTGTGCCAGTAAATTAAATAGAGTTAAAGGCACAAGTTATATGCTTGTGTTGATAAGTTGAAATGCACATTGGTGTGTGCAAGTTGATAATTTAGAATGCACATTTCGTGCTTATGTGGATAGAGTTATATACATAGTGGTTATATATATAAGTATTTAAGATGTATGCATATCTTATGTGCATATGATGATTAGTTGTTAATGTGATTAAACTTGTATGAAATATATAGCTGAAAAGCTATTAAGACTAATGTAATATACGTGTTAATTAAATGAGGTTAAGTTAAAATCTGCCGATGGTAGCAGCATACTTAAAACTTCACCATTATGAAAATGTAGAGTATGAATATGAAATAATTAAAATTCTTGTGGTAAATTAAAGAAGTGTCTGAAACTAAAATGAGAAATGACTAAAAGAAATTATGTGGATATAGGAGTGGTGTACATTCATGTTGTGAACTAGTTGATTATGTAAAGTGTTGTATATGAGTTAAACGCTTCCGCATACGTGGAGAAAGTATTGACATGAATCTATACGAGTGACATTCGTGAGGACACGAATGAAATAAGTGGGGGAGAGTTGTAACACCCCAAAATCCAAAAGTATTATTGTGGATAAAGTAATAGTAATTGTTTTAAACTATTATTACTTTAGGTGAAATAAAATAGTAATAATTGTAAGTCGGTTTTAAAGTTCCATACAATGATAATCACGGGGAATAAAATTAAAACACATATATATCCAGTTACATATGTATGTACGTATCATATATCATTCAAAACATTCCAGGAGCTTCACGAATAAAGAAACTACGCAGGAACATTCAAACCCTTAATTGAATTGGATTAGAAACATGAAATTGGAGCTTGAAAACTCGAATTCATCAATGATTAATCGTTCTAAGCTCGAGGTAAATACGATTCTTCTTTGAATTTGATTTGAAACGTAGGGTTTCATTGATTTGAGTGATTAATGGTTTCTAGGTTGAAATTAGAGTGTATTATGATGAATTGGTAGTGTATAAGTGTGTATATGATGATGATTAACATTAATCCAACCTAAAAGTGGATTAATTGAATTATATGAATAGTAATCAAAGTGGGTTTTGTATAAAGGGTGATGAATTGGTGTTAATACACCCTAATTGGTGATTATAAATGTTATTAGAACTTGAATAATGAAAATTAAAGTATTAAATCAAGAGGTTAAGTGATTGGATTAATTATGATTATGGTTTAAGTAATGGAATAATGAACTTAAGAAATTAATATGAATTAATGATGTTTGATGTAGTACTTCATAACCTTGGGTTGGTTTATGATGAATCTTGAATTATGATAAGAAGTGATCATTAAAGTGATTATACAAGTAATGAAATAGTGAAATAAAGAGGATTATGAAAGGAGAGATCATGTGTAGTTTAATCAATCCAAAAGGCTGATGTATTGATAATGTTGATTAATTGGTTATGATGATTATTAGTTGTTGAATGTGTTGTTATCTTAACATGCTATGTAATAGGTGATCAAGATTGGTGCCTTCCATGCTCAAGTGTGACATTATGTAATTGCCTAAAAAGCAAAGGTGAGTGATATGAGGATTAAATGGGCAATGATTGTATGTTCCGGATTGCTTCCGAGCAAGAGGTTCATACAATCGAGTGATAGTTGCTTGTATATTAGCTTGTTTCTAAATTGTGGATTATAATGGTTGTATGTACCGGATTGCTTACGAGCAAGAGGTTCAAACAATAAAGTGGATTATGTTTGATTCTTATGCTTGTTTCTTATAATCGCTCTCACGTTGTATCGTATCTCGAATCTTAAGTTGATAATTGTTGTTGACCATTGTTGAGAATCGTTGCTAATTGTTGAGTTATTTGGAATCAATGTGGAATTATATGGATTATGTGGATTGAGAATCAATGTGGAATTGTATGGATTATGTGGATTGAGTATCCGTCACTACTTGTTATCTATTAAGTTTAGTATCCATTTCTATGTGATTTGGTACCATGCTTACTTGTATCTATTGGACCGCGGATCCGTACAAAATATGGAGAAATCTCTATAGTCGCTCAATAGTATCTACTTAAGGAGATAAGTGGTTATTTGATAATTGTTTCATGTTTGTGCTTTCAGTGAATTATTCATTTAATTGCTTGTATACTCGCTAAGCTTTATGCTTACCCGTTTCAGTGGTTTTATGTTGTAGGTGTTTGTTTCGGTTGAACCAATTGGATGAAATGTGACTACAAGGAAGTAGCGTGGATTGGAGCTTGCAATGTGGTTAGACAAGCTTCTCTTCCTTTTGAATTGTCGTTATGAATTATCACTTGTGTAAATCGCCCAAAAGACACATTGAATTTATATTGATGATTTAAGGTATAAGGTGTCAATTGGTTGAAAAGTGTACCTTTGACTTGTCAAAGTCAAAGATGAATGTGGTGGTGTCAAATTGGGTAATGGTTATGCTGTAAAGTGATAAAAGTGGTCATATGTTCATGTGTATGGTATTGATCATGGTTTTGGTCAAATTGTGATCAAAGTGTTAAATATTGAAATATGGTGCATTTGAGTGATCACGAATCATTAATCATGATATGTTGTTAAAAATAATATAAAAAATTTCAGGGCGTTTCAAATATATTTGCACATACATAGCCTTGAAAATTTTTGGAGTGCAAATAAAGTAAAACAATCATAATTGTATAATTATATATGTACCAAACGTTTTATATTAAAAAATTAAGAGGTATAGTTAAAACAAAAACGTTTGATGGAAAAAATTTATTAAAGATAACAAGAAAAGCCATCGGTCAAAGTCCTCCCGTCAATGATGTTCCGTGCAAATAACGGAATTTAGAGTGAAAATATGACCTGACATTTTTTTAGTTACTATTACTGTATTTTTTTCAGATAGTTTTATACTTATTTTTTTTTATCTATTTATTACTACTATGACATATTGTTAAAGATGAACATGTTATATGATCAATGACCGGATATAATCTATGTTAATCGTGTTTGGAAATTACTATTCAAATACAATATTTTAATCCTTCAATTAACCCGGGGTTACCCAAAATTCGTATAAAATATACAACGTAATATAGGAAGTTTAAAGTTTTTACCGGCTCAATTTCCTTTATCCATAATCTAAGAAATTTAGTTAATTATATCCTTTTAATTTTGGAAGTGTACAATTTGAAATGTAAAAGAAAATGAAATGTGAACTAAATGTTCAATGAGCATATCAATGTTTATGAGAGCCATTTTTCAACAAGTACGAATAAACAAAATGCCTACCAGCACAGCACCAATAGTACGTCAATAATTATTTAATACGGAGTATATATTTCCCACATTACCTCTTAATATCAATTTGCAAACTTTATGAATAGTAACTCTTTTGTTTTTTTCTAAACTTAATATTGTAGATAAATTATATGTATGAAAAAAGATCAAGGAAGTACATGATTTTTGTAAAGTATGGAAGTACCAATAGGAGTGTGCCATGTGTACAAAGAGAATACCCACATGTAAAAAACAAATTTACCCCTTAACTTGAATATCTCACAAACGACAAATCGAAAAATTGTGAAAATTGCACCATTAGATTCAACATTTAATCCTCTTCGATTTGCCATCCATTAAGACATACTTTCGATAAAAAAAAAAATTTCACGTTTTTTGGTGGGTTTTACTAATTGCTAACACATGTGTTAATATTTGGTTAAACATTTAATTTAAGTATAGGGTTTAGGGATTAGGGTTTAGGAATTAGTAGGGTTTAGGGTTTAGTATGGTTTAGGGTTTAGGGTTTATTAGGGTTTAGGGTTTAGAAAGATTTAGAGTTTAGAGTTATATAAAGCGTTTAGGGTTTAGGGTTTTGGGGTTAGGGTTTAGGGTTTGGGTTTTGGGGTTTCGGGATAAACCCCAAAACCCAAACCCTAAACCCTAACCCCAAACCCTAAACCCTAAACGCAACACTTTAACACTTGTGTTAGTAAATTGTAAAACCCACCAAAAAACGTGAAAAAAAAATTTCGTCGAAAGTATGTCTTAATGGACGGCAAATCGAAGAGGATCAAACGCTGAATCTAATGGTGTAATTTTCATAATTTTTCGATTTGTCGTTTGTGAGATATTTAAGTTAGGGGGTTAGTGGGTTTTGTATTCTCTTTGTACACATGACACCCTCTCATTGGTACTTCCATTCTTTCTAAAATTCTTGTACTCTCATGATCCCTTCTCTTATTTGTATATCAAAGTGTTAATAATTAAATGAGTAGATTAGGTGGTTAGTCACAATGCATTTATAGCATGTGATGAAAGTTCAACACATGTAGTTGATAGTTTTATTTCTTTCATTAGTTTTTTTTTAAGATGTCAATTTTACATTTTTAATATTTCTTTCATTAGTTTTTTTTTTAAACATGTGAATTTTACATTTTGAATATTTCTTTCATTAGTTTTTTTTTTTAAACATATGAATTTTATATTTTGAATATTATTATCAATGTTTTTTTTTTCAATACTTTAATTTTTATGCTATAAAATAAAAAAGAAATTAAATTTGTATACTTTTTTACATTTTATTTAAAGAAAAATAATATATACTTTAATTTCTAATTGGTTATCAACATTTAATACAGTTAGTCTAACATAGTTTCAGTTTACACTAACTTTAAATTATATGAGCTAATACGTAACCGGTGAGTACTAAGAATTTTAAACTTGTATACAAAATTTAATATATAAATAAAGTAAGCTCTAATATATGTTTTCAACTACAATTTCACATGCAAAATAACTACGAACGCATACATTAGTCTCATTCGAAATTTGAACGAGCACTCTATATGTTTTAAAATAATATTAGGCTAAATGTTCTCTTATTTAAAATCAAGTATACGTGATATATCAAAATAGATATAAATGGTATTTTAATAATCATCTAGTTAATCATCAAATACCATGGTAAAAGATAAAATGATCCATTTCTCTGACCAATACTAACCATACTATCAGTTTGCTTCCTCTAATTTTTCACACCTTTACGGCATATATCTGATGATCAATGAAGGTACTAACTCTACTATCAGTTTGCTTCTTTTCACTATTAATTACTTGTAGCAAGGCATCAGACACCATATCTACAAACCAAACAATTAGAGACGGTGAAACTATTGTCTCAGCCGACGACTCCTTCGAGCTTGGGTTCTTTAGCCCCAGCAACACCTCCCAAAACCGATACTTAGGCATATGGTACAAAAAATTTGCAACAGGCGTTGTTTGGGTTGCCAATAGAGAAACGCCGATTAATTACAATTCGGGGGAGCTAACTCTCAAACCCGGAGGATTGTTGGTGCTTCGTGACTCCTCCACCAACCAAATTGTATGGTCATCGAATACATCAACAGACGTTGGGAACGTGGTTGCTCGGTTGACAGAGAATTCTAATTTTATGGTTGTTGGTAGTGAAGATGGACCGGAAAATTACATTTGGCAGAGTTTTGATCATCCTACAGAAACTGTCATGCCGGAAATGAAGCTTGGAAGGAACTTGAAACGAGGTGTAGTCACAAATTATTCATCATGGAAGAGTGATGACGATCCTTCTCAAGGCCAATATATGATTTGTATGAATTTCAGTGGACTACCACAAGTATTTCAAATGAAAGGAGGTAAAGTTGAATATAGGTTAGGATCTTGGAATGGTATTTCCTTTACTGGCAATACCAATAACCAGCAAGTATTTTTAACACACTTTTTTTATATGGACGAAAATGAGATATATAGTCGATTCGTATTGATTGACAAGTATCTTTATACCAGACTGATAATAGCTCCAGATGGGAACATGGCACAATGGAATTGGAACAACCGAACCCAACAATGGTATCTATATTCGTCACTCACGACAGATAGTTGTGAACGATACGCATGGTGTGGGGTCCATGGAATTTGTGACATCATGCAGTCCCCTAACTGTGGGTGTTTAAGAGGGTTTACGCCTAAAAGGCCCGAAGCGTGGGGAATTTCTGATTGGACCAGCGGTTGTCAAAGGGAAATACCGTTGGATTGTGGTGTTGGGGAAGGGTTTCGAAAGTATTCTTTACTAAAACTTCCAGACACCCGACAGTCATGGTTTGATAGGAATATGACAGTGGAGCAATGCAAGGTGAAATGTACAAATGAATGTAATTGTACAGCTTATGCAACTTTAGACATCAAACTAGGTAGCGGTTGTTTGTTATGGTACAATGAACTGATCGATATGAGAACATTTCCTAGTAACGGGCAAGACATATACATACGAATGGCCGCCATTGAATTAGGTAAAATATCTTAATCCTATTTCCCTAAATAAGATAATGATATGATGTTTTAATAATAAAATGTCTCAGATCTTTAGATAGATCACCAAACCTTATCTCATTGTTTTGTAATGAAGACCATATATGAACTGTTAAATATTTTGTTATTACCAGAGAAAGATAAAAGGAGATCCGGAACCAAAATGAAAGTTTGGATGATTGTTATTCCCATTAGCCTGGGATTAGTCGGTCTATTAGGACTATGTATGTATATCATCATAAAGAAGAACGTAAGGGTGCCAGGTAACATTCTTTTGCTATTTGTCATTTTGTACGTATCCTACAACTATTCTCCTCTGGATCCAAACATTAGCCCTTTTTCATAGGGAGACACTATCCAATTGTCATGAAGGGTGACATAGAACTTCCATTGTTCAGTCTACTAACATTGAGCACTGCAACCGACAACTTCTCAATCAGTAACAAGCTTGGAGAGGGGGGTTTTGGACCAGTTTACAAGGTAAAGTTCTGTTTCTAGCTAAACTTAGCTTGGCATACTAGTTGGATTTCATAGATATCTAAAGGACTAAGTGCTTTAATATGT
The DNA here is from genome assembly GCA_949592205.1 of Helichrysum umbraculigerum. Classification (NCBI taxonomy): domain Eukaryota; kingdom Viridiplantae; phylum Streptophyta; class Magnoliopsida; order Asterales; family Asteraceae; genus Helichrysum; species Helichrysum umbraculigerum. The sequence goes on from CATIUR010000001.1 coordinate 388,723,002, forward strand.
GAGTAACTATGAGTTGACTTAATTATATCGTGTGTCGCTAAATTTACTTCCATTGTGTGCGTGTTTCCAATTTTCGATTATTGTTCCCTGTATGTAAGTTTTTGATGTGAAACTTGTATGGATAAGACATGGTGGTTTATATGGATGACATGCCAACCAAATTACACTAATAGTAAAAAAAAAATTAAAATTACATCCACACAATAGAAATCAATTTTGTAAATTACACAAAATGCAACTCAACGCATTGTTACTTATTATTTGAAGCATTTAATCCATTTCTAAAAACATACTGAAGGGGTTACTGGAGGATGGACGGGAAATTGCAGTGAAACGACTTTCGATAGATTCTAGACAGGGAGTAGAAGAGTTCAAGAATGAAGTTAATTTCATATCCAAGCTTCAACATCGGAATCTTGTCAAGATTCTAGGATGTTGCATCGAAGGAGAAGAAAGATTATTGGTTTATGAGTATATGGCCAACAAAGGCCTTGACTTGTATATCTATCGTAAGTTAAAGATTACATAACATACTACTTGAATCGAATATTCTTTAATATGAACTAAAGGATCGTCCGTTCAATCTTTGCAGAAGAAGCTAATAGACTCGAGTGGTCAAAAATATTCCATATAATTAATGGGATCGCACGGGGCCTACTTTATCTTCATCAAGATTCTCACCTTCGTATCATCCACAGAGACCTCAAAGCTGCCAACATTTTACTTGATCATGACATGAACCCTAAAATATCAGATTTTGGCCTTGCAAGAAGCTTTAGAGGAAATGAAACCAATACAAAAACTAAAAGAGTGGTTGGAACATAGTAAGTACATGTTGGAAAGTAATTTATATCTCAACTTTTTATAGAGATTAATGAGGTTTTACTTTTCTTATTCCTAGATATACTTGTACATATCTTTTCATACAAACCAAACTGTGACTATGTGATTAAGAATTATTTTTTGCTTAACCCTACTCATGACTATGATGCAGTGGATACATGTCACCTGAATATGCAGGGGATGGGATTATTTCAGTTAAAACAGATGTATTCAGTTTTGGTGTTTTAGTGTTGGAGATTGTGTGTGGAAAGAGAAATAGAGGATTCTCTCATGAAGCTCACAGCCACAACCTTCTCGGACATGTAAGACTTAACAAAGAATAAGACAATGTTCGGCTTCCGAGTATCAAAGAAATTAACGTTTACATTTTCATAACCTGCTTGACAACTGATAAGTTAATTAACTAATTTAACCATTTTTAGGCTTGGATGCTTTATAAGGAAGGAAAGTCACTGGAAATAGTTGATGCATCGGTGCCACTCGAGTCAAACCAGGTCTCTGAAGTATTATGCTCGATCCAAGTTGGTTTGCTATGTGTTCAGCACAACCCATATGATAGACCTAACATGTCGGTAGTGGTTGAAATGTTAAACGGTGAAGATCAATTACCGGAACCAAAGTATCCTGGTTTTTACATGCAAGAAACTTCTGAAACAGTGGAAATTCAGTGCTCAAACAACGATGTCACAGTTACGCTTTTAGAAGCTAGATAAGCAAAATTTCTCATTCTTATGCTCTCTCACTTGGCTTCTCGATCTATACTCCAATGAGAAAGACTATTCAACCAATACATGTATTTACGGAATTACTACGTATATCATGAACATATATATTCAAGTCTACTTGAATCATACATATATGGAATGATCATAAACTTAATCTAATAATGATTCTCTAATCAGAAATAGATTCTTCAAAGGGTTGGATGTTGGACGTAAAAGCAAATGAGATACATTTAAGAATCGCAATTCGCTTATTGATTAACTTGAAGTTAAGGACTTATCACTCATCACTTATATGTTATTGGTATTTAACCTTACTTGACATTAATTTAGTTTACGATTTTAATGATCTGAGCTATTAAGTTAAGAATATTGTAAAGTTTGTTGTGAATCTCGTAATTACTATGTGTAAATGTTGAGACCTTACCGTGAAGTTAAACATTTAGCATTTTACTCAGTTAAAGAGTAGTTTTGTCATTTAGGATTTTGTGGATTTGTGGTCATAGTTATGGCAGATCTAACTCCCAAACTGTGGATGTTTAGCTGAAGTATTCGTCAGATGATTACCAATAGCACATTCTGGTATTATCTTTGTTTGATGAACACCAACTGTATGATGAAATGTCTCAGTGAGAAACTGTTATGACAATATTACAATTTAGAAGTTGGCATATACTATGTTATGGAAAAGAAGATACCTGCGTTTTTAATCATAAAAACCTTGTAGTGAAGTCTTGATTCGCTTAGAGAGACATCATCAATAGACATGCAAGGTTTATCTTATTTTTGTGTAGTTTGTATATTAAAATATTTAATAGTATAGTTAGATGTAGTATATCCATAAAGAAAATGGGACTGTTATCGTTGCATGGTGTTTCTATCTAAATTGAGAGTAGTCAATAGTTTATACAGAATAGTGAACCACAACTTCAGATTGAGAACAGCCAAATTGTAGCGCGTCCATATACTTTTGTGCGCGGTTAAATTCAACTTCCGAAGAAGCATTTGAAACAAAAGTAATGAATAATGTTTGTCCAATATCAAGCAATCGTAAAGATAATCGTCTATAATATTAAGCAATCGTAACGATAATCGTCTATAATGTTTGTCCAATATCAAGCAATCGTAACGATAATGAGAGAGTTTCTTTCAATAAATGTTTTATATTAAGCACTAATTAATCGTGTTGTAAAACTTACAGTAACTACTTGTATATGTATCACAAGTCGCATGCTTAACTACTTGGCTCTAAACGTCTAATATGGATAAAACAAATAAGAACATAGACTTCGTTACATTTATTTTTGTCCTAACAAATGATCAAATGTCAAAGGATTAAATAAATGGTACGTAGTAGCTTGATTGTTTGAAACAATGTTTAGAACGTTAAGAAAAAGTCATTAAAAAAATAAAAATAAAGTCATTAGAGTAAGGAAGCAATGGTTCTAATTAGGGGTGTTCACGGACGGTTAACCGGAGGTTCGGTTAACCGAGAACCGGTTAACCAAAAATTAGGCTCACTAATTTATTGAACATAAATCGAAATCGAAAAGTTCGATTAACCGGTAGTCGGCTAACCGGTTTTTTGGGTTCGGTTAATCGGTTAACCATTTATTAATAAATATCTTTTTTTTAAAAAGTAATTAATAACACACAAATACACATTCATTAATAAGTGTTCACTATATTTAAAATATTTTGATAATAAAAGTATCGAATGATAAGTATTTTACTCTTTATAACCGTGTATTTATGTTATACGTATGTTAATCGTTCGGATATAATTAGAACAAAGTAGTAATAGTTAGCATATTAGGACAAAATTAAGCAACGAAACTGCATTAAAATAATGAAACAAAAAGAATTATAAATGTTTGTGTTAAAATACAAGTGTAAATATCTATATATAAATAATATATATATATATATATATATATATATATATATATATATATATATATATATATAGTGGCATGATCCAGAGGGAAGTCCATTTTTTGAGGGAAGGGGGAAGCGTTAGTACGCATCAGGAAGTATATTACCTTCACCTATACTAATCTCGAAAAAAGCAAACTGAAATTTAGTAAATGTTAATCAGAATCGATGTTATAAATGTTAAACTTCCTTGATAAATTTTTTCTTCAAGTTATAGTTTCGATTTATGAATATTTGATCCAAATCCGTTAAGATGCATCGCGGTGCATATTAGTTAATCTGCATTGTGATGCATCTTAACAATAAAAATATTTTTCAAATAATGTGAAGTTTTATGATGCATCGCGATGCATCTTAGTTAATATGCATCACACTGCATCTTAACAATTAATTAAATAAATATTCATCAATTAATGTTATGACTTAAAAATGAAATTCATTCGTTAAAATATTCTTTATAGCATCGATTTTGATTACTATTTACCGATAAAAATAATTTTTTGTTGACGTTTTGATTGATAATTGTAATATGCTTCCTGATGCGTACTAACGCTTCCCCTCTTCCCCTCAAAAAGACATTTCCCTCTTGATCACTACCCTATATATATATATATATATATATATATATATATATATATATATATATAAACGTTTCTGTTTTTTCAGTTAACCGTTTATCATGTCTATCTCAAAATCATGAACTGAAATCGAAAAATCAAAAAAAATTGGTTCGGTTAACCGAAACCGAAAAACCAAAAAAATATCGGTTCAGTTAACCTAAATTCGGTTCAATTCAACCGGTTTGCGGTTTGCTTTTTCAGTTTCAAAATATTTTGAACAACCCTAGTTCTAATTTGCTAAATTACCACTTCTTCACCATCACCAAAGCACAACACTTTTGACCATGTCAAGAATAGCTTGAAAATTATTGATGAAGGTAATTGTAGTCACTTTTTAAATTAATGCAATAGTTTAATTTAAGATATAAATAAATCTACATAACTATAATGCATTTCCCTTTATCTTTCTTAAATACTTAAAATCTAAATATGATAATTATTGTAAAATATTTTATTCATCTATTAACTCATATATATACAACAATTTACTAAAATTACACAAAGGGAAACGTAAACAAGTGAACCTCGTAAATTTTAGCTTACTAATTACTCATATCACTTATCACAACGTGTAATCCATTTTAGCAATCCGCAATCCAATCAAACAATTTGTAATCCATATAATCCATCCATTTAACCCAAGCCGCTTTGAATAAGATGAATTATTTGAGTACGGATAAAAAATGACACCCTAATTCAAATCTTATTGTTACGTGCTTTTCAAAAAAAAAATAGCAATTATAATAATCTTATGTTTATGTCTTATGGGTGTATTGAAATTGAATAGTTTTGATAAACTCACTTTGCTTATTAAGGAGTTGAAGTTATTATGTTAAAACTAGTAAATCTCCAAGGTTGTTCTACGCACAACCCTATTTTGTAAACGACATATTTTTTAAACATGTATATTCATTAATAGATTAATATGTAAAGATCGTTAAGAGTAGTAAAGTTATAATATTCCATAAGCGTAAATGTTTTGCGTGTATTCTAAAATTATAGATGACAAAAATAAAAATCACTATTTGACTTGATGTCTATTTTAATAATAGGGTCAATTGTTAGATTGATCAAAATATCTTCAATAATTAGATAGCTTAAGAATGCCTTGTAAATTATCTAAACTCGATTACAATATGTGGGAGTATATATATGACCTATGATATCATTGAACAGTTTAAATTCATATTCTTTATTTATAATTTTCAGAGTAAATGTATATGTTTCTCATTAAAATTTCAATATTTGAATATGGTTTGTATAGTAACAAATTTGATATAAAATTGTGATTTTTATTCTCAAATATGAAAGTAACTTATGAGTAATGAGTTAATGAGCCCTCTTTTTCTCTTTTTTTTAGAAAAATAAAAAAAACAAAAAAAACTTATTTGAATATTAGATACTTAAACTTTAAATAAAGTGATGATGTGGAAGCTAAAGAAGTTAGGTTTTTTTTTTTATATATAAATTCGTTACCTAAAGCGTATAGAGAAAACAAAAAAGGTGATTTGGCTTTACCATGGTGTGGTGTAAATTTTAAAGACATTGTATATTACAATTTCAGCTAGCATGCATATATATATATATATATATATATATATATATATATATATATATATATATATATATAGGGTAGTGATCTAGGAGGAAGTGCCAAAATTGGGGGAAGGGGGAAGCACATCTCAACCGTCCATCTGATCAAATCTGAAAAAGTTCCTGTGGTGGCAATTTGGTAATTTCGAGCAAAAGTGAGGCTAATACCACAACAAGCTAAAATAGAAGCTGATACAGGATTCACGCTCATTCATCAAAAATTAGGGCATAACCTAACATCCCATTCAGATCACGATCTCAATACAAACCGTTGAACATTTTTAATCAATAATCAATTGCTTAATTCGAAACACAGCGGCTGATGATACAATTAAAGGATCGAAAATACGAAAGCGGAAGAATACGGGAAGAGATAAATCAAGAATCGAGGAACTACAAAACGGTAAGAAAGTTAAGAGTTATATGTTCTTATAAAAATTAAATTGAGTTTCATACTCATTGATTATTTGTTTTCATCTCTGTACAATTGAAATTCGAATATTTTTGAGAAAATGATGAAGATTTAATATTGTAGATGTGAGGAGCCTGTTATAATAAATGTATCTTCATATGATGAATGTTAAATTTGTGATCTATATAATAAAAAATTGATTAATGGTTTTGTGATTATGTAGCACATTCTATTGACGTTCAAGTTATGAGTTTAACATGTTCAACATGATGAATGCTAGATGTAAATGATGAATTTTAGACATGTGATATTTATATATTGACAAAAATAGATTAATCAAAGTTATTTTGTTCAACATGTTCAACAGGATATATATTAGACATGTGATATCTATACATAAGTGTATTCATTTGGTGTATTATACAGTTTATTTTGGGTTGATGGTTTTGAATTTGAGCTATAAAGGAGAGTTGGATAGTGTACTAGTGTTTATCTTTTGTTATAATTATCATTGATGTTAACATTTATATTTTAGTAGAGGCATATAGCAGATTCTTATAGATTTTATATCACATTAGTAAGGTTTAGGTAACTGTGAATTAGGATATTTCAGTGATATGTAAGAGGTCTGCACTTTTTGCATTCATTCAGGAGCTATAAGGAGGTTCCATCGGGGATATGGTGTGTTGTAATATGTTTCTCATTGGTGTTTAGTTTTTGGTTATTTGGTACCAACAACTACATACTCAAATTCTCTACGATGTCTCTTTACTGTATTAATACAAAAATTGGTAAAATTGTATAACTTTTTGCACCAAGTTTTCATTTTGACAAGTTATCTTGTTTAGGTTATGATAGTTTCATTTAAAAGTTATGGTCGAGTCTAACTAATTATTTTTCTCTCTTCTCTCCCTAGTTTCTTCAGAAGAAGACATTGAATCACAATTTAATTGTTAAAGTGAAATATGTTGGGTGGCCCTGGGCTTGATCTATTGTTGATCGTAAGTGCAATTTCTACTCTTTCTCTCTCTCTCTCTCCCTAAAAACGTGATTTTTCTTAGTCCTCGAGTTTTTAGGCGATTTAAGTACCTCCTGATGTATTAGAGGTCTCCGAATACAACTACCATTTAATTGGTTTAGCTTTAAGTGTGCTAATGAATGTCGCTTGCTTTTGTTCGATGTTTTATTGTTTTTCGATGTTTCTTGTTTTGATATTTGATCACATGTATATATTTTTATGTAGGTTATGCTGAATTTGGACACTCGGACATCAAAGGAGCCATGTGAAGATCATTGAATTGTTTCTAATTAATATTATAATTGATTATTATTTGATGAACCATTTAGAGTCAAGAAGCAAAAAGGAGAAAGTGGATGGTTCTTTGATCAAATGTGTATGAATTTGTAGTTTTAAAGTGACGTACATTGAATGAGTGTTTGGATGTATATAACCTTTTAATTGTAACTGATTTTCAAAGGTTGTACGAATATTTGTAGATATACTATTTGGGTTTGTTATGGTACTTCCTGAATTATTAATGTTATCACTTATTCATCAAATATAATATCTCATGCATCACCGAATTTTATGCGTTATCAATTAATGTTATATCAATATACATCACTACGATGTAAACTTATGTTAAGATGCATCACAGTGCATACTATAAGTATTGATCAGCTTGAATGCTACCAAATATCAATATAAATCACTACGATGTAAACTTATGTTAAGATGCATCACAATGCATACTATTAGTACTCATCCACATGAGTGTTAACATATATCGATATACATTACTACGATGTAAACCAATGTTAACATGCATCAAAGTACATACTATTAGTACTCATCCACATGAATATTAACATGTATCAATATACATCACTACGATGTCAACTTATGGTAAGATGCATTACAGTGCATACTATTAGTACTTATTATCTCGTATGCTAACAAATATCGATATACATCACTCCGATGTAAACTTATGTTAAGATGCATCACAATGCATACTATTAGTACTCATCCGTGTGAGTGTAAACATATATCAATATATATCACTACGATGTAAACCAATGTTAACATGCATCACAATGCAACTATTAGTACTCATCCATATGAATATCAACATGTATCAATATACATCACTACGATGTAAACTTATGTTAAGATGCATAACAGTGCAGACTATGAGTACTCATCAGCTCTAATATTAACAAATATCAATATAGATCACTACGATGTAAACTCATATTAAGATGCATCACAATGTATACTATTAGTACTCATCCACATGAGTGTTAAAATAAATCAATATACATCACTACGATGTAAACTCATGTTAACATGCATCACATTGCATACTATTAGTACTCATCCACATGAGTGTTAAAATAAATCAATATACATCACTACGATATAAACTCATGTTAAGATGCATCAAAGTGCATACTATGAGTACACATCAGTTCTAATATTAAAAAATATCAATATACATCACTACGATGTAAACTTATGTTAAGATGCATCACAATGCATACTATTAGTACTCGTCCACATGAGTGTTAACATCTATTGATATACGTTACTACGATATAAACCAATGTTAACATGCATCACAGTGCATACTATTGGTACTCATCCACATGAATATTAACATGTATCAATATACATCACTACAATGTAAACTTATGTTAAGATGCATCACAGTGCGTACTATGAGTACTCACCTGCTCGAATGTTACCAATTAGTGTTAATATATATCGACACATACATATATTAAAAACATTTTAACCAGATTTATACATTCGTTAATACTAATACTACCATTCCAGCTTGATTTTGTTTTAAGAAATTCAAATTACAATAAACCAACCTAATTAGTCAATAGAATTCAAAATACAACCAACCTAGTTAATTAGCTTTCTAGCTTTGCTTAGTAATTGACTTCACTTTGAAATAAGCTTCCTTATCTTGAATCCTGATTCCGTTTCATCAAAACTTTGCTTGTTGTGCTTTAAATTCTGATTTTTCGTTTCCTCACTGTTTTCTTTTTCATACCTTTCAAACCTTTGAACAGCTTTTTCCTTGATGTTTTTTAGCTCATGTGTAAGGATTTTAAATGCATACTTTGTTCTTAAACTTCTCAGCTAAAAAGCTTGAGCTCTTCCTTCTTTCTTTAGACCACAATCCCATTGGTCTTTTCTCTGGTAATTTTCCATATGTCGTATGATAAACACTGCACCATCTGTTCCTTCATCCTTAGTCCCCCATGTGATAACTTTGTTTCTTACGGGTGTTTTTTCAAGCATGCTTACTACTGGATATTGAATTTCCTTCAGGTATGAGATAAAGAATTTTACCTAAACCAAAATATGTTGTGCATTTAATATTTAGTTTGCACAATAGTATTAGAAAATTCTTTGATTACTAAGTTTCTGATTTGTTTGATAAACTCATTGTTAACATGCCTCACAATGAATACTAATTTGCAGTCACAAAATTATTAAACACAAATATGGAATACACATACACTTTAATAAGTATATAAATCTTTCAATAATATATATATTTCTTAAGGACTTATAAGTTAACAATCATCCGAAAATATTTATTTTTGCCAACATTCGTCAGGAAACATGTTAAAATTATTAGCTAGCAATGGTATAAAACGCAAAGGAAACCAACATAATAAGACTTATAAATTAACAATCACCCTAAGAGGATAAAAAAATGATTTATAAAACTTAACATTCACCATAAATCATGCTAAAAGTTAGTAACTAGTAACACTATAAAACGCAAAGGAAAATCCAACATAATAAGACTTGAAATGTTAACATTCACCAGAAAGCATTATAACTTAATATTCACCGTAAAACATACTAAAAATTTAGTAGCTACTTATAGTATAAAACACAGAGGAAAAATCAACGCATTAAGGCTTAAATTAATTAAATGTCATTTTATATATTGAATGTGCACTACTCACTAATCACTAATGAATGTATATAAGACGTTCATTGATAGTGAGTATTTATTTACATACTAGATAAAAACAAAGTTGTGCATGCAACTTTTGGAATTATTCCTCGTATACTTCCGGTCTTAAAGAATTGCAGATTCCTACTTAATCCAACATCTTCTGCCATCATTCCATCTGTAACAAGATACACATCTAGTTAACAAAATGCACACATATTAATGACTAACCATGACAAGAATTAAGTGTGCAACAATTCCATAAAAAAGGATCATATGCATCTTTTTGATAGCTGAAAGTGACAATCATCATGTTATTGTGCTATATATATCTACAAGTGACTAAGATTGATCTGAATTAAACAAGCACTTCACCCATAAGTGGGATATCACTACGGCACAGAACAAAACCCTGCACTAGTGTAGATTTCCTATGGGAGTTATTTTGAGAAGATTGTGCCTAAGTTTAAACCTGCTAGATCCACATGATTTAAACTTACAAAACAAGAATGTCAAATCAATAGCTATTGTGATTAACAGCTTGGATACGATAGAGTATACGAATCACATTAACAATTTCTAGATATGCAAAAGAAATCTGCCACCAATAGAAGGACAGAAATCCTATATCATATCAACAAGGTCAGAGTATCTGATCTAATCGCAAAAACCAAAGTATTCTACCTAAAAAACAAAGTCAATAATTTTCGAGAATCAGTTCAAAGCAATTTTAGATCCTTTCAGCCTAAACATAGACAAATGTAGCTAGATCTGCACCTACCTAACACCGTTGTTCTAATGATAATTGAAATTCTACAGCTATATCCATATAGATTATAATTCAAAGTCCAGTGAAGTAACATTTTACATACTCCACAAATTTTCACAATTTCACCCTAGCTTATTCTAATCATTCCTTACACATATTCTGATCATTTGGATCACAATAAATACAACTATAAACATCTAAATTCAAACAAGTACACCATATATGATTCCTTACTAACTAAAATCAATCAATCTCCTTCTCCAAAATCATGAACTTTATCTAGTAATGAACACCATTGTTTTTATGATTCATTTGCAATCATCAATCTTTTTGTAGGTTTTTATAATGTTTGCATAAATTTCCAATTCTGATGCTAACATCAAAATTAGGTAACACATTGAATGTAATATTCATTCAGATGAATATTAACATATAATGAAACTATTACATCTAGCATGAAATTAAAGCAACATATTAATTATGTAAAAACAAGTAAAAATCAATAATTTGTAGGAAAAGAGGACTTAATTGAAACAAACAAGTATGGAAGGAAGAAAGAAATAATACATAAGCAGCACTTACTTGAACATTATTGTGAGGATCTGATTGTAATTCAAACCCTAATTATACTAAAGACCTAAATTCAGAAACATAAATTGAAATTGTTGAGGATGAATATGATATGAATACGAATCGTGAACGTATTTCGTGATAAATGAACAACAAATTCATGAAACGAATTCTTCGCGTGAACAAAAATAAAAACTTAATAATAGAGTATACATAAAATTGGAGTATTGAAGATGAATTTAATTCAGATGGAAAGTGCTAGTGAAATCTGAATTGAAGATGAGATGAGTTCGATTAAGATGGAAATTGTTAATAGAGTTTCAATTGAAGATGAGAATACATGATGAAGATGAAGATGCGTATGTGTTTTGATAAATAAGAAAGTAAATGACCAAAGTAACCTTGCCCTTGTAAACAGAATGAAACGCAGGTGTGTGGTAACAGGGTGCACCATAATTTTGAGATCAAAACGGATGGTCAGATAACCACTTCCCCCCTTCCCCCAAAAATAACCCCTTCCCTCTGGATCATCCCACTATATATATATATATATATATATATATATATATATATATATATATATAGTTTCATACGTTTCTTATATATATATATATATATAGTTTCATACGTTTCTTAGTATGTCACAATTAAATTTTTTTTTTTTTTTACTATAGTTAAGTTGCTAAGATTGGCTTCATATAGTTACTTAATTAATTGGTTATCCAAATTAAGCCAAAATCAATGTATATATGGAAAAATTAATTATTGAAAAATTTAATGGTTGTGTCAAAACATGGTTAGCTTATGAACGTTACCATATATGTAGTAGGAAATAATGATAATAATAAGATAAGATGTGGTAAGATGATATAAACGGATGATATTTTTCTTGTTCATGTTACTTGAGAATGACGAATATTTATACTCAGATTTACGCGATCCAGCCAGAAAATTCCCGTAAGAATTAGCTATGAAATTAACTGTAATACCCTCAAATTTACAGTTTAGCGGAAGCACGAATTGGGTGTTACTAATCAATATACAAAGCACATAAGATATAATGAACGACTCTATATGCGTCGTTTTACAACTTGTATTGATAAAATCAAAGTTTACATCAAAAATATAGTTACATTAGCTCGGTTGAAATTGAGAGATTTAAGTACATAATTAATCTATACAAAATATAATAATGCAGCTAAATCTCTGATTGTTTGCGTGCTGACTCGAGCTAATTGATCCTGATTGAGCAGTCCAACCTACTGCTGGTTACCTGTGATACATGCTAAAATGGGTCAGCGAAACGCTGGTGAGCTCACAGGTTTGTATGTCAACACATAATTGTATGAACCGCAAGATTTATAATTGAATTTAAAGTGCAATTATAACACCCGCTAAATACAAGGACATTTTTTGTTTTTGTTTTTTTTTTAACATATCGGAAGCGCATGATTAATAGAAACCAGTGGATTGCATACATACATTTCAAATAGCAATCCACTTATATACAAACCTTTAAAACTAGATTATTCTAATCATTACACACATTAAGTTTAGGTGTTATAGAAATCCCAATGTGTTGTTAAATCATTAACGTATTATCCATTTCAGAGTGAGCCTGTCAAACATTCCATTCCATATGTACTTCTTGCCCACCCACATACAGAAGTAAACCTGCAAGAAGTAATGAGGGGTTAGCACGAAGCTAAGTGAATAGATCCCAAGCTATCAATCTAACTCAGCTTAACACATGCCTATAACCAAGCAATGCACAAGCAACATAGAAGGATCGGTGGTCCTTGAGGTACCCTCATGCCGCGGATGGTTCCCCAAGTAACACTTAAAACCAACTGACGGCCAAATCAGAGGTTAAACCGATAGTTTGGTACTATTACTACACACGACGCAATTTCAGTGTCCAACACATGTACAAGGCACTTGCGAAGTCTTAGTAATAGTATCCAAACCCAACACATTAGTTGACCCCCACCAAATCAAATAGTCCACAACTAATATAGCACAATGGACGCCAATAATCAATCAAGGTTTAGCCAACATGCCAATATAATATTAATGCAATCATTGCAATAAACCAAGTTTACCCGTTGTAACCATGTTGTTACAACTAACTTAGACAGAAAGTCCAAGATCCACTCACCGACACTCATAGTCGTCCACTCAGTAGTCTAATGTCACTGAGTCTTCTCCATATCTGAGAATTCAATTAAATAACAAGTTAGTAACTCGTCCATAACAATCAACTCATGTTAAAGTAGTACAACTTGATTCATAAACTCAATTTCAGTGAGTTATTACTCTAATCATTATGGGCCTTTGTTTCAACTCATTATCAATATGTCACACATTTAGTAACTACAACTTCATAGTTAATTACTTATGATCATCAACCTTTCATTAATCATTTCAAGCTTACGAATAATCGCATTATCCTTATAAATTCATAGTTACTTATCAATTCATGATCATTATGATCACAACATTTCTTTAATCCATTTACTTATCACTAAGTAGCATGATTAAATCATTACAAGGTCATTAACCTAAATTATCACAAATTCATCAAAACCTCAAGGCTAGGTTTTATGAATTCTTATTCCCATGAATGCCAACTTTACTCTTTGATCAATAATTAAGCATTTCTAATCACTACTAATATCAAGTTCATCACAATCATCCATTTTTCTCCAAGAACACATTATGAACACTTAATCAAATTCTTAATTTCCAAGTTAGGGCTTAGGTTATAATCACAAATTAAGCACTAACTAACCCTTCTAACATGACTACAAGGTTTATTTCAAGATTAATCCTACCAATTAAACAAATACCCAAAACCCCAATTTCTAGGATTATATCAAACATGAAATTAACACATATAACATGATTATGATGATGCTAGAATGATTATTACATGTTATTGAAGCTTAATTAACATAAATATCACATAATCAAACCCTAATTTCGAATTTAAATCAAGAACATCAAAACCCTCAATTTCTAGGGTTCATGATATGAAGAATTAAAGACTTACAAGATGAAAGGAAGGATTAGAAGATGATAATCTTCACACTAGAAGCTTGAATCCGAATTATGGAGCTCCAATTTAGATGATTTCTTCATGTTTTTGTTTTAGGATCATATGTGTGTGTGTGTATTTGTTCATACGTACATATGTATGTATTTGTGGAAGATAAAACCGACCCAAACATATAATATACCATATAAGTGTTAGTTTTCGTTCCCCGTATTTATTATTGTCTGGAACTTAAAAACCACTTGCGGGGAAATACAATTTTATTTTACCGTCAACTAAATAAATTTAAAACAATCAATATTTCACTAGCCACAATATTTTCTGAGACTTATCGACCTATTTATTATCCAATCAAACACAATAAAAATTTTAAATCGCATTTAAAATTTACATAAAATACCTATTACTTCTAGGCCCAATTTGAGGATGTTACAAATTTCTCCCCCTTAAAGAGATTTCGTCCTCGAAATCTAATCATCCTTAATTAATCTAGGGAATTTAATCACATCATACCTCGTGTGAAGTTTGGTTCACACTTTATTTCCAATTCCCTAACTACATAATTATTTATCACTAAATGCACATAAGGTATATGTACAATTTAAATTACTTATGCATATCATCTCTATGCGTATCTTAATCACTAATCACACATACACAAAATATGTATACATTTAATCCATTTTAAGATATATGTTTTCAGCCTAATTACACATGCACATATCCAATGTACATGCTTCAATTTCTCATTTCAGCACATATAATGTATCCAAATCTTATTATTATTTTATATACACAATGAACGTTTTAAAACAAGTTATCACTTAACATAAGTAAATCACTTAACTAAGTAAAGTAATATACTCTCATATCCAGAATCTAGCGACATGCTAGATCTTTAAAATTAGTATATGAATTCTATCTTTTTCAATAACGAAAACAGTGGTTATGGAAACCACAATACACATATCATCAATGAAATTCAATTTTCAATTATAATTAGCATCCACGCTAATATCCACATATCACAGAGGTACATGAAACCCATTTTTTTTTTATTACAATATCTCGGAATCATGTAACACTAACCACATATTAATAAGGAAAGTAGAGGTCAAATCCTATGGTCAATACCATTATCATATAGTTACACAATCACTTAGCACCAAATTATATTTGGATACATGCTAAATCTCGTTCAATGGGTACCTTGCTTTACTAGCACACGTACCACATTATCAAAATGTGCTAATCATCAACACATTTTCAACAATATCATCTCAATAATCCAAATAGCCGACCTCTACTTAACTTTTCTCATCACATAACTTTTCAAATTACAATTTACTACTTTGTCTCGTCATTAGATAAGCAAAAATACGAAAGATTATATGTAATTCGCACATAATTATAATAAGATTATCAATCCAACAAGTAAACTTTTATTTTCCTGACTATTTTACTTTTTCCCTACAATAGGCTATCCAACTATGGTAGTCTTTACCAAGCTTTAATTATCATCACCGAATAACCACTTATACGTTTTAACAAGTAATAGAAACAGTCCAAAATTCTTCCTTTATAATGATATCACATTAATCAATAGTTTTAGTAGTTTACTACTACCTCAATTTTAGTCAATCAATAACTATTTCATAACCGCAGGTCAACCTATATCATCTGTTATTTTAAAATCATTTAGCTTCATTGGGTACTTAATAGCCTCAACAACTCCATGTGAAATGGCATAATATAAATACGTTGGCCAGACGTCGTCATATTATGTCAGTCACACTTCATTCTCAGGCCACTTCATACCATTAATCTCTAAAGTGATTAACTTTTACTCTCTCATATATCACAATGTTGAAATCAACAATTATTACACACATATAATAACCTCATGCAACAGATAAACAACTATATATCTACCACTTTCAACTTATCACTTTGAATGTAAATTACACATACCATCAAGTTTTCATAAACAACACAGACATTCCTCACCAAAATTTTTTTTTAATATGTCCTGCAATATTCACATATGTTCATCAATATATAATTCCTGAGTTGATTAATAAATAACCTTCACTATTTAGTTATCAAGCAAGAGTAAGCTCCTACAATACTCTTCAACTATTACAAATACTTATTCAATCATATTAAGTATTTCACATAATGTAATTAACATGATTACATAATCAATATTTATTTACCCTGACAAGCAACAATCAACAATACCCTTACTGGTATACTTTGCAGTTAAATAAACTGTCTACAAACAACTCCTACACAAAGAACCGTATAGACCTCTTAAAACAACATTTAATATTGCATATAGTCACAGGAATGATCCCTGGGCTCAAAGAAACAAAAGCCCAATACAAATCGTAAGCTAAAAGTTCAAAATAAAGTCCGAAAAACAGTAAAATGCCATTTTCGGGCCCCAAACAATCCCGAAGTGCCCAAAACTGACAGGGCTCATGGCACATGAGCTTTGACCGTTGGGCCGTTTCCGAGTGACCCTGTAAATTTCGTCTTAATCGGACACCGAAATTTTAAAAAAAATTTCTACGTCAAGTATTACGTCGAACGTCGCAAGATTTTTTTTTTTTTTACTAACGCGATCCGGGAAACAGGTCAGGATCGCGTTCCCTAGTGTAAAATATTCTGTAACCAAATTAGGCATACAAACGCGATCCGGAGAAGTGAGCGGGATCGCGTTCCCAAGAGAAAACGCATCCGAACACAAATTACACACGCAAACGCGATCCTGGAAAATGGCTGGGATCGCGTTCCCAAGCATAAAATAATCTGAGCCAAAATAACACGTACGAACGCGATCCAGAAAAACTTGTTGGGATCGCGTTCCCAAGCAGAAATCTGAGGTTCAGAAAAATCATATTTTTAGCCAATTTCAAATGCGTATAACTTTTTACTCGTTTAGAGTTAGACTCTAAAATTTTGCATGCACATCCCCTATGCCAAAATGAAACTTTCACTTTTTACACTTTTTCAATTTACACGTTTTACGAGAAAACGGACGTACGACTCATTTTTGACCATTTCCGACCATTTTGGTTGACACGCTATATTTCAAACGACTTGGTTTCTGACTTCCACCTTTTACCAACATGTTTCTATATACATTAGTGACGTGTAGGCATATTCGTCACCTACAAACACTCATTCCACATTGTTTTGACACGTTGACCCGTTTAGGGGTCCAAATGGACATTTTTCCCAATTTCATTCATAATGACCACATTAACACTTTTAATCCACATTTTATCTATACTTATGACTGTAAGTCACTTTAAAAGTCATCATACACAAACCACATCAAGTTTTAACCGTTTTATCACTAAGTGACCCATTTGGGCACCTAAATGACCCGTTTGGATTTATGACCATATAATCACTATTCTATCACTCATTCCACATAACTTTGACTAATTTAAGTCAAACCTAACCATTATCACTATTGGTGGCACAACATAACCTTAAAACACCAATTTCACATATTATCATCACATTTACACAAATTACATCAAGTATTCAACATTGACCTATTCTAAAACTTGTCAATACATTTAAAAACATCATTGACCACTTTGACTTTTCAGGTCAAACACACATCTTCCAATTAATGTACACTTTCTAATTTAAACCACCACGACTTTAAACATTTTACTTGAGGTATACCATCACCTCATTAATTTCCTTATGGAAATTTTTATCAATTCAATCTATCAAGATTTACTACTAAGCACATAATCAACTTATGCTAAACACATAGGCAAAATCAACTTACTCATAAATGAGAAATCATATCAATCTAATTCAATTTACTTCACTAATCATAGTCCTCATAGCAAATAAACAATTCAAACTTATTTAATTTAAACAAGCTTATAGAGAATTACCTGATGCTTTTACACCAACGAACATAGAGGAATCATTGAGAATACCATTCGGTTCCTCATATTCCTCCGTCTCTGCAACCACAACAACAATCTTGCAACTTGTTATAGGTTAGTACACATTCACTAACAACTTTCTCATGCAACCACTAATCCCCATCCCTGGAATGTTTGACTTGACACAAACCTAAGTTTGGGATTGAACACCATACAATGTCCAATTCACCCAAACCTAGGCTCTGATACCAATTTATAACACCCGCTAAATACAAGGACATTTTTTGTTTTTTTTTTTTTTAACATATCGGAAGCGCATGATTAATAGAAACCAGTGGATTGCATACATACATTTCAAATAGCAATCCACTTATATACAAACCTTTAAAACTAGATTATTCTAATCATTACACACATTAAGTTTAGGTGTTATAGAAATCCCAATGTGTTGTTAAATCATTAACGTATTATCCATTTCAGAGTGAGCCTGTCAAACATTCCATTCCATATGTACTTCTTGCCCACCCACATACAGAAGTAAACCTGCAAGAAGTAATGAGGGGTTAGCACGAAGCTAAGTGAATAGATCTCAAGCTATCAATCTAACTCAGCTTAACACATACCTATAACCAAGCAATGCACAAGCAACATAGAAGGATCGGTGGTCCTTGAGGTACCCTCATGCCGCGGATGGTTCCCCAAGTAACACTTAAAACCAACTGACGGCCAAATCAGAGGTTAAACCGATAGTTTGGAACTATTACTACACACGACGCAATTTCAGTGTCCAACACATGTACAAGGCACTTGCGAAGTCTTAGTAATAGTATCCAAACCCAACACATTAGTTGACCCCCACCAAATCAAATAGTCCACAACTAATATAGCACAATGGACGCCAATAATCAATCAAGGTTTAGCCAACATGCCAATATAATATTAATGCAATCATTGCAATAAACCAAGTTTACCCGTTGTAACCATATTGTTACAACTAACTTAGACAGAAAGTCCAAGATCCACTCACCGACACTCATAGTCGTCCACTCAGTAGTCTAATGTCACTGAGTCTTCTCCATATCTGAGAATTCAATTAAATAACAAGTTAGTAACTCGTCCATAACAATCAACTCATGTTAAAGTAGTACAACTTGATTCATAAACTCAATTTCAGTGAGTTATTACTCTAATCATTATGGGCCTTTGTTTCAACTCATTATCAATATGTCACACATTTAGTAACTACAACTTCATAGTTAATTACTTATGATCATCAACCTTTCATTAATCATTTCAAGCTTACGAATAATCGCATTATCCTTATAAATTCATAGTTACTTATCAATTCATGATCATTATGATCACAACATTTCTTTAATCCATTTACTTATCACTAAGTAGCATGATTAAATCATTACAAGGTCATTAACCTAAATTATCACAAATTCATCAAAACCTCAAGGCTAGGTTTTATGAATTCTTATTCCCATGAATGCCAACTTTACTCTTTGATTAATAATTAAGCATTTCTAATCACTACTAATATCAAGTTCATCACAATCATCCATTTTTCTCCAAGAACACATTATGAACACTTAATCAAATTCTTAATTTCCAAGTTAGGGCTTAGGTTATAATCACAAATTAAGCACTAACTAACCCTTCTAACATGACTACAAGGTTTATTTCAAGATTAATCCTACCAATTAAACAAATACCCAAAACCCCAATTTCTAGGATTATATCAAACATGAAATTAACACATATAACATGATTATGATGATGCTAGAATGATTATTACATGTTATTGAAGCTTAATTAACATAAATATCACATAATCAAACCCTAATTTCGAATTTAAATCAAGAACATCAAAACCCTCAATTTCTAGGGTTCATGATATGAAGAATTAAAGACTTACAAGATGAAAGGAAGGATTAGAAGATGATAATCTTCACACTAGAAGCTTGAATCCGAATTATGGAGCTCCAATTTAGATGATTTCTTCATGTTTTTGTTTTAGGATCATATGTGTGTGTGTGTATTTGTTCATACGTACATATGTATGTATTTGTGGAAGATAAAACCGACCCAAACATATAATATACCATATAAGTGTTAGTTTTCGTTCCCCGTATTTATTATTGTCTGGAACTTAAAAACCACTTGCGGGGAAATACAATTTTATTTTACCATCAACTAAATAAATTTAAAACAATCAATATTTCACTAGCCACAATATTTTCTGAGGCTTATCGACCTATTTATTATCCAATCAAACACAATAAAAATTTTAAATCGCATTTAAAATTTACATAAAATACCTATTACTTCTAGGCCCAATTTGAGGATGTTACAGCAATTAAGCAAAATAAAAGTTATACAATCATGTGCACATAGTCTGAGCTTAACTTGAGTTGTCAGGTCCAATTAAGGAAACCCAACATGAATGCCTCCTACGAGTGCCTAATCCACACTCGTCTTCCCAAATGCTAATACATCCGTTTGACCAGTTAGTGCGTGCTAACCCGGACGAGGATTGTCAATCCTATATGATATCATATACTAACATTCACTCTACTACGTATTACCAGACTATGCTATGGAGGGCTTTAAATTGATTAGTTGAAGTAACTCATGTAGTATTTGATTTGATTAGTATTTGCGTTCAACTTGTAAAACAAAACGAGCAATAATATCACACCCCTGATTGAAAAGCAGTAAAATAGGGGCCATGAGACTCACCTGAGCCTTGAAGTGATTAACAAATAAGTTGATTTGACTTGACGAGTATTGATGTCCGAAGACTTGTAACCTGAGGGCGCCCAATATGCGCGATGGTTATTAATTGAATAGGTATCTTAAAAGACTACCTTTGTAGTTGTTGTCCGACTATAATGTCCAAATTACCCCGATTTGGTTGATTGACTTGTCCAAATTACTACGATTTGGTTGATGGACTTGATTATTTGAAAACGTGTACGGCCGTTGGTGATTGTTTGTAATAAGAATCTCAACTATTATTATTATACTTGAGTTGTTTTGTATACTTATAAAAGTATATATGTTTCGTTGTAAATGTTTGGCACTCGTTGTAAAAAAAAAGAAATTTCAAACTTTAAGTGACGGGGGTCCGGGGGCAGCGCCCCTGGTTAGCGGGGTTCCAGGGGTGGCAACCCCTGGCGGGGTCCAAAGGGCTGGCCCCTGGCTGGGGTCGAGATGCCAGGTCAGCTCTAAATTTTTTTATTTCTATCATATTGTTATGGTGAAAAACGTATCTGCGAGTTGAATTTGGGTAAAATCAAGTGATAAAATTTTAGGTCTCGACACTTAGTAAAAATCTGTGTTTTCTAGTTTCTGGTTTGTGCGACGTTGGGTGCGACGTCGCAGATCCTGACTGCGACGTTGAGCATGACGTCGTTATGCACGACATTCGCAATTTAATGCGACGTTGAGAGTGACGTCGCTATATGCGACGTTGTTAGTTCTTGCGACGTAAGGGTCGAGGTCGCTATGTGCGACGTTAGCCACTTAAGGCGACGTTGAGGCTGATGTCGCACCATGCGACATCGTGATGAGTTTTGCGACGTCGCACATAACGTCGCATAAAGTCTGGGCCAAATGCGACGTCGGCGACTGATCAGGTTCTGGTGGCCGGAAAAATGGCCGGACAACTTCCGTTTGGTCCGAAACTTTTACCCAACCCATATATGGACATTATACACTTAAACAAGCAAACAAGTAAAAATAAGTGAAAACGGAGAGTTTCGGATTTTTGTCGGAAACTTACGCGGTGTCGAAATGAAATTCCGGAAAGATGAGGTTGTAGATCGTTGCGAGGTGGTCGCTTTTCTCCAAACGAGTATGACGATTTGGTGGCGTTTGATGGTGCTTTTTAGTGATTTTGTGTGATTGTGGAAATGTGTGAGAGAAAGAAGGAATGGAGAGAAAGAGAAAGAGAAAGAGAGTGAGAATGAGGAAGTGAGGGTGAGGAGGTGGTGACCTCACCCTTGGGCCGGTTTAGGGAGGGGGCCCACCGAGGTGTGGGTCTCCAATTTTAATTTCCTGTAATCGCGCTCCGTGCAGAGTTCGTTTTCCCGATCGTTTAAACGTTAAATAATTATTTAACTACGCGTTTAAATGTACTTTTTAAGTTGCGAATAATTACTCAATATCTTTTTAAAGTATTTTAATAATTGCGTTATAAAATATAACTTTTAACTTATTTTGTTTTGTTTGTGCGTTTATTATTTTAATCGCGTGACCATTGATTGTATGATTCAAAATGAATACGAAATATTATAAAAATAATACTCTGGATATAATTGTGTTATTAAATAACGTTTATATTATTTAATTAAATTGTTCACCAACGTCCGTATTAATTGAATCGAATTATAATTGATTTGAAACTTGTACGATTTAATCAAATCGCATACTTGTATATATTCAGCAATAATGCAATATATATTATTTGATACACAAATTAGCCTAACACAGAACTAATTACATGTATTAACACTTGATTAGGCACTAATTTCTAGTCCTAATTTGACAGGTGTCACATTAACTCAAATTTTTGAATATGCGAGAATGAATAAAAATTGAAGATTTTCATTAATATAACTACTTTATTCATATTACTAATGCCCCGTTTGGTTCGCAGAATGTTTTTGAAGGAATTGGAATCTGTCAAAGGAATTGAAAATGTGAATGAATTGGAATATGAAAGAATTGGAATCTGATGTAAATGGAATCTGAATGTGGTGGAATCTGTCACGTTTGGTTGACAGAAATTGGAATGGAATTCGAATTAATAATAATAAAAATATAAATAAATAAAATAGGTATAATGTTAATATACAATTAATTAAAATATATAATAAAATAATATTAATAAATTATTAGTTATATATATAAATATTGTTATAATCTTCTTTTTGAAATAATATTTAATTAATAAAAAAATTATAAAAATACATAAATTTAACATTAAATAATATTTATATAATAGCAGTATTAGTAAAAAAAATTATAAAAGAATTTTTTAATCAGCAATCTGAATTCCAATGAAATCGTAAGTCTTCCATCCAATATGCTAAGGAATCTGAATTCCTTTGTGTGAGGGAATTCGAAGGATTTCAATTCCTTCCAATTCTGTGAAACAAACGCAATGCACTGGAATCTGAATTCAATTCTGCCAACCAAACAGAATATGGAATGGAATTCAGATTCCAATTCCATCAGATTCCTACGAATTATGTGAACTAAACATGCCCTTAAGAATGAATTAGTAACATAAATAGTTAATGAAAAATTATTAAAATTTTGATGAGCATGTGTATGAAGATATGAAGTTAGTTATTTTTTTATTATAGATGTAAAGTGTTTTTATAATAATAATAACTAGATTATAACCCGCAAATTTTGCGGGCTACTTCATAATTTTGATACAGCTGTTTATATTATAATTTATTTTAGTGAGCGTTTAAGTCGACATATTTTTGCTGATGACACTACAAAAATGTTTTGAATTGAAATATATATGTTTATCTATTGATAGTAGCGTGGAGATACATTATTAAAAATGATTTTTAATATTGAAAATATTAATTAAAAAACTAAACAACAAATAGGCAACACATAAAGATAAGGGTAAATATATTTTGTCGGCATCGTACCCTCCCTGTTTGTTCCGAGTTAAGCAACCTACCATTAAAACTCTCATTGTCTGCAATATACTGGTTAATGTTGTATCGATATCGGCAATATGGTAACCGGTTACCGGGAGAACCGGTAAAATTAATTACGTGACATTTTTTAGGCCACATAATGTGGTTGCCAAGTCATCATTTTGTAGGTTGTAACAGGTAAAAACATAGGTTGCAAAGATTGTAGCACATAAATAACCGGTTTGTTGCATACATTGGGAGTTTTAGGGGTAGGTTGCTTAACTCGGAACAAACAGGGGGTACGATGCCGACAAAATATATTTACCCTAAAGATAAATGTTTAACATGATCAACTTAATGTGCAACGTTCAAACAATCAAAATATAGAAACTATAAAGTTTGTAAGTCATCGTCATCTTCAATAATAATAAGAGTTTCATATTAACCGTCATACCATCTAACTATCGTACAAAACCAATGATACAATTATACGTACATATGATATGACAATTCAAAAAACTTACCAAGTAGCACACATATTCAATTGACTGGTAATTATATGACGATCAAGGAATTTAGTGCCATCAAAGTTCTCAAATCCATTTGTTATTCTTTCGGTCCAACCTAATAGTGGAAACATACATTGATCATCATAGTAGGTGGTACCAAATTCCTTGTTAAAAATTTTATTAGTTAATGATTAAGAAGAAAAAATACATCCATATTTTTAAAAGATGCAATATAAAAAAGTGTCCATCTTACATAATAACCATGTGAATGATCATCAAAAACTCTTTTCCTACAATACCATAAAGCATTAAACTTTATAGATATTGTAATACATATATCATGCCATTTTAGTGATATACTCCCCCCGTCCCAAATTAAGTGTCATGTTTTGACTTTTTGAGTCTTCCCTTTTCAACTTTGACCTTAAATATTTTTTTTTGTGTTATATAATACTTGATGCAAAATACGGAGTATATGTATGGATTGGATTTTAAATATATTTTCATTAGTATAGTTTTCATAAAGTAATATATAACACAAACAAAAATATTTAAGGTCAAAGTTGAAAAATAAAGACTTTCAAATGTGATACAGGACACTTAATTTGGGATGGAGGGAGTATTAATGGTTCTTCTATATTTGCTTGACATCTATCACAATCATCTACAACTACACCCTGTGAATAGTTTTAAGAAATCAAAAATTATATAATTATACCTCACAAATAGAAATAAATAAAAAATAATATGTCCGCAGTTATAATAATTATGGTAAACTGTTCCAAAAGCATCCTTCACCAATCTTATTAGTAGGATAAAAATATGAGTATCAGTTTGATTTGTCGAAGATCAAATAACTCATCTGAAATTCAAGTGTGCACAATATCGTTGAAAATGAAAAAAAAAAAAACGAACTAATCAAGTTGGATTATATTTATACGAATTAAAATATTTAGCTGAAAAGGTAATGCAAATTATAAAGAATTTTGATTTGTTGAAAACCAAATAACCCGTATGTAGTTCAACTGTACACAATACCGTTGAAAATGAAAACATACAATAGATTGAGATGACACTTTCAACCCATTTAATTACAAACTAATCAAGTTGGATTATATTTATGCGAATTTAAAAAATTTAGCTGAAAAGGCGATGTGTCCCCAAATTCTTTATAAACCCTCAACATCTAAAATAGTTTTTTTTAATTATATAGAATTTTATTTTTGTTATGCTAAATTATGTGTAGATTTATGCACATAAACGTGGATTAAATATTTTAGTGGGTTTTACAAATTACTAACAAATATAAAAATCCCAAATTCTAAACCTCAAACCCTAAACCCTTTATTGTACCCTAAACCATATATCATACTAAACCCTAAACCCAGTGAAAACCTAAACCTTACTAAACATTAAACCCTAAACCCTAAATCCTAACTGTAACCCTAAATCAAATATACAACCAAACAATAACACATATGTTAATAATTTGTGAAACCCACAAAAAGTGAAGAAAAAAAACTCGTCGAAAATATACCTTGTGAGATCTTAAATCGAAGAGGAGAAAACACTGAATTTTATGGTGTAATTTTCATAATTTTTCGATTTGCCGTTTGTGAGATAATTAATTTGCAAATAAAAAAATCAATAAAAATATTGCCATTAATATATCACCAATCAATAAATAGTTGCCTAACTAATTTTTTTAAAAGTCAATATATAGGGTCATTATAGTCTTTTTGTCATATTCTCCTCACTATTTAAGTAGTCATATTTTTAAAGGCTAGATCAATGGTTTACATTAAATTTAATAACTTATTTAAGGGTTAAGATTAACTAAGACTACCCAATTTACACTCTATTATAATATATAGTGTAGATTGTTATCATAATCATTATTATTATTGTCATTATTTTATGTGAATAATCAAGAAATTAGGAAAGTAATTTTGTATTTGTAAAGTGTGTTTAGGATATGTTTCAAAATTTGAGAAGTATATGTGTCAATATTTTAAGGTATGATGAGTTGAGCTATTAGTTTTTTTTTATAATAATACTAATAAAGAAATATTAATAAGAGTAATGTTAATGTAATTTTGTAGTTTAATCTTTGAATTTTTTACTTGAATGTCCACATGGCAATTTCTAAAGCCTTATGGCTTTCCTTATATATAATTATAATGATAATGATAATGATTTAGGCCATTAAGAATGAATTTATTTTTCTTTTTCTAAATACCAGTAAGTTTAGAAGTCGAAAAATATCACTGGTGGTCTAAACTAAATTTTCGAGCATCGTTAGCAAGTCTTCAGCTTCTGTTACGTTGGTATTTTCTTGAGCATCTTTCAAGTTCTAGTTTCTAGGTTGCTCCTAGGCATGAACAAAACCGGGTTTTCACCCGACCCGACCCGACCCAAAAACAGAACCGGGTTTTGGTCAAAAAGTCAAAAACCGGGTTGGACCCAACCCGAACCGGGTTTTTGACCGGGTATTTGACCGGGTTTCCGGTTTTTGATCGGGTTTCCAACCCGACCCTATTTCAACCCGGGTCCAACCCGATTTCGAATTCTAAAAACCCTACCCGGGTACGTACCCGCCGGGTATTCAAAAAACCTGAACCGGGTTGGGTCAAACCGGGTTTGACCGGGTCGGGTTTTCGGGTTTGAAACCGGGTAGGGTTTAATACCCGGTTTTTTTGTTCAAGCCTAGTTGCTCCAGCTTTATTGGGCTTAGTTGGTCTTTTTGTAATTTTCTTTTGTTGTTTTGGACCTCCATATTACTTCTTGTAATATTGGTTGGCTGTGTTGGTTGTATGCTTCTGTTTTGATACTTTGTATTTGTTTTATTTTAATGGGTAGTCTGCAGTCTCCAAAAAAAATATTTAACCGAAAAACTCCATAATAGAAGAGCCAAGAATTATTAATATGTATTCCGCATAGTAAGAGTAACCTACTAGTACAATATTATAAATATATAAAGCGATTTTGACGTCAAAGTATGTGTGAGCACAAATTTTGCCAATCATATCATTAGTATATATGTAGTTATATGCTATTAGTCACACAAAAATTATTAAATAAACGTATTCAAACTCACATAACGTGAGGGGTGTCAAGCGGCGTGGTGGACCGGTCAAACTATATGCATTTTTCTCTTTCATATTCATCTCTTAAGCCTAATGTGATTGGTTCTAGTCAACTTCTAAACAATTTATTTGTGAACATCTTGTAAACCCAACATTTCTCTATTAAACCTTCGATGTGGCTCTCCTATAATAGCATTGAATGACCTGTACCAGGTCCACGCTAAGAAATCATGGAACCCGCCACTTCCACACGGTGTGGATCCTTTAAATGTACCGGCCACCAACATTTATATGACCCGCGTGCCCAGTCACCCAGCGACAATCCCAATCAAATCAAACAAATGTGATATTACCTCTGTCCCAAAATTATATTATATCTTTCCTTTTTTAAATGTTTCAAAATAATTGTCCACGAGGAGACTTTAGTGGGTGAAGATTCTATATATTTGATTGGTTGAAAGGTGTTGTGGTCCCATTTTTATTAAACTGTGTGTTTTTTGTTGGTGAACAATTATTTTGGGACGGAGGGAGTATATATTAAAATTGGATTGGATGTCTACTTGTTATATGATTCATGATAAATATATGTACCCATGCAAAAGCCATTAATGGTCGACCCAAATGCCAGTCCATATGCTCCGTAGTCTAATGAATGCAGGGATAAGATTTATAGAACGAAAACGACGTACACTTACAACTTTTGTTTTATTATGAGTTAAATGTCACTTGCGCTATAAAAGCGTACAAAATCATTTGTTACATCAAAACGAAAAACAAAACAGAGGATCCCAATGAAGGAAGTACTAACGACACATCTTCTTGTGTTTTGTTTACTTTTTTCTCACGAAATCTACGCTGCTGAACTCGAAACCATTTCAAATTCACGTTTCTTAAGAGATGGAGACACTTTAGTCTCGACAACAGGAATATTCGAACTGGGATTTTTCAAGCCAGATAACTCGGAGAACAGATATCTTGGTATTTGGTACAAGAACATTTCTGTTAGAACAGTGGTTTGGGTTGCAAACAGAGACCATCCTCTCACGGATGCATCGCCACTTATGTTAAGGATTACTAGTCCCGGAAACCTGGTTCTTTCTAACAATAACAGCATGATCTGGTCATCCAACACAACAATCACATCAAAGAATGCAACTGCAAAGCTTCATGATACTGGAAATCTAGTCTTGATGGACCAACAAGAAAAGATGATCTGGCAGAGTTTTGAATATCCAACTGATACTCAACTACCTGGAATGAAAATAGGGAAAGATTACTCGAGGGGTATCGAATGGCGTCTATCGTCATGGAAAAGTAGTCAAGATCCAGCTGTAGGTGAATTCACTTGGGGAGCTGACACACTCGGTTACCCTGAAAGCAAACTAAAACAAGGTTCATTGGTCAAATACCGGGGCGGGCCATGGAGTAATCAGCGGTTTACTGGAGTTAATCTATTCAACAGGAGCATAAACTATGCATGGGTTGTAGTTTTAAACGATAAGGAGGTGTCTTTTACATATATTGTTGAAAATAGTTCTTTATTATCGTGGGCCAGCGTGAATTCTGCTGGGCAGCTAGAAAATTGGGTGTGGTTAGAAGAGGCTAAAAAATGGCAGCTTGGTTTATCATTACCTGGTGATGTATGTGATACATACAACATTTGTAGGGCTTATGGAAGCTGCAACTTTAATACGATCAAACAGTCTTGTACTTGTTTGGATGAAAAAAGATTTGTGCCCAGAAACCAAGAGGGTTGGGACATTGGTGATTGGTCAGGAGGGTGTGTTAGGCGCACATCGTTGGATTGCAAAAATGGATCAGAAAGGTTTATAAAGTACTCTAATGTAAAACTTCCAGACACAGAGAGTACATGGTTTAACATGAGCATGAGTTTGGAAGAATGCGAAGCAAAATGCTTACAGAATTGTAGTTGTATGGCTTATGCAAATCCAGACACTAGTTTGGTAGGAAAGGGCTTCTTGATTTGGTTCAATGACCTTATAGACATCAGAGTGTTTCCTGAAGTCAATCGTGGTCAGGATATTTTTGTAAGGATGGCTTCATCTGAATTAGGTAATGATCTCTTGCTTCTGCGCGCTCCAGCTGACCCATTTGACAATGTAAAGGCATTCATTTTTTGCATTCTTTTTTCATAATTTTGAACTAACTTTGATGTTTTGTTAAACACGGGGAACCATACAGTTGCTCAACCAGTTACCAAAAAGAAGGGAGGGACACGCATTAAAATTATCTTACTTGTAATCTTACCGGGGATTGTTCTTATGGGCTGCATCTCTACATGGTTTCTGTATGCACGTATACAAAGAAATCGTGCTGACCAAATAAAGGAAGGTAGATATATTGAACAATTTACCTGTGAATTGGTGGGAATATGTTGAAAATAAGAATATTCAAATAATTAAATTTAATGCTTTTCTACACTATTTGCCCAATTGTTCGATTATGAACTCGTTTTTTTTTTCCATAATATGCAGGGGAAATCTTCAATGTCTCTAACAGCCAGGGAGAAGCCATGGAGTTACCGTTATTTAGCTTCTCTACGATTGCTAATGCCACTGCTAATTTTTCACCAGAAAATAAAGTTGGTGAGGGAGGATTTGGACCAGTTTATAAGGTATCGAAGATGTTCTCATATACTTGATTACTTAAACAATAAATATATGAAATAGTAACTGATCAATTTTACCCGTCCGTAACACTTGAATTGTAGTGATACATCCAGTATGGAACTTTCATTTTCATTCCTTATATTAAATAGGAAAACGAAAATGCAGGTGCTGTGTAAGCATGTGGCTCATACAAAAATATAGAAATGGAAGTCACCTTTGCAGTTCTGTATAGTTTCTCACGTTGATATTTGTAAATCTTCAGGGTCTGCTAGAAGAAGGGCTAGAGATCGCAGTTAAGCGTCTCTCCAGGAGTTCCAGCCAAGGACTTGATGAGTTTAAGAATGAAGTCATCTGCATTTCAAAACTACAGCACCGAAATCTCGTGAAACTTCTTGGATGTTGCATACAGGGAGATGAGAAGCTGCTGATCTATGAGTACATGCCAAATAGAAGTTTGGACTCATTCATTTTTGGTGAGAATCACTTAAATAAAACTGCATAACTTATAGTATTGGTCTAAAGTTAGAAACTTTTCTTAGCAAGAAACAATAAAATAACAAAACCAATATGTTGGGCGTGCAGAGAACACACAGAGTGTACTTCTTGATTGGAGAAAGCGGTACAACATTATCAAAGGAATTGCTCGAGGACTCGTTTACCTGCATCAAGATTCACGATTAAGAATCATCCACAGAGATCTTAAAGCTAGCAACATTTTACTTGATCGGGATATGAACCCTAAGATATCAGACTTTGGCATAGCTAGAAGGTTTGGAGGAAACGAGACTGAAGCAAACACAGAAAGAGTCGTTGGCACATAGTAAACCATATAAACCGCCTAGTTTTTTTGTTTTCTTTATTGTGTTATCAAGTTTCTCTTATATGCATTCTGCGACCTGCAGTGGTTACATGTCTCCAGAGTATGCCCTAGAGGGTATTTTCTCAATAAAATCGGATGTATTTAGCTTTGGCGTTTTGCTGCTGGAAATTGTGAGTGGGAAGAAAAATAGAGGGTTCATCCAACCAGAGCACGACAATAATCTTATTGGACATGTAAGTCCACTAGTTGACAGCTACTCTGAACAGTCACCTACTTGAGGTTCCACCCGATCACTTTTATACTCTGCTTTGTATTCAGGCATGGATTCTCTATAATGAAGGCAGGTCAATGGAATTACTTGATGAAAGTTTAGTTGAATCCTGCCATCCACCTGAGGTGTTAAGATCAGTAGAAGTTGGGTTATTATGTGTTCAACAAAATGCCGGAGACAGGCCAGACATGCCATCTGTAATTCTGATGTTGGGCGGTGAGGGTGCATTACCGCAACCTAAGCAGCCAGCTTTTTTTATGGAAAGGGAGGAGTTACTTGTTTCTGCCTTCTCTACAAGTAGTTATCCAACAGGTTCAATCAATGAGTTAACTATCACGGATGTGGGTCCTCGATAGAAAGCTAAATATAGTAGTTCTACAGGGCAAGATCATTGTTTTTGCTGGTTTGGTTGGACAGAATATTAGAATGATAAAAGCATGGAGTGGATCGAGTGTCGGAATGAGAGAAGTACTGAAATGGTCAATCCCATTCCACTATTGTATTTGATGGACATGTATGAATCGAATGAATAATTCAAATATGATGTCCAATAAGTACTTTATTTATTTACTAGATTTTGGGAAGCCGAAATAACATGTACATATAGAAACATTTAATGGACTTATTTTCTTAAACAGACAATAATTTTAACACGTCTATCTGGGTTATAACTTGTTCCTGTGAAAATTGAAGAAAAATGTGTATCCAAAAATGGAAAAGTCTATCTAGGTTGCAGATATGTGACACTTAAGTGGTTGGATGAACTCCAATCAGGAATACTTGATGAAGATTCTGCTTCTTGTGGTCGCCTTCTTTCTGTATAAAAACCAGGTTGTATAGGTTCAGGCAATGGAATTTCACTACTTAGCATAAGAACCACCATGGGCATGTCTGGCCTGTCTTCAGGATACTTCTGCACACATAGTAAACCAATATGAATTGCTCTGGTCACTTCCTGCTGCACGTACGAACCCTTGATAAATTCATCGATCAGTTCCAATTGCTTCCCCTTTTTAAACAGCCTCCACGCCTGAATTGAACAATAGATTTCATGCTGTTACAAATCGTATTATGGAAAAGAATACCACAACTGTCAATGCTTGAAACATACATGTCCAAGAAGATTGAGATCGTGATTGACATGGCGAAATCCTCTGTTTTTCTTTCCACTTACTATCTCCAGCACCAATACGCCAAAGCTGAAGACATCAGATTTTGTGGAGTAAATTCCATCAATTGTATACTCAGGTGCCATGTATCCGCTACAAGAAAGAATTATTCGATGAACCAATTAGGTGTTAAATTCTGTAAGGTTGAAGATTAGATTTTATTAGTTGTAAATATATATGTGCTTACTATGTTCCCATTACTCTTCTTGTATTTGCTCTGGTGTCACTTCCTTCCAAACTTCTAGCCAAACCAAAATCTGAAATTCTTGGATTCATCTCTTTATCCAGTAATATGTTGCTAGCTTTTAGATCTCTATGAATGATTCTTAGTCTGGAGTCTTGATGTAGATAGAGAAGCCCTCTTGCAATCCCAATAACAATGCTGTTGCGTGTTGACCAATCTAGCGACCTTCTCCTTACTTCATCTGCATATTTATATATCAGCCACATTTATTCTCAATAATAAGTGGTTTGTTCAGTGGAAATTGTGTGAAATCAAATAGAAACAGACCAAAAATGAAGGAATTTAAGCTTTTATTGGGCATGTATTCATAGATTAACATTCTCTCATCATCTTTAACGCAGCATCCTAAGAGCTTTACAAGGTTTCGGTGCTGAAGTTTAGCAATACATTTAACCTCATTTTGAAACTCATCTAATCCTTGTTTTGATTTTCTTGAATGCCTCTTCACAGCTATTTCTTTCCCTTCCTCCAAAATTCCCTGCAAATCAAGCATATGTTAATATGGTATAAGACTAGGGCATGACTGTTTTATTTTATAACCCCCTATACAATTAAGACGGTACTCAGTTTGTAGACTCGTAATTTTGGTACAGTAAGTTGACCTGCATGCCACAACACTCTGGTATCAGAGAATGATAATTTTCAGGCTTAGTCTGTGTTGGGATAAATGCAGGAAAATACCATGTACTTTCTAGTTGCCACCTACTATTCTCAAAACAAATAATGCAACATACTTGTAATTTGTATTCGAATGATGTGACATGCTTGCGGTTCCATTACCAATATGTGCAACTAGCTAGCTATTTTCCAGGTTACATGAAACTGCTTGATTTGGAACGTAGTAACTATGGTGCATCAATTTGTTAGAAAAAAACAAACCTTAGGTTGCATATGTTGCAAGCAAAGTGAATTTAAAATGTGTTCCCTGTTGGTGATTTGTGTCACCAATAATGATTTAAGTGTAATGGGATTAATTTGTTAACCAATATAATCATAATAAATATTGAACAAGTTTGGGTGGTGCGGAGTGTACGCTTGTTTGAATTTATTTTGATTGTTCGCCCCTAAAGACGGGGGTCCGGGGGCAGCTCCCCTGGTAGCGTGGTCCAAGGGGTGGCAACCCCTGGCGGGGTCCAAGGGGCAGAGCCCCTAGCTGGGGCTTGGAAATTTTTTATTACGGTTAATATTGCTTTATTAAAAATGCAACGGAAAATCGAATTTGAAATAGAAACCCGGTTTTGATTTACTTGACCCGAACCCATTTTGGGCGGTTTTAACTGCCTAATGGCAGTTATTCTAATAAGAAAAACCCGTTATTATATGTTGGTTACAAACATTCGTTTTTGGTACGGAATCATAACAACACACAGATTCAAGTTCATATCAATTTTGAGTTTTATCCGATTTTAGATTTCGATTGTACCATCGAAATACTTTAATCTGAAAGTGACATCACGACTCTCAGAAATCCAAGTAATCGAAACCCTAATTTTCTAACATGCCCTTCACAATTATATATTTATATGGGCAAGTCACATTTAACTTGAAAATGAGTATATTTATTCCAAGGCTTTTCCTGGTTTAACCGTCTAAAAACACAACGAACTTTCAGTTTTGTTTCTTTTTAGACAATGTACTTTTTCATTTCCCACGTCCCCATTGTACTTTCAACTTTTGTAGACGTGGTGCCGCTGTTTATGAGTAATATTACCTTGTAGACAGGCCCATAACCACCTTCTCCGAGCTTGCAGTTATCTGAAAAGTTGTTTGTTGCATTGGATACTATGTTGAAGTCAAACAATGGCAATTCCCAATCTTCCTTCCCTTTCTCATTGGCAAACTTGTTTTCACGATCAACACTATTTACTCCTGTAAAGACAGGATCAAAATTGTAACTTTATAAGTACGGACCAGTAATTTGCATATCGTTAGAAAAGGGTAGAGGTTTTGTATATGACGGAAGCATTACCATTCTTCTTCTGTTTTCTTCTTCTGTAAATAAACAGGAATATGCCCAATAGCACAGTCACAGTCACCACTGAGGGAATGACTATAACTCTCACTCTTTGCTTTGTTTTAGCTTTACTATCTGTTGCATATAATTATGATAAGTAAAAAATTAACTGAGTCTGTAAGTATTACACTTGTGTCACATAACCAAGAAACTGTTTTGAAAATAAGAAAATAAATAGCTTACAAGAAAATAGGCCAAATGGGTCGATGAGTCGAACTAATACAATATAATAAAATTTGGACCAAAAGTTTTAATACTTTTGGACAAAAAGTGTTTCAGAAACAACCCGGCCCGTTTTACCCCATACAAAGGTACTGGTTTTGGCCCCATTAACAGACCCACCCACTTTTCGATTCTACAAAATACGATGAAGTTTTGCTCTTACGTAATTCTGAGGCTGCCATCCTTACAAAGATATCCTGCCCATCTGCAGAATACATTCTGATATCAACCAAATCATCAAACCATATCAAGCATCCCCTTCCTGTCTTAATATCCAAATTTGCATAAGCTGTACAATTACAGTTCCTCAAACATACTACCTCACAGTCTTCAAGATTCATACTCTCATTAAACCAAGTCTTCCTTGTATCTGGCAATTTCACACTCGATTGTATCACAAACCCATCTCCACCCGCACAATTCAGCTCAGCTTTCCTCACACACCCATTAGACCAATCAGCTCTTCTCCACTCTTCTGGGAACCTCGGTTCAAACCCTCGCAAACACCCACAAGAAGGAGAATCATTAATGTTACAAATACCATATGGACCGCATAATCCATATCGGTCACAGTTATCCATCTGTCCAGTCACATAAAGCACCCAATCTAGTGTCCGTTCGACCCAGATAAACCGCTGTATTATACCACCTGGACTTAAAATCATCCTGGACACTACAGAATTATTAACAAGCTCATACTTATAATAAAGTTCCATTTGATTATACTCGAACCCAAATGTATATATATCATTCGGTTTCAAATTTGGCATCCCACTAAACCGCAGCCCATTCCATGGCCCAGAACTATACTGCAATTCAGAACCTTTTCTCATAAGAATTTGTGGATATCCATTAGAATCAAACCTATTTGTATACTCACCTGGTGAAGGATCATCAGATTTTTTCCATGATGTTAAATACCTGTCAAGTCCTTTTACAAAATCCTTCCCATATTTCATGCTTGGTAGGAATGTATCACCCGGGTAATCGAAACTTTGCCATAAGTAGTTCTCAGGATCAAAACTGTTCTCATTTCTGATAACAAGATTCCCTGTATCCAGAAGTTGTGCTACTGGATTGTTTCCGGTTATCGATGCATTAGATGACCAAACTACGCTATCTGTACGATTAATGAGCATCAAAACTCCTTCATTATTGATTAACAACACACCTGAAGTGTCAGTAATTGGTGTTTCTCTATTGGCAACCCATACAACCGTCATGACGGATATTTTGTTGTACCATATTCCAAAATATCGGTTTCTTGAAACACTAGAAGGACTGAAAAATCCCATTTTGAAGGTTTGATCATCTGAAATAATGGTTTGTCCATCAGTTATGTTTTGGTTTGGAGTAATGGTGCTTATTGCTGTTGAGTTTAAGAAGAGAGAAAAAATGGTGAAGACATATATGAACAAGGAAAATATTTTCATATTGATAGGCAGGTGATTAAGCATTTGTCACAAGTATTTGTAGCTATGTAGTTTAAAAGGTTGACTCTGTAAGATTTACTGGTTGTTTACCATAATTGCCCCTCAACATTTGCAGGGATTTTGATAACAAGTACCTTAAGGGTACTAATTAAAATTACTATAAATAATATGTTAGCATTTAATGAATATCTAATCTTTCATATTTATAAGCAATCATAGAGTCATTTTTCATATATAATTGATGGATCGGTGACTAATTTGGTAATAATGTTATTTATTTAGTGTTTGAAACTATATTTAGTAACCTAAAACAATGTCATAAAGGGCAATAGTTATCAAAACCATTATTGTACTGTATACCAAACTATAAGGTTAGGAGTTGCACCACATACATATATTGATTTGTATTCTTAATCAATCTTTGGGAATGATTGTAAAACCACTTCTAATTGTCATATTTATTTCCTTTCACGCGTTTTCAAAAGCCAAAACTGGATTGAGATTTCACAAATATGAACATGACATTTTTGAAAAGTTTGAGGCATTGTATTCTCAATGCTTTCAAATTGAATGATTCAAATTAATCTAAACCACACGAGCTCATCTCATCATTCAAACTATTTGACTTTTCAGAGTCCACGGTTTGACTTTCACATCAAACAAAAGGATTTTATAATATCAGTCTTGCATTTTTATAATTCACCAACTTGTCTACTAGATCCCTTGCTGGACTTGCACCCATAATATAAGAGGAACATTGGATGACCTATGGTGAATGCCACAGCATTGTGGTTTCACATTTGTAGCTACGGGTTTATGACCTACGTTTCTGCACATATAATGTATCAACTTGAACTTTTAAACATTCATCTTATCTTTTTTAATACTATTAATCATTTAAGGAATTGGCCAAATCCTTGAACAAACTCATAAAGATCAAAATTACAAATTTACCCCTACTAATTGCTTCTGACCTTGAAAGGAAAGTTTGTATTTCTTGAATTTATGGAAGGGTACTAAGATACAAAGCTTCTGAACTTGGTAGTCTTTTTAAGATAAATATACGAGAAGCCAATTAAATTACGGAACTCTTTATGTATGCATCTTCTCACACACTCGTCTTTTATTTGGTGATCTACTTAGCGAAGAATAAGAATTCACAATTAAGGCTTATTATTTTGGTACTTGAATACCACCATCGACATCAACCAAATGTCTATATATACAGGCCAAAATCTATTTTACTAGCCTGAACTTGTTCAACCAGGTTTTTTAGTACCCTAAAGTATTGAGGGTATAGCATGGTACCCTATAGTTGTAAACTCGGTCATTTTGGTACCCTAGGCTGAGTTTACTCAGTCACGTGACTGCACATGACCTTGTGCCGTTAGTAATTGTTAACGGAGTAAACTAAATTAGAGTCAGGCACGTGCTTTGATTTGTTATTTTTTTTGCTGTGCGTTTTTTTTTTTTTACGAAGTAACCAATAAGTGTCACTTTCCTACTCCGTATTAATGTTATTTTATTCTTCATTAGTTTTTCTCCCCAGATTGGTAACTCTTTTTGCTCTTCAAACTTAAAATAATTTAGAACGCCAAACTTTCTTATCATAATTACTATGATACTAACAGAGGTAGAACCTCAATTATATTATGAACAAAATCGAAAGGCCCCAATCATATACTCCGTATAAGATTTTAGTTTCAAAATAATGAAAACCATTACTGATCGAGATTTTAAAGTTTGTGACATAATAAATCTATGCCAGAAACACTAAAAATCACCAACTTAGAAAAAAATACATAACATGATAAACAGTAACTAGATATTAATTGCATTAACAAAAGAAGTTGAATCACTAAAGATGTTTCAAAAGAAATTCATACTGCCTTTTAATCGACAATTCAAATTCAAATTTCAATAACAATTCCAAGACTGCCAATAAAGAAAGAACCTTACGAAAGACATGAAAGTTCAAATTAAACAACAGACTCAGAAACCTTGGATGTGCATGTCCTTGTGTTATGCTCGACAGATTTGCAAATTCCACAATGCATATCTCTTCCATGACGAGAGAGCATAGTCTTGGACTTTTTGTGTTCATACTTCCTTCGCCTTCTTGCTTTCCGTGGCCTACCGGGCATCGCTTTCGGGAGAGGTGGCAATAATTCCCCACAACAACTATTTGGCCAAAACTCTTCACTTCCTACAACTTGAATGGGATAATTATACGCAACAATAGACTTTTCCTTCGAATAACATTTTTCTATATAATCAAACGGATTTTTGCTCTACTTTTAATAGCTGCAATAGCATGTGAGCATGGAATACCAGAGAGCTTCCATCGGTAAGTCTCTTCAATGGATGCTTGTAGTAAACGCCATTCACATCGGTATCTTTAAAACCCAAACTCCTCAACTCGGTAGTAAATGACCACATACGCACCCGATTTAGTTCCCTTTCAAAATTTACGTAATCAAAATCTCTATATTCGGTTACCGAACCTCTCACCAATACACCGCCATAGTGTAGCCTAAAGGTCACAATCTTATCGTTCATCTGCAATATAAGCAAATAATATGCGTATATAAGGCAATCCAAAAATCACAGACGTTGGAGTCTCAAATATGTATGTCATAACATGATGTCAAATAGATTCACAAGATTCAGTAAATTAAATAGAAAAAAGAAAACCATTTATAATTTATTTATAGTGGAATCTTCGACGCTCTGTGTTCAAATAGTAGTTAACTAATGGAATCAAACAAAAAAACTCACACTAAAAGTTGAGATTTTTTTAATGGAATTAGAACATACCTTTCTTAATGTTGATGTTGATTTGAATTGTTTATGCTTCAATCGAACATACCAGCTTGATCTTGACACCCACGTTGTGGGTTTTTTGATTATGATAAGAAACTGAATCGTTTTGGGTAGAATAAAAGAAGAAAAAATATCGCACAAAAAAAATTGCATGTGTCTAACCTAATTCCGTTTAGTCCGTCAATAAAAACTAACGACACAAGGTCATGTGCAGTCACGTGACTGAGTGAACTCACCATAGGGTACTAAAGTGACCGAGTTTACAACTATAGGGTACCATGCTATACCCTCAATACTTTAGGGTACTAAAAAACCTGGTTGAACAAGTTCAGGGTAGTAAAATAGATTTTTCTTTGTCAACTTTTTATCTTATAGAATGTTTTTTTGTTTATTCTTTTTTTCATTCTGAAAGTATTTTTCTTTGCAAAAATAAATTTCTATACGAAATGCAAAATTTATTTTTTTCTTGCGAAAAATATGAAGTAATGAAATAAACATTATGCAAATGCTAGGGATAGAAGTTGATCCTTTCCGACTCGTTGCCCATGGTGCTTACTTTGCATGTTTTTAGTCAAATATGCGCTACCATACAAGTAGCACTTGGTAGTACATGAAATTATTTATATGGTAGTCACATGGATTTATATGGAAAAAAAAAAAAAAAAAAAAAAAAAGGATGGATATGATCATCAGAACAAGTCATACCCATTTAGTATCAAGACTTGGACCAAGTTTCCCTCGGTAAAATATTTCATGTTTAACTTCTACGTCATGTTTATGTGACCATATGTATTAAAAGTCTACTAGCCGTAAAGGAATTATACCGAGGCTTCCTGGCAAACCAAAAGTTAACAGTCACTATAGTTGAAATGTGAATACTGTAAGGCTTTTGAAGTTGGCAACAAATTATACAAAATAGGTTTCTTTATTGACCATACCTTATTTATAAGACATTATGTAAGTCGCTACGAATGCAAAATGTGATTATACCTTCAAGCCTTCACCTTTACAAAGGGGACATATATTTCGCCGAAATAATATGCCATGATAGCAACGCACAACTAAGCCTAACAAAGACAGGTCCCCTCTAATTTAAATGGAGATAACCCACATATACAAAAGGTTGTTACTGTAAGTCTGTAACAGATCTATGTGACTTACAAAAACAGGATTTTATACAGCTTTTTATCAAAGATTCAGCATAGAAGGTCAGCACGAATCAACAGCATATAAAACCACACAAATGACAAAAAAGTTGCGGGTACATAATTAACACATAGTTATATTACATTATGTCACATTGTCACACAAGATCCAGTTACACAACTGGTAGACACAATACTTGCTCATTATAAAACTAGCACCACTTTTTCTACCTCAGACAAATCTCATCTCATGTATCATACCCATATTCAAACACAGAAAAGGAAAAAATTGACTACTTAATTTCACCTCGACTTTGCAGACTGCAATGCCTTCTGACCATCCTGCATGCTGTAATGAAATAAGAGTAGCATCAAAAGACTAATAAATCAATTTGAAAAGCTTCGAAGCATATACAGGCAGTTAAGTTATCCTGCAGTCCTGAACATGGCCCCTCTAATGTACCATGGGGTCTCTTTCATATGCAGATGGGTTATTGATGAAGGTGACAAAATGGGAGAAAAGTAGAAAGGATTCAAGTCAAATCATGTAAATTTTACGTATTAAAACGGGTATGTTGGCCCACAATATTGCATTACTGCCATTAAAGAAGTTACTTTTATACAAAAGAATTATAACTTCAAGAAATTAGTTGGTGTCAAATACGAATTATAATAAACTATACTTCCGGTTGTCCTGTTGGACAAAACATAACTCCTCGAATTAACCTATTCGTAAGTAAAGGATCAAATATGGCACTTACTAATGCAGTGCACTTCCGGTTATGTAAATCCTTACCTTTAAATGGAAGATTCGCATGAGACCATTCCATCTATGCTCCTGCCAATAGATAAAAGCAGAGAGTAAGAAAAGCAATCATATAAGGTAACCAAACAGCACCTCCAAACCTGACTTTGATATAAATTAAGTAATTAACTGATTGCATACATAAACAGAATCTCAATATCTTTAAAAAATACTTTCTAATTGATGAAAATATGACAACAATGCAAGCTTCACCCTTTCAACTTTTGCATAAATATGAAGCAGATAGTTGATGATCATGCTCGTAAAACAATGATCATCATGAGAAAAGGATGACAGCAAAGTTGAAAAATCTATCATCACGGCTAGACAAGATTGCACATGCTTTGAATGAGTAAGTGGTGATTTTGATGTATTACGATAAGCGTGTCTAATAGACCAGTGCATCCCCAAGTACCACAAATAGCAACTAATTTCTATTGCAGCATATAACATTGGCATTATCTAAATCTATCGCCCACATTGCAAGAAAAGGAAAGGTAGATCAAGTAACCTTAGAAGACTAGTAACATCAAGTGCCATCACTACCTTTAAAGAATATAAGTGCAGCCTTAAAGACGGACGTCTCACATAACTAGTTCAAAGACACCAGAATTCCATAAGTATCTGCATTTATTGCAGCCTTCTAAAAAATTACATTAATTAAACTTACTCAATGATACAAAGATACAACTAAAAAGTTTGCTAACCATAAATTCCATTGCTTTTAATGAGACCAGAACCTATAAGGACACCGAGAAGAGAGATCTATAAGGTAAATGCCTGGCTAATCCAGC
This sequence comes from Helichrysum umbraculigerum, assembly GCA_949592205.1. Lineage (NCBI taxonomy): Eukaryota > Viridiplantae > Streptophyta > Magnoliopsida > Asterales > Asteraceae > Helichrysum > Helichrysum umbraculigerum. Next base: position 388,765,064 of record CATIUR010000001.1, read on the forward strand.
ACATCATAGCAATGACAGAAAATCAACAAATAGTTTTATGGAAGAGGGGAAGGGATGAATTGAAAACTGAAGATAGTAAGAGGGAAACAGTTCGTAAAAAGGCCAATCGAAATGTAGCTATTACATTAGGTCTCCTTTTATATCTAAGACCCTAGTAATCTAATAACCCAAGAACAGTTGAAAGTATAATGAAAACACTCTATATCTAATATTTGCGACATAGACAATTATCGCAGATGAATCGTAAATTCGTAACAGAAATCATTCCCAAAAGAGTTGGTGTTGGCAACACCAATATAAATAAAAACATGAGGCTGTTAATATGCAATAGATTTGACTCCATAGTACTAAATTGAATTTCAACATGTTAGCTCTCCAAAAACACATTTAACAAACAATCAGAATAGTCCATAGCCAACAGTTACAATCTCCACAGGACCACAGCAATATCTAAACCAGGCAATAGCACATTGAGACATTGAATAGATTAACGCTCTTCTTGCATCAAAGATAGTGAACATAATGATATTGAGTACAACCAAATAAATTCCTTTTCACAGTTATATGACTTTGCAATGACATAATAACTTTTTGTGATCTTATAGACATACATCTCCCTACCCTTAAAAAACAGCATTTGAGTAGAAACATAAGTTTATGTAATTATTTGAATTTTACCAAATGTGTAATTGCTAACAAACGATGGCTAATGAGTATAATTAATAAGGCCCCCTAAGCTGGAAACTTGAAAAACGGCTCCAGAACTCAAGCCACAAAACAGATAACTGCCTACCACAATCTTTAATGCCAAAAAGTTGCATTTATAAGTTTTTAATAACTAACTAAATAAGTAGTTTATCATCTTAGCCTTAAAAACATACCCAAACACGTATAAATTACGAATTCATAGACATCCTCACATCCCAAATGAAAATGTTGCAACTTTCTACGGACAAGAGTAAATATGTTCTTACATCAAAACAAGCAATACAAATAACATTGTAAGAAGATAGCGCATCGAATATCACCTACACAGGAATGCTAATATCAAACTAGGCAATTAAATTGCAAACAACACCTATACACCTATTATAATCATCACTACCTATCTTAAAGCATCTAGTCTTAGTTATCCAATCTCAACACCACCTGATTCATTGTATTCAATTACTCTTATAACGAGCTTGTAAACAAATCACAACCATAAAGTCGGTACCTAAGAAGTAAATCGAAAAGTCATATATATATCCATCACAAAAGAAAGCCAAAGTACTAACATTTTTTCTCATCAGTTGCATCATGAAACTCAGGATCATCATCTTCATCATCAGCAGTAGCAACCGAAACAACCGGTTCAGCTGCCGCAGCACCAGCATCTTTTTCATCAGGATACCTAACAACAACAACTGGGCACACACAATGACGCACGCAGTAATCACTAACACTTCCAAGCCTTCCATCACTCCCTCGTTTCGTAGCACCAAAACCTCGGCTACCCATAATCACAGCACTTAACCCTAACCTCTCAACTTCCAAACAAAGCCTCTCTTTCATATCATGATCTTTGACAATATGGATTTTATACGGTATATGCGCGTCCACAAGAGGCTGTGCTAAGTCAGCAGATTTGGTAGTTGTAAAAGTATCAAAATCATCTTCTAATTTTGACTTGGTATCTTCATTATCAGTATCAACGATTGATAGGTCAACGGAGCCCCAATCGGCGCCGTACAGGACGGAAGTAGGACGGACGTGGATCAGGATCACGGCGTCACCGGGACGGAGGTACTGATGGACCGCCCATTTGACGGCGAAAGCGCTTTCATCGCTGAGATCGACGGCGATGCCGATACGGCGTTGGGCGCCGGCGGTGGGGGTTTCGGTGGCGGAAGGGTTGGCAGTTGGACGGAAACGAGGGGAGGATGATTTGACTTTGATGGCGGCGAGCGACGGTAGGTCGGAATCCGGTAGGGTTTTTGAGGGTTGCATTGTCGTTGAATGAAATTAGGGCTTATTTGTGATGGATGGGTTGACTGTAGTTGAAATTATAGGAATCTGTGAGTGTTTTTTGGGGTTTTGATTATGCAAAAGAGATGCCATAATTGGGGGGTTTTCAAGGCTAGTTATCATTCGGGTCGGATAAGATATTGACTTGAATTCGGTTCCTTTCGGCTTACGTTTTAATGTTTTTATTTTTATACAGTAAAACAAATTAACAAATTACTGTATTAATGATGTAAATAGAAATGGATATGGTATTTCTTGATTACAAACGTTTTTCAAACTATACGTTTAGTTAATGAAAAGTGTTATGCGTATTAAAACTTTATAAAAAGAAAAATTGAATGATAACATGATATAAAATTATGAAACAAAAGATTATTTTCCGTAGTAAAAAACGAATGAAGAGTTAACTATGTTTGGTATAATCGTACTAATTTAAACGGTACTTGTGTAAAAAAAATTACACAGTTAACTTTTATTTAACTATTATTACATGTTTTTAATCAATTTTCAAACCTTATGTATTAGCACCATCTTGAGCTTCACTAATACTCCGTACAACCTAAAACACTAAATGTGGCAGGTGAAAGAAACAATAATTGTAGAAAGACAAAGACTAACAACAAAACTTAATATTATTTGTAAGTTTAAGGTTATAAGTCAAAGATTTGTAATCTTTAGTTGATTCTATATTTAAAAAGGCCGAACGTTTCATTCTTAATTGATGGTTGACAAGATACAACTATGAAAAACAAAAAAAGGTAACATGACTTGTGATTTATAATAATGTAGCCCTGTCTTTTCTTAATGAGAAAACAAATGCTCAAAGTGTGATGTGCCATTGTGCCTCTTGTATTATTTTAACTAACTAGATATATAACCAATGTAATAAAAACCGGTTTTTTGAGCTAACCGGTTTTCTGTCCGGACCCGGTTCAATCCGGTTGAACCGGTATTATGTCCGGTTGAAACGTCCATTTTGTACTATATGAGTGGAACCGGTTTTGTATCCGGATCCGGTCCGACCGGTTCAACTGGTTTTCAGAATATTGTATATAACCATGGATATCATGATGTTTAGTTGTTGACTCTACAGAAGCGAAGGCATATATAATAGAAGGTACAGGATATTCTATCGGTTTGAAAATAGATATCAATGTATAAATTAAAAGGTATTTTTGATATTTGCTTTATAAAATTTTTGTGTTAAATTCGTCACCTCAAAATAAAATTCATGGTTCCGCTCTGAATTTATCTAATGACTCGTGTTAATATTATGAAATCCTACTTAAAAGCTATATTTTGCATTTAAATAGTGTAACATCCTGTTTCTGGGCCTGGAAATAAATTGTATTTTATAAGTTTGGTTGGTTTATTTAATAATAAACAAGTAAAAGAGCCTCAGTTTTTATAGTGATTAATAAATTATTGCTTGTTTTAATTTATTAAAGATGACGGTAAAATAAAAGTATTTTGACTTACGGGTATTTTCGGGTTCCAGACAATAGGCTAGGAACGGGTATAATTTTATACATAATAAAAGTGGGGGTCGGTTTGGTGACCGACTCATTTTACCCACCTTTCCCCAATTTCATCTTCTTGAAACTCTCTCTATTTCACATTCAAAGAAAATCAAGAATTTAAACTAGTGATTGAATCTAGCTAAAGTGAAAATCAGATTATCATCATCCATATTATCATCTTCTCCATTTAATTGTAAGTAATTCTTGGTGTTCTTGAGTTATTAGTAGAAATTTGGGTTTATGATGAATATATGTGATTTGTTTGAATTGAAGGTTAAATAATATGTGTTTGATGTTTCTAAATGATTAGATAACGATTTAACATGATTACATGGTAATAGAATGGTAGAAATGGCTAGAGTTCTTCAATTTGAGTTCATAGTTAGGGTTTGGTAATTTTAGTGAATTAGATGATGATGCATGAGTTAGATTGTGGTTAGATAGTGTTTGTTGTTGTTATTATATGTTTATGGTTGAAGTTGTGGTTATTTACTTGGTAATTTCGTGTTCATAAACTGATTTTGGTGAAATTTGGGTTTTGGTCCGTATGTTGGTTGCTGTTTCTGCTGATGCTGAAATTATGATCAAGCCGGCGGCTTGATCACTGAAGCCGGCGGCTTCAAGTGGCCAGCCGGCGGGTGGAGGATCCCAACCGGCGGGTTCTGTAGGTCTTAAAACGCAAATAAGGTTCTGATGTTGAAAATGTTAATTCACCCGGCGGGCCAGGGTGCCAAGCCGGCGGCTTCTCAGCCAAGCCGGCGGCTTCCCTGCCCAAGCCGGCGGCTTCTGGGTGGTTACCAGCAATTTTATTTCTTTGTTTAATATGATTAAATGCTAATGATATATGATGTGTGATACGTATTATATGGTATAGGATATAAGATATATGTTAGATAATATTGAAATACGTTATATGAGATTATGATATAAGCATTGTGATTTGTGTTGAACGTTTACTGACTTGGTGTTATTGTTGTTTCCAGATAAGCGGACGGCCACTCAGTAAGATAAGACCTCTGAGTTGGCGATCAGGCGTAAATATTCGGTGAGTGGAATTGTAGTCCTCGGTTTCACCCAGTTGTAACAGGTTCGGTTACAAAGGGTGACCAGGATAGTTTATATTAGTAGGTTGTTGTTATTGGTCGTACCGGTACCAGTCTTGTCTGTTTTGTTTATGTTGCTGTTTATATGAGTTGTTGTGTGATTGTTGTTGAATTGTTGATCAGTTGTGAACTGTTGCTTGTTGTTGTGTGTTTTTGCATTGTGAATGCAATGTGGTTGTTTTCAGAGGTCAACTGCTGTCTGGGTTGGGTTTGGGTACTACTGTGTAGTTGTCGAGGTTTCTTTGAGACACATAGTTGAGAACAAGCCTAGTCAGTGAAGGTAGTACTCAAGCTATCGGTTGATTACTGGGATTGGCTTGGCGCCCAGTAGTCGTGGTTTTTGGGTTGGTCGGATACCAGGAACCGCCGGTCCTCTTGACGTTATGTGCTTATGTGTTCTATTTGTTGTTGTTGCCTAGTTGTAAGACTTGTTATGAGTGGGTTGAATCGTCGGTTACGGTTCCATTCACTTAGCGTGAGCTAATCCCCTCGTTGTTTAATGTTTTGCAGATTGTGGTTAGTTGATGTAGATGTAGATGTTCGGGTTGTAGATGTTGACTGGAAGTTTGACTAAAGCTTGGCGCAACTCTGACCTTTTGTGAATGTCTTTTGGAAACGTTTTATATAAGGCCCGTTTGTGTTCATATGGGTTGTGTTAATATAGATTGTAATTACTTAACTAATGTTGTCATATTTTTGGTCGTCGTTAAACTTGGAAGCATTGTAAGTCGGTAAATTTATTTGTTTTGGGGACTTGCGCTTCCGATTTTCCAAATATAATATATAAATGATATGTTTTGGTCAGTGAAAGTTCGGGGCCTTACAAGTTGGTATCAGAGCATAGGTTTGGGTGAATTGGGCATTTGCGAATGTTCAATCCCAAATCTATTTGGTGTTAGTCAAACTTTTCGGTTAGTGGGATTAGCTTTTGGTTGGGGATTGGTTAGTATAGATGATACTAACGATTAACAAGTTGCAAGTTGTGTTTTGGTTGTGAGTACAGGAATGGCAGATGATGAGAACCCGGATCCCAACAATGTTACTAGAACGGAGCTTCCACCTCCAGAAAATAATAATGTTAATCAGGGTGGTACTTCCAATGTTCATCATGATGAAAATAGCCAAGAGGATTATTTGTTGCATATGGAGGATGAGGTTATAAGACTTAGAAAGATAGAACAGTTGTATTTGGAGTTACAAGCTAGGGTAGCTCAGCAAACGTATCAGTCTCCTCCTCCACCTCAGCAGAATAGGTTGTGTTCATTTAAGACTTTTAAAGCGTGTGGACCTAAAGACTTTGAGGGAGGTAATGATCCGATGGTGACATTGAACTGGTTAAGGGACACCGAGAGGAAATTTGAGGTGTGTCAGTGTGAAGATGAGTTAAGAGTTAAATATGCGGTTCAGTTATTGAAAGGTCAAGCAATGAATTGGTGGGATTCTGCGACTGCACAAATGACACCTGAACAAAGATCTAGAATTACTTGGGCTGAGTTTCATAGAGAGTTTAGTAAGCAATTCTGCTCTGAGTTTGATATGCTTAGACTTAGGCAGGAGTTTCTTGATTTGGAGTTTTCTGATAAAATGACAATGGATGAGCTTATCAATCAATTCACTGATAAGTTAAGATTTGTTCAACAATGGGTTCCTGACGAGAGGACTAGGATTACCCATTTTGTTAAGACCTTACCACCACAGTATCGGACATCAGTGAGGTTGGCTCGTAATTTGACCGAGGCTTTTGAGTTAGCAAGGTCGGTGCACAGTGACAATCAAGCATGGGAGAAGTCGAGTAAGAATAAGTTAGTGCAACAATCTAAGAGTGGTACTACTGGAAGTAAGAGTCAGAATCGGAGAATTGAGTTTAGCGAGGGCTCGGTGGGTAGTGATCCAAACCCTTGGTGTACTGCTTGCAGGTCGAGACATTCGGGTCCATGTACTCCTCAAACATTAAGGTGCATTAAGTGTGGAGCATTTGGGCATGGTAGTAGAGAGTGTACCTTTCCTCAGTCTGTGTGTTGGAACTGCAAGAAAGAGGGCCATCGGGCAGGGCAATGTCCGGAGAATGTTAGACAAGGTTCGGGTTTAGCTGGAAGTTCGGGTTCTGGTTCGGGTTCTGCATCATCAATTGGACAGAAGAGAAAGATGGCGCCTCCACGAGCTTTTCATATGACAGTGGGGGATCAAGTGTGAAACACCCCGAAATTTAGAACATTTTTTTTTTTTTTTTTTTTACTCATTTCGTAAAGTCCTACGTCTTAATATGACATTTTAGACTTGTAGTATCATTCCCTAGATCAAATAAGGATTTAAATAAGAAAATGTTGAATTTATAAGAGATTCCCCAGGAATGACTCCCATTCCCCAGGAATGAAGCATGCTGTTAGTAAGCTGAGTCGGATTCCCCAGGAATGACTCCCATTCCCCAGGAATGAAGCCTGCTGTCCATTTTACCATCTTCCGAAATTCGATCGTGCATATCTTGAAAATGACAAGTCCAATGACCATGAAAATTTGCAGGCACGTGTATTATGACTATATGAACATTTCCCAATTAACACTTTTCCAAATTTCATGTTTAACGAGAAAACGGATCGTTGACCACTTTATGGTCATTTTTGACCACTTCCGTTGACATACCAAATTCCAAACCAACAAACTTCAGACTTTGACACTTCTACTACCTTTTTAATACCACAATTGGGACCTAGTGCAATGTTTACATTCGTCATATCCTATTTACAACTCAACGTAGCCTTTTGACCCGTTAGTGACCCATTTGGGCACTTTGAAGACCCGTTTGGGTCTTTACCCAAATAACCACTATTCTAACACCCAAATCACATTTCTTTGACTATTCTAAGTCAACTCATGCCACTTTCACTATCAATACTTCAACTTAACTATTAACATCAAATTTCCATAAACCATTATATTCACATTATATTCATCTATTATACAATAACATCATCTCCAAAACTATCAATGAGTATACCAACTCATTGACTAATTTGACTTCCACACTTCAACATGTTTGACTTTCAACATTAGGTGTCAAAACTAAGTTTTCTTAAACAAAAGGGGTGATTACATATCGAGAGCATGATTCAAAAGATTAGCTTGTTACCGATAACTTAACAAGCTCCACCACTAGCATCATTCGGGCCTTTTACCCGGATCCCTCTGGGTCCCACTTGGCTCACCTAAAACACATAAACATAATAGAGTAAGCATAAAGCTTAGTAAGAAATGGGCTATTAATGATAATCAATATCATTTCACAACATACGTATATTAAGGATCCATAATATCATATGCTAATTCCCGCAAGAATTAACATCTTCGGGCCTACACCCCGGTATATAATCATAACACATCAAGTAAATGACATATCCATTACCGGTCCTTCCAAGTAAATGGAACAAGCATTACTTGAAGAAAGATAGCATCATCCATTAACTTACCTCGCGATAGCCCACGTATAAAATTACTTGTATCAACACTTTGATCACGTTTATCACCTAATCATGTAATCATGTAGCCAAGTATCAATACACATTCAACTTTCAACTCATTACTTGTATTAAGCTATACAAGTGTTAAGTTTCACACACTTTATTAACTAATTACACATAAATGGGTAGTTCATTATCATTCACAAATCAAAACCATCACTTACACTAAGATTACCATTTCTTAGTGTATATTCACATATATCTATATCATTACCATCATCAACTACCCTTTCATGTATAATTATCATCTCTAATTTCATCAAAACACCAATTAACAATATCACACAAGATTAAAAATCATTAGTTTGCTCATAACCCCAAAATTATGAGTTCTTTTATAAAATTAACAATATTCAAACACCATACATAGTTTTATCATGTGTATGAATCATATATAACTCATTAAACCACTAATTCATGAATTTCATGAACTTAGGGTTTAACCTAATCACCTTAATTCATCAATTAAACAAGAATAGAGTGTTAATCATACCTCAAGAACACTAATTAGTAGCTAGCAACCTTAAGAAATCGAAACCCTAGTTTGAATTGCTTGATTTTCTTCCTTCTTGATTTCACTCAAAAGCTCAGTACGTGTTTTAGAAATATACAGTGTTTGGAATAAGCTGGAATAATACAGAACCTGGGTTTTTATACTGTGAATTTCATCTAAGCCCCTCAACTTATGGCACTTGTCACCTTATACCCCTCTACTAACTAATTCATTAAATGGCAAGTCCTATAAACATAAAATACGTTACACAGTTAGTCCTTCTAACTTAAACAGTTTAAATTATATATTTTAAGATTTAGAACTTACGAAAATTGGGGCGTTACAAAGTGACTGTGGGAGAATTGCTCGAAGTGAATAACCAAGGTAGATTCTATATTGACTTTGATGTAATATAGTTATAGTATTGTATGCCTATGTGTGATTGTATTGTTTGGTATATTTATGTGTGTGGAGTGGATTTCGGGGACGAAATCCTTTAAGGGGGGAAGATTTGTAACATCCTGTTTCTGGGCCTGGAAATAAATTGTATTTTATAAGTTTGGTTGGTTTATTTAATAATAAACAAGTAAAAGAGCCTCAGTTTTTATAGTGATTAATAAATTATTGCTTGTTTTAATTTATTAAAGATGACGGTAAAATAAAAGTATTTTGACTTACGGGTATTTTCGGGTTCCAGACAATAGGCTAGGAACGGGTATAATTTTATACATAATAAAAGTGGGGGTCGGTTTGGTGACCGACTCATTTTACCCACCTTTCCCCAATTTCATCTTCTTGAAACTCTCTCTATTTCACATTCAAAGAAAATCAAAAATTTAAACTAGTGATTGAATCTAGCTAAAGTGAAAATCAGATTATCATCATCCATATTATCATCTTCTCCATTTAATTGTAAGTAATTCTTGGTGTTCTTGAGTTATTAGTAGAAATTTGGGTTTATGATGAATATATGTGATTTGTTTGAATTGAAGGTTAAATAATATGTGTTTGATGTTTCTAAATGATTAGATAACGATTTAACATGATTACATGGTAATAGAATGGTAGAAATGGCTAGAGTTCTTCAATTTGAGTTCATAGTTAGGGTTTGGTAATTTTAGTGAATTAGATGATGATGCATGAGTTAGATTGTGGTTAGATAGTGTTTGTTGTTGTTATTATATGTTTATGGTTGAAGTTGTGGTTATTTACTTGGTAATTTCGTGTTCATAAACTGATTTTGGTGAAATTTGGGTTTTGGTCCGTATGTTGGTTGCTGTTTCTGCTGATGCTGAAATTATGATCAAGCCGGCGGCTTGATCACTGAAGCCGGCGGCTTCAAGTGGCCAGCCGGCGGGTGGAGGATCCCAACCGGCGGGTTCTGTAGGTCTTAAAACGCAAATAAGGTTCTGATGTTGAAAATGTTAATTCACCCGGCGGGCCAGGGTGCCAAGCCGGCGGCTTCTCAGCTAAGCCGGCGGCTTCCCTGCCCAAGCCGGCGGCTTCTGGGTGGTTACCAGCAATTTTATTTCTTTGTTTAATATGATTAAATGCTAATGATATATGATGTGTGATACGTATTATATGGTATAGGATATAAGATATATGTTAGATAATATTGAAATACGTTATATGAGATTATGATATAAGCATTGTGATTTGTGTTGAACGTTTACTGACTTGGTGTTATTGTTGTTTCCAGATAAGCGGACGGCCACTCAGTAAGATAAGACCTCTGAGTTGGCGATCAGGCGTAAATATTCGGTGAGTGGAATTGTAGTCCTCGGTTTCACCCAGTTGTAACAGGTTCGGTTACAAAGGGTGACCAGGATAGTTTATATTAGTAGGTTGTTGTTATTGGTCGTACCGGTACCAGTCTTGTCTGTTTTGTTTATGTTGCTGTTTATATGAGTTGTTGTGTGATTGTTGTTGAATTGTTGATCAGTTGTGAACAGTTGTGAACTGTTGCTTGTTGTTGTGTGTTTTTGCATTGTGAATGCAATGTGGTTGTTTTCAGAGGTCAACTGCTGTCTGGGTTGGGTTTGGGTACTACTGTGTAGTTGTCGAGGTTTCTTTGAGACACATAGTTGAGAACAAGCCTAGTCAGTGAAGGTAGTACTCAAGCTATCGGTTGATTACTGGGATTGGCTTGGCGCCCAGTAGTCGTGGTTTTTGGGTTGGTCGGATACCAGGAACCGCCGGTCCTCTTGACGTTATGTGCTTATGTGTTCTATTTGTTGTTGTTGCCTAGTTGTAAGACTTGTTATGAGTGGGTTGAATCGTCGGTTACGGTTCCATTCACTTAGCGTGAGCTAATCCCCTCGTTGTTTAATGTTTTGCAGATTGTGGTTAGTTGATGTAGATGTAGATGTTCGGGTTGTAGATGTTGACTGGAAGTTTGACTAAAGCTTGGCGCAACTCTGACCTTTTGTGAATGTCTTTTGGAAACGTTTTATATAAGGCCCGTTTGTGTTCATATGGGTTGTGTTAATATAGATTGTAATTACTTAACTAATGTTGTCATATTTTTGGTCGTCGTTAAACTTGGAAGCATTGTAAGTCGGTAAATTTATTTGTTTTGGGGACTTGCGCTTCCGATTTTCCAAATATAATATATAAATGATATGTTTTGGTCAGTGAAAGTTCGGGGCCTTACAAATAGGTAGGTATTACTACAAACCTTTTTTAAAGTTTCTTTAGCAAAAAAGGCTTTATAATGGCTTCTCTAACGAATATGCATTTCTCAAGTTGTTGATCAAGAACTTTTTCGCTAGTTTGTGTGTGGTGGGGTGTTTTATAAAAGGAACAACTTTAATACTAGTACTTCTTTTTTTTATTATAGTATACTAGCATGTTACTCGTGCATGGTGGGTGAGAACTAATTATTTATTATTATTGTGTATGATTGTTTTTTTGTAATTGGCATGTTACGGCTGAATACTAAATTTAAAATTTTCTTTTACTTTATAGACAGTATTTCAATTCATTAAACATATATATCATTATCATTTCATTAACTACTAAACGTGTTTTGAGGTGTTATACTATTATATAAATATAACAATAACAATGTAGAGAAGGTAACAATATAAAGAAGGTTTGCTGGTGTACGATTAAAAAATGATATGTGAATTGATCACCATTTATTTAGTTGCATTGAGGTTTTTCCAATCTAGCCAATGCGACTAATAGAAGGTAGCATATCCATAAGAATGAAAGATGGACCAAACATAAATGTTAAATTTAAACAGTGTTGGGCCACATAGTTAAATTATTCAAACATAAAGAATTTCAAGTTCCAGAGAAGATTTTCCAACAAGAATTTTTTTTTTCTTTTTGTACGTAGCTCTGCAGTTGGTTCACCGAGAACTAGCTTTGATCCATTGCGTCCTCTTTACTGGTTCGCCCGGTCCCTAGTCACATAAAATTAATCTTGTAACCCTGCTTAAATTCAAATCTGACCTCAAAACTCCATTACATTTGAAATTTGTTTTACAAAATACCCAGGAATTATCCAAGTGAGTAAAATCCTTAAATGAGACCCCTTGTACTTTCTTACTGCTTGTCCCATACTAATTACCAATGACCCCTAAAACGAGTATGTGCATCACTAAAATATGCTTTATAGTTTTCATTTGACCCATTGTTTAACTGCTACCTACTACCAATTAGGAATAAAAGAATGGCTGAAGTGGAATTGAAAACCATCTTTTACTGGGACAAACACAACATTCTGAGTTTGTTGGTTGATATGAGACAAGGCAAATGCGAAAATACATACTACATAGGGGTTTTGAAAAGAAAAAGATCACCCTTATTCAAGTTTATTATTACATATGAGTCGAGGTGGCAATTTCAACCCATTATTATATGAATGAGTGATTTCCAAAGCCATTAAACGAGCTTATAGGGAAACGGGTCAAATGGTTCAAAAGTTGCCCAAATAGTATTTTTACTATATAAACCTCCTAAATCATCATCGTATTTCATCTCTTCAAATTAAAAGTACAGCTTTTGTAATCATATTTGACACACTAATTATGTAAAAAAAATATAACAAGTTTTTTTGGGGACAAAGGGTATTCCGTTTCCTCCAATCCAACCTTAAAAAAATATTAGTATATTACCCACTTTGACCCCACCAGCCTATCTTAGCACCTCTGATATCTAATGTGAAAGGTGGAGGAACTATTCAGAATGGATTTGCATCGGATGCACCAACAAAAAATGGACTCATTTCAGGTAGGGATATATAGACACTAACCTCCAATCTGCAAATCTTTCTATGTTTCTTTGTTCAAGTCCAGATACATTCTAAAGTCCTCATGAAGCTCATTGGTCTCTTTAACCATCAAACCCTGTATAAATCCAGAAATAGATCTATCAGAACTGAGAAAGCATGAACATGAAAGGAAACCACATATGTGTTGGTAATCAGTCCCTATCACCACCCGAATGCACACCCACAAACACATACTCATTGAACGACTCTCATGTGTTGGGTTTTCTTACTGTGTATATTACTTTCAATATGAAAAACTGATTACTAGAATATAAAAGAGAAACACCTATCCTATTTATAGACTACAGGTACTAAACAAAATAAAGCCACAAACAACGTGGGTATACATGTACTACCACTACTCCTATAAAGCAGGAAACATGCTGTGCATGTACCCACGTATTACTTAAGACTCGGTCAACACAAGACTAGGTAAACAAGCTACCAAGTTAGTGACCCACATGCTGATCCATGACCCATAACCCGTGACCCATGATCCAACTTGACCCATCAAGATTATTCCAACAATATGATTCAAAAATAACGTAAAGGTTCATACATATGTACACTCCACAACATAACCGCAAAATAAATTATTAAATTATATAGCATAAAGACCAAACTTGATATGTGACTAATCAGTGTCAAATATTTAATTCTATTACTCATTGACAAGTCCGTTATCTCTATAACATTATTCTTGGATCAATAAAAAGTCCAAGAGGATACCATGCAACTGATAGAGCAAAAAAAGTCACATACCGTGTGACGTGGAGGTCCTTGAGTAACAGTTTGCTCAGTCTTTTTTGTCGCAACAAACCTGAAATTGTACCTTTATTATATCAGTAATAGTAATAGTACCAATTATAAGATAGCTTTGGTACCGTTGACTATGAATTCCTACACAGACAAATATGATTCACCATTTGGGAAAGCACCTAGACGCACTTGACAACTTCCTAAAACACATGTTTGATACAGAGGGACGTATTTTAATGAACAGATTGTGCAACACATTTCTTACTCAGGGATCCACTCCTTCAAAATTTATATGCCGAAACTAACCATTTCCCAATAGAAGTATCCCTTGGTCATTCACTTAGTGTTCTGTATTCATTGGTATACGGGGAACAAGCTCATTAGTCGACAACTAACAGTTTAACACCACTTTAAATGAGAAATCATAAAAGCATACATGTGTTTACCTGGATATGAATAGAATGCAGAATAAATTTAATATATAGATATAAACGGGTTAAAAGAAGTAGAAACTTACATCTCTGTGTTATTGAAGCCACCATACAGCATTTGTCTCCTTGTTTCTTCTCTTGCCTATTTGATAATAAGTAACGCGATAAATAACCAAACACATTATATTTTCCCTACATAAAACATATTATGTGAAAATTCTAACCTGCATCGCTGCTTTCATAGCTAAAAATTGTTCGAGATCCTCTTCTAATCTACTAGGCCGACTATATCGTGGTGTTGCCATCTTTTGTACCCAGTGGCCTGAGAGTCAAAAAAACGATAGAGTTATTCAAAACATTTATCCTTATATACTTCAAACATAAAGCAATTTGGTACACCGCACAGCATACACTTGAGAATTTGAGACTGTAATCAAAGTTACTACTGAAAATAGTACTCTGTATTACGGTAGAGTTCCTACGTACAACGAAACAACCTTTCCACCTTTCCGAAGAATTTCCCGGTTTAGGTTACTATTCAAGAACATGGATATACATGTACCTTTTACAAACTTGAATTCCAAATGTATGCATAACCTTTAAATTTAAATGAATAATAATATTGAAATTCATTTCTCTCTCCTCTTTGTTGGCTAGCTCATTCCATCTAGTGATTTCCTCTTCAACTTTTTTGTACTTGCATCTCTCTTTTTGTACAATTTGTATATGAGTACAAATAATAAATAAAACTTATTCTTAAACCAATTGTACAGCATTTATTGTTATATTTATAAGCTCCCGAGTACAAAGGAGTATTAGTTTACATTTTTCTTTTTTATTTCTAACATCCCAAAGCAATCAACTTAATAACATACTACGGAGTATGTTTCATATAGATACCTTTCATGAATAAATGCAGGAACATCATTACACCTTTTTAACAGCTAAAAAGAGAATATATATATATATAGGATTAAAGATGTCATTTGACATTAAATTTAGAATATATTACATAGAAACACATAACGTACATTACCAAATGATTTAAACAAGTTTTTTATTGGCCTCGCGATGCGACGGGTTTTTAAAAAATGATATTTTTTACATAAATATTTGAAACCTCAAATTTTGGTTTGGTTTTTTTAATTTTAGTAGAAATGTTATGAGCTCATACTCTTTTTTTAATTGTTAATTACTAAAAAGATTTAGAATACTAATGATATAATAATCTAGATCTAGATAATAATAATAACAATAACAATGAAACATTAATTGTAGTTACCCAAGTTAAATTTATTGTAGCAAGAGCAATAACAATAAATTTAAAAATTTGTACCTTCTTACTATTGGTGTCTTTTTTTCTAACTCATATATATTACTATCGGAGTTAATTGAAATTTTCTTAAATATAGAAATGAAAACACAAAATGTAACATAAAGTGATGGTACAACATACTTATTGAATAATTTTTACCTTCGTCATCATATCATATCATATATATATATATATATATATATATATATATATATATATATATATATATATATATATATATATGTAAGATATTATTTCTTTCGAAAACGTAAGCCATACACTCTATAAGAGTTGAATAATTATTAATATCAAGAGATAATAATCATGAAATATAGTTATTGTAATTGTGTGTGTATTAATTTCTTATTTCGAAAAATAAAACGTAAGAATTCAATAATAAATATTAAGAGATAATAACCATAGAATATAATTATTGTGGCTAATAGTATCATAAAAAATAATAATAGCAACTATGAGTTATATTCAAATACTTGATATAAAGTTTAGATGGAATTTCAAAATAATAGAAAAAAACAATATCACACTAAAGGCTTAAACTTATATAACCCATAAAAAATTTAAAGTTATTAAAGAGATAATATTAATAATAGTTTGTTAATTGATATTAAGGGATAAGGATTAAATATATATATATAAATTATTATGCCATAAAAAATAATAATAGTTTATTAATTGATATTAAAGGATAAGGATTAAAATATATATAAATTAATATTTCATAAAAAACAAAATAGTTACTATTCAAAAGTAGGGTAAAATTGATATTAGTAGTAATATCATCAAATCTAGGTTGTGAGTTCGTACAGCCTCTTATATTGTGCCCATATAACGACCTGAATTTAAAAATATGGGTTTTCAAAAATTTTCTTTAATAGTAAATCATAAATGCGGAAACGACCTAATTAATAATAATAAATACCAAATAAACGGTTGGTTCATCAAAGTTCAGGCGTTATACGTCAAATCATCTTATTTTTATATATTAAAAGAAAACTATATTTATGTAGTCATTCTATAAATAAGTCATTTTGAATTAATCTTGACCCTCTATTAATTAAGGGTAATTTTTTATAACCCTTGATCTCTTCTTTTACTATTGTCCACCTAAATAACAAAGTCAACCCTACAAAAAAGACAATATTAAGCATATGTAATCACCTATATAATAATATTAAGTACAAAGAACTGCTACTAAAACTAAGCATATGTAATCACTTTAGTTAAGAAGATGCATGGTTGTGATCAAATATCCTTTTCCATTAAAATTCAGCTACATGCATCCAGACGTCAAAACCATATCAAATAAATGCATGAAATTATGTCCTACACTTATTTACATGAATAATAATAATAATAATAATAATAATTAGTTCTTTTACAATATTCTATCAATAACTAACTCATGTTGTCTTAGAATTACTCTCATTACAGACACACAGTTAATGAAGTGTCTAATGGCTTATTATTAACATCAATCAAAAATCCCATTAAATATACTAGATTATCATTTGTCCCAAGCCCTTCACAAAATCCTTATCTGGCGTTTAAGACAACCGACCCATGATCTTTGTAACCCCATTAAAATTAACTAGCAATTTCTTATTCCATGAGAACATATAGTTTATCAAATATTAATTGAACTTAATTTGGTTCACAAGTAACGTTACTCCTAATTAAGGGAGTAGAGACAGTGGTATTTTAATGTTTGACTAGTACCTAGTACTACTCCATGAAAGTAACTCTACTGGCCGGATCCAACTATACCCCTTCAAGCAATAATAAATTTTCTTTGTTTCTTCCTACTCATGGTTCGATTCAATATGCATATGAAACCAATTAGTTTCCAACATCAATATTATTATATTATTAATATGTACGTTCTTATCGATTTCTGCTTATTCCCCTTTTTTTAATAAACTCTGGATCGGCACTCATGACTCGTTTCCTTAGACACAATCATCATATAAAATCAACATTTTAATATATATTCATTCATACGTAACTTAAGATTCTAATGGTACATATATATAATATCTATTGGCAATCAAACCCTTCGATCATCTTAAATGTATAAGAATGCTTTAAACAATTAGAACACATTAATAAAATAGATAATTACCTCTAACACAAGTAAACGATCCTAATGCTTTAAGACTTGAGTATGCCGATCCACCCAATCAAAGAATATGTACCCTAGTTTGGAGAAACCCTTCTTCCTCTTGCTCATCCAGATCGTACGTGTATGGCATAAAGGGTGGATGGGCTAATAAACCCCTAATTGTTATTTAAGGTTGGGCTCATTTAACTCTAGGCATATTATTTTAACTAATTGTCAATTTAACCCCATATTTGGCATATTTAGTAAACTTTAGTCATTTAATAGTCATGGCTCAAATAATTCAACTAGTCAACTAGTAATTATTTTACATCTACTAAACAAATTATTAAAAGTGATTTTAGGACGTTACAACCCACTAAGGTGACAATTTCCACATCTACGTGGTTCATCATGGTGATGTTGATCCATCTCATTGTGTATTCGATTTCGACGTCTTCGACCATGGTTTGAAACAAGTTTTGAGTAGTCTGCTTGAATTCTCCACCCCGGATCCTGCCAATACTCAACATGAGGAAGGGGCACAAAATCTGAAGCGTATTGACGTTTAAATGTTGCAATGGTGTAAATCTCATTCACTAGTGTGATTGGATTATCTCTTCTATGTCGACAAATAACAATAGCATGTTAACAAGGAAATCTGTGAGTTTGCCACTTCCCACATGTACACTGTTGTTCGTAATAACGGACAACTTGCACATTTCCACCACAACCATTAATCCTTCTAGCCGTAATAACTTCATACACGCCTCTTGTGTAGTCAAATTCTTGTATCTTATGTCCTTGAGCTTGTGTGTCAGCTTTTCGAAATATCTTCCACATATTGGGTGGTAAAGATGTATTGCAATTCTAAGCTGTTGTACTACTCCCTCCGTCCCAAATTAAATGTCTGGTATCAGTCTTCACGGAGTTTAAGAAATTACTTTGTCAGGTAGTACATATGACAGTTTTACCCTTGCTTTTTTGCACGGACTCCCATGTATCAGTTTTGAGTGAGGGTTAAATGGTAAAGTGGATATGCTATTTTTGGAAGTGGACACTTATTTTGGGACAGACTAAAAAGGAAATGTGGACACTTATTTTGGGACGGAGGGAGTATATTTTTTAAATAGTTGTACCGTCCTTTGAAATGTTAGTTCAATACAAGCTTTAATGGGTAATTGTCTAGCACCTCGTAAAACATTGTTAAAGCTCTCGGATGTATTTGTGGTCAAAGAACCCCATCGACGGTTATTATCAAATGCAAGACACTATTTACTTTTATCGATCTCCTCAAGATAATTAAATTCCAGGCTGTGGGGTTTATTTCGTGTCATTTACTCCCTCCGTCCCAATTTTATTCTCCACGGACAAAAAAACACGCAGTTTAAGAAAACATAATCATCTCTCTTATTTTTTTATAAGATGACAGTTTTACCCTCTACTTTTTACATATTTTTTTGTCTTACATATATACACTAGGGGTAAAAAAGAACTTTATATAATTATTATTATCTATTTATGGAAGTGGACAATTAATTTGGTACAACCCAAAAAGGAATACTAGACAAAAGATTAGGGACGGAGGAAGTATAATGTTTTGATGAGCCAAGTGAAATGTCATGTAAAAGGAATATTTGTATCTGTGTACGTAAAAATGAGAAAGAAAGTTTTCTCTTTTTAAATGATTTTAAATTTAAATGAAAATAGTGGGAGGTGAATGCAGACGGAAAAACTAGATGAATGATGACAAAACCTAAAAAAAAAAAGAAAAAAGTAAAGAGTTAATATGGATTCAAAGAGAATTTAAGATAGATGAGCGAGAAATATGTTTTTTTTACTTTTTTTCTATTTTAATATGACAGAATTCACAAAGTTGACCAATGATTTAGAAAGTAACATATGTATGACCATGATTCTAAAAAGTAGCCTAAACTGGGAATTTTTCCCACCTTTCCACATATGTGCTTACGTATTTTGATCCCTTTGGGTGACACAGTATATTAGTATGTGCAAATTCTAACAAAAAAACGTAAATTATTTTTTTATTTTTTAAACTTTCCACCTGAACATAACATAGAGCAGCCAAAGACATCACAAGCCACAAATTCAACTGCTCAATTAGAAATTCATACCTTCTATTACGATGATTTTGTGAGTACATCTATATCTATCTATTATATTCTATGTATATTATTATTGGTAGGGTGAGGTTTAGATGAGAATGAGAATTTTTGTGAGAATGAATGAACAAATAAGGATCCGTCTTGTGATCGCAAAATTCACTTTTCCACTTTTTCACGTTTTTCAAAATTAAATATTTGATTTTTATGGTGTAATTTGTATGATTTTTTTACTTACCATATGTGTGAGATATTTAATTTTGAAACGCGTGAAGGAAAAAATAAATTATGTGACACATAACACATTCTTATCCGTTTCCTCATTGACACTAAATATTGTTCAACTTATTTGAAACTTACTCTATTATAAAAAATTCATCAAAAGAAAGAATTAATCCCTAGAGTATGTTTTCCATATTAACGATCCAACTTAGACTAACGTAATATCCGATCAATTTTTTTTCGTAAGTAATTTTTTAACTCGAACTTAAAAACTTAATTTACCTTAATTCGTAATTGAAAGGTCAAACAGCTTTTACTCTGGAATCTGGATGCTTATACAGTTATACCTATTGAAAGGGGGTCCTTCCTATTAATCGGTTTTATACCGGATCTCACGACAATTTCGGATCTTCCGTTTTTATTTTATATTTAGGGTAAGGTTCAGAGGAGAATGTATTATTTGAGGAGAAGGAGGAGAAGAATTTTCAAATTTTCATTTTTACCTCCTCCACATTTTTAATAGTGTACACTACTCCCTCCTACTTTCTTCCTACCCACCCCTCCCCTCCACCACCCACCACTAGCTGCTGCCACCCACCGCCACCCGCAGCCGCCGTCACCGGTCGTCGGGAAAAAAAATTCAATTTTTTTTAATTTTTTTTTAAAAAAAAAATTTTTAAATTTTTTTTTCATAATTTTTTTTCCAGTTTTTTTTTTTTTACATATTATCACTTTGTACTGCATTTGTAACATCCTCCGTACCGGTCTGGTAATTTCTAATTTAAATTTGCGTATTTAATTTTGTTAGAAATTATTCAATACTATTTGTTTAATTGTGAAACTTAAATTAATAAGTTACAGGACTTATTGTGAATAGTAAATTGTTGTTTGTTGTAATTTACTATAGTTGACGGTAAAATAAAATAAGTTTCTCGCAAATGATTTTAGGTTCCAGACAATAGATTGAAAGGGGACTAGTTTTAAGTGAATGCGGGTCGGGTTAAATTGGAGAGGCCGACTTATAAACTTTCCTAAAATGGAAATAATTTCCATTCCTTTGAAAAACCTAGAAACTAAAAACCTAAATTAGGAACCATAGTTGTCGACTCGTGACTCGTATCACGACTCGTTTTCTCAATTTTTAACTCGTGACTCGTATCGTAACTCGACTCGTAAGAGTCATAATATTATATAAAATATTTATTTTATTATAAACTAAATTTAAACTAAAAGTTATTAATTTATACATATACAAATGTATAAAATACTAATAGAGATTCAGAAAAAATATAGAAAGTTTCGTCAAATACTATTATTAATATGATTTAATTTAGAGAATTGGTTTAATTTGGACAAGTATTGCACGAAAGACATGACACTACTCCTAGTCTCCTATTCTATTGAAACGCCTTGAAATTTTTTTTTTTTAAACATTCTTTAGTCAAACTGTTTACTTATTCAAACAAAATTATCATACCATTGGTCCCTTTTACTTTGACCTTCCAATCAAATTTACACAATAATTCAAATCATCACACTTTACTTTCTTTTCACTTTTGACCTTAAAACGTCATTGGCTGGGCGATTTATACAATGTCATCATAACGATAATTTAAAAGAAAAGGAGCTTATCTAACCATTGCATTAAGCTCCACTCCACGTATCTTCTAACGATTATAGTCAAACCTTTACTTTATTGGTTCAAACGAACCACATACCTGCAACATAATAAACTGAACGGGGTAAGCCGGAGCTTAGTGAATAATATGAATAATTAAATAAATAATGTACTTTCACATAAACATATAATCTGTGCTTATTCTGTATCTGTTAATTCATATAACTTTTAGGAAATTGCAGAGATCATCTGAACCTTTCTTTCTGACTAGTACCCTACCTCTGAGTAGTAGGCGTACTATAACATAATCTGTACTGTTAAGGATCCTTAACTGTCTAACATCTGTACTATAACATATCCATCTACTCACTCATGTAAGTAATGGAAACATAACATAGTCACGTGCAATGCACGCCTTTATCTGAACCTGTCATCTGCCACAGCTAACATAGTTAGCAATTTCTGCCACATAACTGATCTCTACAATCCCTATTACACATAATTCACGTATCACTGCTTCTTTCTTTATTTCATACATGTTCATTTATACTTTATCTGTATGCTATATCAGCATAACCTTTAACAACTGCACACATATAACAACTGAATACACATAACAACTGGGCACACAAAAACATTCAAGTAATTTCAACCATAATACTTTATCGTACTAAACTGGCATATAGTAATATACTTTAACATAGTGTACCCAAACTGTGTAACCATACCCGGTATACACAATCATTACTTATTTAATCCCCCATATTACTCACCTTAGCCTCTTAGCCGAATAAGCGAGTAAATCATAATACGTGTGTAGGTGCCATCTCAAATCTTGAGCGACCTAACAAATAAGCATATAATCATGATAATACATTTTAGTTCCTGATAATCATCATAATCACATAATAACACTTTTTATAATGTGATTAACTAAATTCTTTCTTTATTTAATCATCACCTTTATCATGACATTATCTAACCACACATTGGTTCCAATGTTAATTACTTACTTTAATTTAATCATAACCTTCGGGTCATAATCCTGTTACATACTTTACTTAGGCAATTTCTTTGACTTAAAAACTCTTTAATTACATTTACACAATGATATTATCATAGTTTTAAATAAAACCTTCTTATTCTTAACACTGTACTAAGGTCTCTTGGTTTTGTTCTCCAATCCGCCGGATTCCATCGAATCCGCCGGATTCCCTGTTCGTTTCACAGACCTGTGCAGCTTATTTCCATGTACGAAATTCCAACTTTCTTAATCACATAACACCACAATAAATTTCTATTTACTAGAAATTTGCAAACTAGCATTACTACCATCAATTATCATCTTTTCAAGTTCTAATTTCGTATTCAATCATTAACCCACATAATTTCTACCATGATCAAGTTCTAGGTTAACCCAAAAAGGAATTTCATACTTACAATTGATAAAGGAAAAGAGGTAGAGATGATAATCTGCACTTGTGTGGGTCTAATTCAAAAATTTCTTGCTCCATCATAAACCACAGGAACGATTCCTGCTTTCTCTTTTCTTTCTCTCTTTTTTTTTTACTCTGTCTCGTGGATCTCTCTCTCTCTCGAAATCTCTATATCTCTCTCTCTTTCTGTTTTTTATTTTGCCGACTCACACAAAAACCACGCTTCCAGATCCTTACAAAAGGGTTTATTTAACAATTTACACATTATGCCCCCAACTCTTATTTACTTTATATTAACCCTTTTTAATAATGTACAAGTTTTGTTACTCTTACCTTGACCGTTAACTATTTCCATAAAAATATAAAATATATTTACATATCTGATTATAAACAATAATTCACAAAATTTGGGGTGTTACAAGTCTCCCCCACTTGTTCCATTCGTGCCCTCACGAATGTCATTTGCATCTATTCAATATTAACACTTACTATTTTAACATAAACATAAACTTATACATACCTTCTATTGGTCTCAAATACTTTCTTACTTTATCTGACACTTTTATCCCTCTTACAACTTAGTCCGTATGGACATAGAACATATACTATTAACTGTACTCGTCATAAATCTGTAATTTAATACACCCATTTCAATAAGTTTAACCTGTCTCTTTACTTTAGTAGCTTTTTAGCTACACATATATCTATTTTTAATCTGCTTCAACGTACAACTTTACACATTTCACATAACAACTTATGTACAACTGTACATGTTTCACATAATTCTCACGCACTAACGTGCATATTTCTTTATTTACTTATATATCTATCGTACTTCTTTACCTTTCTTACTTTAAATATGTGACAGTTTGCTCAATTAAAACCATTTTCTGAATCTTCCTTAAAAGTACATATACACAAGTACTTAATCATAGCTTCTTGAGTCAATTGACCTATTACTTAGGTCTCGTACCTATTCTCAATTGCATAATTTACTATGTAATTTCTTATGTCACGTATAACATATAGCTTGTATACACATAACTTTATCATTATATGCACAAAATGTGCCTTCTGTCTCATTTTCTTGCACACAATCCGAGTGCCTTTAACTTTCACACATAAGCACATATAATATGTGCATCTTTTCATTCACTTTCTTATTAACACCAAGTGCTAATACCAGCACAAGTGCAACATTAACCATTTCTTTCTTGTCTCTAAATTACTTTCTATTAAACAGTTAATACACATAGCATTCATTACACATTCTGTGCAACTTATAAACTTAAACATGTACTTTTAATTCTTTCCACATACACACTTCAGGTGTGCATTTCATTTGCTTTTATTAATATTCATATATTGTTTTTATACTTGACCCATCTGGATCATTACATTGACAAGGTTTACTTATATTTAAACCCTTAATTATCTTTAAACATAATTACTTAAAACAACTTTACTAATTGAAATTAGCAATCCTGCTAATATTGTTACATGTACACGTGTACTTTTCTTTTTCTGTAACTAATCTATCGGTCATAAAACACATACATATCTGAATCACTTCAAATTTCTTACATAAATGTGATCCGCAATTACATCACTTTCACTTAATTGGTTTCACATATATAGTGAAATATCTGACTATTAGACACAAAACGTGTCACTTACATTTTCATTACCATCCTTATTTCTGTAAAAACTATTTGGCTATTACAGCTGCTACTAGTACTTTAATATCATAAACTACTGAACATATATTTATAACAATAAGTATATCTCTTTATAACATTTTAGTCTCCTCCCCCACTTAGACTCTTGATACTATTTTCTTTACAAACTAACTTACATTTCAATGTTAGTACTCATAACAAACTTTTAACATATCAAGTGAAATACATTTCACCATCCGACAACTTAATATCATATAACCATCATTGACTAATCAAGTCAATACTACATACTTATTCCCTTTACAATTTATAATCTCAATTGGTAATTTACTAATCACTTGCATATATATATTATATGACAAAACTGAAATTTTTTCTGAATCACTATACAATCCGTCGGATTCCCTTGAATCCGCCGGATTGGGATGAATCCGCCGGATTCATCCTTTTCCCAGCAGAACTTGCAGCCTGCACCATTTATAACCATAAACTT
Source organism: Helichrysum umbraculigerum (assembly GCA_949592205.1). Classification (NCBI taxonomy): domain Eukaryota; kingdom Viridiplantae; phylum Streptophyta; class Magnoliopsida; order Asterales; family Asteraceae; genus Helichrysum; species Helichrysum umbraculigerum. The sequence goes on from CATIUR010000001.1 coordinate 388,790,176, forward strand.
AAACTTTCAACGTACATATCTTTCAAACAACATCACCTAGAAACCTGAAACTTTGTAGGCACGTATATTATGGTCAAATAAACATTTCTCCATTTTCACTTTTCTTAAATTCGCGTTTTAACTCAAAATGGACCTTTGACTTGTTTTCGGCTATTCTGGACCAAATTTACATAAAGTACTTAATTCTAAACCAATAAGGTTCTGATTCCAACTCTTTGACCACATTTTCAATCTTATAAATGAAATCTATTGGTGTAGAAATCATTGACTTTCATCAATTCTAGCACAAAATAACACTTAACCTTATTAGTGACCCGTTTGGGCACCAAAATGACCCATTTGGGTTTTTAACCATATTGACACCATTTTCTTGACACTTTTCATCCAATAGACTTATTCAAGTCAAACTAACTTGCTAACATCATCATTTGACCATAACATCAAAACTTAACACTTTTGACTTCCATATCTTACTTTCTCATTAACAATACTTTAACTTTAATCATTCATTAACTTTCTAATTTACATTACAACATTGACCATTTCAAAATGACGACCACACGTCATCACTTAATTGGACTAAAGTCCCATTTTGTCACTTTACCACATTCTCAACACTTACATTAGATACAAGGTTATAACAATAATCATCAAACCTTGAATTTAGCATACTTTAACATTCACATAAAGAATCATTTGACCCGTTGAGGGTATTAATAATAACTTGCATCATATAGCATTTATCTTTAACTTTCTCATTCAATTACTTACTTAACATGTCAGTTCTACCATCACATTCACATAATCATGCTTACTCGTGCATTGAAACTGATTTCTGTTTTACTCAATAAAGAGTTTACACATATCTTACACTTACACACACTTAGTCACATTAAGTATCTCTGATAATTGGTAACCTTAATAACTTCCGGTGACATAGCATAATATAGCTACGGTGATCAGGCGTGGCTAGATTATGTTTTTCACACTTCCATCATCAGACTACTTCATATCATTAATTCTCACTGTGACCATTCTTTCATTTAAACACATAACACATAACATAATACTTCAGCAACAATAATAACTCAATTATAAGTTGCCGTTTACATAATCATCTTCACATAAACAATTAATTTCCATATAATCAGTCAACAATCTTTTATGAGGCATTCATCACAGCCTCTACTACTTTATCTGTTCTCATAACATTCTTTACTTTATAACTGACCTTAATATTTCTGATTACTTGGAATTCTGTACACATATAACATTTACTTATCACATCAACTGTAGCTAACTTGAGTTAGCAATTCTTTCATCTGAACTCGTATCATATTGCCAATATACATATTAGCAATTATCTGTACCTCTAAACATATGGCCAACATAAGTTAGCAAATCTGTACACTTGACATAACTGGGTTTTCTTTTTATATAACTAAACACATAAGCATACTCTTCCGCATATTTCTGTACAACTATTTATTCACATTTGTTCATATTCTTTAAGCACAGTCATATAAAATCTTTCTCTATCTCGCCTAACTATCTTCACATTTTCTTTAACAAATTAGACATACTAACTTTCAATTAGAATTATTCGATATACTAACATCTCTTCTAACGTTCTGTTACTAAATTAACACATAACCAATATCGAATAATTCACTACAGGGAAGCATATCAGTTCTGTCTACTATACTTTACTACTACACTTACTCAACATACATAATTAAACATTTCATATCGGTTTAAGATTAGGGAATCTCACTGTGGATTACCTAATTCTCTCAAACCATCGCTCTGATACCAACTTGAAACGCCCTAAATTTTTTTTTTTTTTTAAACATTCTTTAGTCAAACTGTTTACTTATTCAAACAAAATTATCATACCATTGGTCCCTTTTACTTTGACCTTCCAATCAAATTTATACAATAATTCAAATCATCACACTTTACTTTCTTTTCACTTTTGACCTTAAAACGTCATTGGCTGGGCGATTTATACAATGTCATCATAACGATAATTTAAAAGAAAAGGAGCTAATCTAACCATTGCATTAAGCTCCACTCCACGTATCTTCTAACGATTATACTCAAACCTTTACTTTATTGGTTCAAACGAACCACATACCTGCAACATAATAAACTGAACGGGGTAAGCCGGAGCTTAGTGAATAATATGAATAATTAAATAAATAATGTACTTTCACATAAACATATAATCTGTGCTTATTCTGTATCTGTTAATTCATATAACTTTTAGGAAATTGCAGAGATCATCTGAACCTTTCTTTCTGACTAGTACCCTACCTCTGAGTGGTAGGCGTACTATAACATAATCTGTACTGTTAAGGATCCTTAACTGTCTAACATCTGTACTATAACATATCCATCTACTCACTCATGTAAGTAATGGAAACATAACATAGTCACGTGCAATGCACGCCTTTATCTGAACTTGTCATCTGCCACAGCTAACATAGTTAGCAATTTCTGCCACATAACTGATCTCTACAATCCCTATTACACATAATTCACGTATCACTGTTTCTTTCTTTATTTCATACATGTTCATTTATACTTTATCTGTATGCTATATCAGCATAACCTTTAACAACTGCACACATATAACAACTGAATACACATAACAACTGGGCACACAAAAACATTCAAGTAATTTCAACCATAATACTTTATCGTACTAAACTGGCATATAGTAATATACTTTAACATAGTGTACCCAAACTGTGTAACCATACCCGGTATACACAATCATTACTTATTTAATCCCCCATATTACTCACCTTAGCCTCTTAGCCGAATAAGCGAGTAAATCATAATACGTGTGTAGGTGCCATCTCAAATCTTGAGCGACCTAACAAATAAGCATATAATCATGATAATACATTTTAGTTCCTGATAATCATCATAATCACATAATAAGACTTTTTATAATGTGATTAACTAAATTCTTTCTTTATTTAATCATCACCTTTATCATGACATTATCTAACCACACATTGGTTCCAATGTTAATTACTTACTTTAATTTAATCATAACCTTCGGGTCATAATCCTGTTACATACTTTACTTAGGCAATTTCTTTGACTTAAAAACTCTTTAATTACATTTACACAATGATATTATCATAGTTTTAAATAAAACCTTCTTATTCTTAACACTGTACTAAGGTCTCTTGGTTTTGTTCTCCAATCCGCCGGATTCCATCGAATCCGTCGGATTCCCTGTTCGTTTCACAGACCTGTGCAGCTTATTTCCATGTACGAAATTCCAACTTTCTTAATCACATAACACCACAATAAATTTCTATTTACTAGAAATTTGCAAACTAGCATTACTACCATCAATTATCATCTTTTCAAGTTCTAATTTCGTATTCAATCATTAACCCACATAATTTCTACCATGATCAAGTTCTAGGTTAACCCAAAAAGGAATTTCATACTTACAATTGATAAAGGAAAAGAGGTAGAGATGATAATCTGCACTTGTGTGGGTCTAATTCAAAAATTTCTTGCTCCATCATAAACCACAGGAACGATTCCTGCTTTCTCTTTTCTTTTACTCTGTCTCGTGGATCTCTCTCTCTCTCTCTCTCAAAATCTCTATATCTCTCTCTCTTTCTGTTTTTTACTTTGCCGACTCACACAAAAACCACGCTTCCAGATCCTTACAAAAGGGTTTATTTAACAATTTATACATTATGCCCCCAACTCTTATTTACTTTATATTAACCCTTTTTAATAATGTACAAGTTTTGTTACTCTTACCTTGACCACTAACTATTTCCATAAAAATATAAAATATATTTACATATCTGATTATAAACAATAATTCACAAAATTTGGGGTGTTACATCTATTATGTACGTCTAGTAAAAAGCTTATGGAATGGGCCACAGGCCCTCAGCCCATTTGAATAGCATATCAGACAAGTAGGGTTTACGTTTAATATGCACGTCTCTTTTCTGATGTGCGCCTCCCTCTCTTCTAAGCACTTTCTCTCTCCTTGTGCAAAACGTTTTCAAACTTCACTCTTTGCATCTCTACACTAATGCTATTCTTTGAAAAAATTACTCACATACAAAGAAGAAGATGACCTCTGCATATTTACAAAGAAGATGATGACCTCTGCATATCTACACTAATGCTATTCTTTGAAAAAATCACGCCCATACGAAGAAGATGATGACAATGACGGATTGGGACTGCTCTGTTTCTCTTTTCTCTAACTCGATCAATTTACGATACGATTCGACTCGGAATGAGTCAGACTGATTTTGCGAGTCAATGAACGAGTCAAACATGATTACGAGTCAAAATCCGAGTCGACTCTTTTAAAGGCTAAAGTGACTCGACTCGTACGAGTCGACTCGTGACTCGTACGAGTCGACTTGTGACTCGTACGAGTCGACTCGTGACGAGTCGACTCGTGACTCGTACGAGTCTAACAACTATGTTACGAACCTCAAATCAAACACTTGAAACTGAAGATTGAGCTGTGATTTTGGAGTTAAATCATCATATCATCATCTTTAGCCTCTCAAGATCAACTAGTAAGTTACCTTTGAAATTTTAGTTTGATTGAATTGATAGAAATCATATGAGTAAATGATGATTAGATGATATATGATAGTATATGATGCTAAAAGTAGTTGTTGTTAGTGATTATACTGGTTAAAGACCATAGAAACTGATAAGGTTACATTAGGATAATTCAAACTTTATTTTGACGTTGATCAAACTCAGTTGATGAGTTTGATTTTGAAGTAGTTGTTTTCTCTACTCCATACTTAAGCCTAATTACAACATAATTAAAAAAAATGTAGCATAACATTATATATGTCTCTTAATCTATATATTAATATTTCAAAATAAGACATCCAACAATAGTGATGATCTAGCGTTTTGTCCGCGTAATGCAGCGCAACAAAGGATTTTACTCACAATAAATTTGTTTAACAACATGTCGTACTTTAGTAAAATTTAAAATAATAATGTTGGAAAAATATACCGTGCAGCAAACTGCACGGTTATATTAGTGCAGTTAGTATTAATGTAGGGACTATTTATGTACAATTGTAAAACTGACGGGTTAAATGTGTAAAATATAAAACTTTTCCCTCCATCCTATTGGTCAACAACACCATTAAATGGTGCAGTCAACTGCATAGTTTATTTGCCCAATAATGTTATACCAATTTGTATATTATTTTATACACAATATATTTCAATGATTCTAATTGGTGGTGATAATTCTCGACATAACTTGAAATTTTATACGGAAATAAATGAGGAAGAGTTGCATTCTCAAGTTTCAACCTGTCAACTCATTTAATTTATCTTAATGAGTTTGGGTTAAAGTCTACGTCAACAGATTGATCGGCCAAACAACACAAAGCATGTTGTATCTGGGTTGTTTACTTTTGACCGGTTAACCCGCTTATCAAATTAGTTTTGGGTTTATAATCTGAACTTTCGACCCGCAAACCTAACTTGACCTACATCGCAATCCCTAATTATAATAATTGCATTTGACGTTGTATAAACTAATATAGTAATTTATACTTTTTTGTTTCAAATCAAATGGACAAATTCTCTTTTTAGCATTGATATATTAACTTTTATAATTACTTAACTTTGTCCGCACACCTAACTCGACCCACATCGCAATCCCTAATTATAATAATTGAAAATTATTTAAAAATTAAAACACAAATATTTAATATAGCTATAAAATGCTTCCAATTATGCATTTGATGTACAATAATTTATACTCTTTTGTTTCAAATGAGCAAATTCTTTATATAGCATTGATATATTAGTTTTAATAGTTATTTGGAGTCACTCTAAATGTTTAAGTGTTAAATATAATATCTAAAAGTATAGTATATAAATTTTAAGTATTCACTTTTTTTATATCTTAAAAATTTGGTAGCACAATCTTTATATATTACTATAATGATAAAAGATATAGAAGATTGAAGTGAGTTATATTCATAAAACTTATATGATTTTTCATTAATAATTATATTAAAATAATTATAACATACATTTTAAATATCCATTTGTATAAAAAAATAATCATGAGATATAACTTGTTTAATAAATTGCATTTAATTTAAATGTTTAAATTGAATGAGAACATTAAATGTTGATTATTCTAATGTTTATTAAAAGGGTAGGGGCAATTTAGACTTTTTGTCATTTCATCTCCACTATTTAGGTAATCATGTTTTGTAAAGATCGATGGTTCACATTTAGTTTTTTAAATCATTTAAAGGATGAGATTAAATTGGATAACCTAATTAACACTTTCTTTTAATATATAGAGAAGATTGACCTTATTTATCTGTAACTCTTCATCTTTCTTTAAACCTCAAATCTCTGCAACTATTAAACCAAAATTCGATGAAATATATAACAAATAATAATTACATCAGCCGATTTAAATTATAATCACATAATTATGAATCAAGATGTATACTGATCAAGCATAAAATGTTATACATGAGTGCAACTGGGTTGGATTGGATTCGTTGCTCTCCGCGACTTGCGTAAGGACCCGACGGAGCGTATTGAACGGAACCGTAGGTGGCGTGAATCGATTGCGAGAAGATGAATAGTGCTCTTCTCTTGATATTAGGGTTTTTCTGATGATGGTTGTGAATATTTGGAGGTGCTTGAGCCCTCAATACTGTTCATACCCTTGTATTTATAGTTCCCCATGGTCACCTTGGTGGACAAGTTTGTCCACGTGTCATCATCTGGTGCGTTTGATCGTACGGTTTACTCACCATCCTGCGGTACTTGGTGATCGTACGGCTAAGTCACCATCTTACAATTTTAAGATCATACGGTTGAGATCAACGCGTCCCGTGTAGGGGTCCCCTGTGTCGACGTGGACCAATAATGTTTGCGGATACAAACCCTTGTCGGTCCGCAGGGAACCACCACTAACGTTGGTGATTTCCTGAATTTGTTTGTCGTGAGCCAAGGGGGCAGAATCCCTAATCTGATGGGCCGGGCTATGTGTTGGGCCTTGCCTGGCAGGCCTTGCCTGATGGGCCTTGCCTGATGGGCCTTGTCTGATGGGCCTTTCCTGATGGGCCTTATATCTTGAATTTTGGGCCATTTGCATGGTACATGATTAAGTCCCCCCAGTTTAGTTTGCTGGTATATTGTCCAGGGAACTGAACTAGTATTGTCCTCTTCCCTGTACAGGCAAAGAGCGTTTTTGAAGAATTCTTGGCTCAATCAAGAATGATCTTAGTGCGAAGGGCTTGTAAATTTTGAAATTTTCTCACCTCTTGTCAGGAGGCGTGTGTTATCAGGGGATACGTGGCCACTATTCTGGCCGTATAGTTTTGACTGATGGCGTCTTGTCAATTTGTCAGTAGCGTAGCTGTACCTAGGGTGCATTTAATGTGAGTGTCCTTTGGGTGTTCCTCGAGTACCGTGTGTGCCGTTGTGACTGGAGCGCGTTGCTTATTTATTGTTACGGATAATCACGCGCTGTGTTGTGGCCGTACACGTGTATGCCTGTGATCGAGGCCCATAAGCCCATGGGCTTCTAACTGCCAAGCTTATTGCCTATAAATAGGCGGTTTATGTTTCCTTCTTACCTTTTTACTCCTCACATTCCAACTTATATTATTTGCCGGATTTCTCTCATTACTCTGCAACTCCGACCGAGCAATCGTCTGAAACAAGTGTTTTCCGGCAGCGTTTAGGTTCGTGTTTTTATATTTTGAACCTTTTTACCGTACCCTCCTTATTTGTTTGTTTTTACTTTTGTTGGTGAATATAACCATGGAACCATTGTCGTCCGTTGCCGCGCCGTTAACCGCCGTTAGATCGGCACAGACCATTAGTAATGCTAACTTACAATTTTCCAGTGGCGTGGTAGATAGCATAGAGAGTAGGGTGAGGGAGAGCGATATAGTTGCTTTGGCTGAACGATTCGCCTGTTTGTATCATTTTGACGCCATTGCACCTACCTCTGGGCAGCGAGCCCACTCGCCGCCCAAGGGAAAGGTTACCGTATATACCCACTGGTTTATAACCAGCAATTTTAGGCTTTCCCCCTCTCCCTTCCTGATTTCTTTGTTAGAGTATTATGGGGTAGGGTTTACCCAGCTACATCCCTTGGGCCTGCAAAAAATTGTTATGTTTGAGGTGTATTGTCGCCTGCACAAGAAAGAGCCAAGCCTTTTGCTTTTTACTTCGCAATTTACGCTGACCAATTCTCCTGAGAGTTGGTTTTCGGTAGCCAAAAGGACCGGTAGGAATACCAATTTTTGTGGTCCCAAGGTTGATGGTCTCCGTCACTGGAAAGACCATTTTTTTCTTTGTTGATGATAAAATTCTGCCAGTAGGAAAGGAGAGACTCTTGCTATGGGTTGACCCGTCTGTTTGGGTAAGAAGTCAGGGGCCGGTAAAGAATGCTGCCCCGGAGATACGGGGGGAGGAGAATGATATGGACTTTTTCCGCCTGCTGTCGCAGGCGAAGGTAGTGATGAGGCCCTATCCGGAATCGTTCCTGGCCATGGCAAATATGAGTAGGAATTGGAATCGCAAGGACAGGATTCTTGTTTGCAGGCGTAACAATAAAGGTACTGGTTAATGGCGGGCCTGGCAGTTCCATGGTTGCTTATATTTACCTTGTTCCCCTTGTATGTTTGTAAATTTATTATTATTTTGTGGTTTGTGTAGTGATGGACATTAACTATGCCCTTGCGGAGGATGATCCTGTTGGAGTCGACATAGGTCATATTTCTGTTGACAATCTCCCTGTCAATCCTGATGGGTCTACTGCTGAGACCTTGGTTCCTGGATCTGAGATTCCTCCTGATTTCACTGTTGTGGATTCCCTGGAGACTGGGAAGAAGAAGAAGGTGGTGACTCAAAGGAAAAAGAAGACTTCCAAGGAGGCGGCTGACATCTCGACCTCAACTCACGAGACTGATGAGGAGGCTGCTGTACAGGAGAATGAGCCGAAGAAGAAGAGGCTGCGAACTAAACGTTCCCTGGTTGATGAACCGACGGGTAATTCTTGTATTTTCTCAATCGTTAAAGAGAGAAATTTTTCGTATATTTATTTGAATTATCCTCCATTTTTCAGATGACAAGGATGATGACGTGGTGGAGGTAACAAAAAAGAAAAAGAAAGTGCAGCAGGCGACTGGTGGTGAAAGTGGTGCAGGTAGCTTATCCCGGCACTTTTATGACAGCAGCTCGAGCCATTCTTTGATGGACATGGATGAAGATGATGACTGCACCGACTTCTTGGGGGAGGCCAGGGGCCCTATTCCTTCTGCCCCTGTGACCGATTTGGGTGACTCCCCCATCTTTGTGCTTTCTTGGGGATACCAGGTTGACAATCCCGGGAGGGATTTACATTCTTGCAGAGATTTTGTCAGGCATGCCATGCCGCCTGGTATCGGGAAGAAGATGAGTCAGCTGTCCATTCGCCAAAGTATAAACCGGGGCATCAAATCAACTTTTGATAATTTTATGTGGAACATAAACACCCTTCATGTGGCGATCATGTAGACAAGATGAACCGGAAGTTAGGTCTGTCAATAAGGGAGGATAGGGCAAAGCTGGTGTAACACCCCCAAATTTGTTTAGCGGAAGCATTTAGTTTGAGTACGGGGGGTGCCACAATAACAAAGCATGCATACGTATCAGAGCTTATGATTACAACAGAACATAATATATTAAGATGCCAAAAGTATTAATTACAAAGTTTACGATTCATTGAATCGTACAAGTTAAAAGTAATAAGTTTACAAAAGTAGATTTCTGAAATATGACTAAAACATTTCAGTTATACTAAAGAAATCCATGTTCGTAGGGACTTTTCAGTAGTGTTGCCCATGTTCGTAGGGACTTTTCAATAGTGTTGCTCATGTTCGTAGGGACTTTTCAATAGTGTTGCCCATGTTCGTAGGGACTTTTCAATAGTGTTGCCCATGTCAGTAGGGACTTTTAGTTACCCAGTCCGTTATATAAAGTGTTGCTGGTTATCCTCCAGCGTTTTCAAAACATGTTCATGTGTTTACAGCGTTGGTAGTATGAAAGTATTATGTAACACCCCCCTAAGACCCGTACCTGGACCACGTGCGAGCGGTGTCACATATTATGTTGTAATCGTTAGTTTGTTTATCAGTTTACCAGTTCGATGTACTCCACTTGTTTGAGTAAAATAGTATACAACCATGTTTGTATAAAAGTGTTTGACTATGTTTTCCACCCCTGTTCAAAGCAGTTAAAACAGTAAAAGTAGGGGCTGTGAACTCACCTGTTGAGTTAAGTAGTTGTGCGAGTGCTAGCAAACCTAAGCCCAAGTACAGTCCAGAATCTCCTAACGTCCTAAACGTATGAGATTTAATAAGTATTGTGGATGTCTAAGCTAATCATCCATGCTAGTGTTTGTACAACCAAGTTATATTCAAAGTGTTTGTTAAACGTTCACGTTTGTATTTCGTTGTTTGTGATAATGTATACAACTCGTTGGTGATAGTTTGAAATCATAATTTCAATAAAATAGCGTGTCTGTAACGTTTGTAAAGTTCACATATAGTATCGTATGTAAGTGTTCGTTATCGGTTAAGTTCGACACTTAGTGTAAAAATAGTTTGTAAAGTTTCTGTTTTCTACGACACAATATGCGACACAATGGTTGTGTCGCATGGTACAACACAATTCTGCGACACATGGGCTGTGTCGCAGAGATTTGAGGTGCTGAGTCAACAGCGACATAAAGCGTTATGTCGCATGGGTTTTGCGACATAAGGTGCGACATAATCATTGTGTCGTATGGATACGACATAAAATGGTTTGGTACGACACAATTGTTGTGTCGCATGGTTTCTGCGACACAGTATGCGACATAATCGTTGTGTCGCATAGATGAACACCAGCCCAGAAACATAGGCTGTCGCGATTTTTCCGATTAATTACCCAATCCAAACGTATTTTTAAGCTATAAAATCGTGTTTTCTTTGTTGTATGGGTTAATACTAAGTACATTAAACACTAATATGAAAGAAAACTTCAAAATCAAAGAATTTACGGGATTTGTCGGAAACTTACGAGTGGCGGATTTGAAATCCGAAAAGATGGTTGTGTAGATCGTGGTGTCGTGGTCGTTTTTCTCTATTTTGTTTGATGATTCGGCGTCGTTTGAGGGTAGTTTTGTGGTGATTTATGTGGTTTTTGGTAGGTGGTGGTGAAAGAGAGAAAAGAGAGAGATGAGAGAAAGAAGATGAAAAGAAATGAAAGAAAATATGGGAGGTGGAAGGTGGTTTTGTTCCACTTTTCTGCCTCCTGCGTTTTCGTCCCGTGTTTGTTTACCCGATCGTTAAATGTTACATTATTTTAACTAATACATTTTTAATTACATATTTCATTATATTTTTAATTAGGATCTTTTTATGAAATCAAATTAATTTAGTTATAAGATTTTAACTTTGCTTTATTTTAATCATGCATTTTAACACTTTGCATTATAAAAATGACTGTAAATATTATCGACATAATATTTAATCGTTAACGGCGTTATTTAAATATTTCTTTTTATTAAATAATTTTGTTCACCAACAGTCGTATATTTTTGTTTCGTTTGTTCCAATTGTTTCGTACATAATTTTAACAAATTATGAATCGTAATACTACGCGTATTAACTAGTTGGGCTTTGCTAGACTTACCTCTAAAATGTGTTGTGAATTCACTCAAGTAGGGAATTAGCCTAATAATGCAAATGTTTAGCGTTAATAATTGTGTTTAAATTTGCGGGGTGTTACAGCTGGAGAAGGCTGAGGCATTGGCGAAGGCTGGTCAGGAGGAGTTCGAGAAGTTCAAGCTTGAGCATGCGGCGGATATTCTCAAAGTTGAGCAGGCGACTTCCGAGATTGAATTGTTAAGGAGTAAGCTGGCTGAGCAGGAGAAGAAAACTCTGGATATGGAAGCGTCGTTGCAACAGAGCGGTTCTGACCTCAATGCTACCATTGCTCAAAGAGACGAAGCTATCCAGGCCAGGGAGGGGGCTCTTGCTGAAAAAGCTCAGGCATTATCTGACAGGGATGCTGCGATCGCAGAGAAAAAGAAGTTGCAGGCAGGTTTTCCTGATCTATTTTTCAGTGCCATGAATGATCCTGTCTTCAAGACCCCCTTTGGTAATGTTGTGAAGTGTGCTAGACATCAAGGCAGGCATGAAGTGGCGTCCTTGTGTTCGAACCACCTGAATCCGCTTCCTGCAGAGATTGCCACTAAGGTTGACCCTGATGCTACTGCGAAGGCTAAAGCGGCTGGTAGGGCTTTATCTGAGATGACCACTACCCCTTTTCTTGAAAGGGTGGTAGCAGACCTTGACATGCCTGTGGATGAAATTCTGGCAATGAAGCCTTAACTATTGTAATTTTCACCTGTTACTGGAGACAATTTTATGTCGTGATTGTAATTGTTTGTGTTCTTTGAAAACAATTTTCCTTTGTTATGTCGTGATTGTAGTGGATATTTTTATACTTGTTATGCTTTGCCTGTTTTTGAGTACTCAATTCTTTCTGTGTTTGTCTCATTTTTGAAACAAGATTGCATGGGATATTCCCTTGTTTTAGTCATGACTTGACACATTCTAGGATGCCTTTGGTGCGAGGAACGCGCAGCCAGCAAGCCTATTGGCGGATGCTTGTGCCATTCTCGCCTTGATCTGATTCATCACTTGCCAACCTATTGGTTGAGGTGAATCTCTACCAGGGATAGGGCTAGAATGCACCATCCGCTGCGGCAGGACCGCCATTCCTGTCTGCTATTTCAGGTGATTCTGTCAACCAAGTGCAGGGAACGGGGCGTTGGAGAATCATATTGAATGATTACGGCCACCAATGTGGCGCTGATTTAACTTTTATTTAAAATAGACAAATATCTGGGATGAACAGCTGTTTTTATTATAAAGCGATTTAACATAGATTGGCCAATCAGTAGGGGTGATCAATCCCTACCGGGTTTACATGGTTGTTCAAACATAGCACTTTTTCAAATTGGTCGCATGCCAGGTACGTGGCACAGCTGTTCCATCCAGGCTGTTCAGGGAATAGGCCCCATTACCATGAACGTCACCGACTTGATATGGACCTTCCCAGTTCTGGCCAAGCTTTCCTGTATCTTCTGCTCTTGATGCTTCATTTTTGCGCCACATAATCTCCTGCTCTGTATGTCTGGGGTTGCACCTTCCTGTTGTAATACCTAGCCATTTTGTGTTTGTTCCTTGCTTGGCGAATTGTTGCCATCTCCCTAACCTCCTCGACCATGTTTAGGTTCTCCTGCAGAGACTCCATGTTTGCTGCTTCTTCAAACATCATGACTCTTTCTGTCGGCACGCTAATTTCGGCAGGAATTACGGCCTCTGTTCCATACACAAGACTGAAGGGAGTCATCCATGTGCTATCATTCTTTGGCATTGTTCTGTGGGCCCATAAAACGTTAGGAAGTTCTTCAACCCATCCTGTTCTTGAAGTGCCCAGCCGGGCCTTAATGCCTGCAACTATGTCTCTGTTTGTTACTTCAACTTGCCCGTTTGCCTGGGGATGAGCGACGGAAGTGAATGTCTGCTTGACTGACAGCTCGCTGCACCATGACCGGAAGGGATCGGCTGCGAACTGAGTGCCATTGTCACTCACAATTTCATGGGGAATGCCGAACCTGCAAACGATGTTTTCCCAGACAAAATTGATCATCTTCTTTCCTGAAATTTGCGCTATGGGTTTGGCCTCGATCCACTTTGTGAAATAGTCGATGGCTACAACGATGAATTTGACTCCTCCTGCCGCAGGGGGAAAAGGTCCCACAATGTCAATTCCCCACTTAAAAAACGGCCAGAGGAGGTAACCGGGATTAAGTCATGTTTGGGGGTTCTGGAAACAGGCGCATGGATTTGACAAGAAGGGCATTTTTGAACTACCGACAAGGTATCCTGGTGCATTGATGGCCAGAAGTATCCTTGTCTCATTATTTTCCCGGTGATGGCCCGTGGTCCCGAATGTAGACCACAAGACCCCTCGTGTACTTCCCTGATTAAATTTTCAGCTTGTCTAGGTCCGACACACCTAAGGTTGGGTCCAAGGAAAGACTTCCTGAGCAGCTCCCCATTTTCAATGATGTACATTGGCGCTTTTATCCTGATTTTTCTTGCTTGCACCCTGTCAGCTGGAAGTGTTCCAGATAACAAGTAATTCCTGATCGATGTCATCCATGTTTCTCCTTCCTCTTCTATTGGGTTAACCTCCCCTCCTGATTCTATTGATTTTTGCTTTAGAACTTCGACTAGCACTTCTTTTGTGAGGTGAGCAAAAGTAAGTGTTGCTAATTTACTTAGCACATCAGCTTTCTTATTCTGGCTTCTTGGCACCCGGTCGATTTGAAAATGCTTAAACTTGTTTTTGATTTCCTGCACCACCTCTAGGTATTTTTTCATTGCCGGCTCCTTTGCCTCAAAGCTGCCATTCACCTGATTGGCCACTAGTTGGGAATCAACAAATACCTGAATATTTTCAATGTTCATTTGTTCAGCAATTCTCATTCCTGCTATTAGTGCTTCGTATTCTGCTTCATTATTTGTTGCCGGGAAATCAAACCTTAAGGCATAAGTGTGCTCTTCTCCTGTTGGGCTTGTTAGAATTAGCCCAGCTCCAGACCCCCCCAGAGCTGGCTGTGCCATCAGTATAGAGTTCCCAGGTTTCTCTGGGAGTGGGGCTGACGGTCAGGGAGCTCTTGCCTTCCACTTCTCCTGGTAATTCGGCCAAGAAATCAGCCATGACCTGTCCCTTTACTACGTTTCTAGGACATAATGTAATTTCATGTTCTCCTAGTTCAATTGCCCACTTTGCTAGTCGTCCTGATTTTTCTGGTTTTAGCAACACCTGCTTAATTGGCTGATTGGTTAATACAATAATTGGGTGGGCCTGAAAGTATCGTGGTAAGCGTCGTGCTGAGTGTACAAGAGCCAAAATGAGCTTTTCAATAGGAGAGTAGTTTAGTTCGGTCGGCTGCAATGCCTTGCTGACGAAGTATACAGGCATTTGTATCTTGTTTCTCTCTGCTATTAATACTGAACTCACTGCCCCACTTGATGCGGCCAAGTACATTGTCAAGGTTTCCCCTGGTATGGGGACAGTGAGCGTGGGCAATTCTGCCATGAATGTCTTCATCTCCCGGAATGCCTGTTCAGCTTCTTCAGTCCATTTGAAATCTTTTTTTCCTGTGATGCCTTTTAGTGTGGAGAAAAATGGGAGGGAACGTTCTGCTGCTTTGGACAGGAATCTGGTTAATGCGGCGAGCTTTCCTGATAGACTTTGGACGTCCTGCTTTGTTTTCGGGAAGGGCATGCCTGTAACCGCCTGAACTTTTTCCGGGTTTGCCTTGAATCCCCCTGTTGTGATTACGTGCCCTAGGAACATTCCTTCTTCGACTCCAAATGTACACTTGCTTGGGTTAAGCTTCATGTTTATACCACGCAGGGTGGTAAAGGTTTCTGTTATGTCATCAAGCACCTTGGCTTCTGTGGTACTTTTGATCACCAGGTCGTCTACATATGCCTCAACGTTCCTGCCTATTTGCTGCCTGAATGCCGAGTCTATTACCCGCTGGTATGTTGCTCCTGCATTTTTTAAGCCGAATGACATTTTTCTGTAACAAAAGATCCCCTGATTTGTGTGGAACGCCGTTTTGTCTTCATCGTGCTCAGCCATTTGAATTTGGTGATAGCCTTTATAGGCATCCAAAAAACATTTCAGTCGGTAACTTGCCAGGGACTCTATCTTCCAATCTATTTCTGGCAGTGGATAATTATCTTTAGGGCAGGCCTTGTTGAGATCTGAATAATCAACACACATTCTCCAGGAACCGTTAGGTTTTTTGACCATGACCGGGTTGGCAACCCAGGTCTGGTATTTTGCTTCTCTTAATATCCCTGCACCTACGAGGTCTTCTACTTCTTTCTGCAGGAAAGCACTTCTTTCTGGTGCCATTCCCCTTTTCTTTTGCCTGGACGGGGTTACCCCTGGTCTGACATTCAGGGAGTGTTCAGCAATGCTTCTGGGTACTCCCGTCATGTCTGATGGTTGGAAAGCAAAGACATCCTGATTCTCGATCAGTAATTCTTTAAGTTGCTTTTTGATTCCTGCAGGGAGTTTCTTGCCTATGCTTACTGTTTGATCTGGGAAGGCATGATTAAGTACCACTTTTTCTTCACTTTCAGGTGATTCTATAGCTTCATGTTGAATTCTTTGGCTGACCTGGGCACACTCTAATGGTACTTGTTTTGTTGCCTGGACTGTAGCAATGCCCTCTGGTGTTGGAAATTTTACCATGCCATGGACAGTGGATGTTACTGCCCCGAATTGCAACATGGCTATTCTTCCCAGGATGACATTGTATTTTGTTGATGAGCGAACAATGACAAAATCCAGGTTAACAGTTCTGTAACGGGGATAATCACCTAATGTTACTTCCAACTTTATCTTACCAAGTGGCCAGTTTGTCTCTCCTGAAAAGCCAACCAATGGCTGTAGGAATTCTTCTTTCCGAATCTTTATATTGTCAGGCAACTGCTCAAAACAGTGTTCATACATGATCTCCATATAGCTTCCACTGTCCAGGTATACCCTTCCTACCTGGAAGTTTGCAATTCTTGCTGTAATCACCAACGGTTCAGCGGATGGAACAACCTTATGGATTGGTGGGAAACTTATTTCCTGTAACTCTCATAATTCGATTCTGTCAATTTTCCTTTTTTGCCCCTGCATCATGGGGCTTATCATTAATATTACTGCATTTGGTTTTGGAAGCTCTGCCGTTCCCCTGCCTTTCTTGGCTTCTCCCTGCTGATAATCACGGGCCCCCTGCGCAAGATGTTCCAGCTTGCCCTCTTTTATCGCTTTGTATATCTGAGCCTTTAACTCCCTGCATTCATTTGTATCGTGTCCCCCCTCCTTGTGAAATTTACAATACTTCCCATTGTCTTTTGCCTTAGAAACCATTGGAGGAGGTTTTTTAAATCCTTTTGCTGCAGCTTCTGTTGCCAGGATTTCATGCGGTGTTTTTGACAGTGATGCTATAATTGCGTCCTTTTCTGCATGCTTATTATAGGGTTGGTATCTGTTTCCCCTGTTAAACTTGTTTCCCTGCGGGCCTTTTCCATTTCCCTGATACGATTGAAATTTGTGGTCCACCCTGGAGTTACTTGCAACCTGCTTATTTCTCCTGTTGAGCTGACGTTTTTCCATTGCCCTGATATAGTCCCTTGTTTGGGATACCTGCGCAGCAAAAGTTGGTGGTGTTTCCCCAATAAACTTGTCCACCAACGACTGGAAACGATTTTCATCTAAGCAGGAGATAAATCCTGACACCTGCTGGCTTTCAGGAATCCAGGTATTTTCAAACATTCATCAGTATACCTGTCTATAAATTCATCTAAGGGCTCATGAGCGTGTTGTTTAATCATGTGAGCTTCCATGTGAGATCTAACATGTTTTTTCTTTTGGTGAAAATGGCCAACAAACCTCTTCCTGATGTCATTGAAGCATGTAATGCTCCTTTCAGGGAGATCCCAGAACCAGGATTTAGCGTACGATCTGAGCACTGAAGGGAACATTTGGCAGGCGACAGCGTCTTCCTAATGCTGTGTTTATATGGCATGATCATAGGACTGGATGAAGTCTTCTGGATCAGTCGTACCGTCATAAGTGCCCAGAGTGGCAGGGACCATGGCGCCCATGGGTATTGCTACACTAGCGATTGCCGGATGAAATTGAGTGTTAGAATCAGGGATAATACTTTGAGGTGTGGGCATTTTCCCCTGCATTACAGCAAGCAAGTTTGCCAACATTGGTGGGAGCTGTGGTGGCGGTGGTGGGGCTACTGGTGGTTGCATTAGCTGTGCCAGGAGCTGTCCCAAAGCGGCTACTGTGTCCTGCACTGAAGGTGTTTGTGTTGGTTGTGTAAATTGCTGTTGGGAAAATTGTTGTGCAGGGAAGAATGACTGTTGGAATGGCTGTTGCGTTTGGGACATTTGTGGGAAATGCTGCTGGAATGGTTGTTGAAAAGGTTGCTGGAAAGGTTGCTGGAACGACTGCTGGGGCGCTTGTTGTAACACCTGCATAATTAGGATAATTAATTATGCCTAATTGTTTGTAACTAGTTGTAATTAGTATGTAATAGGACTAATTACATACTCTATTTGTATATATATAAGGTGATTTATATATATATGTGTGTGTACTTACGCGATTTGGTTAAATCGTACGAATCAACCGGACGGAGTCCGACACAGTTTACTTGGACGTTGGTGACAGAAATTTACTTAAATAATGAGAACGTATTTTGTTATATAAAATACACAATTGAACGAACATTATTTATATTATCGCGACGACATTACAAATAATTCAACAAAAACGTATTAAACGCGAATTAATAATTTAAATATTTTGACAAATGTTTTTATTATTAATTTCAAGATATTTTTATTTGAATACTACAGTCACATTTTAAAAATATAACTGCTTGGTCAAATATTAAAAACGAGAAATTAAACGATTAGGACACGGAGTAAACACTGGGTTTTGAGGGATATTTTCCCCTCCTTTCTTTTTGGATCAGCCAAAACCCAACCCCCCACCCCAATTCCCTTTTCATTTTCATCCAAACAAAACCCACACACACACCCTAACTCTCTCTCAAATTTCCTACAAATTTTCGGATTCACAAACCGACCCACGAAATTTACATATTCGGAATCATCATCACGAGTGGAGCAAGGATATCAAAACCGTTTTCATCATTTCATCCTCGATCTAGCTCGATTTGCAAAAGTAAGAAATTTCTAAAATCTTAGATCTATTCAATTTAGTGTAATGTTTTGATGAAATATTGTGTACACAACATAGCTATAACCTAAACAATGAAGAAAACATGATTTTACAGCTCAAAAATGGGTTAGATTAGCGTTTTTGGTCGAAAAATCTCGACAGCCGAATGTTTCTGGGCTGGTGTTCGTCAATGCGACACAATCCTTGTGTCGCATACTATGTCGCATAAAGCCTGTTATGTCGCACCTTATGTCGTACCAAACCTTTAGTGTCGTAACCTTTGCGACACAATATTGTGTCGCACTCTATGTCGCATATTATGTCGTATTTTTATACGACACAACCCTTATGTCGCTATTGAATTAGCGTCGCAAGCTTTTGCGACACAACCACTGTGTCGCAGAGCTCTTGTGTCGCATCCTTCATGCGACACAACCCTTGTGTCGCATGACAAACTTTTGTGTCGCATTTTGTGTCGCAAAACACAGCAGTTTTTACAATTAAATTCCAAGTTAAGTGTTAAACATTTGGGACTTCAAACGATTATATCATATAATGTCTAAGGGACATTGAAACATGTCTTTCAAGCATAACACTCCAAACAAATTTATATATATCGAGATTAACGTTTCAACTAAATCACCAACGGGCCAAATATGTTTTCCAACAAACAAACAATTACAAACATACGGACAAACATTGGATATACTAGTTGTGTACAACTAAACGAAACGTCTTGCGAGACACCTACTTACATAACTTCATATGATTAGGCATTTGAAGGTTACGGGTTCGGAGAACCTACTTGCTATATTTACTACTTGCTATTTGCTACGGCTTATTACAAGACTCAGGTGAGTCTTACGGCCCCACTTTTACTGTTTTATCTTAATGGGGGAGATACATGCTACTGATTTTTCTTGAACACAAGTACTAAACTGTTTACTATACCAAACGGAATTGCATGAGTTGTTTACTATTTACAGAAGTCTCTCCATCATATATCGTTAGTTATGGACTTAAGCGCGAACACTAGTTAATGGATCCATTAGGGAAATGACCCTCCCCGCCCGGGGCAGTAGCGCTGCCACGTACTGATTTTCACGTAGAAACGGGTGACTAATTATTCGTTACGGATGCTTGCTCATTTACGAGCATGTCACGGGAGCAAACTTATTAATTACAGGTTAAGCTTCGATTATGAGCCCCATGGCAACGGTATAACTTACTTATTTACATTTGCTGGATTGCAAATACTGATTTTACGCCTATGGGCACTACTGATGAAATCTCGTGTTCAAAACTGATATTACTTACAAACCTGTGAGATTCACCAACATTCGTGTTGACCTTTTTAGCATGTTTTCTCAGGTACCCGGATGGAGTAGGATTACTCCAGGACTTTAGCTAGAGTCGCATGATTTCAACACAACTGCATTAACGGAGATTCTTAGCATTATCTTTTGTATATTTTGATTATGTAATAGAATCTCCCGCTATACGCGTGGGCTCTAGGAAACTACATTTTTGTATACGAAAACATTAAGTTTTCACACATTATATCTATGGGAATGTAACTAATTTACAAACGTTGCATATAGATGTCGTTTGCTTTATCTTTGCGCTGTGATATTTGATTAGTAGCACCCCAAAAACCTGCTTCCGCTAAACAGTGAATTTGGGGGTGTTACAGATTGGTATCAGAGCCTAAGGTTATAGTGAACTAGGTTGCATTTAGTGTGCCTAGACTATGACCATTAGGCAGTATTTCCTTACTAGGCATGATTGGTTCAGGAAATACATCATACGACTTTAATTTAACATAGCTTGATCAACTATGTACAATTAAGGAAAGATGATGTAAGGTCTGAAATGATTATGTTGAACATGAATGCGTTAGTTGACTCTGACCACGAGAGAACCGGACCATTACTTGATACGTGCTAGACTTTAGGCTGGATATTATATACTTATATATATTAGCCTCGTCTTACTTACACTCTGCCACAGGAATGGCAAACTCACCACCTAATCCGTCACACTCTCACTCACATGGGTCACGAAACCCACGAGTAGCCAGGAGGGACACAAGGTCACCTCGAACCAGCCCCTATTCGGTTCATAACTCTCAGAACTCGGCACATCTCACGATGCTAGTGTTGGCTACCCAACTTCGCCGTCAGGAGCAAAGGCTCGAACATCTCGAACGGGAACAACACCGAATGACCTACCTGCTTCGCCAGGCACTTGATCACATATCCCAACTCCAGCGAGAACAAGAGGATACCAACCTCTCTGTAAGCATAATTCAGGATTCAATGACCGCTGAATTAGGTGCAGATGAACTCGTAAGAAACCGACTAGAGGAATGTGAACCGCGTTCACAGGAGACTGAGGATCACTCTCGAGCATTAGTACAACGACTGGCCTTGGTTGAAGACAACGCCAGGCAAACCAACAGACTAGCAGAAACCGTGGACCGCCTTGTCGCGCTGATGGAACAAATTAATCTGCATCAAGATTAGATCAGTCTGTAACTTGTAACCAGCTAACTACTTTATTAGGGCCTATGTAATCCAACCGGATGTAACAATTCCCGACACTTTTGTACTACTATTACTCTGTAATCTTTTGGAAACCCGTACCTTGTATTCAACTTGTTTATCTAAATGAAATGTGATTGTCACTTCGTACTGTTATCGTGTATCTCATCATTTACACTTGTGACATATCATAATTTCATGCAAATATCTTATTCCTCTTTCCTTGTTCTTTTCTTGTTCAGCATCATGCCTCCTCGTCGACAGATCACCCTCAGTGAAGCTGAAATTGCGGGTCTGATTGCCCGTAGTGTGGCCCAAGCCCTAGCTACCCGAACATCGACTCCTGGTAGCGAAGATACAGCTACTAATGGACCACAACCCAAACCATGTTCTTACAAAGACTTCCAGAACTGCAAACCTCTGAACTTTGCAGGTACTGAGGGAGCTATCGGTCTGGTACGCTGGATCGAGAAAGTCGAATCTGTATTTCTTATCTGCAACTGTGCGGAGGGAGACAAGGTTAAGTTCTCCGTTAGTATTTTTACTGACACCGCACTAACCTGGTGGAACACCTATGCCCAGACTGTGGGTATCTCTAATGCTTACAAACTTCCGTGGGAGGAACTGAAGGAAATGTTGAGGGGCGAGTACTACCCCAGGGATGAATTGAAACAGCTGGAATTGGAATTCTGGAACCACAAGATGCAGGGTGATGACATCACCGGATACACCAACCGTTTCCACCAACTGGCACTTCTGTGCCCAACCATGGTCGATCCTGAGTACAAGAGGATCGAGAAATACGTCGATGGACTTCCCAAGAGACTCCAAGACCTGGTGACTTCATCCAAACCGGGTACTATTCAGAGCGCCATTCGTATGGCTCATGAGCTAACGGCAAATTCTGTCCGCCGTGGCACAACTTCAACCCCATCTGCAAACAACAAACGCAAATGGGAAGGAAACCCCAACTCATCCAACCAACTCACCAACAAGAAGCCTGAATCTGTTAAGGCTTATTCATCGGGGACTTCGGAGAAGAAAGGGTACAGCGGGAGCAGACCCTACTGTCCCAAATGCAATCGTCATCATGACGGTTCTTGCCCTTGCTCCAACTGCAAACGGTTCGGGCATCTAGCCAAGGATTGCCGAACCAACATTTCTACCCCCAACACTAATGCACCAAAGGCCTGCTTTGGGTGCGGAAATTCAGGGCATTTCAAGAAAGATTGCCCAAAGCTGAAAAACAACAACAACCCTGCTCGCGGCAGATCATTTATTATCAAGGCTGGGGAAGCCAGACAAGACCCGAATGTCGTGACGGGTACGTTCCTTCTCAATGACCATACTGCTTCTGTATTATTTGATACTGGTGCCGATAGAAGCTTCATTTCTGAGAAGTTTAGCCCTTTACTTGATATTACTCCCATTGCCTTAGATGCTAAATACATTGTAGAACTAGCTAACGGCAAACTGATTGAGACTGATAGCATTATACGCAACTGTACACTTAACCTTACGAACGAAACGTTTCCCATTGATTTAATCCCTGTCGAGATCGGCAGCTTCGATATTATTGTCGGTATGGATTGGTTATCCGAGCACCGAGCTGAAATCATCTGTCATGACAAACTCGTTCGCATACCTCTTGCCTCCGGTGGAACCTTAGTCCTACAAGGGGAGACCGGCAGACGAAATTTGAATATTGTATCCTGCCTCAAAACTAGAAAATATCTACGAAAAGGGTATCAAGCCATCCTCGCACATGTAACGGAGAAGAAGTCGGAGGAGAAGCGACTTGAGGATGTTCCAATCGTGCGGGATTTCCCAGAAGTCTTTCCTGAAGACTTGCCCGGACTTCCACCGCCTAGACAAGTTGAATTTCAAATCGAACTTCTGCCAGGAGCTGCACCCGTGGCACGAGCCCCTTACCGTTTAGCATCATCCGAAATGCAGGAGTTGTCTAACCAACTACAGGAACTCCTGGACAGAGGATTTATTCGACCAAGTTCCTCGCCTTGGGGAGCTCCGGTCTTATTCGTGAAAAACAAAGATGGATCTTTCCGCATGTGTATCGACTACCGAGAGCTGAATTAGCTAACCATAAAGAATCGGTACCCGCTTCCTAGAATCGATGACCTATTTGACCAGCTCCAGGGATCGAGTGTTTACTCAAAGATTGATCTACGGTTAGGTTATCATCAACTCCGAGTCCGCGACAATGATATTCCAAAGACAGCCTTCCGAACTCGTTACGGGCTTTACGAATTCCAAGTAATGCCATTCGGTTTAACCAACGCACCGGCCGTATTCATGGACCTTATGAATCGGGTGTGCAAACCGTATCTTGAAAAATTCGTCATTTTGTTTATCGATGACATCCTAATTTACTCTCGCAATGAGCAGGAACATGCTCAACATCTGAAAACCATTCTAGGACTCCTTAGACACGAATAGTTATATGCCAAATTCTCTAAGTGTGAGTTCTGGATTCGAACCGTTCAATTCCTCGGACACGTGATTGACAGCCAAGGAATTCATGTTGATCCTGCCAAGATTGAAGCAATCAAGGGCTGGGAGTCACCGACCACTCCAACCGAAGTGAGACAATTCTTAGGTCTTGCTGGTTATTACCGTCGATTCATTGAAAACTTTTCAAGAATAGCTGTTCCCTTAACAACACTGACTCAGAAAGATAAGAAGTTCGATTGGACTGATAAACAGGAGTCAGCTTTCCAGCTATTGAAACACAAACTTTGCAGTGCACTAATCTTGTCCTTACCCGAGGGCACCGACGATTTCGTAGTTTATTGCGATGCCTCACACCAAGGACTTGGTTGTGTGTTAATGCAATGGGAAAAAGTCATTGCCTACGCCTCACGACAACTAAAAATCCACGAGAAAAATTATACGACCCACGACCTCGAGTTAGGTGCCGTGGTCTTCGCATTGAAAATCTGGAGACATTATCTCTACGGTACGAAAAGCACTATCTTTACCGATCACAAAAGTCTCCAACACATATTCGATCAGATGGATCTAAACATGAGGCAGCGTCGTTGGGTTGAGTTACTTAGTGACTACGACTGCGAGATCAAATACCACCCGGGCAAGGCTAACGTAGTTGCAGATGCCTTAAGCCGAAAAGAACGAGTGAAACCCCTTCGGGTTCGAGCACTTTCTATGACAATTCGTAACGAGCTACCTGCTCAAATCCTTACCACTCAGCTCGAAGCACTCAGCGATGAAAACCTGAAAAATGAAGCCTTACGAGGCTTGGATAAACAATTCGAAATCAAACCCGATGGGACCCGATACTTTTATAACCGGGTGTGGTTACCCAAATTCGGAAACTTGCGAGATTTGGTGATGGCTGAAGCTCACAAATCTCGATACTCTATACATCCCGGTTCTGACAAGATGTATCACGACGTCAAAGGGTTGTATTGGTGGCCTAACATGAAAGCTGACATCGCCAGGTACGTCAGTAAATGCTTAACCTGTTCCAAAGTCAAGGCCGAACACCAAAGACCCTCGGGATTACTCCAACAACCTGAAATTCCTCAATGGAAATGGGAACAGATTACCATGGACTTCATTACCAAACTACCAAAAACTTCGAGTGGTTGCGATACCATTTGGGTGATTGTGGACCGTCTCACAAAATCTGCTCATTTTCTGGCCATCAAGGAAACCGACAAGATGGAGCGTCTGACTCGCATCTACGTCAAAGAAATCATCTCGCGACACGGTGTACCTATCTCGATCATCTCGGATAGGGACAGCCGTTTTACTTCTAACTTTTGGCAATCACTACAGAAATCTCTTGGTACTCGTCTGGATATGAGTACTGCTTATCACCCGCAAACCGATGGCCAAAGCGAGCGAACTATTCAAACACTGGAGGATATGCTACGAGCCTGCGTAGTTGACTTCGGTACTTCTTGGGAAAATCATTTACCGTTGTGCGAGTTCTCGTACAACAACAGTTACCATACCAGCATTAAGGCTGCACCCTTCGAGGCACTCTACGGACGTAAGTGCCGATCACCTATCTGTTGGACTGAGTTAGGAGATTCCCAACTCACGGGTCCAGAAATCATTCACGAAACTACTGAGAAAATCATTGGTATTCAAAACCGGCTGAAAGCCGCACGTGATCGTCAGAAAAGCTATGCTGACGTGAGACGCAAACACCTTGAGTTCCAGGTAGGGGACAAGGTACTTCTCAAAGTGGCACCGTGGAAGGGTGTCATTTGATTCGGAAAACGAGGCAAACTAAACCCTAGATACATCGGACCATTCGAAATCCTTGAATGGATTGGTCCAGTGGCATACCGCCTGCAACTTCCTGCTGAGCTTAGCAGCGTTCACAACACATTCCACATTTCTAACTTGAAGAAATGTCTGTCTGACGAGACACTGATTATACCGCTCGACGAAATTCAAATCGATGATAAACTTCATTTTGTCGAGGAACCTATGGAAATCATGGACCGCGAGGTCAAGCGATTGAAACAGAGTCGTATTCCCATCGTAAAAGTCAGGTGGAATTCTAGGCGTGGCCCTGAGTTCACCTAGGAACGGGAAGACCAAATGCGACAGAAATACCCACATCTCTTCCCAGACAAAGCACCGTCCGTACACTCGAGCTAATTTCGGGACGAAATTTCTTTAACAAGGGGAGAATGTAACACCTGCATAATTAGGATAATTAATTATGCCTAATTTTTTGTAACTAGTTGTAATTAGTATGTAATAGGACTAATTACAGACTCTATTTGTATATATATAAGGTGATTTATATATATATGTGTGTGTACTTACGCGATTTGGTTAAATCGTACGAATCAACCGGACGGAGTCCGACACAGTTTACTTGGACGTTGGTGACAGAAATTTACTTAAATAATGAGAACGTATTTTGTTATATAAAATACACAATTGAACGAACATTATTTATATTATCGCGACGACATTACAAATAATTCAACAAAAACGTATTAAACGCGAATTAATAATTTAAATATTTCGACAAATGTTTTTATTATTAATTTCAAGATATTTTTATTTGAATACTCCGGTCACATTTTAAAAATATAACTGCTTGGTCAAATATTAAAAACGAGAAATTAGACGATTAGGACACGGAGTAAACACTGGGTTTTGAGGGATATTTTCCCCTCCTTTCTTTTTGGATCAGCCAAAACCCAACCCCCCACCCCAATTCCCTTTTCATTTTCATCCAAACAAAACCCACACACACACCCTAACTCTCTCTCAAATTTCCTACAAATTTTCGGATTCACAAACCGACCCACGAAATTTACATATTCGGAATCACCATCACGAGTGGAGCAAGGATATCAAAACCGTTTTCATCATTTCATCCTCGATCTAGCTCGATTTGCAAAAGTAAGAAATTTCTAAAATCTTATATCTATTTAATTTAGTGTAATGTTTTGATGAAATATTGTGTACACAACATAGCTATAACCTAAACAATGAAGAAAACACGATTTTACAGCTCAAAAATGGGTTAGATTAGCGTTTTTGGTCGAAAAATCTTGACAGCCCAATGTTTCTGGGCTGGTGTTCGTCAATGCGACACAAGCCTTGTGTCGCATACTATGTCGCATAAAGCCTGTTATGTCGCACCTTGTGTCGTACCAAACCTTTAGTGTCGTAACCTTTGCGACACAATATTGTGTCGCACTCTATGTCGCATATTATGTCGTATTTTTATACGACACAACCCTTATGTCGCTATTGAATTAGCATCGCAAGCTTTTGCGACACAACCACTGTGTCGCAGAGCTCTTGTGTCGCATCCTTCATGCGACACAACCCTTGTGTCGCATGACAAACTTTTGTGTCGCATTTTGTGTCGCAAAACACAGCAGTTTTTACAATTAAATTCCAAGTTAAGTGTTAAACATTTGGGACTTCAAACGATTATATCATATAATGTCTAAGGGACATTGAAACATGTCTTTCAAGCATAACACTCCAAACAAATTTATATATATCGAGATTAACGTTTCAACTAAATCACCAACGGGCCAAATATGTTTTCCAACAAACAAACAATTACAAACATACGGACAAACATTGGATATACTAGTTGTGTACAACTAAACGAAACGTCTTGCGAGACACCTACTTACATAACTTCATATGATTAGGCATTTGAAGGTTACGGGTTCGGAGAACCTACTTGCTATATTTACTACTTGCTATTTGCTACGGCTTATTACAAGACTCAGGTGAGTCTTACGGCCCCACTTTTACTGTTTTATCTTAATGGGGGAGATACATGCTACTGATTTTTCTTGAACACAAGTACTAAACTGTTTACTATACCAAACGGAATTGCATGAGTTGTTTACTATTTACAGAAGTCTCTCCATCATATATCGTTAGTTATGGACTTAAGCGCGAACACTAGTTAATGGATCCATTAGGGAAATGACCCTCCCCGCCCGGGGCAGTAGCGCTGCCACGTACTGATTTTCACGTAGAAACGGGTGACTAATTATTCGTTACGGATGCTTGCTCATTTACGAGCATGTCACGGGAGCAAACTTATTAATTACAGGTTAAGCTTCGATTATGAGCCCCATGGCAACGGTATAACTTACTTATTTACATTTGCTGGATTGCAAATACTGATTTTACGCCTATGAGCACTACTGATGAAATCTCGTGTTCAAAACTGATATTACTTACAAACCTGTGAGATTCACCAACATTCGTGTTG
Source organism: Helichrysum umbraculigerum (assembly GCA_949592205.1). Lineage (NCBI taxonomy): Eukaryota > Viridiplantae > Streptophyta > Magnoliopsida > Asterales > Asteraceae > Helichrysum > Helichrysum umbraculigerum. The sequence continues at coordinate 388,818,379 of CATIUR010000001.1, forward strand.
ACCTTTTTAGCATGTTTTCTCAGGTACCCGGATGGAGTAGGATTACTCCAGGACTTTAGCTAGAGTCGCATGATTTCAACACAACTGCATTAACGGAGATTCTTAGCATTATCTTTTGTATATTTTGATTATGTAATAGAATCTCCCGCTATACGCGTGGGCTCTAGGAAACTACATTTTTGTATACGAAAACATTAAGTTTTCAAACATTATATCTATGGGAATGTAACTAATTTACAAACGTTGCATATAGATGTCATTTGCTTTATCTTTGCGCTGTGATATTTGATTAGTAGCACCCCAAAAACCTGCTTCCGCTAAACAGTGAATTTGGGGGTGTTACACTTGTTGAAATTGTTGTTGTTGGTTTGGCGGTGGGAACGGTGGTAGTGGTGGCTGGAATGTAGTTTGGAATGTTGATGGGGTTTGATTTTGCACAATGAATTGCCCTGAATTTTGCTGTCCTTGTTGTCCCCCTATAACAACTGGCTGTGAGGGGAAACTAGTATGTCCCTGTTGTTGAAAACTTTGCCCCACTGGGGTATAGAAATCCAGCTGTCGGCGTGATTGTTCTAATGCTTGTCATCGTTCCCATGCCACCTGCTCACCGGAACTCACAACAGGTGTCTGTGTGGGTTGAGCAGCAAAGTGCATGAAATTTTCTTCTGTCGCCGGCGGCGGAACAGAGTTTGACGCCATGATGGGTGTGGGGTTTTAACTGAGTAAAAAAGATAACCAAGGATTATTCTAGTTATTTAGTAGAGATCTAGGGTATTAATAAACGGATGGCGCCATTTGATCAAGCATAAAATGTTATACCTGGGTGCAACTGGGTTGGATTGGATTCGTTGCTCTCCGCGACTTGCGTAAGGACTCGACGGAGCGTATTGAACGGAACCGTGGGTGGCGTGAATCGATTGCGAGAAGATGAATAGTGCTCTTCTCTTGATATTAGGGTTTTTCTGATGATGGTTGTGAATATTTGGAGGTGCTTGAGCCCTCAATACTGTTCATACCCTTGTATTTATAGTTCCCCATGGTCACCTTGGTGGACAAGTTTGTCCACGTGTCACCATCTGGTGCGTTTGATCGTACGGTTTACTCACCATCCTGCGGTACTTGGTGATCGTACGGCTAAGTCACCACCTTACAATTTTAAGATCGTACGGTTGAGATCAACGCGTCCCGTGTGGGGGTCCCCTGTGTCGACGTGGACCAATAATGTTTGCGGATACAAACCCTTGTCGGTCCGCAGGGAACCACCACTAACGTTGGTGATTTCCTGAATTTGTTTGTCGTGAGCCAAGGGGGCAGAATCCCTAATCTGATGGGCCGGGCTATGTGTTGGGCCTTGCCTGGCAGGCCTTGCCTGGCAGGCCTTGCCTGGCAGGCCTTGCCTGGCAGGCCTTGCCTGATGGGCCTTTCCTGATGGGCCTTTCCTGATGGGCCTTATATCTTGAATTTTGGGACATTTGCATGGTACATGATTATATACAATAAATAATATATTTATTAATTGTTCTATTGAACTTTGCAAATTTTGGGTAAAAAAAGATACAGACTTTTTTGTTATTGCAAAAAAAGTATTCGATGATATTGAAAATCGAATTATAGTTTAAAAAATATGATGGAACAATTAATTGAATCAATTTCTTAGAAAACATGATTGAATCAATATACACAGTATATCTACATCTCGTTGTATGTGTATTAAAAGTGGTTTTTTGGAAATTTTTTTGGTGAAATTTAATAATATCAAAAAAGTGGGTGATGTAATAATATTATATGTATATTTATTTATTTATTAGTAAGAAAAATATATGTTGAACTTATGATCGATTCGTTTTTATGTTTTAGTCTTTCAGACTTGAGCTTTTAAGAAACAGGAAGGAGTTAAAATAAGTAAGGGTATGATAGTCATTCATTAAGTTAATAAGTAATTATTAGTGATTTTAGAATTATAATTACTAGGTGAAGGACCCGCGACAACGCGGGCTACAACATTTGGGTTTACAAATGTAACAATTAAATTGAATATAGCAAGACCCTTTTTTCTAGAATAGGACCCGGGCTGCTTCAATTGGTTCTTGAGAAAACCTTAGTGTTATTTCCATCACATCTTCCACAATTCTTCTCTCGAAATCTCTGAAAAATATCACTTCCGGGAATAAAACACTTATCACATCAAATTTATTCTAAAACAATATATAAAAACACATGACGATGGGAAGACCCAAATATTACTTGCATCCTAGGACCATTAGCTTGTCTTCAACGATAAGAACTTTTGGTCTATGCCATAATAAACAAAATGTAAGGGGAAAAAAAGTCAGCAACAGAATGTAGTGATACACTCATTATGTCTCCAATTTTTACAACAGTATTCCATCATCACGATTTAGGTCAGGCCTCAGCTGCTAAAGTTTTAATCACTGTTTACGCTATGTTGCTACAAGGTACTTCCAATAAATTGGGTATGAACACATGTTGAGTTAGCAAAAGTTGAAATGTTTTTCCAATTACCATAATCATCAATCAAGTATGCAATATGTCGTGTAATGATATGTTACAAACCATACCTGCGTGGAGTTCTTCATAAGTAGATTAGACAGTAACTTCCTATTCTCGGCAATTGATCCTCTCAACTGATTCACTGAGTAATGTAAACTGAGTAATTGACAATAAGCAAATGCAATATAATGGACTTCATATAATGGGACAGTTGGTGTAAATGTGTAACAAAGAAAGAGGGATCATAAGTTAATTTTGTAACTATAAAAAGCTTTATGAAGTAACATAAGACATTCTGGAGATACGCACTGGCACAGCCATGTCATCATTCAGGTTCGAAATGCAAGATCGGACTCAATCATCTTCAAAGAGATTAAACTTAAATAACCATATAAACGTGTTCTTTAGTTTTGTAATGTACTAAACCCCAAACTTTGATTGACAAAAACGAATAAACATAAACTCAAAGTAAACAAAACAACACCAAATAATCAACCAAATGTCTAGAAGTGTCAGAATTTCCTACTGATATGTACGACCATATGTGTACACGTGTATGCCAAATATTTTGAAAATATTATATGGCGATGTCATGATTGGCCAACTTTATAAGTTTAAATAATATATACCAGTAACTTGCACATTTAACTGTTGACATCATTCATAAATATTATATTCTTTTTATATGCACATATAGCCCAATGCACCAAATTAAAAGAAGAATGGAATTGGTCCCTCCAAAACAGAGCTAAAGCAAGTTATCTGCCCATATAGCCAAATGAATAAACCTATTACCATCAACCCCATTAATAAACCTATTACCATTAATAATAATAATAATAATAATAATAATAATAATAATAATAATAATAATAATAATAATAATAATAATAATAATAATAATAATATACCAATAGAGAACTTCAAGGAAAGAAATCATAAATCTAAGAAAACTCAGCATAAATAATAAAAAACAGAAGTAATATGTTACATAACCTATCAAATACAAATAACTTTTAGAGCAACATGCTGACATTTCTAAGTCTTTGATGCAAGCAAGAAAATATTAACTATAAGCTCATACCTTTCTTTGTCTCAGATGCCCGATGATGGCTGCTGTCATTTTACTTCTGGTGTATACTTCAATTGTCATTCTAACTATATATGATGATATCGCCAGCTTTGACCCATTTAGCTATAAATACATCTATTTGGGGTATATTTAATCATGACACGTAAAACATATAAAAAGAATTGATAAGAAAGTGGAAATTGTCGCATGTGTTAGACAAGTCAAATATGACGAAGGCTCACAAAATGTACTTTCACTACATAAAACCTCAATAAAAACTTACACTAAATAAATAATTATTTATATAATATAACTTATGCGATCAAATTTGCACAACTTTCTCATATGGCCATATGTGAATTAGATAAAAAATGACAGAGGAAGTCTAAAGAGATGTTATCATTGCCAATATAGTTAATGTTATGGCCCAATATAGATAAAAAAAATAACACGAAGCTACCCATTCACAAGTGAATGGGTCATAATTGCCACCTATTAAAACTATACCAATGCTAAAATAAAAGATTCAAGTCTTCATCGTTAAGTACTCAAATCAATAGGCTTTTAGATATTATAACGGCTATTTATGATACTATTGAATCATTTACATTATTTAACATTCCCAAATCATACCATTACAACTTATGCTTACCATGTTGGAATACCTAATCATTTAAGCTATATTTTGATACCAACACTATTATAAGTATAACTACTTTAAACTGATGTGTCGTGGATCACGAATCGCAACTAAGACTAGAATAACTTGTGCGGAATACAAGCTAATCAACAAGATATGAATTAGAGAACAAGAAGTATTCGATTAAATTGCTTTTGTATTTCACCACCAAAATCACAGAGAGAAACTGTGAGTACATGTACAAAAGACTTAGCTTACAAAATGAAACAACTAATCTATTTATAGACTAGCTCAAGTAAGCCATGCGACAATACTTAAATGACTTGACCTGGTCAACTCCGACAATGCCATTGTCGGAGTGACCATTACATCCGACAATAAGCTAATCACGGACTGATCTATTGTCGCAACACCAAAACACTTAGACAGATTACAAAAATTAAAATCAAGCGTTAGACATTTTGCTCCAACATAAACTGTAATAGATAAGTAATAATTAAAGTTACTCCTACCCATCAAACTTCGCGCAAAAAACATTCGAATTCAGAACCAATGAGGAAAAAAAAAACTGAAAGTGAAACAACCTGTTTACCCACACGAAACAACAATTTTAGCACCAACCACTTACTTTCTTTGTGTTCATTGTGCACCTTCCGTTTTGCATTTCCGTAATCTACATATATAGAAACAACAGTCACTGATTTAATTATTAAAAAACTAACAAACACCACATAAGAATGTTGAAAGAAAAAAACACATAGCAAAGGTTTTAACAAAATGCTTTTCTAAGATGCCATCATGTACATCTTAGCACAAACACCAAGTGTCTATGTTGTTGCAAACCCAAAATCCCAACCCCTTTTAAGAGCAAACGTAAATCTCCAAACATGATGATTTAAAGTTAACTAATTCCCCAACTTATGTTGAAATGCATACATATGGAATGGATCAAATTTGTTTTCATAATTCATCAGTATAGTTAATACACTTGGTTCCATATCGGCCATCTCGGAGATCAAATCTTCCATCAAATCAACCATATGAACATAGCAATATCAATATTTTTTAACTTATATACGTACGACTAAAACTTTCAGCAATCTCATCAAAGACAGCCGACACCCTTACATCCATCATGTTGTCCCTTGAACAGTGCAACACCAATTTTGTGCCGAGCAACACTGATCGAACTACGACCACTTACAACATCAGCAGTTGTAGCCCCAAAGCTAGCAATAAAAAGGACAAGCTAATTAAACAACAACAAACAAAATCAAACAAACACCAAATAGAATCAAGTAAAATCACAAATCAAGTATCCAGATGTAGCAATTAAAACTTTACCTAGCATTCTACCATTCACTTCCTACATCCAAAGCTTAGAGCAAGATCTGTCATTAATGTTGCTACATATATTGATATACATTGAAATAAAAGACGATGAGATAAATATAAAATGCATAAATCATAAGAGAATTTCAAAAGTGCACCAAAGGATCAAAAAACATCAAATATGATTGAACAAAATATACGTATTTTTTGTGAGCAACAATTAAAGTGGATAACACATATCTATAATAATCATTGCTCACCGATTATGACAATCACAGACCTTTTAATCATTGATCAAGAATCCAACATGATCAAAATCATCATCGTTTCTTCCTGAACGTGACAGAGTCATGAAAAACAAAACAAAACCATAATATTTCACAATACAATGTTAAAAAATGAGTGTTACAGCTAAATTATCTAGTAAATATTTTGTCTTCATAGTGAAATAACCATTTAACTCATCTGTTGATAGAAACCAACAAACACTTTCAGTAGATCGTATCATAATATATACGTTTAAAAAATATATGTAATTATGTACAAATATATACAGTACTGTATCCACTAAAGATTACTAACCTTGAAAGCTTGTAGTGCTTTAAAACCCATTAACTATAAAGTGCTTCAACCAATGTTTTTTTTCCCCAGCTAAATCTATAGCCTTTTCAACAAACTTCGCAGCAACTCTGGTTTAGACATAAATAAAATCAAACAAATACGATGTGACACCCCGCAATTTCGACATAATTATAAGCGTTAATTGCACGCATTTTTAGGCTAATTCCCTACTTTGAGTGAATTCACAACAATTTTAGAGATAAGTCTAGCAAAGCCCAACTAGTTAATACAAGTGGTATTACATTTCGTAAGTAGTCGTCATTACGCACGAAACATTTGGAACAAACGCGACAAAAATATACGATTGTTGGCGAATAAAATTATTTGATAATATGGAATTATTAAATAACAATAACATTTATTAAATATCATGTCGATAATATTTACAAAGTATTTCGTATCATACAAAATGTAATCCGCGCAACCAGACATATACGTAAAACTGAAATAAAACAAAGTTAAAAATTTTATAACTCAACTAAATTATTTTTATAAAATAACTCAACTGAAAATATATTCGAATATGTATTTAAAAATTTATCGTTTTAAAATAATGTTAACATTTAACGACCGGGTAAACGAACACGGGTCAAATACCTCAAATTGGGACAAAAATCCCCTCCTTTTTTATTACAAAAAAATCAGCCAAACCACCCCCACCCCAACCCCACTTTCCTTTCATTTTCATTTTTCAAAAAAACAAACACACATCTCTCTCTACACCATCACCTCCACCGCCCACTTCCACCGCCGAAACCACCACCAAATGACCTCCATTCACCTCGCTCATTTGGAGAAAAGTGACCACAACAACGAGCTCTACATTTTCATCTTTTCGGATTTATCTCGCGACAACTTTGTAATATCCCGACATTTCCGAAAACTCTTAGATTTTATTATCTCTTTTGATATTTCATGTTTATAATACTTAGTACATCATGTTTTAGCATTTTATTCAACTGATTATGTCTAAAATCTAACCAAAAACTCGTTTTTCCAAACCGATTCTCGAACAGTTGTAAGTGACGCATCAAGCCCAAAAACAGTGTTGCGACACTTAAGTGACGCATTAAGTGTCGCATAAAACCCTCTTTTCGCGTCACTTCCCTAAGTGACGCCAAAAACCCTCTTTTTGCGGCACTTCGTTAAGTGTCGGTAAACCGACACTCCCTGCGGCACTAACCTAAGTGACGCCTAAAATTCGATTTTTCCTTGTCCGACACTACCAACAAGTGACGCATAAAACTATTAAACGTTAATAGCGACACTTACTCAGTGACGTTACCCTAAGGCGAGTGACGCCTCAAGTGTCGCTAAAAACAGCAGGTTTATAACTACTTTCTCATTAAGTGTGGAACTTAACTGGGAACGAATATTTACATACAATACGATACACGAACTTTACGAACACTACAAACACGCTTACATTATTGAATTTGTGATTTCAAACTATCACCAACGAGTCGTATACATTTTCACAACTATGAAATACAAACGTAAACATTGAACGAACGCGTTGGACATAATTTGGTTGTACGAACACTAGCATGGATGGTCGACTTAGACATCCACATACTTATTAAATCTCATACGTTTAGGGCGTTAGGAAATTTCGGACTAGACTTGGGCTTTAGGCTTTGCTAGCACTCAAACATACTTAACTCAACAGGTGAGTTCACAGCCCCTACTTTTACTGCTTCACTACTTTTGAACAGGGGTGGAAAACATAGTCAACTCTTTTGCTACGGGTGCAAACTTTTATACAACTGATTTGATGTGAACAATATAAACTGTTTATGACTGTGGTCAAATTGTTACAACTTTTGTTTATGAAATAGTACTTCATACGAAAACTAAATTGGAACTCGCTGGAGAACGACCAGCTACACATTTTCGCCAACTATCTTTTATGAAACAGCACTTTCATAAACATACACAGAAAGTCCCTACGACTTGGGCAAACATACACAAAAAGTCCCTACGACTTGGGCAAACATACACAGAAAGTCCCTACGACTTGGGCAAACATACACCAGTAGTCCCTACGACTTGGGCAAACATACACAGAAAGTCCCTACGACTTGGGCAATCACATATAGAAAGTCCCTACTTCTTGGGTATATATTGTTAGGTCGTATTTCTTGGATAAACATTTTCATCCCTAATTATTGGGCAAACATTGATAGGTCCTACTTCTTGGACAAAACTTTTCAAACGATACCTTTGGGCGACATCCCAAACGAAACTTCACGTTGACAAACTTCACTTAAATTGCTATGGAAAAACGTTACAAACATATTGATTGATTAAACTTTACTCGCAAACATAAAACCTGTGAATTCACTCAACCTCGTTGTTGACTTTTACTATGTTTTTCAGGGAATTAGCTGCACGTAAGATCCGCCTGCATACCTGGACATAGGCGACCCACGAAGGAATAGGATGCCAACTTTTGACAACTGGATTTCTTTTATATAACTAAAACTGTTTAGTCATATTTACGAAATCTACTTTTGTACAACTTAACTACTTTTATAATTGTACAATTCAATGAATTGTAAAACTTTGTAACTATTACTATTGGCATCTGAATATATATATATGTTATGTTGTAATCATATGCTCTGACATGTATGCATGTACCTTGTATACGTGGCACCCCCAGCTTATACCAATGCTTCCGCTAATCTAAATCAACGAATTTGGGGGTGTTACATATGACCCAAAATATGTAACAACCGCCAAATTAGGACTAGTATTTAGTGCCTAATTCTATGATTTATACATGTAATTAGTTCTGTGTTAGGCTAATTAATGTACCAAAAGATATATTGATGAATATATACGATTATGCGATTTGACTAAATCGTACGCAATTTAAATCGAATGTAATTCGTTTCAAGTAAATACGGACGTTGGTGAACGATTTTATTAAATAATATATTATTATTTAATACCACTATTATATCCAAAATATTATTTTGATAATATTTCATATTCATTTCGTATAATACAATTAACAATTTACGCGATTAAAAATGTAACCGCGCAAACAAAACGAAAATAAATTAAAGTTATATTTTATAACCCTAATATTAAGTATTTTGATAAAATACTTCAACTAAATTATTGAGTAATTAATTTCATTTTAAAACGTATAATTTAATGTTTTAAATAATTATTTAACGTTTAAATAATCGGGAAAACGAACACCGCACAGAGCGCGATTACACGGAGCAAAAAGTGGAGACCCACACCTCGGTGGGCCCCACCGATTTTCAGCCAAGAAAAGGGGTGAGGTCACCACCTCCCCACCCCATTTTTCCCTTTTTCTCTTTCTCTTCTTATCTCTTTCTTTTCTTTTTCTCTCAAAACCCACAAACCACCATCATCGAAAATCACCATATAACAACACTAAACGACCTTAAATCTCGAAGCCCTTTGGAGAAAAAGAATCACCACGCGACGATCTACACTTCTATCTTTTCGATATTTCATTTCGACACTTTGTAAGTTTCCGACAAAATCCCGAAACCTCTCGATTCTTAGTGTTTTTACTTGTTTGTTGTTTATAATAACTGGTAATGTCCATATAAGGGTTGGGTAAAAGAATCGGACCAAGTGGTCGCCGGAAAATCCGTTTTTGGCTCAAAATCCGTCAAACAGTCAGAAGTGTCGCAAAGACGACCAGTATAGCGTCACTTCGTGCGTCACTTAAGTGACGCATTGAGTGTCGCTAAAAGCCCTAATTTTGCGTCACTTGCCTAAGTGCCGCATAAAACCCCTTTTTCCCGACACTTGCTTAAGTGCCGCAAATTCAATACCCGTCACTTTGAACCGACACTTATAGTGTCACTTGTCTAAGTGACGCCTACAATCGAGAACTGATTTCACCCGTCACTAACCTTAGTGACTCATGACACTTGTACCGACACTTACAACCGACACGTCCTTAAGTGACGCACTCTATGCGTCACTTGCACAAGTGACGCCATAAATCAGAATCCGTCATTTCATGCGACACTTCCTGAGTGTCGCCTAAGCCCTAAGTGTCGCTATAAGTGACGCATAAACCAAAGGTTTCAAACCAATTTTTACTAAGTGTTGAGACCCAAAATTATCACTTGATTTCACCCAAATTAAATTCCAGATGCGTTTTTCACCAAAGCAATTTAGTAGAAATAAAAAATTTTCGAGCTGACTTGGCATCTCGACCCCAACCAGGGGCCAGTCCCTTGGACCCCGCCAGGGGTTGCCACCCCTGGAACCCCGCTTACCAGGGGCGCTGCCCCCGGACCCCCGTCACCTAAAGCGTATAACCACTTTTAAGTATAACTATTTGAAATCAAAATGATAATGTTAAGATTTCTACTACAACTAATCACCAACGGGCCAACCATGATTTCTAAGAACAAACGGTAACGAACCAACATTGGACATAACGAGTTGTGTAGACAACTAGCCTAAATGGTCTTGCGGGACATCTACTTACTTAACCTTATATGTTTAGGCATTTAAAGGTTACGGGTTCGGAGAACCTACCCACTACTCACTGTTTGCTACTGCTTACTACCTGACTCATGTGAGTCTTACAGCCCCACTTTTACTGTTTTACATACGGGGTGAGATACAATGCTTACTTTTCTTGAACACAAGTACGAAACTTACATTTTACGGGATTGCATGAGTTTACTTACAAACAGAAGTCTCTCCATCATATATCGTTAGTTATGGACTTAAGCGCGAACACTAGTTAATGGATCCATTAGGGAAATGACCCTCCCCGCCCGGGTAGTAGCGCTACCACGAACCGTACTGTATAAACGGGCGACTATTATTCGTTACTTATGCTTGCTCAGTTACGAGCATGTCACGGGAGCAACTTATTACTTACGGGTTAAGCTTCGATTATAAGCCTCATGGCAACGGTATAACTTACTTATTTTACATTTGCAGGATTGCAAATACTTAATTTACGCCTACGGGCACTACTGATGAAATCTTGTGTTCAAAAACTATTATTACATACAAACCTGTGAGATTCACCAACATTCGTGTTGACCTTTTAGCATGTATTCTCAGGTACACTTACGGAGTAGGATTACTCCCGGACTATGTACAATTAAACAAAGATGATGGAAGACCTGAAAGGGGTTATATTGGAGAAGGAATGCACTAGTTGACTCTGATTGTTTTGTGCTAGACACCCTAGGTTATTATATGTACTGTAGGTATATATGAATAGGCCTTATATGTGTACTACTTCTATGCTATTATATATGTATGTATATATAAGCATCAATCGATAATACACTCACTAATACACGTACCACTGGAAACGCCAAGTATGGCCTTTATAACAATTACCTAATACAACTAATGAGACTTGTTCTCATATACTACCACTTACTCGTTTATACACGCGCAATCATTTATAACACATTCCGATGTATCGTCATATACACGCGAAAAGGCACATCGCCATCTTTCTCACCATCACGATTCGACACTTTCTCCACACGCATGCGTATGAGAACATCATACTATTCGCCGAACCTCTGGAAGGAGGCATAAGCATTACCTATGGGAATAGGGACCCACGTACGCTAATCGTTCATGAAATTAAAACCCACAACGACGTTACTACAAATAATTTATTCAAAAGAGATCTACTTGAAGAATTCAAATTCTGAAAACAAACCAACAAATTTCTCATTTTATGAGGAATCGTTACCAAGGCGCGTCACATTTATTTCTCTCACATTATCTTCACTCGCCCTCATCGTCAGGCAGACGATCACTATATAACTTGGTCAACCGCAACACTCGCATCTTGGGATGTTGTTCCAATAAGTAAAACCCGACTGTCGTGTGACAACTATAGGTAAACGATTTGTCTACAATTACTATATTACCATAGGGTGATCCACTGGTTTAACACGATACTATAATTGTACTTACTGATTATATGCATACACTTTTGGGCACGTAATGCCAAAAACGATTACTACTGCATGTACGCTAGATATAGGTACATGTACATTTATATGCATACTTGATGATACTACTGGGCACATTGTGCTACTTTCGGGCTCGATAAGCTACTTCCTGGCACTAGGTGCTACTTTCGAAATACATGTAGACTTCTTAGAGTTACATGTACACTTTATATGTATATACGATTATTCTACTGGGCACGAGGTGCCAGACTCGACTACTTTATACATGTATACTTGTTATAGTTACGTGTACACATCATATACATACTTGAATTCACTACTGGGCACGAAGTGCCACACTCGATTACTTTACGAATGTACACTTGCTGTAGGCACTTGTACACTTGTATGCATGCACGACTACTTTACTGGGCACGAGGTGCCACACTTGACTACTACTTGCATGTACGCTATTCTATAGGTACACGTACACACCCGATTACATTACTGTGCTATTAGCACTGCGTTACAGTACGTGACTACACACTGATTTATTAGGATTACACCTACAGTACGCTAGTACTGCACTATTGTCTGTTGGACTAGTTATAATAACCTAGTCTTAGTTGACTACACTGAAAACTCGCGTGAACTGTTCACGGCATGACGAACCCAAAAAGTCCGAGGACTTTCGAACACATACTTTAAGGAATTCCCGAAATCCCATCATTGTACATCATTGATGGTCACTTTGCACGATTGTGTGACACTCCCCTATGTATGCCACTGTGATAATCATAATCTTTGAATAAAGATCTCACCGTTTGTTATTTCATCCTTATTTAAGAACCATGCCGCCTAAACAACGAACATACACTCAAGCTGAGCTTGATCAAATTGCTGAACAAAGAGTGGCTAATGCTTTAGCTACTCGAAACCGAGCGCGACCCTGCACCTATAAGGAATTCCTGAACTGTAACCCGCCAAACTTCGTTGGTACTGATGGAGCTGCCGGATTAATTAGATGGATCGAGATAATGGAATCTGTATTCCACATTTGCAACTGCCCCGATGACTACAAAGTTAAATACTCTACCTACACCCTCCAAGATAATGCCCTTACCTGGTGGAATTTCTACGCCCAAACTGTAGGGATCGACACCGCTCACAAACTTCCTTGGGAGGAACTGAAACAACTAATGAGGGACGAGTATTGTCCCAGTGAGGAATTACACAAACTCGATGATGAACTTTGGCACCTCACTGTAAAAGACAACGACATCATGACATACACCAACCGTTTTCACCAACTCGCACTTCTTTGCCTAACCTTGGTGAACCCTGAACACCAACGAATCGAAAGGTACATCGGAGGACTTCCGTTACAAATTGAGGGAATGGTCATCGCCTCTAAACCCGCCACTATTCACGATGCTGTTCGCATGGCCCATAAGCTAATGGCACAGGTGGTTCGACGCGGAACACCTGCAACTGAAAACCGACAAGGAAAATGGAACGGAGATTCCAGCACTAGTCATGGCCCAACTAATCAACCCGAACCCTTGAGGTCCTACACTACCGAACCCAAAGAACAACGAGGCTATGCGGGTAATAAACCATTCTGTTACGATTGTAAACGTCATCATGATGGTTCATGTGGTTTACCCTGTGAAAGATGCCAACGATACGGACACAAAATCTGGGATTGCAGAGTTCCCGCCAATCCCGACTCACAAAGGATATGCTTTAAATGTAGTGAACCCGGACATTACAAGAAAGATTGCCCAAAACGGAAACGGAAAATACACCTGATCGGCTCCGAGTGAACCGAACAAATCTTCGACAATAACGTGGGTACATCCTTCCTCGAAAACATAACCCTTCGATTTTAGTTACACTAGATGTGTACTTCTTACCTTCGATATCACCTTTATCGACTTATTGCCGAGTGCATCATAGGGTTAGTTGGCCTAGGTCTACGTAAAACCCGAAGTTTGCTTTCAGCAGACTGATTAACTGAACGTTCACCAATCGCATAGTTCCGATAGGACTACTCTCTAAACGGTCACCGTGCGACAATTATCTAGTCCTGAATGGACTAAAATTTTAACGGTTACCTAGTAATCACGACTTAATCATACCTTGAGCAAATAACATAGTCAGAATGTCACTACCATAATAAACTGCGACACAGTCATGGATTGACTGCTTTTCAACCCCGTCATAGACATGATATGTCTACAATATATTCGACCAACCTTTCTTGCGTACATGTCTCCCCAGACTCCACGCGACCACGACTTCACAAGAAATTTCGGGACGAAATTTTCTTAACAGGGGGAGAATGTAACACCCGGTCAAAAAGGTCAAATTTCGCGCCCAATTTGAACTTCAAATTATCGTACTTAGTACGCACTTAAAAATCAAAGTTACTCCCTCCGTCCCATCAGAAATGTCCACTATTGACTTTTCAGAGTCTTTCTTTTTCAACTTTGACCTTAAATATTTTTGTTTGTGTTATATATTACATGATGAAAATTATATCAATGAAAATACATTAAAGACCCAATTCATTCATATAGTTTGCATCAAATATTATATAACACAAATAAAAATATTCAAGGTCAAAGTTGTAAAAGAAGGACTTTCAAAAGTCAATAGTGGACATTTCTGATGGGACGGAGGTAGTATATTATTATAACTCGGATGAAGTATTTTTATAAAATACTTTAATTGAAAATATATATATACGAATTTGTATTAACAAAATTGTGATTTAAAAATAATTAAATTATATTACGATCGGGTACAAAAACACGGGTATTTTGTACTGCGAATTGGGGACTACCAACCCCCACAAAAGTGAGGGCCGACCTCCCTCCTCTCCCCATTTTCTTCTTCTCATTTCTTTCTCACCAAACACACCTCCATCTATCTCTCTCCCTCTCTACCTCACGGATCCACCACCACCACCATCATCATTTTCGAAATCAACAACAACAACAACAACAAGATCAGCAGCAACAGCTCACCATCATCACAATCTTCATCTCCTTCATCATCGATCTCGGTTTCATCATCACCATACCCATTTTCGGTTCCATTTTTGATTTGGTAAGAAAACCTCCGATTTCCACTTAAATTTGTGTTTATATCACTTATATTATCATGTATAAACTGATTATGTCCAAAAACAACTCAAAAATGTGTTTTTGAAACCAAAAATACGAACAGCTCGTCGAACGAGCCGAGCCGAGCAGCGAACGTAGCCGAGATGCGAGTCGAACCGAGCAGTGAACTGAGACTAGCTGCGAGTCGAACCGAGCAGCGAACCGAGCCTAGCTGTGAGTCGAACCGAGTAACAAACCGAGCTGAGATTGCGAGTCGAGTAGAGATACGAACCGAATCGAGTAGCGAGCCGAGTCGAGCTTCGAGCCGAGTCGAGCTACCTGAACTGACTTGGTCTGCGAAATGAGTTTTTGCCCAACGATTCGACTTTCGCGTAACAACAACTACACTTTTTACAACGATGACTTACGTACAAAAATTATATTTTTTGTAAAATAGACAACGAAACGATTTTAATAATGATTTAATTGAGAATTATCATTATTACAAACTGCCACAAACGGACCGTACACAATTCTAAAACTAAACAACAGAAGTTTACTTTCACAACACGTTTAGTTAAACCGATTAGTATCTTACTCATATAACCTCACGTGTCTAGGGCACTAGGAGGTTACCATTAGGACAACACACGTATCGTAGGATCGCTGACAACTCACAGGTGAGTTCATAGCCCCACTCTTTCATCTGTTTTACTGTTTTCGGGGTGAGACGCATGCACAACTACTGTTTTGGAATTATAATAATAAACTTTTATAATTCACACTTAACTATATTACTACTACGTAATACAAATGTGTAATACTTAGGAATTACACCCACTATATTGTCGTAGGACTATATCATAGCTTAACCTGGATAGGTTACCACTGTACACTACCTCGTTGTTGAAATACAACTACCCTTACATAACAGCTCAGGTTATCATTTTACTTTGGCCATATTGTCGCGGGACAATATCAGTAAATACATTAAAACTGGTTAGTTCTACTTACATTGGAAAACAACTAGACTTCGCATAGGATTAGTTCTCCTTTATAGGAACTAAGACTGCCTATACACTCCAGGATTTCTCGAATGGACTTGTACCTAACCGAACATTTACCATAATCCTCAATATGCTTACTTGGCTGAGGCTAGGAGTATACGTTAGTAACGTACGTTAGTATAGATTCCTTATACTAATACAAAACAACTAGGTGATGATTAATCATACCTAGGCTTATGGTGATATACTTAATATCTAAGTATTGTATATACATATTTAGATACGTTAAACTACTTTCATGCACGGCATGATACTCTATTAGACGTGTTTGTTGATTGACATATATATACATACACATACTTGTACACTATCTCGAGCATGTGGTGCTACCTACTACTTACTTATGTATATTGATATACATACGCTGATACAAACACGGTTACTCTAAGTCGGGCATGTCGTAGTACTGCCGGCTCTCAATTACTAAGTCGGGCATGTCGTAATACTGCCGACTCTCATTTACTGAGTCGGGCATGTCGTAGTACTTCCGACTCTCATTTACATACGTTGCGTGGGAGCAATGTTGTTCGAGATCACGGTAAAGTGATTCAAAACGAGATCACGGTAGATGATTCAGTGATTCAAAACGATATCGTGGTAAAGCGATACAAAACACGGGATCTGCGAGATTACACTCGAGATTATTGTTGGAGCAACGGATCGGCGAGCTTACACTCGAGATCGTTGGCTCAAACACGGGATCTGCGGGCTTACGCTCGAGATTCATGCATATCAACGGATCTGCGAGATTACACTTGAGGTCGTTGATGGAGCAACGGATCGGCGAGCTTACACTCGAGATCGTTGGCTCGGTATTCGGATAAATACTTATTGCGGGACCACACTTATACGTTGCTGGAGGCAACACCCTAGGCCAAGTGGCACGTTAGCACCTTACTATTGAATAAGTAATATTATTACTTGTTATTATATAACGTGGTCATACGCATACTTGATTTGTACTTAGGCATGTAGTGCCTCACATCTGTAGACTTACTTATACCTGATAGGTATTTAGGCATGGACTGCCGCTTTCTCTATGTACATAGGTACACACCACGGTTACTTAGGTATTAGATACCTCGTTAGACGTATACACAGTGATGTTACAACTTTATAACAATACAAAGCAAGATCATAGTTTTTGAACTACTTTTAAACATACAAGGTTTATACTATTGTTTTCAACTAACGTACCTATGAATTCACCAGCTTTATAGCTGACTCGTTTTAGCATGTGTTCACAGGTGCCCAGCAGGATTAGGATTGCTACAAGATTATGTTAGCTCGAGTCGCATGTTTTCAAACATTTGGGACTACTTTGCATAACTTTTGTATTTCTACTTATGTATTGGGACACATTTTGCGAACTCGCAAACATTGAAAAACTATTATTTTGGCAATGTAATAACTGTATTTTCAAACGTCTCATTTAGAGTCGTTCATTATTTACCTTTGTGCTTGTGATGTTTGATTTGGTAACACCCGACCCGACCGCTTCCGCAACCCGAAATTTGGGGGTGTTACAGAATGCTTAATACATGATTTAGGGAAAGGCACACAATTGACTGATCATCTTGTGACATTGAAACCAGTGTTTTATGTTGGCCCCTAGATTGTAGGAATTAGTTGGACCCGAAACGTTGGCTAGTTCACATTCGACTTAGTATTCATTGAAGAATTTGGTATTAAGTTGATCTAAAAGAATCACAATTAGATAATCAATACGTAATAAATCGGGAAATATGAATCTAAGTGACATTAATTATACAATTACTTATTCCTTCCAATTAGGGTTTATTATTATTATTTATTTATTATTTTAATTTAAGTTTTATTTAAGTTTGTTTATTTTAATTAAATGTTTTCTAAACAAATGTTCGCACGGAACTAAAACGCTCCCATATTTACTGCTTTCTAGTTAATTGTTAATTTCTATTTTAAATATTCCACCATTCCCTGTGTTCGAATCTGACTTACCAAATCTATATTTACAATTGATCGGGTATTCTTGCCTGGTTGCTTGAAAGTATTTATTAGGTATTTCTATTTATAAATTATAAAACAAGACGCGCTTTCATAAGCGACATCAATATATATATATATATATATATATATATATATATATATATATATATATATATATATATATATATATATATATATATCGTTTATATGTATTTAAATACTACATAATACAAATATTATACACTACATTAATATTAATATAAAAGAAATTACACAGTACATAATAACAAGTAAAGATACTAAATATTTTGGTCCCTGCATAGTATACTTAAGATTATAGATGTAAACAATAATAATTTAATTTAATGCAATATATTAATATTATATATATCTTAGGTCACAGGCACTATCGGAATGCATATAATAATGAAAATAAATGTAGTATTGGGCTCACCATACCGTTTTAAGATGCATGTGTACAAAGAGGAACGGATGTTTAAACATTTTAATAGTTGGTAGGTTTACAATGCAATTGTACGCTGACTCATCACAACTCCCTCTCTATTACACTTTGCACATAAGAGCATTGAAACTATTACACTTTGCCACATAAGAGCATCGGAGATGCTCTTACAGTGATGTTACATTGTGCCTCTTGTATAATTTTAAACTCAAGTAAATATATATAACCATAGACTTAAAGGGATGCCATGATGTTTAGTCGTTGACTGAAAAGGCATATACAGTAGAAGGTACGGAATACTCTGTTGGCTCTATTTAAAGCGGAAACATTGTAGACAGCTGTTTCAGTGAAAAAAATATTTTATACGGTAAATTATTTATATTATTAAGATTAATTTTAGTATTTGCACCCTTAAAAATTAAAAATTAAAATTTTGTATACAATTAAGGGTGTGATTCTGAGAAGCAGAGTGTTTTTTGACGGCAGAGAGAGCAGACTTTTAACCAATTAAAAATTGACACGTGTAGTCGTGGTCCCCGCCTGTCAGACCATCGGTATCTATTTTGCAATTTCGATAAAGTTGTGAACCTACCCTAACTGCCCGAATATGCAAAATGCAATGCAAAATAATAAGCTGCAGTGAAAATTTCACTAATATCATATTGTTTATTACAAAACAAATATTATTTTCTAAACTTTCTAATTTTACTAATACATCATTTCAATAATTTAAAAAGATACAAATGCTTCATTTTCAGCATGCATTGTAATAATGATTTCTTCTTTTCGATCAACTTCAAGCTTAACCGCCTTCGATTTGGTAGATTTCTTCATTGCACTTTTCTTAAAGTTTTACCTATAAAATGAATAACAACTGTAATGCAACTTACAGTGAAACCAAGCTATATAAACACATAATAATGCTAAAAGAAAACTTAAAATGCAGTAAAAATATATAAAGTGCAGCAAACAAGTACTAGTAAAATTTTGAATTCAAGTATAAAATCAAGTTGCATAAACACACACAAAAATGCTAAAAAACACAAAATGCAGTAAAAAAAAAAAACTTAAAATGCAGCGGATTTCATCATATTTAAAAAGTAGAGAAAACGTAAAATGCAGTTATAGAAACGTAAAATGTAGTAGTACGAACGTAAAATGTAGTCAATGTTTTCAGATTTAAAAAAGGAAGACGAAACGTAAAATGCAGCCGATGTTTTCAGATCTAGTTTTTAGATCTAGATCTGAAAAAGTAGATCTAGATCTACTTTTTCCAACAAATCTAGTAACAGAAAACATGATATACGAAAAGTAGATCTACAATATGGAAAGTAGATCTACACCGATCTTAACCTTAACGGCATTTTCACATTCAACTTTAACGACACATTCTGTCCTTTCTCTTGCTTCACCAAACGCGTGAACATCACGTCACAACACAATATCTGATCCATTCAACGTCGTTTGAATCACCGTCACATTATTCGTTTTCTGCTCAAATACCGGTAACTCTCCATTACATAAATCAATATCATCGTAATATACATTAACCAAACTCCCTTTTCCTGCGTAAAACAACGTTATCTTATCGTTAGGGTTTTTGAATCGAATTGCGACGGTTAACAACGGCGATACTGACGCCGATGACGTCAAATTGATCCCGATAACATAAATGACGATGAAGGTGAAGGTTTTGGTGGCGGTGAAAGTGGACGGTGGTGGTGGTGGTGGCGGCTGAGAAGTGGTGGTGGCGACGGAGAAGGTGGTGGTGGCGCCGTAGAAAGTGGTGGTAGCAGTGAAAGGTGGTGGTGGTGGTGTTAGAGGTGAATGTGTTGGTTGTGGTGGTGGTTGTGTGTGTGTGAATTTAGTGTGAAAAAATAGAGGATTTGTGTATTGTGTGTGAAAAGAGACAGAGAGAGGATGAGATGAAAAAATGAGTTGACCTTGTATCTGCCCATGTTTAACCCCTAAAAATTCTTTTTACATAAATTGCATTCAGGTCCCTCCGACAAAAGAGTTTGCAAACACATCCTCGCATGATGTGGCATCATCTGAAGCGTTAAATCTTGAATGGAGGGTGGAGATGATGACTGCTTTTCCTGCTCCTCTAAATGGGACATCTCCTCTGATCCCTTTCTTACAATTAAAGGTATTTTTGATATTCTCAAGATAAAAAAATCTGTCTAAGTTAGTCTCCTAAAAAAAATCTAACTCTGTCCCAGCTCAATCCTATGACTCGTATTAATAAATTAATATTGTGAAATCCTACTTAAAAGCTATATTTTGCATTTAAATAGGTAGCGATTTGTACAAACCTTTTTTTATACTACTAGTTTCTTTAGCAAAAAAGGCTTTTTAATGACTTCTCTAACGAATATACATTTCTCAAGTTATTGATCAAGAACTTTGGCACTACTTTATATAGTACATAGGTCTTTTATTTTGGATTTTATAAAAAATATTATTTAGCAACAAAAAATGAGCTGACCTTGTATCTGCCCATGTTTAACCCCTAAAAATTCTTTTTACATAAATTGCATTCAGGTCCCTCCGACAAAAGAGTTTGCAAACACATCCTCGCATGATGTGGCATCATCTGAAGCGTTAAATCTTGAATGGAGGGTGGAGATGATGACTGCTTTTCCAGCTCCTCTAAATGGGACATCTCCTCTGATCCCTTTCTTACAATTAAAGGTATTTTTGATATTCTCAAGATAAAAAAATCTGTCTAAGTTAGTCTCCTAAAAAAAATCTAACTCTGTCCCAGCTCAATCCTATGACTCGTATTAATAAATTAATATTGTGAAATCCTACTTAAAAGCTATATTTTGCATTTAAATAGGTAGCGATTTGTACAAACCTTTTTTTATACTACTAGTTTCTTTAGCAAAAAAGGCTTTTTAATGACTTCTCTAACGAATATACATTTCTCAAGTTATTGATCAAGAACTTTGGCACTACTTTATATAGTACATAGGTCTTTTATTTTGGATTTTATAAAAAATATTATTTAGCAACAAAAAAACGTTACCACGACTTTCTTAGGAAGGCTCTTAATAGAAGTCTCATAATCCGACTCCTTCCTGGAAAAACGACCGGATCACATTATTGTTTAGTGTAGTGATTCGTACACTATTTTTTTCCTACCATTTTCAGTGCCAAACGTGCTTTGGGTGTTAGATATTACTATATAGCAGTGTAAATAACGTTTGATTGTACGGCCAAAAAAAATGCTGGTGCGAATTGCTCACCATTTGTTAAACGGTGGTTTTCACAGTATAACCAATGCTATTAATAGAAGGTAGCAAATCCATAAGATGGAGCAGATGGTGTTAGACCACATAGTTGAATCATTAAAACATAAAGATCTTCATGTACAATCCAAGAAGAAGTTTCTTTCTATCTGTCTTCCCCAATACTGCGCTCTTTTCTCTTTTACAAGTAGCTCTGCAGTTGGTTCACCTCGAACTAGCTTTGATCCATTGCGTCCTCTTTACTGGTTCGCCCAATATCTAGTCGCATTAGATAAATTTCATACCCTTGTTTAGATTCAGATCTAACCTCAAAACTCCATTACAATTGAAATTTCACAAAATACACATTAATTATCCACGTGAGTAAAATCCTTAGATCCCCTTGTACTTTCTTCTTGCTTGTCCCATTTCAATTAATTAACCAACACACACTAAAACAAGTATATGCATCACTAAAAGGGGAAAATCACAAATTTGATCATTTGACCAAACTCATTTAACAAAATAATCCATTGACTTTTGCTTTTAAGAAAGTAATCCACCTTTTCGTGCTACAGTACACGAGAACGGCGCGACACAAAATTAAATCAATTTATTAACAAAAAGTCAAAGTTTTATTATTAATTGAAATGGTAGGAAAACGTTACCACGACTTTCTTAGGAAGGCTCTTAATAGAAGTCTCATAATCCGACTCCTTCCTGGAAAAACGACCGGATCACATTATTGTTTAGTGTAGTGATTCGTACACTATTTTTTTCCTACCATTTTCAGTGCCAAACGTGCTTTGGGTGTTAGATATTACTATATAGCAGTGTAAATAACGTTTGATTGTACGGCCAAAAAAAATGCTGGTGCGAATTGCTCACCATTTGTTAAACGGTGGTTTTCACAGTATAACCAATGCTATTAATAGAAGGTAGCAAATCCATAAGATGGAGCAGATGGTGTTAGACCACATAGTTGAATCATTAAAACATAAAGATCTTCATGTACAATCCAAGAAGAAGTTTCTTTCTATCTGTCTGCCCCAATACTGCGCTCTTTTCTCTTTTACAAGTAGCTCTGCAGTTGGTTCACCTCGAACTAGCTTTGATCCATTGCGTCCTCTTTACTGGTTCGCCCAATATCTAGTCGCATTAGATAAATTTCATACCCTTGTTTAGATTCAGATCTAACCTCAAAACTCCATTACAATTGAAATTTCACAAAATACACATTAATTATCCACGTGAGTAAAATCCTTAGATCCCCTTGTACTTTCTTCTTGCTTGTCCCATTTCAATTAATTAACCAACACACACTAAAACAAGTATATGCATCACTAAAAGGGGAAAATCACAAATTTGATCATTTGACCAAACTCATTTAACAAAATAATCCATTGACTTTTGCTTTTAAGAAAGTAATCCACCTTTTCGTGCTACAGTACACGAGAACGGCGCGACACAAAATTAAATCAATTTATTAACAAAAAGTCAAAGTTTTATTATTAATTGAAATGGTAGGAAAACGTTACCACGACTTTCTTAGGAAGGCTCTTAATAGAAGTCTCATAATCCGACTCCTTCCTGGAAAAACGACCGGATCACATTATTGTTTAGTGTAGTGATTCGTACACTATTTTTTTCCTACCATTTTCAGTGCCAAACGTGCTTTGGGTGTTAGATATTACTATATAGCAGTGTAAATAACGTTTGATTGTACGGCCAAAAAAAATGCTGGTGCGAATTGCTCACCATTTGTTAAACGGTGGTTTTCACAGTATAACCAATGCTATTAATAGAAGGTAGCAAATCCATAAGATGGAGCAGATGGTGTTAGACCACATAGTTGAATCATTAAAACATAAAGATCTTCATGTACAATCCAAGAAGAAGTTTCTTTCTATCTGTCTGCCCCAATACTTCGCTCTTTTCTCTTTTACAAGTAGCTCTGCAGTTGGTTCACCTCGAACTAGCTTTGATCCATTGCGTCCTCTTTACTGGTTCGCCCAATATCTAGTCGCATTAGATAAATTTCATACCCTTGTTTAGATTCAGATCTAACCTCAAAACTCCATTACAATTGAAATTTCACAAAATACACATCAATTATCCACGTGAGTAAAATCCTTAGATCCCCTTGTACTTTCTTCTTGCTCGTCCCATTTCAATTAATTAACCAACACACACTAAAACAAGTATATGCATCACTAAAAGGGGAAAATCACAAATTTGATCATTTGACCAAACTCATTTAACAAAATAATCCATTGACTTTTGCTTTTAAGAAAGTAATCCACCTTTTCGTGCTACAGTACACGAGAACGGCGCGACACAAAATTAAATCAATTTATTAACAAAAAGTCAAAGTTTTATTATTGTTTAAGCCAACCACTCAACACCGCGTGGCAATTTACGCGGAAACAAGTTTGATGGGCGTGAGAACGTGGGGCCAGCGCGACACAAACCAGACCCGTCAACATCAACCAAATTTTATTTAATATATTTTATTTTTCATATTTAATTAACGTAGTATTTCGTTTTTCTTTGATAACTTTTTATATACAATGTATAAAATAATTCCGAATATATATTAATGATCAGTGTAATTTTATCTACATTTCGACATAAATTTTATCGTCATATGTTATGTATTTAACGAAAGCATTTTTTAGTCTCGAAATCAACTTTTTTTATATCAATATGTAGATAAAAATAAAGTGGTCATAGTTGTGTATTTAGATTTATATGTTCCGAAACTAAAAAAATGCTTTCGTTAAATACATCGTTAGATTTATATGTTAGATTTATAATTAAATTAATATTCAATCAAATAAATCAAATATA
Organism: Helichrysum umbraculigerum; assembly: GCA_949592205.1. NCBI lineage: Eukaryota > Viridiplantae > Streptophyta > Magnoliopsida > Asterales > Asteraceae > Helichrysum > Helichrysum umbraculigerum. Next base: position 388,843,185 of record CATIUR010000001.1, read on the forward strand.
TTATTAGATTTATATGTTAGATTTAGTCTCAGAACATATAAATCTAAATACACCACTATGACCAGTTTATTTTTATCTACATTTTGACATAAAAATAGTTGATTTCGAGACTACAAAATGTTTTCGTTAAATACATAACATATGACGATAAAATTTATGTCGAAATGTAGATAAAATTACACTGATCATAAATATATATTCGGAATTATTTTATACATTGTATATAAAAAGTTATCAAAGAAAAACGAAATACTACGTTAATTAAATATGAAAAATAAAATATATTAAATAAAATTTGGTTGATGTTGACGGGTCTTGTTTGTGTCGCGCCGGCCCCACGCTCTTTCACGACCATCAAACTTGTTTTCAAGTAAATTGCCACGTGGTGTTGAGTGGTTGGCTTAAACAATAATAAAACTTTGACTTTTTGTTAATAAATTGATTTAATTTTGTGTCGCGCCGTTCTCGTGTATAGTAGCGTGAAAGGTGGATTACTTTGTTAAAAGCAAAAGTCAATGGATTATTTTGTTAAATGAGTTTGGTCAAAGGATCAAATTTGTGATTTCCCTCACTAAAAGATAGTTTATACAGTAGTTTTCATTTGACCTAATTTTTTTAACTGCTACCTACTTAGACCATTCCCAACCCAAAATGCAATTGACTGAAACTGGCATAGCCATGTCAGCGCCACGTCAGCTTTTTCAGAAAACTGACTGAAACTGACTGACTTCTTCCATCCCTGTTCCATCACTTCATTTTTCTGGGACCCACTGACCAATTTTTTAATCATCTAAAATACAATTATTTAAATAAAACACAATATAACTTAAATAAAACACATTTTATTGAAAATTAAAATTACAACACTTCCTAAAAAATTAAAAGAACAATAAACTTAAAAATAAAAAGTACATTTCCTAAAAAAATAAAAATTACGAGAAATCCTAAAAATTAAAAAGTACGATAATTTAAAAAATACTAGAATTATAAAGTAATCTAATCGGAGCTCGACTCGTCGGTTTCGTTCGCGTTTTCTTGCTCATCTTCGTCCGATTCGTTGTTGCCATATTTGTCTTGGTAGAGTGTCACGACTTCTTTCCTCTCGTTTTTTAGCATTTTAATTTCTTTTTTAGACGCTTTTTTCGGAAGTTTTTTACACAAAACTCAAAGCTTTGTAGGCGGCTTTTTTCATCGCATTTTCCTTAATCATTTTGATTGCTTCCTGTTGCGCGAGAGCGGTTTGCCTGACTGCTTCAAGTGTATCCATTTTTTCAAATTGAACACTTCGTGAAGACGAACCAGCGGAGCTTGAGGCCGTACTTTTTGCCGCCTTTCGGCCTGGAGGACGGCGGATGTAGTCGTTTTGGAACAACCGTTTCATGTTCGCATCAAGAGCCGTTTCAGTCGGTTGTTCATCCGCGTCCAGATCGGTGACAAATGGTTGGAAAGAATCTTCGTTGACAATTACGACCGGCTCGGTAAAGAATTTTGGAAAATGTTTAAGAACATTCCAAGATGACTCGTAAATGAACGCACGCCCAACTTGTTGCCGGAATGCTTTTCGGGTAGCAACCATAATGTCGTTTTCGTCGGCACCGCTTTGTGGGCAAATTTCTTTGTAGTGTTTGTAGAGAGCTTGGAATATTTTTGAGTCGTGAGAAATCTTGTTCCATTTGCCAGAAAGTTGATTAAGGTTACGGTTTGTTGAGACACAAGATTGTAACCTTGGATCATTTTAGCCCAAAAGGACTCGTTTGATTGATTTTTTCCTTGGACACCGTCTTCGGAACAATGTATCCACCGCTCCGCTAAAATCCTAGCCTCCTCGTCCGTCCAACGTGTTTGAGCCCGTTTAGCCCTTTGAACCTTTTGAACCCGTTTACCCTTTTTCTTGTCATTTTGGGCTTCGGGTTCGGATTCGGGTTCGGGTTGGGGTTCCGGTTCCGGGTTCGCCTCATCGGAGCTTTCTTCCAAAGTTTGTGGTACGGTGAAATTCATTTGTTGGTGACTGGGGTTGGATGAGCTTGGAGAAAACTGTGGTTGTTGTGGTGACCATTGTGGTTGTGACCATTGTGTGTTTTGGTGCCACTGTAGTTGTGACCATTGTGTTTGGTAGGGGAACTGTGATTGTGGTGGTGAGCATTGTATGTTTGTGTACCACCCTTGGAATGCATAATTATTCCTCGGGTCGTGCGGATCAAGGGTGAACGGGCTTGCAATAGGTGGTAAGTTGGCAAACCCGGTAGGTTGAGACGAAGATCCGGAAGCTTGAGTGTTTGGTGAGGTCGGGTTTGGTAACGGGGTATTCAACAAATTTTGCAACATATCTTTGGCAACATTTTGTTGATCTCTTTTTCTATTTTTAGTTGTTGATTTGTTGTTGTTGGACATTTTTTTTGATAGTGTGTTTTTTTTTAAGTGTGGTTTTTGAGTTGTAAAGAAATGGTTTAAAAGATTGTTGTGTGAGAGAGTTGGTGGAATAGAGCTTAGTTGTTGTGTAAAATGTTGTGTGAAAATGAGTGTAATGTAGGGTGTATTTTATAGGTAAAAGTGGAGAGTTTAAAAAAGTATATATATTAAAACAAAAAATGGGACGCTCCCCCCCCCCCCCCCCCCCCCCAAACGGCTTTTTTAAAAAATTTGTTTTTTCAACGTTAACAAAAAAAAAAAAAAAAAATGGGGCCCACACACAAACCGATGGATCACTTCGGTTATCCGAAGATGGAAGCCGACGATGGCAACCGACAATGCGGTGCCATCCCTGTCGGTTCGTCGCTTTGGAGCCGACGAGTCCCGATGGGAGGAGTCTTATATCATAAATAAAGAAATGCTCAAGTGGAATTACAGACCATCTTTTAGTGGGACAAACGGAACATTCTGAGTTTGTTAGTTGATATGAGACGAGGCAAATGCGATAATACATAGGGGATTTTAACAAGAAAAAGATCACCCTTATTCAAGTTTACTATTACATATGAGTCGAGGTGGCTATTTCAACCCCGTTATTTTACGAATGAGTGATGTCCAAAGCCATAAAAACTACTCGTAGCTTATAGGGAAACGGGTCAAATGGTTTGAAAGTTGCCCAAATAGTATTTTTCTACTATAAAAACCTCCTGAATCATCATCATATTTCAGCTCTTCAAATTAAAAGTATAACTTTTGTGATCATATTTGACACACAAATTACGTAAAAAGTATAACAAAAGTTTTTTGGGTGCCAAAAGGTTATTTCATTTCCTCGAATTCAGCCTTTAAATTTTTTAACCCACTTTGACCCCACCAGCCTATTTTACCACCTCTGATATCTAACGTGAAAGGTGGAGGAACTATTCAAAATGAATTTTCATCAGACGCACCAACAAAAAAGGACTCATTTTAGGTAGGGATATATAGACACAAACCTCCAATCTGCAAATCTGCCAATGTTTCTTTGTTCATGTCCAGATACATTCCAAAGTCCTCATGAAGCTCGTTGGTCTCTTTAACCATCAAACCCTGTACAAATCCAGAAATAGATTTATGAGAACTGAGAAACCATGAACAAGAAAGCAAACCACATATGATACAAAGATCTTCTTACATATGGTAGATAATAGTAAAGATTAATCTGAAGAGGTCTTCATTTCAATGTACACCCCACAGCCAAACCGCAAAATAAATTATATAGCACAGAGACCAAACTTGATATGCAACTAATCAGTGTCAAACACTTGATTCCCTTACTCATTAACAAGTCCGTTACCATTATTATTGGAGCAATAAAAAGTGCATATGGAGAATAGAGGTAGCAAAATGGAAGGGCTGAGTTGGTTGTCAGGTTTGAACTAATTATAGTCAAAAACATGAACACAAAAATTATACAACTTTTGTCAGTTTGAACACGGACCCATCAACAAATTCAGTACCGTAGTTTTTATTTTCTTTTTAAAATAAAAAGAACAGACTGGCACGAACCCTTTATGTCATGATTCAATCCGCCAACGGTACTAATGACAACTCACGTTAAAAGTCATGACATGCTTAAACAGCAAAGAAGCACTTGACTACAAGCTTAAGGTGTAGAAATTATAATATCTCCCTTCTACAAGTGGTGAATTTGCATGCTTATAATGTGATCTTATCCGTCTACGCTGAAACTTCCTTCTATCATTAATGCGTAAAAATTACAGGAAAAAGAGGAATGATTCTATATTCATATCGAAACAGATAAGAATATTTAAGGGGATACCATGCAACTCATACAGCTTGAAAGTTACATACCGTGTCAAGTGGATGTCCTAGAGTAGCAGTTTGCTCAATCTTTTTTGTCGACTCAAGCCTGAAAATCGCATATCATATTATCATCAATCCTTTTATTAGTACCAATTGTAACAGAACTTTTAATAAAATGATTTCAAAACATATCTTAAATTTTGCAGGCCCTACGCCCTTTGGTTTGAAGTTGATCAGTACCATTTTCTCTATTATCTTTTTCAGAGTAATTATATCAATGGAAAAATAAAACCAGCAATATAGGAAAGTATTTGCTTGGAAAAATGTATTCTCATATGTCCACATAATCTAAAACCATGTTTAATTAAGCTGTATGTGATTCCTACACAAACAAATATGTTTCACCATTTGGGAAAGCACCTAGACGCACTTGACACGTTCCTATAACACATATTTAAAACAGAGGGACATAGTAATGAACAAATTGTGCAACACATTTCTTACTCAGGGATCCACTCCTTAAGAATTCACATACCAAAACTAACCATCTCTCATTGTAAGTATCCTCTTGTCATTCACTTAGACCACTCCCATCCGTTTGTGTGTTAGTTGTGCCACCTCAACACTCCCCAAACTAACACACAACTGACATAACGGTGCCAACAACAACTGTGTCACTTCAAATTTTGGGTCTCACATTTACCAATATACCTTTAATTAATTCTATAAATTAAACAAAAAAACCAAAAAATAAAAATAAGAGACGCAGTCAGGTTTTACGTTGGGAAAGCGACGCAAAGGGAGGAACACCCCAAACTGACACAGTGATGTCATTGGAGTCACTAAACCGACGCATGTCACTTTGCAAAGTGACACGGATGGGAGCGGTCTTAGTGTTCTGTATTTATTTGTATTTGGGGAACAAGCTAATTAGTCTACAGCACCACTTAAAATGAGAAATCATAAAAGCATACATGTATTTACCTGGATATGAACAGAATGCAGCATAAATTAAATTAGATAAATAGATATAAACAGGTGAAAAGAAGTAGAAACTTACTTGTCCTAGAGATTAAAATCACCATTCAGCTTTTGTCTCCACATCTTCTTTCTTGCTGCTTCTATTGCCTAATGGATCATAAGTAAAGCGATTAAAATATTAAGGTATGATCATGACAATATATATATACCGTACATTCATTCAACGTATTATGTAGATAAGATCTAACCTCGATCTCAGCTCTCTCAGCTATAAACTGTTCAAGCTCCTCACTAAAACTATAATAAATTTTCGGTGCTGCCATCTCCTCTACCCAGTTGACTAAGACACGAAAAACAAAATTAAGTTTTGATTTCTTCATGAATTAGGGTTTATAATTAACTAATACAGTACATAAAAATATTAATTTAGATCAAACTTTCGAAACGTAAATAACCTTAATTCGTGATTAAAATTTTACAAAATACACATTAATTATCCAAGTGAGTAAAATCCTTAGATCCCCTTGTACTTTCATATAGTCCCATTCCACTAAATTAACCAACTAACACTAAAACGAGTATATGCATCACTAAAAGATGGCTTATAGTTTTCATTTGACCCATTTTTTAACTGCTACCTACTTATATCAGGAATAAAGAATGCTCAAGTAGAATTACAGACCATCTTTTATTGGGACAAACGGAACATTCTGAGTTGGTTGGTTGATATGAAACAAGGCAAATGCGAAAATACATAGGGGTTTTTAACAAGAAAAAGATCACCCTTATTCAAGTTTATCATTACATATGAGTTGAGGTGGCTATTTGAATGAGTGATGAATGAGTGATTTCCAAAGCCATAAAAACTACTCGTAGCTTATAGGGAAACGGGTCAAATGGTTTGAAAGTTGCCCAAATAGTATTTTTCTACTATAAAAACCTCCTGAATCATCATCATATTTCAGCTCTTCAAATTACAAGTATAACTTTTGTGTATCATATTTGACATACTAATTATGTAAAAAGTATATAAGAAGTTTTTTGGGAGACAAAAGGAATTTTGTTTCCTCGAATCCAGCCTTAATTTTTTTAACCCACTTTGACCCCACCAGCCTATTTTACCACCTCTGATATCTAATGTGAAAGGTGGAGGAACTATTCAGAATGAATTTTCATCAGACGCACCAACAAAATTGGACTCATTTTAGGTAGGGATATATAGACACAAACCTCCAATCTGCAAATCTGTCGATGTTTCTTCGTTCATGTCCAGATACATTATAAAGTCCTCATGAAGCTCGTTGGTCTCTTTAACCATCAAACCCTGTCCAAATCCAGAAATAGATTTATGAGAACTGAGAAACCATGAAAATGAAAGCAAACCACATATGATACAAAGATCTTCTTACATATGGTGGATAATAGTAAAATTAATCTGAAGAAGTCTTCATTTCATATGTACACCCCACAGCCCAACCGCAATAAATAAATTATATAGCACAGAGACCAAACTTGATATGCAACTAATCAGTGTCAAACACTTAATTCCCTTACTCTATAACAAGTCCGTTACCGTTATTCTTGGAGCAATAAAAAGTGCAAATGGAGAATAGAGGTAGCAAAATGGATGGGCCGAGTGGGTTGTCAGGTTTGAACTAATTATTGTCAAAATCCTGAACACTAATGTTAAATATTTTTGTCAGTTTGAACACGGACCCATCAACAAATTCAGTACCGTTATTTATTTTTTTTCTTTTTAAATAAAAAGAACAGACTGGCACGAACCCATTATGTCATGATTCAATCCACCACCTGTACTAATGACAACTCACTTTAAAAGTCATGACATGCTTAAACAGTAAAGAAGCACTTGGCTACAAGCTTAAGGTGGAGAAATTATGTGATCTCCCTACTACAAGTGGTGAATGTGCATGCCTATAATGTGATCTTATCCTTCTACCCTGAAATTTCCTTCTATCATTAAGGCGTGAAATTTTCAGGAAACAGAGGAATAATTCTATATTCACAACAGATGAGTATACTTTAAGGGGATACCATGCAACTCATACAGCTTGAAAGTTACATACCGTGTTAAGTGGATGTCCTTGAGTAGCAGTTTGCTCAATCATTTTTGTCGATTCAAGCCTGTAAATTGTATATCAGATTATCATCAATCCTTTTATTAGTACCAATTGTAACAGAACTTTGGTGACGCAGACTATGAATTTAATAAATTGATTTCAAAACATATCTTAAATTTTGCAGGCCCTACACCCTTTGGGTTGAAGTTGATCAGTACCATTTTCTTTATTATCCTTTTCAGAGTAATTATATCAATGGAAAAATAAAACCAGCAATATAGGAAAGTATTTGCTTGGGAAAATGTATTCTCATATGTCCACATAATCTAAAACCATGTTTAATCAAGCCATATGTGATTCCTACACAAACAAATATGTTTCACCATTTGGGAAAGCACCTAGACACACTTGACATGTTCCTATAACACATATTTAAAACAGAGGGACATAGTAATGAACAGATTGTGCAACACATTTCTTACTTAGGGATCCACTCCTTAAGAATTTGTATACCAACACTAACCATCTCTCATTATAAGTATCCTCGGGTCATTCACTAAGACCACTCCTATACGTTAGTGTGTTAGTTGTGCCACCTCAGCACTCCCCAAACTAACACACAACTCACACAAAGGTGCCAACAATAATTGTGTCACTTCAATTATTGGGCATCACATTTACCAATATACCTTGAATTCTATACATGAAACAAAAAATAAAAATAAAATAAGAGACGCAGTCAGTTTTTACGTCGTGAAAGCAACGCAAAGGGAGGGACACACCAAACTGACACAGTACTGTCATTGGAATCACTAAACCGACGCATGTCACTTTGCAAAGTGACACACGGATGGGATCGGTCTTAATTTTCTGTATTCATTTGTATTTGGGGAACAAGCTAATTAGTCTACAGCACCACTTAAAATGAGAAATCATAAAAGCATACATGTATTTACCTGGATATGAACAGAATGCAGCATAAATTAAATTAAATTAATAGATATAAACAGGTGAAAAGAAGTAGAAACTTACTTGTCCTTGATATTGGAATCACCATTCAGCTTTTGTCTCCACATCTTCTTTCTTGCTGCTTCTATTGCCTAATTGATAAAACGATCAAAATCCTTATAATCATGACAATATATATATATATATATATATATATATATATATATATATATATATATATATATATATATATATATATATATCGTACATTCATTCAAGTATTATGGGGAACAAATCTAACCTCGATCTAAGCTCTCGCAGCTATAAACTGTTCAAGCTCCTAACTAAAACTACAATAAATTTCTGGTGCTGCCATCGCCTCTACCCAGTTGACTAAGACGCGAAAAACAAAATTTAGAATCGATTTCTTCATGAATTAGGGTTTATATTTAACTAATACAGTACATAAAAATATTAATTTAGATCGCACTTTCGAAACGGAAATTACCTTAATTCGTGATTGACAGTCGAACAACGAACCAGATTTACTCATGATGCTTATACGTGGATCGAAAGGGATCGATCCCAGTAATTTTGATTTTATGCGCCAATCGAGGTCGGTTGGACGGTTGCAAATAATTTTATTTTATTAAAAATTAAGGAAAAAAAAAGTTCTTTTTTAGCAAATTGCACGGGTCATCCTTGTGCTTTGTCGAAAAAATACAAATCATCCCTAAATAAATTAAATAGCATAAGACGTCCTTGTGTTTAGTATTTTCAATCAAATGTCATCCTTCTATAACTGAAGGACACATATACCCTTACTATTATCTTTTCTTTATTAAAAAATCAAAATTTTCTAGGGTTAACGAAGTTTTAATCTCGGGATGTTGGATTTTCATGTGATGGTGGTGCGTAATGGTGGTTGTGAGGAGTATAGGAAAGTTTAAAATCATGTTGTAAGGAACAGATGGGAGTGACGGGAGTGACGATAGATGTAAAATTAGGATTTAGTGGGAAAGAAAGGTAAGTATGGGTGTTTTTGTCATTTTTCATCAATTAACGTTGTATTCGTTAGTTTTAACTTAAAAAGGGACAAAAAATGTGAAAATCAAGACCACGAATACAAAAAATGCGAGAAAGAAAAAAAAATGATAAATTCGGCAAAATGACAAGACCGTAAGGACAAAATTTGCAGTTTACTATATTTTGTTAGTATAATATTGTAGTACTGTTAGTATCTTATTGTGTACACATTCTGTCAAAAAAAATACCTACTGAATCATAAACAACTAACAATCAACCTAATAACTTAGCTTTAAAAACATTAAAAAATAAAAACCACACACGCCTTCAAGAGTAGACTAACCAAATCTTATCATATGCATCGGTACCTCTTAATAAGTTCTATATAGCATCAAAGCCATCATAACTCTCATCTTATAATCTTATAATTAAAACCACACACGCCTTCAAGAGTAGACTAACCAAATCTTATCATATGCATCGGTGCCTCTTAATAAGTTCTATATAGCATCAAAGCCATCATAACTCTCATCTTATAATCTTATTATGTTAGAAGGTCTTTCTATCAATTTTTTTTACAATGGTATAAACACAAATTCCTTTTACAATGGTATAAACACAAATTGGTATTTTTTGAAAAAGAAAGCTAACCTAATCGTGTATTATTCATGTTTTTCAGCTTTCATGTCACACCCCGTCTAAAGCGGAAACAACGGGGTACGACGGTGATAGGATCATAACACATCATTATAAAGAATTCTATATGAAATACAATATCCAATGTGTCATGATGCCATTAACATGAATAACGGTTCATGTCATGCATACATTTCAACAATGAATTCAAAATCTTGCAATCAAACGTACCCTACAATGTTAAAGTAAAACAAGCCTTCACAAACAACCTTAATGATGCACCACAAGTCTTGAATAACTCTTAATGCAACCCTAAAGGTCCACTAAGTTCTCTTGTCCTCTGCTTTAAGTCCACTAGTATAACCTGAAAAGATATGCTCAAAAACATCAACACGAATGTTGGTGATTTTCGTAGGTTTGAAACCAGACACCAGAAAATAAACATTTTGCTGTGATGATAATAGTTAGGACAATGCATATGAAAAGGTGCACATAGTGTAATAACATAATCCCAACTGAACCGCAACAACTGTCATCACCCCACGAAGGAGTATGACCCAAATCCGCATCGCAAACACAAAATGGCAGTAGCTACTCCAACAAAGAACTTTAATGCAAACACCAAAAGTAAGCATTAACAAATAAACACTGATGCAAACACCAAAAGTAGGCATCAACCAATAAACACTGATGCAAACACCAAAAGTAGGCATCAACCAAACCAATAAACTCTAATGCAAACACCAAAAGTAAGCATTAGGCATATAATCACCTACTGTCACACAATTCAGCATATGTCCAAAATAAAAGAATGTAATCACAGCACGAAAATAATTGATAAAACATGTGAGCATACTTTTCCCCCAATGTAAAACAATTAAGAAAAATGGGGCCACGAAAACTCACCTCCAAAAATGATGTAAGTATCGCCCTTAAGTGTAATCCACTAAACCACTCACAATCTACAATGATCATATATGCATATGGGTCATAACCTAGACATAACTAGGTCATTCCATTGTATCCCAAGTCTAAATACTTCCACTAAGTTCCCTCACAACTCAACCCATGTATAATAACTTGAACCAACCTATCGAGTAAAAATAAGATCCTGTCCACAATTTTCATACCACTTTACGAATTTTTAAATATTACTTAATGAAATCATTTGACTCTACAAATTTTACCAGTGACACTTCAATGTGTTAATAACAACATGTAATTTTTCCAGAACTTATTTCAGTAGTTTACTATTTATAAAAATTCACTAAAACAATCTGCTCTGAAACTAAAATGACTTACAAGTACACAAAAGTTACAATTTATTTAAAATACTTAAAAACTTAGAAAGACTATGATATTTTTAAATAAAGTTGTTGACACTTTAAAATTACTCTAGTAAAAAAAGACTCAATTCTTAGTTTAACATACGCTGCAAAAATCGACAACTCAACCGAAATCAGGAACCGAAAAACTCAGATTTGACACCCGATCTTGTAAAATTGTTTTGACCAACTTATACTACACCTTTAACCATGAAACTGATGCCATTTGAAAGAAGACTTAAAGTACTTATGTTTAGACTCCTTTTTCATCGAAAACCATCAAGATATGACCAAGTTTCGAGCCTCCTAATCCGAAACATAAATCTGGACAGATTAGGGTTTTCAATAAACCAACCCTAATCGCTAATATAATTAATCCAAAACCGCAACATAATCAAAACCTCAATTCTATCAACTTGTATACTGATTTTATTAACATCCTAACAATATCATAACCCGGAATACAATGGAAAATGATCCGAAAATAACCGACAATGAACGAATAATCGAAATATGAATAAATGAATGATTCGGATAGAAATTATACCAACAAACAATCGAGAACGCGAGAGACCTTCTTAGAATCTGCGAATACATGTTTATAAGTCCCTTGATCACATTTTAAAAGAAAGAAATCGGTAGATATAGGTGTTTGATATCGAAAACTTACTCATGAATACGAATCACGAAGGATTTCGGTTGCTAGATTGAATGAGGAGATCAAAACTTGAGTTCTTGAGGTTTGATTTTCGTAAATAGGGTTTAGGGAGGCTAAAATTCGTTCAGTAGGGTTTCCATTCGTTTTTGGGGTTAAAACATGTTTATATACAAACTTAAATTAACGAAAAGCTTCAGAAAATTCGTAATATACTGCAGCAGTTTACCAAAAAAAATTTATAAAATAATATGGTTCGTTTCAGAGGCCGAAACCCCGCATGTCTATGTAAAACATCGAGATCTACAACATTTTAGTTTTGGCCGAAGCCTGAAAATGATTCTAAGTAGGTCAAAATGGCCTCTGAAGTTGACTGCGATTTTGAGACAGCGGCATGGACGATTTTTGTGATCAAAAAAAATGTTAGGGTTGTGTTAATGATGCCTTTTATAGTTCTAGGGTTGTGTGGGTTGGTTTGGGCTGAATGATTCACCAAAAGGGAGGTGTTTAGTTCGACTGTTGGGCCAAACAACGAAGACACACAAGAAAACTCGGGTCACACGATTTAAGAATAAACGATCCCAATCAAATTATTTTCGTATTTCGTGTAGTTTTAATAAATCGTATAGTTTCCAATAATTAACGCATTTACATTTAGCCTCGAATCTTTTTCGTTACATGTGTGATTGTGAAGATTCTTTTTATATTGGATTCGTTTTTCGAAAGCGAATATTTTGATGTAATGAAGTCCATAAGATGAGTCTTAACACGAAAATGAGTTTTTACGACTTGAAGTATGATTACGGTTTGGTGACGGTTGTCACAGTATCCCCCAGTTGAGAGAATTTCGTCCCGAAATTCAGTCGGAGCTATACTTTCAACACGATCACCGAATAAGTACGTATAATTAAGCTTGTTTTGATCTTTTCGTTGGCAAGTGAATTCGGATCCTCGCTAAGCGTTCTTGTCGGACCATGACAAATTAAAACTTTTTGTGCTTCGAGATTTTGACCTCTCAATCCATAGTTTCTACCGTTTTCTCTACCCACTGTTATCTGTGATTCCCTGTCAATCCTTCTAGAAATACGTGTAAGACTTTACCCGCCAACACTTTCTTAGATTTGAAACATGAAATACCTCATGAACACCACTTCACTTTTGTGACAACTTCCAATCGATACATTATTGAACCCATACGTTCAACAATTTAGAACGGTCCAACAAACACATATGCTAATATTTCAAACTTCCTAAAATGTTCAACACCTTCCCAAAGTAACATTTAAAACAATATATGATTCCCAACACACAACTCTAACTGCTGTCGGCATTTGTTTGCATAACTCATTTGCCTAACTCGTACTATTTCCAACCTCTCCTTGATTTGAAAGATCTTGTCAATAGCTTCATGGACTATTTCAATCCAATCAACCGACTCTATTCCAACTTCAGCCCACACTGCAAATGAACGACTCTTACACTCCTGAAGTACCTCAAATAGCGCACATTGAATACAAGAATGATAACTGTGATGTATGAGAACTCAACTAGTGGTAAGTGAGTATCACAACTTCTACCAAAATCTGTATCACAACTCTAAGCATATTCTCCAACATTTGAATGGTTGGCTCACTCCGTCCATCAGTACGAGAATGATAACCCGACTTCATATCAAAGCGCGTTCCCAAAGCTTTTCGTAACGCTTGCCAAAATTTTAAAGTAGAGTAACCATTAAAATCAGATGTAATTGATACAGACACTCCATGCCTTGCTACTACCTTGCTAATATACGACCTTGCCAATTTATCCATTTTGTAGTTCTCGTGAATAGCTAAGAAATGAGCAGACTCAGTCATTCTATCCACAATTACCCAAATCGAATTGCGCCCACTAATAGTTTTAGGAAATTTCTTAATGAAATCCATAATTATGCTTCCCTTTTTTTCTATTCGGAAATCTCTGGTTACAAAAATAGACCAGAGAGTCTTAGGTATTAAGCCTTGAACTTTAAACAGCTCATGCGTTGACTAGATGAAGAATGTATTAAATGATGCCCTTCTTCATTCCCAGACACCAATATAAATCCATGATATGGTACTACTTCTTAACAACTCCCGTTGTATGGAATATTTTGACTTATGAATCATGTCCATTACTAGTATCCATAGACGACCTAGCAAAGGAATCCATAATCTTTTCCATGATGTAATATCTTGTCCACTTTTGTTCCAAATGTTTGTCTAACCCGCACAACTTTTTGTTTTGTATATGAATAGCCTTAATGCTTCATCTTGAATTTTGAACATAGGGGTGTTAAAAGCTCTTATGGTCGGTATATATATAACGTTCTTCATTTTATACAAGTAGTGTCTTTAACACATATGTACGAACACCACCGCTCCAAGTTCCAAATCGTGGGTAATATAGTAACGCTTATGTATCTTGAATTGTCGAGAGACGAATATGATTACCTTTCCCATTTAATTAACACACAACCTAGACCTCAGTTTTGATGCATCACAATGCACAACGAAATCCTCCGATCCGTCGGGAAGAGTCCAGATTGATGCATTACACAAGGCATCCTTCAATGTTTGAAAAGATTCTTCTTAGTTCCTACCTCAAACAAACTTGTATATATATATATATATTTTTTTTTTTTTCTGAGCAGTAGAGCGATTCTTGGAAAAACTCTTGATAAAATGCCGTTAATAACCTGTGAATTCCAAATGCTTTACGAACCTCCGATGATAACTGTGGGACCTTCCATCCCATTACAGCTTCTATTTTGCTAGTATTCACAATAATAACTTCCTTGTTCATAACGTGCCCAAGCAAAACAAATCTCTTGTAGCCAAATTTTGAACTCTGAATATATTGTATAGACCTTTTCTTTCAAAAGAAACTCCAAGATTTGTCTCAAAGGGACTTCATGCTCTTCCTTGGTTTTAGAATAATTCAGAACGTCGCAAATGAAAAAGTATGATAAATTCATCGAGATGCGGCTTACATACGTGTTTGGTAAATATATGAATGCTATAGTCGCATTAGTAAGACCAAAAAGCGTAACGAGAGAATTTGAAATGTTCGTAACGAGTACTAAATGCACTCCTTGGTATATCTGATTCATGTACCATCAATTGATGGTAACCAGAATGAAGATTGATTTTTGAAAACCACTGAACCCTTGAAGTTGATCAAACAAATCATCTATCCTTGGAAGAGGACAGCGATTCTTGACCGTAAATTTTGTTAAGTTCACGATAATCAATGCACAAATGAAAACAACCATCTTTCTTTCTGACAAACAAACCAGGTGCTCCCAACGGAAAAAGACTAGGGCAATTAAAACCCTTGTCTTGGAGCATCTTAAAGAGAATTAAATAACTCTTGCATTCAAATAGTGTTAAGCGATTTGGAGCTTTTGCAACTTGGGTTGCTCCAAGAATAAGATCGATACAAAATTTTTCGAGTAAGGAGGGATAAAGTCCTTCTAAGTTTTCCTGGAAGACCTCGAGGAAATCGTCGATAACAGAATAGTTTGAAATTTTATATTATTAGCCTTTACGCTCATGAGTTGTTTCTTTTCGTCTTTGAAGTGTTCTATGAAAATCCCAGGTATTACACCACCACCTGAGTGGTATACGAAATACTTTCTCAAACATACAATTTCTACCTAAATTTCGTCAACTAATCCATCCCCACAACTACACCAAAACTTCCAAGTCCGAAGGGTAACAAGTCAATGCTAAAAGAGAAATCTTCTAGCACTAGAGTATACCCTTATGTAACGTCTTTTAGTCTCTATACACACTCATTAATAAAATTATACAAAACAAGCCATCGAGTTTCCTACTGTGTTGATTGGTGCCACTTGACGAGCTGTCATTCGACATTCAATTGTAAAGCGGCCTCTTAAGTTGCAGTTTGAATAAATATAACATGATGCAGATGTGTGATGATAGTAGTTACATCATACTCACAGAAGATGTGAACCAATGTAACCCTCTCTTCATGCGTTAGTATTTACGAATTTCTTGAGTATCCTCTCGTTCTTGGTATTGTTTCTACATTCCCTGTCTTATTGGTTTCATCGATTAACGATCCACCTATCAGTATTGCGCCTTGGATGGTAGGAGGCTCAGTCACTTCTACCGTCCTGCTAGTTTCCAGAACAAAGCTGTTGGTGTACTTCTCAATTTTCTTAGCTTCGAGTGCCACGCGATGAGGTCTAATCTTGCCAACTCATGAAATTGTCAGATATATGTTGCATGCTTAACTCTCCTCGTAGAGAAATTTCAAAACTTGTTTACTAACTTCTTCATTTCGTTAATGAAACAATATTCCTCCTATAATATTGCCTTTATTACTATTATTATTATTATCTATTTACTTATTTATATTTTTATTTATATATTTTATTATGATTATTATTTTTATTTTATTTTATTTATTTATTTGTTTATTTTTCGCGCCATCACCACTTCCATCATTTGAATTCTCGACTATTAATTCCATATTCATCTTTGGTGTCGTTAGCTCTACCATGATTCAATATACTGTTACTAACTTACATGACAACTTTGAATATTAAGGTCCGCCACTGTCGTGCAATGATCGCAACAACATTGGAGTTCTTTCCTTCAATACCACAAATTCCTCCAGTTCAACCATCTGTTCAATCACCACTATCACTTGTATGACCACGGCCGAGTGTTTCTCTTCCACGAGTAAATTTTACGAGTAATGCGTCTTAGTAGTATGCTTGCTATAATTTCGAATTCATACGAGTTTAGAATAGAATGAATACTTTGGAGTTTGTCTAGGCATAAATGCACCAGACTCACAAAGATAAGAATAATTCGGTAAGGAATTTAATTGGGATTTTATTTCCATACGACATGAAGATAGCACATGAGATACGCAAACCTGGTCGGATAAGCACACATACGTCGGAACACCTTTGTCAATTACGTCTGCAGCCATAATTGTGAAAGTATTCTTTCATACACATACTTATCTTCCAAGTCCTTGTATCACAATAAGCTTTGTATTCACGGAAAGAGATCAGATAGTTATGGAATCCTAAGCAACATGTAGACGATCCACATAAAGAGTCGTAAGATGATGAAGAAACGCTTACAACGTCCTTATTTGAAACGATTAAGGTGAATGATCAACACTAGCTTCACGAAATTGTATGCACACATAACTTCCTAACTCATGTTCTATATGTGGGTTCCTTATTTATAGTTTAGGCCGATCCACCTAGATCTCTATAAACAATGGCTCTGATACCAATCTGTCACACCCCGTCTAAAGCGGAAACAACGGGGTACGACGGTGATAGGATCATAACACATCATTATAAAGAATTCTATATGAAATACAATATCCAATGTGTCATGATGCCATTAACATGAATAACGGTTCATGTCATGCATACATTTCAACAATGAATTCAAAATCTTACAATCAAACGTACCCTACAATGTTAAAGTAAAACAAGCCTTCACAAACAACCTTAATGATGCACCACAAGTCTTGAATAACTCTTAATGCAACCCTAAAGGTCCACTAAGTTCTCTTGTCCTCTGCTTTAAGTCCACTAGTATAACCTGAAAAGATATGCTCAAAAACATCAACACGAATGTTGGTGATTTTCGTAGGTTTGAAACCAGACACCAGAAAATAAACATTTTGCTGTGATGATAATAGTTAGGACAATGCATATGAAAAGGTGCACATAGTGTAATAACATAATCCCAACTGAACCGCAACAACTGTCATCACCCCACGAAGGAGTATGACCCAAATCCGCATCGCAAACACAAAATGGCAGTAGCTACTCCAACAAAGAACTTTAATGCAAACACCAAAAGTAAGCATTAACAAATAAACACTGATGCAAACACCAAAAGTAGGCATCAACCAATAAACACTGATGCAAACACCAAAAGTAGGCATCAACCAAACCAATAAACTCTAATGCAAACACCAAAAGTAAGCATTAGGCATATAATCACCTACTGTCACATAATTCAGCATATGTCCAAAATAAAAGAATGTAATCACAGCACGAAAATAATTGATAAAACATGTGAGCATACTTTTCCCCCAATGTAAAACAATTAAGAAAAATGGGGCCACGAAAACTCACCTCCAAAAATGATGTAAGTATCGCCCTTAAGTGTAATCCACTAAACCACTCGCAATCTACAATGATCATATATGCATATGGGTCATAACATAGACATAACTAGGTCATTCCATTGTATCCCAAGTCTAAACACTTCCACTAAGTTCCCTCACAACTCAACCCATGTATAATAACTTGAACCAACCTATCGAGTAAAAATAAGATTCTGTCTACAATTTTCATACCACTTTACGAATTTTCAAATATTACTTAATGAAATCATTTGACTCTACAAATTTTACCAGTGACACTTCAATGTGTTAATAACAACATGTAATTTTTCCAGAACTTATTTCAGTAGTTTACTATTTATAAAAATTCACTAAAACAATCTGCTCTGAAACTAAAATGACTTACAAGTACACAAAAGTTACAATTTATTTAAAATACTTAAAAACTTAGAAAGACTATGATATTTTTAAATAAAGTTGTTGACACTTTAAAATTACTCCAGTAAAAAAAGACTCAATTCTTAGTTTAACATACGTTGCAAAAATCGACAACTCAACCGAAATCAGGAACCGAAAAACTCAGATTTGACACCCGATCTTGTAAAATTGTTTTGACCAACTTATACTACACCTTTAACCATGAAACTGATGCCATTTGAAAGAAGACTTAAAGTACTTATGTTTAGACTCCTTTTTCATCGAAAACCATCAAGATATGACCAAGTTTCGAGCCTCCTAATCCGAAACATAAATCTGGACAGATTAGGGTTTTCAATAAACCAACCCTAATCGCTAATATAATTAATCCAAAACCGCAACATAATCAAAACCTCAATTCTATCAACTTGTATACTGATTTTATTAACATCCTAACAATATCATAACCCGGAATACAATGGAAAATGATCCGAAAATAACCGACAATGAACGAATAATCGAAATATGAATAAATGAATGATTCGGATAGAAATTATACCAACAAACAATCGAGAACGCGAGAGACCTTCTTAGAATCTGCGAATACATGTTTATAAGTCCCTTGATCACATTTTAAAAGAAAGAAATCGGTAGATATAGGTGTTTGATATCGAAAACTTACTCATGAATACGAATCACGAAGGATTTCGGTTGCTAGATTGAATGAGGAGATCAAAACTTGAGTTCTTGAGGTTTGATTTTTGTAAATAGGGTTTAGGGAGGCTAAAATTCGTTCAGTAGGGTTTCCATTCGTTTTTGGGGTTAAAACATGTTTATATACAAACTTAAATTAACGAAAAGCTTCAGAAAATTCGTAATATACTGCAGCAGTTTACCAAAAAAATTTTATAAAATAATATGTTTCGTTTCAGAGGCCGAAACCCCGCATGTCTATGTAAAACATCGAGATCTACAACATTTTAGTTTTGGCCGAAGCCTGAAAATGATTCTAAGTAGGTCAAAATGGCCTCTGAAGTTGACTGCGATTTTGAGACAGCGGCATGGACGATTTTTGTGATAAAAAAAAATGTTAGGGTTGTGTTAATGATGCCTTTTATAGTTCTAGGGTTGTGTGGGTTGGTTTGGGCTGAATGATTCACCAAAAGGGAGGTGGTTTAGTTCGACTGTTGGGCCAAACAACGAAGACACACAAGAAAACTCGGGTCACACGATTTAAGAATAAACGATCCCAATCAAATTATTTTCGTATTTCGTGTAGTTTTAATAAATCGTATAGTTTCCAATAATTAACGCATTTACATTTAGCCTCGAATCTTTTTCGTTACATGTGTGATTGTGAAGATTCTTTTTATATTGGATTCGTTTTTCGAAAGCGAATATTTTGATGTCATGAAGTCCATAAGATGAGTCTTAACACGAAAATGAGTTTTTACGACTTGAAGTATGATTACGGTTTGGTGACGGTTGTCACATTTCACCTTACTTATAAATTATAATTTGAAGTGTAATTCATACCTAATAGGTTATCAACAATCGGGATTCACGATAAAACATCTTTAATTTCCGCATCAGAGCAATAATCGATTAAAAGGAGATTGTGTATCATATATTACCAGTTTTAATTTGCTAAGCTAGAACCATCATATCATTGCGTTTAACTTTTCTGATCGGGTTTGATCAAAGTTCGGTAAATGGTCCAACCTTTTATCCAGGTGAAAAAACTAAGTTTGTTTTTGCAATAAAAATTCTAGCTCGTCAACCTATGAAACCAATTCTCTGCATTTTCACCCATATTTATGTCATATCAGTCCTAACCGAGATTTCAGTATTCATCATTATGTTACGTCGGTTACAACAATATTAAAAATAATTATATAATCATGAAGTTAAATCTTTTGTAACTTAAAATAATTATGATAATTAATTTTTTATTAATTTTGTTTGACCTAAAATTTATAATATATGGTTGAATCTTAAATTATATACGGAGTATATAAGAATCACATGATGATGGCCCATCGTATAATTTGTAGATATTGATGACATATATAAATATATAAATCCTTATTAAATAAGAAGTATATAAACGTAAATAAATGTCTACGAATATTTTTTCTAACTAGATAACTCCAAATATAAAATTATATAATATAATATATGATTTATTTATTTTATTTGTAAAATATCACAAAATCATATATTTTTTACAACTTATAACTCGATTACATTAAATTAAACTTATTAATATATATGATTTCATATCATATAGCCCAGCCCATGTGTATATACGGATTTAAATACTAATCTTTAATATAATATCGGAAATATCTTTGTGACGTCATCAATTAAATAAACTTTCAATTGATCAATTAATGAATCTTTTTATTTTACTTAAGTATAAGAAAACACCCCTCAAATTTCTCAATTCAAATTCTTTATTTATATATACACACACACTATAGGAGTATTAAAAAGTTCCCGAATTTACGATGTAAGCGCGAATGCAACGTGTCAACCTCTTAATTTCGTTTAATAAATTGTTTAGCAAATAGCATACTAATTGAATTTATTTTGTCAAATTAATCTGAATAAAAATTGTCTATTTTGAATTATCATCCATCGTAATACTAATAATAAATTTTCCAAATAAAAATAACATATTTATTATCCATAAATATAAAAATAATAACATCTAATATTCATAAATAATCGGGTACCAATTTCAATTTGTTTTATCATAAAAGTTTGTTGGAATTTAACTTGTAGGATCTTTAATTAAAGATAAAAAAATTGTTGAACTTTTACCCGTTGGCGGGTTGCGATGGGTGATGGCTATGAACTTTTACCGGCGGGTAAACCCGACTTGGAAACCTACAAAACACATTACAGCTACTCGCGAGTATATAATGAAACTATTCATTCATATGAGGAATAAAAAAGTATAGTATTCATGTTTCGAATAGCAAAATTGTTAAACAAATCTTAAATAAATTGATAGTTATCAAACTATTAATTTGTATGTTTTAAATTTTATTAATTTAATTTATTTAAAATTACAATGAGTTGTTGAACATATTTTAAACACTTTTGTAGATTGAATTATATAAAATCCTTTGATTATTTGATAAAATATTTGAATTATTCAAAATCTGCGAGTTTACCCGTACCTACGGGTATCCACGGGTCACGGGTGTAGTGTAAAAATAAACTTGCTAACAAATATATGTGGGCTTGTGGCTCGAGAAAAATCCGCGTGGATGGGTCGTATATTTGGAATATCTGAATCCGACCCGCGAGTATCACTCACCAGATCAATATCTAACTAGTCATTTATGTGCAAATAAGAAATCTAAACCGACTGTTTATAGAACTTTCCTAGGTCACTCAGAGTTGAAAGATAATAACAATTGAGATCAACGTTTATAACGTGACATACCAACAATTGAGACTCTTTTGTGCCTATAGTGACTCGACTCGGACGAGTCGACTCATGACTCATCCGAGTCTAACAACTGTGGTTCCGAATGTCATAACGTATAGGACTTTTCTGTTCCAGTATTTTAGAATATTGTTCAAACTTTACTAAAACGTAAGTTAATAGTCATTTTATAAAAAGCAAATAATCCAGGGTTGGAGTTTGGGTCGAACCCTGTCTTTATGTCCACTGGATCAGGCGCTGTCTCACAAAATATAAGAAAGCGAAACTCCATCATTCAACAAAGGAAGTAATGCATTTTATTTGAAGCCTAAAAGTAGTATTTTACCTTAACTGAGGTTTAAAAGTCATAAACTATATGACCGATCGAACCTTTTACTGGCTCGATTGGGCTGATTTGCATTAGATTCATGGGCAAATCCATGTAACATATGATCCAAATGGTTATGTTCAAAAAGAATTACACGTAGTAAAAACAAGTTCAACTCAGACTTATGCAAAATGGGCTGATTAAAGCCGGTTGAGATCAAACATCTCAATCTTCCAATATTTCTCATCAGCGCGACTGCTATAAACTACTTTCTCCTTTCCTTTGCTCATTCTAGCTTGTGGCCTGTCTTCAAGAGTCCTTGGATGTTTCTCAGAATTCAGAATTTGATCTGCATTTGTAATAAAGATTATCACCGGTTGTTTACTTTTCCAAGATACCTATTGTTTAAATATACAGGATACCAACATTCTGTAACCTACCCACTATTACATGATCCTTGAGTTCAAAAAGGCAGCTTTTCACTTCAGTCTAGCCAAAGTAAACAAAAGAACTTACTTAGATTTCATTAGCTAATAAGATAGAATTTTTTGCATTTTGCTGATAACTTTGTACCAAAAAGTAATAATCTAACTCATGTTAATTCGTTCTCACCTTATCAACAAATTCAGATTTATATATACGTTTTGACTTGTAGCCATACATCCATGGGATTAATCAGGGCCGTCTCTGAACTTTTAGAGGCCCTGTAAAAAGTTGTCGTGTTACGGAAATGAGACTCTATAACTAGATATCAAGTAAGATAAAGGTTCGATGAAATTGATTCTTAACGATCCGATTTTCAAATAATTTATTTATTTCTCTGATACATATTTATATATATGATACTTATTCTCTCAAATTCCAGTTGTTAGTTATTAACTCTTTTAGTCAAACTCTAACACGTCAATATAAGTTTTCAATTTTGGACCATTCAGTCGACCTATATATTTGTTTAAATATATATTTAGTCCAAATCTAGTTACTAACAAAGATCTCTTAGTTTAAAATAAAAGATGTGCTAATTCTCTTATGTAATCATCATATATATTACACATATCACATTACTTGGGGAAAAATTGGAGGCCCTCGAAATTTAGAGGCTCTGGGCGGTCGACCACCTCGCCCACCCTCAAAGACGGCCCTGGGATTAATCTACGGGCGGTTATCAAGATTGCTGAAGCAGCAATAGTAGACATCTTGTACTTAGTAAAGTTGATATCTGATCAAAATCAAAGAAGAAAATCAGTGTATTAGTTTTTTCTTTATATTTTTTTAAAAGGCGAGTATTATATTATACTGAAAATACAACTTACATCAACATTATATATACACATTTCCCTATCTTCAACTTCTACTGATTAATGCCCATTCTGTATCCATCTATACTAAAAATATATACATTCAATAATCCCACATATAAGCTACAATATATAAAAGGAATTAATTCTTTAGCCCTTTAGTTCTCCCAAATTGACCCCAACTTTATAGCAAAAAGAGCAAGCTAGTTTAAAGAAGAATAGAAGATGTATCAGTCATTTAGTATATCAAACATAACATAAGAAGCCCTAAATACGCACCAAGTTAATTCTTAGATTGATTTATTTGACAGATTTATAAGATATTACCAATAATGATGAAACGTGATATCAGTATTCGCACATACCTTTATAGATGCCCACAGCCAGATCTTGAACACGTATATCGGGAATGAGTTGTTCATCATTATCAATCATCACCAAGCCAAAGAGAACAGGGAGTGGTTCTAACACAACTGTTGGTATCAGCTTACGCTTTAGACACCTACCTATTGTAATCATCATTATCATGACACTTCTAAGCACCACAGTAAATCCAAAACGGGCCTATAAATGACAATAACTCATATTTTAAACATTTAACACAATCTAACATGTATATAAATAGGTATAAGGATTTAAATTACCATAAATGCAACTAACGAGAAGCCAGGAATAGATTTCGTGCAAGCTACGACACAACAAAACACAAACAATTGTAGATTCCCTTTAAAAGCTAAGCCAGGCTTTATCTGCAGCAAAGTTATTATAAAAACTTAAACACAAATTTTGGCTAACTACATACTTTGCATAGAATTAAATGTTATTATTACCATTAAACCGTATCTCAACAAGTAACAATCCGCTTAGTTTACAGCTAGCAACGGTGTCAACGTTTCATGTTTTGATTCGACGTGAACTGTACATACATTCATTAATAGAATAAAAATAACGTTACATGTGATCGAAATTAACGTACGTAACTAGTTCAACATCAACAATTTAGACAATCACTCAATACATAGTTTAATTTGAGATGTGCGTTATCATATTCTTTCAAAAACAGATTGATCATAATCAATGAAGATAAGAATTAGTTAGGGTACGTACTCAATCCATAGATCAGATGCATATATAATTTATTACTTAAGTTGATCAAATTAATGCATAATCTATTAACTGAAGCACACTAAAATCAACAATAATAACTCGGAGTATTATAACCAGCTAGCATGCTTAAATTGATTATACCAGCTCAGCGTAAGTGATAATCATCTATCGGATGTCGATAAATTGCTGATTTCGGTAGTAACCAGGAGCAATTTGGTAATCCTCATCCATTTCAGTTTGCATGAAACTCTCAATCTCACTAATCGGCTTCTCTGGATCATGAGGTCCGACAACAGAATCCTCATCCATTTCCGTTTCTAATTTTTCCGGAGTAACGAGATTTTGCTTTTCCGATGACTCTCCGTATCTGAGAAAAACAAAGGGCGGGAATGCCAAAAATGAGAGAATTGACTGATGTCTTTTTAATACTTGTATCTATCTATTAAAATAATTGAAATTAAATTGCACGCTTTTAACGGAGTATTTTGTATGAAGTAATTGGGATGGGATTCAATGGTGAAATTGATACGAATGTTGTGTTTTGTGTGACACCCCGCAAAATTTATCGCGATTATTAACGTTAATCACTTGCATTATTTGGCTAATTTCCTACTTGAGTGAATTCACAACACATTTTAGAGGTAAGTCTAGTAAAACCCAACTAGTTAATACGCGTAGTATTACTTATTTGTAATTAGATGTAATTACATACGAAACGATTGGAACAAACACGACAAAAATATACGACTGTTGAAAACGGCATTATTAAATAACGTTATTAACTATTAAATATTATGTCAATAATATTTACAAAGTATTTCGCAAACTAAAACAACTCGAAACATTTCTGACAAAACGAAACAAAATAAACTTTTAAATTTTTATAACTTAACAAAAACATCTTTATAAAATATCTCGACTAAAAATAAATTCGAATACATATTTAAAAAGTTACCAATTAAAATAGTATAACATTTAACGATCGGGTATACAAACATGGGAGGCGAAAAAGGGAAAAAAAACCCACCTCCCCACCTATTTTCTTCCATTCATCTCTTTCACTCTCTCTCTCTTCACTCCTTTTTCTCTCATCTCTCTCTCTAAACTTAACCAAAAACCACACAAATCATACCAAAACTACACCAAAAACGCGCCGAATCATCTAACCGTTTAGAGAAAAACGATCACGGGATCACGATCTACACTTCTACCTTTTCGGATTTCAAAACCGACACGCGTAAGTTTTCGACATTTCCCGTAAATCCTTAGATTTCGAAGTTTTCTTTGATATCTCATATCTAATATACTTAATATAACATGTTTTAGTGTTCTTAACAACCGAAAATGTCCAAAATTGACCAAAAACCCGTTTTTACCAAACTGTTCGTCGAACAGTTGGAAGTGTCGCCGTGTGCCAAAAACAGTAGTAGCGACACTAGCAAAGTGTCGCTATGCCTAAGTGTCGCCCTTATAGCGACACTACTTAAGTGTCGCTGAAACCCTTAACCAGATTCATCCTAGCGACACTACCTTAGTGACGCCACAATTGAACAAGTGTCGCCTATAGCGACACTAACCAAGTGTCGCTACTCAATTAAAAATCAGAAATCTAGCGACACTCACCTAGTGTCGCCTAACTAGTGTCGCCTATAGCGACACTAGCCTAGTGTCGTCAAAAACAAAGTTTACAACTTTTTCACTAAGTGTTGAACATAATCGGGAACGGATATTTACAATCGACACTATGCACGAACTATACAAACATAACAAACACACTTACATTATTGAAATTTTGATTTCAAACTATCACCAACGAGTCGTATACATTTTCACAACAACAAATTACAAACTTAAACGTTTAACAAACACTTTGGACACAACATTGGTTGTACGAACACTAGCATGGATGATTAGCTTAGACATCCACATACTTATTAAATCTCATACGTTTAGGACGTTAGGAGATTTCGGACTGTACTTGGGCTTAGGTTTGCTAGCACTCGCACGCAACTTAACTCGACAGGTGAGTTCATAGCCCCTACATTTACTGTTTTAACTGCTTTGAACAGGGGTGGAAAACATAGTCAAACGCTTTTACATACATGATTGTATACTGGTTTTACTCGAACGATTAGAGTACATTGAAACTGTTAAACTGTTACCTAACTAATGTTTATGAAATAACGTTTTCATACGACAAACCATTACAAACGGGATAAACTATACTTGATAAACCGGAGAACTACCGGTACTGTTTTGAAAACGCTGGAGAACGATCAGCAACACTTTTTGCTTAACTGATTGAGCAACTGAAAAGTCCTTACTGACATGGGCACAGCCGTTGAAAAGTCCCTACTGACATTGGCACTGGGTTCCTACTAACATGGTCCCACCAAACGATTAGGATACTGATATTCCTACGAGACACAACTATTAGGATACTGATATTCCTACGATCAACTACTAGGATACCTACATTCCTACTATAACTTGAACTATACTTTTGGGCAACATCCCAACGAAACATATATACGATTAGGATACGTGTATTCCTACAGAACATACTTGAAAATAGGATACTGCTTTCCTACAACTACTAGGATACGAACTTTCCTACAAACAACTATTGGGAAACGTATTTGGTTTTACGAACTACACTTTTGGGTGACATCCCAACAACACTACACTTTTGGGTGACATCCCAACAACACTACACTTTTGGGTGACATCCCAACAACACTGTACTTTTGGGTGACATCCCAACGATACGTTATAAACAACCATGGTTTATCAAAACTGAACTTGTAAACCTAAAACCTTTGAATTCACTCAACCTCGTTGTTGACTTTTACTATGTTTTTCAGGGAATTTGCTGCGCATGTAAGAATCGCCAACACACATGGAGAATTAGGTGACCCGTGAAGTCTTAGGATGCCAATTTTTTGGAAACATATGGATTTCTCTAGTATAACTGAAACGGTTTTAGTCATATTCCAGAAATCTACTTTTGTAAACTTATTACTTTTAACTTGTACGATTCGATGAATCGTAAACTTTGTAATTAATACTTTTGGCATCTTAATATATTATGTTCTGTTGTAATCATATGCTCTGATACGTATGCATGTACCGTGTATTGTGGCACTCCCTATACTTAAACAAATGCTTCCGCTAAACAAAACCGACGAATTTGGGGGTGTTACAGATTGGTATCAGAGCCATTGGTTATAGCGAACTAGGAAACTTTAGGTGACTTAGAGACCTAGAGACCTAGACTATAGCCTTGGCTAGAACGCACATGCATACACACATTTGCATACGTTTAACTATCGATACGACATCTCGACACGCGTAAAACTATCTATCGAATCTTATCACATCCGATTTGCACATCCTTATTTGACCTCATATGAACCTGATCGTGTTAAACGATTGATGAAAAGAAGTATGTATTTAGCATCATATAATGACGCATGGGCAACGTGATTATATTATACTAAGTACATATGGGTGTTTCATAGTCGTAAGATACGTAAGGGGAAAAACTTGTCAATCCTTCCAAACGCTTGATAACTAGAACTTTGTTCTTCGCATTAACCTTCTTTGGCATTGACTTCTGCAATTTCTTTCCTTGCAGAACGTCATCATGCCGCCTAAAAGAAATACTCGAAACAGTCAACGAAATGTTCCTCCTCCACCTCCGCCTCCGGAAACAACCGAACAAATAATTGAACGCCGCGTGGCTGAAGCTATTGCTCAGTACGAGGCAAGTCGAAACCGAGACCATGTGGCAAACAACAGTGGGGCCACCCTAGTTAACAGCGAAACACCAACGAATACCCAGCAGGGGTGTTCCTACAAAACCTTCCAAGCCTGTAAACCGAGCACTTATACCGGGACCGAAGGGGCAATCGGCCTGGTCCACTGGATCGAAAAGATGGAATCGGTCCTCGATATCAGCAACTGCGCAACTGAAAACGTGGTGAAATTCGCCACGTGCACTCTAGCCGACGAAGCATTAACCTGGTGGAACGCCCAAGTCCAGATCATGGGACGCCCATCTGCCTACTCCATGAGCTGGGAAGCTCTGAAACAGATGATGATGGAGGAATTTTGCTCCCCCAACGAGATCCAGAAACTGGAAACCGAGCTATGGAACATACAAATTGATAGTCCCGTGCCGTGGGATCTGATCGGATCGTTTAACTAATTGTAAGCGCGGAAATCAAACAATCAATAACAAACGTTTTCTCTATAATCTTTTGTATATATTCACAATTGATAATATACGATTACAGACTCAAACTCGTTTCTCTCAGTCTCTATCTCACCAAAAACGGCTCACACACACACTCACTTCGTTCAACCCTAAATCTGACTTGTAACTCACTATTTATATCGACCTAATGGGCCCTGCGACGTTAAGCCCAACGTCGCAGGCCAGGCCCAATGCGACGTAGCCCATGTCGTCGCAGGCCCAATTACAATGTCACCATTCTATGTATATTTCATTTACAGACTCGAATACACACTCTAAACACTATACATTCGTAGACTAATTGACTTTGACAATTACAATAGTTTGACCAACTGACTGACACACTAAATGCACCAACAAACTCCCCCTTGTCATCAGCTTGGTCAAATAAGTCTTCAATTAGTCTTCATCAACAAACTCTTTCATGTCTTTGACAATCAGACACTCCCCCTTTGAGATAGCATGGTCTTCGAAGAAATCTTGGTGTCCAAATTCATGTGACTAACATAAATTTATCATACAATAAGATCTTCAAACTCAGTAACCATCTCTCAATCATCAGCAGCTTCTCCGATAGAATTATCTTCACAATCTTTGGAGAATAACCGACATCCTTTACATCTTCAATATTTGACTTTAACAAGATATGTGATGTTTGAAGAAAATAACATAGAAATAAAATCTTTTTGTATTTTCTTTTTATAAATGAAAAACAAAGAACGAAGATTAAAATAACATTGGGGATAGGATTGTTTTAAGTCTGCTTAGGGATCATATCAGGCCAACATGCAATTATTAGGGAATAGTAAGTGTTATTTCGATCATCAGTATATTTGTCCACTTTAAATTTACGTGACATATTTAAAGCACCTTGTATAAAAATTAGTTCAAGACGATCATCGGTATTGTTTGTCCACCTAAACATACTACATCCGTATTTGTGAGCTAATTATTATTGTTAGTATGAATATTAATTTTGAGAAACCTATTATATGATATACTGATAAACTTCAGTAAAACAAACACTGCATATTCACACAAGGTAGAGATTACAAGACCAAGTTTATCTCGGTTTTCTCGTAACATACACTTGATATTTATATTTAGGCATACATCAAACCGACTATGAAGATACTAGTGGCCCCAGATCTGTACTTAGTACAACAGAGGGTCCCTTAGTATGAACAAAACAAGTTTGAGACTATTTGCATAACTAATGGATTCAGGTCTGTACGTGAGTACAACAATAGTCACCATTAGTTAGGCGAATAATCATATTATCACTATATGCCCATTTTACATTTACATAATTATGACAGTGTATGATAGTACTTCCATTTATCAATTAAGACTTATGTCATACATCATATAACATTTTTCTCAAAGTAATAAACAAGTTTTATTATTACTTCTTACTCACTCACAAACCGGTGTGTACCATGCCTACCAATACATCATATGATGAAGCTAATGTTTATAAAAGATGTGTTAAATATACCAGATAAACCTACTGACACATCAAACATAAACCTTAAAATTTCCATTTTTATGCATGTCACCCGATGTACTATCATATCCCAAGTTGTTTTACAGACACACAATCCAACATCTTTTCAAGACTTAAGAATCTTGCTGTTCTCATTTCTGATCCATAATCAGAATTTTTAAAACATTAAAATTACTCCCCCTGAACAGCAGATTCTTAAATTCAATTAAAAAATACTCTCCTTAAACATTAAACATATTTTTGTATTTTTTTAATTGAATAAATTTCGCAACACTGCATTTCTTTAATACTAAAAAGTATAAAGAATGGCTATTGCATCGAGTAACAAATAAAAATAGATAATTATCAAAATCACATATCAAGTCAAGTCAAATGCCTTTTAGCACTTTTACCACCTCATAACATCGAAAATCTCATCCAATCACAAATCATCATCGCATTCTTCCAACAATATCCATATCCTTGCAGTCACAAAAATATTAGCTAATAACAACCTGACTGCACCACCACAAACAATTAAACGTTAGTACTTATGGGACACCCAAGCCTTGATAGACTTGGGTTGTCCATGATCATCCATAATCATCACATCAATGAGTTTATGATATTTTAAAAACTCAGAAGATTTCATTGATGCGTTGTTTGTGGATTTGGGTTTCCAAACCTTTGTAGGTTCAGATGAGTTGTTTTCAACAATGTTGTGCTGTTGAACTTGAGGTTTACTAGGCACAACTTTGTTTACTCTAGCCACGGGTTTTGGAGAAGAAAATGCATATCTTGATATAGGCGAATACGAAGCACGCCTAGAAAACGATTTTGAATAAGAATTCCTAAAGGAGGAAGTTCTTGACATCCCTCTACCAAACCTATCTAGGGATAATAACCGACAATCCCTAATTATATGTCCCTGTTGACCACAACGAAAACAAGAACGTCTCTCAACATAAGATTGATTCCAATGAGTTCCCTCAAATCGTTTCGGTGGAGGACAATACACAGAAGGTCTATGATCAGGAACATTTGTTGAACATGCACTCTTAGGAGAACATGTTGAAGTAGATGTTCCTGAGGTTGAGTTAGTTGATTTTGAAGGTTTATTCTTTTCAGATTTATCAACTACAACTTTTGAGGATTCATTGTCAACCTTAGCTTTGCCTTTGCATTTAAAATAATCATCATTTTCAGTTGTAATGATGAAATTTTCAGGTTTGACATTTATTTTCTCAACCTTAATGGTAGACTCTTCAGGTATATCTTCTACCTCAACGACCTCCTCAACACGAACTGGAGGTGAATTATCAGACTTAACAAAAGTGGGCAAAGGATACTCTGTCCGATTGGTTTTCTCCTTTCCCTGCCTCTTAGGCTTAGCTTCTTTATCTTTGGTAGCTGACCAAGACGAGTAGTCAGCTACTACCTCTTCGATCCCTTCCTTAACAGGCTTAGGATAATAGTTAGTGGGAGGTGGATACCCAAGTCCCGCTTTACTTTTATCTGTCCTCATCTTGTCAACCATTTCATCGAAGAGTTTATGAGAATTTGAGAAATTCGTGATTCCCTTTTTAAAATTGTCAGACTCAGACTTTAGCTCAGAAAGTTCTTTATTCAAAAGTTCCATTTCTTTAAGATAGCTATTAATAGCATCCTGTTGGCTAAAAACTTTAGACTTGTATTTTTCAGTGTCTAACTTATAAGCCTCAATTTGTTTTTCATAAAGAAATTCATTAGCTTTCAAAAACTTGTTTGACTCGGTGAGTTTAACAACTTTTTCTCGCAACTCTAAATTGTCATATTGATAATTCTTAAGAGATTCAGTCAATGTTAAACAAGAAACACAGTTTATGGGTACCTTAGGTTCATCATGTACCGCACGTATCTTTGCCAAAAGCGCACTGTGTTGAACCTCTCCTTGAAGTGCACTAAAATCAAACACTCCCTGAGAATACACCGTCATAGCCTGTGATGTTGTATTCTTCTCTGGAGTCGTTGGAGCTGTAGGAGTAGTGAATCCAGATGAAGGATATTTTACTTTCTCACACTCCTTAGCAAAGTGCCCATGAATCTGACAGTTCTTGCATTTCACTTTGCTTTTATTAAAACCAAGACCTGTATCACCATCATCATCCAGGTCTTTTCTACCCGTTCTCTGAAGAAACTTCTTGGTTCTTTGGGTTATCATGGCCATGCTCCATTTGATGTCCATTTGCTCGAGATCATCAGAATCGATCTGTTCAAAGTCTTCCTCAGTAAGCTGTAGAGTACTAGCCTTCTTTGAAAGGAAAGTCTCATAAGAGTTGAGGAAAGCTGCAAAGATTGTAGCATGATCCTCAGTAGCCTTTGAAGGAGTTGTATGAGCTGTATGAGCAGTATGAGAAGTATCAGAAGCAAATGAAGTGCTAGTAGAAGTAGATGCTGCTGAGTTGGAAGTAGATCTGGAAGTATCATTTAGACTAGGAATTTGAATATTAGCCTCTGACTTCTTTTCCTTTTGATCGTAACCCGCTATAAGAGCATCCCATAATCCTATAGAAGTTGCTTGATCTTTAAATTTATTAATCACAACTTCTGGCAAGCACTTGGTAATCATCTCATATGCTCTATTGTCTTTATCAAACTCTGCTCGTTCCTTGACGGACATTTGTGCTCTTGATTTAAGCACCCCATCGAGTCTTGGTTGCTCATATCGATCAATGGTGTTAAACCAATTGAACAGATTTGGATCTTTGTATTCAATGAAATTGCATAACTGAATCTTCCAACTCGCAAAATCACTATAAAACAAAGATGTAGAAGGAGGCACTCTGTTACCAAAAGCCATTTACGAATTTTCCCTCCAAAATCGAATTCAAAATTTTCAAAAAAATATCCGAGTACAGCGAAACTTTTCCGACACTAAAATGAAGCTATTCTAAGCCTAAAAACAAAATTTGAAATTACAAAAATTTTCGCGTTTTTCCCGCCAAAATTTCATCCGAAAACGTCAAAAAATGGCCGGGTAAAATGAAACTTTTTCTAGCATAAAATTGAACACTTTTTTTTTTTTTTTTTTTTTTTTTTTTTTTTTTTTTTTTTTTTTTACGAATCTAGAACGAGGTTAATGTCGGAGAAAAATCGCAACGTCGCAACGGTACGTCGCAGAAGTCCGATGACTCAATTAAGAATCGAAAATGCGACGTAGCGTCCTACGTCGCAGTCCAACGTCGCAGAGGCTAGCGACGTCGCAGCCTACGTCGCAATAACCACTTAAGGTCAAAATAACGACGTCGCAGGTAACGTCGCAACTCTACGTCGCAAAATCAGTTACGTCGCACGCGACGTCGCAGGTGACGTCGCACAGTCGGGCTGCAGCGGCCAAAACCCCAAAAATCGAAAATTTTCGAAACCCTAACGAATTTCGAAAACCGAACGACGAACAAACCCAGAAAAACTCTTCAGAAAACGGAATCTTCAAGCCAATCAACCCAGAAACGAAGATTAAACAATAAAACCTTCGCGAATCAAACCGAAAACGTTCTAAAGCACGATCCGAAACCGACGAATCCTTGATTCTACGGCTCTGATACCAGTTGATAGTCCCGTGCCGTGGGATCTGATCGGATCGTTTAACTAATTGTAAGCGCGGAAATCAAACAATCAATAACAAACGTTTTCTCTATAATCTTTTGTATATATTCACAATTGATAATATACGATTACAGACTCAAACTCGTTTCTCTTAGTCTCTATCTCACCAAAAACGGCTCACACACACACTCACTTCGTTCAACCCTAAATCTGACTTGTAACTCACTATTTATATCGACCTAATGGGCCCTGCGACGTTAAGCCCAACGTCGCAGGCCAGGCCCAATGCGACGTAGCCCATGTCGTCGCAGGCCCAATTACAATGTCACCATTCTATGTATATTTCATTTACAGACTCGAATACACACTCTAAACACTATACATTCGTAGACTAATTGACTTTGACAATTACAATAGTTTGACCAACTGACTGACACACTAAATGCACCAACACAAATGATCGGCGCTGACATTACCTGTTACACAACTAGATTCCAGGAGCTTGCAAGTCTTGTGCCTCACATGGTAACTCCCGAGAAGGAGCGCATCAAGAAATACCTTAAGGGCTTGGCCCCACAAATCAGAGGCATGGTGATGTCCTCCAAACCTACTACTTTCAGGAGCGCAGTGGATCTGGCTCAAAGCTTGACTGACGACGCAGTCCTTATTGGAACTCTGAAAGCTGCGTCAGGGAAAAACGAACCCCGCCGTACCGACACTGGTGACGCTAGTCACAACAAACGAAAGTGGAACAACGATGGTAACAACCATCAGGGTCAACAAACCAGAAACCCGGGGAACGCCCGAGCTTACGCCGCAATCACCAACCCCGAACCAAAAACATACCAAGGCAAGAGGCCTAAATGTGGAAAGTGTGAAAAACACCACGAAGGGGATTGTTTCTTCTGTGATAACTGCAACCGATTTGGACACAGAACCGAAGCTTGTAGAACTCACCCCACGAATAACGAACAACGAAACACTGGCTGTTTCCGGTGTGGTGAACCCGGACACTACCGAAACCAATGCCCACAACTCAATAACAACCAGAACAACAACAACAACAACAACACCATCGCAAACCTTCCACCAGCTCGTGGACGTGCATACATCCTCCGTGCACCGGAAACGGTTGGGGACCTCGGCTAGCACGGTATGTATTAACAGCTGTTGCTATGATTTAACATTTCTTTTATTCGGATACCGATTCGAACATAACGCTTGGTAAACTTTGACCACGAAACGAAACACACAACTTATTGAACTATTCCGCAAGCATACTTAAACCAAATGAATTTTTATGGCAACAATTGAGCGCCACCAAATTATTATTATTGTTAACAACATGACTTATCGGAGAACATACGCCGCGGGCGATCCGACTTGATTTTAAATCTCGGGACGAGATTTCTCTAACGAGGGGATAATGTGACACCCCGCAAAATTTATCGCGATTATTAACGTTAATCACTTGCATTATTAGGCTAATTCCCTACTTGAGTGAATTCACAACACATTTTAGAGGTAAGTCTAGCAAAGCCCAACTAGTTAATACGCGTAGTATTACTTATTTGTAATTAGATGTAATTACATACGAAATGATTGGAACAAACACGACAAATATATACGACTGTTGGTGAACAAAATTATTTAATAAAACGGCATTATTAAATAACGTTATTAACTATTAAATATTATGTCAATAATATTTACAAAGTATTTCGCAAATTAAAACAACTCGAAACATTTCTGACAAAACGAAACAAAATAAACTTTTAAATTTTTATAACTTAACAAAAACATCTTTATAAAATATCTCGACTAAAAATAAATTCGAATACATATTTAAAAAGTTACCAATTAAAATAGTATAACATTTAACGATCGGGTAAACAAACACGGGAGGCGAAAAAGGGAAACAAAACCCACCTCCCCCACCTCTTTTCTTCCATTCATCTCTTTCACTCTCTCTCTCTTCACTCCTTTTTCTCTCATCTCTCTCTCTAAACTTAACCAAAAACCACACAAATCATACCAAAACTACACCAAAAACGCGCCGAATCATCTAACCGTTTAGAGAAAAACGATCACGGGATCACGATCTACACTTCTACCTTTTTGGATTTCAAAACCGACACGCGTAAGTTTTCGACATTTCCCGTAAATCCTTAGATTTCGAAGTTTTATTTGATATGTCATGTCTAATATACTTAATATAACATGTTTTAGTGTTCTTAACAACCGAAAATGTCCAAAATTGACCAAAAACCCGTTTTTACCAAACTGTTCGTCGAACAGTTGGAAGTGTCGCCGTGTGCCAAAAACAGTAGTAGCGACACTAGCAAAGTGTAGCTATGCCTAAGTGTCGCCCTTATAGCGACACTACTTAAGTGTCGCTGAAACCCTTAACCAGATTCATCCTAGCGACATTACCTTAGTGACGCCACAATTGAACAAGTGTCGCCTATAGCGACACTAACCAAGTGTCGCTACTCAATTAAAAATCAGAAATCTAGCGACACTCACCTAGTGTCGCCTAACTAGTGTCGCCTATAGCGACACTAGCCTAGTGTCGCCAAAAACAGAGTTTACAACTTTTTCACTAAGTGTTGAACATAATCGGGAACGGATATTTACAATCGACACTATGCACGAACTATACAAACATAACAAACACACTTACATTATTGAAATTTTGATTTCAAACTATCACCAACGAGTCGTATACATTTTCACAACAACAAATTACAAACTTAAACGTTTAACAAACACTTTGGACACAACATTGGTTGTACGAACACTAGCATGGATGATTAGCTTAGACATCCACATACTTATTAAATCTCATACGTTTAGGACGTTAGGAGATTTCGGACTGTACTTGGGCTTAGGTTTGCTAGCACTCGCACGCAACTTAACTCGACAGGTGAGTTCACAGCCCCTACATTTACTGTTTTAACTGCTTTGAACAGGGGTGGAAAACATAGTCAAATGCTTTTACATACATGATTGTATACTGGTTTTACTCGAACGATTAGAGTACATTGAAACTGTTAAACTGTTACCCAACTAATGTTTATGAAATAACGTTTTCATACGACAAACCATTACAAACGGGATAAACTATACTTGATAAACCGGAGAACTACCGGTACTGTTTTGAAAACTCTGGAGAACGATCAGCAACACTTTTTGCTTAACTGATTGAGCAACTGAAAAGTCCTTACTGACATGGGCACAGCCGTTGAAAAGTCCCTACTGACATTGGCACTGGGTTCCTACTAACATGGTCCCACCAAACGATTAGGATACTGATATTCCTACGAGACACAACTATTAGGATACTGATATTCCTACGATCAACTACTAGGATACCTACATTCCTACTATAACTTGAACTATACTTTTGGGCAACATCCCAACGAAACATATCTACGATTAGGATACGTGTATTCCTACAGAACATACTTGAAAATAGGATACTGCTTTCCTACAACTACTAGGATACGAACTTTCCTACAAACAACTATTGGGAAACGTATTTGGTTTTACGAACTACACTTTTGGGTGACATCCCAACAACACTACACTTTTGGGTGACATCCCAACAACACTGTACTTTTGGGTGACATCCCGACGATACGTTATAAACAACCATGGTTTATCAAAACTGAACTTGTAAACCTAAAACCTGTGAATTCACTCAACCTCGTTGTTGACTTTTACTATGTTTTTCAGGGAATTTGCTGCGCATGTAAGAATCGCCAACACACATGGAGAATTAGGCGACCCGTGAAGTCTTAGGATGCCAATTTTTTGGAAACATATGGATTTCTCTAGTATAACTGAAACGGTTTTAGTCATATTCCAGAAATCTACTTTTGTAAACTTATTACTTTTAACTTGTACGATTCGATGAATCGTAAACTTTGTAATCAATACTTTTGGCATCTTAATATATTATGTTCTGTTGTAATCATATGCTCTGATACGTATGCATGTACCGTGTATTGTGGCACTCCCTATACTTAAACAAATGCTTCCGCTAAACAAAACCGACGAATTTGGGGGTGTTACATTTTGGGAGAAGGTTTATGGGAGTGGGGTCTATATGATATGATGGTGACACGTAGAGGTGGCAATTTTAGACCCATTGATTAATTATGGGTCAATTTGGTTAATATTTAAGAGTGGATGAGTTTGTTGGGTCTCCTCCTCATTTTTTGGATGGGTCTAAATGGTTTTTCAATATAAACTCCAATTGTGTAACAATTAACCAACGGGTCTAACGGGTAATTTTTTTTTTTCACTCAAATAAAAAAAAGTTTGGTGAAAACCCGATGGGTCGACCCGACCCGAGACCCATTTGACTCGGACCCGTTTAGACCCATCCTTTTAAATGACCCATCTAGACCCGAACCCATTTAGACCCAAACTCATCTAGACCCGCGACCCGACCCGACCCAATCCATTCATTTTGCCATTTATAGTGACACGTGTACCAATGATCATGGAGTAAAGTGGAATGGTCATTTCCTTATATGGTTTACAGAATTAACCAATTGGTGTGACGGATTATTTACTTATTGTCCAAGGCTCCGAGCAATTGTAATTTACACATAAGGACAGAGGATACCGTGTAACAAGAAAAATAGAATATAGAAACGGACTAAATTGATTTATAAGAAAGAAATATAGCATATTAATTTACTCGTATTTCCATGGCGATATCATCATCAACTTGTTATTGTAACTAGAGATACGAGGCTAAATCCAACAAAAAGATGCATTAACAGATTGTTTGATAGATTGTATAATACAACCTGTTAATGCATATTTTTGTTGGATTTCATAAATTGGATACCGGATTTATCATCATTATTTGAAGGCTTATTTTATTGTTACAAATAAAATTAGCAAAGCTATAATTAAGTAATTGAAATAGAAAAAGAAAAACTAAATTAAGAAAATAAGTATATAAATTGGGTTGTTGAAAAATAACATAAATGGTAAATATTTTTGAGAAAACACCACACTATGTTCTTTGAGTATGCCTTTTCAATAATTTATATAAATGTAACTAATAGATTTGATTCTATAAATAAACTTATGTGAACTCGTCTCAATCTATTAAGATTGTCTATCGAGCTCAAGTTTGTAAATAAACAATTTGAGCTTGAAAATCAAGATCATTAAAATATATCTCAATAAATAAACAAACATCGAACTCTAGTTAGAACATTAATCATTAACATCTCTTCAAATTCGAGTCGAGTTTGAGCCAAGTAATTAATAAAGGAGTCAAGCTTGACTATTATGATACTCGACTTGCTTATGTTCGTAAACAACCCTAGAAACAGCGATGATGAAGTCATGAGGCACATTTAAAAGACACACATTGAGACGGGTGGTGGTAGTGGTTCATAGCCTAATAACTACTATACATCCTTTTAAGTTTGTGGTTCATCGTAGTACTGTGTTTGTATTAATTTTGATATTTTGTTTGATTTTAAGGTAAAGATGGAGAAGAAAATTATATGGAACTAGCAGACACCCGCGCAAAGCAGCGGGGTAATTATGTTATTCCGTTTAATATTGTTATATAGTATTAATAAAGTAAATTCCATTATGTGTTGTTAAAAAATTATAGTAGTTTTTTAAATTAAATGTATATGTATATTTTCATTTTCGTTATTCATAATTCAGTTTATTTATAGGTTGAATTATTTCTAAACATACACTTGTATATTTATGACTAAATTTCGTTAATATGGTAGATGTGGATTGTTTCCAAAATTAGCCAAGGGTAGTTTAGTCTATTTTGTTAAATATAAGGGTATTTTGGTCATTTCCTTTCTTTAAATATCCAAGGCAATGAAGAAAAGGGTTAAACCCTTTATAAGGGTGTAAGATAAGATGTGTGAGTTTTTGTAGTCTTAGAATTTTGATAATGATGATGGGATAAATTAAAAAGTAGGAAAAAAATAAAAACATTGAAATCAGAAATGCACGTTGTGTGCGATAAGAAGAGATTATATTTTCAACAATCCCCCTCTTTTTTATGTTACCATAAAAATAAAATAGAGTTCAACCACGTTTGAATCATTTTACCGTTTGTATATGTAATATGTAATTCATATAAAGTTACACAATCTCTACATCAGTTTTAATTGATAAAAAATTACACTGTATATAACATAAACATGTACATAATACTCTAATAATAATAAAAAAAAAATGATACTGTAATCTTGTTGATACAACAGTGCCCATATGGATTAATCCCAACAATTTTTAATCAACAATACATCTCTCTATTCGAAGTAGACCTCAATTAAAGTTGTGAGATCGGATTGGCAAACGCGACCCTCTCAGGGAGAACGAATGATGCACACAACATCCATTTTCCAGGGGCGACTAGACGTACCTTGTGCATTTTAACCTCAAAGGCTACCTCCGACAATGCGATTCTTATCCTCTGATTGATACACCAAGAAAAATCAAGCATTATCAAAGTTGTTAGAATATAGTTACTTCTTAAGAATCTAGTTGGCAGTTTTGACTAACTTCACTTGTAAACGGGACAATCTAGATCGTGTGTCATCAATCATCATAATCACAATACTTTAGCTACAAAGTTAACCTATCGAATGGGTTAAAGTCCCCCAGATTAATGTGTACAACCTCTAAATTGATTTGTTTATAAAGTAAGAATTATTGTAATGGTATAGTTTTTGTAATCATATTCACCTAATTATATACTCCGTATGATTAAGGGCTAAGGTATGTGAAGGCTAGTAAAATATGCAACCTTCTTCATTAAGACCACTCATCTATTAACCTATATGAAATGGTGGTGGAAAAGAATTGAACAACTTATGTTGCCTCCACATAATTTACACTATAGAAAAAAAAAACAGAAATAAAATTGTTACGGGTCAGCACATGTGAACCACCCACACCCCTAAGTTTCTAAGTAAAATTCAAGTATAATACCTCATGAAAATCAAACTCGGGATCTTCAGCTTTTGAGAATCCGTAGACATGAATCTTTGGCAAGGTTAACTTTTCATTCCTGTCGGTATCTCTAAATATTCCTTTAAATGCATCTGCCGTCAAACATAATTAAACCAGTGAGCAAAAAATACATGAAGCTTTCAAGTCCTATAATTCAGAAGAGTTAATAAATTGATGCACTCTGCCATAAACATACAGCAACTAACTCACTCATAAACTATTTGTAATTCAGTAGATACAAATTTGTTGGATACACCTAGCATCTCATAACTAACAATAGAAGGTTGAATTTTGCAGTATAAGCATTAATATAAAATCAGAATCAGGTGCATAAGAATCAAATAGAACAATCATCAAAGCAATAATAATCACCAAAATTCTACAAGTGACTAATAAAGTAATAACTCAAAAGAAATTTTAATGCAGAGAGTACTTGTACATACCAAGAAACTCAGCTGCATCCTTAGGCAGATTCATGACCACTTGTGTGATGGGCCGGGAGCTTTGACTCCTAAAGATAGCATCAATAAATCTTCTCCCATCCATGTTAAAAACCTTTATTTTGAAGACGTATAAACGGGCTAGACATTTTAGAAATATAACACAATAACCTCATATCTTGCAAAAAATGTAAAACATTCATGCTTGATACATTGGATTGCTTATCAGTAAGGGTAAATTAGTCATATTACTTGTCAGTAAGAAAATCACGTTCAAGGACAAACCTCAATCTTTCTTTCTAGTTTGTTGAGTACAGAATTTCTTTCCAGATAGTCAACTGCATGAGGATTTAAATCATTTGCATACACGTGCTTAACCTTTTTCGCGGCAGATATAGCTAAAGGACCAACCCCAGCAAAAACATCACCTGTTTCCGGAAACTATCAGAATCCACAAGACAAATGAATATCGTCATGTTCATAGTAGTGTTTTGAGTGAGCATCAACAAACGTAAACATCACAATCGGAAAATTTTAGAAGTCAAAATTTTTGGCATATTTGACGTCGGTATAAAAGTATAATTCTACTCATATGAGATCAGCAAAGAAAAACATACAAACTACATCATTCCGTGTAAAGCAATTTAAAAGTCTTTGTCTCTCCGTTCCCAGCTTTGAGCTCCAGTACCTGCATAGAGTAAAAAAGTCAACAATACCGTATTTAACTTTATCATTTCCAATTTCTACCAACTGCAATCTACCTCCAAAACCAATAAAGAGATCTATCAAGTGAAAAGAAATAGAACAGATGTGCCTTGTTGAGCAATTTCCATGAACAAAACTTACACTGCTGCCAAATCAACATGAAAATGGAGCCCATTCTCTACTACCCTTGTTACAAGAGAATGATTTCCGGCCAAAACTTCAAGCTGCATAGTTCTAAACTCGTTATTGATGGCGTCAAGCTTATTGACAACCGTTTGTATCTTTGGCTTGTTTTTGTCCAAAACAACCTGGCAAAATACATAGATAAAAAATTTTCAGCCAAACACTGGAGGTGGCGAGATGGGTGGGGCAAGACAGCAAGTGATGGGTTATGTCAGAATGAATAATTTCAAACACGGGCTGGGTTGGTCCGAGTTGACCTGTACACAGGTTTGTCTCTTTATCCTGAACTTCATTAACAAATTTATTTAGAATGGAAATACTACAATTTAACTCACATATTATGTGCAACCACACACACACACACACACATATATATATATATATATATATATATATATACACACTTACTGTCTCAAGTGAGGCTTGAACCCA
Source organism: Helichrysum umbraculigerum (assembly GCA_949592205.1). Taxonomy (NCBI): domain Eukaryota; kingdom Viridiplantae; phylum Streptophyta; class Magnoliopsida; order Asterales; family Asteraceae; genus Helichrysum; species Helichrysum umbraculigerum. The sequence continues at coordinate 388,885,897 of CATIUR010000001.1, forward strand.
CAACCTCTTGGTTGATGGGTCCCTCTCATACCGCAAGGCCAACGGCCCTTTGGTCTGTATTAATGATTAATGTACTGACAGTTATCACGTAAATATATTACAAAAAGCCTAATCCAAATTTTGTAGAAAAGGTAACTTAAGAGGTTATAGCTTATAAGCATCTTTAAACACTTAAAGTTACTTTCAAATTTCAACCCAATTGTTCCGTTCAATTCAACCAATGTGAGTTTACCCATTAGACCCACTAGAATTTCATAATTGGGTTGAAATATCAACCTACCATATACCTTTGCTATAAGTTTCTTATAGGGAAGATGTTCATCTTTTAAGTTCAGGTGAATGATATGCCCAACAGTCTCAAAAGATGAAGGAACAATCATACCCTTTGGAAGCAAAGCCTCTAAAACCTGCAATTTTTGCAAATACACATAGCATCCCGAAATAAAAATATCAGTATAACCTGTATAGGAGCCAAATCAAAACTTATAATATAGGATACGGAAGAAGAAAAATACCTCATTCATCTGCCAATAACTATAGAACAAAGTTAGCTTGCATCTCACAAGTTCAAATAATGATTCCGTTAAGCATGCCTGAAGGAAATATCAAGCTGAAAAATCCACTGAAATGCAATAATCTAGCTAGAGTTATTGTTCACCCACTAAGGCTAATAGAAGTATGGTCATACAATATTAGTTCTTTTTTTCATTGCAAATATATACCAAACAATGAACAATATTGCCTTCTTACACCAAGAAAGAAGGCACATGATAAAATGAGTTATACTCACCTATGCGGCGATGCATGAATTCATGAATGCAAATAAGGTGTTTATCGGGACGTAAGTACACCGAACCATTACTCAAGCGCAAGCGCAAAATTAAGAATAATGAAATTGACTGATTCAAAGTGGTTTGGTACCAGTTCCAATTTGAAACTGGTTTGTTATCGACCCGGATGGTGCTACTAGTACAGACCTGGGTTTTACAGCTTGAACAAGTGTTATATAAATTTATCAAACAGAAAAAAAGAACTAGACCAAGAACCAATTTCTGTATTTGTACTAAAGTACTATACCATTAACCGCTTTTCCATTTCTCCTAGAACTCTATAGGTAAAATCGAACCGAATACATCCTTTATTAGTTCAGTTATTTGGTTTTCTAGGCCTAAACTGATTTACATACACTTGGATGTAATAAGTGTATGCACCCTGAGCTATGGTTGACCTGTTTCTATCATCCAAGTCATAGTTTATAGCATGTGTTGCATTTCTCGCATGGCACATGTCTTCTAGCATATACACAAGATCCAAGTTATAACTGATGGTAACCAATGTGCACTAACAACATATACTATATAAATAATACAGTAATCAACAGGGGCGGAGCTAGGATATTTTGTATAGGGGGGCAAAATTTTTTTTTTCTTTTTTCTATCATTTTGGGGGTGCAAAACTCCAAAACTGTCACTAATAACCTTAAAAAATTTATTTTTTTCCACAATTCTAGATTTTTAGGGGGGGCGACTGCCCCCTATGCCCCCCTCTAGCTCCGCCCCCGGTCATCAAAGAATAATTTAAGCTAACAATTTTCACTACAAATAGTTATTCAAAAACAGATAATATACTCACAAGTAAAGTATGGTAAGCCTAAACACATACCTTTATTGCCTCAGGCAATTCATCTAGTGACTTATAAGCATACCGCTCGTCCAAAAGCAACAACCTTGTTGATCCTTGCCATTTCCCTAACCTATACTCAGCTTCTCCAATCAACCCACTCAAATCCTCATCATTACTATCATAATCTTCAACAACCTCTTCTACTGTATAACACTCATTTCTTTTACTCTCCTTCATTTCTTTTGTCTCCGTTGTCGTTTTATTTGTCTTCCTTTTCGGCCTCGATAACTTAGCCAAATTCCTAAACTTTTCAAAACCTCTTGAATTAAAATTTTTCACAAGTTTATCTCTATACAAAACCGGACTCAATCTCTCCCCATCCCCTTCTGCCTTTCCGTAAATCCTTCGATTTAAAGCATCTAATGGTTCCTCCTCACTCGAATTAAAATACTTTTGTAATTCCGGATCAATTTCATCACCTGAAACCCTAGCAATGTTCCTAATCCGGGGCCAGTTTAACAAATGACCCCGGAGTTGACTTTCTAAGGCGTAACATCGATCAGCATTGACTCTAAGGGCAGAAATGTCAAATTCGCGAGTGAATTCATTTTCATCAAACGATAAAATTTGATTATTTTCGGTTTCTTCTTGCTGCGGTTGTGGTGATGAATTAGGGTTGATAGATGGGTGGTGGCCTTTGGATAATGAAGGACCGTAAGTTAGGGTTTCGGAGAGGAGCGAGGCGGCGGTAACGACGGCGATGCGGCGGAGAGGGATGGAGGCGGGGGGTTTCTGGAAGAAAGGTGCGAGTGGTGGAGATAGTGACGGCCGGAGCATGAACTTGGTGAACATCTGGATTGGGATTTTGCCGGGAAAAGATTGTATTGCAGGGTTTTAGAGGTTTGGGTCGGGAGCCGAAAGAAGGGTGGATGGAGAGCGTAATTTACAAAATTAGTCCCTGAATATATGATCACTAAGCAGATTCTGTCCTTTGATATCTAAATTAATGTCAAAATACATGAAATAATTTAAAAGAAGAGCATAGTTCAAATGAGTACTTCAATCTTGAGTGAGAATAGGGGAATTAATCTCAACTACTCATTTTCATCAAATACCCATTTCCCCACATTTTTGAAACTCAAATATCTCACAAACGGTAAGTCGAAAAATCATGAAAATTGCACCGTAAAATTCAGAGTTTTCTCTACTTCAATTTGCCGTCCCTCAAGGCATACTTTTGACAAAAAATTTTTTCATTTTTTGGTAGGTTTTACAAATTAGTAACACATGTGTTAGTAATTGGTTGTACATTTGATTTGTGCTTAAGGTTAGGGCTTAGGGCTAGGGTTTAGAATTTAGGGTTAGGGTTTAGCAGGATTTAGGGTTAGGGTTTAGCATGGTTTAGGGTTTAGTATGATTTAGGGTTTAGAGTTTTGTAAAGCGTTTACAACCCCAAACCCTAAACCTTAACCCCTAAACCCTAAACGCAACACTTGAACACATATGTTAGTAAATATGAAACCCACCAAAAAAGATGGAAAAAAAACTCGTCGAAAGTATGCCTTGAGGGACGGAAAATCGAAGAGGAGAAAACGCTGAATTTAATGGTGCAATTTTCATAATTTTTCGATTTGTCGTTTGTGAGATAGTATAATAGATGTTGGGGGTAAATGAGTTTTGTACATTTGGAATATTTTCTTTGTACACATGGCACAATATCATTGGTTCCCTCATTCTCACACAAATTCCTATTCTCATTTGAACCCCACCCTTTAAAAGAAATCATCAGAATGGATTTATTAACTCCACATTTTAGGTTTTTGAGTATTGGAGTAATTTACTTTGTTGGGGATCTTTAAACTTTAGCAAAATATATTCATCCACCACAATAACATTTGAGAAAAACTATATTTAAATCACATAACAAAAGCAGAGCATTAGACAAATTTTGTACAAATCAAACCATAAAATGAAAGGGTTAATAATGTGAAATCCATGAACAAATAGAAACCCTAGAATTTATGTATAATAGAAAACCTTAGGGTGTGAAGTAAAAAACGAACTATTGGATGCTTGCTCGTGAGACCCAAAGATGGTGCCATCGCAATCAATTGGCATGTCGATGGTTTCTTTGATTTTAAGATGAAGAGAAAGAGAAGTATAGTTGTAGAGAAAATAGCTTTAAAGAGAGAAAGAGATTAACGGAGGATGGGTAAAAACAAATACAGAAAAAGAAGGCTTAAAGTATATGGTTAATTTATTGTTTTTACGGAGACAAAAATATACTAAAAGGACATTTTTGCCCATAATTTTATCAGGAATGCATCATTATCCAGCGGTTTACATCAAAACGTGATAAATTGCCTAATAAATCGTCGAGAAAGTGACGATTCACTTCATCATTTGAAACTATAAGGGATAATATAACCATAATATATGTCAAAAAAATAAATAAATAAAAATAAAAAAATGATAACGACCGTAATGAAAATTATCATTTAGGTTTTGACATAGGGTTGTTCATCGGTTCGGTCAGTTTATTCGGTTCGGGTTGTTCGGTTTTGAAATTTTTTTGAGCAAAACCGAAAACAAAATTCACATTCGGAAACCGAACCGAAAACCTTTACCCAAAATTTTTTTAAAACTTTACCCAAAAAAAAAAACCGAACTGAAAACCGAATTCTAATTCGGTTCAGTTTCGGCTAAAACCGAAAAATTCAGGATTTTTTTTTTTTTGAAGTTAATCGGTTTCGACTTGTAATTTTTTCCGTGTGTTAAGGTTTCACTAGAGTTGGATGATTACATATTTTCTCAAACATGCTTGAAAATTATCGTAATGTTATTCAACTTAACTTAAGTTGAATATATATGTAATTATTCATAATAATAATGATAATAATTAAAACATGACTACGAGAAAGGAAGAGTGAGCAAGAAGATGTCATTATCCAACATTATTATTACAATAAATATACTCAAAGAAAAGATAAAAACATATTCAAGCAGGTGACATGATCAAGGATTCGGTATGAAGCAAAGCAGGTTAAAAGGAAAAATCTTACAAAGTAGTCAACCTAATTTACAACCGAAATCATCATATTTGGCAATCTTTTAGCATATCCAAATTACTTTTATTTTGATTTTAATTACAAAAATTATCATAAAAATATAACGTGTCAACATTGTGAACGTATACAATAATTCCAACCTATGCATCACTATGCTCAAAATGTCAACATTGCATCGCTATTTTATTCGATTCAAAGTCGATAAAAAAAAACAAACATTTATATAGTTCCAAATTTATGAACATGTATATTCATTTGTTTGATTTCTTTTTGTTATTACTTATAAAAATAAAAATGCTAAGCATTGATACTTAATCTCCATGGTCGTCCAAGTTTCCATTACAGATTAAAAAGTCATAAATTTATCAATTTTTCTCTGAATAATTTTTTTGATTATACAAATAAATAGGTACACATCTAAACACATTTCATTTCATACAGAATTGAATGATCTCATATTTCCCTACCGAAGGGGATTACGAGTCCTATCAAGTAATCCAGCCATAATCACTCTTTTCTTGTACTGCTCCGAGTCAGTATCGAAAAACTTGACCGCATCATTAACTGAGTTCACTCGTTTCATCTTTCGACAAGGTACAAAATAGAACCAAGTTGATGTACAAAGAATCGAGTAAATCCTTCCGTAAACCATCAACACAATTAAGCTCAAAAATATAAACAAACACCAACGAATATTCCAATAGTTGTTGCCATTAGATTTGACCTTAGCGGGATGCAATGAAACCGAGTTTCTTGAATCAACTGAGTCGAGTCGTGATAATCCTTTTTCAAATGACAATGAATGACGAATTGAATTGATAGGTTTTGGTTTGCCTAAAGGTAGCGAAAAAGAAGAATCTTGACGTCGATAGGGCTGGTCTGTTCTGGACGAAACTTTTTGGTCAAGAAATGCACGAGAATTGAATGTAATCGGATGCCTAATATTGAGTAAATCTATTCTAGACGTCTTTTGGTCAGATGAAGATCGAGAATTAGAATTACTGGACGAAGAGGAAGAACTGGAATATGAAGAAGACGTGGTTCGTGATGAAGACGATGATGAATGTAAATTTGAACGACGGCGACTACTATAATCATCCATGTCTGTACATTGATCTCTACGGCTAGCGATGTCGTCATCGTTTGACTTGTCAATTTTTTCGACTAATAAGTTCGCCTCGCTCGTCTCTGGAGATTTCGATGAACTATTTGCAATCTTCTTCACCTGTTAGCGGAAATGAAAAATTGAACATTATTAATTAACATTTTGGATATCAATAACAGATTTAACACCATAATGTAGAAAAACATCAATCTCTAGAAAGATGATGTGTAAACAAACTTATAATATATCAAAAACAGGCGAATCCCATCGGAAATGAAATCTACAAAAATGAAACTAATCTTACTTCATACCAGCATATATTATTAATTGTTAATTTAAACTACGTACTTTATATTATCCTAAACCATAATTAAGATAATAGTTTACGTTAACAAACATAATAACTATAATTACTCATGAGCATTGCTTTTTATCATACAGAATCATGAATCAGACTATGGAAAGTAAATTCAAATTAATTAAAAAAAACTTGCAAGCATAAACCACGTAATTAAACCGTATTTCATTTCATCATTCGGTTCAACTAACATAACATAATATAAACGAAGCGGTTAAACAAATTCAAAATGAAAGAAGAACTAACGTACCATGAGGGAGTTAAACAAAACAGCTTTAAGTAAACGAGAAATACGTCGTCGAGGAGGAGGAGGAGATCGTTTGGGATTAGAATCAACGTTAACCAAATCGTTAACGCCAGGAATCAAGTTTTTTTTGCCACCACTAACCGCTATCATAACCGGTTTTCCTAACCGTCCGTTTTTATGATGATTCCGTGCATCCGAATAATTTATATGATTATCATCGGGCGTAAAAGATGATCGAAAACAGGAACGTAAATTAAGTTTATTATTTCTCCCTCTCTTCTTCTTTCTCTTATTATTATTATCATCCGACATAGCGCCAAAATAAAAGAGATAGAAAAAGAGAGAGAGAAAGAAGGGGAGAATCGATGATCGAATTCTTAGGGTTGCTGCATGTATTTAGGGGATCAACAATTTCTTATATAATTTCTTTCTTTAATTAAATTAAAACAAAAGAAAAGAAAAAGAAGAAAGAAATGGTTGATGAGAAATGGGAGTAGATGTGCGAGAGTGCCCGAAATTGCCGCTTTTCGTCTTCCACTTTTTACTTATTGTTTTTTTGTTTTTTTTTTTTTTTCAATTTTATAAACTTCCCAACTTCCACCACCCTCCTTATTTAAATATTTCTAATTTACGTATTTCACCCTTACACTATCTTATCATGTCACATTTTGTCCATGAAGTCTTTATTTATTTATTTGTTCATGAGGGTGTAGATGACTCATCTGTCTCTTGTAGATCTACCTATAGTGTTATTTTGACGGGTATGCATTAGTTCTGTATGTAACCTTTTAAACAGATAATAATAAGTTGATTGAGTAAGGTTCAAATGAGTACACAAATTTTGAGTGAGAATGAGGGAACCAACAGATTTGTGCCATGTGTCACTTTATTCTCTCTCATCCACACTTTATTCTCTCTCCTCCACATTTTTAAAAATTAAATATCTCACAAACGGTAAGTCGAAAAATCATGAAAATTGCACCATAAAATTCAACGTTTTCTCCTCTTCGATTTGCCGTCCCTCAAGGCATACTTTTGACAACTTTTTTTTTTTTTTCACATTTTTTGGTGAGTTTCACAAATTAGTAACACATGTGTTAGTGATTAGTTGTACATTTAATTTGTGGTTAAGGTTAGGGTTTAGGATTAGGTTTAGGGTTTAGTAGGGTTTATGGTTTAGGGTTTATAAGGGTTTAGGGTTTAGAAGGGGTTCAAGGTTTAGGGTTTACAATGATTTAGGGTTTAGCGTTTTGTAAAGCGTTTAAGGTTTAGGGTTTGGGGTTTAGGGGTTAGGGTTTAGGGTTTAGGGTTTGAGGTTTGGGGTTTCGGCCCAAACCTCAAACCCTAAACCCTAAACCCTAACCCCTAAACCCCAAACCCTAAACCCTAAACGCAACCGAAACCCCAAACCTCAAACCCTAAACCCCAAACCCTAAACCCTAAACGCAACACTTTAACACATGTGTTAGTAAATGTGAAACCCACCAAAAAAATGAAAAAAAAAAAAAACTTTTCGAAAGTATGTCTTGAGGGACGTCAAATCGAAGAGGAGAGAACGACGAATTTAATGGTGCAATTTTCATAATTTTTCGATTTGTCGTTTGTGAGATAATTGATGTTGGGGGTAAATGGGTTTTGTACATGTGGAACATTCTCTTTGTACACATGGCTTGATATCATTGGTTCCCTCATTCTCACACAAATTTCTATTCTCATTTGAACCCTACCCTAAGTTGATTTTTGAAATTCCATTATATGAAGATCGAACAATGGTAGATTTGTAGCCAAATTGTTTATTAATATACTTCTTTTTTTAGTCTAATTATAGATTGCGCAGTTGTCTTAAATTGTCTAGCTATATTACTTCTTGCGTCATTTCATTTTCTTACGATCTTTTATTTCTCTTTTAACGATCTTGAAAAGATCATAAAAAGTTTTGAAAGCTTCATATATGTTGACTTGCCACCAGGGGCGGATGTAGAGGTGGGTATGGGGGCAGTTGCCCCCCTCTCCCCCTCAAAATTTTCCAAATCATGTAAAAAATAATATTTTTTTTAGATTATTTTTGATATTTTGACATCCCAAAACTTAAAAAATAATCAAAATTTTTTTTTTTTTTTACCCCCAAATATTAGCTCCTAGCTCCGTCCCCACTCAAGATTACAAAAATGTCTAGGAAAGTTGTCAAAACTTTTTGATGCATAACAAACATATATAAAGGCATAAAGATGTTTATCGAAGGGGCCATTTGGCTTAAACGGAATCTTTATTTTTGTCCATTTTACACAAGCCTTTATATAATAATTAATAATTAATAATTAATAATTAATAATCCTTTAGTATATCAAATTAAATTATAGAAACCGGCAAACCGCCCTACAAGTTTTCAAATTTGGCAGGTTTCCTCTTTAAAATTAACATTCGCCAAATCAACACAAAGAAACATTAAGGGCCCAGGTTTCATATCTAATAATGGCTCTTCTAAAATCGCAGCATCATTTTGACCTTTTATTTGTAGGCATTTGCTGTGGCCAATCAAGATTATAGAATTTGGGTATTAATAATAATTATTAGTACATTTTTTGGCTGTATTATTTATTATTATTATATATAACTAAACTATTATTTGATTTAATATGGACATATAAGACACACACCAGATTATTGAGTAGATTTGCCAAGAAATTTGTGATTAAAATAAGAGCATGTAGAAAACATGTGATACTCGCACAGAAAGGATCTGATAACCACAACTAAATATGGGAAACAATGTGTGAAAGGGGACAATTTAGCTTTGTAGCCTTTAAATGATGTTATTTCTAACGCTACCTAAGTGGCATATCTTTTATTTGAACTAACATATAAAAAAGTACCGATCGATTCAAATCACTAATCAAAATATACGAAAATACACTTTTGAACTACACATTAAGTATTGTCTTCTCGTCACTCATTTTATATCATCTCCATTACCAACCACAAGGTCGATCATGAGTTTTACGGTAGCGAAAAATATGTGGTTTTCATCCGAGTGGTTCTCCTTATTAGCTAATGTATCTCACGTAAATGTTGTCTAAAGATCATTTTAAACACTCATATATTTAAAAACAAAATATAAATATCCATGTAACGTACTTTAAATTCAACACTGATTTGTTGCTGGTCAACTATTATTTGCCCCGGGGCCACTGACTGTTGAGTGTTGACTCCACTTATTTTAAACGTCGAATTGTATAACAGATCGAGTCGTTAAAGACTTGTGACCGTCATATTACTGCGTCGACTGCTGACTTCTTTTAGTCAAATGTCCAAGTCTAGCTAATTGATTCTCCAATATTATCACCAGCCGAATTAGAATATATCTTTTTACTCGTTAAATCTTTAAGAGTATACGGAGTGGCAGGGGCGGTACCAGAAATTGTTTTACGAGGGGGCGAATTCTAGGATTGTACACGTGCTTAGATGTAAGAGTCTGGATCGAACTTGAACCTATATTACTTGGGAATTATAGACCATACACTAAACATGTTTATTTTGATTCATTACTGGTTTGAAACTGGTCCAGTTCCGATGGTATTGAGTCTAGCCCGAAAACCGACTATATAGGCTACAAAATCTGCTACTGGGCAACAAGCTAGATGGTGGGCTGGCAGTTTTTATATAGCTAATCGTATACACATAAATAGTAAGTCGTTAACATATGCACACAATATATAATAAAAAAATTATTATACTCCATACTATTACCCTCAAAAAATTTACGGAATTTAATGCTAAATATTGCATATTTCATGTGTTTTTCCTCTTCTATTTTACTGTTTTTATAAATTAAATATATATCTATCACACTCACATACACAGACATATACACATTTTCCCTCGTAAGCAACACATTCACCTTAGTTGGGCCCAAGTTTTATATTTTTATCGTTTGGGCTTGGGGGGTAAGACGGCTGGACTAACTAATTTAAGGTAATAGATTATTTTTTTCTGAAATCTGGTGTGGGCGGTGGCCCACAGTGTCCCCACTGTGGGACCGCCACTACGGAGTGGAGGGGGGCAACCGCCGGCGTTCAAGCCCTTGAATGCCAAGATCCGGCGTTCACCATACCGGTTCGGCATTCAATGCCGGCGTGCAGAATTGAACGATGCGTTCAAAAGTTTTTTTTTTATTTATTCTTCTTGATTATATCAAGGGTGTAAAAATTGTGGAATGGGTTATTTTAAAGGGATAAATAAGTGATCTAAAATACCTTTAAAAGGACCTCATTTTTAGTTAAAATTCAAATTTAGTCCTCATATTTTATACCAAATGTAGTTTGAAGCCTCACTTTTAATATTTGAAGTGTACCAATTTTGTTTTAAATTGTGTTACTATCTGTTTTAATTTATTGTCAAATTAGTTGAGTTTACAAATGCTTATTTTATTTAATTATTATTTGAATATTTGCAAAAAAAAAAAAAAAATAACTAAATAATCAACTGAACACTTAACTGAACACTGAACTCAAGATTAACCAATACCTTATTTTTCAGTTTGAATGTTCTTGTTCGGTGTTCAACTGAACACTCAGCACATGACAACAACTCTCTGTGCTCTAATAAAGTGACTTTAACGAAAGGTATTGGGATCTAATAAATATTATCAATGTTTCTTCTTACCTTGTTAAAATATAACAAACTTAGTCGTGAATGAAATCGGTATCGTGTGATGATTAATAAGGAACTAAATATATAAACTAGGGGTGATCTTGTACGAGTTTTCAAAGAAAAAAAAAGATAACCGGCTGGTTCCTACTAACTGATTAGACATTCAATTAATTTGAAAAAGCACACGATTAAATATAAGCATTTGGACGGGATTTGAACGGTGACCATCATCTTTGTAGTACGAGCATACATGTCTTTCACCATTACTCTAAGATAGTGAAAGGATATTACAGTAGTGATATTGTTTATGTATCTACCTCTAATACTATATATCAACCCGACCGATGATAAGTACCTATTCTTAATATGAATGTGAAATTGGAAAAATCAGGAATCGGCGTAGCAATTTTATTTTGGGATTAGTGTATAGAATTGCATCGAACTTAGACACGATTCTAATTGTGTGGACTCAACTATTTGTTTTTTATTGTGTGTATCAAACTTTCAATAAGTGATTTTTCTATGTATTTTGTTAATGTGTCGTTTGTTTAAGGTGACATGTGTCATCCGTAGAGATTAACATACTACATAATACATAAATTGGATATACACAATAGAAAAAAATAACTGGATACACACAACTCAAATCGTGTCTACATTAGATGAAATTCCTGTACACTAATCCATTTTCTTTATTGGGTTATACAACATCTAGATACGATATATCAAGTAAAATAATAAGTGATGATCGAGAGAATTATTTTACATGTCATCAAATCTTCAAACTAATAATAATGCATATATATTTACAAATAAAAACATCTGCTAATGGACTAATTAATTAACTAAGGGGTGTTTGGATTAGCTTATTTATAAGCACTTATGTGCTTAAAAAATAAGTATGTGACCCCTTACTTATTTTTAAGTGCTTATTCTTTAGTAAATAAGCAAATAAGCAGTTTTCAGAAAAGTGTTTGGATCTAATTATCTGCTGTCAAAATAAGCAAATAAGTAGATAAATGCTTATTTAAGCTAATCCAAACACCCCCTAATATCATTATGTTTAATCACTAATTAATAGTCAACTTGGGTTTGACCAACATTTTAATGTCTTTACTCTTGAGTCTTGACTGCATACATGAAGTGTATCATATTGAAGATTACACCGAGTTATTAAGACTTTGGTCATCCTTACTCCTTAGTACTTAAAATACTCAAAAAAGCCCTAATGGGCCTTATGGCCTATTGTACATGGCCCATGGGGGTTTTCCCGGTCTATACAACAACAACAAAAACAACAGTACCCAATCCCACCGAGGGTAGGGTATGGGGGAGGTAGGATGTAGACAGTCTTACTCCTACCTAAGGGTAGAGAGACTGCTTCCAAAAAAACCTCCGGCAGACTCATACGTACGAAGATAAAATGTAAGACTAAGTAATAATAGAAATAGTAATAACAGTAGGAGCAGGAACAACTATCCCGATAACAACCAAATCCGCATCCCCACCGCATCCGCACCGTGTCTTCGGCAGCGACAACAATAACCGTCATCAGTAACCTGCAACCTCAGCAGCGACAGCAAATAAAATAATTGTTGGCTTGTTGCCATGACTTATTTTTCATGATTATATTTCTTTTTTTTTTTTGTTACAAAGTTTATATACATTCATCATGTTTGAATCGTTGAAGAAACAAACGTTTAAACTTTTGAATTATAAGTTTTCATCAACTCATACCATCATTTTTTACACAAATTACAAGCAATTTTCAATCAATGTTTATAAGACTTATTTTTATCATTCATTGGTATTACTCTAGGGATGTAGAGTAGTGGTCAAAGGGTGCTTCTTCGATGCATCTTATTCACAAGTGATCTACTCGCGGGATGAAGCCAGCTTCTGTATAGAACTAGCGATGGAGGAAGACAGGAAGTTATCTTCGGGTTAGGCTTGGCTAGTTGGCTTGGTTCATCATCAAATTACATATTTGCATATAGAAAGAGTAGATAAATACAATATGGCTTTTTTATTAGTTTTTCAACACCTTTAATGTATATATTCTTATGTACAATGACCATTTTTATAATTTTTTTTATTAAATTAAGGCTTTGATGACCATTTCTTTAATTTGTTTAAAGAATACTTTAGTAAAAAAATAATATTAATATAATAATTAGTAATAAATCATACAGTACCAGTAGAATAAAGGATTGTATACTTTATACCACCTGAATACGTGGACGGTGGATCTCTAGTGCTAAACTGGGCTCAAATGTCGCATGTTTTATTTCCCGCATCTCAAAATTTGATCTCTACATCAATTAATCTCAACTTCTGAAGTAACCAGCTCTACTTCCATGGCTTCCTTTACGCTAACTCCCACAATTCCTTATCATGTAACTTTCACACTATTTGTTTGTTCGTTTTCTTATTTACTTAAACCTTAATTTCATTTAATTTGTAACAATTTCAGATACGCATCTCTGTGAAGAACCATAAAGTGTCATCACCGACCAAATTGGGACTAATATCAGATAGGAGGATGAAGGTCACGTGCCAGGCAGCAAGCTTCACCTCGGCTGACTCCGTTTCCGATATGGACCGGAGAAAGCTGATGAAGTTGTTGCTATTTGGTGCCCTTGGTTTACCCGCCGCCGGCATTTTGGTTCCTTTTTTGGCTCAACCCTCGTTAGTTCTCTTATCTTCTTTCTTACCCTAATTATTAATTTAGGTTTTTAATTTTTAACTTTAGTTTTATTATATTATATTTATTATAATTATATTGTCTTATGTCTTATAATGACCATATTCTAATTCTATATTCTATAATGGTTGTATATGTGTGTATGTAAGTAATGTACGTAGTAATGTTTTTGTATGCATTATTCTGGGTTATTGGACCTACTGCCATATGGTATGGCTTCAACAACAAAAGCAATATGATGTTAGGATCTGGAAATCACTAGTACAACAAATAAACAATGAGCAATATTTAAGCCTACCGATAGCATTTGAAAACTATCGATAAAATTGTCATTTGTAAGTGAATGAAACAACTAAATTGTTATTGTTTTTGAGCCTTGATGCTGAGAATAATGCTTTGAAGATTGACTTGAAAAGTACCATTTCCCATTTGAAAAACAAAATTTAAATGAAATGATCTAACTATGGTTTTTTTTATGTGTGGGGAACTGAAACAGTTCAGGGAGTTCAGAAGGTGTGACCGCAGCTAAGGATGAGTTTGGTAACGATATCATAGCATCAGAATGGCTAAATGCCAATGGACCTGGTGACAGATCCCTTACTCAAGGCTTAATGGTAACGAATTTGATCCATCGTTTGTTTCTTTAAGACTGAAAAAGAAAAAGAAAAAACACTGCGGAAGCTGGAAAGTGTTTATCATTGGGATTAATTTAAAATGTGGTATGTTTTAGGTGGCACGTTGGTCGATTTTGGGGTGCATTTAATCTCCAGTGGGTAAAATTGAAAATTTTAGCTAAAAGGAAGCATGTCAAATGGATCGTAGAGGTTTGAAACTAGAAAGTCATCCAAAGTACATTTTTAAGCATACAACCTTCTAAATCGTTTTTATTTTAAGATTTAATCATACTAATAATTTGGTTAGTAACCACACTTAACGCTTTAATATTTATAAAACCCTGAAAGTATTTAATAAGGAAGTGCTTAGGGGCCTATCTAATTCAGCATAACCGATTTCACCATGTAATAAAAATTGACTTTTTCAACCCTGAACCCATTTGGACATGTTTCCTAACCTGCCGTCTTGCCACATCTAAATATATTGACCAAGTCCTCTGTATACAACCTTTGAATGTGACTTTGCTTAAGAAATTATAGGGAGACCCTACATACCTTATGGTCGAGAATAATGGAACTCTTGCAACATACGGGATTAATGCAGTATGCACCCATTTGGGGTGTATTGTACCATGGAACACGGTGGAGAAAAAGTTTATGTGCCCCTGTCATGGTTCTCAGTACGATAACGAGGGTAGAGTTCTAAGTGGTCCTGCTTCTCTGGTAATCCCTTTCTCCAAAATCAATACGTGTACAAGTTCTTATGCTTGAGGCGTACGTTGCTGATGCAAGTTTGTGTATTAACAGTTTTTGGAACTCGCTCATGTGGATATAGATGATGACAAAGTGGTATTCACTCCATGGACAGAAACTGATTTCAGAACAGGTGATGGTCCATGGTGGTCTTAAAAACTAGTTAACTACTAATAAGTCTTTTCTTGTAATTCTTGTTTTAGCTTTAATTTTTTTAGGTTAAAGCAAGTTTTGAATCTTGAATTTGATAAACAATGGATATGGGTAGAGCCGTAGGCAGGTAGGTTAGATATGAGACATGATAATCGAGCCTAGGACAGATATGTCTATTTTCATTTTTTTAGCAGGATAATGACTATCATCATAACTTTTTTTGGGATACACCACACTAACAAGGTTTTGTGTTTTCAAACTATAAACACTACATTAATGCACGAACATGACCTATTTATATGTTAGATTTGCCACTGCAAGATTTGGCACATGTACATGCAGGTATTTTATCCTTCCACACACACCACACTAACGAGGTTTTGTGTTTTCAAACTATAAACACTACATTTATGCACGAACATGACCTTTTATATGTTAGATTTGCCACTGCAAGATTTGGCACATGTACATGCAGGTATGTTATCCTTCAACACACACACACACACACACACACACACACACACATATGTGTGTGTGTGTTGTACACTATTGCTTTAAAATGGATGGGTTGTATGTGTCTGAACCATTGAACCAAAGTGTTTAACGAAACCAAATCAGTAGCTTTGGTTTGGTTTTTGGCCACTACACTTGAGGTTCATAAGTTGTAGATGTTTAGTAACTTTAGTTATGTTTCTGGTTGCAATATTCTAAATATGACAAAGTGATTGATGTCCTCTTAATGTTATTACTGTTTTGGTTTACAGGTGGCAAAATGGGTGGGTTGGGCAGGTTTGGACGATGGGTCAAATT
Source organism: Helichrysum umbraculigerum (assembly GCA_949592205.1). NCBI lineage: Eukaryota > Viridiplantae > Streptophyta > Magnoliopsida > Asterales > Asteraceae > Helichrysum > Helichrysum umbraculigerum. Next base: position 388,901,982 of record CATIUR010000001.1, read on the forward strand.
GGGCTTGGGTCAAAACGGGCTAGGGTCTAAATGGGTTTGGGTATAAACTGTTTCACACTTTCACTTTCAAAATTTATAACATTTTTATTTTTAAGAAAATATAGAATAGAACAGATTTAAATATTCAAAAATTAGCCAAGAAAAATTCTTGTTTTAATACTTCAATAATAAATAATACTACGTAGGACTTTTAGAAAAGGATGTAGATGAAAATTTTCTTCCGCCCATTGTGAGTTTGTGACCCGGCCTGCTTTGTGCTTAGAGCCCAGTATCACCCACTAAGGAAATTTTCACAGTCCAGTATCACCCTAACAATGCTTTTAAAAGTCTAAATTGGCCCAGTTTTCAGCCTTTTGGGCTCACTTTGCCAACTCTAAAACTTTGGTTCATCGACATTCGACAATTCGACATGCTAAAATATAATCAAATTGACAGGTCAATTGTTTTTGAAGTGAAAACCTGTAATATGATTAATGCGTCTATTACATCTGTAATCTGTTACACGCCCAAGTATGATAAAGCATAAGCCCATTCTTTAGAACAAATATATATTTGATTTGATAAGAAAATTGCAAGCACCCACAGGCCCAAGTTCAGTTCCAAACTCGGTATATAAAACTAATACTATTCTCTCCGTCCCAAATTATTTGCATCTTACTATTTATATTTGTTACAAAAAAATTGTCCACTTCTAAAAATAAGTATAATGAATGATTAAATTTTCTATATCACCCTTAACTTTAAAACTACGCAAACTTCAAAAAGACGTTTAATTTGTGATTGAACGTTAAAATTGTCATTATACTAAGGTGAAACCTACATTTAACGTGTTTTTCTTATGATGTGTGTTTTTAACTAAGTGACATATAATTTGGGACCGAGGATTACTTTGGATACAAACGTTTGAAACGTTATATCATATTGATACATTTATAAGTAGATGATGATCGTGTTGGTTCAAATTCAAATCACGAGGTCAAAATGTCTTGGTAGTAATACCTATCATTTTGTTTGTTTCACTGGTTTTTGCACCATTTTGATTTTTGAATGTAAAATGATTTTTCTCTCTAAATTTTTCATCCTATTTTTTTTAACATGGCAAATCTGCTAATTTACTTGTCTTCTTGATAATTCTTCTTATAAAAGAGTTACAAACAGAAGTTTATAAAATGGCGATGGCGCAATAGAAATCAACTACTCATTCTTGGGGCAACTGCCCCCCATGCCCCCTCTACATCCGCCCCTGCATATTATGTGTTTCTTTTTCTTTCGCTTTTTTATTTCTTTCTTTTTCATGTCTAAGTTACGTTAAATTCTAAAAGTTTTTATATAAATCTTTTATCCATATCAAAATGTATTACTGTTTGAAACTAGAATTTGTCAAATCGTGTTGTCGATTTGGACACGCTTTGGAAATAAATTCACTGATGATGACTGCATTATTAGCCATTAATTAATGTTATATATCCACACCGTGGGGCAAAGGGAATAACAATCTTATCATCTACAACTCATCCTCACCGCCTAATCAAACCCATCAATTATAACGGTATCTTCATGCTAGCTTTTTGATGATATATGTAACGTTTATTAATTGAATTTTCGAATATAATAAAATGATCATGCAATTTCATCAGGTCTGACTTTACCATATGGTTGGGTAAAATTTTTAAATTAGTACGTAGTAGTAAATTAACTGTGACAGTAGATAATAAATATTAACCAAAAAAGATCTTATTTGCCTGTAATATGGTTATGGGATGACAACAATATTATCTAATTAAAGTTTTATTAGTATCATTTGCTTAAATTTATTATTCGGTTATGCTTTCATATCTCATTCTCATATCCATTCGATCATAAGTTATATGCAATGTATCTCGATTATGTTAAGGGTGGTGATAAATCCACCATTCAATTTGATAAATCCACCATTGACAGGCATTAAAAGTTTGTACGGTACAAACTGTTAATGCATGTCAATGGTGGATTTATCCAATTGAATGTTGGAAATATCATTGGCCTTATGTTAATCATCTTATCGGTCATTAGTGAAGATGCTAAGTGGCCAACTCCTTTTTTACAAATATATAGAATGGACGAACAAATGTTTAAACACAATCTTAAAAATAACACTACTAAAGTTTTAGTAAGTTTTACATATAGAAGAAAAGTTATTATATTAGTAATAATGCAAAAGTTATTTTTATTATTATAGAAGAGTAAAAATTAAACGACTTTCATATTTCATGAAATATCAATTAGTATATATAATGGGAAATGAATATATCATGACAAATAGGTCGAAGTGATTATCATGGGATTAACAAAAGTCGAATAGATAAATTTTAAAATCTCATCATAAACAATAACATTTGTTTGCAAATTGATTATAAGGTTGTAATAATAATGTCAAAGAGCCAAATTTTAACTTACTAAAAAAACAATTTAACATGAGATAAATGATAACACACCCACGAGGATTATCGATAAGAGTTTAGAACATGCATTATTACTCGTAATTTGATTGATCCCATAAATAAATATTCATAAAGTACAATGAATTTATGCATGTTATGCTCTCAATAATAATGCCCCTGAAATAGATACCCAAATATATTCTATCCAAGTATTTATATGCAACCAACATGTATTTAATATTTGTATTTATGGATTATATACCAACCAACAAACTTTCCCCCATAACTATTCTCTAATGCGCTGGCGTTAAAGTGATCCTTTAAATAAATAATTTATAGTTACTTTTATGTACGAAACCTTTTTGTGATGATATACCAAAAGTGGTTGAAAATAAAAGGGCTTATGTATGTACGTGGCAGTGGCTTCACGTTATTTGCTGATTAGTATTTTTCATTGCTGACATGGCTTGCGGCGATTGGGGTCGGTTGACACGTCATTGGAGAAGCTTAACAACGCTCACAGGCACCGCTGTTGGTTTATTGTGTTTTAATCATGAAGTCTCCACTTCAAACAGCTAGGATACACCTACTTTTTATTTAATAGTGAATTAAATTTTAAATTCTAACGTACGAGTAATACTTTTCACAATATTTCACTTAGCTCCTTTAAATGTGTTTAGTAGACAAATGCCCCCTTATACTCTTCGTTTTCTTCTAAACCATCTCGTAAATATGCACTGATCTCACAAGGAAAGTGCAATTACATTAGCACATATATTAATATGATGTTATGGTCCCGACTTTGAGATCAAGTTATGGGCAGATTAACAGCAGATTGTTTGATTGATTTTCTGCCTTGACAGCCTTTGAGAATGATAGATTAGGGCTCGATAGAGAGAACCCAACGATCTCTTAAAACACACTTTGAAACTGAATTTTCTAACTGACTTTCATATCTCAACGTGGCTTACATTTAAAGGATAAAATAAAGATAACTGCTACTTAATAACCAATCCTAAATACAGATAACTACTCCTATATCTTAGCTACATGATAAAATGCCACTTTATCCTAAATAAAACAGTAAACTATATTAAGATAAACATCCTAATTAAAAGCAATAAAACAAATACTTAAGACAACTAATAAACTCTAATTTTAGCCACGTTAGTTCCAGCAAATCATAACATCACTTCCCCCATTAAAACAGTGCTTGTCCTCAAGCACCTGTTGTTGCATGACCCAACTGTTAAGTGTAGGCCTGTAAACGAACCGAACGAACACGAACGGAGTCTGTTCGTGTTCGTTTATTAAGGTTTTGACGAACATACGAACGAACACGAACGGATAAGCGAACGGATTTTGTTGTTCATGTTCGTTCATTAAGAAAATTTGTTTGTTCACGAACGTACGCGAACGTACACGAACAAACACATAATTTAATGCATTTCTTCGTTAATAACTTAAACGAACCTCAACAAACACAAACAAACGTGTGTGTGTATATATATATATATATTATAACTCGAAACTTTGTGATACATATTCAACATTACAAAACGATCACAATATGAAGATAAACTCTTTTGTCTGGTCCGATCGTTGGAAAGAGCAGCACATGCATTTGGAACTAGTGGTGGTGTGTTTGGAATGGTGGGAAATGTGAGAGTCAAATATCTGGATGTTCAATATTATTAAATGAAAATATAAAAATATTAATAATATTCTATTTGATATATAGCTTAATCAATATAAGATATACAAATATATATTAATATAATTAAACTGTTAGTTAATTAACGAACATTTAACCGAACGTTCACGAACATGTTATCGAACGTTCACGAACATAAATGAACGAACGAGACCTATGTTCATGTTTGTTCGTATAATTAAACGAACGTAAAAATTTGTTCATGTTCGTTCATATAACGAAACGAACGAACATAAACGAACTTCCCGCCGAACGGTTCGCGAATAGTTGGCCGAACGTTCAGTTCGCTTACAGGCCTAGTTAAGTGACCCCCTTCTGGACATCCTCATCTGAGCTTCGATCATCAATTTCATCTTCATCAACCCTGTTGAGTCACTGGTCGCTGACCATGATGAAGTCACTAGTCGCTGACCAACTCAACTGTTCACTACTCGATGAAGAAATGGATTGTATCGAAGCTGCTGTTGCTGATGATAGGTTTCGCTGATCGTCATTCATTCTGCTTGATATACTGAGGAAGATTTAAAGTTCAACTTGGTGTGTCGCTGATCAACGTCAGCGAGAGCTTTACTTCTTCAATTCAATAAAGGCAAAAGTCACTGCCAGAATGAAAGCTAGTCACTGAAGATCTGTAGTTCAAGTCATTCTACAAGAGCATGTTAGCTCGCAGTGAGTGAGGAGGATGACTGCATCTTCAGGGACTATTCAGTAAAGCCACTCAATCATCAAGTACTAAAAGTACTGTACTTATCTATACATCAGCAAGAGTGTTCTAGTTTGAAGTATGTCCGAAAGATTACGTGGCAGCAAGTGATTGGTTTTAAGGTAACGAGATATTTGCGGTAACAGAATTGGGACCCGCAGAATGTCGGTTCATCAGAGTTCAAACCAATCAAGCAGCGACACGTGTCCTTCCAAGATCCTATTTTGTAGGCGATAATTTAGGAACTCTTGTAGTATAAATAGTTCAGTGTTTTGTACTGTAGAGGCTAGTTGTTCAATTCGTGTTAATCACTGTACATCAGTGAGTAGTTTGTCTAAGCACGACTTAGCGATTCATCGAGTGAACAGTCAGCGTGTTTGTCCACTGCTGTTCATCTCAATTGTAATAGATTAGCTAAGTGTTTGAATTGGATTAACTTTGGTTAATCCATTCCGCATTCAACACTTGTGAATTTTATGATCAATACAATTCACCATTTCAGCTACTATTACATTGTTCTTTGATATTGTCATATCTGTTATCTGATATACTCTGTTTCTGTTAAAACGATTAAAAACTTTCAATTAACTTAGTCAAAATCAGAAAAAGTTTTTAATTGTATTCAACCCCCCCTTCTACAATTAAACTTTACATTTTGCGATTCCAAATCACTAACTAATAGTGATAACGGGACTCTCAATTGGTATCAGAGCAGAGTTAGTTTAAATTCAATTAACCAGGTCTGCAATGGAATCAGTAAAGTACAGCTGTGTTGACTCTGATTATCAAAAGGGAAATGGTTCTACAACCAAACCTCCAGCTTTTGATCCATCAAGGATTGAAACTTGGATGTCCCGAATGATGATGTTTTTAGATTTAATTGATGACCGTATCTGTAATATAATAACCAATGGTCCCCACATCCCAACCACAATTGTTCCTGCTGTCATGGCTACAGCTACTACTCCTGCTATACCATAAATGGTTTTGCCTAAAAGAGAGGAACAATGGTCAGATGAGGATAGACGATTGGTTAGATTAGATAAACAAGCTAAAATCTACATAGGCATGGCACTTCCTGATGAAGTGTTCGAATCAATCAGGCTTTGTAGAACCGCTAAAGACATGTGGGATACCCTTAGGAATATATATATTGGAACTCCTGATATTATTCGCTGCAGGGAAGTCAATCTCACTCGTCAATATGAGCTATTCGCAATGGAACCAAATGAATCTCTGTCTTCCACTTACACCAGATACCAGTCACTGATGAACAAAATGGAGAAGGCTGGTATAGGCAAGGAACAGAGATTTGTTGTTGAAAAGTTTCTTGAGTTGCTGCCAAGAAAAATCTGGGAAACCATTGCAACATGTACCAGACAGAGAAATGATTATTCAACTCTTAATTTAACTCAGGTCTATGGTATTTTGCTCAATTGGGAGCAGTCAGAAAAGCAAGCTGATCAGAGTGAGCATATTCGTGCTACTCTTGGAAGTCAGAAGATATCCAATGCCCTTGTAGCAGAGCTCGATGAAATCGATCAGAGACAGAAGTCAAAGGTGTCTAAGAAAAGTTCGAAGTCACTAATAGCTGAAAAAGAAGGTGGTCAAGATGAAGAACAGTCAGAGTACGAGTATGATGAAGGACTGGAGAAGCTTGAAAAGGATATGGCCATGATGGTTGCTAATTTCAGAAGGAACACCAGATCAAAAAGATTTGCTGGTGCTCCATCATCTGATAAATTTCAGTCCAAAGGTAAATGCTACAAGTGTGGCAAAATTGGTCATTTTGCAGCTGAATGTAGATCAAAGTCAGTAAACCAAGTCTCTGAACCAGTGCTAGATTTCAGAAACGATAAGTATAACAAGTACAAGGCAAAATACAAGAAACTGAAGGCATTGGCTAAATCTGGAAAGTAGAAGGGAAAAGGTTTTGTCGCTGAAGAAGGTTCATTCAGTGATTCTGACTCCTCATCATCTGATGAAGAAGAAGCAATGATTTGTTTAGATAAGGAGTACTGTCTGATGGCTGATGACACTGAACTTCTTGAAGACATAAAAAAAGTCACTCCTAAATGTTCAGCATCTGAATGGGATCCTGAAACTCTTTACAAGGTGCATTGTTTCAAATCATACACAGCTGCTGAAAAAGATAATATCTTTGAGTCTTTGATAGTTGACTTATCAAACGCTCATGATATTCAAAGAGGGCAAAAACGTAAGATCAGTGACTTACAATCCAAACTTAATGACCAAAATGAAAATGAGTAAAAAATGAAGAAATTAAAACTAGATCTTGATGCACAAACTTATGCAAATCAAGTTTGTGTTCAAGAAAAGGTAAGATTTGAGACACAATTTCAACAACTTAAAAAGGTCATGGAATTTTGGTGTAAGTCAAACGATAAGGTCAATCAATGTGTAAACAATCAAATTCCAAAATAAGTTAAAGCTATTTTGGGAGGAGATTATGAATATGCTGCATCCCTCGCTGACTCAGCAATGGTTGACCCTGTTTTTGATCCCAAAGGTAAATTTTCAGAAGCTGTATTTGAACCTATCTCCATCTTCAGTGAGCCACGACCAAACTATTTTACTAAAAGCAAGTTGGTCACTGAAGATACTGATATCTTAAATGGTAATAATGAGATGAATGTTTTGAAAACTGTCAAATCATCAGTAAATTCACATCTCATCAAAACCATCACTGATAATCAAACAATCATCAGCAACTTCACTGACACTGTATCTGTCACTAAGACAACCTCTATCAGTGACCTAAAGTCAAAGATGCAAGAAGTAACAATCAGCAAGAAAAGTTGTGTGATTGTGTCAGATCAGCAACTTAAAAAGAGGAAAGTCAAAAAAGCCGGCTATTTGAACAAAAAGTGTTATAAATGTGGCAACAGGCAACATGTGTCATCTGAATGTTCTGTTATACATTTTGAAAAACAAAACATCATCAGTGAACATTCAGATACTGTTTATTCAAATCAGTGGAAGTCAAAACCAACGCTTGGTCACTATCAACCTGTCTCTGGATGGGTTCATCAACTGAACTAATCATATTCCGGCATGATAAACTCCAATAAATAATTATACTCACTGAGTGTTTTTATTTATTGTTGTTTAAACGTTTTTTTTTTTAAAATATATATATATATATAAAAAATTGACTATTTAAAATATAACTTTAGAAAAACATAGTCACTGATACAATTATGTTTGAATCTTCAGATATAATAATTAGTTCACTATGCTTATCTAACTTTATAGTTCATATAGTCTCATGAGTATTTATTATGTTGTCATATTTGTTTTATATCAGTGACTTAATTTCTTCTAAGCTGATTGTGTTAGTATTCTAAGTTGTAACTTAATCAGTGAAGAAGCAATCTAATGATGTGTTATACAACTTATATACAACATAATCTCTACTCATGATTTAAAAAAAAAAAAAAAAAAAGGCTTTCAATATAAATATTCAAGAATGATAAACTTTTCTCTTTATTTATGAAGTGATCACATCTCTATGGTTTATTCAGTATTCTAAGTTGTGTTTAAACCAGCAACACTTCATCCGTGCCTAAATAAAGAGATAATTTTATTTTACTTAAATGTTTATTTTTTTTTTTGTGGTAAATCAAGAAATTGGTTATGTATCTTCAGTAACTTTCAAACTCACTGAAGATATCATTTAATGGTGATTTTCAAATCGACAAAACATTCGTTATATTTAGTACATTCTGTATTTAAATTAACGGATTTCAAAAATAAATGTTTTATGGTATATCAGAAAAATCGCGCGCTTCTGACACTCTCTCTCCTACGTCGGCGTACTTTTTCCGGCACACCACTCCCATCACCATTAATGCCACCACGCACCATCATCATAACCCTCTACCACCTCTTCCTCTTCTACCACGACTGTCCACGTTGCTTTCATCTCACCCACACGATCATTAGTAAAGTGTACTATTTAAACCTACAAATTAGTAACTTGTCATCTTTTACACTTTACTAATTTGCGAAAAACCCTTGGCATTCAAAAACCCTAAAATAAGTGTTTAATCAAAGATTTTCAAAGGTTCTGTAATGGCTAAATCAAAATATTTTCTCAACTCAGACATTGCCACTGCAGATATCAAAGCCCTTCGAGCACCTGCAGTTGGTGAAGATTATATCATTACAGTTCCAAAAGCAAATTATTTGGGTAATCTTTCATGCCCTAAACCAGAGTATGAAGAGATAATCAATTTTCTGAAAAATCATTTTATTCTCCCTGCTCTAATGTTATCCCCTGGAAGGATTAATCCAGAATGGCTGAGTGAGTTCTGGTATACCTGTACTCACTCAATCGTTAATAGTACATCACAACTCAAAGGTTTCATTGATAATGGTGGTCAAGAAATAATTATTTCTGCACACACCATCCGTACCATTTTACAACTACCTGAGCATGATACTTACGACCCACTGTCTGACAAAGAAGATGCCAAAGCTGGCATAGTGAATCTCACTGGGATTGACTGCAAATACACTGTGGATAGCAATGGAAATCGTAAGTATACTACTGTTCATAAATCTAAAATGGATGGTGTGTGGAATGCCCTATTTTCAAACTTTATTCAATCTCTGGGCACAAAAACAGGGAGTTATGATCAATTCAACTCCCTAGAAGCACAGATAAGCTGGTCACTGGTCAACTCTTTAAAAGTTGACTATGCAAGTGTGATCTTTGATGATATTGTTTTAAGAATCAGTGAAACTACCAGAGCAAAATCTGTTCCCTATCCTAGGTTTCTCTCACTGATCATTAAAAATCAGTTTGAAGCCTATGATAGACTTCCTTTCTCTGGCTTTGAACCTACTCTGATAGGAAATCAAATTTTTAGTAAAAATGCTACTGTGCTTCTCCCTGATTTTATGAAACCAAAAGGGGTTCTTGCACCCACGCCTTTACAAACTGTACATCCGTCAGATCCTGCATCCCAATTGACCAAGTCACTGACCACACCCCCAGTGACCACTGTTGGTCAACCACCAAAGCAAAAACCACCAACTGCACCAAAGAAAATCAAGTTAAAGTCCCTGACATTAAAGGATCAGGGACAGAGTCAGAAAAAGACGTCTAAAGACGCCAAGAGTGGAACAGCGACTGAACGTTCAGTCCCTGCGGGCACTCTTGATCAACCCAAACCTACAGCTGCTTCACTGGACTCACAAAAGTCCAGTGACTCTATAAAGGGAAACCTACAGACAGCTACAATGGATCAACCCATTGTCAGCAGTGATTTGGGTGCAACTCACACCCCCTATCGAGTCAACCCATCAGCCACTCATCATTCTCACAAAAGTATGATGTTTCATTCAAATGGCAAGTGCCATCAGCGGGTGATAACATACTCATTACTGATGACACATCACTAGCTACAGACCTGGGACAACTCTCATCTTTCACTGCACCAACTGACAATGTCCCTCCCCAGTCACAGGGAGAGATACAGGTTGACATCTCTGTTTCCCATGATCCATCAGCCCAAACACAAGCTGGTGATGTTGAGGAAGCCCAGCCTATGGACACATCTACATCCTCATCTGAAAAGGATCAGCAACATCGATCCTATAATTTTACTCTTCCAAAGGTGAATCAGCAACCAGATGATACTGATGTTTCATCTCTACCCTTCTCCACTATTCCTCTTGCTGATACCATAACCTCACCCATCCAGGAATTAGATGCAATGTCTCTTTCCAGTGACAACATCTCTCAACATGCTGATGATCAACCATCCCAACCAGAAGTTGAAATACAATCTCAATCACAACCAATACCACCTATCTCCCATGTCACTCAAAAATCACCATCAACCAACAAAGCATCAACTTCCACCACATCATCAACAGACAAATTGCTGCTGGATTATATTGCTGCCTCACAGCAACAAATTCGAATGCTCACTGAAGATAAAGAGACCTTGACAGGCCAACTGGCTGATCTCACTAGTAAGGTTCACTCTCTTGCAGCATCTTATGAATCCATTCCAGATTGGAGTGATTCTATCAAAAAAAAGGTCAAACTAATTGCAAATGCTGAAGTAGATCACTACCAACTTCTGGAAACTCATGCTAAGTCTCTTGCTGATCTCGCCTCATTCACCAGAATCAGCCTTAAAACTCATGAAGATGCAATAATCTCTCTCAATGAAAATAAAAAAACGATGGCATCTTCTGTTGTGGATTATATCACTCATGCTGATAAAGTTATCAGCGAACTTCCAAAAATTATCTCCAACCATCATGAGACCATCACAGGTCTAGAAACTATGCATGTTGATCATCAGAAAATCTGTAATCGACTTGAGGAGATCATTTATTTCGTTTCTGAGGCTGAGGTGGAGAATGAAGAAGATGATGATGCTAAGAATTACACCCCCTTTGATAATTATGCATCAGATATGGATGTCGCTGAAGAAAGAGATAATATGGGTGTTTTCCCTGAGTTTCATCCGGATGAACAAAGAATGTATGATTATAAGGTTAGAGAATGGGCCACTGATGAGAATGCACGAGTTATGGGGGAGTCAGCAAGCTTTGAGCTGATGAGGTGGGAATGGATGAATAGACAACAAGAAGATGATGTTGTCGATATGGATGAAGGAGATAATGATGATGGTGATAATAATGATGGTAATAATGGAAGCGATGAACAGAAAAATGATGATGCTGGTATGCAAGATGGTGCTGATAAAGAAGTCAAAAATGATGGGACTAGTGAAAAAGGCACTGATGCTGGTGCTGATGATAAGAGAAAAGAAGACATTGTTGATCAGATGGAAGATCAGCAACCAATTGACACTGATGATCAAATGGAAGATCAGCTACCAATCTCTTCTATTCTGATTAAAAGAAAAAGGACTAGCAAGTCTCCCACATCAGAGTCCATTCCTTTCAAAAAGATAACCTTCTCTGAAGAAGAAATATCAGCCACCATGCACAATCTCAAAACCATCATGGAGAAACCTAAGTCCTTATCAGAAATGCCTCATGCAGATACTGTCATATCTGAGGCATCCCTAGCAACAGCAATCATTCCACCAGCAACATCAACAACACAACCAACAACTTCACCAGCTACCACATTCACAACCCCACCAACAACAAATCCAACAACAACAACTGCACCAGCCACCACAACCACAACAGCAACAACACAGATCACCCTCTCAATCCCCACTATCATTACACCAACAGAAGCAACAACTACTTCAACTCATCTTCTGTCATCAGTTTTAACTTCAGAAAGTTCTCATCCTGAAGAAACTGAACAGCAGCGAACAGAAAGAAAAATAAAAGAGAGACAGAAGCATGAAAGAGAGATGCTCATAAAGTTTCAAGCTGAGCAAGATGCGAAAGAGGAAGAAGAAAGAAAAAGAAAGCTGAAGGAACAATCTGATTCTGATAGAGCTTTTCTGTTGAAGCTGAGTGGAGATGAAGCTATTCAAAGAGAAAGAGAAATCTTCTTAAAAAGACACCAAGAAGATGAAGATTTTAGGCTGTCTAAACTTCTTCAAGATGTTGAAGAATCTGATCTTCAACAAGAGCTTTGTGCAGATAAAAAGGGCAGCAAGTTGAAAAAGAAAGGGGGAGCAAAGACATCAGCTGATAAAATGTTGGATGAGATTGACAGGAAGAAATATGCTGTCAGAATGGTTGGAAGATCAAACCCTGCTCCTATCACCAAAGTCTACCTGATGTGCTAAATCTAGTCTTAAAATTTATCGTTGTTTAGTAAACCAAAAAGAACCTCGCTAGACCAATACACAACCGGGCAGTGGACCCTATCGTATAGTAGTATAGTTGGGTAAGTTCGGGTTCGAACACAGGGAACTAGATTGGATGATCAATAGAAGTGTGAGCAATTTAAAAAGAGAAAATAAAATGTGGTTGGTTTGTGTGACCGAATTGTCACGATGCTTAAAACTACAATCTTTGATTAATCTAGGCAGGTGGACTCTTAAGAGTCAAAGTGATTGATTTGGAACTTTCAAATATTAAAAACAATGCTTGCTTGGACTATTTCACTAGTGAATTCGGGGTGTAGAATTATAACCGGTTAACACATATGCTAAATGGTAACATTCATCAAACCTAAGCTCAAAGTTCTCTGAGTCCTACAGTTCAATTTCAGTTAACAAACCTATGATTTAATCAAGTAACAGACGTTCACCATAGTTACAAACTTACACAACTTAGCTAAACCATTTGACACATCCCAAAATTACATTCGCAATTTTGATCAATCATTCATAGACAAACAATTAATAGCAATTTACTAGGTTGAAAACGTTCGCTATATCAATTAGTAAATCACCAAATGGTTAAATTCTTAAGAGAAAGCTCAATCACATAAGGTTCTCCGATTAAACATAAATTTAATTTTGTGAGTTTGCAAATCATCCACACGACAAACATTCGCTATAATCGTTAACTTGTATATATTTAACTAGTGTTGTTACAATCATCAAATGCTTTGATCCACAAATGACAAATAACTTATATAGGTATTTTTACTAAACAAAGAACATTCGCTATAATCGTTTAGCTAAAATGCCGAAAGTTCATAACAACAACTAACTAAATACATACAAATCTATGGATGATTCACAAACTCAAGCATAAATTAACATCCAAAATATACACCCCTAATCATCTAGTTATTTCATCCAAGCAAACACAACGGTAACTAGCCACACATAATCACAATCATCAAGCAAAAATCATAAACACTAAACAAATCCATAAAATAACTTGAAATTAGATTAAATCGAAATTATACCAAATTTGTTACACAATTGTTCCAAATGATGTTTGCTCGATGTTTCCCTCGCAAATTCCTAGCTAAATCCTTGCGAAAATGTGAAGTAAAATGGTGATTTTGGTTGTTGAAAATGGAGTAAATATGAGATGGTGAAGGGAGTAAATGTGGTGAGTTAATGGGGATGGAAGGTTGGAGAGTGAGAAGTGTAATTGAGAGTGTGTTTTTTTTTTGATGAAGATGGTGAATGATTATTATGAAGCTGGCGAACCAAACACCCCTCATTCCATCTTTTTTTTTTTTTTTTTTTTTTTTTTTTTTTTTTTTTTTGAAAAATGGATGGAAAAACGGTTGGCATTAAATGCCAACCAATCAGAAACGGACAGCTCATCAACCACCATACCCTTCGCTCAGATCTAACGCTAGCCGATCGGCTTAACATGTCCAGCCGATCGGCTCTTCATGACCAGCCGAACGGCTCTCGAGCTCCAGCCGATCGGCTTCTCCACTTCAAGAACTCAAGCTCCAAACGAGGTGAAGTTCTGCAACGGAAATACACTGGACAAACCGATCTGCTTTACTTAGCCGATCGGCTATACATGGGAAGCCGATCGGCTTGTGTTGTTTAGCCGATCGGCTACAGCCTTTTTCCAGCCCAGCCAGCTTTGATCCAAACTTCACCAATTCCACACCAAATCGCATGCGTTTCCAGCTTTTCACCTAAAATGGATTTCCAAACAAAATAAGTATCGAAAGTTCTCGAAATCCACTGAAATACAAATGCAAAACAGCGATATCGCGATATATTTATATAGACAAAATGAGCGATATCACTACCTGAAAAAGCCTAAGAACAAGTCTCAAGCTCAGCTACTTATCCACAGAGGATTGGATACTCAAGCAATCAATCTTGATCAAGTCTGTAAACTTCATAGAGAAGAATGGAATGAAATTAGACTTGCTATCAGTCACTCCTCAAGTGCTGCAAAAGAAGAAGTCTTGGCTGAGATTGACAGGTTGTTCAAGAAAATGGTGGATCTGCAGCTACTTAGACCAGAAGACACTGTCATATTTGGTGAGGAGATAGTGCAGCCACCAAGTCCAAGGTATAGGCCAGGTACCAACAGAATCATCAGAATTCCAAACACCAGCAAGCTGAATCTATCCATTCCTGATGGAGTGCCAAGGGTTGAGGGCACTGAAGTTACTGAAGGAGAGAAAGGGATTGTTTACAGGGACTTCAATGGAAAGTTGTGTTTCCAAAGAGAATCAGAACTTGAAAAGATAGATCATGAGCAGCTTGTTCATCTCATCAGAACAGTTAGTGTGCTTCCCAAAAACTCAATGATGAGAAAAGCAATCATGGAAGAAGGGCTTGCTAGACAGTACAGGTACCTGCCATCCAGTGACAAATATGAATTGCATAATGAGTTAAGCATCATAAAGGAAGAAGAAGTTTGGGGCTGTTTAAATTGAAGCTTGTAATAGATTAGGTTTATTGTAACTAAAATTACTTTATGATTTACAGTTCAATAAAACCTAATTTTGCTTTTGAGAAAACCAAGTGTAAAACTCAGATCATATCAAAAAGAATCCAAAAAGAAAATGAATGGATCAAAGTATAAGTCACTGAATGTTTAAAATCTTAAACACTGACTATAAACTTCTCTCAGCAACTAGTTTGTCTAAGGAGCTTCAATCACAATCATTTAGGGGGAGATTGTTGAGTCACTGGTCGCTGACCATGATGAAGTCACTAGTCGCTGACCAACTCAACTGTTCACTACTCGATGAAGAAATGGATTGTATCGAAGCTGCTGTTGCTGATGATAGGTTTCGCTGATCGTCATTCATTCTGCTTGATATACTGAGGAAGATTTAAAGTTCAACTTGGTGTGTCGCTGATCAACGTCAGCGAGAGCTTTACTTCTTCAATTCAATAAAGGCAAAAGTCACTGCCAGAATAAAAGCTAGTCACTGAAGATCTTTAGTTCAAGTCATTCTACAAGAGCATGTTAGCTCGCAGTGAGTGAGGAGGATTACTGCATCTTCAGGGACTATTCAATAAAGCCTCTCAATCATCAAGTACTAAAAGTACTGTACTTATCTATACATCAGCAAGAGTGTTCTAGTTTGAAGTATGTCCGAAAGATTACGTGGCAGCAAGTGATTGGTTTTAAGGTAACGAGATATTTGCGGTAACAGAATTGGGACCCGTAGAATGTCGGTTCATCAGAGTTCAAACCAATCAAGCAGCGACACGTGTCCTTCCAAGATCCTATTTTGTAGGCGATAATTTAGGAACTCTTGTAGTATAAATAGTTCAGTGTTTTGTACTGTAGAGGCTAGTTGTTCAATTCGTGTTAATCACTGTACATCAGTGAGTAGTTTGTCTAAGCACGACTTAGCGATTCATCGAGTGAACAGTCAGCGTGTTTGTCCACTGCTGTTCATCTCAATTGTAATAGATTAGCTAAGTGTTTGAATTGGATTAACTTTGGTTAATCCATTCCGCATTCAACACTTGTGAATTTTATGATCAATACAATTCACCATTTCAGCTACTATTACATTGTTCTTTGATATTGTCATATCTGTTATCTGATATACTCTGTTTATGTTAAAACGATTAAAAACTTTCAATTAACTTAGTCAAAATCAGAAAAAGTTTTTAATTGTATTCAACCCCCCCTTCTACAATTAAACTTTACACTTTGCGATTCCAAATCACTAACTAATAGTGATCACGGGACTCTCAAACCCCATCTATCCAGAATAGCCGTTTACATTGATGCCCTTTCATATAGATCTCGTCACAATTAAAGCAAAGTCCTTTGGAGCGCCGCTCCTCCATCTCTGAATGGGTCACACTTTTAAAAACCTTCTTGTTGGAAGAAGATGGTGGTGTGGAACTAGATGATGGCCTGGACATAAAGTTTGTGATCTCCCTTGAACCACCATGTTTATTATATAAACGGGCTAGACTCATAGCATAAGTCAAGTCTCCAGGCCTGTGTAATTCAACCTCTATCGCTGTGTTTTCCATTAACCCGCTAATGAATAGATCTACCTCCTGTTGTGCAGTCAAGTGGCCTGCTCTTGTTACAAGTTGTTCAAACTTGCGTTGGTAATCCTCATACGCATTCGTGTCTGTTTGCTGAAGTTTGGCGAGTTCTCCCAGTTTGTTTCCAAGCACCACAGGCCCAAATCTAAGATTACATTGGTGTTTAAATTCTTCCCAACAAATTCCTGGATTATCCCTTTCCAATTTGAGAAACCATACTTGTGGATCTCCATCAAAGTGGTAGCATGCTATCTCCACCTTCTTTGCCTCTGGAATGTGTTGATGACGAAAATAATGTTCACAATGACTCAACCATACCAAAGGGTTGTTTGTACCCTCATACACAGAAAATTCCAACCTGCCATACCGGGGAGTTTGGAATTGATTTCGTGGACGGTTGTTAATATGTGTTTGATCTCTCTAATTTACACTCTCGTATTCTGGTTGTGGAGATTCTGTTTGTAGGGCTGTCACGCCTCGTGATAACTCTTCAAGACTGTCACACCCCCAATTTCATGCTTTGCGGAAGCGACTGTTTTGGGGCATGACTAATCAAATATCAAAACACCAAAGTACAAGCAAAAACGACTCTAAATGAGACGTTTTAGAAACACATTACATTACATTAGTTTTCCAAAAGAAATACAAAGTTTAAGTCATAAGTTTAAAACATAGTAGTGAGTTCGCAAAATGATTTCAGAAGATTTTAATACATAACCATTATACAAAATATAATGCAAGAAAATCTTCATGTCTAAATGGATGCATGCGACTCGTGATAGGTAGCTTATCCTGTAGGCCATTCCTAATATTGATGAGCACCTGAGAATACAACACTAAAAGGTCAGCTATAAAGCTGGTGAATCTCACAGGTTTAAATAAACATTAATGTGATCAACATGATTATCCGACGATAATTTAAACAGTGTAAACCGATCAATGAATAACAATGTACCGAACCATGATTTACCCATTAGGGCTACCGACCAATGATTAAACCAATTAAGGTTTCCGAACAATGATTTACCGATAATGACATTTGTATTGCACTGAGCTATGATTCAAAGCCTAACCCGATCTTTGCCTCCCGATTTGGTGACACACCCATAACAATTACTAAAGTGCCCGTTTTTAACTTGGTTGTAGCTAGCAACCCGGACGGGGACGTCACTCCCATGATAGTACTATCCTTTAGTAACCGCGCCTTATTAAGTTAATGAATCATACACTGATGAGGACTTTAACCGAATTAAAACACTCGTGCATATACCGTACAATGAAAATCAAGACAACAATGATATACCGAGCAATGTAACCAATGTGATTAACCGAATTAAATAACAATGCAGATAACTTGAGTTAATACTAAATTAACTAACCGAATACCAGTGATCACGAAAACAATTTGTGTTGTATCTCCCCCAATTATTAAAACATGTAAACATTGAAAATGGGGCCGTGAGACTCACCTGAGTCAATCCGAGCAAATGAATATATTCGACGTGGAATAGACAATCTCTGAAATCCCTTAGAGTCCTAAACACGCGAGATTCTAATGAGTAAATGGATTGTCCAATGTATTGTTTAATGTGTATGTTTGAGTTTACAAAATTTTGTACGAGTATGAAAACAGTAATCTGCCATTTACGGCCCCTAAACGACCCCGGATGGCCTAAAACTGACTAGGCTAAGGAACTTAGCATTGATTAATGGGTCGTTTCCGAGTGACCTTGCGAATTTGAGCTCAATCTGTTATAATAAAATTTTCATCGAGAAGCTACCCTGTTTTAAGTTGTTAAATCGTCGACGTTTTCGAAAATTTATTTGTTCTGTTTTTAGCTATAATTCGCAGGGCTGGTTTATTGATCCGTTGGATTATGAAATATAACGGGGGAATCCGCCGTATTGGTTTGAATACGCCGTATTCAATGGTTTCGAAGGGGAATACGCCGTATTCACCCGAATACGCCGTATTCGATGGCTAATCAGTCTGATTGGGCTCAAGATGTGGGGAATACGCCATATTCACCCGAATACGCCGTATTCAGTGGTTTTGAAGGGGAATACGCCGTATTCCCTTGAATACGCCGTATTCCGAAGAGGCGCGGGAAAAAAATGTTTTCTGGGCGGGAATACGCCGTATTCCCTTGAATACGCCGTATTCCAAGGTCTGGTTCGAGTCTGTTCGTCCGATCATCATATAAATCCAGTTTTAAACCCATTTTCGCATACCAACAACTTAGTATAATGTTACTACATGCTATAATACGTATTTTAAACAAGAAATTAAAGAAAATGGTGAGTGATTCTTACAATGAAAAATTGGGATCTTGAGGATGACGATGATGATCCGATGATGATGATGATCACGATAATGATGATGATAAACAAGGATGGAGTTGATGATGATTTGATGATCTTGTTGTTGTTTTGAAATTGAAACCGAGAGAAAAAGATGAGAACCGAGGGTGTGTTTGTGAGAGGGAAATAATTGGGGTCGGTGTATATACACCGGCCTCAATTATTGAGGTGTGTGTGTATTTTCCGTCCCGTGTTCGCGTACCCGATCGTTATGTAGTATAATGTTTTAAAATGATAATTTTCTAAAAATAGATTCGTATAAGTTTTTAATTGAAATATTTTATAAAACTGTTTTCTCGGATGTTTAAAATTGTAACTTTGTTTTACCTAAAATGTACGGATAGTTTTCTGTATCTAAACTGTATTTAAATTTCAAACGGATTATGTAATTATTATCCTTAATAATAATACTTGATTTAAAAATGTTTTTCACCAAATTCTATTTTTGGTTTCTGCGTTTTGTTAAATTAGTGTATTCGTGATTATTAAATAATTGTTTCGGTTTATATATATATATATATATATATATCTATATAATACTTGAATACTTAAGTGTTAACACGTATGTAATACGTGATTTAAAAGTTTAAATTGGCCCCTAATTTTGGCCCTTTTTGACCGGGTGTCACAAAGACGGCCAGAAATCTGCTTTCGTTCTTCCCGGTCCTTTTGACGATCCTCCTGGTACATCTTCAAGAATGCTTCAAACTTATTCTCCCGATTGTTGCTTGATGCACCCATAACTCTCTGCTCTGATACCAAGTTGTTATGGTCCCGACTTTGAGATCGAGTTATGGGCAGATTAACAGCAGATTGTTTGATTAATTTTCTGCCTTGACGGCCTATTTTGAGAATGATAGATTAGGGCTCGATAGAGAGAACCCAACGATATCTTAAAACACACTTTGAAACTGAATTTTCTGACTGACTTTCATATCTCAATGTGACTTACATTTTAAGGATATAATAAAGATAACGGTTACTTAATAACTAATCCTAAATATAGATAACTACTCCTATATCTTAGCTACATGATAAACTGCCACTTTATCCTAAATAAAACAGTAAACTAAATTAAGATATACATCCCAATTAAAAGCAATAAAATAAATACTTAAGACAGATAATAAACTCTAATTTCAGCCGCGTTAGTTCATGCAGATCATAACAAACGACGATGACTTTTCAAATGAATTTTGAAACAAATAAATGAATAGTTTCACTAACTTGTGCCCTTAGGGCAAGATAAGTTTCATTAAATGCATTAAAACTTTCGAAATATATCACAATATTCATGTATTAAACTCACTAATATTCAATTATACATCCTTAATAACTACAATTGATATTATTTATATAAAAATTCAGCTTCATTAAATTTCTTTAACTTATAATTAGATTTTCTCATAAATGAAACTATGTATTAAACTTTTATAGAAATTAGAAATTACAGTAATTGAATTAGGAGTAATGAACAACAATAGAAATTTGTATCATTTGTATAATTATATTGACATTCTAAATTAGTTACAACTTTAAATCGTATATGTTAGTTTATGACTATTTATCGGTAAACATAAAATTCGCGACATTTACTTTATGAGGGTAGGGTTCAAATAAGAAAAAGAATTTGTGTAAGAATGAGAGAACTAATGATATTGTGTCATGCGTACAAAGAGAATGTTTCAAATGTACAAAACCCATTTACCCCCAACGTCAATTATCTCACAAACGACAAATCGAAAAATTATGAAAATTGCACCATTAAATTCAGGGTATTCTCTTCTTCGATTTGCCGTCGCTCAAGGCATACTTCCGACGAGTTTTTTTTCCATCTTTTTTGGTGGGTTTCACATTTACTAACACATGTGTTGCGTTTAGGGTTTGGGGTTTAGGGTTGGGGGTTTGGGGTTTCACCCCGAAACCCCAAACCTTAAACCCCAACCCCTAAACCCCAAACCATAAACGCTTTACAAAACTCTAAACCCTAAACCCTGCTAAACCCTAACCTTAAACCCTGCTAAACCATATCCCTAAATCCTAAACCCTAGCCCTAACCCTAACCCTAACCACAAATCAAATGTACAACCAATCACTAATACATGTGTTACTAATTTGTAAAACCCATCAAAAAAAAAAAAAAAAAAAAGTTGTCAAAAGTATGCCTTGAGGACGGCAAATCGAAGAGGAGAAAATGCTGAATTTTATGGTGCAATTTTAATGATTTTTCGACTTACCGTTTGTGCGATATTTGAGTTTCAAAAATGTGGGGGAAATATGTATTTGGTTGAGATTGATTCCTCTATTCTTACTCAAAATTGATGTACTCATTTGAAATCTACTTTTGTGTTATATACATAACCAAAAGGTATTGAAACTAAGATAAACTGTTGCAAATTTTTTCTTTTAATTTAAAAGTAACAATATTTTATCCCGTAAGAATTTAATCTAATCCATGATTACATAATTACACGAGTTAGGGGAAGGTACTGAAGCATCTCAAACTTAAGGGTGCAATAAGAAAATGTACCGTTCGAATACAGAAGTACAAACAGAAAACAGCCATTTAAGGCAGAGAGTTCCATTTCCTGAAACTTTCTCAACTTGCATTATTACTCTCGTCTCGTCACCAAAAGTGTCACTAACGGACTTTATTGTCGAATTATCTCGCCTTCTAAAATCGTTCATTTCAAGTCCGTTACCGTTGCTTCTACTTTACACGAAATACAGAGACCACCTGAACCTTTTAAATTCCGTGCACCGGAATTTTGCAATGTCTATCTCCGACCACCGGCGTACACATTCAGACGGAAAGCAGTGGCGGTTATTTCCGTTTTGGCAATCAGGAACAATTTCTTCGTCGCCAACGCAGCATCCTCAATATCAGAGTCGGAATAGCCACGAAAACGGCGTCGTATCAAACGTTCGTTCTGCAAATAAAGTATCATCGGTAGCGAAATCGATTCTACCAGCTAAAAGACGTCTCCGTCTTGATCCATCTAACAACCTCTACTTTCCTTGTAAGTATATTTATTTGATCATATCTCATTTTATTGTTAGTTATTATTATAATTACTAGGATTATTTTTTGTTTGTTACTTACTCAAGTCTCAACATTAATGTAAATTAATTCGTTTTAAATGTGATTAGTTGCGTTTACAGTTTCAGATTCTATCAGTTTAATATATATATTAACTGACATTATATGTCAATCGTTGAGATTCTCCTAATTATAGATTCTCCTAATTATTATTATTATTGTATGCGATAGTTTGACAATAATTTGTCATAGTTGACTTTTGTAGCTACATCAGTATTATTTATTACTGCCAGATTGTTAATTAAGAGGATGATTAGGTTGGGAAGGGTTAAAATGAAAACAAGTACAATAGTAATTAGAAGATCAATGGGAGAATAAGATTCTTTATTAGATGTTTGATTTTGATTGTTTATTATGGCTTTTGACATTGTAGATGAGCCTGGGAAACAAGTCAGGAGTGCGGTTCGGATGAAGAATCAAAGCAGCTCTCATGTTGCTTTTAAGGTATTTTAAATAACTTCTGGTTAAAATTTTAAGGCAATTAATGGAGCATCCATGAACGTGTTAGTTATCATGCATTCGAACTAATTTGTGTCTTTTTGCATTGATTGGTTTAGTTTCAAACTACCGCACCAAAGAGCTGTTATATGCGACCTCCTGGTGGTATTCTGGCTCCTGGGGAAAGCATTATTGCTACAGGTAACAGTTTCCTTTTTGCATAACATACAGAGTTGGATGTGGATTATATCATATGATGTTTAAGTGATATAGCTGCATTTATGTGTGTTTGATTTGTTTAATATATATGATGGCAGTTTTCAAGTTTGTTGAGCAGCCAGATAAGAGTGAAAAACAGTTTAGAGAAAAAAGCAAGGTTAAGTTCAAAATCATGAGCCTCAAGGTCAATGAAGGAACGGATTTCGTGCCTGAATTGGTAATTAACTCCTTTAATTTCTTTATTACTCTCATTATTATTTTGAAAGTTTTATTGTCAGCAGTTTAACAGTCTGTTTCTTAATATATAGTTTGATGAGCAAAAGGATGAAGTAGTGGTTGAACGAATTTTACGTGTTATTTTCTTGAATGCAGAGCGTTCTACACCTGTAAGTTAATGATGGATTTTGTTGCTATATATTAGCAGTTGTTTATATTAGCTGGATTCTGTTGTATAATGATCATCATATAAAGTTGACATGAAGAATGTTGCATTCAGGCTATGGAAAAACTAAAACGTCAGCTTGCTGAAGCTGAAGTTGAATTAGAATTACGCAAGAAACCTCAAGTGGATACCGGTATAAAAGCTGTTGGGGAAGGGCTCATTATCGATGAATGGGTATGTTATTGCATCTTACTAGCAGTATGTATACAATGAATGTATGATGTTTATGTACTACACAATGTAAGGTTAGTGATTCTTATTTTGGAGCAAATACTACACTGACTTCTAACTTCCAAGTCTTGTTATATGTTATATTTGTGACAGAAAGAACGAAGAGAGAAATACCTTGCACGACAACAGGTGGAGACTGTGGATTTGATGTGAACAGAAGAGGATGTTATTATCAGCTTGTAAAAATTTTCCAGTTACCTCATTCATGCTCTGGTAATTAATGTCGTATGTAAGGTAGCGGTTTCACAGAGGTCGATGCATAAAACATATTAAGATCTGCCTCGATTATAAGACTAAAGCTTCCTAGTTCTTATTTTTCCTTTTTATACTTGTGATGCATATTATCTTAGAGAAGAAGAAAGTGAAATCCTTTATCGTGAAACTTATTATTTTCCCTCATAGTCTCATGTAAACCAATCATCGTGTAATACATTTTTGTAAATCAAATAACGTTGTTCCACAGCTTGTGTCGGGGTTAGTATTTTGGGCAGCTTGGGCTAAAATAACTCGAAACTACCCTCTCGTTTAACAGCTTCATAATGGGCTCGTACTTTACGCACCGTGGAGTCTTGTACTGACTAACCGAAGCACCTAAACTTACAATGTAATCCATCAACTTATCAAACGTCCCATTTTTAACAATCTTGATCTCCAATGGTCCTATTGTCTTATCAGAAACTCGCCCATGCCTGTAAAAGGTGTTCAATGACTCTTCCATTGTAAGACAACAGGCCTCAAACACTGAAGTTGGAACTAATTGGGCTAACTCATTAATCTCCCAAAAGATCACATAGTGACCAGGGATGGTGTTGGTGTCCGTGTAGCTTGTGTACTCGGTCAATGTGACATTGAATGGGGCCAAATGGTTAACTGCATTTTGTAACTCGACTTCATCCGTATTGTCAGTACTACCGATACTCAATACCACATTCTTTTTACACATGAAACGGAACTGTGGAGCCTTGTTTTTGAAGCCAACAACTCTAAGCACATCACCAAGTTGATACCTATACAGACCTGCAACAACTTGCTAATCAAGTTATACAAAGACTTTATATAATATTAGAAGAAAAAAAAAAAGAATCAAGATTTAACAAACCGGCATAAGTTGTGAGAACGAGCTCGTATTCTTGACCGAGTTTGACGTCTGCAAGATCAACCAATTGCTGTTTTTCTTTCTCACTTTCGGTAAGGTCAAATGTGCCAGTAGAGCCATAATCATTTCAATGAACCGGGAGGAACTCGAAGTAACCCATGGTGGGTATAAGTGTGTACGCAACGTCAGGAGGGTTACAAAGTGGGTTCAAATTGACTCCAAGAAAACACTCTGAAGATCCGTACATTATACTAACAAGAGGAAGCCCATTACTAAAGTAATCAAGAGTTGGTATATACTGAGCCATGGACCCTGTGATTATACAATCAAGGTACTTGGTGTTCGGCCATAGTCTTTGAATGATTCCTTGCCACGACTTCTTTGAGCACTCAAACTCAATAAAATCCGCAAGATTCTGATTGGGTTTCAACATTTTCATCACCGATTGCCTTACCAACGGGTCCGTGATAACCGGATTCAAACTACCCGTACGAATATCGTGGGTCAAAAGACTCCAATGCTTTTCTAAGAACCGGATAGCCTGAACCAACCCAAAGCCAAAAACTGTCCCTACCCGAAGAACTTGTTCGTTGAAGTATAACCCACAAAGCAACTGGGCATACATGCTTTGATAGAAGTCATGGCAGTTCATCACCGGCATTAATAAACTGTAAAATTGAGACCTTCTTTCGAACTCGTCATCACTTGTCGGAAACAGTTTGATTTGTCCTCCTGATGTCCCAGAACTGTACCCAAAAATAAAGATTAAAAAATTATAAACCTTAAAAATCTGCTTATTTATACATCTTAATTTTAGTATCATGTTTTTGCGGAACTTTTGTTCCATTAAAACATCTCTCTTTGTTATGACAATAAATGAGACTCACCTCTAGAAAATAATTAACTTAACAAGAATAAAAATCTAACACTTTAAAAGTTAATATTATATAACGTTATCAAACTATAAATAATACCGTAACTATTTATAAGGTGAACTGTCTTGAAAATAGAGAAACTATCTATTTCCTAAATACTAATTAGGAAACTAATCATAATCCTGTAATTAAATTTAAATCTACTAAAAGAAAACAATATATCCAAAAAACACTAAGATCCGAATTCACACAACATCTAATGAAGTATGGGCGTACATAAATGGTCCGGGACCGTCAGAACCGGTAAATCAAACCAGAACAAGACCAGAACTTCATCAACCCGAAACACAACGATCCGGTTCTCGGTTTTAACTTTTTGACTTAGTGGTTCGCGATCCCGTTCTTGTCTAGAACCGCTAAAATCGATTTGAACCGTCAGAACTGATTCTCTAGGGAAAATGAAATATACACTTTGTATGGAATCTTTCAATATCGATAGAATTTGAGTTATATATATATATATATATATATATATATATATATATATATATATATATATATATATATATATATATATATATATTAATTGTAATATAACTCTAAATATGTAACATCCTCTCCAGTGGTCTGGTAATTCTTTATTTAATTGATTATTTAATGGTTTTAGGAATTACCTGCTATTATTTGTTTTACTAGTGAAACTTAAGTAAATAGGTCTCAGGACTTATTGTGAATAGTGAAATCCTATTTGTTTTAAATTACTGTAGTTGACGGTAAAAGAAAATATTATTCTCGCAAATGGGTTTCGGGTCCCAGACAATAGATTTAGGACGGGTATAAAATTATACCACTTAATATGTGAGTCGGTTTGTGAACCGCCTTTAAAACCCATATGTTTTCAACATTTCATCACTTTCTTCACTCTTAAGAACTTGCAAATTCAAAGAGAAAACCATAACCAAATTAGTTATTAAATTGTTCTATGATTTCGATTTCAAAACATCAGAGCTATCATCATCTTAAACATCATCATCTTCTCCATTTAGTTCACTTTCATCTTCTTTAAAAAGTGAGTTTGATTTTGAGTGATTGAATCAAATTGAAGCTTGATATATTGTTATTAGGTGTTATTTGATGTTAGTGAAAGTGTTAGAAACCATAGAAATGAGTTTTTCGGAGTTTTGGTGAGATTTAAGTCGAATTTCGTAGCAGTAGCGAAACCCAGTTCGTCCAACGAAGCGAGTTGAGTCTCGTTAAGCGAGTCGAGATGGCTCTGCGAGTTGAGATGGCTCTGCGAACCGAGTTACTTCGTTGCGAGTCGAGTTTCTACGAACCGAGTTGACCTGCGAGTTGAGATCACTGCGAACCGAGGATTTTAAAAGTTTTTGTTTCGCAAATTTCAAAAGTGCAGCCAGTTTTTGGCCATTCGGGGTCATCTAGGGGTCAAAAATGGCATTTTTCAGTTTTAAAACGTCAATTTGGGTTTTTCCGATTTTATTTATGATTGACTTTTTGTTTGCCTAGACTTCAGGGATTACCTGATTTGATGAATATACTATGATGATGATTATGGAACAAGTTACTAACTTGTGTGTTTTGTGGTGTTTCAGATACTCCAAAGACTCAGTGATATAAGACTGCTGAGTGTGGAATCTACAGAGGTATCGGTGAGTGAATTTGGAACTCACCTTTTGATTTAGTTGTAACCGTTTGGTTACAACAAGTAAACGTGGATATGTTTATTAGACTGTTTAGTCTTAATTATTGAATTAATCTACGTGATATGTGGACCTCTGTGTATCAGATTATTGAGGTCAACGTGTAGTTGGACTTTTTGGTTATTATGTGATTTACACAGGTTTTGATTCATTTGTTGTGTTTGAAACCTGTGTATGAGTTTAATAACCAATAGTTATTGGTCTAGTCCGTTATGGCCATACGGATATGTACGATAAGTGTTCTTGGGGAATCTCCGGGTATTATGATATCCCAAGAGCCACCGATCCTCATTGAAATTTGTGTGTTTACGGTTATTTGATGTAAACTCATAGTTATGCTAAGTTGAATTGTGTGTGACAAGTTCATTCACTTAGCTTCGTGCTAATCCCTCATTTACTTTCTGCAGGTTATGAATAGATATGTGGGTGGACAGAAAGTTGATGCCTTTGGCAGGGAATGTTTGACTGCTTTGTGAACTCTGATATAATTTTGTTATAAACTATGTTTGGAATTATATAATACCCCGTTTGTGTAATATGTGTACAGTGTTTTAATAACTTTAAACTATGGTGTATCATATTTTGAAAAAGTTATGTACATTTCCATTATGTATAATAGTAAAGTATGTTTTTAATATACGCTTCCGAGTAAAATCATATAATATTGATGTTCAGAATGAGGGGTGTTATAAAATATATATACATTTTTTTAGGATTTTATCTTTTATGTTGCATATAAAAAAAAAAAAATTCAACTTGCAATTTCTTTATTTCCTTTGTCACACATAAGTAATGATTTTGTTACTTTTTCACATTTCACGATCATGATTTTTGATAGATAGTTGTATTCAACCCCCTTCTACAATTATCTTAGTGATTATTAGCATATTGTTAACCTAAATGGACCAACACTTTCTTAATAGTTGTGGCTATTTGAATTGTAAAAGAAACAATGATCGTTTAGAATACGTGAAACTTATTTTCATTTTCGATATAATAATTAATCAACTTGAAAACAATATACATATAATATTATTAAAATCAACTTTAACGATTTCAGTAGGGGGTCGTGCAGGAACAACTAAGATACGAACAAGAAGACAAGAAGATGGATGCAACTAAGACAAGGACAACCAAAGTTTTGAAAACCGGTTAGACCGGTGCGGTCGGACCGATCGAACCGGGATTTTGAGGGTTTCCGGCTGGTTGAAAATCGGTTTTGGGCTATGTTTGACCAGTCAACGAACCGCCGGTTTTTCCGGTTTTGTCTAGTTGAACCGGAAACCATACCGGGTTTTTTTTTTGGGTTTTGAGCCGGTTTTGGACCGCTGTCCGACCGGTTGAACCGGAACCGAACCGCTCTCCGTTCCGATTCAAAAAACGATTTTCAAAACATTGAGGACAACCTTTAAAGTTGACTAGTATATATATAATCTTAAATTATATATAGGAAACAATCAATGATGATACAAACACAACACAAACGTAAAAATAAAAACTCTACTTTTTATTTAGTGGATTAACTAAGTCGGCAAACTCACAATTGCGCATCAAGTAACAACGAGATATCAAAAGCATCCATCATAAAGGCACATTCTGCTCAAAATATCTAATCGATTACCGTGTTTTCTTAGTTATCTATCTATCTATCTTCAATCTATCTTCTATCTTATATATTAAAAGAAAAATCTTAAGAGAATAATAGCAATTAGGTGAAGATCAATAATTAAAATTTAACCCTTAATTTATTTAATGACATCATTAATACCATTTTTATGTGACTAAAAGACTAATATACCCTTCTATATATATAATATACACCTTCAATATTTACAATATAATCATCCATTTTTCTTTAATTGTACATAATCCTCTAAATATTTTATGAGAATTCTAAGTTAATGACTACTTTATTATATCTTTCGTAATTCAAGCTCTTCATACGATCTTACTTAATTTAATTTTTAGTCCCAGGTTCAAATGAGAAGGCTAATTTTCGTGAGAACGTGAGAAACACTTTAAAATCACTTTTTAACCATCCAAAACATGTTTTTTTACAAAATTTTCTTCGTAGCTTATTCTTTAAATAACTTTTAGAAGTTATTTTTCAAATATAGATTTTTTTGACATTTTACTATTTTTTTAATTATTTTTTGTTAAATTTTTTATTCATAATAATCACATTTTATAACTTGATAATCACATGAATAATATGTGATTATCATGCCATATTTTGTGATTATCTTGAAGACATGATAATTAATCACATTATAATAGAGAATAATCACATGTGATTATAATGTTATATTTTGTGATTATCTTAAATAATCACAATAGTAACGACTGTAAAATAAGTTCGAAAAAAAAGTTAATATTTTTTATTTATATTTATATCATAGCTTCCAAAAGTTATTTTAATAGTAATCATTGAAAAAGTTTTATAGGAAAATGTGTTTCGAATAGTTAAAAAGTAATTTTGAAGTGTTTCTTACGTTCTCACGAAAAGTAGCCTTCTAGTTTTAACCCACCCTAACTTTAGCCAAACATAAAAAAATTAGTTATTGAAAATACGACGCAAATTTGAAACACGACAAAAAAACAAAACCAAAATACCATAAACTATAGTATATTCAAGATTTTCAATCTTAAAGCTAACAATTTAACTTTTTAAGTAACTAATTCAAAGCTTCAGTACGTTCAGGATAACGAACAATTTCATATTTTGATATCATACAAAATTAAGTGTGTAATAATCATGGAAATTCAAATATGATAACATATGGTATAAGGTTCACCCGTTGATATGTACATTATCTTTATCTTATTATATATTAAAAAATATTGTGTATATAGTATATAAAACCCAAGATAATAATAATAATTATACGGCTATAGATACGGGTACTTAAGTTTTTTTCATGGACGATTATACAACACTTTTTGTAGATATCTTATCAATTAAATAAGGTTTCATGGACGATTATACAACACTTTTTGTAGATATCTTATCAATTAAACTAGGAAATATCTAGGCCGTGCAATGCACGACCCACATCTAAAAAGGTTCACGTCTAAAAAAAGATTATTATTAGTTTTTTACAATGTTACATATATATTATTATCAAAGTTTGTATTCGATTAAAAAATAAATGAACTTTTTGAAATTTAAACAAAAAATAGCTACATCTATCGTTGAAAACAGTCGATGATATTTTAACAAAAAAAAAAACACTATAAATATAAATGTATATCTTTCTCATTAATATTCATATGTAATGGTAATATCAACTTAGCATATAAACAAAGTAAATCAATCGTTCTTTTAGTTTTCTTCTCTGAAAATAAAAATTTGTTGCTTTTTGAAAATTAATGTGTCATTTCTTAAAGAGCTAGTGTATTTAAAATGTGTAATTTAAGTACAAATTATAAAGATCCTTAATTTTTTAAAACCTTTTTCTTATCAATTCAAACACATATTATAAAAGAAAATCACGTGTGTTGAAATAGTTTGAAAAAAGTTAAAAACATACAGTCAAAAAACATAAAGATGCGTCTAATGATTGTGTAGTTTATATATACTAATTGAGAAAGTGAAAACGTTTATATAAAAGATGTAAGTGTTTCAAAAGAGCAATCATGGAGAATTTATAATAAAATAATATGTTATTAAAGTTTGTTAATGAACGGTACAAATAATTATTTTCTTCTTCTAGTGAAATTTATCTTAGTGAGAAGGTCATGATCTTTTTATTCACTAAAAGAAGGTCAACGGCGCATAGCTTAGTTGGTAATGAGTGGTAGCATCTTTGACACAAAAAATACAATGTTAAGGGTTTCAACTTTGTCACACCCATAGCCACAACTGTTAAGCGGGTTACGTATGCCCCACATTATAAATATGTAGTCGATTGTAGATCGGTCTGGATTGCCGGTTATCAAACATTTGCCACAAAAATACTAAAAAAAGATATGCAAATTTGTATTTTTTATATTTGTTAAAATTTAATTCATATGTGTTAAATTGTTAATTATAAGAGTTTGACAAGTGTCAACTTTGTAGACACTTAGATGACACCAAATTAGATGTTAAGGTGTCAAATTTTGGTTATACATGCTCTTTCTTATATAGTAATGATAATGATAAGGTTTCATGTTAAATAAGGTTATGAACTTTTTTAATCTGATAGTTAAACTAAAAATTATCATATGTTATATATCTTTTAGATTAGACTATCATCGTCTAATATAGGGGTGCACATGAAAACTAAAGAACAGATAATCGAAATTAAGATCAATGCAACTAAACCAAAAAATTCAAACAGAAGGCAAAATCGACAATTTAACTTTTAATAATAGAATAATCGAAATATTTCGATTTGATTCGGATTATACTTAAAAAATTTAACCGCTAATAATCGATACGATATTTAATTACTAATTAATTAGAGGTTTTAATTTATATTTACTATACGAATTCATGGTACTATTTCTAACATAAAATTGTGTAACTAATTTGATTTATTGAGATAAATTTATTAAATGTTGTTACATTATTCTTGCTAAGTTTGTTTATTAATATTAATAAATGTTTATTAATATTTGTTACAATATTAATTTATCCATTTGCATACATAAAGTAATATTATCAGGAATCCAACTAAATGCTTAATATACATATTAAATTACACACTTAATTTATTGAAAACAAGATACTATATATAAAATTTTATATTAAAAACAAACGGCCCGTGTGTATACATGGGTTTAAGGGCGACTATGTATATATAGAACCTATGGGCCGGGGCTACATGATTAATGATACCAAGGGATAGAGAATGTGAATGTAATAAATGATGTTATTTTATTATATAATAGAATAATCATTCATTATCCTTTATAAAGTAATCACCCGAGAGCGATATATTATCTTTAATAACAATTATGTATACATCTAAACCCGTCAACTCTATAATCCAAATTAAACTCTAACTGCCTGTGTGGATAGTGAAATGTTTACAGGTTAACTATTATAACAGTAGTACCAGGGACGGAGCTATGATGTTTCGTATAGGAGGGCAAAACTATTTTTTTTTCTTTTTTCTATCATATTGGGTGGGCAAAACTCCAAAATTGTCATTAATAACCTTAAATTTTTTTTTTTTTCTCAATTCTAAATTTTTAGGGGGGGCGACTGCCCCCATGTCCCCCCTCTAGCTCCGCCCCTGAGTAGTACGATTGAATACTAACGATTGAGATTATTCACTAATTATTTTGTTAAATGCATAGATTTACAAGCATTAAACTATTAATTAAAGTTAAGAAAGTTAGGAATTTAATAATTCTATTATTATTAGTCGCTAAAATGGTTAACTTATCATTGTTTTATTAGACAAAGTCAGGATATTAAATGAGTTATAGTTACTAATTTATGCAATTAAGATCGGATCGAGATCACATGCAAAATTGCGTGATTATATTTTTTTAGCGTTTATATGCAAAAAAAAAAATTAAAAAATAAAAATAAAAATCAAGGGACATGGTATTACGAAACCGAGGTTTATAGAAATAAAAATAAAATAAAAACGGACTTGGTAATATAAACTTAAATGTCAACCACGTGCTCTATGACGGTCACGTGTGTAACCTTTTCAACATATTTATCAAGAAGGTTTTACATTTATTTATTATTAAAAAGAATTAGTGTGATGCACCGTAAATAAAGTTTATAACCCGTGTTAATGTTATTATGTATTTTTTCCGATAGATTAATTATTATATTGAAATTGCTAAAAATAGAAAGCTAGAATGCATTACCTGTATAGATATAGATATAGATAATTCATGTTTTTCAATAGAAATATGATGACAGACTTTTAATAAATAAATAGAATAGAAGAGTGCTGCTATAAGAAAATTGGTACCTTTTAAAGAGTTCGGACGTGGGACTAGAGCAAAGAATGGGGGATTTATCACCATTTTCTATACGACTGATATCGCTACGAAGATCTTCGTAGGTGACAACTGGGATTAGTTTTTTGAACGTTTTACGGTCAGTATGACCAGACAACCCATGACGGTTGAGGTATTCTACGTTGGCATTTTGTGTGAGAATATCAGAGAGGGTTTGTTGTTGGATATCATCAGGGTTAGAGGTCACATCTTCGATGAATTGAAGTGATTTCATATTCCGTTCGGTGGTGGTTTTGTTGCATGATGCCTTAAGCATGGTGGTGGTGTGAAGAGAAAAAGTATGAGTGATTAAATATATGTAATTCACAATTTGTGAGGAGGATAAAACACATAACTTTATGGTTTTATAGTAGAAAAATGGAGGTGCAACCGTGAAATGCGCATTGTGTGTATTATAATAAGTTATTATTATTTTACTAGTTTTTAAACATGTGCGATGCACGGTTATGTAATACAATTTAACATAGATATAAAATGCATTTAAAATATATCGTATGTTAGGAATATATATATATATTTATATGAAGATTAAACAAATATTTAATTTGGCTAGAAGATTGTGAGACTCACGTGCATTGTGATATGGAAACAATTAAGTCGGCAAATGGCAAAAGATTGAGTCGGCATTACTTTCGTAACTAAGCTTGGAGCGAAAGTTAATATACGGCGCCCACATTTATTTGTTATCTTGTTCTCCAAGTTTGGACTTCCTATATAATGTAACCTTTTGTATTTGTAACCCTAACACCTCCTGAATAATAAGAATTCTCTCTAGTTTGGCCGTGGATTAAACCAATCGAGTAGATTGGATATAACCACGTTATATTCGTGTGTTCGTTTACTATTCTCGTTATCTTAATTGCTTGTATTTGATCCGTTTATTGTCGTGGGGTATAACTAGGGTTATACGTGTTCTTGGTTGGGTCCTAAAAACCTATCAAAGTGGTATCAGAGCACGTGGTTTTTGTGTTTTGGGAACAATGGCGGATAAAAGCGAGATTAGGATTAGTAAGTTTGATGGCAGCGATTTTGGGTTTTGGAAGATGCAAATCGAAGATGTTTTGTACGAGAAAAAGTTACACCAACCATTGTCGGGTACTAAACCTGAAAGTATGAGTGATGCCGACTGGACGTTGTTAGATCGTCAAGCACTTGGAGTAGTACGACTTTCTCTGGCCAAGAATGTCGCCTACAATATTGCGGGGGAAACCATGACTGCGGGTTTGTTAACGACGTTGTCTAACATGTACGAGAAACCCTCGGCTCTCAATAAGGTTTTCTTGATTCGGCAGTTGGTGAACGCGAAAATGGGTGAAGGTGCATCGCCAGCGGATCATGTTAACGAGTTTAACTCGATTTTGATTAGGTTAAAATCTGTAGGGGTTACGTTTGAAGATGAGTTGGAGGCACTTTTCTTATTATCTTCGTTGCCCGATAGCTGGTCCGGTATGGTTACAGCTGTTAGTGGTTCATCCGGAACTACTAAGTTGACTTTTGAGGGGATCCGTGATTTGATACTCGGTGAGGGAATTAGAAGAAAAGATTCCGGTGAGTATTCGGGTTCGTCAGCTTTGAGTGTGACTAGCAGGGGGCGTAGTAAGAGTAGATCTAGATCGCGGAGAGAGCCATCGGAGAATAGGAACGTCACGTGTTGAAATTGTAAGCAACTAGGGCACTTTGGGTATCAATGTCCGAATGGTAAACCGGGTGTGAATGCGGCGGTTGATACGACTGAAGATGCGTTGTTGTGTTGTGAGGAGAATCTTGTGGAATCCTGGGTTTTGGATTCGGGTTCATCTTTTCATGCTATCCCGTGCATGGAAGAGATGACGAATTTTAGGACTTATTCCGGTAGGGTTTGTCTTGCGAATGGAAGAAAACTTAAAGTTGCGGGTATTGGGGATGTTGTCCTCAAAACTCACCTTGGTAAGGATTGGGTCCTCAATAATGTGAGGTTCATTCCCAAGCTCAAGAGGCGGTTGATCTCGATTGGGCAGTTGGATAATGAGCGGTACCATATTAGGTTTGGCGACCAACAATGGAAGTAACAATCAAGGGAAGTTTGGTCATTGCTAGCGGGCATAAACGGGGAACTTTATATATGGTTGAGATTCCGAATGAGGAATAGCTAGGTGGTGAGGTAGGTGTTGAAAATCCTAGTCGACTTGAGCTTCACGGTATTGTTGAGAGGTCTGGAACGAGTGGGAGTTCGGGAAGAGTTGAAACTAGTAGGAGTTTGGCGTTGAGTGGGAGCTTTGGGGTTTCCATGGATTCGGTTTGTCATCTCGGTACTACTAGACTTTTCAAGTCTTGGGTTAGATCTTCTCCAATGGCAACTAGGTTGCGACTAACCGAGGGTGGTAAGCAAGATACTTTTCCGAGAGCCGCGTTTGATGTTGATTCTGTACAGTGGGAGTTGGCTGGTGGGGGAAAGTTGTGTTTGCCGAAATTCATGTGCATGTTTGTGGTCGGTGATCCAACGGTGAAAGCGAGAGTGATGGAGTGGATGATCAAGGGTGTGAAGGTACTTTCACACAGCTACCTTGATGGTTATATTCACGTGGTTGTTCTACCGGGTGGTCTTCTCTTTGTTGGAAAGAAAGATCGGGGTAGGCGAAAGGCTGTATGGATGAGTTGTGAGTGCAACGAGAGTGTTGGAGCTATGCCGGGCTTCAACCGGTCTTCTCATGAACTAATGAGAGGGCGATAAACTAGAGAAATTTCTTGGTCACAGTTTAATAGTGGAGTTATGGTAACTGGTATCGAAAGTCTTCCGATCCGGCGAGGTCGAGCGGCGTGTCCCGATAAGTTTCGGCGGTATAAGTTTGAACATGTTCTATTAAAGTGGCGTTTAGTTACGGGTTACTGGAGTTGGGTTGATTTAATCTTCAAGTGGGAGATTGTTAGGAATATATATATATATATTTATATGAAGATTAAACAAATATTTAATTTGGCTAGAAGATTGTGAGACTCACGTGCATTGTGATATGGAAACAATTAAGTCCGCAAATGGCAAAAGATTGAGTCGGCATTACTTTCGTAACTAAGCTTGGAGCGAAAGTTAATATACGGCGCCCACATTTATTTGTTATCTTGTTCTCCAAGTTTGGACTTCCTATATAATGTAACCTTTTGTATTTGTAACCCTAACACCTCCTGAATAATAAGAATTCTCTCTAGTTTGGCCGTGGATTAAACCAATCGAGTAGATTGGATATAACCACGTTATATTCGTGTGTTCGTTTACTATTCTCGTTATCTTAATTGCTTGTGTTTGATCCGTTTATTGTCGTGGGGTATAACTAGGGTTATACGTGTTCTTGGTTGGGTCCTAAAAACCTATCATCGTAAACATATATATATAATTATATATTTTGCTAAATTCAAATTAAAATGAAATCATATGATTTTGTAAATAATTTTAACATTGTAAAAGTCGAAATAGGAGGTCAAACAAAGTCAGTACTCTATTATAATACATTTAAAGTAAGCATTTATGCTTCTACAATGTTCATTCAAACAATGTTCATTCAATTGCAAATGACTAACAATAAACAATCTGTTAATCTTGAGAACTACGGAGTTTATCTGAACCAAGTCAACCAAGTGGCCAGCAAACAAATAAGTCTATTAATGTAGAGCACATATATTGTAAACTATGATTTATTCAACTATTTATATAAATATAAACACCAAACTAAAGCTTTTAAGTGTAGACCTCAAAATTCAAGTAAAAATACTAGTTACATTTTCGACCGTGCTGAGCACGGCCCAGGAAAAAGAATTAGACAAAAATACGTAACGATATAAACAACTCAAATTCGTAAACTACTAACATAAGGTGAATATGTACATATAAAGATATATATACATAATATATAGGGGGGAGATTAAGAGGGAAGTAAAAAAATGAGGGAAGGAGGGAAGCTATTCTCAGCCACACATTCTGGTCAACTCAAAAGTCAATGCAGTGACATTTTTGTAAATAACTTGAAATCACCTCCCAGCACGTTAACATGCATTTCAAAAGCATGTTAATCAAATTACAAATTAATATACATAAACATTCATTTATCATGAATATTAACTTATATATGTTATTTATATCAATGAATATCATAACTTAACATTCATTACTGTATAATAATATATATTAGTTAAGATTCATCTTAAAAAATGTTAATATCTTACTTTTTTTTTTTTTTAGTTTTTAAGATTCACTGGTGATGAATGTTCGCTTTATGTGTTATTGACAATGATGAACATTTTAATATTCATTTACAATGCATATTAACTTAACATTCATTTACGATGAATGTAACTCATATATATTATTATACACTAATGAATGTTATGTTATCACATTCAATGGTGTGTAATAGCATATATACGTTAATATTCATCATAAATGAATATTTAGAACTATGAAGTTGTAATTTTGATAACATGCTTTTCAGATGAAAGTTAACGTTCTGGAAATTTTTTGAGTTTGTGAAATTCGATTGTAATGACGACCATAATTCGATTAATTACTCGTTTATATGTTTTTTTACAAAGAAATTCGTTTAATTCTATTGTTTTTCATCACCAAATCAAAATTTTCTAAAAAAACCCAAAAGTTACACCAAATTTTATAATTTTGAATGAATCCGAATTATGACGAATTGAAGATGTGTATGAATGTGTTTGATGGATCTGAAGATTTACAATGTTTTTGATTGAAGTAATCATTGAACTACATGCTTTAATTTTGGATTTTAGGCATAAATTGAGAAAATGGGTATTGTAGATGATGTGAGAAAATATGTGGTTGTGGTTTACTTCCCTCCTTCCCCCAATTTAAGAGCTTCCCTCTTGATCCTTCCCCTATATATATATATATATATATATATATATATATATATATATATATATATATATATATTTAAAACTCAAATTAAATATGAGTATATGTTCATCTTTAACTTATCACATGTAATACAGGTGATCATAGCATCATTTGACATTGATGATTCTAAACTTATACATGGTGGACAATAGAAGATTATTCAGCATGTTTAGTGAGTTCTAATATAGTCATCGAGCATAATAATTTCTTTTCGTTTGATCTCAGTTTTTCTATTAATTTTTTATAAGCTTCATGTTCTATTGATTGTGATATGCTCCAGAGCCGTTCGGGCAAAATAATACTACGTTCGTCCCAAAATTAGTGTCCTGAATCAGATTTTGAAGTCTTTCTTTTTCAACTTTGACCTTAAATATTTGTGTTTGTGTTATATATTACTTTATGAAAATTATACAAAAGAAAATACATTTAAAACTCAATCCATTAATATTATAACACAAACAAAAATATTTAATGTCAAAGTTGAGAAAGAAAAACTTAAAAAGTCAAAACATGACAATTAATTTGGGACGGAGAGAGTATATAAAATATAAAAAATCTACTACGAATTGGTTTTTTAAACTTAATTGTATTAAAAATTGGTTAGTAGAAGATATCAATTTTTACATATGAATGCTACTAATATTTAACTTTTTTTTTTTTGGGTAAAGGGGATAAAAACCCCGGCAAAGTGCATAATAAAAGTAAATATTTACAAAGTACTAGAGGTATACCTCTAGGGATGGTTTTCAGTGTACCATCCAAACTTTCCTACAAAAACCAAATAAGATAATAACACTTGCAAAGTTAAAACTATTTTTTTTTTTTTTTTTGAACGGCCAAATTTAATTCCCCCTATACACCACTACCTGGGCTCGAATCACTCTTACCAAATCACTCTTACAAAGTTAAAACTATTATCAACTACATCTATACATTTAATAACTATGGAATTTCTAATTTTAAACTTTGCACTCAAAATTGAAATATACAAATTCCAAACCCATTTCTGCTTACCACTAATATCATTCTGCTTCTGATATTTCATAATCCACTGCCCATTTTCCAGCATACCCATATCAGATTGGCCCTTTTGCACTTGACCACCACCAAATGCAGCCCAAAGTAAATCATTTTCCATTTGATTCCAATCTAAAACATTCTGTAATCCACTACAACCAGCCCATACACCATTACTATGATCACTAATATTCCCTATCAATGTTTTAATATCCATTAAACCCCTGTAAATGATTTGGTACCTTCTATTCCATGCTGTAAGGTAACAGAATCAATTTCTTCAACTTTCATGAAGTTTGTAGTTCCATTCGAATCAGATTCCACTTCCTCATTATCCTCAAAACAGGGATTCATCCCATATTCCAGACACTTATCAGTCCAATAGTCCATTTGTGCAGTTGTCCATTCTTTCCACACACCTTTAGAAGGATATTTTTTCAACTCCAAATAAGCATCAACAGCCCTTTGTTGAAATGTGTACATGCCCAACTCAGTATCCCAGTCCCCTTCAGAATCTGAATCTGCATTTTCCATATCATCACCATTATCTCCCCCAGCTGCTAAAGTACTAAACTGATTTGATACAGGAACTTCATTCACTTGCAAAACAGGATCAAAATTATCCCTTATATCACTCCCACCAGAAACAGATGCACCTTTACCTTTACCTCTATTATCTCTAACCACCATATATACTGTTTCTCCCTTATTACTCTGTTGGTTAATATGAGCAGCCCTTGTTAATACCTCATTCACATTATTCATTTGCTTTGCCTTAATATCAGATTTAACATTCTGCCCATGCAACAATATCTCTTCATTTTTTTCCTTTCTATCACTCTGCATTTCCTTTTCCTGTACCACCTTCCTTTCCTGCTGATTAAGTCTGGTTCTAGTAAATACACTTCCTTTAACAGGGATTGCACCTTTACTCTTATATTGCATCTTATTCAAACCACCAGGCTGCTGCATTCTATTTAATTGCATACCCTTCATTGTACTATTAAAACATTGTTGCGAATTATACTTCAATCTATCCATCACTCTATTTCTTCTACCCACTAAATGATATCCCTCATTTTCATGTTCCACCAAATTAACACCACAGTCAACATTTTCTTTAACCTGTAAAACCTCATTTAATACTTTAGAAGCTGCTTCCTCATCTGTAAATGGTATGACTTTACATTGTCTTAGGCTATGCCCAAACAACTTACAATGTGTACAAATAGGAGGTTTCCACTGATATGTCACTTCTAATTTACCAATCTTAGGGGGAAAATCACCAATTGCAGGATATTCAAACTCAATAAACTCAGGAATCACTTCTTCAGCCCTCAATTCAATTAGCACCCGTGCATATCCCAATCTCCCATTCTTATGAATACATCTATCAATTGTAGATTTATCCATTAGAATAGGTCTTCCAACACTACTAGCAAGTTTACTTATACCTCTCCCATTCCACAACTCAATTGGTATATTGTGTATACATACCCACAATGGAACTTTTTGAGGTTCTATCTTTTCTAACCAAACCCCAGGTTGCCACTGGTTCAGAAACATGGGTATACCATCAACAAGCCACGGCCCACTCTCTAATACTGATTTCATCCCCTGCTCACTCCTAAATTTACAAAGGTAAAACCCAGCAGCTGTCTTTGTAATCTCTTTTATATCATAACTACGCCACATCCTTCTCAAGCTAGAATTAACAACCTGGTAGTCCATTGATGTACCAATGAAGTAACCATACAATTGCAAACTAAAATGACTACCACCCTTTATCACCTCATCAACTGTAAACAGCACCCTTTTCTGCCCATTAGGTAATTTGGTTGGGGGTATATACTCCATCTTCACCTCATCATCTTCATTTGATTTTTTTAGCAGCTCAGCAAACGAAACTCTCTTATTTGACCACACATTTTGTTTTCCAGAATTACTAACATCATTTAATTTAGACTGATTCACCACAGGTCTAATAACATGCTCCTGCCCACTAATACTATCAGAACCAAGTTCTGATTGCTTAGGAGCCATAACCATATCATCATCCATCTCATTAACAGCCTTACTTTGTTCATCAAAAGTAACTTCCATCTCCACATTATCTACATTACCCATAGTATTACCCTGCCCATTTGCACTACCATCACCCAAAAAATTATCAGAATTACCAAACTTCATATTATCAGCATTACAATCATTCTCAAACGCCTTATTAATATACTCAGTTGCTGCTGTTTTATAGATTTTAGTATGGTGCAAAGAACACTTATCAACAGGGGTATCCATACAATCAACATTCTTATCATCAGCACAAATAGAAGTATGGGATTTAATACCTGAACTAACCCCAAAATCATTTGCAACATCACTTTTAGATTCAAAGTAGCCAATTGCTTCCTTCACCGATTTAATCACTGAATCACCTTTCAATTGAGTAGCAGAACCTTGAACATCAACCAAGTTCTCTTCAACAACACAAGCACCAGGAATAGAAGAAATCCCAACATGAAATGGAAGATCACCTAAAGGAATATTCAATGGTGGAAAAGGTTCATCCAATTGCTTATTCTTCTTCGGGACATTATCAGGATCTGAGTAACCCTGAACCACAGCCCCCTTTCTCATTTTTTGTTTTCTCTTCATAGGTCGACCAACCTTCTTCTTAATCGAAGCATGAATAACAGTAATAGGACTTTTCTTCGATGTATCAGCTGTAATTTCATCATGCTTTGCAGCACGCAACACAGCTCTAGATTGAGCTGGACTCAGATTCGAACCAGGAATAGACCCAATCGAATGTTGCTCTGGCGTGTGAAATAATTCAGTTTGTGATGAATCAGGTGGATCAGGTGGCTTAATCGGGATTTCAATTGAATTAGGGTTATGATTCACCATGAAAATCAATGAAAATTAATGGTTTAAGGTTAAACGAGTGATGAAGATGTCAGAATCGCCAATGTCAGAGAGAGAGAACTAGGGTTTTTGTAATTGTAATTACTAATATTTAACTTTGTATCATTATTTCAGCATATTATGTTATTTAGCTAGCTAGTATCATTGAATCAATATGCATGAAATATCAACACACCACTTTGCAAGCTTATCCATAAGGTGAAAGGTTATCATATATATATATATATATATATATATATATATATATATATATATATATATATATATATATATATATATATATATTATTTTTAGACCAACTATACTTAAACAGGTCAGTAAGTTAGATCTCTAAGTACCCTTTAAACAACACTCAAAATTTTATTAAGTATACTAAAGAAGTACATATAATTAAAAAATTAGTATTAGCTTAAATACGAGAAAATCATTAATTGGAAATTTAACTTATACAATGTATAAGTCTTTGTAGGCAACTTTACCTTATGATTCAAAAACTCAAAGTAGATACTATTTCATTTGTTCAAAATATATAACATGATTGTTTGATGATTATTAGATATGTACCCACATATCTAAATGAGAAGAGAAGACATACATTCAAGTATCAGTTAGGGAAACGCTTCGAAACTCATAAAGGAGTCAAATTGATATGGTAACTCATATTAAAGTTGTTACTAATTACATGTCATTATTAGTAGATAATTAAGAAGATAAGTGTTATTTTTATAGAAAGTAATTGACTATTTAAATTTTATAATTTTAATGATGTATTAGATCTTTAAGTAATGATGGTTACTTCAATTTTATTTGGCAAAGTTTATACATTACGTGATCTTTTTATAGTATACTAGATTATAACCCGCAAAATTTGCGGGCTACACCATAAAAAATGCATATGATGGAATAAAATCAGATTAGTTATCATATTGACCCGACCATCCACATATGTAATACATATGTGCAAGCACAGAAAATAATTCGAAATATAGTTACCGAAGATATATATGCAAGAAATCTAAATAAATAATTTAAGACTTGATACATAGTATTGATTAATAGCATTAAATTAGACTATAGAAAGCAAATTAGTATAATCACTAAACCAAAATTACACCCTTAACAAATTTATAGTCATGACCTTCTTGGCCATTTTACTGACATTCATACACACTACACAAGAGCCTAAATACATTTCCTCCTTTAGGTTCATATGACACACATACACTACACAACAACCTACACTTACATACTTCTAGAAACACTTTTACAGCCCCAGACAATGTTATTCGATCATGTATAGCAAGCCAAATACAGACATCAAAATACCCATCTTCAACCTTGGCTAAGTGTTATGCGACCCATTTTATGCTAAACGTGTTACCGCCACTGACTTGGGATCATTCACCCATAGATCCCACTTAAAATCTTTCGTTTTCAGCCTTACTTGTATCCACTTGAAGATTCTAAATTGCACTTACAGCCGCGCTACTCTTAAAGTCTTCTTTCCAGATACTTTATCATCCCTGTTTTTTCCAAACTAAATATGCGTTGACCCATATTACTCCTTCCCAATAATTCACCTAGAAGTTTTAAATTGGATCCGGTACAACCGAAGCAAAATTTATGAAATAAATGGTCACAAACAGTAAAAATGCATACATTCAACATTAAGACAAAAGCTTTTAAAAAATGGAAAACAAATGTAACAAATAAACATCAGGATGGTTAAACCATAAAATATCTCTCATTATTTACCCAGTGTCGGCTTTATTTATGGAATTGCAGTAGCACTTGCAACATTAACCTCTTAATATCATACAGAAGAATAATTAATGAATGGCTAGTAAGTAAATAATAAACCAGACACAGGTAACAAATTATCGTATATATCATGTATAAGCATATTCCTATTCGTTGATTTAAGAATATATAACATACCATGAACTCATCTAAGCATAATAAAATGGATTCATTGGATACCTCTCCTACTACAACTTCAAGGAGATCAGCTCTATGAGGTTAGATATTTTTTTTACAGACAATAAACAATTTAAAATATAGATAGATCACCTTTTTCCTTATCCTGCTATAGTGCTATTCCTAACAGATTTGCGTTTCAGTTCTAGCTTCCTTAATTTCCAAAATAAAATGTGCAACACAAATCAAGAAGAAAAAAAACATATCATAATCTATATGCAAATGAACAAACCTTC
Organism: Helichrysum umbraculigerum; assembly: GCA_949592205.1. NCBI lineage: Eukaryota > Viridiplantae > Streptophyta > Magnoliopsida > Asterales > Asteraceae > Helichrysum > Helichrysum umbraculigerum. The sequence goes on from CATIUR010000001.1 coordinate 388,946,197, forward strand.
TGTTTAGATAACATTTCTTTGTCTAGGGATCCATTAACATGGTTGGGGACGACTGCGGCATTACCCGGCTCTGTGATGATCTGCATAGAATTCATTTTTTACTAATCAATCAAGTGAAAGTAAATGAAATCATAATAGCTTGGTCATCTGCATTCTGAAAAAAGTGTGAATATTAGATTAAAAATAACATATCGATAATACACGTACTATTGTCTCTGTCATTGGTTTCTCACCTTCAGAAATGAGAACATGTAATCCTAAAGTAAATGACCAATACTTCATTAACAAATCCAATGATGTAAAATGCAACATCCATAACCATTATTGAATAGATAACTCAATATAATTGTGCCACATTTCTTAAAAAGTAGTATGAGCTTCTATTAATATTGAGACTACCCATGAAAGAAAACTTTTGACCGAGATACATTCAACAGCAGCCCAAATCCAAATCAGACAGAGATACACACATTTGACCCAAATGAATGATTGCTAAACTTGTAAGATTACTTGGAAGACGACCCATCCAAAATATATGACCTTGAGATAGTAGTCTCTACAGTAGCCTTTAGACAACTTCTTATGAACGCATTCGACATGCATAAGAATTACTATGGTTTACAGAATAGTGATTGATGAAAGTGATATAAGGTAAAAAAAAACCATAACTACTTAAAAAATATACGGTAGATAACTATATGAATAATAATAATAAAAAAAAAGAATATCCGGTTTATTAGAAGTAAAGGGTAGTAAATAATCTATTTTTGCAGCACTCAAACCATCCACGATTTTCTAGTTTGCATAATTCAAGTAGTGTATTCAAGTAATAGCAAAAATTAAATAAATACACATAAATAAACTATAACTCAAGAGTCTGATCACACAAATTCTCGAAAGATGTTAATGATCAGATTGCATATTATGCAGTTGCCTGAAATAAAGTAAAGGTGAATTACAGTTGAAAAAGAAGACCGCTAAATAAACATTTTTATCTATTTTAAAAAATAAAGTTGGAACTAAAGTAAACAGAAGGAATTTATGTGCGACGATTAGAATATGTACCTTCGGGAGAACATGAGCAACACAAACTACACATTCTGTAGGAAACTTCATATTTTTGTCATGTATAACTTGGCCTAAATGCCACTTATGCCATCGCCCTACACAGAATGTACAACAAACATTAGAGATCATTGTTAGTATTTGTTATAAACACACTTGACATCACATAAGAGGGGTGAGAAAAAAGTTCAAACCTTTCTGAAAAGATTGGCTCAAACCTCTACAAACCTCCCTCCTTGGACAACATCTGCTGAAGCATTTGATATGGGTCAAGTACACAATGTTGCAACATGTCCTTTGCTTGAAGCCTACCAAACTCGATATCTTTTATACAAGACCAAGTGACCAACCAAAGATTGTAAAAAGAGTTAATAGTTTGAGGTCATGAAAAATAATATATCTGAAGTGGGCCTGAATATTTATAATTACACACAAGTAACGTCTCACAAAGCTCATATATAGTACAACCATGGAGTCCGCTCAATGAGGAACTCAAAACCATGCACCAACCAGTCTCAAATTTCAGGACATACCCAAAAAGATTATCAAGAATAATAAATGATCCACCCAAACTTTACTGATTTTACATGAATCATTACCCCGCCGCCTTCCTCATTCCTCATTGTGCTTCATAATCTTTACCAAAATAAATTAATAAAAAAATGAACAATCATGCACATAGCTTCACGTTTTCAATCCAATCCAAAATTACATTTCTTGTTACTTATTTCTAGATATACTCTATGTCCGGCTGCATGCCACATATATTGATTGTCATAATTCTGAAAAATGATCAGTAGAAGGCCAACTGAAAAGTTATAATTTAATTGCAAGAAACTGTTGCTACCTTATCGAGTACTGATCGGTGGCTTCAGCTTACTACACAATTGTCGTCCTATGATCAGCAAAGCTTCTTTGCAGGCTCTACTAACTCGGGCTGTAGGTTGAGTTCCATTTCTTTGAACTGATCAACCCTTCAATCAACATTGACATGTCTTCTTAATCTTATATTGAAATCTTGTAAAGTGTTAAAAAAAAAAAAAAAAAACCTTAGTAGCAAATATAAAAAAACATCATTTTTTCCATAACTTTAGTGCAAAAACATCACCATACAATAACCTACATCTTGTTCATTATGTAGTGTAAGAAGGTTGAAAATAAAGGATACCGTTATGGCAAGCAGTTATAGGAATATCGATAGCTTCTAATAGCACCTTCTAGTTGAGGCAAAGGAAATGTATGTGTCTTAGTTAAGTTTCCACAACTGCATCGTTGAGTTCACTGCACGGAAACAAATAAAGTAAAAATATAAAGAAGAGATACAAAAGAAGAAATACTCAACCTTATTCTTAAAATTGATTTAGGACGCTTCACGCATTAGAGCTACACTTTGGGTGACCCTCGACCCGTTTGACAACATTTCCCTTGTAGCTAATTGTTCTTGTTTTTTTACTGGCTACATATAAAACATATTATGTATGCTACGGTTACCTGCTTGCCAGCTCTTTTGTATATATCCTAGGCTTTGATAGCTTCATGCCTTGGCATCTAAAAATAAACAAAATACAGAAAACGTTTATTAGTAATAAGGAAAGAAAAGTATTACATTTTTCAGTATCGTAATACTTTGCCATATCATAAGATTGATGATTCCATAATTCACAACACAATATTATTACAAACCACCGTTTACTTTAAGTAACAAAGCTATGGATGGCATATTGTATCCACATAACTCGTAATAAAATTTAAAGACAACTTGACATGCATCCAATAAGACAATACAGAAGCTTATGTAAAGAAGGCATTTATTCCAATAGTTTCTCAATTTCTAGATCCCTGTTTTGCAATAACCGTGCATTTATAAGTACCGTGTGACTTAAAAAGATATTTTATGCCACCAATTGTCTGATACTATATGAATTGGATATTTGCTACTTATTTGAAAGTATGTGCATGAATGTAGAAATATTATTGTATATCAGTATAAAACTAAAATGCATACCAGTAACTAAACTATCTTTAATTTTGTTAATTTTATCTAATTGACCTATATTGTAATCATAAGAAATAAAAATAGTGATAACTTGATTTAGGATACGTGTTCTCAATCAACTTTTGGGCAACTTTTGACCCATTTAATATGTTTCCATATTAGCTGTTCATCAAAGTTCACCTATTTGACCCGTTAGAGAAAAGTATAAACTCAAATTGACCCATTTAACCTCAAATTAAATGGGTCAAACAATGAATTGGAACCATTAACAAATGGTCAGATTCTTAGTTGGGAAGTGTACTAACGAATGTTTTCGTTATAAATTGAGTCATAGGATAACTCAATAGGAAGGACATATTAAACTGTATCTTTCGAGTGCGATACAACTGTGTATAATTATAAGAAGCAACTGCATAGGTGGCTTCTTAGTGTCGGCTTTGAGCTCCGAAGAAACAATTGTTAACAATCCATGGCTTATAACTATTAGAGAATTTGTTTAATCTAACCAAATGGAAAGGCAACCAAAGAAATACTCACAGATAGAAACATATTTTATCCTGCTTGATTGGTGTCATACCTCAACATTTTTAAGAATAGCATCTGTTGAATAGAAACATATTTTAACCTGCTTGATTGGTAGCCCAATAATGGCAACTGTTTATAATATATAAACAACCCTTACAGATTCATTTGTAATATCATAAATCTCACACATTACACACCTCTAAAAAGGCACACAAAGTGTAACAGAACATACCACATTGAGAAGGAAAGCATGACCCCCGTTACATATAATTTTCTTGCCTCCTAAGATATGAAATGGACTACCAAAATTGATTGCATGACCCATGATGTTCCTGCATAATGTAATTTAATTCGGTTACAATTCATTGTGCAACCCTCATTTGGCTTATATATAGAAGATCAAAATACACTTAAGTTGTTTAATATACTTTTAGTTTAGCAAAGAGCAGCTCTTTCGGGTTTAAAACTCTGGTGCAGGTCACTCCTTGGGAGTTCGGCACAATCCAATACTTCCTGTGATCAAAGTTGTATTGTACACTTCGTCTTGATTAACGATAATACGAATAATATGATTTACAAAGATTTGTGCCTAGAGATAAGGCGCAATTTTACAGGATGGATAGAATATTAAATAAAATAAAGCATCAAATGAAATGAAGACGTGCATACTCAAAAACCTGTACGGATCTTTATTTAGTTGTATACACATCCACATCCCCTCACTGACGTTGAACATAAAAATACATCAAATGGTTTGACATTCCAAACGCTTCTCCAACAGTTTGACAGATTAAACATGAACATAATTAGACAAAAGGTTTATCATCACAAATTATTGGCAATTCATACACATATCAAAACCAATTACCTTCAACTCTTTAACAATTAGAACCACAAAACTTTGAATGGAACTTTAATTGAAGAATCAGAAATTAAACATGACATCAATCAGCAAAAGTAAAACCCTAAAAAAATTAAAATCTCTAATGAATGAAATGGGAGAAAATTGACCTGTGATTCACAATGATAAGATCAATGTATCGTTCTGTATTAGGTTTTACTTGATTGCTTGAAGTAAATACCATTCAATTTGCGTAGATGAGCGCCGGTTCTGATGTTTGCTGCTGGGAATTGTTTTGCTTCTGCGTATTTCTTCATCCTGCGGTTTAATTCAGACAAAAGAAGGGAAGAAGCGAAAGGCGGGCCAAAATATTGAAGGGCATGTATGAAGATCGTGTGTTTCTATTTCTTTTTCTTTTTCGATTCCATTTTGAATTCTTCAACAGGTTGTGAAGGGCGATCCGTCCCTGGCCAGGGTTGGGCGATTGTTTTGAATGAAAGGGGAAGGATGGATATGTGACATGTGAGGGTATATTTGGAAAAAAATTGTCCTAATCTTTTGAGATTAATAAATCATTTGGCTAATGACAATCAATGGTTTGGATTAAATGGGCTAAACCAATAAAGGGTGGAGATTATTTTTTTAGGGTTGACTTTGTAGTAGATTAGCTAATTAAGCCTCTCTTTTAATAGATAAGAGAGATAAGTATAAGTATTCTTTTTATATAATTTATTTAAGATTATGATATTCGAGAAAAGTTCCAAAAAGAATAACAAAAAATGGAGAATTGAGGAACCAATATGATTGATCAATTTCAAAAACCCATTTTCACCTTTAAAAAAAAAAACTAAATATCTCACAAACCGTATGTCTATAAATTATAAACATTACATATTCAGAATCAACATCTTTTTCAGTTCGATTCTAGATCCCATAAGGTATACTTTCGACAAATTTTTTTTTTTTTCATTTTTATTGAGTTTTAAAAATTTGTAATGTGAAATCACATGTGATTTAACACTAAAAAATAATCACACCCGCTTATATCTCCGATTAAACTTTAAATTCACATCATTGATGATTTAAAAAGATTAAAACATGAAAAACTAAGTTGTAATCACATGCTATTAAATATTAAAGTATCAATCACATGTGATTAAAAAGTAGTCAAATAGATTTTCAAATGATTGACTATAATTATACAATTAAGTAAAAATCAAGTTGAAATCAAACATTAATTATCATATATCGGTAAATTGCTCATCAAATATCAAATTTTAAATGAAAATTATATGTGATTATATACAAAATCATAAGTATGTAATTATATAACAAATCAAATGTGATTAGATGTAAAACTAACAATCACATGTGTTTTTTATAGAAAACAACTGCAATTTTTAAAATTGTTTTTATAACTATTAATGTGGATGAATATTAAGGTGCATTCACGTGTTAATTAACATATACCATGAATAAATAATCGTGAACAAATTTTAATTTTTGTCATAAATCACATGTGATTATACTGTAGAACCCGGTAAAAAAGAAAGAAAACAAAATTTGTCGAAAGTATAGCTTGTGACATCTCTAATTGAAGAGAAAAAGACGCTGGTTCCGAATATGTAATTTTTATAATTTATAGACATACGGTTTGTGAGATATTTAAACTTGGGGGTAAAAGTGGAAGTGGATTTATAGAGAAATTGAGCAATTATATTGGTTCTCCCATTCTCTACTTTTTTGACATTCTAATTTGAACCTACCTCTACGATATTTGAGGAAATTAAAAAAAAATGAATATATATAAAATAATATTAAATATATAATATGATAATGGCCCATGGCATGTTAAGATAAGATATACGGAGTAATAGTTATGCAACTAAATCTTTTGTTTATTATGATAATTCAACATTTTCATATATATTAAACTACTTAGAAAACGCAAGCAACTAAATGTAAGTTTTTTAATCGAATAAATATATCCATATGTGTCTTAAATTTAAAGTGCAATATTGTATATATGTATAATGCTAATATAAAAATATAATTGAAAAGTTTTTATTTATTTATTCTGTATTATATAGCAAAAGATTGAATGTTGTAGGTAATTAATTAAGTTTTAACATAATATTCGTTAAAGGTGACACCTGCAACAAAGGTGGCGACTAAATTGAAATTGTTGTACATATATGAAACGTCCCAAATTTTTTTTTTTTTATACTCTTGATTATGTACCATTACTAACTATGGAATAACATAATACGTAAATCAAATGACTTAAACTCACTTTAAAACGAAAGTTACCAAAAGCTAGACTCAAATAAAAATATCACAATGTTTGTAATCATAACAGATCCCTGATAAGACTAATTTAAAGGCTGAGAAATTACTCGTATAGTCATAATAACTAATTAAGTGAGTTAATTAAGAAACACAATTGATTTTCTGAAACTAGCATAATCGCGCCGCAATACATACCAAATCGCGCTGTGATCACTCATTAATTGCGCCGCGATCCCCTAAAATGAGGTACCCGCCGGGTACAAGCTTTAGCAGCCGGGTACTCCCTTTTTTCCCACTTTCTGTCAAGAAATACCATATTGTACCCGCCGGGTACAAAGGTTACCCTCCGGTTAGTTCATCCTTGACTGCATTTTGCAATTTTTTAACGAATTTCAAACGCGCATAACTTTTTACTCGTTAAGAGTTAGACCACCAAATTTTGCAGGCACCTCCAATATACCAAAATGAAGGTTTCCTTTTTTACACTTTTTCAAATTTCACAATAACAAAGAAATCGGACGTTAATCCAAATTATGATCATTTTGGACCATTTTTGAGATCAACCAAGTTTCCATACCATTTGGTTTCAGACTTTGACCTTTTTGCCAGCATGTTTCCATCACCATTTTGACTCTAACAACAATGACCCATCATGACCAACTACACTTCAACTCATTTTAGCATATAAACTCATTATTGACCCGTTTTGACACTCATTTGACCCATTAACAAAATTAACAACGATTCAACTATTCCACACCAAGTTTTAACCTTTCTTTTCAACAACTAAATATGACTAACGATTTGTTACCACACAATTTAACCCAAAATTCAACACTTGACGCTTTGATCACATTTTCACCAAATGATGACCAAAATCACACATTTTCATATATAACTAATCTTGTCACTTTACAACATGATCTTTGCCATTTTGACACTACCATATTCAACTTTGACTTTACCAAGTCAAAAGCATACTTTCTCAACCATTAGACACTTTACTCTTTAATCAACTACATGACTCCAAAATGTATTATTTGGGCGATTTATACAAGTGATAACCACAACGACAATTCAAAAAAAGGAAGAGCCTGTCTAACCATAAAGCAAGCTCCAATCCAAGCCACCCCCTTGCAACCACATTTTATCCAATTGGTTTAACCGAACCATGCACCTACAACATAAAACAACTGAAGGGGTAAGCAAAACGCTTAGTGATCATACGAGCAATTAAATGAATAATCCACAAAACAACAACATATAGCAAATAGTATCAACACATATTTGCTTTGGCAGATAACCACTGAGCAATTGTAGAGACAAATATTTTCTCTATGCGGATCTGCGGCCAATAGAAACAAGCACCTTAGTAGCATATCACGTCGATATGCATACCAAGTCAACAACTCTATGCTAACTGCAGTTAGCTAAACTCTATGCAGTTCCGCGGTCAATTGTATGCATACTATAACAACATCACGTGCAAGCACGTATTCTGAAACAAGCTCTGTGCTAACCGCAGTTAGCGTTATGATGAACAACAAATCTCTACAAAGGCTTAATCCACATAATTTCACATAATCTTCCCATACCAACAAGTTCTATTAACACTAACCATCTTAGCACGTATTCAACATAACGTACCATAACACAACATAATCAATCAATGATTAGAAACAGAATAAGAAACAAATAATACTCCACTTGATTGTATGAACCTCTTGCTCGGAAGCAATCCAGAATCACACAATCATTACCCATTTAACCCCCATATCACCCACCTTTGCTTTTTAGGCAAATAATGCGATTTCACATTTGAACGTGGTTACCACGTCTTTTAATTACCTAGCATATAACATATCAAAACAACAACACATTTAGCCACTAAAAATCATCATAATCAACTAATCATCATTATTGAAACGTCCCGATTTTTTATTTTTTTTTAACTTGTCTCAAAACTCATATAATAAAGTTCCAACAATTTAAACCCATTGTAAAACACTATCAAGTAAGTAAGTAGAACAAGACTGTTTTAGTACTAGAACAAGGCTGTTTTAGTTAGCTAGAACTAGAACAAGGCTGTTTTAGTTCTTTTCCAACTTGTAATACCCCAAACATAGATATATTCGATATTTACAAAACGTGCCAAAAGAAATTTTACCAAATTCTATAAGTACAAACCATACTACTAAATCCGGGTGTTATATAAAACTTTTCAAAACCATATATTAACAAAAGATCAGAGTCGACGCGATAAGTCAAACATCCAGTCAAACATCCAGTCAAACACCCACGACACGAACCAAGCATCTAACCAAAATCTGCAAAACATTTAACAACGGGGGATTAGCGTATTGCTAAGTGAATGGAACCGTAACCGACGGTTCAATCCATTTATAACAAGTCTTACAACAAAATAAACTTAAACACATAAGCACATAACGTCAAGAGGATCAGAGGTTCCTGGTATACCATCACAGAAACCTACCAATAGCTTGAGTACTACCTTCACTGACATGAGTATATCCTCAACTCTGTGTATCGGAAGACCCAGACAGTTACACAGTAGTACACAAGCCCAACCAACCAACGTTGACCTCTGAATCAACACATGGTCAACCAACCAAGCAACCAATAATCAACAACCAATAACAATCAGCAACTACAAATCAACTAACCAATAGCACAATATAAACCAAACAACAATAACATAATATATCCAAAACTATCCTGGCCTACCCGTTACAACTGGGTTGAACCGAGGATTACAGTAACCACTCACCAAAAGTTGACTGAACTCCAAACTCAGTGGTCTTATATTACTGAGTTCTTTTCTGCTTATCTGAAATCACCAATATCAATAAGTCAGTAATAATTCAACATTGATATTTATTTCATATACATATAACATATAATTTAACAACATATTTAGAAATCGAATAATACACATACAACTCTTTCTCATAAATCTACTCTTTTATTCGACCCGTTTGACTTTCAAAGTTAACTTCATCACAATTTTGTCAATTTAATCCAAGCTTCGCTATGATTATATAAGTCACCACTTTATCTACCAATTTACCTCTCTTAATCCATCATTATAAGCTAACTTTCATTCATACATCTTACTACTTTTGATAAACACTTTTACAACACTTTAGTATGTTTTGTAAAAACTGGAAAGCAGCTGTTCAACTCACTTTTCGACCAACTTAATATCAGTTCTGTGCAGTAAAGCCATACCCAACAGAAAATAGACTTTACCACCTTTCCAACGCTATATTACACATCAAAAACGGAGTTACGGTTATTTAGTTATGATTTTTTAAAAACAGTCCATTTTTCTGCACAAAGCTGTCCAAATCCGAATTTTCACCAAAAGTGGTTCAAATCAACTCAAATACATCTACAACACTTATCTTGATAAACACTTACTCAATTAAACATATTAGGACTGATTTCCCACAAGATTAACATTCAAAACAATTCATCTTTACAACTCTACACCAACAAATACATATATATATATATATATATATATATATATATATATATATATATATATATATATATATATATATCATATATTACCTATTTACTTTCAAATCTCCAATTTTTATTTACATAAACCCTAATTTGCAAATCTCCAACAAACATAAAGAACACAAGATTTCAACATAGAATCATCATATATCTATCATAATATCATCATTTACTACTCATTTCATATCAAATTCCCAAATTGTAACATAAACCCTAACTTTTTAAAACTCAAAATGAAGAACACAAATTGATTCCTATATAATATCATCATATAATCATCAATAACCATGTAAATTCGGTAGTTATCTATCTTTCATACAATTTCTATTTACAAATTATGAACCCCTAATTTCTATTCAACATCAAGAATATTAGCAAATGATGAACACTTACAAGTTGGATGAAGATACAAAGAGATGATGATAATCTTGCTAAGAATCTGATTTTGATTACTACTCACTAACTGATTGTTTTCTTTTGATTTAACATAATGAAATTGAAAGAGGTGGAAGATAGAGATTAGAGAACATTTAGGTGAAATGAGGATAAGAAAGGGATTAGGTGTCACATTTAAGAGGTGAGGTGTCGACCTCTCATTTTTTAATCACACTTACTTCTTAAAACACAGTATAAATTATACCCTCTTCCTAGCCTATTGTCTGGAACCCGAAAATACCCGTAAGTCAAAATACTTTTATTTTACCGTCAACTTTAGTTATTTAAAATAAATAACATTTTATTAGTCACAATAAAATCGGTAACTCTTTTTCAACCATTTATTTTCAACTAGACCAAATAAAATATTTACTATTGTTAAAATAACCATTTATTTCCAGGCCCAGAAACAAGATGTTACAATTATCAACCCTTTACCCCTTTGGATTGATCATTTTTAACTCAAGTATCTAGTCACTTGAATTACCACTTTGATTATGATTAAATATCATAATGACATCTTTTAAACTACAATTCAAATAGGTGATCACTAACTCATATCAATTCAACATTAACCAATTCAAGGTTATGAAGAACCATTTGCTACAATTTCATTACTTCACCATAATCACTTTTAAAGTTTGATTACTTGGATTATTACTTCATGATATCATTTTATCAACATAACTAAAATCATTATCATGATCACTTTTAGCTCAAGTGATTAATTACTTGATTCACTACTTCAATCTTCACTAATAACATTCTAACAACATCTCTAACTAGTAATTAGGGTGAATTAACAACAATTCATCATCATTTAAACAAAACCCACCTTAATCACTAGCCACACCATTCGAATTATCCACTTTTAGATTGTATTAGTGTTACTAACATTAATTTCTACACTTTCACACTACAATTCAGTCATAATACCTCTTAATTTCGTTTTAGAAATCATTTATTACTCAAACCCCATGAAACTCAAAGTTCTAAATCAAAATTGAACAAAAATCATACTTACCTCAAGTTTAAAATGATTAATCGATGATGAATTTAAGTTCTATAGCTTCAATTTGATGATTAAAACTGATTTTGGTTAAGGGTTTTGGTTCCTGCGTGTTCTCTTTCTTTCTGTAGCTTACTGGAAATGTTTGGAATGAAATATGGATATGTATGTAAGCGTACGTACATATATAATGATATGTATGTATTTCTTTATATTTTACTCCCCGTAATTATCATTGTCTGAAATTAAAAAATCATTCACAGTTATTATTATTTTATACCAATTAAAATAATAATAACTTAATACAATTTAATTTCACTTTTACCAAAATAATACTTTTCAATTTTGGGGTGTTACAATATAACCTTTTACTTTTACGTAATTGAATTAATTAAATCCCATTTGATTTATTTATTAATCTTAATGTAATATATATACGACAATTACATTTTGAAATATTAGATGCAAATATATATCCGAAGGTTATATTTTAAAATTTTTGGATGCACTTTAAAATTAAATGTTTTACAAATGATTAGAGGGTAAAGTGTAATTATGATAGACTAATATATCTAGATCGTTGATTATTACTGGAGTAACCTAATCAAAGGTCCTAATTCTTATTATATGTTAATGAGTTTCAAAACGTATTAATAAAAATCTAAGGATTATAAATGTTAGTATACGAAACTCATGGACCCACTTTTTAAATATTAAAAATTGAGGTAGGAATAAATTTAAACCGTAAGATCGTGAAGGAATGAGGCTAGTGAAGGGTGATGATTGCTCCATGCTATCATCTTTTAATTATATAGATAGAAGATAGATTTTTTTTGCTTTGCAAAAAAAGAATGAATCTAAAAAATTAAGGTGTTACAAACCCCAATTAAAAAGTGAAAAAAAAAACTGTCGAAAATATATCTTGAGTGATCTCTAATCGAAAGTAAAGGATATGATTTTGAATATATAACCTTTATAATTCATAGACATACGTTTTGTGTGATATATAGTTTTTCTAAAAAATGTGAAAGGTGATATTTAAAATGAATCGTATTCGTTCTTACATTTTATATTACATGAATCCTCGAATATCGTACGTAGTTTGTCAACACATAATTATTTTATATTTTAAATGCCTTCTTACATTCAGAATTATTCACCTATGTGACTCTTTAAATAATAATTGAATTATTTAATACGTTCATGATAAATTAGACTCAAATTAAAACTTAAGTTTGTTTCAACACGGAAACAAATACCCGTCAGTACGTAGTACCAGCATTCTTCGTGATATGAAAATGTATTGCTTTGAGCTAGAATACGAAATTTAAAATCGTTTTCATCTCTCGTCTCCCCACTCTCTTGACAAAAATAACCTGCATGCCATGATACCTACGGACACACACACCTTTTCAAGTTTCTACGCTTCCCAGTTCCCACACTCGTTCAAAATCAACTCGGAACATTCTTTGTTAGGACAATAAACCCTATCAACTTTATACACCGTGGATTCACATAACACATCGCACCATTTGATGAACAATTGTTTTCCGATAATAGGGCGACATGATAAGTGCTCAAGTGATTGAGTGCAAGTACTAGAAGGGCATTGTATGGTTGATGTGTTGTCTTCGAGTTTGACTTGAATGTATTTAATGATACACTCGGTACAAAAACGGGTGAACACATACATTGCCGTTCTCGAATATAGTATTATTGGGGAGTGTTATAGGTTCAATGCAAATATCGCATGTGTCTAGTTGTTGTCTATGTTTTTCGTACTGACCAGGGCTTTGTATATTTTTCTGGGTTTTTGGAATTAGGTTGTCCATCAAGTCGATCAAAAGGAATTTGATGTTATGAAGATTGTTAGATGATGCATGGTGAAAGAGGTCGTATATTAATAATTAGAGAAAACTCCATAAACCATACACGTGGTTTGCACACATTTTCACAGATCATACCCGAACTTTTTTTTTCAGGTTTTCGATATCCTAACTTTCAAAATTGCTCGCAAATGGTACCTCCGTCTATTTTTGTCATTAAGTTTTACCAATTTCGTCAATTTTCAATACCCTAACTTTCAAAATTGCTCGTAAATGATACCCATAAGTTTCAAAATTGCTCGTAAATGATATCTCCATGCAAATCACGTGATAAAACTTAACGACAAAAATAGATGGAGGTACCATTTGCGAGCAATTTTGAAAGTTGAGGTATCGAAAACCTGAAAAAAAAAGTTCGGGTATGATATGTGAAAATGTGTGCAAACCACATGTATGGTTTATGGAATTTTCTCTAATAATTAATAACAGTATTATTTTAATTAATATTATGTAGAATGTCACGTCTCAATCTCTTAATATTCTAATGATTATTCGTTAATTAGGTTTGGATAATTTGAGATAAGCATATATACGATAAAAATTAAGCATACAAATTAGTTAAACTAATTTAATTTCTAACAATTTATACGTTTGCAAGATTGACCAGTTGTTTTTTTTAAGAGCCATGATCATTTCGAATGACTTGGAGATACTCGAGGTAACCCTTGGTAGGTATAAGCGTGTACACAACCTCCATATAATGTGGGCATATAAGCTCAACAAATAAGGGGTGTTTTTTAGCTTATTGCTTATTTGCTTATAAGCAAATAAGCTAGAAAATCTTAGCTTATTTTCATCTTCATGTAATCTGGGTATATAAGCTCAACAAATACTAGATTGAACCTTATTTATATAATTATAAGCAAATAAGCTAATAAGCTTATAAAATAAGCCCCAAACACCCACTAACACTCGGAGCTGCGTAGATTGTACTTACAAGAGGAAGCCCATTACTAAAGTAATTAAGAACTGGTATATACTAAGCCACGGACCCGGGATTACACATTCACTGTACTTACGCCTTAACTTACCAATTATACCTCACATTTTTACGAATAATACTTTTGTTTATATCCAAAAGAAAGAAATAAACTAAGTTGGCCCACATTTCACTCGTTCACAACCATTTTGTTGGGGACGAGATAAAAAATAACAAACGGAGGACACACGGGTGTCTATATATGGTGTACGTCCTCTGTTCTTTCTTTGAAGAACTACGGGAGAACTTGTTAGGACTGATACTTTAGCCCAACAACATATCCAATATATAAGTTTACTGCGGTTCCACTCTAAAATCAATTGGTGATAGAGGGAGTAGCCCATAAGATTATATGCAGACATAATTATCTCACTTTCCGATGTGGGATTAATTGGGTTTGCACCCAACAATCCTCCCCTCAAACCCAAGTCCATTGGGACTCCCATCCAACGATAGTCCTGATTCAACCTTATTCTGTACCACCGCAAACTCGGCACTCGACCTGACTGGGTCCACATCAGGGAGACTTTCGGTACAAGGCTCCAGGATCGACTCATCGTCCGCTGGGTCAACCGAGGGGGCATGATGCGCCACTGCGTGCCGTGCATCACGCTGCGCCATCCACATCCGGGCTACAACCGTAGCTCTGATACCACTTGTTAGGACCGATACTTTAGCCCAACCACATGTCCAACATATAAGCCCACTGAGGTTCTAAAACCAATTGATGATAGAGGGAGTAGCCCATGAGGTTATATGTAGACATAATTATCTCACTTTCCGATGTGAAATTAATTGGGTTTGCACCCAACAGAGCTTGCATCATAGGCAGTGCTCTTAGTCACAAGGTATTGTGGAGCTTTTATTTGACGATGATAAGTCATGGTATCTGACCATGTTAGGCATTTCCATTAAATTTTAAATGGACTAATCATTTTTTGAGTGGTTAGATCTATTATTAAATTGATTTAGTTAGACTTGTATTTATTTTTATAACTTCCAATCTGATTATAGCAATGAAATTATATTAAAAAGACAATTACCATAGAAGACTATCAATCCATGATGAAATCTTGTATAACATATAATGGAATTATTTATGAAATCTGTTGGCGATCGAAAATTCGAAATGCGAAGAGGATGAAATAGTGTTCTCGTTGAAGTTTTAACAAACACTCCAACAAATCGAACTATCTATGATGCAATGTGTTAAATTTGGTGTCTCAAAAAGTGTTATGTTTTTACATCTCAGAGTTCTCATTAATCCAAAGTGGCATCTCTATGTCACATTTAAGCTTGGGGGTACTGTTTTGGAGTTGTTAACAATTTCATTATGAAGATAAAAATAGGCAGCATGGTGGTTATACGGATACACTGAACAATATTCATAAGACAATACTCGATTGTGATATTGAGTGGACCACGATAATGAAACAACAAACTGTAGCTGGTTTCGGCAATTGGTTTATCCTTTTCTACCTCTATATAAACCTACAATCAGATTCTAAGCCTCAAAAAAGCTTTCAAAATAATTAAAATCTTCATCACTACAGAGTTTCAAAAGTTGCAGAAATGAAGCTGGTCAACAAGGTTTTCTTTATCGTCACACTGGGAACGGTAATGGGACTAAGACATCACACGCTTAGACCCAAATCGCACACCATCTGGCAAATAGTTGGTCCATCGGTGTCCCAAGCCAGTCTGTGTCCGGTTGCATCAGAATCATCACACCAAGTCTCAAGCGAAGCAAAGAAGCTTAAAGATAACGTCAAAGAACCATTGAGGACTGTAGCCTATCTAAGTTTTTGGGGTCCTTATCAATAAGTTATAAGCTCAACAATCTTCCATAATGTAATATCCATATATGTTGGAAAAATAGCTAAGTTCTAATAGATTGTATTCATGATGTATTTCATAAGATATAAGCACCCCAAATTCCACAAAACATATGATCAAACTAACAATCAAGTCATTAACCAAAATCTACTGTACAACAAAATCTGCAACTTACTATTTCAATCTTTTAAACACACGCATATAACGAACGGTCAAACAAACAAGTTAATCCGTTAGCCAAATTCGCCTCAGAGATTTGCAGGTAGCTGAACGCGCTGGGAACCAAATATATGATGCGTCCCATGTTGCTGCACGAATACTACGACACCACATTTGGAGCTGTTGAAACCTTGCCAAAGACCAAAATCAAGCGTTCCTGTAAGTGTCTTCTTAGGAGGGTGGTCCTTGTTGATGGAACAGAATTTCATAAGCTTTCTGACTACGAAATCATTGGCTAAGATTCGGTCTTTGTTTACACCATTCTGGCAGTCAGTCACAAGCCCGCTCTCGCACAGTGCCACCATTATATCTGCACCCTGGCCTTCCATCTTTGCCCTTAAAACTCCTTTCAGGGAGACTTGTAAAGATTCCGTTGTAGGTTTCTCGAACGTTGCCTACAATCATATCCCACAAAATGCGATACCAGATGAATTACCAAAATGCCTATTCAACTACTATTATTAATCCATAACATTTGACCAGAAAAGAGGTTCAATCAAGTCATCAAATCTTCACATTAATTTAAAATCTAAACCCATAACATCTTCCAACAAAATACTCACAACCCCTTCTTAATTCTAATTATAATCATCTTAATACATAAAAATAAACATAAATAATTACAAAAACCACAATTTCTCAAAATCTACAGCACATACGTATAAGTATACTGTATCTAATAGTAGTATAATGATCACCTGAAACGCGGGAGCAGGGTATCTAGGTGCACTCGTAATCTCCGAAATCAACGCATCTTCATCGTTCCCAATACACTGTGATCGTCCCTGAACAACAACTTGTGGCGTAAACATTGTATCCAAACACAAGGATTCCACGTAATCTTTCTGTCTAACCGTCCATTGACTTGAACCAAACACATCTTTCCAGCCATTATAATCCCAGTAATCAACGTGATACCCCATTAATATCACAGGTACTTCAAGATTAAAATCACCCCTACCTAATCTTGAAAACAATAGTTCTGCTTCTGATGACGTGGCACATCCTTGTGATGAGAATAACTCCACCACCACCGGTCCGGGTCCCTTTGAGTCGTCCGGTGTGGGGTCTGACGTGGCGGTGGTGGTTGGTTTGTTGCTCGGTAATGATGACGTGGATGATGTGCGTTTTGGAAAACAGGCGAACAGACCACGCGCCATTTGATTTTGATTTTTTGTTTTTTCGCTCCGGTGATCGGAATGTGGCCGGAGAGATCAAAGATTTTAAATTTGGGGTTCTTGAAAAAGAAGAATATTGAGGAACAAATTGGTTGGATACAGATTTTGGTATGTAAGAGTTTGAGGAAGTGTTTACAGGATTAAGATTGGTTGATCCGGAATGGGGTACTTGTTGTGATGAATAAGTGTACAAGCGATTGAAGTTAAGATGGTGTGGATTATGGATGTTTTGGTGTGGAGGAAGGAATTAGGCAAAAAGAAAAAAAGAAGAAGTCGGTGACACGTAGGTGGGAGATCAGATGGCCATCTATAATTCGGTGAGATATCTGTTGTGTGGGCCCCACCAACATTCTCCGTTGAGTGGTCGCTTTTTGGGTAAAAACTAAAAAGTTATATTGGGTTGTTATATTCTGGTATGAATTGTGTCTTATTGGGCTTGTGAAACCCAAAACCTAATCCACCATGTTCTATTGGACTACAATGACCCATTCTTCTATCTTCAACTCTTCAAGTACCCAATTCGTGAACCATAAGCCCATGAGTGATTAGATAATATACTCAACAAACTCAAATAAATATTACTCCACACTCTTTTTTTTCTTCCTTTTATAGAAAAAAGTTAATATGTAGGGTGCCCTAACCCATGTCATATTTTAGTGATATGCGTCTGCCTCAACCGCAAGGAGTATTAACGCCGAGCAAATCACCTGTCAACAAATCACCCATATATGCTGAAACACGGTTTTCAACATGACCTATAGATCATATATATAGAGTTTGAACGTTTGTGGTAGTGATACCACTTGACAATGCCCTGATTATTACTCCACTTTCGGTGTTACCAACAGAGTACCTTTATCATTAGTCAATACGAAAATTTTCTTATATCTATGTATAGATTAATAAAAGGAAAATGATTTGTTATGTCTATTTGTTGGTCCGTGTAAGTAGTCATATATAGCATTACTTTAAAGAAAATAAGGGGAGGGGTTGGTATAGCATCATTTTTCTCCGTGCTATCACTAACGTGATTTATAATATTATACGGTACATAAAGCATAATTATTTAGTATACAAAGAGAAAATGTGATATATAAAGCATTACCCATATAAAATACAAAACTGGATGATGCATTATTTAAAAATAACTTATTCATGTAACTCATTATCCATGATAATAACATGAAAAAGAAAAGCTACCATTATATTTTGCACTTAGATATAACTATAACTATAATATAATAATATAATATGTTACAATTGAGTTTCACCAAAGTTCCCAATATATAAATATTGAACATCAATGATCAATCCAAGGATTTATTAATCATCTACAATGATTTTATTTCATGATTAAGTCATTATAATTCAATTATTTCATTCTTCACTCCTCATTTCTTACAAACAATCCCATTTCCATGAAACAATCCTTTAGCAGAACAATCCAATCCACCATTCTCCATCACCTCATTCTCCCTCTTTACAACGTTACTAGAATCAAATATACAACTTGCACAATCAGCCACAAGCAATGAACTTGTTTTATACTTATCTTCACCTCCCACAACCGCCATTGCGACACCTGGCTTAGCTGGATTCTTGAAATCCGGCTGATAAGTCCTTCCCAACACTCCTTCAACATCGTCCGAAAGCCCAATAAACCTAAACTGAACTTCCAAATGAGCAAAACAATCATCAGAAGGCACTTTGTAGCCATGGATTTTGTCATCTTCTGCGGTCACCGGGACCACATTTGCCACGATCTCGACAACTCCTTGTACGGTCACCATCACACTATTTACCACAGAAGTTCTCTCGACTTTAACTTCGTCGTCTGATGACTTCCATGTGGAGAAACCACCAATGGGTAAGGAAATCTCTTCGTTATCGAAGGTAAATTTCAGGTGATCGATTTCGTTGTCCCACGTGGCGGATTTGGTGGCTTCTAGGGAGAAAGAGTGGGAGTTGAAAAGAAGACCCAAAGCTTGGATCCATGTGAAGTCCCTGGATCTTCCCACGGGCCTGTGGCCGATGAAACGACCGTTGATTTGTAGGTTGGTGTCGGAGACTAAGCTGAAATGCTCGTTAACCCTGCCGTGAAAGTAGAACACGATGCCATCTCCTCCGATTAACCTTGGGTCGTAACATGCTGATCCCGGGCTGTCGCAGTTTGCTCTATAAGAGTCTACAATATAACAAAAAAACACGAGGACTCATTAATTGGAGTAATAAAGTTGTATCATATAAAGGTATGTCGTTCTAAAAAAGATCGGAACAATATTTTTTTAAGCATAAGTACATAACTAATACAGTAAAACGTTGATTTTAAAAGTACGTTTTAATATTTAATTAAAAAGTTACTGAAAAAAATGTCCGTTTTACACGCAGGTGGAGTATGTATAGATAAATTAACAAAGAGATGAAAAAACATTTTTACATCTACATTCCCCTTTGCATTTAGGGGAATAGCAATCGATGCGACAAACTCTAGCTCTGGGTTGGGTTGAGACACTTGAGGGGCACTCGGAAGGGCAATAAATGTATTGTCCGGCGCAACGCGACCAAGGACCACAGTACGATGTTGAATAAGCTCTCACTTGTGTGATTGCACTGAAAACTGCAATTGTGGCCAAAATGATCAAAATTGAAGCCTTTGTAGTTGCCATTGTTTTTGGTTGGTTTGTGATGAAAAAAATGTTTGTAAATACTCCCTATTTATATATAGCTTGTTATTACCATGTAACTTGTGATGTATGTAAATGGGATTCATTCACTTACTTATGTCAACGATATAACTTATGAAACCTTATAGCTTTGACCTCAATCTATGGCGATGAGATCTGTTCAAATTGACTCAAGGTATTTTAGTTAAAGATGTTTGGAAAAATTATTTGAAATACTTGTAGGTAGGTTGCTATTTGAAGTTGTATGATTTGAATATACAATACTACTTCCGTCCCGTTCCGCTACAAGTATCCATTCTTTTGTGTTGTCCAAAATAAGTGTTCACTTTCATGTTACAACCAAAAGAAACTTTAGCTAGTAAAGATGTTATTTGATTGGTAAAGAGTGTAGTCAATATAAATTTCTAAAACTGTGCATAGTCAAAGTGTACAATTTGAGAGACGTTGGGAGTATATGATTGTTTATATACAGGGCCGGCAAATGAATTTGGGTGGCCTCGTGCGATATCAAAAGATAGGCCCCCAAAGAATAACTCTTCGGTTCTCTTTTTCTTTCATGTTTCGTATTCACATATGTGAATTCTTTACCATAAGCCAAAGTTTAGAAGGGAAATCCAACTAATCTACTATAGAGTTTAAGAAAGTTATATGTAAATCATGTAAACATAAAAGATATGAACTACAAAAATACTTATGTATTAGTAACATTAAATTAAAACGTTTATGTAAAAGACATTATATTAAATCATTAACTTATATTAACTATCAAAATCATTTTTTTTCTATATTACTATTAAATTAAAGCACATAAGCAATCGAGCAGATAAAGTGATTCACATATAAAGATTTGTTCTTCTTTTTATAAATCCTATAATTATGAAAAACGGTTAATATTATGTGATGTTGCCTTGAGTTTTTAATAGGGATTGGACCTTATATGACTTGAGCTAGAAATTTAGAAGACTATACAATTAACAATATAAGGTTCCGATTTTATTTTTGTACTAAATTTTTGAAAACAGTCTTATTCTTCACATCAAACCTGTACGCATTACTCATTTAACTATTACTCGTGAAATTTGGAGGCCCTCTACATTTGGTGGTCATGTGCATTGACACATACAACGCATGTTAATATCCTCCCCAATATCCTCCACCATTTATATATATAGTTTATTTTGTATGGTTTGCTACTTTGCTTTATTGAAATTAATGGAGATGATCGACGTATACTCTGTCAAACTATACCATAATTATGTGCTACTTCCTCCGTCACAGTCAAAGTGTCTACTTTGACTTTGCACACAGTTTTATGATTCTCCACTAACTACACTTTTCACCAATCAAATAACATATTTACCGATTAAAGTCTCTTTCGATTGTTAAAACATGAAAATTGACATTTATTTGGGACAACCCAAAATAATAATATGGACACTTGTGGTGGGACAGAGAGAGTATTAACGTATAAGGATATTTTCAGAATATTACACTTTATCCCCTTCAACTATTTAGAATATGTAGAATCATCCCCTAATTTTAACCTTGCTGCATTTAAACATCCGTGTAGCAAAGAAAACATTCCCTATATAATTTTTTTTATAAGTAATTAGTTATGAATATCTACAAAATTATGATGAAATCTTCCAAATTAGTGCAAAATGCATGTTAAGAGAATATTAATAACGTACATATGGGTCTTAAACTCTTAATTAAAAAGAAAAAGCGACCATATGAAGTACAACTTCATGCAACTTAGAATTAAGTAAAGTGCATGGTATTTATTTACTTGAGTACAACTCAATCGCTTGAATGTAACATGAGCTACGTACAGTCGTACACAATGTTAATTAATTGGTTATCCCAACAATTATTGCCACTATAATTATCTTTACATGTGGGTTTATCAAAAAATATGATGTCATTTAATTAATATGTGTATCTAAAAGTTATAGATGTTAATATTTATTATTATCTCATATTCAAATCTTATAAATGGGTTGAAACCAGATTTCTTAGCGTGTTATATAGTTACCATCGAATTTGAATCATCATCATCAATTCATCATAATGTAATTAATAATAACTAATAATAAGTCATTAGATATATAATATCTTTATTACTTCTCATTGTGATGGGATTTTTGTAACAAATTAACATTCTGAAGAGCTTGATTGTACGTTGGTTATCATCTTGTTATTTCTTTAAAGTCGTAAACCGTCCTTTAGTATGTGTAACCTCAAACGACGAGTCTATGTGAATTGACCCTTTGATCGACACTTTCATCTTCTTTTGAAGATGCTATGTGACGAAATGAATTGACTCCTAGCTTGTTTGATATACGTAGCGCTCATGATCGGTCATGTTGCAATTGGTTAAAGTCAGACAAGAAAAGGACATCAACACAAAACCATCAAACTACGAGACCCTACCGAGCAACAATGATGAAAATACGACAAGGTTCAAGGGAATGACTCCTTCAACGTTAACACCCTTTGCCGACTTAATACATTTCTTCGATATTAACTATATACTCATGAACGAAAAACCTATAAATAGTCAAATTCACAAATTAACTAGCTACAAATTATTTTTTTTAGAAAGACAAACCTACGCTACTTACCCACGATTATTATACAGAACCATGATTATTTACAAATTGTTAGGATTGTGAAGACTTAACGAAGAAAATAACAAGTGCTGACAGGTAGGAGATCGCGCAACGACGGATGATGGTCGCCACGCGATGGACACTAGTCGCGACGCGACGGGTAGTGGTCGCCGCACGAAGTGTTAGTTTTTGGTGGAGATGGCGACGCGATCTCCTATGGTCGTGGCGCGAAGTCTGAGTAAGCAGAATTGATTATTTCTTGTTCCCTAAGTTAGGTTTATCCTATAAATATAACCCCTATGTATTTGTAAACCCTTGGTACGAAAAATATAATAAAAACTCTCTTGTTTGGCCCCGTGGACTAAACCAATCTCCTAGTTGAAGATTGGACATAACCACGTTAAATCCTTGTGTTCTTTAATGCTATCGTTTATCTTGTTTGCTCGTTATTTATCTGTTTATCGTTTGTGGGTGTAACTTCGATTACACTGAGTGTTGGTTGGGTTTGTTTTTGCTAACGATTGATATTAGCGTCATGAACTGATTATTGTTAGTTGGATGTTTCCATGTGCAAATCCCTAACAACTGGTATCAGAGCTCTAGGTTGAGCGATTGGGAACGATGGTGGATGGGAGCATGAACAAGATGGTTTGATGGTTAGGGTTTCTATTTGGAAGATATAGATCTGGGATAGATCTTGATTCGGAAGAAAAGAAGAACCATCGGGGAACTATTGATAGACACGGTTTTAGGATTTGTTTACAACATGTTATCAAGATCGATAGACTTGTTCTTTTTTACTGGATCGCGATGAACTCGGTGAGTTGGTTTTCCGGATTGAACTAGTTAGGTTTTTTCTGGTGGTTTGTGACGTGACGACACGACAGGAGGCCGGTTGCGTTATGACGGTGATTGTTCGCGGTGGTAATGGAGTCGGTGATCGGTTTTCGATTGGTGGTCTGTTGAAGAGAGAGTTTTGGGATCCGCGTTATGGATTCGTATTCATTATTCTTTGCGATCCCGTGCAAAAGAATAAGTGAACGTTATCAGACTAGGGGTTTGATGTTGCGAGTGTGGGATGTGATTGTCGAGACTTACTTGATACGGATGGATTCTCAAAGATGTGAGGTTTGTTATGGTACTCAAGAGGATGGTTTTCTCGGTTGGGTAGATTGGGTAATAAACGGTACCACATCCATTTGGTAATCGACAGTGAGAATTATCGAGAGAGTTTTGTTATCACTCGCGGGTTGAAACGGGAGACCATATATATGTTTGGTCGGGTATTCCATAGGTTTGAAATGATTAGGCAGGTTAGATCTCGTACACTCGAGATTGTTAGTTCATATGTAGAAGAAGCCAGATAGAACACGTTTGGCTGGGCTCGGGTATCGGTTGATGAGTTGGGTTCAACGATTGAGCGGATCTTCTGGGGGAACCGATTTGGAATTTTCAAGTGGGGTTAGAGGCAGATAATCTTGTAAGTCCTGTCGAGCTTTCGAATATTGTTGAGAGTGTCGGGAACTCTAGGGAGTTTGGAATCGAGGGAAGTGTTGAAGCTAGTGGGAGTTTGGCAACTAGTGGAAGTCTTGAGACAATTGTGCAATTGATGGATCTCGAGTTTCTACAGGTTTAGTGTGCGGCGTCTGGCAAAACTAGAGCATTCAGATCTTCGTTGTTACTCTCAAATGGCAAAGAAATTTACGACTGACCGGGTGTTATGAATAAGAGTCTTCTCAATTAGCTGCGATTGTTATTTTTTATTCGTACAGTGGGAGCTGGCTGAGGGGGAGAAGATGTGTTCATTGAAACCGTAGCTACGTTTCGGGTCGGTGTACCAGCGGGAAAGCTAAAGTTGGTAATGTAGGTTTTAAGGTTGTGACTGAGTTCTCACGGATAAACCTTGATGATAATCTACGTGTTGGTTCTATCGGTGATTTTCTGATTGCTGGGAAGGAAAATCAGATGGACGAAATTCTATATGGATGGTCGATGACATGACAGTGGCAGGATCAGACGTGGACGTAATCGACGGGTTGAAGAGATAGGTGTCTTTTGAAAGAATCCTTGTAAGGCCCGGTCCTTACGCAAACCAAAACATATCATTTATATATTATATTTCGAAAATCGGAAGCGCAAGTCCCCAAAACAAAACATTTACCGACTTACAAAGCTTCCCAGTTTAACGACTACAACATTAGTTTAACATTTACAACCATATTAACACAAACGGGCTTATATAAAACGTTTTCCAAAAGACATTCACAAAAGGTCAGAGTTGCGCCAAGCTTTAGTCAAACTTCCAGTCAACATCTACAACCCGAACATCTACATCTACATCAACTAACCACAATCTGCAAAACATTAAACAACGAGGGATTAGCTCACGCTAAGTGAATGGAACCGTAACCGACGATTCAACCCACTCATAACAAGTCTTACAACAAAGCAAAACAACAATTAAACACATAAGCACATAACGTCAAGAGGACCGGCGGTTCCTGGTATCCATCCAACCCAGAAACCACGACTACTGGGCGCCAAGCCAATCCCAGTAATCAACCGATAGCTTGAGTACTACCTTCACTGACTAGGCTTGTTTTCAACTATGTGTCTCAAAGAAACCTTGACAACTACACAGTAGTACCCAAACCCAACTCAGACAGCAGTTGACCTCTGAAAACAACCATGTTGCATTCACAATGCAAAAACACACAACAACAAGCAACAGTTCACAACTGTTCACAACTGATCAACCATTCAACAACAATCACACAATAACTCATATAATCAGCAACATAAACAAAACAGACAAGACTGGTACCAGCACGACTAAATAACAACAACCTACTGATATAAACCATCCTGGTTACCTGTTGTAACCTAACCAGTTACAACTGGGTGGAACCGAGGACTACAATTCCACTCACCGAATATTATCGTCTGATCACCAACTCAGTGGTCTAATCTTACTGAGTGGCCGCCCGCTTATCTGAGAACACAAAGATAACAAGTCAATAACTCGTCTCATAATCATCATCATAACATATTTATCAAATCAAGTAATCTCTAAAGTCTAAGTAAACAAAAGTTCAATCAGAATTGAAATTAAAAATCCCGAACTAATGTTTAAAAACTGTAAAATGTCATTTTCGACCCTTAAATGACCCCGAATGGCCAAAAACCGCCTAGGCTATTAGAATATAGTTTTGATCATTGGGCCGTTTCCTATTGAACATGTGAATCTCATCCCAAACCGAGTTAATGAAATTGTTACATAACCGTGACCCTGAAAAGACTTACGCATTTTCAAAATTTACACAACTTGTCAAAATTATTCATGCGAACGCGATCCGGATCAATGTGGCTGGATCGCGTTCACCTTTAGAAAAAGTTCTGTCACCGAAATACACATGGCAACGCGATCCGGAACAAAGGGCTGGATCGCGTTCGATAGTTCAAAATCCGATTTAGCCAAAATTATAACTAAGGAACGCGATCCGGGAAAAGGGTCAGGATCGCGTTCACGCGTTCAAAACTACCTGCACTTTCAGCATAAACACATCACGAACCAAAACCCCATTTTTACCAAAATCAGTTGCAAACACGAATTTTACCAAGTAAAAGACCGCAAACATCATCCATAAACATATAACAACTACAACAAACATCTTCTAGCAACAATCTAACTCATGCATCATTATTAAATCAATCAAAATCACCAAAATCACTAAAACCAAATCTATGAATTCAACTTGATGAACACTAACCATTGCTAGCCACAAATCAGCATATAATCAATTCATATCAATGAATTATCAACAATCAATCAACAAAACATGATATTCAAACTTCAATTCTTTCAAAATCATCATATTCATCATAAACCCTATTTTTATGAAATATGCTCAAGAACACAAAAAGGGAACTTACAATTTTGAAGAAGAAGATATGGATGATGATAATCTAAGTTCCTTAATCTTGAATCCACTCAAGTTATATGATAATTTCTTTGTAGAGATTTAAAGAGATAGTTTAAGAAATGATATAAGAGGAAAGTTCAAGAACATAATCAAAAGGAGATGAAAATGAGTCGGTCACACCACCGACCCCTCTAATATTAGGTGTAAATTATACCCATTCCTAGCCTATTGTCTGGAACCCGAAAATACCCGAAAGTCAAAATACTTTTATTTTACCGTCAACTTTAATAAATTAAAACAAGCAATAATTTATCAGTCACTATAAAAACTGAGGCTCTTTTACTTGTTTATTATTAAATAAACAAACCGAACTTATTAAAATACAATTTATTTCCAGGCCCAGAAACAGGATGTTACAATCCTGTGGTTGGAGTTTCGCACGCGTCAACGAATCTTCTTGGGCCTAGAAGATGATGATGGTGGTTAGAGAGTTGTCCCAGTTTCATGATGTGAGTGTTTTGGAAACTTTGTGTCGAAAGTCTTCCGACTCTGTGTGGTCGAACGGCGTGTCCCAAATGGTATTTCGGCGGTGTGAAGTTTGAACGGGTGACATTGGTGAAGGGACGAAAGTTGTAAGGTTTACTGGTTTTGGGTTCATTAATCTTCAAGTGGGAGATTGTTAGGATTGTGAAGACTTAACGAAGAAAATAACAAGTGCTGACAGGTAGGAGATCGCGCAGCTACGGATGATGGTCGCCACGCGGTGGACACTAGTCGCCACGCGATGGGTAGTTATTACAGCACCGTCTCTTTAGTTTCCTATTTCACATAGGCATATATGTAATTTACCTATTCTTGCACTCTCTTATTGTAAAATTTCTTTTATAAATACTTGTCTCCACCTACTTGTGGGATACATAGAATTAATCTAATATGGTATCAAAGATTGGTTGATTTCCCCTTTCTCTTCATCTCCCAACCCTTCACTTTCACTTTCCCCGTTTCTCTCCGCTTTCTGCATCCATCCCTTCGATGGCTTCCTCCTCTTCTGACGGAACTCTTCCCCTCAACACCCTTCTCCACATGTTAACAATCAAACTCTCTTCCTCCAACTACTTACTATGGAGAAATCAGATGGTTCCAATTTTATCGTATCAAAATCTCCTCCATCATGTCGATGGCTCTGCGACAGCCCCGTCTCCATCCATTGTTCAAGGTGATAAGCTGATCGATAATCCTGATTTTGCTATCTGGCTTGCAGCTGACCAACGCACCGTTATTATTTTACAAGCTTCCCTGACAGAAGAAGCTGTTACAGTCATCGTCGGCTTAACTTCAGCACGACAAATTTGGACTGCTTTAGAAGCAGCATTTAGCAACTCCTCCGTTGAACGCGTCCAAAACCTTCGTGATCAACTTCGACAAACTCTCAAAGGCGACAAATCTGTTGCTGATTATGGGCGTAATTTTAAACTCATATGTGATCAGTTGAGTGCTATCGGTCGTCCCGTTGATGAGACTGACCAACTGCATTGGTTTCTTTGTGGTCTAGGGCCGTCTTTTGAGACCTTCTCCACTTCTACTCGATCCTCTCGACCTCAGCCTACCTTCTCAGATCTGCTTGCTAGGGCTGAAAGCCATGAATTATTTGTCCGGGCTCTTCACGGATCTGCCACACCTGCGGTTGCATTTTCTGCCCAATCTTCCCGGCCATCACACAACTTTCATGGTCGTGGTGGTCGCGTAACTCGTGGGTCTAATCACACCGGTGGTCGTGGTCGTGGCCGCCGGCCGCCGCATTGTCAACTATGCCGTAAAGAGGGCCATTATGCAAATTCATGTCCCGATCTAGCCAACTATGCATCTCAGGCAGTTCCTACTGATGATCAATTGGCACGTGCTTTTCATGCTCAGTGTCATGTAACCTCTGCTGGACCCGACTGGTATGTTGATTCGGGTGCCACTGATCATATGACGGCTTCTCCTGACTCTGTCTCTAATCCCACCTCTCCCGCAGGTATTGCCTCTGTCACCTTCGGTAATGGTCATACCCTTCCCATTTCTCATAAAGGTCATACCACGATATTTGATAACATTCGTTTACGTGATGTTTTGGTTGTTCCCCACCTCACTAAAAATCTTTTGTCAGTCAGTAAACTAACAAAGGATAATGGTATGGATGTCCTATTCTCTTACCCGTATTTCCATATTCAGGATCGAAGAACAAAACAAGTCCTAGCCCGAGGATGCCATGAGGACGGTCTTTATGTCTTACACACTGGTCACGAAGCCCTTGTTGCTAGCACTACTTGTCCCAAAGCATCTTATGAAGTTTGGCACTCTCGCTTGGGACATGTCTCTTCTGATATTATTGTTACTTTACAAAAACTTGGACATTTATCTTTGACGTCTATTTTACCTAAACCAAGTATTTGCTTGCCATGTCAATTAGCTAAATCTCAACGCTTGCCTTTTAATAATAATATAAAACGAGCTTTGCACCCTTTAGACTTAATTCATTGTGATCTTTGGGGACCCTCCCCGGTTATGTCTAATGATAATTTTCGGTACTATGTGGTATTTATCGATGATTATTCTCGGTTTTGTTGGCTTTATCCTCTACACAACAAATCCGGGTTTTATAATGCCTTGTCAGTATTTATGAAATTTGCTCAAACACAATTCTCACGGAAAATTAAGGTTTTTCAAAGTGATGGGGGAACAGAATTTGTCAATCATGGCGTTCGGAAATTATTTGAACAAAATGGCACTCTTCATCGATTGTCCTGCCCATATACACCGCAACAAAATGGCAGAGCGGAACGTAAACATCGACACATTGTTGAAACTGGTTTGGCCATGTTATTTAATGCACGGTTACCGCCCTCATATTGGGTCGATGCCTTCTCGTCCGCTGTCTATATTATTAACCGATTGCCCACCAAATTATTAAATGGTAAGTCTCCGTTTGAGCTTTTATATTCTCAACCACCTGATTACACCACTTTTCGGGCTTTTGGTTGTCGTGTGTTCCCATTTCTCCGTGACTATGCGACCCACAAACTTTCTCCAAGGAGCTTACCCTGTATCTTCATCGGTTATAGCTCCAAATATAAAGGGTATCGGTGTCTCGATCCAGTTACATCCCGTGTTTATATCTCGCGGCATGCCCGGTTTGATGAAACCGTGTTTCCGTGTGAAGGCACCCAAACAGAAACACCTATCTCAGCTCTCCAAATCACTACCTTTATGGACAAAGCCGTTGCCAACACTCCTACACCTTTAACCCCACCTAAAACGTCACCTCCCATTTCCATTTCTCCTATTACACCTTGTACCCTCTGCATGGACCCATCTCCTGTTCATGATGAATCCTCAAATGAACAAAACCCTACTACATCACCCTCACTCGACACCGACACCCAATCATCTAACTCCAGTCCACTACCTACCCCACCATCATCACCCCCTGCTCCAACACACCCTATGATTACACGAGCTAAAGCCGGTATCTTCAAACCACGTCACCGTGCCGACCTGTCGCATGTCACGCATCATGCTCTTCATCACGCTCTTTTTGCATCTTCCGATCCGAAGACTTTCAAAACTGCTGCCAAGGATCCTAAATGGATCCATGCCATGCTTCGTGAGCTTGATGCTCTACACCAAAACAATACATGGTCATTAGTTCCTCGTCCCGTGCATAGTAATGTTGTTGGTTCAAAATGGGTTTATCGAACCAAATTTCACTCTGATGGCACCATTGACCGTCACAAAGCCCGTCTTGTGGCTCAAGGTTTTAGCCAAATCCCGGGCCTTGATTACTCTCACACCTTTAGCCCAGTTATCAAGTCCTCCACTGTTCGCATTGTTCTATCGTTGGCTGTCATTAATAAAAGGAAGTTACATCAATTAGATGTAAACAATGCATTTTTACACGGTAATCTTAGTGAATGTGTCTACATGGAGCAACCACCGGGTTTCGTTAACCCGCAATTTCCTAATCATGTCTGCAAGTTAAACAAAGCCTTATATGGACTTAAGCAAGCTCCCCGTGCATGGTTTCATCGATTGAGTGGATTTTTACTCAACAATGGTTTTACTTGCAGTCGGGCAGACCCATCTCTCTTTGTCTTCAAAAGAGACTCTTGCATCATGTACTTACTAGTTTATGTTGATGATTTGATCCTGACAGGTAATCACGATCACATTCTTACGGCCTTCATTACTAAATTACACAAGCAATTTGCTATCAAAGATTTGGGGGAACTCAACTACTTTCTTGGGCTCGAGGTTACTTACACCTCCAATGGGATCTTTTTGAATCAATCCAAATATACAAAGGATATTCTTGAACGGGCTCATATGTTGGATGCTAAACCAGCTCCCACACCATTAGCTGCTAATGTCTCATTTACCACCTCAGGTGAACCCTTTCCGGATCCTACCCACTATCGTTCCATTGTTGGTGCTCTCCAATATTTGACAATTACCCGTCCTGATATTTCGTATGCTGTGAATCAAGTCAGTCAATTTCTCCATGCTCCAACTATCACACACTACCAAGAGGTCAAACGCATTCTTCGCTATCTCAAAGGCACCTTGGCTTTCGGACTCAACTTCAGCAAACCCACTCAAACATCCCTCTTTGGTTACTCTGATGCTGACTGGGCTCGCTGTCTTGAAACTCGTCGCTCTACATATGGTTACTCTATATTTCTGGGTGGTAACCTTGTTTCATGGAGTGCAAAGAAACAACCTACTGTCTCCCGCTCTAGTTGTGAATCTGAATATCGGGCTATGGCGAATACTGCTGCTGAGATTGTTTGGATAACTCACTTGTTACGTGAACTTCATGCTTTACCACCGGATCGCCCAACTATTTTATGTGATAATCGCAGTGCTCTGTTTCTTACACAAAATCCCATCTCCCACAAACGTGCAAAACATATTGATCTTGATTATCACTTTATCCGTGAACTTGTTGCTTCCGGGAAATTACACACTCGGTTTGTACCTACCAAGCTTCAGGTGGCGGACATCTTCACCAAGAGCCTTCCTCGATCACAGTTTGAATTCTTTCGTAAGATGCTTCATGTAGGACCACCACCATCTCGCTTGAGGGGGGATATTACAGCACCGTCTCTTTAGTTTCCTATTTCACATAGGCATATATGTAATTTACCTATTCTTGCACTCTCTTATTGTAAAATTTCTTTTATAAATACTTGTCTCCACCTACTTGTGGGATACATAGAATTAATCTAATAGTAGTGGTCGTCGCGTGAAGTGTTAGTTTTTGGTGGAGATAGTGACGCGATCTCCTGTGGATGCGGCGCGAAGTCTGAGTCGGTAGAATTGATTATTTCTTGTTCTCTAAGTTAGGTTTATCCTATAAATATAACCCCTATGTATTTGTAAATCCTTGATACGAAAAATATAGTAAAAACTCTCTGGTTTTGCCCCGTGGACTAAACCAATCTCCTAGTTTGAGATTGGACATAACCACGTTAAATCCTTGTGTTCTTTAATGCTTTCGTTTATCTTGTTTGCTCGTTATTTATCCGTTTATCGTTTGTGGGTGTAACCTCGTTTAAACGAGTGTTGGTTGGGTTTGTTTTTGCTAACGATTGATATCGTCGTCATGAACTGACTATTGTTAGTTGGATGTTTCCATGTGGAAATCCCTAACACAAATTGCCTCCGACGAGGCTTGAACCCACGACCATTAGGTTGAAAGGTTCCCTACATACCGTTAAGCTATAGTACCTTTGTAGTAACAAAAGTATGATCATGCTATATTTAGGTGCTACTAGCGTTATACGGAGTATATGTTACTGTTGTTTCCTAATTTATAATTTTACTTGTAAAAAGCAATGAAGTACAAGTGTACAACGATAAAAACTGCTAGCAGCCTCTAGGCAAGTCCAGCACACATATATTGTCTTTCATGAGCTCTGTTTTGTGTCAAACCAATTAGTTTGTGGTAAAGCTTTATCCAACTCATGGTTTACTTACTACATATCAAGACTATGCTAACCACATAAAATCGACATCCATTTGTACACCAACGTGGCTTGAATACACCCGAAATCACCCTCTAGGATTATATATATTTCTCGTTGTCTCGCTTTTTTCTGTATCCACAATCATCGTCTCTTTTTCCAACATTTTAAATTTCTTGTGTCGGTACCTAAATTTTTTTAATTACCAACCATGTTAGAAGGCAAAGCTGTGATAGGAGAGACTGATATGCTTCAAACCATGCAAGATGATGCACTTCATCTCGCAGCTAAAGCACTTGACTTCTTTGATGTAACAGAAGCCACTGAAATAGCACGAGTCATAAAACAGGTACTCGATCAATTCAGATGTCGATTTTTTTGTTAGTATCAAGTAGTTGTGAAAATAATTTGAATTGTCAATTTGATTGCAGGAATTTGACAGGGTGTATGGAGGTAGTTGGCAGTGTATTGTAGGGACTGATTTTGGTTCATTTGTGACTCATTGTTATGGATCTTTCATTCATTTTTCGATTGGGAGTCTTGCGATTTTGTTGTTTAGAGGATCAGCAGCTCCAGAGATTGATGAATTTTCCAGTTTGGAGGGTGTTAAAGCATGATCATGATATCTTTTAACCTATTTACTACATTTTAGTATTCTTTTAATTTCTTGTAACAAGTTCATTTACATGTTGAAATCAATAATGGAAAGATAACATATTGCCTTTGTTCAATTTTTATTTTTTTTATAAAATATTTTGGTAGGCATTGAATTCAAACTC
The DNA here is from genome assembly GCA_949592205.1 of Helichrysum umbraculigerum. Taxonomy (NCBI): domain Eukaryota; kingdom Viridiplantae; phylum Streptophyta; class Magnoliopsida; order Asterales; family Asteraceae; genus Helichrysum; species Helichrysum umbraculigerum. Next base: position 388,980,007 of record CATIUR010000001.1, read on the forward strand.
AAATGTTAATTGACAAATAGGATTTTGAATTTGTGGGTTGGTTTTAGATATCAAACAAAATCTTTAGATAACAAGCCCTTCATGAACCACACATCAACTTATCCACACATAGTCATGCCTTATTTATCTTATTCTGCTTAAAACATGCAAAATGTAATAACAGATAGCAACTTAATTATTCGAACTCACTTATTTAAAAACAAAACTTGGATCTCTACCGGAGATTCTCAAGCCTCCATCACTAATAAGAGTTTACAACCACCGGTTCTTCAATCTTCATATATTTACGTACAAAACATCACCCTGTTTCAAAACTCGACATCATCTTGATTAGGTTTAGGTGAGGTCAGTAAAGCTGTATAAAGCCTTAACCTATCTTCTCCAAATGATGAACATCTCGACAAAGGTCTCCTAGGCCTAATAAACAACAATGAAGTTAGAGTAAGCCTATGTTTATACCTTCTCCAGGCCAACTGAATCGCAACTGCTGCCCAAGTCCTCCATCCTGGCGAATAATATCTTGCGCTCATTTTCACTTTTTCGTTCACAAAAGTGTACCTAAAATGTTGAGTAACATACTTCACGTCATCACCATCTAGCCCAAAAGCTTCTGTGGTCTCGAGAGTGACTAGTGTTGAGGATGATGGAGGCAATCTTTCGATAAAAGGTCTCTTTAAGCACCAAGACAGGAGCTCGTCCCCACTAAAGTTTCCCGGCCCTAACATGCAATAACTCTTGACACCATCGCGTAGAATCTGGCTACTTTGAAGGTGTCCTCGTACTATAAATAACATTCTTTGTACTGGATCTCCTTCTCTAGTAATCTATTATAAATGACAAATTAATCAATTCATATAATCATATGGAGGTAAGAAAGGTTAGAATATAGTTGAACTTACAGTTTCTCCTTTGGTGAATATAAGGGGCTTAACACGGTCACATATGTTCTCAAGGACTAAACTGTCCATATGTTGGAATAAAGGTACCTGAGTTAAGCATTTCACACGGCACGCTTTCAGTGTCAAATCGTATATTTTTACAATTCTACTAGTCATTCAAGTAAAATTTGTATTTTAACTTAAGGATTTTTTAAGATTTCATACTGATGAATATGATCGATCGATGTACCTGTCGAACCAAGTCCAAACAGAGATGGTATTTGATGTCTCTTCGAAGACCCTCAGGCAAGTTGGATATCATATGACACTCATCCACTCCACGCATTGCTGCCCAACTTTGTCGCTCGTAGTTTCTAACTCTTTGTCGAAGTCCATGAGGAAGTCGTTTCTTACTCATCCACCACTCCATGTTTCTCATTTTCAACTGCATTGATTGTTTCTTCGATGTTGTTGCATGCAAAAACACCTGTGTATGTATACATTTTGACTTTTTAAAAAACTTAAGGAGTATTTAGTAATTTCAACTGGAGTCGACCAAGTCGACTTCGTACCTTAATATTTCCAATCAACATGGTGACTAAAAGGAGCCCAAGGGTAATGACGATGATCATGAAAAGCGCTTCTAACCAATCTGTTGTGCTATCCAAGTTACCAAACGTACTGTTGCACTTTTCCAAAACTTATGGATCACAATTTACATCAAATAAATGAAATATGCAAAATCGATACTAGTTAAAGGGGTTAACAAGAATGAGCACCTAAATCACGTGTTGCTAAGACAAATTCGATGTGTAAAAAAAGTTATGTACAATTTTAACCTCTGAACCTTCTAACCTTTATATACTTTTAATGCAAGAGTAGCTCCAACTAAGTTTGGTGCTACTAGAAGCAGTCATCATTTTCCCGTAGTAAAATGTCCCTAATACAAATAATCAGTCTCTGCAATACCTGAGATTCATAAGGCCCCAAAATATGGGAAGTAGCATCTTCTCCAACCGATTCTCATTCGTAACGAGTTGAACAGTCCATTTAAGAGCTCCATAGCTATCAGTATCTTGTAGACAAGTAGATCTTGCGCTTTTGTTTTCACCCCATAATAGTCTTGAATGGTCTCTCACTAGTTCTTTCGCTCCATAATACATGAACTCTTCACATGTCAATATCCGCGATGTGCATCCATTTGTTTCCATGCATTTCTCCTTCAAACATTTTGTAGTCCTTTGTGCTCCTACCAAGTACCAACATGCCCCCACGGCCTACATTGTTTGCACACCGAAACAAAATCGAGATCACCCCCTAAGACCTAATCTTGCTAATATATATCTGAACTTAAAAGATGTCTAGCAATTAATTAATTTGAAAAGATGTTACATGTGATGCGACGAAGTAGGCAATCATGTTGAGAACAATTCCCCACCAAACGGTACCAAAAACGTAGCCCGATAAAGTTTGCATTCGCCTTAAGATTCGGATAAAGTGATGAATCTTGGGTAGGAATTGGAAAAGAAACATGATCAAGAAAACCGTCATAACATATGTGGTTGAACCTTTTTGTAGCAATGCCGGAATCACTACCCATAATACAACCTGCAATTGTAAAATTAAGTTATGCGCTTGATTCAGGATTTAGGGTGAATTAGTATCCTAATTTTTGTGAACCCGTACCACAAATAAAGAATGCAAATAAAAATGCAATTTTTATAAATAATTTACACTACAGCAAATGAACTCGTAGCGACTGTTACTCCTACTTTCTACATGACTCGCCTCCGACCCGGACGCTTCATTGGTCACAATTGGTACGTAATAGGAACAGAGGCGGACCTAGAAAAATTAGTCACCGGTGGCACAAAAATTTGAAACTCATTCAACATGATAGTTTATTTAAACAATGTAGTGCACCACCTAAATATAAGTGGTAGCACTTTTTAAGAACTAAGAAATTTTCAAGTAATTTTACATTAAGTCGGCTTAATTGACTAGCGTCACGTGACACCGCTGCCTATAACATAGGTCCGCCCCTGAATAGGAAACAAAACTAGTCGTATGCATTGCCAAAATGTACAATTAGAAAGTGTCATCCTTTTGGTGAAAAATGTGGTCCCTCATATACTCTATATTTATAAGTACACGCACACGATCCTCTGTTTCAACCTTCTCATCCATGTGCCGTGTTAAAAAAAGTGTCACTTTTTATTTTTATTTTTTCTAGGTATATATCTGCAAGTTAATATTTAAATTCCCTAAATTAATTAAGTTATTTCGAAATTTAATTTTAATGGATAAGGTTCATCCAACATTAATGAAATAATGAGCAACATGCAATGTAAATGTAACCGGAGGCGGAGGTATGAAATCAAATAGGAGGGGCGAAAAACATTATTTTTATTTATCTTAAAGCATTGTGGTTGTGAAAATTTAAAATGTTATTAGCATCTTAAAAAAATTCTTTTTACGTAATCTAAAAATTATTGTGGAGGCGTTAACTCTCCCCTACTTATTTCATTCGTGTCCTCACGAATGTTAATGAGAAACACTATACTCACTCAAATTTTACAAACATATTTTCACAAAATGACATAGCAAGGAAAATTCACCAATCACATTCATTTATTTTTTCTCTCTCTTAATGCTATTGATACAAGTCATTTTGTAGATAAAATTTTGTAAAAATTGTGTGAGTTAATCATTTTCCAATGTTAATTGTATCTGTTCAACCTTAACATTTTCTCTACTTATGTGGAAGCATTCACTCAATTCGACATATTTCGTTATTAAATATTTCACAACATGAATGTGTGCCATTCATGTTTGTTTACATCCTTTCTCGACACATTTACCATATTATGGTTTACATATTAAATTTATCTCAACCGTATTCATACTCTTTCCTCATACCCTAATTAACCACTATCTCATCATATTCATTATAGATTTCCAAACTAAAACTATTAATGCAATTTAATTTCTACCAAAATTTAATTTTAAGAATACAACAAAAATAGAACCTGTGGTATCGGTAGAATTACAAATACATCAAGCAAAAACCGGTTGTTAGCCACCGCAACAAACCACCCAACCACATTCCGGACACTCCTCAACCGATGCTGACGTGGCAACGATGATCTCCACCACCTGTTCATCTTAAACTGCAACCACATGTTCCACACGTGCAACACATCCGTCATGCACCGTAACACCGTCACCGTCACCGCCAACCACCCGTCAACAAACACACACATGCACGACTCACCTATTGACAATGTGTAGAAGAAAAGCGGGTCAGTGAACAAACTCATGATACAAACTAACAAGAAAACCCGGTTCCAGTCTTGGACCCATGGTGATCTCGGGTCAAGTGCACGTGGAGAGCACGTGTCATGGATGGTATTCAACTTGTACTCTTCATGTTCTTCATCTTCTTCATCCGTTGTTAGTTCGTCAGAGTAATAATTATCATGTGAAAGTTGATGAGTTGCCATGTGTATGTTTGATTTGTTATTTTTTATTTTTTGAAAATGTTTTTATGTGTTTGTGAGAGAGAGAAATTAAGAGTTGAATTGAAGTGGATATATGTACAAAAATTATAAAGAGAAAAAGACATGCAAAATCCTAAATTTGTAGCGGTGGAGAAGTCAGCAATGTAAGTTGTGAATGTACTAATTTACCCTTTTTGGTTAATTTACTTTTTTATTGTGAAAATGCATGTGTGTTTATGAATATTTTTTTACTCTCCGCTATCCATAAATAAAAAAAATATGCAGTTTAAAATATTATCATAATTACACTTTATTTTTTATAAGTTGACACGTTTTGCCCGGGGCGGAACCAAGAAATTCAACAGAGGGACATACATGCATTATTAATATCTTATAAAAGGTTCTTTTTACACATTTTACGATGGTACACATATGCATTAAGCGTAATAATGTAACGTTAAAGGATTATATTTTTTATTTTGAAAGTGAACAACAAAATTTATAACATCCAAAAAGAGAAATATAGACTAAATATTTGGAACGGAGTCGGTACATTATTAATAAAAAGGTTGATGTATTTAGGAAGAAAACACAAAGACATTTTAAGCCCGTGAGTTGTAAATCTGTCAAGTAATTGCCGGATTGGTTATTGCTACATACCATGTTAAAATAGGATATTAATTTGTAGTATGTGACTAAACAAGTTATCAACCCAAAAAATAGGGGTTGAGTAGAGGGCGGAATAAATTTTTTTTTTTTTTTCTTTTGTAGTTTAGGGGGGTTGAAAATTTTAAAATGTCATTAATATCTTAAATTTTTTTTCCTTTTTACGTAATTTGAAAATTTTTGTGGGGGCGGCTGCCCCATCTCCGCCCCTGCTCCCAAAGTTTAAATATTTGTAATATACTTTTATTTGTACAAAATGGAAGCTTTTCTTTAATGGTTAAGTTAAAATTTTCTTTTTGCACAGGATATGATTATATTATTTAGTATAACATACCCTTTTATAGTGCACAATAAAATATTAAGATACCAAAAAAAAAAAAAAAATAGGACCATGGGATTCAAATACGATGCCCATACACGTAGAAATTAAGGCTTCAATCTTCATACATCCATATTACCAGAAACTAGGACTGTGGGACCCAAATAATAAGGCTAACGTACTTAAATTACTATTTACTATTTTAGTTTTATTAAATGGGTAAGGTTCAGAGGAGAAGGTATTATTTGAGGAGAAGGAGGAGAAGAATTTTCAAATTTTCATTTTTACCCCTCTACCTTTTTAATAGTGTACACTACTCCCTCCTACTTTCTTCCTACACACCCCTCCCCTCCACCACTAGCTGCTGCCACCCGCCGCCATCCGTCGCCGCCGCCACCTGTTGCCGCCACCCTCCGCCGCCGCCACCCACCGCCGCCGCCACCTGTTGCCGCCACCCGCCGCCGCCGCCACCAGTCATCGGAAAAAAATTTTTTTTTTTTTTTTAAAAATAAAATTTTTGTTTCATAATTTTTTTTTCCAATTTTTTTTACATATTATCACTTTGTACTGCATTTTATTATTTTTATTGCATTTTGTATATATGTTTAGTAGATATTGTTCGTTTTTACTGTATTTTATTTATACACCTCAATCTTATATATATTGTTTTTTTTACTGCATTTTAAGTTATACATAATATATTTTTTACTGCATTTTGTTAAAATTACACTGCATTTTATTATTATTCACTACATTTTGCATATATTTCATATATTACATATTGTTTATTTTTTACTACATTTTATATTATACATATGATCCATTTTTACTGCATTTTGTATGAAAGTATAATACATACTACTGTTTTTACTGCATTTTGCATATATTTATTTAGTACACATTGTTCGTTTTACTGCATTTTATATTATATATAATCTATTTGTACCGCATTTTATTTTTTTTTACTGCATTTTTTTATTTTCACTTCATTTTATATTATACATAATCTATTTGTACTACATTTTGTTATTTTTACTGCATTTTGTTATTTTTGCTGCATTTTCCATATATTTCATTCATTATATATTGTTTGTTATTCACTGCATTTTGTATTTTACATATTATCGATTTGTACTGCATTTTGTATTTTACATATTATCTATTTGTATTGCATTTTGTATTAAAGTATAATACATATTGTTGTTTTTATTGCATTTTGCATATACATCATTTAGGACATATTGTTCTCTTTTTACTGCATTTTAGATTATATATATTATCCATTTGTACGGTATTTTGTTGACGTTGGGTATAGAAGATGCGGTAAAAAATATACAAGTTTTAGTAAATTAACAATAATATACAAAATGCAGTGGAAAAAACGTATAGTTTTATTAAAAATGCAGTAGGAAAAGGAATACTATATCTAATAAAAAATTTATTGGAAAAAAATTTGAAAAAAAAAAATTTTGAAAAAAAAAAAATTTTTGAAAAAAAAAATTTTTGAAAAAAAAATTTTTTTTTTAAAAAAAAAAATTTGAAAAAAAAAATTTTGAAAATTTTTTTTTCCGGCGATCGGAATCCGGCGGCGGCTGACGGCGGCCGGCGGCAGTCAGATGGTGGCAGCAAGTGGTGGGGGTGGTGGGGTGGTGGTAGGTGGGGTTGGAGGAAGAAGAAGGTAGGAGGGGGAAGAAAATAAAGTGGAAGGGTTAACATGTAAAAGTCTAAATAGTGGAAGGGGTGTGGAGTGAAAATTAATGTTATGTTTTTTTTTGTTAACTAATACCCTTATTTTTTAAAGTAATTACAAAATTGCCACCCATTTTAACCATTGATCCAACCCAAAAGATGATCCAATGGCTACAAATAAAACTTCTCCTCTTTCTCCTCATATGACCCCTTCTCCTATGATCCCCAATCTTATTAAATAAGTGTTCAATTTCATGTAATAACCAATTAAAATTAGGTAGGGATGTTATTAATTGATTGGAAAAAAATATAAATAGTGATTTTTTAAAATGTGTGTATAGTGAAAGTGGATATTTGAACACAGAGGAAAGGATTATAATGCGAACATGAATTTTAACAATAACGAAGCTTGTCAGGTTTAACTTTGAAGTTCCATTAAGGGTGTGTTTGGCACGTGAGCTTCTTGGAGCTTATTGAAGCTTAATATTATTTTTTCTATAATCTCAAGCGTCTAGCATCATTTGGTATACAAAATTTAAGTGGCTTATTGAAAAAATAAGCTCTGAAAAAAAAAAGCTACTTGAAGTAGCTTATAAAAATAAACTACAAGCTTATGAAAGGATAAAGTATATAAATACCCCTTATATCATTATATATTATATACTTTGTCCTTTTATGTCAATTCACATAAATAAGCTCCAGCTAGTTTAACCAAACACGTGTAAACACATAAACTCCAGTTTTTAGCTTATAATATAAGCTCCAGCTACCAGCTTCAGCTATAAGCTTCCAGCTTCAGCTATCAGGTAGTTTTGCCAAACACACCCTAAATAATGACATGCATGTAAGTAACTTGGTGGCTTGGTGAGTGTTCGACTTTTCCTTTTCTTTATATTGGGCTTTTTTAATGCTTTTGTTGATCTGGACTTCTGGAGTCATGTTAGGGGGGAAATAAATAGGCTAACTTGCAGTGGCTGATCCAGAAATTTTCGTCGTGGGGGGTTAAAATAAATATGAAGAAGAATTTTGATTCAAACGATCATAAAATTACAATTATATAACCAAAAACCGTATAATACAAGTTAAAGAAAAAAAAAACCTTTATCCAAAATCTGCAAAACAAACAGTAGCCAAATACCAACAATATTTCACCAAAACGTAATCAAAACATAACCAAAAGTCCAGTACATCGTGATATTAGATATGGGCTAAAAACTACAAAACAATCCCAAGTTGTGGGTTTCATTGGGGGCTAAGTTAGTTTGGGCCAGGGGGCCTTTTTAAAAGTACTATATAATTAACACTTTATGGGCCAATTGCATGGGTTCCACTGTTCCAGTTCCAGTTCCAGTTCCAGTGCCCCCCATCATTTTGTAATTGGATCTGCCCCTGCTAACTTGGGCTCCGCTGCATTATTCCCCTATATTAATTAAATTTTGAAAATTTATTTATTGGTCTAAAACTTAAAACTGTAGGCTTAAATATAAACTTAAAAATATGAATGGTAGATGTAAAAAATTGATTGGATTATAGGTATGTGTAATTAGTCCTATATAGCATTACTCTAATATTTTGGCTTTAGTGAGAGAGTATAGTAATATGAGGAGTAGAAGCGTTTTCATTTAAATTCTAGCTTGAGAACACCATGTGGCGCTGTTCACCCACACCTTGAGATCGTTCCCGGTGGCATTCAGCACGGGACGCTATCTTATGAGGGTTTTGTTTTTTCTATTTTTATTTTTTACTAGAATAATAAGAAATTATAAATATCTTGCACTCCTCGAATTTTTGAGAATAAGTGTTCGCAACAGAGTACTGTAAAAAATGTATTACCACTCCTCGTGCTCTAATTCAATAACTCAACTTCAAAATATGAAAGTATTGTTTTCTCTTTTGGACATCGTCAACTTCATTTCATTTTCGCTGACCTTCTAATCATATTCCAATTAGATTAGATAAATCTTGCATAAATCAAGTATTGAAAATTTGGTTCAATTAGTTGAATGGCATGCTATTGTTTGTATACAGAGAACAAAGGGCGAGTTTTATGGTCGAAAGAGTAGTACATGCTACACATGATATTTATATTTATATATTTAGTATCAGAAAACCTAAATTTTTTAATATGATCAATTATCAGCAAAAGCTAATAAGCCCATGCAACTCTCTGCGTGCACTTTTAGAAGAAACAATAAAATAAAATATAAACTAATAATAATAATAATCATAATAAGGATGGTGACGAAGTTTAGTCAGAGTCGTCAATACATTTGCTTTTTTTTTTTTAACAAAACCTTTTTGTGCTACTAGAAGGAAGTTTATATGCTTAATATTTTTTGCAACCCTCGACATTTCTTCCTAGCTCCATCACTCTTTGAATATATATTTTTTCAAAAGATTAATTGATTATAATATACAATTTCATATTAATAAACGGGGCCGGAGTTAAGGTATTTTATATTCTGAGGAAAAAAAATTATTCCCTATCATCTTAATGGGTAAAAGATAAAATTCTTAAACTATCGCTAATAACTTTTAAAATGATATTTTTTTCTCCGTAAATTTTGTATACAAAGTTGAATGTTACATACTCATATGTATAATTCGTATTATAAATAATTTTTGTGGTTGGAAAGAGTATATATATGGGTAGCAAAGAATGAGAGTAGAAGACAAATAATGGATAGGGTAATATGTGAGTTGGAAGATATTAGAAATCTTTTGAAGCTTTCTCATTGGTTGTTTCAAAATTCCCCCCAACATCAACCACACAACATGTCACTTCTCAGCCCCTACACATACCCCTTCTTTAGCCTTCTCTATCTAATAACATTTGCATCATCATCATCAGATCAACCACCACAAACAACCACCATCAATGGCTACAGCTGCTAGCTCCACAACTGTGGTCAAGGCCACCCCATTCTTGGGTCAAACTAGATCATCTAACATCAACTCATTAAGAGATGTCGTCTCCATGCCAAGTGCCAAATTCACCATGGTAATATTAACTTACCGAAAATGTTATCTTTTTAACTTGTTTAATTTTACAGGTATTTCGGAAGTGTATTTTGTTTGTTAGGGCTAGTTATGTTTGGTGATTTGTTATTTTCAATTCACTGTAATTTCTAGCGTCTTGCTATTTTTTTCAATGAAAATTATGCAGTTAAAAAAAAATTAAAAATTACATAGAGAATATATTTTAATTGAATAAAGTGTTGGTTTATATTTTTGATTAGGGAAATGACTTGTGGTATGGACCGGACCGTGTTAAGTACTTGGGACCATTTTCGGCTCAAACCCCGTCTTACTTGAACGGCGAATTCCCCGGTGATTACGGCTGGGACACCGCTGGTTTGTCTGCTGATCCCGAGGCTTTCGCTAAGAACAGGGCTCTTGAGGTAACCATATTACCTATTTAACTCATTTATATATAACATTTAACATGTTCATTTTGATTCACGACGTACCTAAATAATAATATTTGTAACACTCATAAGTGTGTAAATACGTTCGTACTATTAAGCGTCTATATTTAATACAAGATTTGATCAAGTATTGTACACTTCCAAATGTGAAGGTTTAATTGTGAATGAAAGACACTTAAGTAATCTCTAAATATGACATACAATGTGTAGAATAATATCATTATTAGTACGGTTTAAATTTAACTTACAAGGCGTAACTGTTAATTGTTTTGATCATGTTTAGGTTATCCATGGGCGATGGGCCATGCTTGGTGCCCTCGGATGCATCACACCCGAGGTTCTCGAAAAATGGGTGAAGGTAAGTGATCCTAATGGGCCTTGTTGAGGGGTTCCGTATTAACGGGCTTGACGGGGTTGGAGATGGTAACAACCTATACCCCGGTGGTCAATATTTTGACCCATTGGGCCTTGCAGATGACCCGGTGACATTCGCTGAGTTGAAGGTGAAGGAGATCAAGAATGGAAGGCTAGCAATGTTTTCAATGTTTGGGTTCTTTGTGCAAGCAATAGTGACAGGAAAAGGCCCATTGGAGAACCTTTTGGACCATTTGGACAACCCAGTAGCTAACAATGCATGGGTCTATGCCACCAAGTTTGTGCCTGGGTCATAGATTATGTAACCTTTCCATTGTTCTTGTAATTGCAAATTTGGGAAGATAAATGTGTAGATTAATTATTATGATAATTTAATTTTTATATATTGTATTATGGTATTCATAACGTACTTTTTGATGGTGTTATTTACTTATTCAAACTCGTGATTATACGAAGAACATTGGTATAATCGACTGCGAAGAACATTGATAATCTAATTTTATATATTATATTATGGTATTCATAACGTACTTTTTGATGGTGTTATTTACTTATTCAAACTCGTGATTATACGAAGAACATTGGTATGCGGGAATTCACCATACAAGATATTTGTCAAGTTACATCACACCTTATGATTATAATTACAATATTATACAAAATAGCAAACATTATGTTTAATGTTGACGCATCACGTATTAGAATAATGTTTCGTGTCAGAAATGGCATGTTGAGAAACACAATAAAAGGTCCTGTTATACTATTCGTGTGAAAATTAAAAATTACGGATTTTGTGGTTACAACTTACAAGTTACAACCGAGCCCAGATACACCTACCTTACAAGTTACAAGACCCGTTCTGGGAAATGGGCCGATTTCTGGCCCAATATTCAGTCCCTGGAGCTGGAGCCAGTTCCTATGAACAGTCCATGTAATATTGGAACGCTGCTGTACTGTGAATTTGTATTGCTAGTTATATATTTCGTGTAATGAAAATAGTCTAAATTTTACTGTATTATTCAAGGAATATGTTTGTCTTCAATTTTTTCCCCATATATTGTCAAATACGTACCATAAGAAACTTTTATTGTTGATGAACTAAACCAAACTGACACGACCAAATGGTAGAGGTAGAATAGTAACGTTGATGGCTATAATGATGATGAGGGTTAAGTGTATAATGCAAGCAAGTGATTAGAACTTAGAAGCATGTTAGCTTTGACAAAATTAACAAATTAATTGGATAATTTATTATGTCGTAAAACATAAGTTATAGATAACATCACATAACGTTAATTATGTAATAAGAAACAAAACATAAGTAATAGATGAAAATGCAAGTAGTTTATGAAATATACAATTAACGTACTTCAATTTAGTTAATTTCATCTTTACTAATTATCTTAAAAGGTTATTTTGACGGACAACTCTATCCTAAGATTATTTGAATTCGATGTGACTCTTCTTCAATGACCGCACATCATAGGATGTTTAATTATTTTCTGTGAAATTGTGGAAAGCTAGGATGAGCAAAATTATAACACGAACACTTCAACTAAAACGGACGGAGTATCACATATGGTTAGAAAGTCAACTAAACTGTCAAACAGTTTGATCGCTTAATCAACCATGTCTGACCGGCCATATAATTTACGTCTTTCTTTGCAACGGCCTCCAAAAGGTGATCGATCGACCGACCGACCGTTGTTGCTTCCATTCCAAAATTTGTATATGACTGCTGAACCACCTACAGCTAGTTTCTTGTTGCTTCTATTTTTGTTTTATACTCACATTATTACATTTTATTTTATATAGTTTATAATTAAAAAGTTCGAATCTTGTACATACCCACTACACATTTGTTTCCCATGCATGCCAGTTTATATATAGATCATAGGCGATTTGGTGGATAATGTAAGCAGGTAGAACATATATATTCTTCCTTTGCTTTAATTATTACCTAAACTAAAAGGTAGGTAAGTTCATAAAGTACAAGCTTCTATGTTACGTTATTTTAAAAATATGTATTTTAAGCACGTAACTATCTTTTAATGTCAATTACTCAAGTGTTTGTTGTGATTCACTGTGGGATTGGTTGGTGACTTAATATGTCTTAGATTAAACTATTAATATGCTCCAGCCCAATTGTATAGATGGATATATTAGGACTCATTAGGTTTCAGGTTTCAGGTTTCAGGTTTCATTTAATCGTTATAAATAGAGAATCAGGGGTTTTGTATATCCGTTTAGGTGTTTACAAGTGCACGAAACTAATCTTTATACCTAACATATATTATTATATTATCAAAATGACTATATATAATTTCATCAACGGTCAATCGATGTACGTGTGTGTATAATCGTCAACCGTATAACAACATACGTACAGTTTCCTTGTTCTGGTGGATAGAATATTCCAGGTTTAATTTGAGTAATCTCCTAACAGCCGCGACCCTTCCCTTTTTGCTCCACATATTTGTGGGCGCACAGACACATGTCATCTCCTCCAATTTTTAGTGGTTTTATAGTTCTTGAGAGATTCATCCAAAAAAGTGTAGTTTAACAACATCAAAATGATACTCCGTAGTACTAAAATATAATTATTGTTGTGGTTTTTCTCGAGAAACAGAACCTTGCATGATATCGATGTAATCTTTATTTTACAATGATAGTGTAAATTAACAAGTAACATGAACTTGTATGTTGAAGTTTTTAAAGGATATTGACGTACTGTTTTATTTTACAATGATAATCGATGTAATTTTAGTTTTACAAATTCAATTAAAACTAAGACGATTAATCAAAATAACAACTAAACACCTTAAATACATTGCTATGTTCCGTATGGTACATCTAAAAATCACACAAATCCAAAAAAACATCAACTAATTAAACAACATTCTTGTTATCAATTTCTATATCTTAGATATACAATGTTTCTTTTCACAAGTATACTAATTAAAATTGTACATCACTTATGATCCATGTGTTCATGACCAACACAAAAAGCAGCAGTAGTAATAAAAAAGACAACCTATGAAACAATATATCATCCACTATCGATCCTAAGCTTAATTTTGGTCTATATAGAAAGATGAACAAAAAACAGGACATCATACTACAGGGTAAGTACGGTCGTTCAATTAATAGGCGCCACGATTAATCATCTCCATGTATTGATTCAACGATTCTTGTCTCTGTAATCTCATATCCTCATTAAACTTCTTAATAAACGCTTCTACTTTTCGGTTCAACTCCTCTTGTCCTAACGAAGGTTCTTTCTTCAACCTTCCTGAGCTGCCAGAGCGGCTCAGTTTCGACGGCATAGGCGGTGGTTTTCTGTCACTGCCTCTGCCGTGGTTGACATCAAACGTGTCGGATTTTGTCACTCTCTCGGAATGCGGATCGATCGGTAAGTCTCCGGAGCTGCGATTTTCACGGCTGTTTCCAGGGGTCTCCCACGTGTCGGATTTTCGGAGGTGTCGAGTTAATGGTACCGACCGGCCCTCGGTTATTGTCTTCCACGTGGTTTCCAGCGTGTCTTGCCGCTTTGGTTTTGCAACTCCCAGTGTTCTTCCACCTGCAAATCAGTGGTCACTAACTGTCAAGAATCTGTATTACATTCCTACGTGTTTTTGTGGACCATAAAATCTAAAACACATAAAGCTGACGTCATGTTCATGGTGTACGCGGTTTTGTGGTTTTGTTGATTTATTTATTTATTTATTTATTTTGTTAGGACGGTTTTTGCCTTATCTTTTCAGGGATGATCTTCAATGTTAAGTGTTGCATGTTTTATTTGTCCGTTTCCTCATGGTTTAAAAGGTACTCGTATATGTTTTTTAACGAAAACTGAACCAATAAATTATTTAACTTAGAATTATTTTTCATGAAATGATAACTACACTTCTTACAATCTAATAAACAAAACGATCTTTTTTGTATCACTTTTACAAAACAATAAGAAACTAATAATAATAGATTCGAATTCAATTTATTTCTACTCATGCTTATCGATCTCTTTAAATGATCGCGTGCGTAAGTGTTAAAATGTTACCTACATGTATGTTTAGTACTAGTATTATTTTTACTTTCAAACCCTCACTAATTACGAAATATATGATTATAAAAAACAGAAGAATAACCATAATTTATTAGAAATCCTTTTTTCTTTACAGCTTGTTAATGATTAGTGAAGTAATATTTTTATTCATATGTTTAGAGCAGTTAATTACTACTAGTTGTTAATCACTTTATTCGAGACATTGCTGGTGACACCGTGTAATTAACAACTTAATTAATTAGAGAGAGTTTTGGTGTTTACCTTCATGGGTGGCTTTGGACGGTTTACGGTGGCTGAATCTGGCGGAAGCCGGTGGTTTCTCCATCCAAAAATTAGATAAATCAACCTGATTCGTTCTCGACGTTGACATCGATATTACCGACTTCTTATTATTAACCCTCGTACTTTTCTTTATCTCTTCATATGTTTTTTTTGCTATCTCCATTTCTTCATCCCTTGATTCATCAAACTTCTCATTAACACCAAACTCCGGTTCAGGAACTTTAACAAACTTCACCGGTTCAGGAACATGAACAAACATCTCCGGCTCAGCTGGAACATGAACGAACTCATGAAATGGTATTTCCGGTTCATGATAGACATGAGGTAATTCAACCGGAAGTACAACCTTGACTTGTTCAGCTGGCAGGTGGACCGGGGTCGGGAAAGTTGACATCGAATGAGAACCTTCGAGTTTGGATTGTAATTTTGAAGATGCGACGATAGTGATGATAATACAGTTTATGACAACGTATAGATAAGGTGGTTTGAGCCATGAGATTAAGGAGGTCCAAATAGTAGGGAAATCAGAGGTTGATAGATCCGTAATGATGGGTGTTAAAAGCTTTAGCATGACGGCGGTAGACATGACGGTGGCGGAGACGACGGCGAGTTTTAGGGACAAGCCCATGGTTGACGGTGGTTGTGGTATTGTGAAAGTGAAATCAGAATTAGTATTAGTAGTATTAGTATAGTATTATGGGAATGGGAATGGGAATGGGAATATATATATAGTTGGGGTCGTGAATTTAGTGAATTAGATCTGGGCTGGTGGTAATTAATGTGACTATGTGAGGAGAGTGTGGGCTTCCGCAATATGGGGTTGCTTACTACTAGTATTTAACAACACTCTCTCTGGGTCCCACACGCACATCATAATGTTCACACCTAACGACCTAAGGTTTTATACTTTTATACTATGTACGTTTGTTTGCCGTGCTAAACGGAACCCACTCTAAAATACGGAGTACATTTGGAAATATTACAGGTAATGAATTAATCAATTCTTTATAAATTTTTATCATGTCGGTGCATATAAATGTTAGCTCCTTAAAATTTATATAGCAAATATCTTTGAGGTTTATTTGTATAGGAGATTTTTTTTTTAGCAAGTATAAAGTTAGATATTCATTTAAAGGCTTGAAGAGGTTCATTTTTGTAAAGCCCCAAATTTCGTAAGTTTTAGACTTTAAAATATACAATTTTAATTGTGAAGTTAGTGGGACTAACTATTATGTAAACTATTTTATGTCCATAGGACTTGTAAAATAAAGAATTTCGTGTTTGAGGGACTAATTATGTCAAGTGTCATAGTTGAGGGGTTTATATGAAAAACACAGTATTAAAACTCAGATTCTGTATCATTCTGTACATTCTCAAAATACAGAAAATAAAACTTACGTACTGTAGGTATGTATATGGCGATTCTGAAAGAACAAAGACGAAGAAACATCAAAGATTAAGCCAGGGTTTGTGAAATTGAAGCTTGTAATC
Source organism: Helichrysum umbraculigerum (assembly GCA_949592205.1). NCBI lineage: Eukaryota > Viridiplantae > Streptophyta > Magnoliopsida > Asterales > Asteraceae > Helichrysum > Helichrysum umbraculigerum. Next base: position 388,996,698 of record CATIUR010000001.1, read on the forward strand.
TTGCAAACTAACTTCTCTAAGGTATTATTAACATTCCTTTGTGTTTAATTTCATGTTATAAGACCACCCGCAATGGAGGAAGAAACGGGCGTTGTGCGCCGGCTGAACGCCCAGAACGCCCGCACCGCGGCGTTCTCGGGCGGCGTTCTGGGGGCGTTTGTTGTAGGAGAACGAGAAGAGAACGAGCGTTGAACGGATATTTTATTCTTTTTCCTTTTTAGTTTTTTATCTTTTGTATTTCTTTTGCCTTGTTTTATTTTTTGGTGTTGTAGATGAAATGAAAAAATGGCGATGAAGATGAAAAAGTAATAGTTGTAGGGATGTGGTGTGGACTGTGGAGAAGAAGAAGATAGTAGTGGGCCTCATCATATATTTAAATGGTTTTAAACTTTAAATTGTTTATTTAAATCATGTGCCATATTGTTAATTAATTAAATTGTATTTCTATTATTAAATAAATAAAAATTAAATTGTAACTTTTTTATTTTTATTAATGAAATGTTTTGTATTTTAATTTTATTGAAATGTATTGTTTTCAATTTAATTGAATTTGTATTGTTAAATAAGTGGAAATGATGAGGAAATTAGTGGGCCAGAAGGGGGAAAAATGGGCGTTCTGGTGTTATGATTGCATGGGTTAAAATGGTGTTGTGGTGTTATGCTGACGTGGCAGGGGAAAATGGACGTTCTGATGTTATGACTGCGAGTGGTCTAAGTGAAGTTGGATTAATAGCATAAACCCTAGTCTTGGTTTTATAATAAATTGATAAATAACATGATGAATTAAGTGGTCATATATACCTAATGAAACACTATATTATGTGTTTAATTAATGAATTTAATGATTGAGTTAAACCCTAGATTTATGAAATTGATGGGTACTTGGGTTAATGAATGAAATTATGTTTCATACACTTCTTTGAGCTAGATTATATGTTTAAATGATGTTAATTGTAGAAAAGAACTCATAACCTTGTGTTTATGAGTAATTGAATAATTTTGATTATGTAAATGATGATAGTAATTGGTAATTGATGAAAGAATAATGATTTGATGAATAAATTCATCTAATTAGTATGTTGAATTATATTCTTTGTGTAAAGGAAATGAAAATCATGTATAAATGGGTAAATGATATATGATGAATATGATTATACACTAAGAGATGATGCTCTTTTGATTATTGATGAAATTGATGATGTGATAATGATAATTACCCATTTATATATGATTATGAGTAAAGTGTATGAAACATATGATGAGATCATATGATGAAATTAATACTTGTATAATATGATACAAGTAATGAATTGGAGGTTGAGTATGAATTGGATATAGATGTTAAGTGAATTAACATCTATGTTATATGATGAATGATTATTGAATGTGTAATTGATATGTGTTTATATGATTATATGAATAGGTGATAAAAGTATGCCAAGTGTTACAAGTGATTAATTGTATGGGCTATCGCGAGGTAAGTTAATGGATGATGCTATCATATGTCAAGTTATGCACATTCCAATTACTTGGAAGGACCGGTATTGGATATAGCATTTACTTGATAAGTTGTGATTATATACCGGGGTGTAGGCCCGAAGATGTTAATTCTTGCGGGAATTAGCATATGATATTATGGATCCTTAATATACGAATGTTATGAGTTGATATTGATTATTATTGATAGCCCATTGCTTACTAAGCTTTATGCCTACTTTATCATGTTTATATGTTTTTAGGTGAGCCAAGTGGGACCCAACGGGATCCGGGCAAAAGGCCCGAAGGTTGCTAGTGGTGGATCTTGTTTCATTGTCGGTAACAAGCTTATCCGTTGATCATGCTCTTGATGTTGATGTCACCCCTTTTTGTTAAGAAAACATGGTTTTGTCACATGTTGTTAAAAGTCAAGGTCTTGTTATGTGGATGGTCAAAGTCAAACTTGATATGGTATTGAAGTCAAACTAGTCAATGAGTTGGGTCAATGCTCATTGAAGTTTTGGAATGATAATCTTGAACTCTTGTTGTAAATGATGTAAATATTGTAGTTTATGAAAATTTTGATGTTCATGGTTAAATTGAAGTATAGATAATGAAATTGGCCTAAGTTGACTTAGAATAGTCAAATGAAAGTGAATTGAGAGTTAGAATGGTGGTTACATGGGTAAAGACCCAAATGGGTCATAAAAGTGCCCAAATGGGTCACTTAATGGGTAAATGACTAGAATAGGTTGGGGTTACGATATGATGAGTATAAATATTGCACTAAGTCCTATATATGGTATTAGAAATGTGGTAAAAAAAAATTGAAGTCTAATATTGGGTGGATTGGAATTTGGTATGTCTTTAGAATGGGTCGAAAATGACCATAAAGAGGTCACTAGTCCAATTCTTGATAAAACGTGAATTTACAAAAAGTGGAAATTGGGAAATGTTTGAAATATCATTTTACACGTGCCTGCAAATTTTCATGGTCATTGGACTTGTCGTTTTTGAGATATGCACGTTTGAAATTCGGTATTTGGTAATAAATAGTGCAAGTGCTGAACAGACAGGCCATGGGCATGTCCTATCATCGCCATGGCCATGTCCTTGATCAGTAGCTTTGCATTCTTGTCAGCACCACGCCATGGCCATGTCCTATTATCGCCACGGCCATGTCCCTTCAGTATGCCTAAGAATGATGTTTTAACTTACGTGTTGAATTTATATGTATAAAAATAAAGTTAAGGGACAGTATAGAGGGTATATATATATATATATATATATATATATATATATATATATATATAGGATGTGGATCTAGGGAGAAAGGTTTTAGATGAGAGAAAAGAGAGAAATGATCCTGGCTTTTGATTTTATCATCCAACGATTCACAATATTTGATGACAATTCTTCAAATTTTAATAGAATTAAGGTAAACTATTTAAAGGTAGAAGGGCATAACCGTAAAAATACATACATTTCCTTTGAAAAACCGTCGATACCCAATTTAAATGAGGCCACTTTTTCTTAAGGCATTAACTGTTGTTAAAGTTAGTTCCTAAAAAAATGGAGTTGTAATTTAATGCCATTAATATATCATTTGTATTAGGCTTTATTATTATTTTTTGTTTCAACATAAAAATTATTCTCTACGTAAGATAACAAGTCAACATTAATTATTCTGATGTGAATAAAGTTATAATTTAAATATTGATTCCCGAAGCTTAATATAGTGCACATCTATGAGTTAATCAATATAGTATATGATGAATAAAAACTTACTGATTCAAAATTTAGTGAATCAGTTCAAATATTGATTTCTAAATCATTGTCTATCACACTGAATCGTACTATGAATTAGATGAATCAAAGTATGAGTTTAATGAATCATAGCATAAAGTTTAATGAATCATAGTATGTGTTTAACTTCATAAGGTATAATAACAACGTATTACTTTTTCGTATATGGCAGTATGTTTATTCATATTTATGAATCATAGGATAAATGTGTAACTACATCAATTAAAAGGTGCTTGCTAAAAATAAAATCTCATCAAACTTTGCTATATTTTTTTCTTGTGAATTACACAGTTATTATGTTGAATCATAATTATAAAAAGCTGAATCTTAGTATGAATGTGATAAAAAATAATTTCTATATATAAAAAAAGATAAGATGAAACGCATGTATACAAAAACACCAAATCATCACTACCTTAATATTTTTTTATTGGAACGACCGAATGAATGAAGAATTTTTTTGATTGACTTTTTTTGGATAATATGGAACACCAAAAAACCATTCTAAATTGAAACAATTAAAGATATCAAAGAATTGAAAAAAAATATATTTGTTATACAAATTCTTGATCGACTAATTATATTTGTGACGCAACTTTTGAATACGTATCTAAAAGTTCCATCGCTTCTTCATCGTTCACCATATGAATCGATCCCAGGAATGATTCCCAAAAAACGTTCCAGATATTGATTGAAATTGAGTATGAATCGATCCCAGAAATCGTTGTAGATGTTGTTGATTGTATTACAATATGCAATGAATTTAAAATTGAATCGATCCCATATATTGTTCCATCAACACAATATTATACGTGAATATTTACTAAAAAAAGATGAATATGATGTACTGAAGAAAGTGATGAAGATGCGATGTGATGAAGATGCGATGTGATTCTTGTGTGCTATTTGTGATAAATCTTTTCAATTAAACACATGAAGGATTTCAAGGGATTGCATAGATATTACTTGTTGTTAGTGGGCTAAAAATCTGGAGCATATATAACCGTCAAATTGATTGAATTTAAAAATAAGATTCTATTTATTTTATTAACTAATTTGCATTGACTCAATTACCCTTTGAATCTAAATTGAAATGATTGGTCAGAAATCCTTCTCCCTCTTCTCCACCCAAATTATCTTCTTTTTTGATCCTCTTACTATATATATATATATATATATATATATATATATATATATATATATATATATATATATATATATATATATATAAATGTTTCAGATTTTCGGGGTGTTTCAAGTTGGTATCAGAGCTTGGTTTAAGGGATTCGGGTATCCACCATTAGTGGGTACTTGATCTTAAGCCATTATTAATTATGTTGAGCATGATTACTTATGATGACCTATTATGATGGATTATGTGCAATAGTGAAGCGTGATAGAATGAACTGATATGCTTTCCCTGTAGAGAACCGTTTGATAATATGTTAAAGTTTTGAATAGTTCTCATTGAACTTTAATACGTTAGAAGTTGTTGGAAGGAGGTAAGAACCCGATGTGTGGACAGGTACCTTAATTGTTAATATTAAACCTGCATACATACTGTTTAATTCGGGTGTTCAAGATTGTTAGTATTTAAAAATGTATATGAAATAAGTTGATTTTATTAGTAGTTCTAAATGAACATAAGTATGCTTGAAAGCGTTAAAGAAAACATGAAAGTATATAATGTGGGCATACCTATAGAAAAATAAGAAATGTTATGTGAAAAGATAAAGTGGCAGAGGCAGTAATGAATACCTCCTATGTGATGTTGACTGACTAAGTGGAATTGTTTGCCACTATAAAAATAATTTTGTGAACGGCAACTTATAATTTAATTATTATTGTTGCTGAATTGTTGTATTATGTGGTATATGTTTAAGTGAATGACAGTCATAGTGAGAATCATTGATATGAAATGGCCTGAAAATGAAAGTGTGAATAACATAATATTGCTACGCCTGATCAACGCAGCTATATTATGCTACCACATGAAATTGTTGAGGCTGCCAATTATCAGAGTGACTTAATGTGACTGTGTTGTGAATAAGTGTAAAATGTGTATTGACTCTTATTGAGTAAAGTATGAATAAAATGAATGCACATTTGTGCATGATTATATGAAATGTATTTGTGGTAGTGTTACGCTAAATTGAACAGATTGAGTTATAGCATCATGTTTAATTGGGACTGTCGTCCAATCAAATGATGACATATAGTCGTTACCTTGAAATAGTTGTTGTATAAGGAAAATTAAATTGAAAATTTCAGTAAATGGGTATTATTACCCTTAATAGTTCCCTTAGGCAGGATGCCTTCCTATAAAGACAAATGCAGAGAAACATGGTCAGTCTGGTATGTCATCCTCATTGGGGGAGGATGTTGACAGGAATGAGTATGTGTTGCAATTAGAGGATATACTTAATGTTGCATGTATCACAGGTATGGTTATTGTAAGTCTTAAATTACATCATTTGGATTAACGTGGATTATCCAAAATTGAGATGGTGAATTACTGAAATTCGGGAGTTTTCTTGGATTAATTGTAGAGTAAACAACGGAATTTAGTCTTTTGACATTGAAACAGTTTTTGAGTCAGGTTGCTGTTTCAGTATTATATTGATTGGATGGTACTACAATGCGATAATTGTACGGATCATTGAAGGATTCAGTATATTTTTCAAAGGAGTTTTAAACTGAGTCAGTATTGATGGTTAAACTTATAAATAATTTTGATGGAGAAATTTGATATTATCCAGGGAAAAGATAATGTGGTTGTAGATTGTCTTATGTTATAAAAGACTTGTGACATGATTTACTTCATATGTTTGGAATTTTCCCGACTTAGTGGATTAATTGAAAGCTATTTAGCTTGAGACATTGATGGAATGATTATAGAGGATTAAAGACTGTTCAGTCTTATGTTTAAATTCATTTGATGGAGATTTTCGAAAGATGATTTTAATTGAGACTTATAAATTTGGATTTACTGTTCATCCGAGAAATGATTATATGGTGTAATGATCTAAAACTATTATATTGATGGATTATCATGAGATCGGATGTGACGTGGGTTGTGGAGTTTGAAATTTTTGTTTTAAGTTAAAACAGGGTATTGAATATTCTATAGATTATTAAGATAATTTGACATGTTTGAAAAAATGGGAGATCTATTGATGGTGTTTACAATTAAACTTCCATGGATATTATGGAACAATGACATGATATGATATTACCTAAATGGAAACCAAGTTTGAGAACAAAGTTACCATTGAGAATAGGTACCCTTTTATCGTGGATTGATGACTTGTTTGATCAACTACAAAGTATGGACATTATGAACTTATGGTTATGCCTTATGGTCTGAACAATGCTCCTACCATTTTATGGATCTCATTAATTGAGTGTGCCGAATTATGCTTGGTGAGTTTGTAATTGTATTCATTGACGATAATCTTATCTATTCTAAATCTGCTGACGAGCATGATGTTCAATTGAGACAGATATTATAGACTTTGAGAAATGAGAAATTCTATGCTAAAGTCTCTAAATGTAAAAAAAAATTTGACTTCGTGAAGTTTGATGTTAGGGTCATGTAGTAATATTCAAAGTATTATATTGATCCTGTAAAGGTTAAAGTGAAAAACATCAAGGATCAAGTTCATGATATTGTTGAGGATTCACAAGGTGGAAAGACACGCTATGAAAAAAATCTAGATATTTTGTTCATCGGTGCGATAAAATTGTGTCATGATTTGAAAGTTGATTATTGGTGATATGGGATGAAGCGTGAAATTTTATAAATGTGGAACAGAGTGTGACTTATCTACAGATTCATCATGCAAAATGCAACTGTTGGAAATATCTATATGGAAATGGGAGCACAGTACCATGAACCTTATCCTTAAGGTACCCAAAATTCCATGTCATCATGATAATAATTGGGTGATAGTGGATCGGTTGAAGAAAAGTGCTCTATTCTTGCCTGTTAAGGAACTTATAATTTTAAGGCACTTGCTGATTTATGTATCTAAGAGGTTGTAGCACAACATGGTATGCTTATTATATTGTCTCTGACAAAGATAGTAGAATCATTTCTAGACTATGGATTAAATTTCAAGAAGATATGAGTACTCGTATTTATTTAAGTACTGCATATCATACTCAGATTGCGGACAGAGTGAAAGAATAATTTAAACTTGGAAGACATGTTGAGGACATGTACCAGTGATTTTGGTGATAGCCGGAATACTCAATTAGCATTGGCTGAGTTTTTATAGAAATAGCTATTATGTGGGTATTAGAATGCCACATTATTAGATGTTTTATGGGAAAAAAAATATTGAACTCCAATATATTGGTGTGAATTTGATTAGAAAAGATCTGAGAAATACTAACATTGTTCATAAAACGGTTAAAAATAGCCCAGAGTCGATAAAAGTCCTGTGTTGATAATCGGAGATTTTTTAATGCTATAAATATCTCCATGGAAAGATATTATCTAATCTAGAAAACGAGGAATGTTGAGTCCTCAGTTTATTGGATTTTTAAATTCTTGAAAAGGTTGGAAAGGTAACTTATCGCTTTGAGTTGCCTAATGAGTTAGCTGGAATTCATAATACTTTTATGTGTCCTATTTGAGGAAATGATTGGTGGATGAAACCGCTTATCTGCCATTTGATGAAATTGAAATCAAGGATCAACTGAATTATATTGAGCAATATGTTATGATTCTTGATGAAAAGTTTAAAAGCCGTGAAATCTTGTAAGGATTCAGAGTTCACTTGGGAACCCGAGGAGGAGATCATTTGTTAGTAACCGGCTATACATTAGGAATGGATTGTGAAGACACAATCCTGAATAAGTGGGGGAGAGTTGTAACGCCCCAAATTTCGTAAGTTTTAGACTTTAAAATATACAATTTTAATTGTGAAGTTAGTGGGACTAACTATGTAAACTATTTTATGTCCATAGGACTTGTAAAATAAAGAATTTCGTGTTTGAGGGACTAATTATGTCAAGTGTCATAGTTGAGGGGTTTATATGAAAAACACAGTATTAAAACTCAGATTCTGTATCATTCTGTACATTCTCAAAATACAGAAAATAAAACTTACGTACTGTAGGTATGTATATGTCGATTCTGAAAGAACAAGGACGAAGAAACATCAAAGATTAAGCCCGGGTTTGTGAAATTGAAGCTTGTAATCTTGCAAACTAACTTCTCTAAGGTATTATTAACATTCCTTTGTGTTTAATTTCATGTTATAAGTGAAGTTGGATTAATAGCATAAACCCTAGTCTTGGTTTTATAATAAATTGATAAATAACATGATGAATTAAGTGGTCATACCTAATGAAACACTATATTATGTGTTTAATTAATGAATTTAATGATTGAGTTAAACCCTAGATTTATGAAATTGATGGGTACTTGGGTTAATGAATGAAATTATGTTTCATACACTTCTTTGAGCTAGATTATATGTTTAAATGATGTTAATTGTAGAAAAGAACTCATAACCTTGTGTTTATGAGTAATTGAATGATTTTGATTATGTAAATGATGATATTAATTGGTAATTGATGAAAGAATAATGATTTGATGAATGAATTCATCTAATTATCATGTTGAATTATATTCTTTGTGTAAAGAAAATGAAAATCATGTATAAATGGGTAAATGATATATGATGAATATGATTATACAATAAGAGATGATGCTCTTTTGATTATTGATGAAATTGATGATGTGATAATGATAATTACTCATTTATATATGATTATGAGTAAAGTGTATGAAACATATGATGAGATCATATGATGAAATTAATACTTGTATAATATGATACAAGTAATGAATTGGAGGTTGAGTATGAATTGGATATAGGTGTTAAGTGAATTAACATCTGTGTTATATGATGAATGATTATTGAATGTGATAGTCCCGTAATCACTATTAGTTAGTGATTTGGAATCACAAAGTGTAAAGTTTAATTGTAGAAGGGGGGGTTGAATACAATTTAAAACAATTTCAGATTTTACCAAGTGTTTCAGTTTGTTTTAAATTAATTATCTATAACAGAGTATGTCGGTATTGAAATAACAGATTAAAGATATAACAGAATCAAAGAATGATAAGTAATAGTAGCTGAAAGTGAATTGTATTGATTAAATTCACAAAGTGTTGAATGCGGAATGGATTAACCAAAGTTAATCCAATTCAAACACTTAGCTAAATTATTACAATGAAGAGCGTTAACTACAGTGGACAGACACGCTGATAGTTAACCTCGCTGAATCTTAATATACACCTAGACAAACTGGTTCTCTGACAAACAGAAGAACGGTGCATATGACGACTAACCTCAATAGTACAAAACACTGAACTATTTATACTACAAAAGTTCCTAAAATATCGCCTACAAAATAGGATCTTGAAAGGACACGTGTTGCTGCTTGATTGGTCCTGATCTCTGATAAACCGACATTCTGCGGGTCCCAATTCTGTTACCGCAAATATCTCGTTACCTTAAAACCAATCACTTGCTGCCACGTAATCTTTCAGGCATTCTTTAAACTGGAACACTCTTGCTGATGTATAGATAAGTACAGTACTTTTAAGTACTAGATGTTTGAGAGGCTTTATTGAAATAGTCACTGATGATGCAGCAATCCTCCTCACTCACTGCGAGCTAACATGCTCTTGTAGAATGATTTGAACAACGGATCTTCAGTGACTAGCTGTTATTCTGGCAGTGACTTTTGCCTTTATTGATTTGAAGAAGTAATGCTCTCGTTGACGTAGATCAGCGACACACCAAGTTGAGCTTTAAATCTTCCTCAGAATATCGAATCAGAATGAATGACGATCAGCAAATCCTATCATTAGCAACAGCAGCTTCGATACAATCCATTTCTTCATTGAGTAGTGTAAGGTTGAGTTGGTCAGCGACCAGTGACTTCATCATGGTCAGCGACCAGTGACTCAACAATCTCCCCCTAAATGATTGTAATTGAAGCTCCCTAGACAAACTTGTTGCTGTGAACGTTTATAGTCAGTGTTTAAGAATTTAAACATTCAGTGACTGTATGCTTGTGATCCATTCATCTTTCTTTTTGGATTCTTTTGATATGTTCTGAGATTTGCACAGGTTCAAATATTATTGAAGCTAAAATATAAAGTACATAATCATTTTTAGTTACAATGCTCTAATCTGATTTAGATAAGACAGTCTTCTTCAGTGATCAAGAGATTCAGCAACTTCTGATATCTTCAGCTTTGACTCACATTTTGTAAACGGGAAGTCTTTCAACCAGGGAGAAATCAGGCCAATCATTCATTCTTCTTGACATATGATTCAAAACTGTAGTAGGGAGAGACATAGAGATGGCGTCAGTGAACACAATTTCATCAGTGAGAATATACCTCATCACAGTGCACTTGTCATCAGAGAGAAGACAACTGTGAAGGAAATTTTATATGCAAATATCCTTCTTCTTGTAGCTTAAACCGACTGAAAATCAATGAGACATATTTGAGCTGCAGTTGATGAAGAAGGATTCATTGCTAAGCTGATATGAAATAAAGATTGCCATGAAAATTGTAACATCAATACAGGGAATAGGTATTATTTGAGATAGAAGCTGCAAAGATGATCCCCATGTATTAGTAATTTTCATAGCGTCAGCAATTTTTCCATATAGCGTCAGCAACTTTTCTATATGGTTCTAATAGCGTCAGCAACTTTTCCACATGAGTTGTAGATGTGTTGACCCTGTAATATGATCCAAATAGATGATTTTCAATCAGCAACAACTTTACATATAAACACCATTGATTTTTGCATTCATTTGCACGTTTTCTCCCCCTTGATGATATCCTATAGTAGATTATCATTTTTCTGTAAGCATCAGCACATTCTTCATGTAGAAATTTCTCCCCCTTGATGATATCAGAAAATGCGATAGTAACTATGTGATCATGTTGTAAAACAGTTTTGGTTTTCTCATCATCAGCTTGTGTTTTAACTGATGGATCTTTAAAAACAGAAAGTGCAGCCTATATCACTCTCTGTGACTGGAGAGCGACATTGACAGCTGGTGTGGTGATAGAAGAGAGTTGGCGCGGGTCTGTAGCCAGTGATGTGACACCAGATATGAGTGTGTCATCACCCACTGATGTCACTTGCCCTTTGAATGAAGCATCATCCTTTTGTGAGGATGATGAGTGGCTCATGGGTTGACTCGATAAGTAAGTTTTGGTTTTAGCAAGAGTGCCCATAGAGACTGAACGTTCAGTGACTATTTCACTCTTGATCCCTTGTTTTGCTAGAAACAGGGCCTTTATTTTCAAGCTTTTGGTAGAAGAGTTTGAGGTTTTCTTGGATGGAGGATGATCAGTTTTGGTCACTGGGGGTGTGAGCAGTGACATGATCGATGGTGGGGCAGAATCAGACGAGTGTACAGTAGTTTCATGCTGGATTACAAGAGAACCTTGTAATCCCAACAGAGTAGATAAAAATGGTATCACTAGACTAAGTAGAAACAAGGCGATTATAGACCAGGTTGATTTTTACAAGAGAAATTTTACCCTGATCTATTAAGTGATGAAATAAATATCATACTCTGTTTTTATAAAAAAAAAATATTTTATGGTGATGAGAGTGATTTTGAATGTTGTAATGGCAAAATTCCTTGATTTTAAAACGTTTGAATTTGCCGTTACAGAAATCGAAAAGACTTTTATTGGTTAGAGTATTTGAAAGAGAATATGAACATCAAGAGTTTCTTTTTGATTTGAAACAGAAAGAAAACCATTTGGTTTGATTTATTGAAACTCTTGAATGATCATGTGGTTAAGATTGGGAAAACGTGGTAGATAGTGGTAGTAAATAGGGGTGGCGTAGGGGTGATAAGTTTTGATGTTTAAATGGAATAGGTGTGATGATTGTGGAGCTTGGTGGTATTAATGGTGATTTGAAAGGTACGCCGGAAAAGTATATGTGACGTAAGGAAAAGTCTAGTGTCAGAGGTGCAATTTTGTGACACATCCCGTCAAATAATGATGAAAGAATCAAGAAGTCACACAAATAAAAATAACACTCATATATGATTCAATTTGCCTGAGATGTAATCTCACTGATTTGGTTACAACTTAGAATACTAACTAAGTCAGAGAGATTTGATCACTGGTAAATAAGAATCATAATTTTTATTTATTCTTTTTAAAACAAAATTTAGAGAGACTGATCTTTCGCTGAAAGAGTTACAACTTAGAATACTAACAAGATCAGTTAAAGAATAGGTCTCTCTTTTTTTTTTTTATTAAAGTATAGATTATGTCTGATATGAACTATGTATTATTTTACTATATTTATTTTTCACTGATCTAGTTACAACTTAGAATACTAACATAATCAGCAAAACAGAAATATAGAACAATAACAATATAGGTCATATAGAAAAAAAAAACGCGTTAAACAAAAATAACTAACTAAGCATGATAGCATAGCTAGTCATTTAAGTTTAACATGCCAAGCTCGCTGATAAGAAAATTAAATCTTTTCTCATCTAAAGGTTTTGTAAATAAATCAGCGAGTTGGTAATCAGTTGGAATAAAATGCAATTTAATATCACCTTTCATCACATGGTCCCTGATGAAATGATATCGGACATCAATGTGCTTTGTCCTTGAGTGCATTACTGGATTGTTGGCAATGGCTATAGCGCTTTGACTATCACAGTAGATTGGTATTTCATTGAAGTCGAAGCCATAGTCAGCAAGCTGATTTCTCATCCAGAGAATTTGAGCAGTACATGCACTTGCAGCAACATATTCAGCTTCAGCAGTTGAAGTTGAGACTGAGTTTTGTTTCTTGCTGGACCAGCTTACTAGCTTTTCTCCAAGAAATTGACAGCTACCAGATGTACTTTTTCTATCCAGTTTGCATCCAGCATGATCAGAATCAGAGTATCCTTTCAGGGAAAAGTCTGAACCAGATGGGTACCAGAGACCAAGATTAGGAGTACCCTTCAGATATCTAAAGATTCTTTTGACAGCGAGCAAATGTGATTCCTTAGGATCAGCTTGATACCTTGCACAGAGACATGTAGCAAACATAATGTCTGGTCTACTAGCAGTTAGATACAGCAGCGACCCGATCATTCCTCTGTAAGCAGTAATGTTTACAGATTTACCATCAGGATCAGCATGTAGCTTTACTGCAGGTGACATGGGTGTAGCAAGGGTTGAGCAATTAGCAAATTCAAATTTCTTTAACAGATCTTTAACGTATTTTCCTTGACTAATGAAAATTCCAGTTTTGGTTTGTTTTATTTGCAAACCAAGGAAAAATGTTAATTCACCCATCATGCTCATCTCATAACTTTTGGTCATGAGATCAGAAAATTCCTTGCACATGTCACTGTTAGTAGACCCGAATATGATATCATCAACATAGATCTGGACTAATATGACATCTCTCTTATCTCTTTTGATAAATAGTGTACTATCAATTTTACCTCTGACGTAGCCACATTTTATCAGATAGATGGAGAGAGTATCATACCATGCTCTAGGAGCTTGTTTTAGTCCATACAGGGCTTTATCGAGTTTGTACACATAACCCGGGTGTTTTGGATTAATGAATCCAGGTGGTTGCTTGACATACACTTCTTCCTGCAGCTTGCCATTCAGAAAGGCACTTTTCACATCCATTTGATATACTTTAAATTTCTTGTGAGCTGCATAAGCAAGAAATAGCCTGATTGCTTCAAGCCTAGCTACTGGTGCAAAGGTTTTGTCATAATCGATGCCTTCTTGCTGACAGTAACCTTGTGCAACTAGTCTAGCTTTGTTTCTTGTAACCACGCCATCAGCATCCATTTTATTTCTGAACACCCATCGTGTTCCAATAACTGACTTTCCAGCGGGTTGTGGTACAAGCTTCCAAACTTTATTTCTTTCAAACTGAGATAGCTCTTCTTGCATGGCAGCTATCCAGTGATGATCAGTAAGTGCTTCATTAACCTTCTTTGGTTCTATTAGAGACATGAAACTTACAAACAAACAGAAGTTAGCAGTTGCTGATCTTGTCTGAACCCTGGATTGTGGATTACCAATAATCAATTGATTATCAATATGTTTTGTCCACTTAGTCATTCGCTGAGGTTCAGCAGTGACTTGATTACTTTGCGAGGGTTCAGAGGGCAAATCAACATCAGTGGCATGAGTAGTATTGTTATGCGAGTTTTGGTTTGGACATTGAGTTGATGATGATGGAACATCTGTAGGTAAAGATGATATTCCTGAATTATTCGTAGCTAAAGTAGAACTAGAATTATCTTCAGAAATATTATCTTCATCTTCAGAATCAGATGAGAAATTTTTATATTTCTTATCATTTGATTTGATTTCATTTGATAAGTCACCATCCATTTTGTTAAAAACAAGATTTTCATATTCTTTTGGATCAGTGAGTGATTCATCATATGATTCATCAAAAGTAACATCTATTGATTCCTCAATACATTCTCTTCGTTTATTATAAATTCTGAAAGCTTTAGAGATGATTGAGTAACCAACAAATATTCCTTCATCAGCTTTGGGATCAAACTTTCCTAAGTGATCTCTTTTGTTTAGAATGTAGCAGGTACTACCGAAAACATGAAGAAAACTTATATCAGGTTTTCTCCCCCTTAATAGCTCATATGCTGTCTTACTGTGCCTTTTAACAATCAGTGACCTATTTTGAGTGTAGCAGGCAGTGCTCACTACTTCAGCCCAAAAATAGGTCTTAAGACCAGCATCAATGAGCATTGACCTAGCAGATTCAATCAAGGTTCTATTTCTCCTTTCTGCCACCCCATTTTGTTGGGGTGTTCGTGGTGCTGAAAAATTTTGAGAAATACCTTTTGAATCACAGAAATTTTCAAGGTCAATATTTCGAAATTCAGTACCATTATCACTTCTCAGATGTTTTACCGTGACATCATTTAGATTTTCCATTTTCCTGACAAAGGATATGATCTCGCTGGCAGCTTCACTTTTGGCTTTAAGAAAGAATACCCAAGTGTATCTGGAGTACTCATCTATTATCACCAAACAGTACCTTTTTCCTCCAAGGCTTGCTATACTCACTGGTCCAAACAGATCCATATGTAGCAAGTAAAAACATTCTGTTACTGAAGAAGTCTGTTTGCTTTTGAAGGACGAGCTGTGATGCTTTCCCTTTTCACATGCTGAGCAAAGCTTGTCTTTGTCATAAGACATCTTTGGTAATCCAGTGACTAAACCATTCTTGCTTAGTTTATTGATTGCTTTGAGGTTCAGATGAGAGAGTCGCTTATGCCATAGCCATTTTTCTTCTGAAACGGTTCTGGAGTAAAAGCATGTTCCTGATTGTGCTGAATCCATGTTGACCACATAAGTATTCCCTTTCCTGTTTGCAGCAAGAACAGCACTTCCCTTTTTGTTGTAAACAACACCAGCTTCATGATCAAAAAGTACCTTGTTCTTTGAATCACAAAACTGACTGATGCTTAATAAATTGTGCTTCAAACCCTCTACATATGCTACACGTTTGAACATTACATTACCATTGGATAAGACACCGTACCCTTTGGTTTTCCCAACTTTGTTATCACCAAACACTACATCAGGACCTTTTTCATCCTGATAATCACTGAGCAGCGACTTGCATCCTGTCATATGCCTGGAACATCCACTATCCAAATACCAGATGGTTTCTCTAAGAATGCTTTTGTAGATGCTGTCAGAATCCCATCCTGATGCTGAACATTTCTGAGCAACTTCCTTGATATTTTCATGGAATTCAGCATCATTAGCCATTAAACAATAATCTTTGTCTAGACAAAGCATTGCTTCTTCATCATCAGATGAAGAGGATGAATCAGAGTCGCTGAGTGAACTTTCTTCAGCAACAAATCCTTTTCTTTTCTTCTTCCCAGATTTAGCCAATGCCTTCAATTTCTTGTATTTTGCCTTGTACTTGTTATACTTGTCATTTCTGACATCTGGCATGGGTTCAGGGACTTGATTCACTGACTTTGATCTGCATTCAGCTGCAAAATGACCAATTCTGTCACACTTGTAGCATTCACCTTTAGATTGAAATTTATCAGATGATGGAGCACCAGCAAATCGTTTTGATCTGGTGTTCCTTCTGAAATTAGCAACCATCATGGCCATATCCTTCTCAAGCTTCTCCAATCCTTCATCATACTCATATTCTGATTCTTCTTCATTCAGACCACCTTCTTCTTCAGCTATCAGTGACTTTGAGCTTTTCTTAGACACTTTTGACTTCTGTCTCTGATCGATTTCATCAAGCTCCACTACAAGGGCATTGGATATCTTCTGACTTCCAAGAGTAGCACGAATATGCTCACTCTGATCAGCTTGCTTTTCAGACTGCTCCCAATTGAGCAAAATACCATAGACCTGAGTTAGATTCAGAATTGAATAATCATTTCTCTGTCTGGTACAAGTGGCAATAGTTCCCCAGATTTTCCTTGGCAGCAACTCAAGAAACTTTTCAACAACAAATCTTTGTTCCTTGCCTATACCAGCCTTCTCCATTTTGTTCATCGGTGACTGGTATCTGGTGTAAGTTGAAGACAGAGATTCATTTGGTTCCATTGCGAACAGCTCATACTGGCGAGTGAGATTAACTTCCCTGCAGCGAATAATATCAGGAGTTCCAATATATATATTCCTAAGGGTATCCCACATATCTTTTGCAGTCCTACAAAGCCTAATTGATTCGAACACTTCATCAGGAAGTGCCATGCCTATGTAGATTTTAGCTTGTTTATCAAGTCTAACCAACCGCCTATCCTCATCAGTCCATTGTTCCTCTCTTTTAGGTAAAACCATTTCTGGTATAGCTGGAGTAGTAGCTGTTGCAATTACAGCAGGAACAATAGTAGTTGGGATATGGGGACCATTGGTTATTATATTACAAAGACGGTCATCAACTAAGTCCAAAAACATCATCATCCGGGACATCCAAGTTTCAATCCTTGAAGGATCAAAAGCTGGAGGTTTGGTTGTAGAACCATTTCCCTTTTGATAATCAGAGTCAACACAGCTATACTTTACTGATTCCATAGCAGACCTGGTTAATTGAATTTAAACCAACTCTGCTCTGATACCAATTGATAGTCCCGTAATCACTATTAGTTAGTGATTTGGAATCACAAAGTGTAAAGTTTAATTGTAGAAGGGGGGGTTGAATACAATTTAAAACAATTTCAGATTTTACCAAGTGTTTCAGTTTGTTTTAAATTAATTATCTATAACAGAGTATGTCGGTATTGAAATAACAGATTAAAGATATAACAGAATCAAAGAATGATAAGTAATAGTAGCTGAAAGTGAATTGTATTGATTAAATTCACAAAGTGTTGAATGCGGAATGGATTAACCAAAGTTAATCCAATTCAAACACTTAGCTAAATTATTACAATGAAGAGCGTTAACTACAGTGGACAGACACGCTGATAGTTAACCTCGCTGAATCTTAATATACACCTAGACAAACTGGTTCTCTGACAAACAGAAGAACGGTGCATATGACGACTAACCTCAATAGTACAAAACACTGAACTATTTATACTACAAGAGTTCCTAAAATATCGCCTACAAAATAGGATCTTGAAAGGACACGTGTTGCTGCTTGATTGGTCCTGATCTCTGATAAACCGACATTCTGCGGGTCCCAATTCTGTTACCGCAAATATCTCGTTACCTTAAAACCAATCACTTGCTGCCACGTAATCTTTCAGGCATTCTTTAAACTGGAACACTCTTGCTGATGTATAGATAAGTACAGTACTTTTAAGTACTAGATGTTTGAGAGACTTTATTGAAATAGTCACTGATGATGCAGCAATCCTCCTCACTCACTGCGAGCTAACATGCTCTTGTAGAATGATTTGAACAACGGATCTTCAGTGACTAGCTGTTATTCTAGCAGTGACTTTTGCCTTTATTGATTTGAAGAAGTAATGCTCTCGCTGACGTAGATCAGCGACACACCAAGTTGAGCTTTAAATCTTCCTCAGAATATCGAATCAGAATGAATGATGATCAGCAAATCCTATCATTAGCAACAGCAGCTTCGATACAATCCATTTCTTCATTGAGTAGTGTAAGGTTGAGTTGGTCAGCGACCAGTGACTTCATCATGGTCAGCGACCAGTGACTCAACAGAATGTGTCATTGATATGTGTTTATATGATTATATGAATAGGTGATAAAAGTATGTCAAGTGTTACAAGTGATTAATTGTATGGGCTATCGCGAGGTAAGTTAATGGATGATGCTATCATATGTCAAGTTATGCACATTCCAATTACTTGGAAGGACTGGTATTGGATATGGCATTTACTTGATAAGTTGTGATTATATACCGGGGTGTAGGCCCGAAGATGTTAATTCTTGCGGGAATTAGCATATGATATTATGGATCCTTAATATACGTATGTTATGAGTTGATATTGATTATCATATATAGCCCATTGCTTACTAAGCTTTATGCCTACTTTATCATGTTTATATGTTTTTAGGTGAATCAAGTGGGACCCAACGGGATCCGGGCAAAAGGCCCGAAGGTTGCTAGTGGTGGAGTTTGTTTCATTATCGGTAACAAGCTTATCCCTTGATCATGCTCTTGATGTTGATGTCACCCCTTTTTGTACATGTTGTTAAAAGTCAAGGTCTTGTTATGTGGATGGTCAAAGTCAAACTTGATATGGTATTGAAGTCAAACTAGTCAATGAGTTGGGTCAATGCTCATTGAAGTTTTGGAATGATAATCTTGAACCCTTGTTGTAAATGATGTAAATATTGTAGTTTATGGAAATTTTGATGTTCATGGTTAAATTGGAGTATAGATAACAAAATTGGCCTAAGTTGACTTAGAATAGTCAAATGAAAGTGAATGAGAGTTAGAATGGTGGTTACATGGGTAAAGACCCAAATGGGTCATAAAAGTGCCCAAATGGGTCACTTAATGGGTAAATGACTAGAATAGGTTGGGGTTACGATATGACGAGTATAAATATTGCACTAAGTCCTAAATATGGTATTAGAAATGTGGTAAAAAAAATTGAAGTCTAATGTTGGGTGGATTGGAATTTGGTATGTCTTTAGAATGGGTCGAAAATGACCATAAAGAGGTCACTCGTCCAATTCTTGATAAAACGCGAATTTACGAAAAGTGGAAATTGGGAAATGTTTGAAATATCATTTTACACGTGCCTGCAAATTTTCATGGTCATTGGACATGTCTTTTTTGAGATATGCACGTTTGAAATTCGGTATTTGGTAATAAATAGTGCAAGTGCTGAACAGACAGGCCATGGGCATGTCCTATCATCGCCATGGCCATGTCCTTGATCAGTAGCTTTGCATTCTTGTCAGCACCACGCCATGGCCATGTCCTATTATCGCCACGGCCATGTCCCTTCAGTATGCCTAAAAATGATGTTTTAACTTACGTGTCGAATTTATATGTATAAAAATAAAGTTAATGGACAATATATAGGGTATATATATATAAAAAAAAATGCTTCAGATTTTCGGGGTGTTTCAATTTTTAGAGACATATGTTCAACGAATATATTAGTACTTTGATTATGATAGCGAAATAATACATATTATACCAGAGTGATATTAAATAAGTATGCAATAAGCCAATAAAACCTTGTAGAAATTGATTAGAGGTTTTTGAATTAGTTAAAATGAAAAATATCAGTGTGTGGAGATGCTAATGTACATGCATCATCTTAGTAAGGCATGAGTTATATAGTTTGATTTAAAAAACTAAAGGGTTTTTGGTCTAGCGTTATATGGGGAACCTTTCAACTAAGAGGTTGTGGATTCAAGCCTCGTAGTAGGCATGTATGCATTCGTGTGATATTATGTCGGGTAGCTTATATTGTAGGATTGTCTTTCTTAAAGAAAAAAAAATTGATTTAAAAAATTGATGTGTTATTGTAACATCCCAAAATCCAAAAGTAATATAATGAATAAAGTAATAGCAATTGTTTTAAATTATTTACTTTAGGTGAAATAAAATAGTAATAATTGTATGTCGGTTTTAAAGTTCCAGATAATGATAATTACGGGGAATAAATTAACACATATATATCTATTACTACACACATACGTACGTATCATTTATCATAATTACTTCCAAAAAGCTCCAGAGAGCTCTAGGAAGAAGAAGAAGTCGCAGGAACCGAAAACCATGAACTAAATCAATTCCAAAACATCAAATTGAAGCTTGAAAACATGAATTCATCATTGATTGATTCTCCCTAACATAAGGTAATCCTTGTTCTTGATCTATTTCAACCTAGAAATGAATTTTTAGTGGGTTTTAGTTGGTTAGTGATTTTAATCCGAAATTAGGACTTGTATATGTTTAAATTGATATTAGTTAGTGTTATAAAGAGTATTGTTAACAATAATTCAACCTAAAAGTGGATGATTCAGATTGTGTATCTAGAGATTAAAATGGGTATTGTGTAAATGATATTGAATTAGTGTTAATCTACCTTTATTAGTAGTTAGACCTTTATTAGTAGTTAGAAGTTTTGTTAGAATGTTATTAGTAAAGATTGAATTAGTGAATCAAGTTGTTAAACATTGGAATTATAGATGATAATGAGAATGATCATGGCTTTATTAATAAGGTGATGAAAATGATGAACTTGAGTAATTTATATGAATTAGTGAGGTTAAAAGTGGTTAATGATGAATTGTTATAGATTAGTGATCATTTAATTGAATTATAATTGAAAAGAGTTTATCATGATATTTAATCATGATTAAGTAGTAATTCTAGTGATTGAGTGCTTAACTCAAGAATGATCAATCTAAAGATGTTGTTGGAATAGATATTGAAATATTGAATCAAGAGAATTAAGCAATATGATTAATTATGATTATAAGAATGATTATGATTAAGTGAATTAAAGTGATTATGGTAATCACTAGTGATAATCAAAATGGAATACAAGTAATCAAGTTATGTATATGATTATGACATAAGTAATGAAATAATGAAGTTAATGAAATAAAGAGAATCACGAAATAAGAGATTTTAGGTAGCATGATCAATCCAAAAGGGTGATGGATTGATAATGTGGATGTGTTGATTTTAATGATTTTTAGTTGTTAAATGTGTTATTGTATCGGTGTGTTATATGCTAGGTGATCAAGAATGGTGGTTTTGCTATTCTAGGATGACATCATGTGATTTCTTAAAAGGCAAAGGTGAGTGATATGAGGATTAAATGAGTAATGATTGTATGCTCCGGATTGCTTACGAGCAAGAGGTTCATACAATCGTTTGAAATATTGTTTGTTTCTTATAGTTGTTTCTTACGATGGTTCTTACGTCGTAGAGTATCTCGAATCTTAAGTTGATAATTGTTGTTGACCATTGTTGTTAATTGTTGCTAGTTATTGAGTTATTTGGAATTAATGTGGAATTATATGAATTATGTTAATTGAGTATTGTAGAGATATGATTGTTACGAAATAAATGATTATTACGAAATAAGTGATTGGCACTACCCGGTATCTATTAAGCTTGGTATTCATTCCGATGTGATTTGGTGTGATGCTTATTTTTTCTATTGGACCGCGGATCCGTAATAGTATCTATCAAAGAGATAAGTGATTATTTGATAATTGTATCATGTTGGTGCTTGTGGTGAATTATTCATTTAATTGTTTGTATACTCACTAAGCTTTATGCTTACTCGTTTCAGTGGTTTTATGTTGTAGGTGCTTGGTTCGGTTGAACCAATTGGATGAAATATGATTACAAGGAGGTAGCGTTGATTGAAGCTTATAGTGTTGTTAGATAAGCTTCTTATTCTGTTGAATTGTCGTTTTGAATTGCCATTGTATAAATCGCCCAAAAGAGTATGATTTAGTGAAATTTGTTATAGATGTATTCATTTTGGTTTCAAATAATTAAATGTGGAAATTAAATGGGACCAATGCAAAACTAGTTTACTTTAAAAAAAAAAAAAAAAAAAAAAAAAAAAAAAGGGTTTGGGGCGTTTCAGATATGCTTAAATATGCTAATGTGTCATTTTAAGAAGACATGGATTCATTTTTTATATAGATTGGAATAGAGAAAAAAAGAGTGAGAATGTATGATAAAATAATATATATACTATGATAAATGGATCTATCTATATAATTTAGGGGAAAAGTATATTAAACTATAATCATTGTATGGATTATTACAAAAGTATTAAAAGAAAAGATTGATGCAAATATGAAAGATTATTAAGGATTAATTAACTATAAATGTTAATTTTTTAGTATATAAAATGAAAGTTAAAATTAAAACACTAATATGAATGATGTGTCATATTATATATATGAAGTTTATTTGCTAAATTTGTACATATATTTTTTTATATATAGTAATAAATATAAAATTTTATAAGAATGAGACAAATGTCCATTTTTAAGCCTATATGGGTTCCTTATAATATAACTAAGATAAGAAATTGAGATTAAAAGAGTCGTATTACGTTTACAAAAATGTCAATATTTACAGATAAACATTTGGTAAAAGATAGTTACACATGTTTGGTGTGTTTAACATAGGGGTGTTCAATATTTGGTTTGAAACCGTTTAATCCAAAAACTGAACCGAATTAAAATCGAAAATAAAACGAACCGAATTCAAATTCGGTTTTCGGTTCGGTTTCGGTTCGATTTTGGTTTTTGAATTCGGTTTTCGGTTCGGTTTTGAAATTTTGAATTCGGTTAAACCAAAAACTGAATTCAAAAGCGAATTTTAATTAATAAAATATTATATTATTATTAATATATGTAGTATATGTATGATATTTAAATTTTCTAAACAAGTATATCTACATTTAAACTTTAAATTGACTTCACGTATTTCACTTTCAACTCTAGTGAAACCCTAACACACGAAAAATTACAAGTCGAAACCGATTAACTTTAAAAAAATAAAAAAAATTGAAATTTTCGGTTTTTCAGTTTTAACCGAAACAGAACCGAATTCGAATTCGGTTTTCGGTTCAGTTTTGGTTCGGTTTCATATGTAAATTCGGTTTTCGGTTTTGCTCAAAACATTTTCAAAACCGAACAACCCGAACCGAATAAACCGAGGAAACCGAAAACCGGACAGATGAACACCCCTAGTTTAATACCTCTAATTTTGGGAGGTTGCTCAAGTATAGGGACTAATAGTCATTCCGTAAAAGTTCAAGTATAGGGACTAAGTTGGACAACATGTAAACTTAAAAGTGATTGAAGTGTAAATTGTTTTGGTTAGACAGTTAGTCGGTTAGGTTAGTTGTATATACACAGTGTATGTATTCATTTGGTGATTGAGAGAAATATGTAATGAAAGTGTAATCGATTCCTGAGTTAATGAAAATGTTAGTTACTCAATTTCATGTGTTCTTGTGTAATTTCACCAGTGATTGAAGTTTTCATGGTATGAGAGCTCTCTATTGTAGTATAAACAAGAAACTGTAACTCTTTTTGTACATCTTTGACAGGAGAATTCACTAGGTAATGGAGTCCAAACTTTCTTTTACCCATTCCCAGCAGCTTCTTAGAGATTAAGTCCTGGACAACACAGAATCCAGGATAGAAAGTAGCAAAACATTTGCTATCTTCAGTTAACTTTGATATAGGTAATAAACTGAATTTGAAAGATGGTACCAACAATACATCTTTTAATGAGAGTTCATTTTTCAGTTTATGTCACCGATATGTGAAATAACACTTGTTTGACCATTTGGGAGACTGATTTAAGGTTTGAAAGGCAATGAATAAGGTCTGATTAACTGATTAAACACTGGCGTCATATGATCAGTAGCACCAGTATCTAATATCCATGTATGTAAGTAAGTGGAATTGCAAGACAAAGCAACAATACCTGATATGTAATCTTGATCTAGTTCATCATCACTGCCATCAAGATTCCCTTTTGGAAAGAGTTTAACAAATTATGCATATTGCTTTTTAGTCAGAACAACATGTCCTCCATCTACACTAGCAGCAACTTTCCTGCTTGATCCACCGGATCCAGAAGATTTACCACCTCTAGGCTTAAACTGCTTAGACTGAGATGGTTACTTATACTTGTAATGCCATGATGGATAGCCTACTTTTCCAATATTTCTCAGGAGGATGCCATTTATAACCACAAATGGTACATTTTTCATCTTTGAAAGTCAAAAGACTGTACAATGCAGTAGAATCAACCACGGGATTAAAACTATGCAATGCATCTCTTTGTGACTCCTGTTGTAAAAGTGAACAAGCTATTTCTACACTAGGCAAAGGATTATACAGAAGTAATTGACTTCTTTGATGGGTTAATGGTGCAGATCGGGTATGAACTTATCACTTTTTACCGAGTTAGGGTATGAACCCAATTTATTACACAGGTCGGTAACAAACTTTCAAATTATGTTTCGAGTTAGGGAACGAATTTTTTTTCACCTAACTCTAAAAGTTCGTTACCTAACTCGAAACATAATTTGAAAGTTCATTACCGACCTCGAAACATAATATGAAAGTTCGTTACCAACCTCGAAACATAATTTGAAACATAACTTGAAATGAAAAAAAAGTTTGTTACCTAACTCGAAACATAATTTGAAAGTTTGTTACCGACCTGTGTAATAAATTGGGTCCATACCCTAACTCGGCAAAAAGAAAAAAGTTTGTTCCCCAACTCGAAACATAATTTGAAAGTTTTTTACCGACCTTTGTGATAAATTGGGTTCATACCCTAACTCGGCAAAAAGTGATAAGTTCATACCCGATCTACGCCTTAACCCTTCTTTGATTTGCAAACATTTCATCCAGTCCATTCAAGAATTGAAATAGCCTTTGTTCTTCTTTCTGCTTATGCAATGCCTTCAAGAACAAGTTGATCTCAAGATTTATTGCAGTGATCTTAGGCAACTCACTCATGGAGTCAAGTTCCTCCCAAACTATATTCATTCTAGTATAGTAATCACTAACCGTTGAACCTTGTTGTTCTATAGCATAAGTATTCTTATGCAACTTATACTTCCTAGATCCATTGCTTAAAGCAAATCTTTTTTCCAATTGAAGCCATATTTTATAAGCCGTTCCAATGAACATGATAGATTTAACGATTGAGTCACTTTGAATTTCTAAAATTTAAAAGCTCAAATTGTTGTAAAATATTATATTTGTTTGTTAAAATATAGGATGTTGGACGTTTTAAAAAATAATGTCTTAAAAAGCAGAACTTATAGAAGCTCTTAAAGTCTTCTCTAGCTTCAGTCACAAATCTAAGTAATTACTCTTTCGACGCAAACTTTAACTCCTCTTTCACCTTCAGCTAATTGTTACCAAAGATACTGGTTGTACAAAGGTAAATGCAAGTTTTAAAAAATACAAGCAGCTTAATGTTTGTAGTTTCAACCCCATTAATTGTACCTTATGAATCGTTGTATATGTTCGTAGTGTTCATTTTGTTCATAGTATGGATTGTTCGAAAATGAAACCATATTAATTTAACCTTCTTATAATAAAATAATAACTAACTATAAACTATATAATATAATAATATATTGAGCGAATTAATGAGTTTTTTCATGGATAAATAATACAGTAAGTTGTTTATTTTATAACAGCACATCGAAGAATAGACTTCACGCTGATCTCACATCGACGATATGATGTAGCTCTACAAATCAAGTTGTCATCTTAAACTCATTTGAAAATTTAGATCTTTTCAGTGATTTGACCATTTCTTGTTACGAGACTATGTACGTGTTATTAATAAAATACAAGACTTAATAATTTGTTGGCATTAGCTTAACAAATACACGAGTTTTGTAATTCTTTAATTAATTATACCATGTCATATGATTTTGGCGCGTATATCATCGTAAGGACGTACACCTGTCTCATCTCAGCATCAAAATTAAATGTTCTAATTAATCTTTATTAACAATCTTTGTCTAAGATTGAAATTTCTTCTTCTTCTTCTATTTAGGTTCCTACTCTTCATACAATTTATTTATTTTTAAATTAACTAGTCTATACTTTTTCTGTACTTTATTCCATTACTCTTTCTTACATTTTGTACTTTTTCTGTACTTTTCCGTACTTTTCTGTACTTTTTTAATTCAAAAATGGTATGGGGAGTAATTTAAAATGGTATGGAGGGAATATACCTTTATTTATTTATGAATAAATAAATAAGTAGCTTAAGGTTAGGTGCGTGTTTAATCGGGAAAATAACGGATTTGATCCATTGACCACACCCTCTTTAACAAAATAATCCTTTAACCAACACTTTTCACAAAATAATACATTGACTGGCGCCCCCGGCGCCCCACTTTTATTTAATCCGTTTTTAAACCTTAAAGTCAAAAAATTGATGGGCCCGGCGCCCCTCGGGTCACCATCGGCGTCCCACCCCCTCACACATGTCACCATCAGCGCCAACCCCCCTCACACATGTCACCATCGACGCCCCACCCCCCCTCACACACGTCACATCGGCGCCCCACCCTCTCACACACGTCACCATCATTAGCGCCGGGCCCATCAATTTTTTTGACTAAAACGGATTAAATAAAGTGGGGTGCCGGAGGCGCCATATTTGGCGCCAGTCAATGGATTATTTTGTGAAAAGTGTTGGTCAAAGGATTATTTTGTTAAAGAGGGTATGGTCAATGGATCAAATCCGTGATTTTCGCTGTTTAATCGATTCCACTATCACTTGTATTCTCTGTTGCCAAGTGTTATATGCTAGAGTCACTTATATTCACTAAATTAAAAAGATTTCTAACAAATCTTAATTATGACATCAATTGATCTATGTAAGCTATTACAGTCAGCTAGCTAGGCATGAAAATATCAACAGGTCTGACGATCGATAGTCGTTTAATTAATGTGTTCATACATATTGGAAATTGAAGAGAAATATCTCCAACTCTTATATGATTATTTTATAAATATATTTCTTATCACAAACATTTAGATAACGTACGTGAATATAATGTTGTTCTTGATGATATTGATACGGGACCATCATATATTGATACGGGACCATCATATCCTCACGGGATTCTATCAAAAACGATATAGGGTGAAAATCGGTGGCTCGGCCCTTATTATCGGGGATTTTTTCCTGAAATCTTCAGGTTTTTTTCATCCCTTTTAGAATCTTCCCAGTTCGGATTCAGGTTCAAGGTATATCATTTGGGGTTTGTACATTTTGGGTATATTTAGCACCTTGCTATTAGACATTATTTAATAAAATTTAGCCTTTCAAAAAAAAAATCTAATGAATTATAAATAATTTCTAATTTAGGTCGACTTGTTATTTATTGTAAACTAGTACCTACACCCGTGTATACACACGGGTCATCTAAATTTTAAATCTTAAACTATATTAAACTATTATTAAGTTGTTGAACAAGTAATCGGGTTAGTTATTAATTAGGATGTGAAGAGAACAAATGTAATTACATAATAATCAATTTTTTTAAATTTCAAAATAAAGAAATATACACGGGTTATAAAAAGTATCCGAATAATAAAAGTTTTAAATTATAATAGTATTTCATAAATATTATTTATGAGATTACATAGATTATATTATATAATTTAGGTTTACATTATAAATAATTAATTGGGATTTTGTTTTCAAAATTTAGTAAAATATAAGGACTTAATTGTTCAATTGGGTTGGACGAAAACAAATAGATTTTAAAAATTGTTGATATGAATGATTAAATCTCATCAACGCATCATCAAATCAAATTTTGATATGATAATAGTCCTAATATATTACGAATACCTATTGTGATATGATAATAGTCCTAATGTATTACGAATACCTATTTGGGTAAAGTTATCATAATTAATGATTTATAATAAATAATTAATGATTTATGATGTCACTAAATCCTATAATTTAGCTAATTGGACAAAATTGAGTAATCCTATTGGTTGATTAGATTTTTGATGACATCATTAACTGTTTCTTATATATAATTTAAGATTAAGATGTTTACAATATTAATATCGAATAAATAACATATAACCCGTTGAAATTTCATTACGGTCATGTGCATGTTCTCGACAGCTAGTTGGGGTGTCGCATTTATCATAAATAGTCGAATAAATAATATAAAAAGTAAATTATTTAAATCGTCCATGTGATTTTCAATTTGTTCCATAGGTCGTTTCCTGACTTCTAAAAAGTATTTGAATAGTCCATTTTTAAAAACTTTTGTTCAACGATAATCCAAAATGAACTATTTAAATAATTTATTTTTGTGAAAGCTTTGTTCACCAGTAGTTCAAAACCAGTAGTCCATTTTGGACTACTGATGAACAAAAGTTTCAAAAAATAGACTATTCAAATACTTTTTAGAAGTCAGGGACTACCTATGGAACAAATTGAAAACCATTAAATAATTTACTCTAATATAAATATCTACAACCCACATCTATTTATTTCTTATTTTTGAATTAAAAATATTAATTTGATCTCTACAAACGTATTAATAAAGTAGGGCCCAAGTGTATCCTACTTGTTTAAGTTGATATCAATATTTTAATCGAATTTGTTCAATTAATAACTTATATGTTCTGATAAATACACACACGACTCGTCCATTATACTTGCTACTTTATGAGCTTTTATCAATCCATGTATCATTTGTAGCTTTTAATATTATTTTTACAAAGATTAATTACAAGACTGCACTAAAACAATCGGAATCTTACATTTTGTGTGTTTGCTTCATGTAAGTTAAAAGGAAATACGTACTAATGCATAACGTGGAAGGTAGCTAAGCTAGCGCTAAAAATATTAAATTTAGTAAACGCTTTTTCTTAATATTAGACTTTTTTTCAGATCTTAGTATTAAACTAGTTAATTAATTACGAATTAGATCTGAGAAGAAACCTATTAGATCATTATGGGAAAAAATCCAAACATGTCGTTCTAAAAAACTCACATGATTAGACAAATACGATTTTTTAAGATCACAAATATTAAATTAAAAATTAAATTAAATACTTATATAATTAAGACAACTTAAGACAAACTATTCTATAACATGTGATAGAAGATATATATTGCACGAAAAAATAAATAAAAAATAATAATAATCGGGTTCATATAATTACTCGTGAAAATAGTCACATTTTATAATTTTGGCGCCGCTCATATTGGAAATACATGCTAGAGAAAATGACAATTTTTCTAAATAACCTGAAATATAAATTTCTTTAGTATGGTTATTTAATAAGGGAGTGGTTACCCGCGCTTCTGTAACATCCTCAAAATTGGCCTAGTTGAAATACGGTATTTCCCTTAATTTAACTGCTATTTAAATTGTATTTTAAATACTTAGTGTATTTTGATAGCTAAATTAATAGGTCAATTGGTCAATTGGCTTATTGTGATAAATGAATTATTACATGTTTTAAATTTATTTAGTTGACGGTATAATAAAAACTTATTTCTCGCAAATGATTTTTAGGTTCCAGACAATAGATTTAGGACTGGTATAATTTATACCCAAATTGATGAGTCATAAAGATCAGGTCGACACCTGTTTCTTCATTTTGACAGAACAACAATTTGTTCCTGACTTTTGCTTACACCTCAAGAACACTCATTCTCTAAATCAATTAATTACAATCTGATTTCTTCAAATTAGAAGGCTGTGATTTTGGGTTCCCATCTTGCATTCATCTTTTTGAATCACCATCTTCATCAATTGTAAGTGAAAATACCTATTTTCATGCTTATTCATAAATTGGTTAAATTAGGTTGAATTTATGACGAATTTGAGTTAATATATGGTTGAATGTGTTTGTGTACAGATTATAAACTAATTTCATGTCCATTTAAGATGAATCTATTATGTGTTCATATATGAAATTGAATGAATTGGGTTTTAGTGGAAATTAGATTGAACACATGATGCATGTATAAATCTTGGTGTTAGAGGTTGCTATTAGTTGTTGTTTTATGTTTACACAGGTTTGTAGTGGTCAATTACTGAATAAATTCGTGTATTGTAGCTGAAACTTGGTGATTTGTAATTTTGGTTCGAGCTTGGTCTGTTGCAGATTCTGGCTGATCTGATGAACACGGGAATACGGCGTATTCCCGAGAATACGACGTATTCCCCCTTTCTTGATATGCAATTCTGAATCAACGGGAATACGGCGTATTCATGTGAATACGGCGTATTCCAAGGAATACGACGTATTCCCAGACCGTATTCCTGAGTTGAGGTTCTGATCAAATTTGGTGCTGAAAGGGAGTTGGGGAATACGGCGGATTCATGGGAATCCGGCGTATTCATTTGAATCCGGCGGATTCCCACTGTTTTGCTGAACTTGCTATTTTAGCTTGCTAGAATTGTGTTAATCAACTTGTATATTATCTTTATGATACTTAATGCTTGCTGAACTGATATTAAGTGTTTAATGAAAGTTAGATATCAAATGAAATGAGTATTAACTTGTAATCCTCTTGTGTTCTCAGATAAACCGAAGACTCAATAATATTAGATCTTTGAGTGAAGACGGTACCTGTGAAGGGTGAGTGGATCTTGGACTTTCAGTCTAATTGGTTGTAACAATATGGTTACAACGAGTAAATGTGAATTTACTGTTTTCATTGTTAAGTTAATATCTTGCCATGATGGTTATATTTAGCTTAATTATTGGTGTCCTTGATTGCCTTGATGGTTGTGGACTATATGAATGTCGGGGGTCAACGTGTGTTGGGTTTGAGTACTATTACTTTGGACATCATAAGTGCTTTGTACATGTGTTGTTCACTGAAATTATGTTGTAAGTAGTAATAGTACCAAGCTATCGGTTTAGCCAATGATTTGGCCTTCAGTTGGTTTTAAGTGTTACTTGGGGAACCACCGCGGCATGAGGGTACTCCAAGGACCACCGATCCTTCATGATTAACTGTTGCTATGCTTTGCTGTATTCATTTGTTAAGCTAAGTTAGGCGATAGTTTGAGATTTATTCACTTAGCTTCGTGCTAACCCCTCATTACTTCTTGCAGGTTTACTTTGGTATGTGGGTGGGCAAGAAGTACTATAGGAATGGAATGTTTGACAATCTCACTCTGTTTTGTTAACTTTGTTAATGTCACACCCCACCAAACGGTAATTACAGTTAACAAGAGTAAATCGAGGAAGCTTAGTGACGTGGCGGGGCTGCGAGCAGTAAAACACAACCAACAGATACATACATACTCAGAGCATATGGTTATCGCATAACGAAATAGATTAAGATGCCATTAGTTAAAGTTTTACAAAAGATTACCACTTGACAAGTAGTAACAGTAATAGTAGTGGTTGAAATCAGTATTTCATAAAATACATAATATCAAAAGTAGATTTCATAGGTATGACTGCAGTAGTTGCAGTTATACAGAGGAAATCCAAGTGTCCCAAAAGTAGTGGCATCCTAACAAGTCCAGGGTAGTCCGTCCTGATATGCATGCAGATCTTACTTACGCTGCTAATTCCCTGAAAAACATAGAGTAAATCGTCAACAAAATTGTTGAGTGAATTCACAAGTTTGTTTGTTATGTAGGAAACACAAGTTAATCATTTAAGAATAACATTTCCAAATAAGTGTTGTTTGTCAAGTAGGAAACACAAGTTATTAACAAATAACATTTCCTAATTCAGTCATTAGTAGGAAACACAGGTTAACCTAGATAAGGATTAACATTTCCAAATCAGTGTACGTAGGAAGTCACTTCCTAAACAATAGTTTTGTGGGAATATTTAGACGGTGATCCCTCGAAAGGTGAGCTAAACCGGTCGAGTAAGGTAACCCGATCTAACCCTATAACCAAACCACAACCCTAATCTGTTGTTGTTTGCCATGCTGGACAATTAAGTATACGCTCCCAAATCCGTAGGAGGGTCGTCACGGCGATAGTACTATCCGTATACTCAGTGGCTAGAGTCACCTAGCTAATGGTTATAGTCTGTAGCCATAAGGTCTTTTATGCACTACATCGTTCAGCCTAGATCTGTACCAAGATTCGTTGCCTAAATTCCCAAAATAGTTATGAAAACATTTCATAAACCATAGTTCAAATAGTTGTGTGAAATACCCTTTCACAATTAGTTTAAGTATGAAATACCCTTTCATAAACAGTTTAAGCAAATACGTACAGTATTTAATCAGTCACAACATGAAATCTCATTTCATCAATAGTTTAAGTAAATACATCAAGTATTCAAACAGTTGTCGCATGCAATTATACATACGATTTCTATGTTTACCACCCCGAGGTTTTAAAACATTAAAACATTTAAAAGGGGTTTGTGAACTCACAGTAAGTGCTCGGATGTGAATGCTAGCGAGATATGGTAATGTAGCCCAAACGTAGTCAACCTATACACAATCATTGTATTAACCATAAGTACTTTGTTTACTTACGTTCATAATATGTTCGTTTGAAGAAATTACCAATTTCTTAAGTTTGTATAGATCGTTGGTGATTGTTGTTGAAAATAAATAATATTTTCCAAGTCTTGTTCGTTTGTCGAATCATTCGAATGTGTAAGCATATATACATATATACTTATATAGTTGAATATATATATATTCTCGCATATATATATTATTGTTCGTTGTTTCGTTCACATATATCTCATATATATATGAATCATTTGTGTATATTGTTTGCCGTTTAAGTTTCAAAATCACTAGTCTTATTTGTCCCATATAATATATGTCTCGTCCCAAATGTGTATATATACCAATAGGTTCATTCTACATTCGTAGGTATGTATATATATTTATATATATATGTCCGTTTGTAATTACGTTCCAAATCATTTCTAAATCCCACTCGATAAATGTACGTATTTAATTTTTGCTCCAATGGCCCATTTGTTTGTTTATATAACCCGATCCAATTAATTTAAACGTATAATCCATTAATCGTTCGGCCCAATCACGAAGCCCTGTTCACAGCCGGCCCAGCTCATCAGGACAGCCCAGCCCAGCCGTTCGGCTTGGGCCAGCCGTTCGGCTTGGGCCTTCAGCCGTTCGGCTGTTGGCTTCGGCCCTGTCCATTCCGCTCCATTAACCTTTTCGTTTTGGCCCAAGCCCAGGTCGCAGCCCAGCTCGAAGCCCAGCAGATTAGCAGCCAGCCGTTCGGCTTCGGGGCTCCAGCCGTTCGGCTTCGGGGCTCCAGCCGTTCGGCTCAGGTAACCCAGCCGTTCGGCTTGGGTGCCCAGCCGATCGGCTCTCGCTTCCAGGCCAGCGCTCTGTCTCGTTTTCTTGTTTTTGATCACGAAATCGACATATTTTTAAGCTAAGTTTCGAATGGTACAATGAAACACCCCGAAATTTAGAACATTTTTTTTTTTTTTTTTTTTTTCATTTCGTAAAGTCCTACGTTTTAATATGACATTTTA
This sequence comes from Helichrysum umbraculigerum, assembly GCA_949592205.1. Classification (NCBI taxonomy): domain Eukaryota; kingdom Viridiplantae; phylum Streptophyta; class Magnoliopsida; order Asterales; family Asteraceae; genus Helichrysum; species Helichrysum umbraculigerum. The sequence goes on from CATIUR010000001.1 coordinate 389,030,509, forward strand.
GACTTGTTGTATCATTCCCTAGATCAAATAAGAATTTAAATAAGAAAATGTTGAATTTATAAGAGATTCCCCAGGAATGACTCCCATTCCCCAGGAATGAAGCATGCTGTTAGTAAGCTGAGTCGGATTCCCCAGGAATGACTCCCATTCCCCGGGAATCAAGCCTGCTGTCCATTTTACCATCTTCCGAAATTCGATCGTGCATATCTTGAAAATGACAAGTCCAATGACCATGAAAATTTGCAGGCACGTGTATTATGACTATATGAACATTTCCCAATTAACACTTTTCCAAATTTCATGTTTAACGAGAAAACGGATCGTTGACCACTTTATGGTCATTTTTGACCACTTCCGTTGACATACCAAATTCCAAACCAACAAACTTCAGACTTTGACACTTCTACTACATTTTTAATACCACATTTGGGACCTAGTGCAATGTTTACATTCGTCATATCATATTTACAACTCAACGTAGCCTTTTGACCCGTTAGTGACCCATTTGGGCACTTTGAAGACCCGTTTGGGTCTTTACCCAAATAACCACTATTCTAACACCCAAATCACATTTCTTTGACTATTCTAAGTCAACTCATGCCACTTTCACTATCAATACTTCAACTTAACTATTAACATCAAATTTCCATAAACCATTATATTCATCTATTATACAATAACATCATCTCCAAAACTATCAATGAGTATACCAACTCATTGACTAATTTGACTTCCACACTTCAACATGTTTGACTTTCAACATTAGGTGTCAAAACTAAGTTTTCTTAAACAAAAGGGGTGATTACATATCGAGAGCATGATTCAAAAGATTAGCTTGTTACCGATAACTTAACAAGCTCCACCACTAGCATCATTCGGGCCTTTTACCCGGATCCCTCTGGGTCCCACTTGGCTCACCTAAAACACATAAACATAATAGAGTAAGCATAAAGCTTAGTAAGAAATGGGCTATCAATGATAATCAATATCATTTCACAACATACGTATATTAAGGATCCATAACATCATATGCTAATTCCCGCAAGAATTAACATCTTCGGGCCTACACCCCGGTATATAATCATAACTCATCAAGTAAATGACATATCCATTACCGGTCCTTCCAAGTAAATGGAACAAGCATTACTTGAAGAAAGATAGCATCATCCATTAACTTACCTCGCGATAGCCCACGTATAAAATTACTTGTATCAACACTTTGATCACGTTTATCACCTAATCATGTAATCATGTAGCCAAGTATCAATACACATTCAACTTTCAACTCATTACTTGTATTAAGCTATACAAGTGTTAAGTTTCACACACTTTATTAACTAATTACACATAAATGGGTAGTTCATTATCATTCACAAATCAAAACCATCACTTACACTAAGATTACCATTTCTTAGTGTATATTCACATATATCTATATCATTACCATCATCAACTACCCTTTCATGTATAATTATCATCTCTAATTTCATCAAAACACCAATTAACAATATCACACAAGATTAAAAATCATTAGTTTACTCATAACCCCAAAATTATGAGTTCTTTTATAAAATTAACAATATTCAAACACCATACATAGTTTTATCATGTGTATGAATCATATATAACTCATTAAACCACTAATTCATGAATTTCATGAACTTAGGGTTTAACCTAATCACCTTAATTCATCAATTAAACAAGAATAGAGTGTTAATCATACCTCAAGAACACTAATTAGTAGCTAGCAACCTTAAGAAATCGAAACCCTAGTTTGAATTGCTTGATTTTCTTCCTTCTTGATTTCACTCAAAAGCTCAGTACGTGTTTTAGAAATATACAGTGTTTGGAATAAGCTGGAATAATACAGAACCTGGGTTTTTATACTGTGAATTTCATCTAAGCCCCTCAACTTATGGCACTTGTCACCTTATACCCCTCTACTAACTAATTCATTAAATGGCAAGTCCTATAAACATAAAATACGTTACACAGTTAGTCCTCCTAACTTAAACAGTTTAAATTATATATTTTAAGATTTAGAACTTACGAAAATTGGGGCGTTACAACTCTCCCCCACTTATTTAGGATTGTGTCCTCACAATCCATTCTTGGTATATAGCTGGATAATAACGAAGGATCTCCTCCTCGGGTTCCCATGTGAATTCTGAACCCTTGCGATGTTTCCATTGAACTTTGAACAATTTGATCTCTTTATTTCTCAGCTTCTTTATCTTTTCATCAAGAATTATCACTGGTTGTTCAACGTAATTCAACTGATCATTAATTTCAATTTCATCCAATGGCACGTAAGCGGCTTCATCAACCAAACACTTCCTTAAATAGGACACATGAAAAGTAGAATGTATTCCAGCTAGTTCATTAGGTAGCTCGAGGCGATAAGCTACCTTTCCAACTTTTTCAAGAATCTTAAAGGGACCAATGTATCGAGGGCTCAATTTTCCCCGCTTTCTGAACCGAATGATACCCTTCCATGGAGATACTTTCAACATAACAAAATCTCCAACTTGGAATTCGATTGGACGCCTTCGGTTGTCAGCATAAGATTTTTGTCGATCTTGGGCTATTTTCAACCGTTCTCTGACCTGATCAATCTTTTCAGTCGTCTTCTGGACAATATCAGTACTACCCAGTTCTCGTTGCCCAATCTCATCCCAACATATTGGAGTTCTACATTTTCTGCCATACAACATTTGATAAGGAGGCATGCCAATACTCGCGTGATAACTGTTATTATAAGAAAACTCAACCAACGGTAGGTGAGTATCCCAGCTACCACCGAAATCAATGGCACATGCCCTCAACATGTCTTCAAGCGTCTGGATGGTTCTTTCACTCTGCCCATCAGTCTGGGGATGATATGCAGTACTTAAATGAATACGAGTACCGATATCCTCTTGGAATTTGTTCCAGAATCTAGAAGTGAATCTACTATCTCGATCAGAGATAATAGAGATAGGCATACCATGTCGTGCCACAACTTCTTTAACATATAAATCAGCAAGTGCCTCTGAAGTATAAGTTTCCTTAATTGGCAAGAATAGAGCACTTTTTGTCAACCGATCAACAATCACCCAAATAGTGTCATGATGACGTTGAGTTTTGGGTAATTTAGTGATAAGGTCCATGGTAAGGTGCTCCCATTTCCAAACAGGTATGTCCAACGGTTGCATTTTACCAAATGGCTTTTGATGTTCTACTTTAACCTGCAAACACGTTAGACATTGTTCGACATATTTCACAATTTCACGCTTCATCCCAGGCCACCAATAATCAACTTTCAAATCATGGTACATTTTTGTTGCACCAGGATGAATGGAATATCTGGACTTGTGAGCTTCATCAAGTAACAGCTTTTTCAGCTCAGGTGAATTTGGAATCCATATTCTTCCATAACGTGTTTTTATCCCACGAGAATCATCAACAATGTTTGGAATTTGACCTTTAATACGTTCTGCTCTCCAAAGACCTTTTTGCCATGCCTTTTGTTGGACTTCCTTAATCTGGTCAAGTAAATCAGGAATGACAGTAATGCGAAGAGATTTAACAATTAAAGCATGATGCATCGCTTTTCGGCTGAGAGCATCAGCTACAACGTTAGCCTTTCCTGGATGATAAAGAATTTCACAGTCATAATCCTTCACCAAGTCAAGCCAACGTCGCTGTCTCATGTTAAGGTCACGCTGATCAAAGAAATATTTGAGGCTTTTGTGATCAGTATAAATGATACACTTCACACCATATAAGTAATGCCTCCAGATTTTTAGAGCAAAGACAACCGCTGCCAGCTCCAAATCGTGAGTTGGATATCCTTTTTCATGTTCTTTCAGTTGTCGAGAAGCATAAGCAATCACTTTACCCCTCTGCATCAGAACACAACCAAGACCATTTCGAGAAGCATCGCAGTAAACTACCATGTCATCAGTACCATCAGGAAGTACTAAGACAGGAGCTTGACTAAGCTTTAATTTCAAAGTACGGAAAGCTTGTTCAGCTGCATCATTCCATTCATATTTAATATTTTTACGAGTAAGCTTAGTGAGAGGAGTAGCAATCTTGGAGAAATCCTGGATAAACCGTCTGTAATAGCCAGCTAAACCCAGAAAACTTCTAACTTCTGTTGCATTGGTTGGAGGTTCCCATTTCATCACCGCCTCAACCTTTGCAGGATCAACCATAATACCTTGGTTATTAACAACATGACCCAGAAATTGTACCTCACGAAGCCAAAATTCACACTTGGAGAACTTGGCATAAAGTTTCTCATTTCTCAAAGTTTGTAATACCTGCCTTAAATGAACATTGTGATCGTCAGCAGATTTGGAATATATGAGAATATCATCTATGAATACAATTACAAACTTATCAAGCATAGGTCGGCACACTCGATTCATGAGATCCATAAAAGCGGCAGGAGCATTTGTCAGACCAAAAGGCATAACCACGAATTCGTAATGGCCATACCTTGTCCTGAAAGCTGTTTTAGACACATCTTCTTCTCGAACTTTCAATTGGTGATAACCAGAACGTAAATCAATCTTCGAGAAGAAACTAGCACCCTGGAGTTGGTCAAACAAGTCATCAATCCTAGGCAAGGGATACCTATTCTTGATGGTAACCTTGTTCAATTCCCTATAATCGATGCACATTCTCATAGTGCCATCTTTCTTTTTAACAAATAGTATCGGTGCACCCCATGGTGAACTACTCGGACGAATAAAACCTTTATCAAGTAATTCTTGCAATTGTTTCATCAACTCTTGCATTTCAGAGGGGGCGAGTCTATAAGGTGTTTTAGCAATTGGTGTAGCTCCCGGTACTAATTCAATACGGAATTCGACTTGTCTATCGGGCGGAATGCCCGGTAGCTCGTCGGGAAAAACATCGGGGAACTCATTAACAATAGGAATTTCAGATAATTTGGGAGTTTGCTTTTGAGTATCAATCACATGTGCCAAAAAGGCCTGGCAACCATGTGATAAATGGCGTTTAGCACGAGCAAAGGTACAAATTGGAATTGAAAGTTTTCTCTTTTCGCCATAAATATCTATCACTCCCCCACTTGATGAAGTAATACGAATAATCTTTTTCTCACACTGGATTATAGCATTATGTTTGCCTAACCAATCCATACCCACCACTACATCAAACTCACCCATTTGCATTGGAATTAAATTTATGAGAAATGTTTCATTGTTAATCACTAATTGACACCCTCTATACACATTAGTCACAAAGATAATTCTATCATCAGCAACTTCCACATCTAGTGGAGCATCTAACTCAGTAAGAGGGATTGAGAAATATCGACAGAACTTTTCAGACACAAATGATCGTGAAGCTCCCGAATCAAACAGTATGTATGCAGGTTTAAGATTTACAAAGAAGGTACCTGTTAACACATCGGGGGCTCTTTGTGCTTCTTCTGCAGTAATTTGAAAGGAACGGTGTCTAGGCTTCGGTGGTTCCACCGTCTTCCTCTCAGTATTTTTGCGAGGAGCAGAAGAAGTAGGTTGAGATTTCAATTCAGGACAATCAGGTCGAATATGTCCTGGTTTCAGACAATGATGACAAACTTTGATTGGATTGGGACAATCTTTGCTAAAATGTCCCGGCCTTCCACAAGAAAAACAATTTAGAGTCCCGGCTTTACACTCCCCACGATGCCTTTTATGGCATATCTTGCATTCTGGGATTTCAGTTCGATCATCCTTTCTAAAACTTCCACCAGATCTAAACTTTTTGGATGGAGTAGAAGTGGATTCAGCTTTTCTTTTCGTGGAACTTTTCTCATCCTTCTTTAACTCCAGTTCTTGAAATCGAGCCTCGTCTACCATTTCAGAAAAAGTACTACATTTCTTCGGATTGACAAACTGTCGAATTTCTTTCTTCAGGATTGTATGAAAATGATCCATAAGTAATTTAGGATTTGCCATGTATTCTGGACAAAATTGGGCTCGATCCAGAAAATTTCCTACCAGCTCGTTTATCGACTCAGTCGTTTGTTCCATAGAAAGGAACTCACGACGAATTCTATTTAGATCAGCATCCTGCGAATAAGTTTCAACAAACATCTTTTTAAAATCTTCCCATGTCATCACTGTAATAGCTTCCTCTCCTAAAGTACGACATTGAACTTCCCACCAGAATTTAGCACGGGATTTAAGAAGATTAGAAGCATATCTCACTTTCAATCGGTTAGGGACTTCTGCCGTGGCAAATGCCCCTTCAACTTCAGATAACCACCTTTGACATTTAATTGGATCCATCTCACCTTGAAAATCTGGCGGGTTACAAACAGAAAAGTCTTTATAACTGAATTTACGATCTTCATCACGATTTTGAATCACCCTGCGAACAACAGGTGTTGGTGGTCTTTCCTCATTTCTTTCACCACCAGGAGGTGGTCTTTCAAGATCAATTTCATTTTCATCATCTCGCCTTTGAAATTCATCAGCAACAGTTTCACGTATGGTTTCAGAAATACGGCCCAATAAGAGGGGAAGGGACGCCTCTTGAGCCTTTGCCACTTCAGCTGAGATTAAAGTTTTTAAGTCGGTCAAAGATAACCTAGCATCATCTGCTGGAGGTCTTTGTCTATCATCATCACCTCCAGTTCTTACATTCTGGGCTTGGTCTCGTGGACGCGGCCCAAGTGTCAATTCTATTCCTTCTTGATCATTCATCTTATTACTGAAAGTAGACACAATATATTTAATACAAACATATTCATCAATAAAATGTCTACTTTGTAATTTAACTGCACCTAGTCACATAGCAGTCAACAATTATTACCAAGATTTTATCTTCTTAACACCTTGTGACTTCCTTGGCTCCATACAATTGCCATATGATAATTATTGTGGTGGCCAGTCACACGAATTATCATATCCCAGTTATATGTTTCCAAAGTTATCACAAGATATTTCGAGTCAAAAGTCTTAGAAATCAAATAACTAGATTAATCAAAACAGATAACAATTCAATATCATGCTCAACAATAATAATAATGGCTTAAGATCAAGTACCCACTAATGGTGGATACCCGAATCCCTTAAACCAAGCTCTGATACCAACTTGAAACACCCCGAAATTTAGAACATTTTTTTTTTTTTTTTTTTTTTCATTTCGTAAAGTCCTACGTTTTAATATGACATTTTAGACTTGTTGTATCATTCCCTAGATCAAATAAGGATTTAAATAAGAAAATGTTGAATTTATAAGAGATTCCCCAGGAATGACTCCCATTCCCCAGGAATGAAGCATGCTGTTAGTAAGCTGAGTCGGATTCCCCAGGAATGACTCCCATTCCCCGGGAATCAAGCCTGCTGTCCATTTTACCATCTTCCGAAATTCGATCGTGCATATCTTGAAAATGACAAGTCCAATGACCATGAAAATTTGCAGGCACGTGTATTATGACTATATGAACATTTCCCAATTAACACTTTTCCAAATTTCATGTTTAACGAGAAAACGGATCGTTGACCACTTTATGGTCATTTTTGACCACTTCCGTTGACATACCAAATTCCAAACCAACAAACTTCAGACTTTGACACTTCTACTACATTTTTAATACCACATTTGGGACCTAGTGCAATGTTTACATTCGTCATATCATATTTACAACTCAACGTAGCCTTTTGACCCGTTAGTGACCCATTTGGGCACTTTGAAGACCCGTTTGGGTCTTTACCCAAATAACCACTATTCTAACACCCAAATCACATTTCTTTGACTATTCTAAGTCAACTCATGCCACTTTCACTATCAATACTTCAACTTAACTATTAACATCAAATTTCCATAAACCATTATATTCATCTATTATACAATAACATCATCTCCAAAACTATCAATGAGTATACCAACTCATTGACTAATTTGACTTCCACACTTCAACATGTTTGACTTTCAACATTAGGTGTCAAAACTAAGTTTTCTTAAACAAAAGGGGTGATTACATATCGAGAGCATGATTCAGAAGATTAGCTTGTTACCGATAACTTAACAAGCTCCACCACTAGCATCATTCGGGCCTTTTACCCGGATCCCTCTGGGTCCCACTTGGCTCACCTAAAACACATAAACATAATAGAGTAAGCATAAAGCTTAGTAAGAAATGGGCTATCAATGATAATCAATATCATTTCACAACATACGTATATTAAGGATCCATAACATCATATGCTAATTCCCGCAAGAATTAACATCTTCGGGCCTACACCCCGGTATATAATCATAACTCATCAAGTAAATGACATATCCATTACCGGTCCTTCCAAGTAAATGGAACAAGCATTACTTGAAGAAAGATAGCATCATCCATTAACTTACCTCGCGATAGCCCACGTATAAAATTACTTGTATCAACACTTTGATCACGTTTATCACCTAATCATGTAATCATGTAGCCAAGTATCAATACACATTCAACTTTCAACTCATTACTTGTATTAAGCTATACAAGTGTTAAGTTTCACACACTTTATTAACTAATTACACATAAATGGGTAGTTCATTATCATTCACAAATCAAAACCATCACTTACACTAAGATTACCATTTCTTAGTGTATATTCACATATATCTATATCATTACCATCATCAACTACCCTTTCATGTATAATTATCATCTCTAATTTCATCAAAACACCAATTAACAATATCACACAAGATTAAAAATCATTAGTTTACTCATAACCCCAAAATTATGAGTTCTTTTATAAAATTAACAATATTCAAACACCATACATAGTTTTATCATGTGTATGAATCATATATAACTCATTAAACCACTAATTCATGAATTTCATGAACTTAGGGTTTAACCTAATCACCTTAATTCATCAATTAAACAAGAATAGAGTGTTAATCATACCTCAAGAACACTAATTAGTAGCTAGCAACCTTAAGAAATCGAAACCCTAGTTTGAATTGCTTGATTTTCTTCCTTCTTGATTTCACTCAAAAGCTCAGTACGTGTTTTAGAAATATACAGTGTTTGGAATAAGCTGGAATAATACAGAACCTGGGTTTTTATACTGTGAATTTCATCTAAGCCCCTCAACTTATGGCACTTGTCACCTTATACCCCTCTACTAACTAATTCATTAAATGGCAAGTCCTATAAACATAAAATACGTTACACAGTTAGTCCTCCTAACTTAAACAGTTTAAATTATATATTTTAAGATTTAGAACTTACGAAAATTGGGGCGTTACATACAAGCTTATATATGTTACTTATCATCATAATATCACTTTATATTACATTTATACTAACTTTTACATGTTTGATTTTGATTTCATGTTTTTGAGTTCAAAAACCATTTCCAAAATTTAAGCTTCAATCTTTCAAATTTGTTGTTTATATACATGGGTTATGACGTATAAACAAGTTATATAACGAAATATAAGCTTAGAAATCGAAGAAATCAAGATTTCCTTACAATGAGATGGAGATGAAAATGATACACGATGATGATATGGAGATGAGGATGCTCCTGGTTTTGTTGTTCCACTGATGCTACTCTGTTGCTGCTACTGATCTTGTTAAGTTTTTAGAGGGAAAGGAAGAAAAAGATGATGATGATGATGATGTGTGTGTGTGTGTGTCGCCTGGAACCAGAGAGGAGAGGGAGGGAGTATGGTTCAAAATGAATCGGTCTCCCTCAATTATTGAGGTTTGTAGCCCATTTTTGTACTGCAAATTTCGAGTACGGGTATAATTATAGCAATATAAAAATAAACTTTTTATATTTTTATTTTGTAGATGCTTTCCTGGTTAGTAATATATTTTCAGAATAATGAGGTTATCATTATTTTTGATAGTTGTACACTTTTGTACATTTTACTGCGCGCAGTTAATTGAGCGTCAATTTTCAGTAAATTTAGGATTTCATATTTTGAAGAAATGTTCTAACTTCTTCCAAATGAACGAGAAAATTTGCATTTTTATGATTTGACGTCGTATGCGCGTTTTAGAATTGTTTCTGTTCGTGTTATAATACGTTTTATGTTAAACGTATATTTAAACCCTTTTGTCTATACGTTATAGATATATAAGTACTCGTAATTAATAATTTCATTATTAATTATTTTTGTGTCACGAAACTTTTGTTATTTATTTTTGTCGGCTTCGTTCCAATACGTTCGTATGTAATTTATAAATAACTACGTATCATGTAATACTTTTTGTATTATTGTTTTGGGCTCGCTAGACTGACATCACATCATAAGTTTAGTTTAAAACAATCGCAGGGAATTAGCGTAAGAAATGCATGTAATTAAATATAATTATATACCTAATTTGGAGGAGTGTCACATTCTCCCCCCGTTAGTGAAATCTCGTCCCGAGATTTAAGTTGAGCCGTGAGTCTCGGTCACGCTCTCAAATAGATTGGGGTATTTCTTTCGTATTTCATCCTCTCGTTCCCAGGTAAACTCTGGGCCATGTTTCGAGTTCCAACGAACTTTAACCAGTTTGATTCGTTTGTGTCGAAGTTTCTGTGTTTTAGAATCCATAACTTCAACAGGTTCCTCCACAAAGTTGAGTTTTGAGTCAATGAAGACTTCATCAGGAGGAATGATAAGCGTTTCATCATAAAGACACTTTTTGAGGTTGCTAACGTGGAAAGTATCGTGTATGCTACAAAGCTCTTGCGGTAGTTTGAGCTTGTAAGCGACAGGACCAACCCTAGCAAGGATTTCAAATGGTCCGATGTATCGTGGGTTCAGCTTTCCGCGTTTGCCAAATCGTGCTACTCCTTTCCAGAGAGATACTTTGAGTAGGACCTTGTCTCCTACTTGAAACTCAAGAGGTTTACGGCGGTTATCAGCGTAACTCTTTTGTCGGTCTCGTGCCGTTTTCAGTCGGCTCAATACTTGAGTTATTTTGTCAGTGGTTTCCTGGACAAGTTCGGGTCCAGATAGTTGTCTGTCGTCCAACTCTGCCCAACAGAGTGGTGATCGGCACTTGCGTCCATATAACGCCTCAAAAGGTGCCATCTGTATACTCGTGTGATAACTATTGTTGTAAGAAAATTCAGCTAGAGGTAGGTGGGTATCCCAGTTACCTCCAAAGTCTATCACACATGCTCGCAACAAGTCTTCAAGCGTCTGTATAGTTCGCTCACTTTGGCCGTCGGTTTGCGGGTGGTAGGCAGTACTCATATCAAGCCGAGTACCCAGTGCATGTTGTAATGTTTGCCAAAAGCGAGAAGTGAATCGTGCATCTCTGTCAGAAATGATGGATAGCGGCACACCATGCCGAGAAACAATCTCTTTAATATAGATTTTAGCTAGTTTCTCCATTCCATCTGTTTCCTTAATAGCAAGAAAGTGAGCTGATTTCGTCAATCGGTCGACAATCACCCATATGGCATTTGCTCCAGATGCCGTTCTAGGTAACTTCGTAATGAAGTCCATTGTTATTTTCTCCCATTTCCATTTGGGCAACTCAGGCTGTTGCAAAAGTCCAGACGGCTTTTGGTATTCAACCTTTACTTTCGAGCAAGTTAAGCATTTGCTAACGTAGGTGGCAATGTCACGTTTCATTCCAGGCCACCAGTAGAAAACTTTCACGTCATGGTACATCTTGTCTGCACCAGGATGTATCGAGTAGTTGGACTTGTGTGCCTCGTCCAAAATCAGCTTGCGTAACTCCTCTACGCATGGTACCCAAATTCGATCCATAAAGTACAACACTCCGTTGTCCTTTTTCTCGAGTTGCTTTTCCATTCCCTTCAAGGATTCATCCTTAAGACGTTCGGGAGTGAAAGCAGTTTCTTGTGCATCGCGAATTTGAGTAATGAGATTCGAGTGGATTGTCAATCCCAAGGCTCGAACTCTTCGAGGTTTGATTCGTTCCTTACGACTCAGGGCATCTGCTACAACGTTAGCTTTACCCGGGTGATACTTTATTTCACAGTCGTAATCGTTAAGTAATTCGACCCAACGTCGTTGTCTCATGTTAAGTTCTTTCTGGTCGAATATATGTTGTAGGCTCTTATGATCAGTGAAGATCGTACACTTTGTACCGTATAGGTAGTGTCTCCAGATCTTCAGTGCAAAAACAACGGCTCCCAATTCCAAATCATGAGTCGTATAGTTTTTCTCATGCACTTTTAGTTGTCGAGATGCATAAGCAATGACCTTTTCGTTTTGCATCAGTACGCAACCCAATCCCTGATGCGACGCATCACAGTAAACAACAAAGTTATCTACTCCTTCGGGTAGTGAGAGTATAGGTGCGCTGCTCAGTTTCTGTTTCAATAGTTGGAATGCATTCTCTTACTTCTCATTCCACTCAAATTTCTTGTCTTTTTGAGTTAATGTGGTAAGTGGCTGGGCTATCTTCGAAAAGTTTGCGATGAATCGCCTGTAATAGCCAGCTAGACCAAGAAATTGTCGTACTTCAGTTGGGGTTTTCGGTGCTTCCCAGTTGTTGATTGCCTCAATTTTGGATGTGTCTACGTGAATTCCCTTGTCATTTATCACATGACCAAGGAATTGAACCTCTCTTATCCAAAATTCGCACTTAGAGAACTTTGCATAAAGCTTCTCTTTTTGTAGTAGTTCGAGGACAAGCTTCAGATGTTGCTCGTGATCCTCTTTCGTTCGTGAGTATACCAAGATGTCGTCAATAAACACAATGACAAATTTATCCAGATAGGGTTTGCATACTCTATTCATCAAGTCCATGAATACTGCTGGTGCGTTGGTCAGTCCAAAAGGCATGACTAGGAACTCGTAATGACCGTATCGAGTCCTAAACGCGGTTTTCGGTACATCTTCTTCCCGTACCTTAAGTTGATGGTAACCAGATCGTAAGTCAATTTTTGAATAATAACTTGACCCTTGCAGTTGATCAAACAGATCGTCAATGCGTGGTAACGGGTATCGGTTCTTGATAGTTACCTTGTTCAGCTCACGGTAGTCGATGCACATTCGCATAGATCCATCCTTCTTCTTAACAAACAAAACCGGAGCTCCCCAAGGTGAAAAGCTCGGACGGATGAATCCCAAGTCTAGAAGTTCTTGCAATTGTGTGGATAGCTCTTGCATTTCCGAGGGAGCTAGACGATAAGGTGCACGTGCGATAGGTGCGGCTCCTGGCACCAGGTCAATGTGAAACTCAACTTGTCGTGGGGGTGGCAATCCTGGCAACTCATCAGGGAACACTCCTGAATAGTCGCGTACAATAGGTACCTCGTCTATACGTCGTTCCTCGGATTTCTTTTCTACAATGTGTGCCAGAAATGCTTGGTACCCCTTTCGGAGATATTTACTGGCCTTCAAGCACGAAATCATTTTTGTGGCACTCTTTCGTTTCTCACCTTGAATCACTAAAGTTTCTCCTGTCGGTAACGGTAAGCGAACCATCTTATCATTACATATGATCTCGGCGCGGTTCTTAGATAACCAATCCATACCGACTACAATGTCAAAACTTCCCAACTTAACCGGTAGCAAGTCTATTTCGAAGAGATGACCTTCTAACTCCAAGGTACATCCCGGTACTATTTCTCCTGATTCGATCAACTCACCATCGGCTAATTCTATGGTATACTTGTTGTCTAATTTACGGGATTCAAGTTCTAATAGTGGTCTAAACTCAGTAGACACAAAACTTAAATCAGCACCCGAATCAATTAACACAGAGGCATAGTGGTTGTTTACGAGAAACGTACCAGTGATGGTGTTTGGGTCCTGGCGTGCCTCTTGTGCCCCGATCACGAATGCCCTTCCTTGAGCCGGTTGATTTTTGATGTTGTTGGCTCGGTTGTTATTGTTGCGGTTTTGGTTGTTGTTGTTGAGTTTAGGGCATCGGTTACGGTAGTGTCCTTGCTCACCACATTCAAAACATCCCTGGTTTTGACGCTCAGTGTTTGCCCGTGGGGGAGGGTTAGTTTTGCAGTCTCGAGTTCTGTGTCCCCATGCCTTACAATTTCCACAATATCCACACCCACCTTCGTGGTGTCGGTTGCACTTATCACATTTGGGTTTGTTACCCAGGTATGGTTTCGATTCAGTAGTGGTGGCAACATATGCTTTCGCATTTCCAGAATGTTTCTTGTTTTGCTCCCTGGCGATCAGTACCACTACCGTTCCACTTTCGCTTTGCACCACCAGAACTACTAACATCAGTACTGTTCGGTCCACTTTTTCCCGACACAGCTTTCTTAGTCAGATTTCCCATCCTGACTGCCTCGTCGGTCAAACTTTGTGCTAGAGTAACAGCACTCCTGAAAGTGTCCGGTTTAGATGATGTCACCAGACTGCGGATTTGTGGTACTAGACCGTATATGTAGCGCTCGATACGCTTATACTCGGGTGTCACCATATGTGGCACTAGACGTGCAAGCTCCTGAAACTTAGTGGTGTACCCAGTAATATCAGCACCAATCATGGTGATGTTCCACAACTCTGTTTCTATTTTCTGCATCTCACTGCGAGGGCAGAATTCCTCCAACATCAAATTCTTAAATGTTCCCCATGACATTGAATAAGCAGCTGGTCGACCAAGTGATTGGATCTGACTGTTCCACCAAGTGAGCGCTTTGTCGGCCAAAGTGCAAGTAGCATACTTCACCATACAGTCAGGTGAACAGTCACTAATGTCCAATACCGACTCAGTTTTCTCTATCCAATGTATCATACCAATGGCACCCTCGGTGCCACGGAAAGAAATCGGCTTACAAGCCTGAAATGTTTTGTATGAACACCCTCGGCTAGCATTCACGGGTGTCCCAGTATTAGTAGGGGTAGATCCACTGTTGTTAACTCCATGATCACGACTACGGCTTGCCTCATATTCAGCAATACCTTCAGCTATTCTTCGGGCGATCATCTGTTCGGTGGTTTCAGTGGGTGGTGGTGGAGGCGTAGTCGTCTTTTGACTTTTTCTAGTGACTCGTCGTTTGGAAGGCATGATTCAGCTCTGCGATGAATAAAATGCAGAGTGTTAATGTTGAGATATTGAATGTGAATAGATCAAAGATTCACATTTGATAGAAATGAATGACATGAAAAGATGAATGAACAGGGTTTTACAACACGTGCCTTACAACTTTGAAACACCCACATGTACCTAGCATAATATAATCACGTTGGCCAGGCGTCATTATATAATGTCCAATACATATTTCTTTTCATTGTCGTTTAGCACCGTTAATTTCAGAGGTTCTCAAGAATAATCAATCACCAAGATGCAATATGTTTCAGGGTTTACAAGAATTGATTACAAAGTTATCGATAAAGTATAGTTTTAATCACAAGTCGACAGTTGTAAGAGGAAATAATATGGTTAATAATAGGTATAACGAACATGCGATGTACACCAAACATACAATATATATTAAAAACTCATAACGCTGTTACATTAGTTTAGTACAAAATGAGATGGGATTTCTAATATACCCATCAATGGTTAGCGTCATACAAAAGGTAATGGGTTTTCTATACATGAACCCATTCTACTAACAAAGTTCCATCCAACATACAGCTAGTACACACCTAGTACATACATACGTGTACATCAAAAGTAGTAGTATAATCTAGTGTAGGCACAAACCGCCATACACAGGCCTAACGGAACCATGGTAAATACATCCTAACCGCAACCATCACTGCTGCAGTCATCACACACACACTAGCTACAATCTCTGACACCCTAGCACGCCTCTCTAAAGCTGCAACGCGTGCACGGGTGGATGCTAGACTCTGCCAGTCTGTCTGACGGTGAGTCTCCACAAAATCCATCCTCTGATGGAGCATAGCCATATCCATGTCAGTGCGGGAGGCATCGCTCAGTAGCTCCATCACATCTCTGCTCCTGCTAGAGGATATCCTAAACATGGTGTGGACCACAGCCACAAGGGTAGGCACAGTGAGCTCCAGAGGCTCACCAGTGAGAGATGCAGATGGTGGTGAGTGGGAGGACTCTCCAATCTCAAAGGTCGAGGGAATACCCTCTAGTGATCTCCACTCTCTCAATACTCGAGGCATCCAGTCCAGATGAGAAGGTCGAAGCCTCTTCTGTGGCGGCTCGACAACTGGAACCTCAGACTCAGTCACTGGCGCCTTATCGCGCGGCGCGAGTGGTCCCCTGGGAAAATCCCGAACACAGATCCTAGCTGTCATTCTAGGTACAGGCACACGAGAGGTACTCGTAACAGGTGGTGTAGGGGTAGGAGTGACCACAGGTGCGGTCGGAGGTGGCACTAAGTAAGCATCACTAGTGTCAACAGACATGGCTCTCAAATGAACGGATGACTCATCCTCTACAGTGATCGCGTGTAACACCCTCAAATTTCGGTTTACGGAAGCTGTCGGGTCGGGTGTCACTAAATCAAATATCACAGCATAAGATACATAATGAACGACTCTAAATGAGACGTTTGAAAATAATTATACATTTCCAAAATAGAACGTTTACAACGTTATAAGTTTAACAGTGATTTCCAAGTACAAAATTTGAAAATGCTAAAGTAGATGCAGAGCAGTCCCAATGGTTTGAAAATATGCGACTCGGGCTAATTAAGCCTTGAAGCATTCCTAATCCTGCTGGGCAACCTGAGAACACATGCTAAAACAGGTCAGCTATAAAGCTGGTGAGTTCATAGGAAGGTTAGTTGAAAACATAAAGTAATAAAACAATTTATGTTTTGTAAAGTTGTTTCCAAAATCAGTGATTTTTGATATGTAATACGTTGAAGTTTATGACACCAATGTGTAAAAGTCTAACTTAATGTCCAAAATACCCCGATTTTGGTTGATTGCACTGTTACAAGTTACTTAGACTTGTTTGTCTTAAATTGATACAAGTTACAACGACTTGTTTGATTGAATTTATACAAGTTACAACGACTTGTTTGATTGAATACTGATACAAGTTACAACGACTTGTTTGATTGAAGTTATACAAGTTACAACGACTTGTTTGATTGAAGTTGTGCCCACTGCAATACCGTGGCATCGTTTTGTACCCACTTTACCGTGGTATCGTTTTGTGCCCGCTGCAATACCGCGGCATCGTTTATGAAGTGCTCGAGAGCATAGTTGAAATGTAGAGCCAGCAGTACAACGACATACTAGCTATTGCAAATAAGAGCCGACCGTACAACGACGCGTCAGGCTTGAATGTGTGTATGATTGTATGTATACTAATATACATAAATACTATTGAAGTTAGCACCAAGTGCTAATGATAATATCTAAACAGGTAGATATATATATATATATATAAATATATATATATATATGTTTGTCGAATGAGCAAACGTAAGTAACAATCATGACACGCATGAAAATAATTGATTTTATCTAAATACGTATAAGCAAATATTTAGATATTAAGTAGTACGTTGGTCCTAGGTATGAATGCTCATTACCTAGTTGAATTGTATTAGTATGAAGAATCTATACTAACATATTATGTTATCGTATACTTCTAGCCTAAAGCCTAGCAAGTATATTGAGGTTCCTGAATTGTATTGAAAATATTAGTTCCTAAAAGAGCAACTAATCCTGTAATTGTATCTATATCATCTAGTGTAGGTAGAACTAACTAGTTCTAATGTATTGGATAATATTGTCCCGCGACAATATGGCCAATGAATAGTACTAACTATATCAAGTTATGTCTAGGTAATTGTTTTCCAACAATCTGATAGTGTACGATTGTGACCTATCTAGATTAGGTCTTGATATTGTTCCAAAACGACGTGTTGGGTGTAATTCCTAAGTATTACACATTTGTATTACATACAGTAATAAAATTGATTGTGAATTATAAAAGATTATTAATATAATTCGAAAACAGTTGTTGTGCATGTGTTTCACCCCAAAAACAGTAAAACAGTTGAAAGAGTGGGGCTATGAAACTCACCTGTGAGTTGTTAGCGATACGATGATACGCGCGACGTCCGAATGGTAACCTTCTAGTGTCCTAAACACGTGAGGTTATATAAGTATGAGACAAATCAGTTTGTCTAAGCGAGTTGTTCATGTATGCATTTGTTGTTGAAGTCTGGGAATGATGTACGGGGGTCCGGGGGCAGCGCCCCTGGTTAGCGGGGTCCAAGGGGCAGAGCCCCTGGCTGGGGTCGAGCTGCCAGGTCAGCTTGGAAAATTTTTATTTCTACTATATTGCTTTAAGGAAAAACGCATCTGGACTTGAAATTGGGTGAAATCAAGTGATAAAATTTAGGGTCTCGACACTTAGTGGAAGCCCAGCAGATTAGCAGCCAGCCGTTCGGCTTCGGGGCTCCAGCCGTTCGGCTCAGGTAACCCAGCCGTTCGGCTTGGGTGCCCAGCCGATCGGCTCTCGCTTCCAGGCCAGCGTTCTGTCTCGTTTTCTTGTTTTTGATCACGAAATCGACATATTTTTAAGCTAAGTTTCGAATGGTACAAGCTTATATATGTTACTTATCATCATAATATCACTTTATATTACATTTATACTAACTTTTACATGTTTGATTTTGATTTCATGTTTTTGAGTTCAAAAACCATTTCCAAAATTTAAGCTTCAATCTTTCAAATTTGTTGTTTATATACATGGGTTATGACGTATAAACAAGTTATATAACGAAATATAAGCTTAGAAATCGAAGAAATCAAGATTTCCTTACAATGAGATGGAGATGAAAATGATACACGATGATGATATGGAGATGAGGATGCTCCTGGTTTTGTTGTTCCACTGATGCTACTCTGTTGCTGCTACTGATCTTGTTAAGTTTTTAGAGGGAAAGGAAGAAAAAGATGATGATGATGATGTGTGTGTGTGTGTGTCGCCTGGAACCAGAGAGGAGAGGGAGGGAGTATGGTTCAAAATGAATCGGTCTCCCTCAATTATTGAGGTTTGTAGCCCATTTTTGTACTGCAAATTTCGAGTACGGGTATAATTATAGCAATATAAAAATAAACTTTTTATATTTTTATTTTGTAGATGCTTTCCTGGTTAGTAATATATTTTCAGAATAATGAGGTTATCATTATTTTTGATAGTTGTACACTTTTGTACATTTTACTGCGCGCAGTTAATTGAGCGTCAATTTTCAGTAAATTTAGGATTTCATATTTTGAAGAAATGTTCTAACTTCTTCCAAATGAACGAGAAAATTTGCATTTTTATGATTTGACGTCGTATGCGCGTTTTAGAATTGTTTCTGTTCGTGTTATAATACGTTTTATGTTAAACGTATATTTAAACCCTTTTGTCTATACGTTATAGATATATAAGTACTCGTAATTAATAATTTCATTATTAATTATTTTTGTGTCACGAAACTTTTGTTATTTATTTTTGTCGGCTTCGTTCCAATACGTTCGTACGTAATTTATAAATAACTACGTATCATGTAATACTTTTTGTATTATTGTTTTGGGCTCGCTAGACTGACATCACATCATAAGTTTAGTTTAAAACAATCGCAGGGAATTAGCGTAAGAAATGCATGTAATTAAATATAATTATATACCTAATTTGGAGGAGTGTCACAGTTAATGTTATGACATTATGTTGTGGATTTCTATAACACTAAACTTATCGTATGTAATGTCTAGGATAATCTAGTTTAAAGACTGTATGTATTTGGATTGCCATTTTGAAATGTAAATATGCAATCCAATGGTTTGTATATAAATCTTGCGCTTCCTTTTAAAAAATATATATATATATCCTTGTATTTTCGAGACGGGTGTTATAGCTTCGCTGCGGGATTAGATTGGTACAGTACATATTTTGATGGTAAAAGTTTGTCAACGTAATGTCATTCTTTAGTTTTACTTACTGAATCAATATATTTGCCAACCAAAATTGTTATGGATGCTACCCCTAATAAATAGTACGAAACCACATTAAAAAAAATTACTCCCTCTGTACTAAATTTTATTGTCCCCGGACATTTTAAGAAAATATAATCAACTCTTTTACTTTTTGGTAATATGACATTTTAACCCTCTACTTTTTATCCACTTTTTTATCTTACATAAATAAATATGAACATTTTCATATTATTCTTATCTATTTATGGAAGTCGACAATAAAATTGAAACATCTATAAAAGTCCTGGAATGGATTCTAAATAAAAAAGGTATGTTGCTATGTTTAATGTTATCCTATGCTAGAGTATAACGTAATTAAATACAATAATATTTTGGTGAAAAAGTTGAATACGTCAGTGGCGGATCCAGGATTTTCAATCATGGGGGGCAAAAATTTATACTATCGTGCACAAAACTATAAGCATGCTAAACCAACACAAAACAACATATTAAATAGTACCTTAAAATTGTACCAAAAGTCCAAAACTGCAGCGAAAACCGGCAACGATAGCAGCTTAAATCAGCAGCAAAATCAGCATCAATCAACAGCAAAAACAGCTTTAAAAACCACCTAAACATCGCCTAAGACAACATCTATAATGCCAGCAAAATCAGCTTCAATCAGTAGCAAAAAAAGCTTCAATCAGCATCAAAAACAGCTTAAACCAGCATCTAAAACAGCTTTAAACATCACCTAAAAAGCACCTAAAACAGCCTCTAAAATGCCATCTAAAACAGCTGCAAAGACAGCAGCTAAAACAGCTTCAAATAGCAGCTAAAACATGATATATACAAATTACAAAGTACAAATGGTTCTTTGTTTGATACTGAACTTCAAGATTCCTAACAAAACAAGATTATATTATATTTTAGAAAAATAATGAATGTATCAGAAACAAAAACAAAACAAAGCTTTCTATCAATTTTTTCAACCAAATGCACAAAGTTAAACCTACAATATTTATTCATATTATATCTTTCAAATCATCAGTACTTGTAAATAAATAAAGTTACCAGCCCACTTTAAAATCAAAATCAAAATCAAAATTCTAGAGTTTACAATTAAAATAAGAATCAAAATAAAGTTACCAGCCCACTTTAAAATCAAAATCAAAATTCTAGAGTTTACAATCAAAATAAGAATCAAAATTATTAGATTAGTAAATTACCTTCTTGTTTTACCATATGGTGATTTAGAGATGGTACACCAAAAACGAAAATTATATATACGATATCTTCTCGAACGGCTGAACAAGTGTTTAGCATATTTGCTTGAAACTTGAAAGATCAATTTTAGGACGGAGTATTATATTGTGCAAATATGACGAGGTAATATGTATCTGGCAATTTTGAAATTTTGATCGTTCCTACTTCCTAGTTAACATTAGGCATGAACATCGAAACCGGTTTTGAAAACCCGACCCGATTCCAAATCGAAACCGACCCGGTCAAAACCGGTTTTGACGAAAACCGGTTCGGGTTCTCCCCAAACCGCCGGTTCCAAACCGGTTTCCCATTCCAACCGTTGAACCCGGTTCCAAACTGGTTTGGCCGACCCGGTTTGGAAAAACCGGTTTGAAAACCGGTTTTAAACCGGTTTTTGAAATTTTGAAAATTTTATATCCGTTTGAGCCTTTATCTAGCCGTTTTTTTTTTATTTTATTTACCATTTTGCCATTGTTTTTCAACTATATAAAGAACCATTGAGTTACTTTCAATCACACACAATTACACACTCATATTTACATACAAAACTCAAAAACGCAAACTATATTCTCATGGCAACTCAATCTTCTTCGGCTTCCCATGGTGTTGGTTCTTCAAATGCACCAACGATTGTGAAACAATTGCCCAACAAAAGAAATCCGGAGATTTGGAGTGCTTACGACAAAGTGTTGTTGTCGGATGGTTCGATTAAAGCGCATTGTAAACGTTGTAAGTTGTTCTTCAAACCTGACTCCAACACCACCTTGAAAAATCATACCGAGAAGCATTGTGCGGGACTCAAAGGTAATCCGGAAGCAAGTGGGCAATCTTCGATGGCACGAGATGGTTCTATATTTACATACGATGTGGAACGGTGTCGACAAGCTTTTGCGGGTTATGTGATTCAAGAAGCTTTGCCTTTCAACCACTTCGACAACCCTCGGCTTACTAGGGTGATTCAAACCACTCTTCAACCGCGATATAACAATGTAAGTCGTACTACTCTTAAACGCGATGCCCTTAAATTGTGGAAAGATGCTAAAAAACAACTAAAAATCGGTTTTGAAAATTTAAATACATGTGTATCATTAACAACCGATGTTTGGTCGGCTCCTCATGGTTTGCCCGGTTCGTACCTTTGTGTAACCGCACATTGGGTTGATCCCGCAACTTGGCAAATGATGAAACGTACCATTGCTTTTGAAGACTTTGAGTATCCTCACACGGGTCAAAACTTATTTTACATGTTACGAAGTGTGATTAAAATGTTTAAATTGGAAGAAAAGGTTTTTTCAATATCTTTTGACAACGCTAGTAATAATACACTTGCCGTTTCAAAATTAATACTAAAATACGCACCACCATTGAAGGGCATTTTTTATCATAGTCGATGTGTTGCACACATCATTAACTTGGTTGTGCAAGCCGGACTAGCGGTTGAAGATGTAGACGAAGTAAAAACGAGGTTTAAAAGTATGTTGCAAGACGTTTTTCAAAAGGGTAAAGCTAGATACAAATCTTATATGAAATTGTGCAAGGATACGAATTCTATTTTTTTAACCCCTAATTGGGACATGCCCGTTAGATGGAATTCGACCTACCATATGTTTGTATGTGGTTTACGCCAACGCGATAGTTTACAAGTTTTTCATGATCATCTTGTTACAAAAGGTCTTGCAACACCATTTCCAATCATATATTGGGAGTATATTAAAAAGATGGTCGAATTGCTCAAACTTTTCAAAACCGCGACTACTTTATTATCGGGTGTTTATTATCCAACTAGTCATTTGGTGCTTAATCAAATTTGGTTAATGACTACAAAATTAAACGACTACGTGTATGAAGGTCCTATATTTGAAGAAATGGTGGCTCCCATGAAAGAAAAACTAAAAAAATATTTTCAAGAAATGCCACCGGTAATTACTTGTTCCGCCGCAATGAACCCTTGTTTAAACGTTACCGGGGTGAAAATGCTTATCGATAACATTTGTCACAATTTGGATTTGAATGAGGCCGACCCATTGTTTTCACATAATGCAAAAACGGATTTTAACAAATGTTTGGGAGATTTATTTGGCGTATATTTTCAAAAATATAGTTCAACCACACATATGTCCGGTAGTACGGCTAACCCAATGTTTTCTTCATCTTCTTCTAGCAATCCAATGCTAAACTTTTATAATAGTTTAAGACAAGAAAACAATAAACGGGCAAGGGGTGATGGTAACCAAAATACCACTAACGAATATGGGAGATATACGACTAAGGATTTTTTGGCCACTATTCTACCCAATGAGTTCGAACAATTTGATATTTTGGCTTGGTGGAAAGAGAGGGAATCTCAATTTCCCGTTCTAGCCATCATGGCCCGAGATTTACTAACCGTCCAAGCTTCTACGGTAGCTTCGGAATCCGCTTTTTCTCTTAGTGGCAGGGTATTATCTATACGAAGAACAAGACTCACACCGACCTCCTTAGAGATGTGCATTTGCTTGAAGGATCACTTGGACGTCGCGGAACGCATACAAAATGTATCAAGTCTTGAAGGTGAAATGGAATACGAAGAAGACATACACAATATCGAGGTGGAAGAAGGTGTAACAATATCACTTTCCGACGAAGAAATTGCTCTTGATCAAGCTTCGCGCGAGGCTACCTCTGAAGAAGATTTCGACTTTTGAAGATTAATACAAGTTGAAGATTACTATTCGATTACATTTTCGGGTGATGGCCATGCCGAAGCTCGAAATGTATTCGTTGGTATATTTTATATTTTTAGTTGTAATTGTATTATGAAGACTTAGAAGACTTTTGTTTAAGTTATTGTTCAATTACGTTTGTATTACTAATGTTCTACCAATTCAATAAAAAAATTTTGCTCCAAACATTGTTTATCCTTAAAAAGCCTAACGCTAAAACGTGTTTGATAAATGCAAGGAAGTTTTTACTAAACACACGGAAATGTACAACTCTTTATGCATACAGTATCACTTTTTATGCACATGTTTCCTTGCATTTAGTAAAACATTCCTTGAAAGTATCAACTCACTTTGAATTATATAGAATTTTCGGATTCAATAATATTTTTAAGGAGATTTAGAAGCCTTTTGGTTATGTTATTGATCAATTATGTTTCCATTACTAATGTTCTACAAAGTTAATGAAAAATTTTTGGCCCAAACGTTGCTTTTCATTAAAACGCTTAACGATCGAACGTTTATGAATTATATAGAATTTTCGGATTCAATAATATTTTTAAGGAGATTTAGAAGCCTTTTGGTTTGGTTATTGATCAATTATGTTTCCATTACTAATGTTCTACAAAGTTAATGAAAAAAATTTGGCCCAAACGTTGCTTTTCATTAAAACGCTTAACGATCGAACGAAAAATGAATTATATAGACTTTTTCGATTCAATACTTTTTTAACGAAGATTTAGATGCCTTTTGGTTTGGATATTGATCAATTATGTTTTCAATACTAATGTTTTACAATATAAATGAAAAAAAAATAGACCGAAACATTCGTTTTCCTTAAAACGCTTATCGATCGAACGAAAAATGAATTATATAGACTTTTTCGATTCAATACTTTTTTTAACAAGATTTAGAGGCGTTTTGGTTTAGTTATCGATCAATTATGTTTCCAATACTTATGTTCTACGAACTCAATGAAAAAGTTTTGACCCAAACATTCGTTTTCCTTGAAACGCTCGCGAAAAACGGAATTATATAAAAACCGGTTTGAAACCGGTTTTGGAACCGGTTCGGGTTCGACCCTATACAAATCGGGTTAGATCGGGTTGGGGTTTGGGTGGCCAAAACCGGGTTGGACCCGAACCGGTTTTGGGCCAAACCGGTTTTGACCATGTTTGACCAAAACCGGTTTCGGGTCGGGTCGGGTCGGGTTCTCTCAAAACCGGGTTATGTGCACCACTAGTTAACATTAATTTGGGGATTTTGGGCTAGCATTTCTCTCTGTAAAAGGACAAATATATTTGGGCTAGCAACTCTAACTAAATTTGGGTTAGCAATTCTAACTAGAAAACTATGATGGGCCAAATATATTTGAGCTAGGGGGCCAACCTAAATATAGACTATATTTTACACTAAATGGGCTGGATCCATGGGGTTCCATGGCCCCCCATGGTACAACACTACATCCGCCCCTGGAATACGTTGTATTTTACAATAATGATTAAGAAGTAAACTAATAATAATGATTAAGAAGTAAGCTATTATAAGTATTTTATCCAATATTTAATTTTTACCAAAAATCAACATAAAAGAAAAAAGGGAGAGAAGGAATCGAACATGCGTGCCTGAGGCCCACCATTTTTGATTATTGTTCCTTAACCAACATAGCCTAGGGTGCTTTCTTTTACAAATGGCAAATCAATTACATATAGTAAAAGTAAATTTTGCTGAAAAGACTATAATAACCCTTATGAACAGTAGAAAACGACATAGGCTCAAACATAAAACGGGACCGACCACTTCGGTTGATAGCATATTTAGGAATTAGATGTTACCGCACTTGTCTCTAGTGGAATTTGAATTCACGACTATTTGGATGAAGAACACCCTCATTTACACATTGAATGTGTACGTTGTTAGGTCAAACGCATGTTATCCCCAAAATTTTACTCGTATTAATTACTATCCTCTACAAGTTCGAATTTTAGGATGTAATAAACACTATTTCTCTTTTCATTATTGTAGATTTACGAATATTGATATTAAACATCATTAATTAATAATTTTAAAAATTTTACTCCCTCCGTCCTACTAAAAAATTATACTCAACAATTTTTGTTTGAATTAAAGTATCTTGATTAAATATCAGTTTTGTTTTTATATTAAATAAAATATTTGACTGAAATTATTCAATATATAAATGATTGAGAGTGATAAAATGAGAATAAAATAAAGAGTTTAATAATTTTAAATAGTTGTTTTTTTGTAAATGAACAAATTATAAATAGTAATACTCATGTATTTTGAAATCAGTAAAATGACATTCAAGGAAATTAAGACAATAGGATACATGGTTGTTGTCGGTTGTTTCAAGGCATGTGGGTTTTCCCGAATAGCACATGTGGATTCTTCCTTATTCCACGCCTACGTAACCTCGTAATATAGTACTACTAGTGTTTATCAATTCAACCCCTTTACAGCTTCGCTTGTGAAACGTAGTTTTGGATTTCAGAAGTCAATTACGTTATTTAAATATTCAGATTTAGAATAGAATACATACTAAACAGCTGCTTGAAATAGTACAACATTGATTAACGTGATTCTAGTTTTGACCTTTACAAGTCAAATCCCTTATTTTACTTCAAAGAAAATTTAGTCAACACCCAAGACTAGTAGACTACAAGCAAACTATACTACATATTTGATAATTCATCCCTATGTGTTTGTCCCAAAAAGAGTGGGCTACTTGTAAACAATAACTATCGAAAATCAATTTACTCGCTAATTTACCCTCATTTACTCTCAATCATTTATTTCGGAAAATTTCCAGTCAAACTTCTTTGAATAGAAAAGCAAAATTAACATTTATCTAATCTATCTGAATCTAACAACATTTCATATAGGACAATAAAAGTGGGAAGGAATAAGTATATACTATTTGACCAAATATTTATGAAATTTATGACCCAAAGTATTATTAGAACTCTGATAGATCTTCAAGATTATGTACAGTATAAAAACTACCAAGGTGTAAAGTTCTGTATGATGTGATTTCATGAAAGGTTAGAAAGTCAAATACACGAATAGGGCCTCAGGCCCCAACATAAGATAAGCTCGTAAGCCCACTTGAACAAGGCATGTATCATAGGATGCGATTTACCAGGGGCATTTATGGTAATTACATACAAAACATATGGATTTTTCAAAAAAAAAAACACCAACAAATTACAAACTAACGAGTGAATATATGAAATGCATAATCTTCTCATTTCAAGATTCATTCACATACATGGAAAAAACTAAAATAGGAAATATCGAAAAAGACATGCTGGTACAAAACAAATAGACCCTCCTCAGGAATGTAGAAGTGAAATATATCAAAGAAAATAAAAGCTGAAACCTGCATCCTCTACAGATAGTTTACAATACCCGATGCAGGAAAAATATATATATATTTTTCTTTGTGAATTACAATTTATGGTACAACTATAACTACTGCATGAAAAAGCTTACGGCTTTGAGAACATCCCTTGAGTTAATGAGGAGAAGTCATAGTCTTTGGTAGACTGAGAAGGAGATGCAGATGATAGCGCAGAAGTCGTTGACGGTTTAGAAGCTCCAGAGAGCCCCATGCTGTTGAACGAAGAATTCTGCCCCATGCTTCCAGGTGGCGTCATGCCATTGGTAGTGGCATTCAGACCCATGCCGTAAATGCTATAAGAATAGATAGCTTTTCAGTGTTAGGGGATTTTTGCTGTTATATATGCCAGGACAAAGATACGTTCGAAATGGAAACATACCTGCTGGATGTTGGAACCTGAAATGAATTCCCAGCTGGATTTGCTGCTCCCATGTTTCCCATCTAGTTCAAAAATGTAAATTAGTATATAGAGAATATATTTCAAAACAGCATACTAAAGACTTAAAAGAGTATTTTTAATGGGTCAAGCGTAGTGGCTAAAAAGTACCACGTCAAACACATAAGATTAAATGTATTTGCGAAAAACAGAATGGGTCAAACACATCAAACGGGTCGAAGGTTTACCAAAGTGTATCTTATTAATAGATAAGACCTCCTGAATACTGTTCATATTATCAAATTTGTATGGAAATGATATAAAAGTTACATTCATATATAGCACTACATATGTTAGAATCTTTAGGCAAAAAGTCTTTCTGTCAAACCTAGAAACACCTGATATCGACATGCACAAAAAATAATAATAAGAAGAATCCATTTTGACCGATTTCCAGATTGCCCAATTGCCACCTCTACATAAACCCAAAATACTGTTAACAAATTTTATACCTGCTGCAAATATTTCTCTAGTTCATCTTTTCCAGGAGCTGGCATATGCAGTCCTGGGACTTGAAAGCCAACATTTGGCCAGTTTTGGTTGGACATATTTGTACCACCAGATACGTTCTGTTGTCCATTTAAAGGAAACTTTGGCAAACCACCTGATTTAGCTGCAGCAGCCATAAGTAAGTACTGCTGCTGAGCTAGCATGGCAAGTTGCTGTTGATGAATAGCATATGGTGATGTTGTATTATTACCCTGCTAACATACAAAAAAACTGGATCAATTCCCATTCATGGTGGCCATCAAAGAAAAATAAACAACACTATTCACATTGAAAAAACATTAATATCATAGGTGACCATAACGGCTGGTTTGGTAACAGGTTAATAGAGGTGATTTAGTACAGGTCAAAACAGACCGGGTTGGGTTGACCCAAAACGTTTCTTTTCCAAAACAAATAAGTTTCTTTTTGTAATGAACGATTTAAGCATGAAACATCATTACGAAAGTTATATTATTCAATAATAACCTTTGATAGCAAATGATTTAGAAAGTTCTATGCTTTAAAAACATTTTGTGCGGCTTTAGACCGGTTCGACCCTTTCCTTAGAAGCTCATGTTCTTGGTTTTCCCAATTAACCCATTAGAGATAAGCATAACCGGAATCGACCCATTCATACGTGAGCATGCCAAATTTGTCACCTCTAAAACAAGGCACAGAAGAAAAGACATCTATTCTAGAAACTGTACCTTCTCAAAAAGGCTCATAATATCATTTTTGACATCCTTCTGAGGCTTTTCCGATGCATTGGGTTGTCCGAGAGAAGGTGAATCTTTAAATAGATCTTCTATTCCAGAATTGGGTTTGACATTGTTGTCAACAGGTTTTGTAGCGTCTGTTGTCCCCGAGATTGGTACTTCCGCAGCGGCTGCAAATACAATACGAGGGAAGTCAGTAAGCACAGTGCCTTTCAACATGATATGTATCCATAGGTAAAAGATCTGACAAAAAAGTAGTGTTAATCAATAGCATAGTGAAAATCTACTGACAGACTAAGAATATTAAATTTCTAAAGCAACTTAAGATAGTTAATGTGGAGAAATGAGTCATGATGATGACAGTAGAGAACCGCGAGAACTCGTATATCTAAGGGAACTACAGACATACATTGAAATCCTGCCCATAGATCATCTGTAGAAGCTGTTTCTGGAACTTTCTCAGTAGGACCATCATTCATTGAAAGCATGTCAAAAAGATCAGTAGCAAAATCAACTTTGGGAGGAGAGACAGTTTCAGTGACCTCCTTTGTCAACTCAACAGCAGGAGCTACTGGTTCAGCTTTCTGTATCGCCTGTTGAGTTATAATACATTATTGAACTTTCTTGATATATAGAAGATATAAAACGAACACATAATGAACCCACTGTATTCATTAACTTGCCTAAAGTAGAAGAGATGACAAGCACATACTGACATACATGAATGTAAGCAATACGTATAGATAATTGAAGTGTTAAAAATCCCTCCGATATCACAGAAGCATAATGTAATAATGAAATTAGCTGTTGAAAGTTCTATCGACATTAGAATACGGTATCAAAGCTTCCAACTTACATATAAGTTAATAACCAAACTTTTCCTTTTCTAATAATAAGCAACAAAAGGGAAATGCAAATTTAATTCAAACACACCTATAGGCTTGAGCATATAATCTCAACAACGGAGGCTGCACTAGGTAGTCTTAACTTTTTCCAGACTATATAGATATGTCAACATCCACCATCTCAATATGATGATATTATTGCGTACTAAATCATGTGAAATGCTACTTCTGGAAATACAAATGAGAATTAAATATTCATAATAAATTCTAAAAAGTAGATGAATAAGTGTTGGCTAGTCATCTAACCCACCCAGCCAGGCATGTAGCTCCGTATTGAACCAAACTAAAAATGACATGTTCAACCCAAACGGTTGCCCAAACATGCCCATCTTGCCACCTCTAATCAAGTGACAAACAATGCTGTTATGATAAAATAGAGAGCCAGGGATTAGTTAAATGATAACAGCTTGACATACAGGTTCAGGTCCTTTTGGAGGCACGCGAAGATTAATTCTAGCAACAGGTGTGCTGCTCTTTGTATTATGTGCTTGATAGTTCTTCCTTTCAGCCGCAGGACTCTCAACAGGTCTCTGCCACTGCATGGGAACCTTTTCTTCTTGCACTGCAGGAGGTGAAATTGGTCTTCCATCTTTAGCAACCCATCTTTTGTCTTCATACCTTATAACAAACAAAGCAGATTAGGACTTCACAACAAAGACAATGAAAATAAAGAGGCATCAGGTTATATCATTGAAGTACTAAAAGAGTACATACTTGGCCCGAATGAAATTTTCAATGCCAACTCTATCATAATTTGGTGGCAGCTGTGCTTCCCAATAACTATTTGACCTTTCATTTCCCATAGCTAAGATAAAGAGAACACAAACATATGAAACATAATTTCAAATTTTCATAAAATACATTCTTGAAGACGGGAAACAGGAAGAACATCCGTCTTACATTGGATATACGCAACCTGCTCAGGAAGCCATGTGTCCAGTGTAGCCGATCTTACCTGGGGAGGGGTGCACCAATAAATAATGAGAAAACAGATCTTGTTTCTGGTAATAGGCAATTTAATCTTCGACGAATGAACACACTTAGAGTAGTGAGTAGTGACAACACAAAGGCCTATAATTAGTAATACTGTACACAAGCTGGACGTAGCACAGAAGCTGAGCCAACAGCTACTATATACGAATATTTAAATGAGCTACTTTCAATGCAATATGCTTGGTGATACCATAGACTCCTATTGGTCTCAAGGGAAGAGATTTTGATCGTAAAGGTAGCTCCTTCTGAACTAGGAAATAACAAATATACACAACTGGATTGCAGTGAAGCAGTAAACAAGCTGCAGCACTTACAATTATAAGTCATACATGCTCACTACAGCCCTTTACTATTGCTAACCTATAGTACCATCGAAGAAAAAGCTCCTGCAAGCCTGAACATATGCCGACAGTGATCATATTGAGGTAAAAAAAACAAGTCCTGGACCCTGGGTCCTGCTAGATGTATACTACTCTACTACATCGTGAGAAAGCTAAGAAACTTTTCTATGTAACCTATTAAAAACTTGACACTTATGTGGCACATATTATATCTCCTAACCTTTTAAGCGGGATCAACATTCCAAACCCCCCATTCAGCAGGTATCACTCTTGAATTTTCTACTCTCTCTATGCAATCAACTATTCCTTCTCATGCCATCATGTTCTCTTACTTTATATTTGTTAATTTGGTACTGTTTTTTGTCATGCTGTTAAATTGTAATTTAACAATCTTGAAATGATGGGAATTTTTTCTACAACCACTTTCACATATAACGCTAGTTGGAGAATGAAGGTTTAGCAGTAATCATATTATTACCTTTGATATGTGCACCCCAAGGCTTCTGTGGATACCCGAACATTGCATGCATATAAAGATGCCTAGGTTCACACTAGCCCATCGAGGACCTCTGCCATGAAAAGGTCAGTATTGTCAGTTGATGTACAGATATATTAAATACGGAGTAATAATATATTTTAATTAATAAACATGTGCATCACATACTTGGTTTTACAATCAGCGCACTCCCTATTCTCTGGCAATTTAAGAAGTCCTTCAAGTATCTGGAAACAAACATCACATAAGATCAGTTGATACGCAGCAAAAAGAATCCTCAGTGTACCACATGGAAGAATAATAAGAAAAGGAGGAACAACTGATGTGGCAGAGCAGCAAAGAGAGGAGGAAAACAAAAGAAACATAAAGCGTAAAAAAACCAGGTCCAAACACTTGCACAACCTCAACTATAAAACACCAAGATTGGAAGAAAAAAAAAAGGAAATCATTTTGTTTCTCTTTGAAAATTTGTATATGCGGACAGTTTAAGTTTTAGACCTACGATACTTAATCTTAATGACCAAATCAACCAATAGATGATGGTTTGCTTTATATGCCTTCTATCTTAATCATTCAGTTATTGATAATATTAACATCTAATGGCAACGGAGTTCATCTAATAAGTAATCTCATACAAATCATATCTTCCGATTCAAGACAACTTCTTGCACTACTTTGCAAGTATAGTCCACCCTGGAAAAGGCTGTCTACGAGATACACCAACTAATTAGAGCCTGGAGGGATGAACAGTTAGTAGAAAACAAAACTCTGAAGATGTTGGTTCCTATCTAAATTAAAAAAATCAACTTTCCATCGAATTGATAGAATGCAATACTGTAGTCTGCTTCTTAATCCACCCTTGCCTTATCTAACAAAAGTGAATAAACTGAACATCTATCGATTATACAAATAGGATTTATGCTTATAGCATTAGCTGCTAAATGATCAAAGGTGACTTTAGTAAAAATTTAAATTAAGTACATAACTATAAATTGACATCATCCTCCCTATCCATCACATAATCGTACCGATCGATTTCAAGATATATAGGTCATCTACTGTGCCTTATTATACTTGATACGAACAAGTTATTCAACATGCTGATCTTTATTACTTACTATTTTCACTAAATATATCATCTAAAATTGAAATATAATAATGAAATCAGGTCTCCGTAATAACTATAGCATATAATAACCTAAATCTAAAATATTAAGCACAAGAAATTTCACTTAATTTCATTAAAGTATATAGCAACCAGATCAGCTAGATTAAACTATAGTAATTAAAACTTAAGAATCACGAAATCAAACAATTAACCTAAAAATCGCGCAAAAGTAAATACAGATCAAGTGGCAGGAGATGGAGAACGGACCTTTCTGTGCCTAGCATTGAGCTCCTTGGAGACGCCCGCCTTCTCGTTCATTCTTTCCGATTACTTTAAAATATATCAATTCAGTTTTAATCGACGTTGAGATCTATCTGTTAAATAAAAATCGTTCCGATGATGAAAATGATTTGGATCACCGGAGCGACGAAAGTGACAGATCGGTAGTTGCTTTGATAGTTTGCTGTTCTTTTTCGTCCACCGATTGGGTCCGCGTTCTTTTTTTAATTCTTTTTCTGATTGATTGAGCTAAAAAAAAATTCCTAACATAAAATGAATAATAATAACGGGGGAGACTAAAAATTTTTTGTGAGAATGGAGGAACCAATGATATGGTGTCATGTTTACAAAGAGAATACAAAACCCATTTACCCCTTAAGTTAAATATCTCACAAACGACAATCGAAAAATTATGAAAATTGCACCATTAGATTCAACGTTTGATCCTCTTCGATTTGCCGTCCATTAAGGCATACTTTCGACGAGTTTTTTTTTTCCATTATTTTTATTGGGTTTCACATTACTAACACGTGTGTTACAGTGTTGCGTTTAGGGTTTGGGGTTTAGGGTTTAGGGGTTAGGGGTTAGGGTTTAGGGTTTAGGGTTGGGAAACTCCCAACCCTAAACCCTAACCCCTAAACCCCAAACCCTAAACCCTGAACGCTTTATAAAACTCTAAACTCTAAATCATACTAAACCCTAAACCCTGCTAAACCCTAACACTAAATCCTGCTAAACCCTAACTCTAAACCCTAACCCTAAACCCTAAATCAAATGTATAATCAATCACTAACACATGTGTTACTAATATGTAAAACTCACAAAAAATGGAAAAAAAAAAAAAGTTTATCGGAAGTATGCCTTGATGGACGGCAAATCGAAGAGGATAAAACGCTGAAAAATATGGTGCAATTTCCATGATTTTTCGACTTGTCATTTGTGAGATATTTAATTTTTAAAAACGTGGATGAGAGAGAAAAAAGTGACACATGACATATTATGGTTGGTTCCCCCATTCTCACCCAAAATAAATGGTCTCAATTGAACTCTTCTCAATAATAATAATAATAATTCCAAAAGGTTGTTACAGGCGGGCAACCCTAACCCGTGTATCCTTTGGATACCGACCGGCATCGCGCATTCTACCGGCCCCTAGGCGATGCGTCCGAGAATGAACCCAGACCCTCTGTCACCATGATTTTGTCAATGGTTGGGTTTGAACCCAGGTTGTTATTCCAATTCACCCCATTGACTAGTCAATGTGCTTTTTCGGGTTGCGCGCTTGATACCACTAGGCTAAATGGCTATTTTAATAATAATAATAATAATAATAATAATAATAATAATAATAATAATAATGAATATAAATATTTATAAATAGATAATTTATTAGTGTTTGTTAGAATTTGCTATTTTAAGTTTATGAAATTAACTAAATGTTATATCGAATAGAAATAATCAATGAATATAAATATTTATAAATAGATAATTTATTAGTGTTTGTTAGAATTTGCTATTTTAAGTTTATGAAATTAACTAAATGTTATATCGAAACGAAATTATGAATTCATTGAATACCTTCCTCCCCCATTTTAAATGTCAACGTTTTATTTGTCTCAAATAATATGTCCATTGAAAATTGAAAAGTAACTAATAAAATCATTAAACTCTTAAATTTACCCTTATTTATTATTTACAATCTTTTATTTTTTATGAAAACTCAAATCAAAATTACCATAAATATAAAATAAAAATTGACGATTATCCAATCTATCTATCTTGAATCCAATAAAGAAAATGTAAATAACATTTAAAGTGGGACAAATAAAGTAATTTTCAACGTGTAATTACAACAGATAGTATACAAACATTTTATGACAAAATGAATTGAGTAACGAGGGAGTTATGAAATAGTGATTGAAGGTGATATTGGACGGAGACTTGCATTAAAGTGGATTAAATTAAGGGTTAATAGACAATTTCGTTACTGTACTTTTCGAAAAAGTTCAATTTAGTTACCGAACTTTTATTTGATTCAATTGAATTACTGAACATTTAAATAATTGATCAAATTGTTACTCAAGTTTCTAATCATACACATATTAGTTACTGTAGTTTACGAAAATGTTCAATTTCGTTATCGAACTTTCATTTTTTTGGAATAAAAAACGAGGATTTTACACTTGTAAACCGGTTTTGTAAGTTCAGTAATTCAATTGAACCAAATAAAAGTTCGGTAACTAAATTGAACTTTTTCGGAAAGTACAGTAACGAAATTGTCTATTAACCCTTAAATTAATTTTAACTTTGATGTCTCAAATCAAAATGAAGATTGATTGATGGGTTAAATAAAATCGCACTAAGATATTTTGTATCCCTACAAAAAAAAAAAAAAAAACATTTAATAAAAGGGTAATTATGCTCTAAGAAGATAAATTAATAATGTTTAATACACTCAAAGCTTTCATATATATCAACCAAATATAATTAATACACATTAACTAAGGTCAATCATATACATTTTTATTTGCTTTTTAATTAAATATGTAAAAAAAAAATGCTACTTCATTAAATATTTATTAAGCTATGGCTTTATAGCATAAATTAGCTAAACCCTTAAATGAAAAAGGCCATAAAATAACGTAACATAGTGGTCTTATAACACCCGTCTCGAAATACAAGGACATTTTTTTTTTAAACATATCGGAAGCGCATGATTAATAGAAATCAGTAGATTGCATACATACATTTCAAATAGCAATCCACTTACATACAAACCTTTAAAACTAGATTATTCTAATCATTACACACATTAAGTTTAGGTGTTATAGAAATCCAAATATGTTGTTAAATCATTAACGTATTATCCATTTCATAGTGAGCTTGTCAAACATTCCATTCCATATGTACTCCTCTCCCACCCACATACAAAAGTAAACCTGCAAGAAGTAATGAGGGGTTAGCACGAAGCTAAGTGAATAGATCCCAAGCTATCAATATAACTCAGCTTAACACATGCCTATAACCAAGCAATGCACAAGCAACATAGAAGGATCGGTGGTCCTTGAGGTACCCTCATGCCGCGGATGGTTCCCCAAGTAACACTTAAAACCAACTAACGGCCAAATCAGAGGTTAAACCGATAGTTTAGTACTATTACTACACACGACGCAATTTCAGTGTCCAACACATGTACAAGGCACTATTGAAGTCTTAGTAATAGTACCCAAACCCAACACATTAGTTGACCCCCACCAAATCAAATAGTCCACAACTATCATAGCATGTAGGACGCCAATAATCAATCAAGGGTTAGCCATCATGGCAATATAATATTATGGCAATCATTGCAATAAACCAAGTTTACCCGTTGTAACCATGTTGTTACAACTAACTTAGACTGAAAGTCCAAGATCCACTCACCCTTGAAGATCACCGTCTCCACTCAATGGTCTAATATTATTGAGTCTTCACCATATCTAATAACACAATATAAATAATGAGTTAGTAATTAATTCATAACATATAACTCATTTAATGTAATAATTCCTAACTACAAATAATCACCAAGTTATAACAACTCTAACATAATCACAAGCTTCAATTTCAAGTTAATCATGTTAATTCCATCAATTACCCAAAACCCATTTTGATTACAACTTATATAACATGATTAATTCACTTATAGGTTAAATTAAGATTACTAACCATCTTATAAACACTTATTAACACTACCTTAACCAATTACATACTTTAATAACACTAGCTTAACACTTTGATTATAACATAATCAACTAAACCCTTAAACTTTATTAATGATCATATTATCACTTTCTTCATTTTTTATATTAGGGTTTACATTATAATCATCATTGAATCATCATCTAACAATAATATCATCACTACAACCTCTAATTTTTGGATTATAATCAATAACCCACCAAAATCATCAAGTTTCCTATAAAACTCATGAACCCTAAATCAAAACTACCACTTTTGGCTTGAATCATGTTACATACCATCATGTATGAGTTTAACTAACATTAATTTAACAACTTCAAGCCCTAATTTCGAATTTACACCTTTCAATTTACAAAAACCCCAAAATATCATTTCTAGGTTTATAAAAATTAGAGAAACAAAACTTACCAAGCAATTAGAAAGGTTGAAGGATGATTAATCTATGTGTTTGAAGCTTGGATTGGAGTGTAACAACCGGCAAATTAGGACTAGAATTAGTGCCTAATTCTTTGTTAATACATGTAATTAGTTCTGTGTTAGGCTAATTTATGTATCGGATTATATATTGGTAAATATATACAACTTTGCGATTTGACTTAAATCGTACGCAACTTAAATAGAATGAAATTCTATTCGATTAATACGGACGTTGGTGAGCAAATGTTTATAAACTAAAATAACGCAATTATGACCTAAATGTTATTTTATAATAACGAATAGTTATCTCGTATCACTCGATTAAAGTTACACTATTTAAAAACAAAAGTAATCAAACTTATTTAAACTAAATTGTATTTCGAACAGTTAAAGATTTAAAGAAATAATTTAAGTGAATTGTTTAACGACCCTCGTATTTTAAATGAATAAATAAACGTGTAAAAATAAATAATTTAACGTAAAACGACGGAGAAAACGAACACCGCACGGAGCCCAGCGCGTGGACTGAAAAATGGGGGCTTTCATTAAAACCCCCATCCACCTCCTTTCCTTTTCTCATTTATCACCAACTCACTCTCTCTCTTCTCCTCTTTTCTTTCTTTTCTCTCTCAAAAACCAAACAAACACTATCCACTTAAATCACCAAATAACACCACAAAACGAGCTCGGATAATCTCATCCATTTGGAAGAAAACGTTCACCGTCACCCGATCTACATTCCTATCTTTTCGGATTTTCAATCCGACACTTTGTAAGTTTCCGACAAATCCCGACATCTCTCGTTTTTGATCATTTTTACTAGTTTATGGTTTAAATAGGCTTAATATGTCCATTTTTGGGTTGGGTAAAAGATTTGGACCCAACGGAAACCGAGAAACTCGTTTTCGACTAAATTTCCGGCCATCAGACCGCAACGTCGCACCTGCCCAGGGGCCTCTGCGACGTCGCGACCTACGTCGCACAAAAATCTCAACGTCGCACTAGCGACGCAGCCCCTTACGTCACATTAATTTGCGGATGTCATACATGGCGACGTAGACTTTAACGTCGCAAACCGAACCAACGTCGCATTAGCGACGCCAACCCCTACGTCGCATTGATTTGCGAAGGTCGCATCATGCGACGTACATGCCCACGTCGCACCTTACGTCGCTTGCAACGTCGCATGCGACGTCGCACAAACCAGAACCTTGAAAACTCACATTTTTACTAAGTGTCGGAACCAAGATTTTACCACCTAATTTTACTCCAAATCCAGATTTCGGATAC
This sequence comes from Helichrysum umbraculigerum, assembly GCA_949592205.1. Classification (NCBI taxonomy): domain Eukaryota; kingdom Viridiplantae; phylum Streptophyta; class Magnoliopsida; order Asterales; family Asteraceae; genus Helichrysum; species Helichrysum umbraculigerum. The sequence goes on from CATIUR010000001.1 coordinate 389,068,906, forward strand.
GTTTTCACTAAAGCAATATTGTAGAAATAAAAATTTTTCAAGCTGACCTGGCAGCTCGACCCCAGCCAGGGGCTCTGCCCCTTGGACCCCGCCAGGGGCTGCCGCCCCTTGGACCCCGCTAACCAGGGGCGCTGCCCCCGGACCCCGTACTTAGATTCTGTAAGCACATTTCTCACCAAGTGTCAAACCTGTACAATTTCAAATACTTATACAATACGAATCATCGAACATAATAGAACATACTTTTCAAGTGCAATCACTCTAAATCGCGTTATAAGTGATAAAACTTTAATCATAACGAATCACCAACGGGCCGAACACTTTATTACAAACGATAACGAACCAATATAACACCCCTCATTTATACTAATTTAAATATAGTCAATCGGAAGCGTAAGTCCAAATAGATAGTGTTAAATTACATAGTTTTATCAACTAATAAAATTCAACCTTTTCAAAACACAATTTCTTCAACCGAGGTGTTATATAAAACATTTTAAAACATTATATTATACAAATCCATTATCAGAGTAATGCCTCGTGGTCAAACATTCCTTCAGCCCAACTTCTTGCACACCCATTATTCTAACCGAAACCTGCAAGAAGTGATAATGTGGGGGATTAGCATAACGCTAAGTGAGCAGATAACTAATCAACAGCCTAACTTAGCTCAACAACTTTGTGTACAACACTTAACACTAAACAAGCAAGTACACCATACAACAAATCAACAATACATCAGTTCAACTAATCAACAACACCATAATGAGGATCGGCGGCTCTAGGGATAACCATAAACCCGGGTGGCTCCCCAAGAACACTTATCCAACCTAACCGTATGGCCCTACGGACGAGACCGATAGCTAGTGATTATCTTCAACTAACACAGGAGGTGTGTTAAACTTTGGATAACCAACTAGCCCAACCAACAGTTCAACAACTCGTTGCCTCATTAACAACTGATGCCCGAAGGCCAACAACTGATGCCCGAAGGCCAATTAATTCAAGTGATCACGTAATCAACAAGTCACATATTCAACTAGGCAACATATCAACAGTATTATTACTATCAACATAATCATCAATGCAACTAATAAAGTAATAATACATTACTTGTTGTAACCAAACTTGTTACAACCAAGTTAAGCTGAGGATTAGAGATCCACTCACCGACCACCTCAGGCATCCACTCAGTATTCTAATATCACTGAGTCTTCTGCACATCTGAGAATACAGTAGAATGATACAAGTTAGTCACTTATCTCAAGATTTATACAACATTATTCCAATATTAACAACATAACTCAAACTCACTTAACAAGTTATAATCATAACATCACTCTTAATCTACTTCAATTATTACTAATCAACATGGTTAAACCATCACCAAGGTTATTAACCTCAAATATCACTAATTCATCAAAACTACAATTCTAATGAATACTTAACAATTAAATTCACACAATCATCTTTAATCATCAATTATGTGTTTTTAGCTATAACCAATGCTAATTTGATCATATAATCCATGATCATCATCAAATTCATCATTAACCTCAAGAACACATAATCATTTTCTTCAATCAAATGTTAGGCTTAGATTATAATCATGTATTAAACATAAATCAACAAGCCTCACATAACCACAAACTTTACTTCATGAATAATTAACTAAACCCATCACTATCTATATGATCATTCATCAATTTCTACATTTTCAAGGTAGGGTTTCACTTCTAATCATGAAATTAACATCCACTAACAATTATTAATGCATTTCAAGCTTAAATTCCAAATTACACATACTAATTCAATCAAATACTCAAAACCCACTTTCTAGGGTTACATAAAATTCAAGAAATAGTAATCAAAACATGTTTATGAAGATGATGGAATGATTAATACATGTTTTTAAAGCTTAACCAACATCAATTCCACCATTTGAAACCCTAATTTCGGATTAAAGACAAAAACACCAAAACCCCAAATTTCTAGATTTTAGAAAATGAAGAACACAAGATTATACCTTGATTAGATTGATTAAAGAGGCTTGAATTTGAGTTCTTGAGCTTCAATTCCATGTTAAGAGATGATTTGGGTGAATTGATTTAGGGTTCCTCATGTTTGTATGGATATATGATACGTATATGTGTGTATAAATGGGGATAAATATCAAATAAACAACCGACCTAATATCTTAGTAGTATACTAGAAGTGTTTACTTTCATTCCCCGTACTTTTCATTGTCTGGAACTTAAAAACCATTTGCGGGGAAACATTATTTTATTTTACCGTCAACTAAATAAAATTAAAACACTCAATAATTTATTAGTCACAATAAATTATTCGACTATTATCACTATTTATTTCAAATAATACAACACACCTAATTTCTGACACACTTAATAATAATTCACAGTCAGAAAATATTAAATACTACTAGACCCGAGGACTGGGTGTTACAAATCTCTCCCCCTTAAAGAGATTTCGTCCTCGAAATCTGATCACACTTAATCAACCTAGTGAAATAGAATCACACATTGGATTTCACTAATACCATACTTTTAATACAACTTATACATCACATGAACACAAAATGTATCTATATATCCACATATACTTATATAGGTATATATTATTTCATCAACCAACACACTACTAGTGTGTATTTCAACTGAATTCCTATAAACACACAAGTTGTGTTTTATACACCACTTAATTCAACTATCATCTAATACATATATCATACCACATTCACATATCCAAATGTAAATGTTTCTATTAATTTAATTGACCACTTACATGACCATTTATACTTAGTCATGCAAACAATTAAAACACATAATTAAAACACATGGATATGTGTTACATTTTAACTTTACAACTATAATATCCCCACTAACGACAACAACGACAACATCATCAATAAGTGGTACTGACTACTACAACATACACATTAACAACTAGCAACTTAGCTAACAACTATATATTTCTTTAGCTATCAACTTGCTGTGAATTTTCACTTTTGCAACCAGTTAATTACAACTTTACAACTTGTAATTATAAACACGACTAGGTTATATAAAACCCTTTACTTGACAGAAATCTACAATCATCTAACCATCAACAAGTAAAAAAAATCAGTAAGCAATAGGTAGAGGTCAATTATTTTATTGTTACAACCAGTTTCATATAATCAACTAGCACCCTTTCACAACAACTTGGATGCTAACTCAACACCTGTTAATACCAAACATCATCATTGGTATCTCAACAACACAAGGTGCTGAATTTAGACATCTATTCAACAATATTATTCATATTCAACTTACCTCTACTTTGCTTAAATTAACTTTTAACTCTTACTATTGACAATGCATCACACATATACATCAAATGTGCCATAGATATCACTTTAGCAACAACTACTTAGTAGTTTATTACTCTTTTATATTAGTCCATCATTGACTATTTATCAATTACAGGTCAACATATCTTATCTGTGATTTTAAAACCACTTAACTTTATATGGTACTTAGTAACCTCAACAACTCCATGTGAAATGGCATAATATAAATACGTTGGCCAGACGTCGTCATATTATGTCAGTCACACTTTATTCTCAGGCCACTTCATACCATTTATCTCCTAAGTAATTATCTTTACTCTCACATATTTCTCAATAGTAATTTCAACAATTTACACAATTATTAACATAGGCACAATGTCTAATACACATATAATCGAGTTTACATAAGCAACACAGACATTCAACACCTCTTTTTATTATATCATTAACCCAAGTGTAATGTCTAACACTATTATTACAATCAATTTCTTTATTACCTGATTCAAGGTCGTTTACTAAATACATCACTTAACATTAATAGTACATCTGGTACTAAACACTTCATCCATATTACGTGTAATATTCAACATGTTCTCTCTAATCTTTACCTCTTTAGTTGTATCATAAATAAACATATCATATCAAACATACACATTATAACTCTATTGACAAATATCAAATAAGTATAAACTCATACACTTCTTTTCAAACTCTAAGAATACTTATTTTAACCATTTCCAATATTTTAGATGAATCATTTACTTTATCCTATTTCACTTAGTCCATTTAACTCAAGAACTTAAATCACCACCAACAACAGTTGGCCACTATTTGACAATACGACGAATACACAGCTTGAGAATAACTCATACTCAATAAAACTTAAGGACCTCTTAAAACAAGTTATAACGTCATATATAGTCATAGGAATGATCCCAGGGCTCAAAGAAACAAAAGCCCAATACAAAACGTAAGCTAAAAGTTCAAAATGAGGTCCGAAAAACAATAAAACGCGATTTTCGAGCCCTAAACGACCCAGAAGTGCCGAAAACTGACAGGGCTCATAGCGAAGCTATGAGCTTTGACCGTTGAGCCGTTTCCAAGTGACCCTGTAAATTTCGTCTTAATCGGACACCGAAATTTTCAAAAATTTTCTACTTCAAGTCTTACGTCGAACGTCGCAAGAATTTTTTTTTTTTTTTTTTTTTTTTTTTTTTTTTTTTTTTTTTTACTAACTAACGCGATCCGGAAAAACGGGTCAGGATCGCGTTCCTCAGTGAAAAATGTTCTGTAACCAAATTAAGCATACAAACGCGATCCGGAGAAATTAGCGGGATCGCGTTCCCAAGAGAAAACGCATCTTAACCCGAAATACACACACAAACGCGATCCTGGAAAAGGGCTGGGATCGCGTTCCCAAGCATAAAAAAATTCTGTGACCAAATAACACATACGAACGCGATCCAGAAAGATTGTTGGGATCGCGTTCCCAAGTAGAAATATGAGTTTCAGTAAAATTCAAATTTTTAGCCAATTTCAATCGCGCATAACTTTTTACTCGTTTAGAGTTAGACTCTAAAATTTTGCAGGCACGTCCACTATGCCAAAATGAAACTTTCCCTTTTTACACTTTTCCAATTTACACGTTTTACGATAAAACGGACGTATGACTCATTTTTTGACCATTTTCGACCATTTTGGTTGACGCGCCATATTCCAAATGGCTTGGTTTCAGACTTCCACCTTTTACCAACATGTTTCTATATATATTTAGGACGTGTGGGCATATTCATCACTTTCATATACTCATTATATCATGTTTTAACTAGTCGACCCGTTTAGGGGTCCAATTGGTCACCTTTACCAAAATCTACTAGTTTAACTACTTCAACACTTTCAACACACATTCCTACTATATGTAGGACTTAAAATCACTGTTACATTGGTCATAACCAAACCAATACTCATTTTAACTATTTAACCATCCAGTGACCCATTTGGGCACTTTAACAACCCATTTGAGTTTCAACCTATATGTGTACAAATTTTAACACCCATTTTACACTTCTTTGACTTTACCAAGTCAAACAACTTTACTTCCACCATCGGTGTCACATTGTAACCTCGAAACACCAAATTCACATAAAATCATCAAATTTAGACCAATCACAACAAGTTTTCCAATTTCATGATCACTTTGACTTCATTATTTTACCACTTTTAGTATATAGATCATAATTCAATAACAATCATGATCATTATTAAACACATAAACATCTTACCATATTCATCACTTTATAGTATATATATTACCAAATTCGACTCTACTAATCTCAACTTTGACTTTTCCAAGTCAACGACACACATTCCAATTAATGGACACCTTCTTATTTTAAACATCTATACAACTCCATATTACTTCAATTGATATATTCCAACATCTCATTTCACTACATGGAGTCATTTCAACTTTGCTAATCATATTACTTCCAAAATTATTATTTCACATAACAATTCATACAACCGACTTCATATTTTAATTTCATATTGTAGACACCATTAAATCCACATAATACTACTATTACACCTTCATATGATGTTAAACATCTTATTTAATATCTCATCATCAGATTTACAAGCAACTATTATCAAGGACTCATCACTAAGGAATCATAGCAGTTTGACTCAACTTACTTCACTACTAATCATAACATAGCAAAGTAAACAATTCAAACTTATTTAAATTCATCGAATTTATCGAGAATTACCTGGCATATCTAGGCCCACGAGTATTGAGGAATCAATGAGAATACCTATTGGTTCCTCATATTCCTCCGTCTCTGCAACCAAAACAACACTTTTGCAACTTTTTATAGGTTAGTACACATTCAATAACAACTTTCTCATGCAAGTACTAATCCCGCACTCCCAGGAATGTTTGACTTGACACTACCATAGATTTGGGATTGAACACATTGCAATGTCCAATTCGCCCAAACCTATGCTCTGATACCAACTTATAACACCCCTCATTTATACTAATTTAAATATAGTCAATCGGAAGCGTAAGTCCAAATAGATAGTGTTAAATTACATAGTTTTATCAACTAATAAAATTCAACCTTTTCAAAACACAATTTCTTCAACCGAAGTGTTATATAAAACATTTTAAAACATTATATTATACAAATCCATTATCAGAGTAATGCCTCGTGGTCAAACATTCCTTCAGCCCAACTTCTTGCGCACCCATTATTCTAACCGAAACCTGCAAGAAGTGATAATGTGGGGGATTAGCATAACGCTAAGTGAGCAGATAACTAATCAACAGCCTAACTTAGCTCAACAACTTTGTGTACAACACTTAACACTAAACAAGCAAGTACACCATACAACAAATCAACAATACATCAGTTCAACTAATCAACAACACCATAATGAGGATCGGCGGCTCTAGGGATAACCATAAACCCGGGTGGCTCCCCAAGAACACTTATCCAACCTAACCGTATGGCCCTACGGACGAGACCGATAGCTAGTGATTATCTTCAACTAACACAGGAGGTGTGTTAAACTTTGGATAACCAACTAGCCCAACCAACAGTTCAACAACTCGTTGCCTCATTAACAACTGATGCCCGAAGGCCAACAACTGATGCCCGAAGGCCAATTAATTCAAGTGATCACGTAATCAACAAGTCACATATTCAACTAGGCAACATATCAACAGTATTATTACTATCAACATAATCATCAATGCAACTAATAAAGTAATAATACATTACTTGTTGTAACCAAACTTGTTACAACCAAGTTAAGCTGAGGATTAGAGATCCACTCACCGACCACCTCAGGCATCCACTCAGTATTCTAATATCACTGAGTCTTCTGCACATCTGAGAATACAGTAGAATGATACAAGTTAGTCACTTATCTCAAGATTTATACAACATTATTCCAATATTAACAACATAACTCAAACTCACTTAACAAGTTATAATCATAACATCACTCTTAATCTACTTCAATTATTACTAATCAACATGGTTAAACCATCACCAAGGTTATTAACCTCAAATATCACTAATTCATCAAAACTACAATTCTAATGAATACTTAACAATTAAATTCACACAATCATCTTTAATCATCAATTATGTGTTTTTAGCTATAACCAATGCTAATTTGATCATATAATCCATGATCATCATCAAATTCATCATTAACCTCAAGAACACATAATCATTTTCTTCAATCAAATGTTAGGCTTAGATTATAATCATGTATTAAACATAAATCAACAAGCCTCACATAACCACAAACTTTACTTCATGAATAATTAACTAAACCCATCACTATCTATATGATCATTCATCAATTTCTACATTTTCAAGGTAGGGTTTCACTTCTAATCATGAAATTAACATCCACTAACAATTATTAATGCATTTCAAGCTTAAATTCCAAATTACACATACTAATTCAATCAAATACTCAAAACCCACTTTCTAGGGTTACATAAAATTCAAGAAATAGTAATCAAAACATGTTTATGAAGATGATGGAATGATTAATACATGTTTTTAAAGCTTAACCAACATCAATTCCACCATTTGAAACCCTAATTTCGGATTAAAGACAAAAACACCAAAACCCCAAATTTCTAGATTTTAGAAAATGAAGAACACAAGATTATACCTTGATTAGATTGATTAAAGAGGCTTGAATTTGAGTTCTTGAGCTTCAATTCCATGTTAAGAGATGATTTGGGTGAATTGATTTAGGGTTCCTCATGTTTGTATGGATATATGATACGTATATGTGTGTATAAATGGGGATAAATATCAAATAAACAACCGACCTAATATCTTAGTAGTATACTAGAAGTGTTTACTTTCATTCCCCGTACTTTTCATTGTCTGGAACTTAAAAACCATTTGCGGGGAAACATTATTTTATTTTACCGTCAACTAAATAAAATTAAAACACTCAATAATTTATTAGTCACAATAAATTATTCGACTATTATCACTATTTATTTCAAATAATACAACACACCTAATTTCTGACACACTTAATAATAATTCACAGTCAGAAAATATTAAATACTACTAGACCCGAGGACTGGGTGTTACAACCAACATTTGGACAACGGGTTATATGGACAACTAGCCTAGATGGTCTTGCGAGACACCTACTTACTTAACCTTACATGTTTAGGCATTTAAAGGTTACGGGTTCGGAGAACCTACACGCTTCTTACAGTTTTCAACTGCTTACTACTAGACTCAGGTGAGTCTTACGGCCTCACTTTTACTGTTTTATCTTATTGGGGGAGATACATGCTACTTATTTTTCCTGAACACAAGTACTAAACTGATTTCTATACCAAACGGAATTGCATGAGTTATTCACTACTTACAGAAGTCTCTCCATCATATATCGTTAGTTATGGACTTAAGCGCGAACAGTAGTTAATGGATCCATTAGGGAAATGACCCTCCCTGCCCGGGGTAGTAGCGCTACCACGTACTGATTTACACGTAGAAACGGGTGACTATTATTTCGTTACTTATGCTTGCTCAATTACGAGCATGTCACGGGAGCAATTGATTATTTATGGGTTAAGCTTCGATTATGAGCCTCATGGCAACGGTATAACTTAATTACTTTACTTTTGCTGGATTTGCAAATACTTGATATACGCCTACGGGCACTACTGATGAAATCTTGTGTTCAAACTGATTATTTACTGATAAACCTGTGAGATTCACCAACCTTTTGGTTGACCCTTTTTAGCGTGTATTCTCAGGTACACTTACGGAGTAGGATCACTCCAGGATTACTAGCTAGAGTCGCATGATTTCCAAACTGCATTTAACGGAGATTCTTTGGCATTATCTTTTGTAATCATGGTTATGTAATAGAATCTCCCGCCACATACGCGGACTCTAGGCTTGCATATTTTTGTAAAGAAAACTATATGTTTTCAAACAATTAAATTATGAAATGTAATTATTTTATAAAACGTCTCATTTAGAGGTCGTTTGCTGTATATCTTGTGCTTTGTATATTGATTAGTAACACCCAAAGTATGCTTCCGCAAATCATTAAATTTGGGGGTGTTACATGGAGCTTGAGAGCTTTGATTTGAAGAGAGGAGGTGAATCAATCTAGGGTTTCATTTGTAAGAGTTTTATCAAGAGAGGAAACAATTGGGGAAGAAAATAAGTCGATCCCACCCCATAAAAACCGACTTATCCTTTTAATTCACAGTGTAAATTACACCCCTCTTTGACCTATTGTCTGGAACCCCACTTTCAGACGCGAGAACTTTATTTTATTTTACCGTCACCTAGATTTATTTAAAACAAACAATATTTTACTTGTCACAATATTTCCTGAGGCTTATTGACCTATAAATTTTACAATCAAACACATATTACAATTTTAAATTGCATTAAAATTTACAGGAAATACCTATTACTTCTAGGCCCAATTTGAGGATGTTATCAAGTTAGAATAATATACCCCCGTGATTAGTTATAAATGTAAATGACACTCAAATTCAATTTTAAAGAGTATCCACATGATGTATAATAATAATAATAATAATAATATAAAATAGCTTACACATGTGTTGTCTTCTTAATTTTAGGAAAATGATAACGACGGTCAGTCAAAAAGGCTGTTAATAAGATACATCAAATCAAATGCAACTATTAAAACTGGAAATTTCTTATAACTTATTCAAAACTATATATAATTTACACGATGTTTGCATTTAATTCATGAAAACTTTTCTTTCATTTGTAATATATTAGATAAGATATTTGATTGGAAAAGAAACTTTAACTTTAATAAATCTCCGTAAAATATATTATTGAAAATTTACGTGTAAAGGATATAAAAAATGTCATAAAATGAAAAATGCTATTACCAAAAGAAAAAGGTATAAATTCACAAATTATCTAATCTATAATCTGATCTGGATATGTAAACTATATAATCAGAATGGATGGATATTTTTGGTGCTCCTAAATATGCCAAGATAGAAATCAAAAGGAAATGTACTCGTGGCCTCATGAGCAAACAAGTTAGTCAACAATGATCCCCCCTTTCAGGCATAAAGATTAAGAACATTTCTTAACAAACTATAAGCTCACAATTAGGACTCTGCATTTTATGGGAATGAACCGAAAATAATCGAGGATCGAGGAGGAACCCGACCGTAACCGAAATACTCGAGGATATATGGTACGGTCCATGGTCCATAGTTTTTTAGATATTTGGAACTCGGTCCGGTCTTGGACCAAACCCGAGAAAAACGGGAAATGGACCGAACCGAATATCCGTATACATTCATTAGATATAGCATATAATTTCATATAACATCCTTATGTATCGTCAAAAAATAACCGCTCATCCAAATACATTGTTACCTATGTGAAACTCGGTTGGCTATTAAAATCATGTGTATATATGTTTATACACTTTCATGGTTTCATATTCTGTTCCCTTATAAATTTTATATCTAAATTATATAATGGTCAACATAACCATCATCAAGGTGGTCTATTGGTTGACATCCTGATACACGATTATAAGAGGTCGTGGGTTCAAACCTCTATAGCAGTGTATCTTGGAGGGGCTATTAAAAGCGTTGGATTGTTTATTTAACTATGGTGGTCTATTATTTATATTATTTAAACCTTTATACTTGGATTTGTTTATGCACTTACTCCAAAACATATAGCTCATTTATTTAATCATTATTTTTCAAGCTTCAACCCTAAGAGTACCATTAATTTAAACTGTCTCACAACTGAAAAAATGAGATGTGAAAATGCTTTTGTAGCTTTTTACCCTTGAACCTCATTCACAAATTACAATCACACACATAATATATGGCTTTAAAGGTAGGCCCCAAAAAGGACTCAAATACATGAATCTAACCAATAATTCTCATGTAAACTGTAATTAAATATTTCTCACGTCAACGGTTACTAAACATCGGCTAGACACAAAATGACAATGAAATCACGCATAACCAATTGGGTCGGTCTTTTGGACCGAACCCAGTAGGACCATTTTAAAACCGAACCAAACCGATGACATATGATCCGGTCCTCAGTCCAAGAATCTGCTACAAATCGGATATCAGGACTGAACCGAACCAAAAAAGTTTGGTCCGGCCGGACCATGCACACCCCTACTTGCAATATGTTACATGTAAACCGATACATTTGCTTGTATTCTAGCAACTACTCATGTTGTTTTGCAACAATTTATGTACATCGATAACTTCGAATGTAAAAGAGTTATGATGTCTATATATACTTGTATAAAAAAGAAAGCTCAGTCAACATCCTTAACCTCAGCTTCAACATCAATAACAGCTCTAGATGAAGCCTTCCCTGCAGAAAGCATGCCACTATATTAAGTATAACACATACATGATAAAACTCGTATTATCAAATACGGAGTACTACTTTGGTAAATGAGCGTTTAGTACTGCAAATTGGTGTACCTTTCTTCGTTTGAGAGAACAAGTCATTGAACGATCCTTCAAATGTTGTTGATTCCTTTGAGGATCTCGCAGGGTCCCTTACAAACTCATCACCCACCACTGAAATCAAATAGAGATATTCAGTTATTACAGATGATCCCACAAAGATTTTGTCATGAAAATTGATTCAATAGTTTGTAAACTGTCATGTAAAAGAATCTCGAACCAATCATACCAATCAAATCAGATACTCATATCCTGGTTATTTGGATGTGAGTAGTTTGAACAAGTATGATTATGGAACGATGACATGATTTATGGATTATAAACGAGGGATTTGGGGAACTGCATTAGTCAAAGTCACACACTTCTATAAAACTACATGTCAAGTCAAACATTGCACTTTCTGTGTAGTCAACCACCCTAATACGAAAGTTTACTCAAGGATACGAAAAGGTAAGCATGATCATATCGAGCAAACAAGTACAACGCTCAAGACTTTTACCTGAAAAGGGTTGATTACAATAGGGACACAGTTGTGGCTCATCATTTAACATAGATCTGCAGCAAACAATATAAGGACCAAGCTATTACAACATTCCGTACTAGCTTTAGACATATAAAGCATAATAATCGAATCAAGTTTCTTACTTAAAAACCTCGAATTGACTTTGACAATTACGGCACTGCACAAAAACCAAAAGATAGCTCAGATGTGATTTAACTTTCATAACAAACAAGTACTAACAGAATTTCCGATAGAAGTTTAAGTATCGTCCAATCATATAAGGCTTAATAAGCATTAGGCATCACAAAGTATCTTGCTAAAGATTCATTCTGCATTAATCTTACTTGGATTTCGACCATATCTCGCATTGCCCACCAAATAAGAGCTCCCAAACCCACAACTGGAACAATCACCACGAAAAGCTGCCATAAAAATACAAAAGAAACTTGGAACAAATCCGGAAATTTGCTAAATCGGGCACTTTTGAACATCATTTAAGCATGAAGTTACAACACTACTACTTCGTAATCAAAGTTAACATTCGCCAAACCTAAGATAACCAGCAACACTTATGTGTCCATACGCCAATTCCCAACGACAATATGTGGCATATCCAAAGTTTACATAAATTATGTTTTTGTATAGTTTCACGAATATCAATGTTCGTCCATAACCAATGTTTTGAAGTAAATAAAGTGACGTACATACCCAAATTGAGACAATTGTATCAAGTATCCAACCAAGTTGACCGGTCAAAGTTAGATAAGTCAACCCAACAGCCAAAGCAACATTCCCCAACATCTTAGCTGTACCGCCGTCATCTTTCCCGCCTCCACCGCCGCCGCCGCCGTTGAATTTAAGATTATTTAATCTTACAAGAACCACCCTTTTCTTCTTGTCAGATAATAATCTATGACCAGATTCAAAACCCAATCTAAAACTACGTTGATTGTAACAGCAAACGTAAAAATTCGTGGGCTTTTTGAAATTTGTGGAGTAAGTGTATGAGTTTGTTTTTGGGGTTGTGATATTTGTGAAAACTTGTGGGATAATTGTTGACATCATCATCATGATGAACATGAAAATGGGTTTATATATAATTTTGGTGAGAATTCATGGTTTATTGAAGAAAGAATTTGTAGGGGATAACCTTGTAAAACTAATTATCTTGTTTGTGTTCTTTATTTATTTATTTTCATTTACAAAAAGGTGTTCTTTTTCACATGTGGAGTGTTCGTTTGGTTGAGTTTGGTATGTTCATTCTTACCATTGGTTTCTGTTATTTTTTTTTTACTCCAATTAAATCATTTCATTCGTTTGTCCTTGATGGTATGCCTTGAAAGAATATGAACGATTCTTGTTTATGTTAGTTCCTTTAATTAAAAACCGAACGAACCAAAATGGACTTCCCGCTGAACAGTTAACAAATTGTTCGCTAAATTGTAGTGCCGATTGCTGAGCAACAAAGCTTATACCGTATATGTTTATTCATTTTTGTGCTATTGTTTGTTGGTTTTTGAACAAAAATGGAACATGTACCATATACTAGTAAAATTTGAAACTAGTTGTATGTAGCATATACTATCGATATACGCACTGAGTTTAATTACACATATTAGATTGTTTAAGGAACTACCATAAGGCACTCTTCATTCAACATCTATTATACTTTCATAGGTTATCCAAATACAAGCCCTTCAAGAAGGAATCAATCCTTATTATAATTTTTTAACACACCAGTCTCGGATTAATCATACCCAAAAATCGAATCTTGTTCAGCAATTCTTTTTCCCCGAGTATTGACGCAAATTCTCAATTACTCTTTCTTCTTTTCTTTCACATCAGCCACCATGTATGGTGCAGCAGTGTACGCATACATCTGAAAGATGGCGAAAAACACCATCTCCACAATCACTAATGCATTTTGCAGCGCTTGTTGGATATGTGACACATCAAGCCAAAAATGATCAGATTTAATTATGCCCACTGCCACAAGACCACTAAGTACAAGTCCCTGGAAATAATCATACAGAAGGATTCAAGAGTAAATACAAATGTAGCTATCGAGCATCACAAACAAGATCTATTACATAAGATGAGAACTGTACCTGCCAAAAGCAGAAGAAGACAATCCCCTTGACGGTTAAGAATTTGGCAAGAGGCTTATGTGGTGCTAATTCTTTAGCAAAAACATGATAGAAAACAACAAGAGCGTATAATGCCAATGAAACAGATACATTCAAGATCAGAGTGATTGTCCAGCTAAGCCAATCAGGATATATGTCAAGCAGTTGAAGAACTATCATCAAGACGGAGCACACAGGGCGAATCACTACAAATTGCCATGTCCAGTACTTAAGGAGCTTGAGGTTCTGATGGTTTAAACGAACTGAATGAGGCTGCATTCAATCATTATACATGTCAGTACTATTATTGTTGGTAATTTTGCGTAAACTATGCACATATCACTTATTGATGCTGAATATGATATCTTTGTTTCCTTTCATGACCAACATGAATAAAGCTTGTATGAAATTGCACATAATGCAGCTTAGTGATGCATCTGCTAGGAAATTGATATGGAACAAATCGGACATCATAGTCATCATGACATTGATGTAACAACTGGTTTATGTTTTTTGGAACAACTTGATTACTGGAACATGGCAAAAGCGTAGAATAAGTGTGCATGAGCTTTGATGTGGGAGGAGTTATGGAGTCTATGACCAACAAGAACTAGAAGTGGCAAACTGGGCGGGTTAATTAATGGGCCATATTAAGTATCTTTTAGAATAGGTGAAAAAGGGTATCTTTTAGAACAAATGGGTAAGTGGGTATCTGTTATAAAGGTTGAGTATGGGTATCTCTTAGAATGGGTCAAAATGTGTATCTTTTAGAATGGGTCAAAACAGGTCAGGCACTGCAAACACGAATTTGTCTTTTCCTTCCTTGAACTTTACATATATTTAGGGTTTTACATATGGCAGAAGAAACAATATTACCATATAACAATGATTGAAAATTAGACGTGAAACGATTTAGAAGGTTTTATGCAAAACTAAATACAGCTTGGGTGCATTTCGACCCGCTAAACTCGTATCCATTTCAATCAATTTTTAAATTTTTTTTTTTCACCCTTTGGAGACAAATGATAGCCCAACTTGACTCATTTACCCGTAAATGAGTTACAAATTGCAACCTTTATGAAAATCACACGGAGATGTCTCGAAGGTCATATGTTTGTGCATAAAGGTTTTGCCATTTTTATCAATCATCCCAAATCCAATCATGAAGGCTCCAAATTCGAATTTCCCCAAAACTTAAGATATATTTGCAAATTTTCTTTTAATTAGTGTTCAAGCTAAATTGTGCGAGATCAAGAATTTGTCTCTCTGATGGTATGTAAGGCTTAGTTTTTAATTTTGAAATTTAGCCGAACATGCTAAAATTAATGGCGTCCTGTATAAAAGACCCGTAATATGCTTAGAAAATCATTATGGAAATATGAAATATAGCAATTATCTCTAAAGCATTTGTTCATCCAAGTGTCTGCAACATGGTTTCGTTCTATGTCAACAATAAAATAAAAAAGCACAGAAGCAATTGACTTTACTTGGAAGAGGGTCATAGGAAACGAGTGGTGAATTTCTCTTCCTTTGATCTCATCGGGGACTATGTTCTTACTTATCGATATATTCAAATAAGTGTATAACAAAGCCAAGAACTTGGCCATCACCTGCATCCGACAAACAATATTTGATTAAATTCTTGAAAAATAAAATGCATCATCCATGCCCAACATTTATTAGACAAGTTTTTGATTCTCACCAGACCCTCGTAGCATTCTTTGATCGAATCCAACAACATGAAAAATGTCTCACTACCACGAATATCAAGCAATCCAACATATGAGTCAATAGCATAAATTGGTGCCATACAAATAATGACTAAAATGGCCTTTTGTTCTTTGGGTCTCTTCCAATTATTAACATGATCATTAAACAACTTCAATGACAATATGACAGTTATCGCTACAAGCGTTCCAGAACCGATCAGAATCTCCTCTTTACGAGTCATCACTACAGTAGCTCTTCAATGCTCAAACCTGCATACAGAATTAGCACTTAATTTAGTTTCAAAAAGGTGACCCTAATTTTTGTTATACTTGACTTTTTTAAAAACTTGATGTACTAATTGGCAGTGATTTGGTAATATAAATTCAAAATTTTCAAGAAATTTCAGTCTATTAATGGCTATGGAATAGGATACTATGTTACTTAACATAGTAAGTTGAATACAGTTGACTACACAAACAAATATAAATAAATAAAAATACAAACCAGACAGATTGAAACAAGCGAATCAAGAAAGTAACCAAAGGCAAACTGTAACATAAGTTCTTGATCTTTTATTAAAGAAAAGAAAAGTTATGAAATTTAGGTAAATCAAGGGGGTACCTTGAAGGGGGTGGAGATCAATTCAAGGATGATTGATTGAAAAAGTAATCAGTGTGGTGCCAGCTTCATTTGTTTCTTCTGCCACGAATTTATCGAGGGTAGGTGGGTGAAGTAGATGAAAATCAGTAATACAAGAAAGATTATTTTATTTATTATATAGAATAAAAATATATGGAATTTTGGGCCACGAGGAAACATAAGAGTGACTTTTACTACGTGGATCATACATACGACATCGGATGATAACCAGCGCAGATCTCGATATCGGATCTATATATCCATTCTCCTCATCCTTCAATAATTAACTTGGGATTAGTAGTACGTTAAGGAGTTCATGATTGGGTCCCATTTTCGCATAAAGTTGCATTTTGAGTTTGGTTTTTAGGATTTACACGGAGCTAGGAAATTTGGATGGAGGGGGCGGAAATTTTTTTTTCTTATTTCTTCTAGTCTCATGGGGGCGAAAGATTTAAAATGTCATTGATACCTTAAAAAATTTCTTTTTTTACGTAATTTATAATATCTTGTGAGGGCGGCTGCCCCCGCTCTGTCTCCGCCCCTGCATGCAAGTAACGCTAAACATTATATAGGACTAAATAACTAAATTTAGATTTAATCATGTAATTTCTGAAATGTATATTCTACTAATTATCCCGCCTTATATTCACCAATCATTTTATGACGTACATCAATTAATCTTTATCGTTAGGCCTAATTTTAAGAGCACAATATTAGGCAGATCAAGCATCTTCATTTACAAATACTTTATTTTATTATTTTTTTAACCAAGAAATAGTTTAATTTTGATTATTCTATTTTGGACTTTTGGTTGAGTCAGTTTGACTCATCTCAACTAAATTTGATTTGGATTCATCTGATTTAAGGCTAAAAATTTGGACTTACACCAACACACACTATTTGTTCAATTTTCTTGAGAATTAGAGTTTCGACCAAAACAACCTAATTTTACATTTTTTATATTTATAAATAATTCGATTAGCTTGTAGACCTGTAGGTAGACATTCTAATTCTAATATATACAAGAGTGTGAGACATTTTATTATAAACCCGACAAATTTGATCATACTCTACACCCTATTATATAAGCCTTGCTTTGCTCTAACCCACATTCTATGGAAGTCTTAGGAACATAATCCGGAAGGGGGGAAATGACAAGGTTGCATTATGTTGGTGTAAATAAGAGTTCATTTACCTGTATTTAAAAAAGTTAGTGCTGAAAATGTAAATAATTTTATTTCAGAGTTAACGTGACCTGTGTAATACTAACATCAGATGTTATCCCCATCTGAAGAATACAATTACAGGTATGAGAAGAATATGTTTCCCACTGCTAGTCTACTATACGCAAACCATCCAAATATTCAAATGAATTTGATTATAAAGAAAATTATAATCGTGCTTTTTGACCAAGCTTAAACCTGCCTTAAGAAGGCTCATCAGCCTGATCTCTATCCTATATAATGTTTGATGGAATCGAGAAACTCAACCACCAAAGGTCATATACCAATAAGCAACTTGCTAAAGAAATGTCTGTGTACTCTTGGTCTTCATCTTTTTGTGTATAACCTTTATCATTCTTTACGTGACCTTTATATCAATTCTACAAAGAATTTAACACCTCACCCAGAACTAGTCCCCACTGCGTCCAATGAGTGCCACCCTATATTCAGAAATTTCATGAAAATGAACACTTTTACCTTATCTGTAGAAGCTAGGTTGTTTAAAAGTAGCTTTCATATTAGATGTTGCAATTTCGACCCATTTACTTACAATGGATTGATTCAGGTTATGTTCTATATGTAATATGTCAAACAGAATATTATAAAATAGCTTAAAAGAAACAGGCAAGATGTGTCAAAAGTTGCCCAAACTGTACTTTTTATGCATCAAAACATCCCAAATCATTTTTTATACGAACTATCTCAATAAACTCAAATTACAAAAAAAAAATATTTAAGGTCCACACAACCCGACCCATTATGATTCACCAAAAAAGTACCCACAGGCCATTTCCACTTGAATCCGTTTTTCCTATTACCCACCCGCCCTTTTTACCTCTAATAAAGATAGGTAACCCATCTATATTTACAATTTCTAGACTTTTTAGTAATGGATAACATGACGAGTGAAGTGAGAACCTGACAGAAGACAGTGAAAGGCTCCCTTAACGGTCCATCACATGAGAGCTCACTAGTGCTGCCATCTATGAACGTCCCATCAGCAAAGATCACCTCTGATGCATAGCCAGCCGTTAATCCTGCAATTGGCTTAGTATAAGAGCTTACGGGAGAGCTTCTTTGAACAGCCTCACAGAAAGCAAGTAGCTTTTCACGGCTTCCAAGTTGTACAGCCTGAAAATCCATACCAAATTAGTCAATTTCTCCTTACAAAAAATACAGCAGTCACCTTTTTGTGGATGTGATAAATGATACGATCTACATAGCAAACCTGTACTATGTCATGACGTGGCACTCGAGGAAGCGGCTGCACTCGGTAACCTTTTGTGGACATAACTTCAGCAATCAATAAGCCACCCTTGTAACAAAGAAACAACAGATTCATTAATGCCTTAGAAAGAAAATTAAAAATAAGAGGGTGGGGTGTTTGGTTTTATATTAAAATACCTTTATTGCTTCCCCAACCATTTGAGGTGAGAGGTACAACCCTTGAAAAAATGTCCGCATAATGTCACCAGGAGTCGAACCACAATCAACCCCAAGACCCGGGGCAGAGAGACGAGCTGCTGCAGCCTTTACCCATTTTTCTTTCCCTGCAACGTACCCACCACATGGTGCAATTGTTCCACCAGGATTTTTAATTAAACTTCCTGCAATAAGATCTGCCCCCTGTTTATCTGTTATCACAACTATCTGATTTGTTTCCAAGAAACAAAATAAAAGGTTAACGTACCACCATCGGAGGTTCAAGGGCTTCTGTAAATTCACCATAGCAATTATCCACCATAACCATACAATTTGGATTTTGTGTCTGCATTAACATTATTTTGTCACAAAACACGTGGTAAAAGTATAACGAAAAATAACAGTATAAGAGGAAATCACAGACCTTGATAATGTGTATAGCCCTTGATATTTCATTGACACTTAAACTTTTACGCCAAGAATAGCCACACGATCTTTGAATAAGGGCACATTTCGTTTGAGGTTTTAAAGCAACTTCAAGAGCATCCCAATCAAGCCCCCCATCATCTGCAAGCTGAAACAAGGAATGCATCAGAATTAACAGTTAAATGACGATTAAGGTAGATGATGGGTAGGTAAAGGCTGAAGACGTGGTTGGGCCAAAATTTGTAGTTTTTTTGGTACCAGTCAAAACGGGTTAGGTTGCGTTGACCTGATACACATTTGTCCAGAAAGCATCTTTTTTTTTCTTTCTTAGAAGTGATCATTTAGCCAAATATGACTACGATTTTTATAGTATATTAATAATGTTCTATTTCCTTTTAATAAAATGATCTATGCAATAATTATGCCCTATGGGCAACTTCCAACCCATTTGGCATATTTTTAATAACGGTTAACTTCCTTTAATTAGCTTGACCAATCAGCGATAGATAAAATAGCCCGAATCGACCCGTTCATAAGTAAACACACCGAAACCAAGCTAAGGAACAACTTACAGCAACTTCTCGATACATGATTCCAAAATCTTTGAGGGAACCTAATCCATTCCCATCTCTTATTCCTATAACTTCCTCCAGAGTATCATAAGGAGCACCAGCAACTGCCAACAGCTGGAAACCGAATCAATCAATACAAAACGCATAATGAGAAAATGCACAAAAAGATAGACCCCTATGACGACTAAAAGTAAGAAAATGAAGTGTTACCTCATCACCTGGCCTCAAGAAAGCGAAAAGCGCACAGGTAATAGCATGAGTTCCTGAAAAAAACTGAATTGAAGCATATTAAATCAACTTGGCATGTACAAACAATGGTAGGAAAAACACATGACTTAATATTGATAAGCTTGGTGAACCTGTGACCGGACGATTGCAGATTCAGCACCAAAAATTTCTGCAAAAGCTTGGTCAAGGGCTTCACGTCCGCCAGCTTCTTCATGGCCATAGCCAGTGCAACCACCAAAGTGCTAAATCAATAAAACAACGAAAATATTTTAAGAAGCCCGTTGCAATTTAGTGATATTTGGGCAAAAAACTATGGTTTGAAGATAATTAAGTCATACATGAGATCCGACCCGTGCACTCTGAAATGCTTTAAGAACTCTAGATGTATTACGTGCCACAAGATTATCAACCGCCCTGAATTCTGGATACAATGTATCAACTGCACTTTCAACCTGAATTGCCCAAATTTACAACATATATGTATTTAAGTCAGTTGAAAATAAATAATGTATGAAAATGTGTAATATATTTACACATTTTGATACATATAATTCTTAACAAAGTTATACATTTTAACACATATTTAAACAGTATTACCAATTACACATATGCTATTGAATAACTAAAATGCACGAGTAATAATTACAGTCAGCCATGAAATTTAACTGTTGTAACAATAATTCATACTTTCATACTACTACATAATTTCAGCTTTACGATTAAGATATTAAATTAGCAAAATTTAAATATAGAAAGACGAACCGAACCGAACCTCTGGAACGAACAAAGGGGTAAAATGTTGTTGCTGCTGGTGATTAGTCGGTATGGAGATTTGAGAGCTTGACTGTAAGGAAACCGATGATGTTGTTGTTCCGTTTGATGAATTATTGATCAGTCTGAAGTTGTTTGGGGGCGTACGGAAGTAGGATAATATCGCCGCCATATTTCTTCACAATTGGTTTTATGCTTTCCTTTCCTTTTTATCGTCCCCAGAAACCAATAATATTTTATCACAAATATTAATGTAAAAAAGGTCCCTTTTCTTTAAACAAAAAAGTGAAAAACAAGTTATGAGTTTTTAATTAGGATTATATTATGGTCTTATGGATGAAATATGGAGTATAATATAATTTCTTTTATTATAAGTAAAATAAAAACACACAATTAGGACTGAAATGTGTAATTTAAGAACCATAACACCCTACTTTCCAACAAGAAACATCTGACAAATAGGTTTAACCACTCCAAAACAAGGGTGGGGATCTCTAAACAAAACGTTAGCTAACCATCATTACATTCGATTCGTGTGATCTTTCTCACCTGCATGCTTACACAGAATGTAAAAAATGAAGTTTTACAAGAGTCATTTACAGTTCATGGGGGTGAAAAATAATAGAGATGCTAAACTAAATTCAGGGACATGAACTACTTGAATACATAAACGTACTTAATGCCAAAGATCCTTTCGGTTAACTAAATGATGTTCACTCAAGCCACGCATCTGCTGCTAGGTGATTCACCATTCTCCAAAACAACCAAATTGGTCACCTGAAAAGTGGAATGTTTCTTATATGTCCAAGAAGTATGCGTCCTTACAACATGCGTAAAGTCAAGAGCTTTGACAGCCATAGCATCACCTGTACGAAACACGGTTTGCAGGAACTATCCTATTTCTGACCCTCCCTCTTCGTGCAGCAATTTGAGAAATCAAGGTATTAGCTAAGATGGCAAAACTATCTAACCCCATAAGCTTCAACCCGTGATTTTTAAACAAATATATCAATCGACTTTGACCATCTCCAATCTGCGATTGCAACTCCTGTGCCTGCAGACGTGTTACAATCATATAAAGCTTCACAGGTTGCTTGTCAGAATGTTGACCATTGTTAACCCTCCCGTTATCATTAGATAACTCACTACTCGAACTATCAATAGTGACCATCATAAGGCCCGTTGATTTAGGGTCTTCATTTGATGGGTCAAATACAAAACTGAAGTTCCCGAAAGCTAAATCTGGATACTTGAACAGATTTACAAGTGTGTCACTTACTCCAACAATTTTTCGCTGGCTCTTCTTAGGAGGAGTTTGTTTACTATCTTTTGTGACTCTATAGATGCATGAAGCTTCTCTTAAACCACTTAGATAAGCACCATGCATGGTGGCAGGGTGTTGGCGAGTTGTGGCTTCACCAGCAAAGAAAAGCCGGTTTTCCACATTTTCTGCAAGTATATCATAATCACTACCAGAAGAGTGGACCCTTACATGAGAGTATGAACCATAAGAAAGAGGATCATTTCCCCATTTCGTACATATTGATTGGATGGGATCAGGTACATCAATACCCTTTGGACCATATATTCCTGCAGAAAATTCAAAGATAAGGCGCAATATAAACTTAGTGATAGCCCTCGGAGTAAGAGACAGTACTAAGGGAAGGGTGGTCTGGAAGTGGCAATTTCAACCTATTTATTCATAGATGGGTCAATTTGGTTTGTGTTATCTAAAATGGGTCAACTATAAAAATTGATAAATGAACAGGTTGAACGCGTTTAAGGTTGCCGGAGTATATTAATGCAATAACCTATTTAATCATCTTATTAAAAGATTAACTATTTAGAGTAATATTGTCGACTTTGATCTTAGTTTTAAGCTTAAACTGTTTCTGTTTCTCCACGAGGCTTGCATTTTTTGGGTTTAGCGTTTATATATAATTTCTTTGCTTTTCGAGAAAAAAGTAATAATATTGTTTTACATCACAGCAACACATTATATATTTATGAAAAATGCTAAAACAAACAAGGCATAAGTGGATCAACCCACCCCAACCCAGCCTGATTTTAACCGGCACTTAGAAAAAAAACCTTTCAACCCAAAGTCCAAAACCATTATCTTGAGTGGCTTTGCTAACTCAAGGTTTTCATTTATATAGAAATACAATAAATATACTGTCCTTATGACTGTTTAGATGATTTGCGATTTTTTCAATTTTATGCAAGATTTTTCAAATTTTGAGAGAAATTTATTAACTTTGTGCAAATAATTATAAATTTTATGCAAACTTTATTTTTTTGAAAGAAGTGCATAGCAATTTTGCAACCTCTATTTAGAGATGTGTGATGGTACCTCTAAGGATGCTTAAAACACGGTGAAGTAAAGTGGACGGAGGTGTGAACTCAAATGATTTAGCAGCTTCACCAGCAACCAATGCAACGAGTCCAGAACCCCCAGAAACAGTATGATAACTGTAAAACAAGAAGAACTCTCCCCGTGTATTGCTATTTTTGCTAAGGCAACCAAATGTATCAAGTTCTTCCCCCCAAAATACATATGGGAATACCATAGCAACCTTATTTAGCAACCCAAATCCCAGTCTCTCAATTGCCTCAACCTTTCTTTCAGGTAATTCGGGTATGAATTTTATGGTCTTTTTCTTTAGGACACCAAGAGGAACGGTGCATAACACCATATCGGCTTGATAAGTTTGATCCCCGGCAGTCACCTCAACACCCTCGTTACCATATTGAACTGTTTGGACGGTTTTCCCATAAAAAATGGGAACCCCGTCACACAATGCTTCAATTAACCTCCAATTACCTCCTGCAAGAAAGCAATGATCACCACCCATTTCATAAGGATCATCTTGATCCCAATAGGCAGCAGAAAGATGTGAAAGGCAACCTGCATTCGCATATTCTAAGTTTGCAAAATGCCAGTCAAGTAATTGCTTTTCCTCCGGACATTTAGCCACAGTATACAACTGTCTAAGCCTCTCAAGAACTGATCCTAAAGAAATATCAGCAGCTGATGCACCCATAATTTTTCTAAACTCCGTAACTTTGTCCAGAAGTCTATTAAAAATAAACTCTACTTTAGAATCAATTTCACTAGAAACGGGTTGGCCTTCCGGATCATATAATGGACAAACATCTCTCACTTTATGAAGAGGAATAGAAAGCTGTCTAGCCAAAACCCCAAGAGGGTTCGCATGGATGCCTGTAATAACACTACCACCAAGATCTACCGCAGCATAATTACCCTTTTGACCCATCTTTTGTGTATAAACTCTTCCCCCGGGTCTATTCCTACCTTCCAACACAACCACCTTAAAACCAAAAGCTAACAGCTGGCGGGCAGCAGCTAACCCAGCAAGTCCCGCACCGATAATTATCACAGACCCCTCAGTGGCTTCCTCGGGAATCTGAGCTTTAAACGCTGGTGATACCCCAAAATTGATATACCCGTTATGCAAAAGAAAATCATAAGCTGAATTCAGCAACTGGCCGTATTCGTTACTTACAGTTTCTCTTATCTGTCCTTTGGAAAGCCATACCTGTACATCAGCCCTCCACCTCGAAAGTATATGATTTCTCACCACAATATAATCATTCTGTTCTTTTCCATCTAACTCATTTACTACCTTAGCTTTAATTTCTTCTTCAAGAAGCGCATCTATCGGAAACCCTAACGAAAGCGCTATCATAGCCTCCTTTTCTGTTTCTTTCTCTAAATCTTTCTTTGTTTTAAACTTTTTTCTTGAAGAAGCGCCTAATTGCTTATCCAAATAATCATCCATCAAATTCTCATCATAGCTTCTCGACAGAGATTTCTTTCTCAACAACCTTTTCGATACCGGGGTCTCCATTTTGCCCTTACATAAACCAACTTTCTGACTCTAAATACTAGCAAATGACATCAACATCACAAATGCCCTAATTACTTCTGTCGAGCATTTCATCAAACACAATGAGTACAACTCTAATCACCCCCAAATTCACTTTACAGACATTACATAATCAAGCTTGCGCATGCAAAAACATCTTATATTTACAACATCAATAACGAAAACCCTATGTTGTCATCAGTTTTTTAACATTTAGAGCATAAAAGCATGTCAAATTGGAGCCCTAAATTACTATTCAAAAGGAACTAAAATCAGTACAGAGAACAGTTATGAAGATTTTAAAGGGATGTAGAAGACGTACCGTGTTGTTACCGAAAGTTGAACTCGTTGGTATTATCTTTTTGAAAGGTAGAAGGGGGGAAATTAGGGTTCCTTTTATAGAAAAACTGAATCCAACGTGAATTTCGTTGATTTGATTTGGAGGGAAATCACAGGGTCATTGGGCTTATAATAAATGGGCCGAATTGGATATCCCGGGAAACCCAAACATTCTGAAGTGGTCCGTGTCTCCGTGACCGTGTAGGAGTTAAAAAGGGTTGGGTCGTTTGCATATCTGCAAAAAAAAAAAAATTGTTTTTAAATACATATATAATTACCATAAATAAACAATTAGAGTTATTTTTCGTAAAAAGCTTTTTATTAATAAACAATTACATTATTATTATTTTTTATTTACGATCTAGATTTACTGCATGTTAACATTAGTTTATCTTAGAGGTGCTACATCATAACATCAAGTTGTTGTTTTATCTATCTCTTCATCCCGGTCTCTTCTTCCAGGTCTGCCCCTCTAAACTACATCATTAGTTAAAATATTATATTAAACAAGTTTAAGACTCCATTTATGTCAATTTAATTCGCAAGTAAAACAAATGATTAAATAAATATAATTCATTTGATTCGATTCGTATTATACACTATATATCTAGATTCCATTGATCAACAGGTTTACATTTCCATATTTACGTTTCCTTGTTAGCTTTCTTCCAACTTTAAAAAACCATATTATGTAATATCAACTTGTATGATCATGTTAGACTTTGTATTTTGTAATATCGCTTATGCATGTGATTTCTGACCTTGCTTTTACGTATAAACTCTTCCAAAGATTATATATATTGATAGTAATCCCACTAGTCACTGTTTATATAAGGATCCAAAGTCTACATAACCAATTCATACATCTTAATTCATTCTCAAAAATGCAAGTCATGCAGATCAATAGCACCAAATGCTTGTTGGTTCTTATGCTGGTTTTTGCATTTGGTATAGCCCAGATTTTTGGAGATACTGTTACTTGTTACGATCGTAAAAGTAAATGCTTTCTGAAACCGATACAATGCCCGAAAGAATGCCCAAAAACGACTCCTACTAACCCGAAATATAAAGCTTGTTATCTTGACTGTGCTTCCCCCATCTGCAAGGCTCAATGCAAAAGTAAGTGTTCTTTTAGCTCGATCTTTTTGTATATATCCTCATTATATATGGCACAACGGGCGGGTAATAAGAAGCCGAATTGGGTTTACAGGTCAAAACATGTTATTCTATACCAAAACATAGTTTTTTCTTCATCTAAAAATAAACTACTCTGTATAATGAATTTCTTCTATATAATTAGGATGTTGTAAGCCTCTTAATAGAGTTTTGGCCATTATTTGCCTATTTGACTCATTCGACCCGTTTGACTGAGTTCAGACTTGGCTGGTTATATTTTTTAGCGTGGTTAGTTGGTCCGTTATAAAAACGAATAATATTAACCTTATGTGACCCGTTTTGAACTGCATATTTTTGTGGTGGTCCATATACTAACTTCTTCTGTTGATAACAGATAGAAAGCCCAACTGCAATGGACGTGGAGCGGCATGCTTGGACCCACGTTTCGTTGGAGGAGATAATGTTGTCTTCTACTTTCATGGAAAACGTAACGAGCATTTCACTTTGGTGTCCGACGAAAACCTACAAATCAATGCAAGATTCATCGGGATAAGGCCCGTGGGCCGAACCAGAGACTACACATGGATCCAAGCACTCGGAATTCTTTCCAATTCCCATACATTCACTGTAGAAACAATTAGATCAACTAAATGGGACAGCGAACTCGACCACCTTAGGTTCTCTTACTTAGGAGAAGAGCTAGTGATACATGAACGGTATATGGGGCCATATGGGAGTCCTTAAAAGGTGACATAAAAATAGAAAGAATTTCGGAAAAGAATAGTGTTTTGATCACTCTTCGTGAAGTTGCAGAAATTTCAATCAATGTAGTACCTGTGACTGAAGAAGATGATCGAGTCCATAACTATCGTATACCTAAAGACGATTGCTTTGCTCATTTGGAGGTGCAATTTAACTTCTTTGGTTTATCATCGCAAGTAGAAGGCTTGCTTGGAAGGACTTACCAACCGGACTTCAAGAATCCCGCTAAGCAAGGTGTTGCAATGCCGGTTGTGGGTGGTGAAGATAAGTATCGAACAAAGTCTCTACTGTCTTCCGAATGCAACTCCTGTATTTTCACTAAAGCTGAAAGCTCGAATCGTGAGGTTAATGTGATGTAACGACTTATGGATCGAACTATGAACTAAACAGAATCGATACATATAAGTGTGAAATTTATGTTTTAACGAATAAAAGATGTCTAAAAGTTATGATCAAACATCGTCCGATATTTTGGTTCATCTTTATATCGAATGATGCAACTAACAGCAAATGGTTCTTGAAAACAAGACAGCATAAAACGTTATTTACGTTTAGAATTACAGATCTCTAACAGAATTGCAACTACTAATTTCTTCATTTATCTAGTGACTTCATTTTGTTTTTATAAGTAATGTAACAATCATCATATGGACATTTATAAAAGGATAAAAAGCTAAACAGCAATTCATGTGAGAACTTAAAGGTCTTTGCACTCTGTTTATGTTAGATATCCTAAAAACAATATATATAACAGTTAAGGGTATGATGAAATAAACAGTGAGGAAGATGTAACATTTAATACAGCTAACTTAAATACTTCCAAAATGCTACACAAATATATTTAATTCACATCATGAGGGTAGGTTAAAATTTGAAAACAAGCATTCAAGGCATATAAATGCATGCTTTTTACCAAACGAAAAAAACACATACACCATTAGCTGTAGCAACATGATCCGTGGCAGATGATGATGATGATCATCATGGATAAGTTTTAAGAGTGGCACCACAAAAAGTGCAAAGAATGGCCTTGTTAGATCTCCAATAAAAAGGGATGTAACAGAATCTTGTTTTAGTTACTATTTCAGCGACACTGGCTCCTCGTCGGCATCGCGAACACGATCCTGCTACCGGCTTCGTCTTCTTCACATGTCGTTTTTGATCTACTAGAAAGCAAAAAACAACCATATATGTCTATATTTCTATATATAGAAATAGAAATATATAGAAGAAGAAGAAGAAAAAAAAAAGTGGGGTGGAGATGAATCAAGGAAGTGAAGTGAAGATGTGTTTGAATGAGGATGAATATGAATATTGGGTTTATGATGTTGACTCGAGAGTTGTGAATCATACGGGCCACACTCACGTCTTCATTTTGATTTTTAATTATAATTTTATTTACCATAAAATAAAATATAAACCGACAATTTCATGTTTTTAATCAATAAAATATTAACAATAATACATCTACCTATGACCCATCAAACAACTAATGTAACATGTTTTAAGTCGGTTTTAAAGATGGGGCTGGAAACGCCAAGTATCCGATCTCCAAACTTTGGGCTTCTTTTTTAAAATATACTACGTACAAGATAAGGGTAGGGTTCAAATGAGAATAGGAATTTGTGTGAAAATGAGGGAACCAATGATATCAAGCCATGTGTACAAAGAGAATGTTCCACATGTACAAAACCCATTTACCCCCAACATCAATTATCTCACAAACGACAAATACAAAAATTATGAAAATTGCACCATTAAATTCGTCATTTTCTCCTCTTCGATTTGCCGTCCCTCAAGACATACTTTCGAAAAAAAAAAAATTTCATTTTTTTGGTGGGTTTCACATTTACTAACATATGTGTTAAAATGTTGCGTTTAGGGTTTAGGGTTTGGGATTTAGGGGTTAGGGTTTAGGGTTTGAGGTTTGGGGTTTCTCCCCGAAACCTCAAACCCTAAACCCCAAACCCTAAACCCCAAACCCTAAACCCTAAACGCTTTACAAAACGCTAAACCCTAAATCTTTCTAAACCCTAAACCTTGAACCCCTTCTAAACCCTAAACCCTTGTAAACCCTAAACCATAAACCCTACTAAACCCTAAACCTAACCCTAAACCCTAACCTTAACCACAAATTAAATGTACAACTAATCACTAACACACGTGTTACTAATTTGTGAAACCCACCAAAAAATGAGAAAAAAAAAAGTTGTCAAAAGTATGCCTTGAGGGACGGCAAATCGAAGAGGAGAAAACGCTGAATTTTATGGTGCAATTTTCATGATTTTTCAACTTACCGTTTGTGAGATATTTAATTTTTAAAAAATGTGGAGGAGAGAGAATAAAGTGTGGAGGAGAGAGAATAAAGTGACACATGGCATAAATCTGTTGGTTCCCTCATTCTCACTCAAAATTGGTGTACTCATTTGAACCTTACTCTACGAGATAATGATCCGTGCTATTCATGGTTAAGGTAAAATAATTTATATATACATTTTCGTAACGGAATATAGGAGTTCGTTTTACATCTTAAATAAATGTCCTTATAAGAAAAATATATAAATACAAAGTGTATAATTGGGTACCTTTTCTTATAAAGACTCCCGACTTACTCTATGGAGAGAAGAAAATCGAATAGTTAATTGAATGGGGAGAACAGATGAGAAATGGCAGGAAGAATTAGGTCATCTTTTTCTCTACAAACTTTATTTTCAATTTTGAAAATAAAGGAAATGATGGAAGACTTTTATAATTATAAGAATGTCATTCCCTTTCATTTCTATCCAATTGGAGAATACGAAAAATGTAAAGTTATTTAATTTTTACTACAGTACTAATTAGGAATGCAAAATTTTCAAGAATTGTTCTTTCTCTTATTTTATAAAGTGTCATTTTGTATACTCTTCTACTCTTCATTCTATAATAAAAACTCATAAAGTAACCTGTTTTAACTTTTAAGGGATGTTTTTACTAATTTATTGAACTTTTGCACAACACCTTAAAATTAATATTTTCCATTATTGATTTTGTGATAAATACAGAATACTTGTTACTTTATTTGTTTACTTATAAGAAGCATGATTAAAATAATATGAAACGATAAAACGTAATTCACATGGCATTCCAATGGATGTTTTTTTTATAGCTTCTTTCAAAAAAAAAAAATTACAAAAGGTTTTATCAAAAAAAAGTCATTACTCCAATACATTGAGCTTTCTATAGCTAAAGAATAATTATAAAAAATGGAAATGTTAGAAGAAAGAGAGTGTATAACTCAATTCTTGCAAACCTTTCGATCAATCGTGGTGATATTTTCATCAAACTTTTTGACAGATTCATCATATTTATGCATTGAAAGTTTGTACTGTACAAACTGATACTGTACTGTAATGGTGGATTTATCAAAAACTTTGGTGGATTTAGGGAAAAGTACAAAAAAAGGTACTATATTTTTCACCTATTTCTATTTAAGGTACTCAACTTTAATTTTTTAATTGAAGGTGTCGAACTTTCTTTCTGTAATCAAGTTAGGGACGTGAATTGCACAAATGACGGGTTTTCACCAAATTTCTTTTTTATAAGTAACATATCTAATAAATCGATTAATAATTCCTCGACTAATTCTAAAAAATATCGAGTGAGGAGAGAGAATTTAACAAAACTCATCACCACTTTCAACTTTAATATCTCTCTTTTTATTCTATATTTTTTTTAAATGATCGAGGGTTATTAACCCATTTTCCAACACCACCCGGATGCCGAAAGAATCCTCCCGATTCTCAAGGCCCACCCCTGAATCCGCTTGCTTGCTAAGTAGACATTTACTTATAAACAGGGGCGGGGCCATGTAGAATCTAGGGGTAGCAGTTACTACGGGTCCTTTCGTTGTACGCATTGTAAATTTCATATTAAATTCACATTTTTAGTGCATAGTGCTACCCGTTAACAATAATTAAGATACCCTGCTACTGGTCACCTCAAATTCTGGAGTTGTCACTGCTTATAAAGAAGGAATTCGGTGACGATTCGTCATTTGTGCAATTTCACGTAAAATACGTTCTTAACTTGATTACAAATTGAATGTTCGGTACCTTAAATTAAAAAAAAATAAAGTTGCATAACTTAAATTGAAATAGGTGAAAAGTAAAGTACCTTTTTCTATACTTTTCCTTATAATTATATTTAACAAAACCTTTAAAAAGTTTATTACTATTAGACCAATAGTTTTTTTTTATATGAACCTCCTCATCATTCTTACATAACCAATTAAATTAAGGACAATGATATTTCCATCACCATATTTGATAAATCCACCACAAAAGTGTATTGACAGATTGTATTGTACAACCTGTTAAAGCTAACTTATGGTGGATTTATAAAATATGATGGTGGAAATATCACCATCCTTAAATTAAATCGTTTACCCCGTCAACATCTACGTCAGTACCTGTGATCAAAGATGGTCCATCAGATTAAGAGCACACGGAGTGGGTGACGTGGCATCGGCGTTCTGGGACGAGAACGCCGTGAGACGGCGTTTTGCCACTCCGTCACGGCGTTCTCGCCGGCATTCTCGTCGGCGTTCAGGGCTCACCGTCTCATCCTCGACGGCTTAATTTGCAACGTTTTTGATTTCTTTTTTTTTTCCCCTTAAAATCAAATAAAACAAATAATATAAAATTCCAAAGTACTGTATAGAACACTGTCCAGAACACTGTTACCACTCCTCAAAATCCTCACTCACAAGATTCTCTAGAACATTGTCATGAACACTGTGTTTAGACCGTCACCACTCCGAGTGCTCTAACTACAATTGGACATATTTCTCTTTCACAATCTTTAACCTTTGAGGCTTTGATTTTGGTCACAATCTTTTTACCTTATCAAAAATAATTAATGTTTAAGTTCTATTTTACCTGTTACATATATTCTATAAATATTAAGTCACTTGAGCAACATTTTTATCCTTGATACAAAGTTACTAATAGTAGTTTCGATTTTTAACTTAAGAATATACCGTTCTAGAATCTAGATACAAGACAAAAAAAAAAAATTCTCAACTTATTATTTATGTTCATACAAAAAATATTTTCTTCGTATAATATTACATGATTGAAAACGACACTAGTATATACATTTATGTTTATCATGTATTCCGTCCCATTATAAATATTCACATTTCTATTTTTGTTTGTTACAAATTAAGTGTTTCATTTTATATTTCAAACTTATCTAATCCAATTTAAATAAATAATTATATATAAATATAAAAATATTAAATAAAAAATTTGTTAGAAAATTAATTTTGTAAAAAAACAATCACGTGACTGACACCTTTTTCGCTTTTTTCCCATTCGTGGAAGAAGAAAAAAAACGGAGAGAAATAATCAAATAAATACAAAAGCTACTGATTATATTTCTCATTTCCATTAAAAGAAAAAAATTTTGATAAATATAGTTAAAAACATCGATGATCCACCCTGCTATACCTAACAAACACATCACTAATACTCCAATCTTTACCACCGCCCACATCTCCGTCGCACCGGCGATCGGAAAATGTTAAATCGCCATTACGGGCAATCGGAGTGGTGGGTATCAGCCAAAATGTCGATTAACATTTGGGTTTAATTAATCTTAATCAAACGCTAATGGAAGGCGTCAATGGTAATGGCAAAAATTATAAGTATGATAGAGAATTAGAAGTGGGTGTTAGGGTTGTACAAATGGCTTGTTGTTTGTGTCAAAAGGTGCAAAAGGGTTCATTTGGTCCAAGCCCTGATCATGTTATGTCTAAAGATGATGATTCACCTGTTACTGTTGCTGGTAAGTTAATATATTATTGTTGTTTTTTATTATTTAATTGAAAAGTTAGGTTTTTTTGTTTATAGAATTATATTCATTCTTGATTGTTTGTGTTAAACTTCAAGATTTGGTCAGAAAAATCATCATTTCGGATTAATATTCAAGAAATTTGATTGCTTTTTAGTTACCCTTAAGAACTTGTTCACATGATTTTAGTATAATAATTTTGGGTGTAAGTCAAATTCTATGTATAGGAATGTATGTTAAGCTTATGGCTTATTTTAGCACATACGCTTTAGTTGGAAAGCTTATAAGCAGCTAAGAATTTGTTAGAATTATGTAATGTACTTTGTGATTCACTGCTAGGAGATTCATGATTTAGGGAATGAAGGCCGAAATAATATATTGACCTAATAAACTTGAAGTTATCCTTTATGTTATAAAGTATTAGTAGCTCACAACTGTATGGATGATTGATATGGATAAACAGATTGGAGTGTACAAGCAATGATTAGCTGGATGCTATCAGAATCTTTTGGTAGAGAGAACGTGTCAATTGTTGCTGAAGAAGATGCACAAACACTCTCCGATGCTAATGCTGCAACTTTATTGGCATCCGTTGTTGCAACCGTGAATGAAAGTTTGGCAATGGCACCTCGGTTCGGTCTCAAAGCTCCACCTGCACCCCTTGGGGGTTCAGAAGTTCTTGACGCGATTAGCCGATGCAATTCAACTGGTGGTCCTGTTGGAAGGTATTGGGTCCTTGACCCTGTTGACGGAACGTTAGGGTTCGTGCGTGGAGGCCAGTACGCTGTGGCTT
The DNA here is from genome assembly GCA_949592205.1 of Helichrysum umbraculigerum. Lineage (NCBI taxonomy): Eukaryota > Viridiplantae > Streptophyta > Magnoliopsida > Asterales > Asteraceae > Helichrysum > Helichrysum umbraculigerum. Next base: position 389,103,121 of record CATIUR010000001.1, read on the forward strand.
TGGCTTTGATTGTAAATGGTCAGGTTGTGGTTGGTGTTCTTGGGTGCCCTAATTATTCGAGTAAAAAGAAATTGGTCAATAATTCAAGTGTACCAAAATCAGATTTGTGGCAAGAAGGGTGTGTTATGTACACAAGAAAAGGTAGTGGTCAATCTTGGATGCAGCCGTTGGTTCATGGAGATGGGACCCTGGAGTGGCCTAATTCGGCTAGCGTTATACGGGTTTCTTCAATTGATGATCCTGTAATGGCTACGTTTTGTGAACCGGTGGAGAAAGCCAACTCTAACCATTCTTATAGTGCTGGCATTGCTTACAGTTTAGGGCTGAAGTGAGCTCAAATTTCATCTTTCTTGATTTTATATTATTTAAATATTAGCAATATCAACCATTTACTTATGAATGGGTCGATTTGGGTTGTCTTTTGGATTTTATCTCAAACTCTATATTTGATGCATACGGTCTGCTAATTGCTTTTCTCAAATTATTAAGTATGGTAAAGTTAATGTTTTTGCAAACATGAATTCATGATTAACGCATTTATCAATAACTTTTTAGAAACATACAAGTAGTGTTTATGGCTCAACCCGACCCAGGTGATTTCAACCTGAACAACCCGTTTTGACATTACCTATAATGTTCTTGTTTATCTTACACATAACGAATGTTTGTGTTTGGTCTTGTAATTGCAGAAAGCAACCATTGCGTGTTTATAGCATGGTGAAATATGCTGCAATCGCACGTGGGGATGCAGAGATATATATGAAGTTTGCAAAGGCTGGATATAAGGAGAAGATATGGGATCATGCTGCTGGGGTGGTGATTGTGGAAGAAGCTGGTGGTGTCGTGACGGATGCTGGCGGGCGGCCATTAGATTTTTCGAGAGGTGTGTATCTCGAAGGTCTCGATCGTGGGATCGTGGCTTGTTCCGGGGTAACTTTACATGAGAAAATCGTAGGGGCTGTTTATGCAAGTTGGGACTCTTCTCATCTGTGAGACCCTTCAGTCTGAGCTGCAAGAAATTGTTAGTTGTATGTTCTGTTTCAAGATTCACTGTTGAGGGTTATATTTGTAATTCAACAGTTAGTTTTCAGTTAATATACTTGGTTTATACAGTACTATTTTTATACAAAATCATTTGATATTATTAGAAAAAACTATAGTATATTTTATTGAGTCAATATCATGGTGCAGAATACAAAGAATTGTAGAGTGGGAAAGTCAAATTTGGAGACTGGAAAAAGTCAAAATAACTTCACAGAAATCAAATAATGGATACATTAAACGCAACCACTGACACGTTTAAACAATCATTTTCATTTAACATTGTATAGATTTACCATTCAGTATATGAAATGCTTGAAATTTATGATACTTAATAAGTGACCAAATCTTTATATTTTATGTTGATTATTGTACATTGGTCAAATTACGGTCAAATCGTTTCAAAAGATGCAATCTGGTACTGTAATCCACTCGTACATAGAAGCTTTTTAACCATGAATTAATTGTTGCAGAGTAAACAAAAAGAACAAGAGCAAGAGTTTAAGATTTGAGAACTTCAAGTTCTAAAAATAGAAAATCGTTAACTTTATGTTATTTCGTTTTAGTTATATTGTTTTGATTCTCTTTAGAGAATCGGTTATATAAATTTCAAGTTCTTTAATATGTAATGATTTGTGATTATTTAGTTATGATTCACTTTAGAGAATCATAATATAACTTGTGATTCTTATAAGTATATAATTTATTTATTAATTAATTTTGTGTGTAAAATGGAAAAGCATTATATACAGCAAACTGCACCTAAGACTTTAGGTGTTGGTAGTTTTGGAGAAAGGGATGATCTTATACAAATGTGAAAGTTCAAATGTTAAAAGTATAAAATATATAAATCTTGATTAATTAACAATAATTATGTCGTCCATAGCACCAATGTTATCCCCTTTATTTATTATTTATTAATTAATTAAACATAGTAAAATAGAACAGAAACCTTATCTATAATCTATATCTATAACTACATATAATGCATCTTAGGTTTCTATTTTTAGAAAATTTTAAGAACAAAAATTAAGACTCAACATTTAAATATTCATAATTTTAGAAATCTAATTATTATAAATTTGTTACTATTATAGTACAATTAATACACTTTCACATTCACTAAACATAATTATTCCAACAATTTAAATGAACAAATTTTAATACCATAACTAATATATCGAAAAAGAAGACAAACAACGTAACATAACATTACCACGGGTTACTATTATAAAAAAATTTGATATTCCGCTGCATTGCGCGGGTTTTTTGCTACTTAAATTAAAGAAGATGAATAAGTTAAAATCTTAAATGATTTTTATTTTTAAGACCGGGAGTGCTAATAACGTGTTGGGAAACAAAGGAGAAGAAAAATGACAATGTTAAAAAAGAAAGGATTGAAAGGTTCGTGATAATGAGGTAAGGAAAAACCTAATGTTACATGATATGATGATTCGTATTTATACGAAATAGTTCTAATTAGAAAAAGTTAAAATTTACATTAAGTAATTTCACGATGTTAATCATAATTTGATGCATGCGACAGCAAACCACATAACCCACAATTACTACTATAAAGATTGTAATATCATATGATTATCATAGTACAAGGTCATGTGAATTGTGAATCGACATTATAAAATGCAAAGCTAATCAACAAGTTGCATGGTTTGCTTTTTAATAGAAGCTTGAATTTTATTTATATTATATTATATTACATTATATCATATTAGATAGCCTAGTAGTTGGCGTCCTAATATTCTTACAAGAAGCCTCTATATTAGAGGTGGCAAAATGAATGGGTCGGGTCGGGTCGGGTCACGGGTCTAGATGAGTTTGGGTCTAAATGAGTCCGGGTCTAGATGGGTCATTTAGAAGGATGGGTCTAAACGGGTCCGGGTCAAATGGGTTTCGGGTCGGGTCGGGTCATCGGGTTCACCAAACTTTTTTTTTTATTTGAGTGAAAAATGAAAAAAATGAAATGAGGTGAAAAAAAAAAAAAAATTACCCGCTAGACCCGTCTAAACCCGTTGGTTAATTTTTACACAATTAGAGGTTATATTGAAAAACCCATTTAGACCCATCCAAAAAAGGGAGGAGACCCAACAAACCCATCCCCTCCTAAAAATTAACCAAATAGACCCAAAATTAACCAATGGGTCTAAAATTGCCACCTCTACTCTATATAAGCTGCATAGATATGAATAATGGATTTTTACTGAGATGGACAGTCAACGCATCGCTTTACACTAGATAGACAGTGTCAGTCTTTTTTTACCAAACTAGACACAAATTTCGCCTAAATTGAATTACCAATAGGCAAACTCGGCGAAAACTTAAAGACATATAAAAACTCACCACGTGTACTCTTAATTCCCCGGTCAGCCCTTTTTAGTCAGTTGAGAAGCTTTTGCTGGCCACCATAATTTCGCCAGGTGTCACCACATTTCGCCAAAATGCAATTTTTGATCCGGTGAAGTCAGCGAAATTTGAATCATCTACTAAGTTTTGTTTTACCTATGAATTTAAAAACCTCACTACTTGTTCACATAGATCACAACTATTTAGTCTCAAGAAAGGGATAAGACATTAGTGCACGTGGCATGAATTAATTTGTTCCATTTTATTTCGCCGGGTTCGCCTGTGTTTATTTCTATTTAGGCGAATATTTAGACTAGAAATGTAAATTTTTTCCAACACGGACTTCCTTGTGAAAATCCTCCCTTTGACGGTCCACCATAGTAATTTCCTCTATGAATAAAAATATTAGTCCTTCCCAAGTAATCTGAATAAAAAAAACCTCTTCCGTTTACCCATTTAGCAATAGATAGTTTACCAATTTACCGTTTAGCAATAGATATCAAAAGTGTTAATAGTTTCGAATAGATACTAAAGTTGTTAACAGTTTCAAAGATCAAAAACCCTTTGCAGACGATCTAATGTGAATTTACCATGAGTTTACCAATTTACCGTTTAGCAATAGATACCGAAAGTGTTAACAGTTTCAAAATTTTAAAACCCTTTGCAGCCCCGTAAGTTTACCAAAATTCCGTTATGCAATTGGTTCAGAGTTAATAAATCACTTTTAGCGAAATTGCCTTTAAACGTGAAGGTCTAATAGAAAAATTAATAAATTTTTAAGGGTGTAACTTTGTAAATTGTATAAAGTCTAGGGACACCTTTTAAAGTTTAAACTTAATCTCCGGTTTTAATTCCAAACGTCTTTGTTGACTTGTTGCATCCTTGATTATTGCAAGCATTTTTCCGTTGACCAAAATTAACACCTTAATTTGCGGGAACCTGCCGACGGTGATACTCTCAATTTGTCGAACTTTGATACCTTTTCAAAGATATCTTGGTTTTAAACTATACTTTTATTTCATAAAATGATAAAATGATCATTGCTCATTGTTTTTAATTCGAAACAGAATATTAAAATGTGACGAAATCTCAACTACTATGAGTAAAGTAAGAACGTCGACATTGTTTGTATATAAATGAATGATCAAAGATAAAAAAATAATTTTTGAAGGCGAGATAAAAGCGGATTTTTTTTTATCTATATAATCACGAAATTTCACTAAATGCAACAATATTTAGTGACTGAAATATTCATTGCTCCTTATTAATCAACAAGTATATTGTTACTCGTAGTAGAAATGAATGTGTCCTTTATTCTCTTAAAAATGTTATTTCCATGTTGATCATTCGCCTGTACGCGAATTGGAAACTCGAGAATCACATAAATCAGGTTCTGATGGTGGAGTATTAGCTTATAAGATCTTTAATAATATGTGAAGTTGTTTAAAGTACATATATTTGTGTTAAATTTTTTAGTTCTGTATAATTAGCATAAGTAATAAAAAATATATATAATAGTTTACCATGAAGTTATGAATTAAGGAAAAATTGTTAAGAGGTCTTATGATATTATCCAATAGGATTGCACTAAATGAGAAGATTTATATTATATATTTTAAGAGGTACGAAGACATCACTTATCTATAAATTTCACATAATGTTATTTAGATGGATAACTTTAATCTGTGATCCTTTCCATCCGATACAACCCTCCTTAGGCCTTAGACTAGTCCCAACGGATGGTCGCTTGCTCCGTCAGTTGATTTAGTCGGATATCCGATGAAGTAATAGGAAGCATCAATTTTTCCTTCTTTTTTTTTTTTTTTGCTTTGTGTTTACTGTATATACATGAATATATATTGGTAATTGTGAGCTCAAAAATTGAAGTGACAGTATCATTGTTGACCGTGGTCAGTTAATTATTAGTTGGTTTCAGTTAGTTTTAGAAAATATTGACGATTGACTAGCAGTTTCTATCATTTCTCAGAAGAGATCTTAAAAATTACTCTACATTTTATGCCAGGTTCAATTATTTTATGCAAAATTGTGAAAGGTCATCTTAAAACCCAGTTTACCTATTATCCAAAATCTATTCTTTTCCACTGTTCATGAGAATATTTCAATGTAAGAGTTATAGTTAAGGAATAAAGCCATAATTCTATCACTTTAGTTTAACAGATCCAAGTCATCCAACATTATTATCAGTCATTATACATATACAAATTTCTAAAGCATTATAACTTGTTAATCCGATTAAAATATAAAACATATTCACATTCTTAAGGCTATTCATGGCCCAGAACCGGACCGAACAAGGCTAGAACCGAACCGAACCTAACCGAACTATATACAAAAATTTAGCAGATTAGTGAATCTTGATTTTTTTTCTTTCAAATCCCAACTATATACTTAACTTGAAATATACATAAACAAATTTCCATATACCTACTAATTAAATTTCTCGATACCCTAGACACTAAATAGAATATACTTTTTTTTAGTGAATGACAATGATTATGTCTAATTAGTATACTTTCAACGGTTAAACGTTCTTAAACACACTTTAAAAAAAGTAAGATCATCACACTGACTATCAATAAGGTTTTATGTTGATTTTTAAAAATAGTTTGATCGGTTAAAGTTTTAAATCGACACTTATTTTCGAATAAACCAAAATAAAAGTTGAACATTTAATTTGAGACAAGGAGATTACGTAAAAAGGTAGCTCTATATTGTCAACAAGGACCTATTATCCAAAAAGTTTTCGACATTATACAACCTTATTTTCTTATAGAAAGAAATAAATAAAGTTGATATGAAAAAATTGATGGATAATTAAAATGTACTACTCCAATATTTTTCATTTTGGAGAGATTGCTTACTAAATTTACAAACAGATTTGTTCACGAATAAATTGATGATTCGTTTATAGAGAGTACTTTCTAAATTTTCAAATAGATATAGCTTTTCATTTTATGCAAACACACACAAGAGATGGAACTAAACTGAAGTTTTATTTGTATCACAAACTCTTGGTGTATATATTATCAGTCATAATCATCTCATGTCTCATATACGATAATAAACAGAATTACTTGATTCAACACAATTTCGTGTTACGAATTCGATTTCGGATTTCGGTGTCGAATTGTGGTATCATACTATCATTATGAAGATTGGAAGGATCACAATAAGATGCAAATCTAGGGAAAATCACAATTTTGATCCATTTACCAACCCGTTTTAAACAAAATACTCCGTTGACTTTGCTTTTTAACAAAGTAATCCATCGATTGGCGCCGAAAATGGCGCCCCGGCGCCCCTGACACAACCAACCACACAAAAAATGCCACGTGTACGAGGACTGCGCCAATTAATTAAAATTGATGGGGCGCCGGCGCCAATTAACAAATGAGGGGCGCCAAAGAAGGGAGAGAAAGAAAGGTGGGGCGCCAAAGAAGGGAGAAAAAGAAGGATGGGGCGCCAAAAAATTCATGGGGCGCCGGGGTAATTTTTTATTGGTGCAATCCTCGTACACGTGGCATTTTTTGTGTGGTTGGTTGTGTCAGGGGCGCCGGGGGCGCCATTTTCGGCGCCAATCGATGGATTACTTTGTTAAAAAGCAAAGTCAACGGAGTATTTTGTTTAAAATGGGTTAGTAAATGGATCAAAATTGTGATTTTCCCTGCAAATCTATCCATCCCATTCCCATAATTACTTATTAGAGTGAATAAAAATATAAAAATATCATAATTTTCAAAGGTCAAAAGAACCAAATGTGTACCTTTTTTTAACCCACTAGAGTTTAAAAATTAAAAAGAGTTAGCGGGTAAATTAGGTACCGTACTAGTCTCCAATTGGTCACCCCACCCCCACCCACCATTATAAAGACCAACACCAACATTTGCACACTCTCTTTAAACACCACCATTTCTTCTTCTTCATAAGCTATTCACACAATTACGCACTTAACACCCGTCACCGTTACCGTTACCATCCCCCTCTGGTACCACTTCTAGATCTGCTGCATCACTGTCTTCCATTACTCACTTTCATAATGTTTCTTTTATGGATGATATTATCTTAATTTCTCACTCTCATTCCCAGTGTTAAACTGAAATCATCAAATCATTCTTTCTGGATCTGATTTCGCTTTCTTCAATCGTAAGACATACTTTTTCTATTTTTATTTTCGTTATATTTTAATATGCTTATACACTTTCTGTATATATCGAATTAAATTCCCAATTGGTGAAGGTTTCGCGGCAATTTACATATTCTCGTGATATACGAAAGAATGTGTGCACTTTAATTAGTGCAAATCACTTTTATATTCACATTCTCTGCTGATTATTTAATTAATTAATGTATATATATTTTTTACTAAACTGCAGATTCCGAGCTTGATTGAAAAAATGGGGAAAACAGGAAGAGATTGGACACAGATCTATGCAATCTACGGAATGGACGATTGGCACACACCGATTTTTCTATTAATCCACGCAATTGTGTTTTCAGCTTCATCACTTGTATTCCTTCTATACTTCAATCAGATCTGCGATTCCGTTCCGTCCTTATTCACCGGCGGTGTCGCTAGATTCGCCGCCGGTTTCACTGGCTCCGTCACGGCTCTCTCCGCCGTCTGCCTCTTTTATGCCGCCGGTAACATGTTTTACTCTTCCGTCGCACTTCGTTGGGATATGGCACAACGCATGGTCAACGCCGTACATGACTGGTCAACGGTCAAAACCGCACTTGACGTCGGTTGTGGCCGCGGCATCCTGCTTAACACCGTCGCCATGCAGCTTAAAAAAGAAGGCAGCTCGGGCCGTGTCGTAGGGCTAGACCGTAAAAACACCACCGTATCAACTCTTAGAACCGCAGGTACGTGCGCTCTAAGTTAGTGGAGTATATAGCTAGAATATATATATATATACAAAATATTCGTATTTTTTTGAAGGATGATAATATTAAGAAGTAAATATGTGACGTCACTGTAGGGATGGAAGGTGTGCAGGAGTACGTCACGTGCCGTGAAGGCGACGCGCGTAGATTGCCGTTTCCGGATAACTACTTCGACGTGGTGGTATCGGCGGGGTTTGTGCACAAGGTAGGGAAGGAATTCGGGGCGAAAACGGCGGCGGCATCGGCGGAGAGGATGAGAGTGGTGGGAGAGGTGGTTAGGGTGCTGAAAGAGGGTGGGGTAGGGGTGGTGTGGGATCTAGTGCACGTGCCGGAGTATGTTCTCCGGCTACAGGAATTAAAAATGGAGGAAATAAGGGTGTCGGAGCGAGTAACGGCGTTTATGGTGAGCAGTCACATAGTATCGTTTAGAAAGCCCAGCCACCAGCATGATGTGTTGGGGCCCAATGAAGTGAGACTGGATTGGAGATTTAACAATATTTGTTAGATTGTTACTTATTTGTTTTTTCCTTTTTTTTTAATGGAAAAAAATATACGGAGTAGTACAAAATATAAATTATATATGAAAATAAATAAATGTATAATGGTATTAGAGCTTCAAGTTTGAGGTGTTAGCAATTAGGTTTAGGAAAAGATGAAGGATGTACTAAAAGGACTGGTGAAACAAAGTGGAGCCAGTAACCTTAGTTTTAGTCTATATAAATAAAAAAATAAAGCTTTTGAGTTCCTAATTAATTTTGTTGTTGCATGTAATTTTATTGTCTCCTGAATTTAGAAAGACCCGTATCAATTGTATCTCAATTTTTTGAAACCCGTAGTAAAAATAAAGAATACAACTAAAAATGTTATTATTTTTCGAAAGAAAATTAGACTTCGTATTGGAATGGACCCGTAACAACTGCTACCCCAACCTTCTACGTAGCTCCGCCCCTGGTTATATATGATTGCATCATGACGGATATAGAAGGGGCATGCTTCCAAGAAATTTAAAATTACCGAATTTTTTTAAAGGTAATTAGTAAAGTTTTAAAATTTGTCACATCAAAATGATAGAAAAAATAAAAATTGTCCTTCTTATAAATAAAATTCTACGCCCCGGGTAGCTCGATATTAATTAGAAGTGGTTATTAGAAGAAAAAAAAGATGAAATGTACATAATATTTAATAATGGTTCTAGAGACATTTATGTTAAATAGTACTGTTTGACATTAAGTATGTATTTAAAAAGAGTTTTTGGCGATATAAAACGTGAAGAAATGAATAAAGTATAGAAGTAGGATTCGTTTTGATAGACATGAGGCCCTGCATCCTCTCCATTTGATACGTATATTTTTTTATTTATTTTTACTGTGAAGTGAAACATGGATACGTGTCATGGGCATTAATAGCGATAGCATGTGATGTGATTGCCTGTTTGCTACCCACATGAATGACTAAATCACTAACCTTTGCCAACTACCGCATCAAACTAACCCCCCTATGATCATTTAATAAAGGTCGGTAATTTTACCATAGCCCACTTGGCACTTGCAATCCGAGCGTGGTGGAAAGAGTCGTGCAACCACGATGGAACAATACGTGATGTGTGGACTGTGGAGTGTCGTGGCCCATCGTAGTGGTTGTGGTGTGAAGAACGGTGAAAAATCAAAATTTTGCGGGATCATTGCTATCTTTTTCAATTTATTTTCTTTCTTAGTACCTCAAAACAATAATAATTAGTGGGATCTAACCGGGTTTCATGAGATATCGTGACAGTTTGTACTGTGCGTGTTATCGAGATTGTCCACGATTCATTGTCACCGTTACAAATGGTCTTAGAACATGCGGAGTGGCATTGTTTCGTCGACTTTTTTTTTTTATCGAAAACACCGTTAGACAACGTTCTGACATTCCCCGACGGCATTCTGGAGCACCTTCCGGCCCCAAACGCTATTTTTTCCCAGCAGACATTAATATAAAAAATCAAAATACATTTCGAGAACACTGTAAACTCAATATCCTTTACTCCTCTATTTTTTAAGTTTAGTGTTCTCACGAGAAAATTATACACTCCTCGTGCTCCTATCAACAATTACTTGGTTATATACGAAGTATTTTGTTTTTTTTTTAACTTATGGAATGAGATATATCTGCTAAAAGCATATTTCATACTCAAAGTTTGTGCTTTGTTGATATTTTTTTAGATATATGTTACGGAGTACTATCTCCGTCCCATTATAAGTGTCATGTTTTGACTTTTCAACTTCTTTCTTTTTTAACTTTGACCTTAAATGTTTGTGTTTATGTTATATAATACTTGATAAAAATAATACCAATAAAAATACATTTAAAACTCAATCGATTCGTATTATTTGCATCAATTATTATATAACACGAATTTAAAATGGTGATTGGGTGATTGGGTGGTTGATCCGAAAATAGTTAAAGATGAATTTAAAATGCATTTTGCATCTAGATTTCGGAACAGTACATGTAATCGATGCAAGTTAGCTTTTCAGTTTCCTAAACGGTTAACCTTGGATCAGATTCAAGTGTTGGAATCTCAAGTCACTAGGGATGAAATTCGTACGGCAGTGTGGGATTGTGGTACAAATAAATCTCCGGGTCCTGATGGATTTACTTTTGAATTTTTTCGTCGTTATTGGAGATTTATAGGTGATGATTTCTGTGAAGCTGTTGAATACTTCTTTTATCATGGTAAATTTCCTGGTGGATGTAATTCATCCTTCATTGCCTTACTCCCGAAGGTTAGTGATGCGAAATTTGTTTCTGATTATAGACCAATTACATTGATTGGTAGTGTGTATAAAGTTGTCTCCAAAATCTTAGCTAATCGTCTAGCCTATGTTATATCGGAGTTAATTTCAGATGTTCAATCGGCATTTGTAAAGAATGGGCAAATTCTAGATGGTCCATTCATCGTTAATGAAACTTTAGCGTGGTGTAAAAGAAAAAAAAAGCAAGCCATGTTTTTTAAAGTTGATTTTGCAAAAGCCTATGATTCTATTCGATGGGACTTCTTAGATGATGTGCTAAATGCATTTGGGTTTGGTAACAAGTGGAGAACTTGGGTCAAAGGTTGTTTATCTTCGGCTAAGGCTTCTTTACTTATTAACGGAAGCCCGACGTCCGAGTTCAATTTTGAATGTGGGTTGAAGCAAGGAGATCCTTTATCCCCGTTCTTATTCATTCTTGTTATGGAAACGCTTCACTTATCATTTTTACGTACGGTTGATGCAGGAAAATTCAAGGGTTTAAAGATGTCTAATGAGTTGAGTTTATCTCATCTTTTTTACGCGGATGATGCGATGTTTATAGGAGAATGGAATATGTCTAATATTCATAATATTGTGCATATTCTTCATGTTTTTTATCTTGCTTCAGGTTTAAGAATTAATATCAACAAAAGTCATTTAATGGGTATCGGAATTGATCAAAGTCAGGTGCAAGAAGCAGCTCAATTGATTGGGTGCTCGGTTTTGAAGACTCCTTTTCGTTACCTGGGAGTTATGGTTGGTGGGTTAGCTGCTAAAAAGGCTGCTTGGGAAGACATGTTGAGAAAGCTTAATATTCGTCTTTCAAAATGGAAGCTTAAAACTCTATCAGTTGGAGGCAGACTAACATTGTTAAAAGCTGTCCTTGGATCTACTCCGATTTATAATATGGCAATTTATAAGGTTTCTAATGGGGTCTTAAAGGAGTTAGAATCCATTAGGAGAAGATTTTTTAATGGCATTGAAGATAAGCAAAAGATAAATTGGATTTCATGGAATAAAGTCTTAGCTTCTAAAGAAAATGGTGGATTGGGAGTTTCAAGTTTCTTCGCTTTAAATAGAGCCCTTTTGTTCAAATGGATGTGGCGTTTTATGGCTCAAGATGATTCTATGTGGTTCAAGGTTATATCAGCTATGCATGGTTCGAGCATAGTTACTTCTTCTCCTTATGTGGCAGGTTCTACATGGAACGAGATTGTTAGAGAAATAAATGCTCTTAAATTTAGGGGCGTTGATCTTATTTCTCATTGCAGGAAAAAAGTAGGAGACGAAAAGCGTACAGAATTTTGGAACGATTTATGTCTCGGGGATTCATTGTTGAAAGATAAATTTCCAAGGATGTTTGCTCTAGAAAACTGTAAGTATATCTCAGTTGCGGATAAATTAAGTTCTAATGGAAGAGATAATACGTATAGAAGGCTCCCTAGAGATAGAGTGGAGATGATTCAAATGATGGAGATGAGGTCTTTAACTGATATGTTTGTGTTATCATCGACGATGGATAGGTGGTTTTGGTATGTCAATGGTGAAGGAAGTTTTACTGTTAAAGAGGCTCGTAAAATGATCGATGATGTTGTGCTGCCTAGAGATGAAAATCCAACAAGATGGATTATATATATACCTATTAAGATTAATATTTTTGCTTGGCGTGTTCGTCTAGATCGTCTTCCGTCTAGGAGTAACTTATTCCGTCGAGGAGTGGTTTTGGATTCTTTGGAATGTCCAACCTGTCTTGAAGAGATTGAAGATTCATATCATTCTTTCTTTAGATGTGAGTTAGCAAAAGGGTTGCTGTCTTTATTTTGCCGTTGGTGGGGTATAGATTTAGTTCACGTGAATTCGTTCGAAGAGTGGCTCAATTGGTTCAAGTCGATTCAGATTTCTTCAAAGCTAAAGATGTTAGAAGGTGCGTTTTATGTGATGTGGTGGCATATATGGAACTTCAGAAATCAAATCCTCTTTGGCTCCTGTATTCCTAGGAGATCGCTTTTGTTTGATGAAATTGTCATGAAATCTTTTATATGGATGAAATCTTTTGTTTGATTTCCTTGTAATTTTCCCTTTTTATTTTTCAATAATATATCGCCGTTCAAAAAAAAAATATTATATAACACGAACAAAAATATTTAATGTCAAAATTGAAAAATAAAGACTTCAAAAGGTCAAATCATGACACTTGTAACGGGAGAGAGAGATGAATTTCTATGCCTAAGGTAATTTTTGTTAGTGTAAATATGATTCACCTAAGGTTAACCATAAGTTGTGAATTTTGTGACAGGTTTATTAGATTTAAGATTAGTTTTTGTATTTTCGGGAAAAGGGAAACATGATTTGATTTTAACGATGATGATTGAAAATGAAGTTGTGCCTACTGCTAAACTTGTGGTTTCTTATTAAAGAAATAATAAAAATCAATACATAGTACAGTATAAGATCCAAACTTAATTATCTTGTGTTTGTTAAATGTCGTATTAATGTCAAATCTATTAATTGCATCAACGTTACATTGTGGATGTTAAACTATACTACGTACTTAAATAATTCAACATGCATTATATTTCTTGTATGATAAATTTGAGGAGAATGATGGTTGTAACAAGTCTTAACAAGAATGTAGCCAGATATGACTTCAAGAAAAGTAGAAAAAATGCAGCTTAATATTAAAGGTATATAAAATAAATTAGAGGTGGCAAAATGAATGGGTCGGGTCGGGTTGGGTCACGGGTCTAGATGGGTTTGGGTCTAAATGGGTCTGGGTCTAGATGGGTCATTTAGAAGGATGGGTCTAAACGGGTCCGGGTCAAATGGGTCTCGGTCGGGTCGGGTCATCGGGTTCACCAAACTTTTTTTTTTATTTGAGTGAAAAATGAAAAAAATGAAATGAGGTGAGAAAAAAAAAATTACCCGCTAGACCCGTCTAAACCCGTTGGTTAATTGTTACACACTTAGAGGTTATATTGAAAAACCCATTTAGACCCATCCAAAAAATGGGGAGGAGACCCAACAAACCCATCCCCTCCTAAAAATTAACCAAATTGACCCATAATTAACCAATGGGTCTAAAATTGCCACCTCTAAAATAAATGATATTTATATTTATGTGTAAGTAATTATTAATAACTGTTAAATGTTATTTAAGTGGTGTCGCAAGTCGCAAGATATGATAATAAATAAATGATTTGTAATGTTAAGGCAAATAAAGATTAATTAATCATGTATAGATGGAAAATGTTAAATATCATTCAGAGCGTCTATATATTTGATGTTAATACTTAATATTATCAACATTTTCTTTACATAAAAGGTAAGAGAAAGGAAAAAATGTATTTGTGTTTACGTTTGTGTGAAAAAGTCTAGTTAAAGTGTACCTTTTTATCTTCGTTTTATAATTTATTCATAGTCATCCTTGTCTAGATTGAAATTGCTACATACATGAAAGCATCTCCAACGTATGCATTAAACACTATACCAAATTTGATGTAATAAAAGAATATTTGAGGAATATACTTGCATCAAATCGGTTTCATTTTTAATGTATACACTAAATTTCTACACTCAAACTACTTTCATCATTTACACATTGTCCCCTAAACTATTTTTATGTTATACTTTACTTGAATTCATTATTTTTATGATCATTAACCTTCCAAACTATCAACTTAAATGTTAAGTTTATTTATTTACTCTCGGAAAACTTCAATTACATAAGTTTTTGGCATAAATTAATGTTTTAAATTATCATAATTTGTTTGAAAATTATATTTTATTGTTTCAATAAACATATTATCTAATCTAGTGTATGGTACTTAGAGCGGTGCCATCGGCTAACCGGTTTCACCAACCGGTTAGCAAGTGGTTGGTTAGACAATGACATTGGTAATCACTTGCAAATCAGTTTTGGGTGACAACCGGTTTGAATCGGATAAGTGGTTTAAACCACTTCTCTAACCACTTGAAAAAATGGACCTCATGATAAGATTCTTTTTTTTTTGTGTTTTAATTATTTGTGTGTGTGTGTGTTTAGTATTAAATAATTAAAGTGAAGATAAAGTGGTTTGGAAGTGGTTAAACTATTGGCATTGGGGAAATCAGTTTTGAATCAGTTGGTGGAAAGCTGATGTGACGCTGATGTGTCAGAAGTGGTTTGAAAGTGGTTCAACCACGGTTGGCACTGCTCTTAAAAGAATCATACAAATAAATAAGTTTTTTCAAATTTTGTACTTAAATAAATGGAAAATGTTATACATAGCCCTAGGGGCTATGAATAAGAAATTCAGACACGCATTGAATGTTTTTACCTTAATAATAACCACCCACCTCTTGAAGATAACTTCTCTCAACCAACTTGATATAACACATTTTAATGCATGAATCTAACTCTTAAACATAACCCTTTAGAGTTACAAATTATAATATTCGATATAGGAAATGATATTGACAACCCTTAGGGCTGTCAATAAAAACATTTACGGACATTTATTAATCATAAAGTTTCTTTTTTAATCAAAGATCTTATTTAATACATCACATATAAAAGGAAAGTTCCAGTGAATTAAATGCAAACTTTAATTGAATTATATATAATTTTGAATTAATAAGAAAACTTTCAACTTCATTTAATGCATTATATATATATATATATATATATATATATATATATATATATATATATATATTATTGACAGCCCTTAAAGGCTGTCATTATCATTTCCCTTTTGATATTTGCCCTCTAAAAAATGTATTCTTAGATCCGTCTCCTAAACAGCTAAACTAAATAATATAGTTCCGCCTCTGCTTATATATTTGTGAATTAGAAATGAAAATAAACTTTTGTTACATATGAGTAACTTTTTTTTTTGAGTATATTTAATTAGTAGTATTATTAAAGATTAGTTAAATACGGAGTGTCGATTAATTACTACTGTAGTTACTAATTATATGCGCTTGCATAGATCGTTGGTACTCATTTTTCAGGCTAAACATTAAAATGCTAGCTTCAAGATAGGCTGGTCCTGGCTTGGTTATACATACATATAATTAGTTAATTAATATTTCTAACAACCATAAACTCCGTGATTAGCTAAAACGTGTTTGGGAAACAACCTGATCAAATTTGGATCTAATTTGTAATAGGAAAATAAATTATTATTTGGATAACAAATAAACACTAACGCTACACTAATATTGAGTAAGAAAAAGTATGAGCAACATTCCAAAAGTTTTTTTTTTTCTTTAAAAATAAACTCACTAAAATACAGAGTAGAATTTATATGCAGTATTTTTTAAGATGAAAAAGTCAAAAAAGTACACGTAATATGTGTGGCGGGAATCTTTTATTAAAAGTGGTCATTAACGGGGTGTTTAATCACCGAAAAATATTTTCATTTTTTTTTTTTAAATTTTCTAGATTTTTTGCACCTTGAAAATCATAAAAAAATTAGAAAATGCGTTCAAATGTAAGGTTTAAAGTTTAATTTTCCAAATAGGAGAATTAGAAAACCATTAGTCATAGATTTCATTTTCTTGAAAAACTTCTCCAGAAAACTCCAATCGAATCACGTTTTCTAATTTTCTAGTTTTCTTGTAAAGTTTTTTATGGAAAATAGATGAGTTTTTGTAACTAAACGTACATTGACTATATTTTCTGTTTATTTTTAACGGTATTTGTTAGTTTTTCATTAAAATGTTCACTCATAATATTTAATCAACTATCATAGGATATTGAATTTGTTAGAGTTTGATGATCATCTGTTAAGAGTGTTAATGACAATATTTAATACTCTCGTTGTCATTTTTCAAAGAATAGAAACGAGTGATAACAAATTAGTTAACCACCCACCCGCAACATCTATACGTTGAAGTTTTTAATAAAAAGATAATGTTTTTTATTGTAGAAAAATCATTTTAATGTATAACATCTACTTAATAGTCATCACAATCTAGATAATCTATATAGTTCCTAATAAAGTTTTTCATTTTGTTTATTACATTTAAACTACTCCCTCCGTCCCACTTTTATTGTCCACTTTTGATTTTTGGGGTCTTTCTTTGACAACTTTGACCTTGAATATCTTTGTTTGTGTTACATAATACTTGATGCAAATTATACCAATGAAAATACATTCAAAATCCAATCCATTCATATATTTTGCATCAAATATTATATAATACAAACAAAAATATTCAAGGTCAAAGTTGTTAAAGAAAGACTTTAAAAGTCAAAAGTGGAAAATAAAAGTGGGACGGAGGGAGTATTTATTAAGGGCATTGATTATTGATATCAACACCGTGAATTTTGATAGATCCATCAAAATTATATAATTAATAGTTATAATACGTACATAAATAGTTGTATTTTATGGTAGATACGTAAAAAATTATAGTAAAAATATCTTTAGCCATCCGGTGGTGATATACTCGTAGGTTATTTGACTTCTCTTAGAGCTAGGCTGGGATATATAGGTGTTGAATAATATGTTTTAAAAGGTGCAAAAACACATTATAGAATATAGACCACAGATTATAGATGTTTAGTTTTGACGTAATTATCGGTGGAGATTTAATCTCTACTCCTTTATTAACCATTTTAGGATTTTGGCTTAATTGACTTAGTAGAGGGATATGGGAATTCCCCATATTACATTTCACTTTAAATTTAGACTTAATTTAAATTTCGTGTGCAACCAGCCGTTTCTTGTGTGATACCTTTTTTACATAGCAGATTATGACTGACAAATTCTTTCATTCTCTTTCTTTGTCATGCTTTTAATTATCTTTTTCATTATCACTTTAGACTCAATCTAAATTTCTTGTGGAACCAGATGTTTCTTTTGTGTAGTTTCTTTTTTAATTTCCTATGATTTTTTTGTTGTTGTTAGTGTTGTTCATCATATATTATTATTATTTGTTTTGATTTAAGCTGTATATCTTAAATCAATTTTTAAATGCTATTTCACTACGTTTTTTAAGGTATTTTCAAATACGTTCCCGTCGCATTGCGCGGGTTAACGGCTAGTTATGTCTTTATTGGTGGACATTGTACTAGTAATATTTTATACGTACTTTTTCTTCCTTTTTCTTTGAATAGACATATAACTAATTTTTATAATTTAATGTTCATATCGTATGTTTTCTTGGTCACAAATATTACGTATTAATTGAATATTTTGAGATTTAAGGCTCATATCAGCTAAAACCGATAAAAAATTAGAGGTAAAATGAAATAGTAATTACACATTTAATTGAACTTCTTTGACAACTTAAATCTTTTTATGGCACCGATTCTCTAATATAGATCCTTTTTAGTTATTAGTCTAAGTGATATTTCTTTTATTGGCAAATTTTATTATATGTATGATATCTCAATATAAAACTACGGAGTAATACATAGATGACGTCCTTTGAGTTGCAAGGGGCCAAGGGCATGTTAAGCAGCATAATAATGATAAGGGTGGCGGTGATGATGACATAAATCTACAAAACACAAGCAACAAAATGGGTTGGGTCATTTCAGAATGTGCCCTGCAGCAATGCAGCTTGTGATAGCAAATCGACACTCGACACCCTCGAAGAAAACTATAGCAGCAAGTTTCAGTTCTCACGCATTATGCTGGAATGCAAAAGGATGAGCTTAAAGGTGAAGGTAGAACACACACCAAATGAGGAGCAGCAGGATTGCAGCAAATATTCGCCCTATTCACGTTTTGCAAGTCCAGTTGTGGAGGGCGAACATATCCAACAGCAAGTGGTACACACAATATCGAAATCTCAATTCTTGAACCTGTCAGACTCACGGTGCAATAAATTCTCAAAAGACTAATTAATCCCTTGGGTCACCATATAAAATATACATGGATCAGATCCAATCCAAAAAATAAAAGAAAAATCCTATTTTTAAACGCACCTTGCTTACTGGAGAAAGTGGCATGACCTCGTTTCCTACCAGCAATCATCCATTTCTCTGAACTCGCATTGACTTCATACATTATTTCCTCCTCAAAAAACTTCACTCTTTCAACTCTCCATTTCATTGTAATTAGTTGCCCAACTCTAAGACCATTCGGAGGAAGAGGAACAAAACCAACTACTAACAAAGGTTCCAACACGGGCCGTTTTAAGACAACTACACTCCTTAAATTCAACAATGGTGTGACATCATCCTCGGGGCCTTTCTTTTCTAGAGACATGGGGGTATGAGATCCAAGATTTCTATCCCCAGAAATTCCATATTTTATTTTTAATACTGTATCAGGATGCACAACTTTGCCTTCAGCTGTAAAACCAAATATTCAATCAATATAAATAACTTTATTATAGTTTTTAAGTAATTGATTACCTTCGGTGATTGTAGTCTCCAATAATATACTAAACAAAATTCCAGTTCTAGATGTTGCAGGAACCACAAGTGGGAATAAGTTAGACGTTGTCCTCCCATCACCTTTTGTAGTATGAGCAAAACCATCTTTTAGATCTAACCAAGCATCATGAATAGTTAACAAGGCCTTCACCTGTGAGTGTAGTATCACCTGAAAGAAGCAAGGGAACATGTTTTACTTTTAAGCACAAAGAAAAAATAAACAAATAAAAAAAAATCAGAGTTGGTTACCTAATATAGAAATAAGACCAAAGTTGGTTATATTTGTGTGCAATTAGATCTTTTTTATAAAACAAGCAAAAATAAGATTACTTTTTAAATGGCAATAGACCTGCAGAAGCGAAGAACCATCACTGCCCTGTTCTGCTATATGTGTGCTAACATGGAACGGGTCAGTAAAATGAACAGCTACAGTCCTATAAACAACAATAGTGTTAATGAAGTTTAACAACCTCCATAAAGATAGCAAAGAGAAGTGCGAAACCTTTTGAACATCTGATTATGTGATACTCCAAATTCAAGTTTAAGAGCTAATTTCCTTAGTCCATCAACAATGCTTGTTCTTTGGGAAGAGATTTCCCCTGAAAGGAAATGTTCAAACATATTATTATGACCTATACTTATGAACGGGTTGATCTGGGTTTTATTTAATTTCAACCCGGTCAACTCAAAATAAATAATTAAAAACAAAATGAGTCAAATGGGTTGAACATTGCCCGAAGTTTTTGTTTGGAATCATATAATTTCGTAAAGAAAAACTCATTTTAGCTTTTAACTCGAAAATGTTTTCCACCTGTTACCCAACCCACCCATCTAGCCAACTCTAAAATACTGTGAGAAACTAATGTCATGAAAACCTGTGGATGTTCCTTTTCCTAACCCATCCTTGATGGCACACACGGGAATCCATAAAACACTATTTATACTGCTTGCCCACTCTGGTAATTCTATACTACCGTTCTTAAGAGTAAGTTGAGCAAATTCTTTGGAAACAGTAGAAGCATTATTAGTATCACCATCAGTATATTTCTCCATTTCGATGGCACATGATTACTCAATCCTCAACCCTGGGCCAGCGTCGATGTACAAAACAGCACCCTCGAGAGTGTAATTAACAGGCTTTACAATTATCCCGACCCACTGAGGCTCATTCATCAGTAATGCAGATGAAACTGCTGCAGTAAGATCGACAAGAGGCCTAGGTTTTAACACCTAAGATTGGAACATAACGAAAAACAAACTTTAAAATGTCACTATATAGTCATATACTACTAAAGAACATGTTCAGGACAGATTAGATGGCCAGGTTGGTCCAGTGAATAACATGTTTTGAATGAGTCAGGTTGACCCAAAACACTGTTTGTCCAGAAACTTCAGAGTTTTTATCAATAGTTTACGTGTCAAACATGGAAAAAAAGTTACAATATTTGACGAATAAATACATTTTGAGCAACTTTAAACTCCCTTTACCCATTGAATCAAGTGTCTTTCAAGGTGATTATTCTTCATTTGACCTGTAGAACACAACCAAATAAGCCCATTTGGGTTGGAATTGCGACCTCTAAAATCTCAATTTGGTGTATTAATATCCTTTCCCAGTTCTGCTAATGAAGACTTTTAGTACCTTCAATATGAGCTTAGGTGGCTTATCGTAAGTCATAAGATCATCACTGTCTGCAGGTCCACCTCTGGAATATCCATGAGACCTAAATCGTAAATGACCAATCTGCCCTGTAAGAACACCCAAGACATACGAACCATGCTTTTGTGGGGGCAAGGTAAGGGTAACTGTATTTCTACCGGTGTTCAATATTGTACAGCCACAGGTCCTGATTGCCTAAAAATTACAAGATGCTGATAAGAGTTTTATCACCATTGCAAATTCATAGTAATTATGTTTGCATATAGCATACCTTAACACGAGCATCTGCATTATTGGTAGCTGTTAAGGTATGACTAACTGATTCAAGGGTGATGTCATCGGGAAATTCACTGCATAAACTTACAGACAATGTACCCGGATCCCCATCACATAGCTCCAGGGGTGGCCCGGAATTGCCAGAAAATGTTATTAAGGATGAGACATCTAAAGGCACGGGATCCTCCAAGGCTCCAATTCACTATGTGCAAGACGCACTACTTCTGACTGAAAAGCTCGGCGTTCATTGGTCAAAAACAAACTTTTATCTAGAGAAAGCAACCTCACACAAGATGTTAAGTAACCAGGTTGATCATCAAGAATTTTCTGGCATTCAGCTAAATTAGGAAGCACATCTGCTAATAGATCTTGCCATCCTTCACCAGAGTAAAGAGCACAAACTTTTTCGTATAATTTAGCAGCAAGATCATAATTACCATGTTTACATAAAATAGCTGCAATTTCACCATTGAGGACAACCCCGTGCCTTTTCCACCATGATTAATGATAATTATCAGCAGCACCCTTTGTAAGCTCTAGATATTTTTGCTGTTGGAAACATAAATGATGGTTAAAAGTCTTAATGTACATTATATGACTAATTTTGATACTGACTTGTAGCAAATACCTCAAACTCCTCTAAAGATGACAATGATTTCCATAAACCCGGATCAGAAATAGTTTTATGGAGAGCATGCTCAGCAGCCACAAAAACTTCTGCAAGTCTCATGGTATCAATCGTGCTCTCGAAGTTAACAGGTACAGAACTTGTCCTTGACATTGAAGAAGAAGGTGATTTAAGTGAAGAAAATATCTCTGCTTCTGAACCTGAGCTGGCAGCATATAACATCTTTAACCAAACTCTTATCATGGTGTGTAATTGATTTTTTGGATTGTATTCCATAAACAAAGAATAAATAACAGATTCAGTATTCATATAACATCTTTAACCAAACTCTTATCATGGTGCGTAATTGATTTTTGGATTGTATTCCATAAACAAAGAATAAATAACAGATTCAGTATTCATATACATGCCTGACAATTCAAACATATTTCCAGCAGAAACAGATGGTCTTCGACGATTAGCCTCACGCAGAAGAAAAGAGGGTTCAAGAGGCAATTGTTTCTTCTGAATACCAAAATGCTTGATCCGCGGAGTCTTTTGAAGAATTTTCTAAAATGAAGAGTAATCATGTTTTTATTGTTTAGAAAAAAATGAAGATATCATCCTAAAAGTATATATCATATAGGATATTAGATAAGATATCCTTTTCTTTCACAGGGACCTCAGATGAAGCATCAGAGGGAACTGACGGCCAAACTGCTGGCTTTGGCCAAGGCACCATGCTAAGTGAAGCACTGTACAAGATATAGAAATGCACTTTTTGGTAATTTAGAGAATGGACTTTCATGAAAGCAAAAGTCAAAAACTGAGTGCCTACCTGTTGACTGGACTTCTTTCTATATCAGGTCCATAACCAAGTAAATATGCAAGCCTCATGAACTGCCAAGTTCTTGAAAGAAACTTCAGTTAAGTAGCTCATTATATTGTAACAGAACCATTTGGCTACTGATCAAGTGTTTATTTACTTGAGTGCAGGTTAACAATTGATTGTTGTACAGATGATTTAAATCGGTGGGGACGATCGGATAATCACACTACAGTCGTTGTTTTAACCCGAGTTTACGGAAACCAGGTGGTGAAAATCCGATCGTTTGTATGTATTCCCAAGAGGATTGGAACTCTGGGATGATGGTGAATGAATCATCTGGTTTGGCTACCCTCGAGCTTTTTATACCTCCAGGGGTAGCCCCTTTGTGTTTTCCCGCCCAACGGCTATATCCTCATGGGGAATGCCGCTGACCGGAGGTCCTTTTATCCACCGGACATCGTCGGGTTGGAGGTAGCTTTTACCCAGTTATTAGCGAGCTATCAGAGTTGACCTGTGTCCACTTTTTGCAGTGCACAGTCTCCTAAATATCCTTGTCAGGGAATATTCAGAGGTCAGGACCCGGTTTTCAGGGTAGCTCCCGCCTATCATCGGCCGCTACCCCTGGAGGATATTCGCCGGCGTACCCTGCGAGGCGATGCCACTGGTGGGCTATCCTTGAGGGTGGTTACACCATTAAGTCCCCCCAGTTTAACTTGGCAACGCGTTGGTGAGTTGAACTCTTTTTTTGCATTTTGCTATCCCCCGAGGATAGGTTAGCTTTGCGGTAGAACTCAAGTCCTGTCAACAGTGCTTTTGGTAGGGCCATCATGAGGTTAGGTGTGCATTTATTGCGCCTGACTCTTCACGCGCCCCTCGCTTCCCAATGGCTTGATCCGGCCCTCCACGTGTATGGTCCAGATTTGACCCATTATTTTATCCGGCTTTTTGGTTGATCCGACCCGCTAATCCGACTATTAAGGTATCGGCGGTTTTCTTTTTTTTTTCACAATTTCAAAAAGTTTTCCTTTTTAGTTTAGGGTTTTTTCGTCGTGCAATCGGTGCTCTTTCTTTCGATTCCGTTGTACCATCGTTCAAGCGTCCATTCGAAGGTCCGTTTTCTTGTTCCCTCATTTGTTTTCTTTCGTTTCTTTTGATACGCCATGGATGATGTTGGTGAAAATTTGCATGATGCTCCGGTTACTTCCGTTGACGCCTCGACCGAGAATGTCTTGGCTCCGGCAGTTAATGACGAGGAGAAACCGGAAGTGGAACTTTACTCCAGTAAACTGACTGATGTTGCCCTTACTGCCTTGGAAATTGAGTTTCCATGCCTTAGCGAGTACAATCCGACGGTGCCGTTGCCGGATGATAGGGCGCATCGCCCTCCGGCCGGTAAGGTCGCGGTGTACTGTCGCTATTTTGAAAATTCAAATTTTCGTTTACCCGTTTCCTCTTTTGTTGTTGATGTCTGTGAACACTACGGGATCGGTTTTCCCCAATTTCATCCTCACGGTTTGCAACGCGTCGTTATTTTCGAAATGTTCTGTCGTGGTCATGGCAGACATCCTAGCGTTGTTCTTTTCCGGCGTCATTTTCGTATATCGAAGCAGGGTAACTGGTATTCCTTCGATAAGAGGCCTTTGTCTAAATTTCAAAAATCCAAAGGTCCTGCCCTTAAACCTTGGAAAAACAGCTTTTTCTTTGTTGATGTTTCCTGTCTGCCTCGTACCCCTGCGGGATTGTTTTTGTGGAACTTTGAGGTGATAGATAAAGAACTGAATGAACGCCCTAAAGAGCGTGGTCCCGATCTTCAACTGTATAATTTATGCGAAGCTGCTTCTGTTCATATGCGTGCTTATCACGAGGAAGCCATACTCTTCGCTTTGGGGGTTAGTAAAGAGTGGAGGTATCCTGGGAGAAGCCCTGTTTTTAAGAAACATGGAGAGGGTATGGTTTTGGGGTTGCCGTATGATCCTCGGTTCCCCCCTCCCCCCCCCCCCCCCCCCCCCCCCCCCGTCGACTTTTGGTTCTTTGTTCTGTTCATCTATTACTTTGACTGTTGCTTTTTTTTTTGTGCTGTCTTCCGAGTGCCCGTTTATTTGTTGCCATCTTTTTGCCTTTGCTAACCATTGTTTTGATTCCGTGCAGTCATGCAGCATGTTTGGATACTCTCCGAGGATGACCTTAACCAAGTGAAAGTTGCGAAAACCCCCCTTGAAGGTGAGAATGCTGGTGATGATACCGAAAGCGGTGAGATGCCATTAAATGACGGCGTTGGAGGCGGTGATATCGGAGATGACGGTTCGTTGCCGGTGCATCAGCCAAGTGTGTCGGAGTCGCAGGCTAGGAGTTCTGTGCGCGCAGGTGTCACGCGCTCCGGTTTGATCAGGGGCACCTGTTCGGCTGCTACTGCTCCTCCCAGGGTCTCCCGTCCTTCTGGGTCAGCTGCCGGCAAGAGAAAAAAGTTTACCGCTCGGACTTTATCGAGCATGGGTGTGACCGACACTGGGACCTCAGGGATGCTTCCCCCGCAGCGGTAAGAATGCTAACTTTTAAATCTGACTTATGCGATTACATTCTCATCCTTCGCTCCCTTTCTCTCTTCCCTGTTTTTCTTCTTTATGTGTATGCGTGGGCTTTTTCCTTTACAGACTACAAGTTGGAAGATGAAGCTGAGGGCGATAATTGGTCGGATGACTTGCAACTTGATGCCTCGCATGCTTCCAAAAAGGTGAAGTCTTTAGAGCATTCCCCCTCGGTTGAGGAGATTGAAGCCGATCAGGCCGGGCCCCTCTTTGAGACCACCTCCCGCCCTTTGGAACGAAAGTGGATGAATTCTCAGGAGCCCGCGACGAGCGCGACACTGGTTCTAAAGCATCTGGGGCTCCTGCGGGAAGTAACTCTGAGCTTCTTGATAAGCTGTTGGGGAGTATCCTGCCGAAGGAGGCAGTTGACCATGCCAAGACTTTGTCTGACGAGCAGCTCCTGGAGGGTGGTGACAAAGCTTTTTGCGGTCATTTGCTTTGGGCTCTGAGTTAGCGTGACCATTTTAAAGCCCTATCTCATCAATTCTCCGTTCAAAAGGGGCAACTTCAAGCGCAGGGTTTGAGTTTTCAGAAGTCGAGGCGTGAGGTTGCTGAGCTGAGGGAAGAGAGGAAAAATTGGGCAAGTTCTGCGGAGAAAATTACCAAGCTCGAGGCTACCAACTCTTCCCTTGATAGTGCTCTTGCCATGGCCAACTCCAAGGTTTACGAACGCGACTCAGTGATTAAGGCCAAAGAGGAGTTAATCTCCAGCTTGAACACCCAGTTGAATCAAAAAGACGGTCAGATTCTCTCCCAGGTCAACCAGATTGCCTCTCATGCTTCCATTGTTAAAGATTTGAACGAGCAGCTTCAAACAGAGAGAGCAGCGAAAGAGTTGGTGGTGATTGAATTTCAGAAGCTGCGCTCCGGCCTTGGTTCCATCGGGTTAAAGGTCTTGAGGGATCCTACGGTGACCGAACCTTTTACAGCATACGCGCAGGGTTTAAAAGAGTATGGATGGCATCATGCCGCTTCTCTTACCCTAAAGCTGCTGTTTTATGAGGATCCCTCCTTGATGCCCCAGCAACTTTCGGACCTGATAAGGCCAAACTGTCGTGACAAGGTTAAAGATCTGTTCGACCTATCCTGCAACGCAAAATCTGCTTACCTTGCTAAGCTTGAAAGTGCTGGAGACATGTCGGTTGATGAAATCCTGGCCATTGAGCCTTGATTCTGTTGTTCTTATTGCTTTTGGTATGCCCGGTTTGGGCTTGTAATAATTTACAACATTTTACTTTTGTGTTCTTGGTGAACTGTTGCGAACGTGTTTCGCTTAACTATTTATGTATTCGTAACTTACTACTATTGACTTTTGAGCGGTAATGCTAGTGCTTTAAGCACCTTTGCACAGGTTGTATTGTTTGTAAATATGGTTATGCGCCCTTTGTCAGTTCATTCGTCATGACTGGCAAGCCTGGATTGCCATAGCATTGTTGACATTTTGCCGGATAGCAGGTTTCGTGACCGTTGCTCGGCATGGGTCGACTTTTCCGATTCCCCCGTTGGCTTGACAGCCCCGGGGAAGCCTCGGGTAGGTCCATCCTTACCCATTTTCTATGGCAAGCCTCGGGTTTTCCCGGAGGGTAGGACCATCCTTACCCATTAGCCATGGCAAGCCTCGGGTTTTCCCGGAGGGTAGGGTCATCCTTACCCATTAGCCATGGCAAGCCTCGGGTGGTTCCGGAGGGTAGGGTATCCTGGCCAGTAAGGACCAGATTTTAATTTTTCGTTCAAGTATGTACGAGTTTTGTTTGTGTTATTTTGACAATTCATGTCCTTTACACATGGGTTGTATAGCAAAAAGCGAATACTACCTCCAGGGGCTGATCAGGCCCTAAACTGGAAGTGCCCGTTCGTTTCCATTCATACTGAAAGCTTATTTTTGGGACATTGAACATGCCCAACACATGGCAGAGGTGTGTCCGATACAAAAGTAGTCGCAAGTGCGTGGCGGGATATTCCCGTTACATAGATTTTAGCTAAAAAAGTAAAAAGAAGGCAGATACATGCCTGATGCAAAAGTTGTGCGTCATGCAATTATTTAGCGGCATGACGGCCCTGGCTTTCATATGTAGCACCGCTTGAGGTTCGTTGCGTGCCAAGTGCGCGGTATCGGCGAGCCCTCGACAGTTATCAGACTGTATGCTCCATTTCCATGGCAAGTGGATACCCTATAGGGGCCTTCCTAGTTGGGCCCGAGTTTCCCAGTGTCTTCCACTCTGCTGGCCTCATTTTTCCTCCACACATAGTCCCCTACGGCGAAGGTGAGAGGGTGTACCCTGCGATTATAGTACCGTGCCATTCTTCTTTTGTTCTCAACCTCCCTTATGGCTGCATACCCACGCCTTTCCTCAATGTTGTCCAGGTTCTTTTTAATTTGTGTGGCATTAACGTCGGTGTCAAATTGCGCAACTCTAAAGGTGGGTACGCTGATTTCTGCTGGAATGACTGCCTCGGAGCCGTACACCAGGACATACGGGGTCTTCCCGGTGGACTTCTTCGGGGTAGTTCTGTGCGCCCATAGCACATTTGGCAATTCTTCCGTCCAGCTGGTCCTGTATTCGGTCAGGCGCGTCTTTATCCCAGCGACGATGTCCCGATTCGTGACCTCTACTTGCCCGTTTGCTTGGGGATGGGCCACAGATGTGAACGTTTGCTTAATTTGCAACCCCTCGCACCATGACTTGAACGGGTTCTCGGCAAACTGTTTGCCGTTGTCACTCACAATCTCGTTGGGTATTCTGAAACGGCATACGATGTCCTCCCAGACGAATGTCAATATTTTGTTTCCTGTGATCTCCTTCAACGGCTTTGCCTCCACCCCTTTGGTGAAGTAGTCGATAGCAACGACCAAGAATTTCACCCCACCGCGGGCTGAAGGGAAAGGGCCCACTATGTCAATTGCCCATTTGTGGAAGGGCAATGCGGAAGTGACTGGGATTAGGTCATGCCTGAGAGACCGCTGGATCGGTGTGTTTGCTTGGCAGGCTTTGCATTTCTGGACTATCTCCAAGGTATCTCTGTGCATCGTCGGCCAAAAGTATCCATGCCTGGTTATTTTTGCCACTATTGACCTCGCTCCGGCGTGCAACCCGCACGCTCCTTCGTGGATTTCTCTCACAACGTTCTCGGCCTGCGCAGGTCCCACGCACCTTAGCTTCGGTCCCAGAAACGTTTTTCTGTGTAGAGTGCCATCGATCATTTCGTATCTCGGCGCGTTTACCCTTATTTTCCTTGCTTGTCCAGGGTCCGTTGGTAACATCCCGGTGTTTAAGTATTCAACTATCGGCGTCATCCATGTGTCGCTTACCTCTTGGATATCGGAAACTGTAGGGTCTGCAACAATTGACTTCTGGGCCAGCGTTTCTACTAGCACTTCTTTGGCTAGGTGAGCGAAGTTCAACGAGGCTAGCTTGCTCAGGGCATCCGCCTTTTTATTTTGGCTTCGGGGTACTTGTTCAATCTTAAAATACTCGAACTTTTCAATGAGCGATTTTGCCAACTCCAGATATTGCTTCATTGCAGGTTCTTCTGCCTCGAAAAGGCCACATATTTGATTGGCCACCAGTCTGGAGTCAACGTACGCATGTACCTTTGTGATCTTCATGTCCTGCGCAATGCGCAGTCCCGCAAGGAGGGCTTCGTACTCCGACTCGTTGTTTGACGCCGGGAAGTCGAATCTAAGGGCGTATGTGTATTCCTCACCGGTTGGGCTTGTCAAGATAAGCCCTGCCCCGGACCCTTCGGAACTTGCCGCTCCATCGGTGTATAACTCCCAGGTTTCCCTCGGAGGGGTAACTTCCATTTGCCTTTTTATCATCCCCTCACAGCCTGCAGGTATTTCTGCTAAAAAGTCTGCCATAATTTGCCCTTTTACTGCGTTTCTTGGTCCAAAAGTTATTTCGTGCTCCCCTAGTTCAATTGCCCATTTTGCGAGCCTTCCGGATACCTCTGGTCGTGAGAGTATTTGTTTTATGGGCTGGTCGGTGAGTACCTTTATTGGGTGTGCCTGAAAGTATCGCCTCAGGCGTCTTGCGGAGTGCACCACAGCTTGGACTAGCTTCTCAATTGGTGTATAGTTTATTTCCCCTCCTTGTAGTGCTTTGCTGACAAAATACACTGGTAATTGCACCTTGCTGCGCTCAGCAATTAGGACCGAACTGATGGTCTCAGGGGATGCCGCGACATACAGGATGAGCGTTTCTCCATCAGTTGGTGCAGTGAGCGTGGGCAACTCGCCCATGAATGCCTTCATTTCTTGGAACGCTGCCTCTGCCTTATCTGTCCATAGGAAATCTTTGTTGCTAAGGCAACTTTTCAGAGTGGCGAAGAATGGTAGCGAACGATCGGCTGCGCGGGACAGAAAGCGTGTTAGGGCTGCCAGCCTGCCCGTGAGGCTCTGCACCTCCTGCCTTGATTTAGGTGAAGGCATCTGCAGGATAGCTTCAATTTTCTTGGGGTTGGCCTTGATACCCCTCGGGGATATCATGTGTCCCAGAAATTTTCCCTCTTCCATTCCGAAGGTGCATTTTGCGGGGTTTAACTTCATCCCTATACTTCTGAGTGTTTTGAACGTTTCCTCGATATCTTTTAACATGTCAGATTCTGAGTTGCTTTTTATCACGATATCGTCCACATATGCCTCCACATTTCTTCCGATTTGGTGGCCAAACGCTGAGTCGATAACTCGTTGGTACGTGGCCCCTGCGTTTTTCAGTCCAAACGGCATTTTCGTGTAGCAGAAAATGCCCTTATCCGTGTGGAAAGCAGTTTTATCTTCGTCTTCCTTTGCCATATGGATTTGATGGTAACCCTTGTATGCATCCAAGAAGCATTTCAATCGATACCCTGCCAGCGATTCTACTTTCCAATCAATTTCAGGTAGGGGGTAGTTATCTTTTGGGCACGCCTTATTTAGGTCCTTGAAATCTACGCACATCCTCCAATCTCCGTTAGACTTTTTTACCATCACCGGGTTAGCCACCCATGTTTGGTATTTCACTTCTCGCATTACCCCTGCCTTGACGAGGCCATCAACTTCTGCCGTTAGGAATCGGCTGCGCTCCGGGGCCATCCCCCGTTTCTTTTGTCTGACTGGCGTAAGGCTTGGGTTTATGTTTAGCTTGTGCTCGGCTATAGTTCGAGGCACCCCCGTCATGTCCGCGTAACAGAATGCGAACACATCTATGTTTTGTCGTAATATTGCTCGGAGTTGTACCTTTATATCGCCTGGCAGTAGGCGGTTTATCTCGACTGGCTGTTCTGGGTACGCTTGGTTGAGTACTACATTTTCCTCATCTGCCCCCGGAGGACTCGCCTCGTGCGCTGGAGCAATTGTCAGCGCTGTCCAAGCTGTTTTCCGGGATCGTCGGAGGGTAGCTACGCCGCCCATGGTTGGGAATTTCATCATCCCGTGCACGGTGGAGACGACCGCACCGAAAGTTTGCATTCCTGTTCTCCCGAATATGACATTGTGCTTGGAGGGCGACCTGACAACTGTGAAGTTGAGGGTTGCTACTCGATACCGCGGGTATTCTCCTAGGTAAACCTCCATTTCGATTTTCCCAATTGGCCAGCTGGTTTCCCCGGAGAATCCTACCAACGGGGAGTTGTACTCCGTTATTGTTTTTCGCATCGCGTATGGGAACTGCAAGAAACAGTGTTCGTACATTATGTCAATTGCGCTTCCGCTGTCGATGTAAATGCGTCCGACTTGATGGTTGGCTATCCTCGCAGTCACCACCAGGGCTTCTCTCGATGGGTTATTGTCCTCAATTGGCGGGAATGAGATTTCTTGTTTTTCCCAGGGTTCCAGTACTTCAGCCTTACGCCGCTGGCCGGCTTTCCAGCTGTGTATCATGTGGATTGTGCCTTCTGCCGCAGGTAATTCTGGGGGTTTCTTCCCCCCTTGGCCTTTCCCATCTTCTTTCTTTTGATAAGTTTTGGCCCCGACCACCAAATGCTCTAGCTTTCCTGCCTTGACTGCGTTTATGATCATTGATTTCAGCTCTCTGCACTCGTTGGTGTCGTGCCCTTTTTCTTCATGGAATCGGCAATACTTGTTGTTTTTTCCTTGGTATTTTGTTGCTAAAGGTCTTGGCGGTGGAAAGTGCTTTGCCTCTGGTTCCGTTGCCAGGATTTCTTTTGGTGTTTTACTGAGAGATGACAGGATTCCTCTTCTTTCGAACGGTCTGTACCGCTGTCCCCGCTGCTCCGCGAGGTTGCCTCTATCCCTTCTTGCGGATCCTGAGGGTCCTGGTGTATGTGCCGGGTGTACTTTTGCTTTGACATGTTGGCGGATTGCACCAACCCTTATGTAACTTCTTGCTTTATCTTGCATTGCGGCTATCGTTGTTGGCAGGTCAGCGGACAGTTGGTCAATGAGTCCCCCAAACCTATTTTTGTCCAAGCACATTATGAAGCCTGAGATTTGCTGGCTTTCTGGGAGATCTGGAATCCTGAGGCATTCATCCGCGTGTCGCTCAATGAAGTCTGCCAGGCTTTCTTCTGGCTTCTGATACAAGTAATGAGCGGCCATGTGCGATAGGGCGCGGCTGCCCTCTGATGAAAGCGCCTTATAAACTTTTCGCGCAGGTCAGCCCAGCTGGTTATGCTTCCTGACGGTTGTTCACTGAACCATCTTCTTGCTATTTTTAGCAACACTGACTGAAACATGTGGCATACTACGGCATCCTCCCAGTGCTGGGTCTTTACTGCATTGTCGAATCCGCAGAGGAAATCCTCCGGATCGGTCGTGCCGTCGTAATTTCCGACTGCCAACGGTATGCAAGTGTTGTAAGGCAATGGCGTGTTTGCGATATGTGGTGCGAACTGCTTAGAGACGTCGGGCGCTCGTACTTGCTTTGGTACTGGTGTTCCGAGGAGCGCTGCTCGCAGGTTTGCCACCATTGGATTTTTCGGCGCCGGCGCGGGCGGCGCTGGGGGTGGTTGCATTGCCTGGTTCAGTATTTGGGCCAGCATTGCCGCAGGGTTGCTGGTGTTTGCTTCTTGGCCTTGCGGTTGTGTTACTGGGAGTCGTGTAGATTGTACCAGCGGTGTCGTGAACTCATATAAAGGTGAGTTTTGATGCACAGGTAAGCTCGACTGGTAGTTTTGGTGAAACCACAATGGATTACTCGCTGGTATTGTTACTTCTGGGCTGATGACGTAACCCATTTGTGAAAGCAGTTGATTGGCCATCACCGGTGTTAGCATTGGTCCCGTTTGGGTACAAAGCATTCTCGACTGTTGTTGCGTGACCTCATTTGCAGTTGTTATCGGAAACTGCGCCACGGTTGCCGGCGTTGAGAAGACTAACCTTGTTGGTACTATCTCATGTCGTCGCTGTTGTTGTTCGTGAGTTGTTGTGTTGATCCCAGCCGAGGCTAGGCGTTCTCCAAACGTCAGAAGTTCCGACGTTCTTTGTTGGTCTGGCGCTGTTGACGCTGCTTGCGAAGTAACTACGTTATTTCGACTTGCGTCCCCCGTTCCTGACGACGTCACCGGCGGCCCGGCCATTATAACTGATTTCCGTTATCTTTTTTTGTTTTGTGGTTTGGGTAAGTTTATGCGGATGGCGCCATTTGATCAAGTGTTTATTTACTTGAGTGCAGGTTAACAATTGATTGTTGTACAGATGATTTAAATCGGTGGGGACGATCGGATAATCACACTACAGTCGCTGTTTTAACCCGAGTTTACGGAAACCAGGTGGTGAAAATCTGATCGTTTGTATGTATTCCCAAGAGGATTGGAACTCTGGGATGATGGTGAATGAATCATCTGGTTTGGCTACCCTCGAGCTTTTTATACCTCTAGGGGTAGCCCCTTTGTGTTTTCCCGCCCAACGGCTATATCCTCATGGGGAATGCCGCTGACCGGAGGTCCTTTTATCCACCGGACATCGTCGGGTTGGAGGTAGCTTTTACCCAGTTATTAGCGAGCTATCAGAGTTGACCTGTGTCCACTTTTTGCAGTGCACAGTCTCCTAAATATCCTTGTCAGGGAATATTCAGAGGTCAGGACCCGGTTTTCAGGGTAGCTCCCGCCTATCATCGACCGCTACCCCTGGAGGATATTCGCCGGCGTACCCTGCGAGGCGATGCCACTGGTGGGCTATCCTTGAGGGTGGTTACACCATTAGCTACCAAAAGTGTTCATATCATTTAGTTTACCTTAACTCGGCATGTAGAATATAATTCCCCCTTACACGATAATATTCTTTTTGTATATCTGGTGTCACTAATCTATCTCTGTAATGGTCAGAAGTTGCCTTGACCAAGCTCAAACATGCTGTTAGGACCCAAACTTCCCTCATACAAAAGGGTAAAATACTCTGGGGAGCAACCACAGATAATACGCAACAACAAATGAGAAATTAGGAAGTGAGCAGAATTATAAGTAATTGATTTGGATTAAATGCCAACCTCATGCATGGCCATTGCTTCTGAGAAGCTAACTATGAATGTAAAACCCCTATAGGCAACCTCAAATGGATGGTGTAGATTGAACAACAGCTGCATAAAACTGGAGTCATCAGCCAAAACATTTTAGAGACGATTATACATGCTACAATGAAGAAGATACAGTTTTCAGATTAAAAAATAAGCAATATATCTTAGATAACCTTAGCTTGACGGGAAAATAGATACTGTCGATATTCAAACTCCCTAAAGGAACTCTCTTGAACAATTTGTGTCAGTTGTTTGTTTCCAGGATTTAGTATTGTAGCTTGATCATCTGCATGGTCCATTCCTCCAAAGTCCCTCTGTTTGCCTACCTTGTTGACTGTGTCATGTAAAATAATAAATAAAAAGATTAAGAACCTCTATTAAATTATAATATGCGTTAACGTAACATTGTTTATAAAATTTAATCAACTTTAACAAATACATCAAGCACCTGATTCTGAGTAACATAGCTCTAGTTCATCATATTCCCCCAATGAATCCTCATAAAGATTTGCCATCTCAAACATGAATGCCAGGCTTTCCTATATGTACACTCAGTGATTTACAAAAAATCCGACTCAAACATACATGTTATCCTAAGAACGTAATACAAAGTTGGGTACCTTGAGAATGAAAAGATTACAAAAACTCCAAATTGGCATCAAACGTAGTTCAGTGAGCTTACGAATCTCGTCCTCGTAGAACTGGATGCGCTTATCAAGAGTATTTCTGAGGCACTCCATGACTTTGACTTCAAAATCGTCCCAAAAAGTTACTTCAGGCTCAAGAAGATCAAGTTTTAAGCATCTGGTTAACCAGTAGTCCTGAGTCAGAAAACAGACCCAAATTTCTACTAATTATAGATCGATTACATATTGAAACACATAAATGAACAGAACATGAGGATATTTATGCCACTGAATATATAAGTTTAAGTTTTGTAGATGTCAATGCATGTCAAGGAGGTATTCGATGTTACAAAGTGAAGTTGTGAATAATGTAACAGTGAATGCAACTTTACCTTTCCTTCCTTCTTGAGTTGAAATCCACTTCAAGCCTGGCATAAACTTTTTTCACCATCTTGTTAGCTTGGTCATTGTCTGGTGAAGCTTTGGACACAAATACAATGAACCACTCCTCGTCATTTTGCATAATTAATTTCAGATGTGGTTTTAGAATTGTCTTGAACTCATCTAGGTCCTACAGAAACACACACAGTATTTTCAAGGTGCAAATTTTAGACATTTACAACTAACTAGTCGATAAAAAATGTGATCTTGTACAACTAACTAGATGTTTAACTGTTACTAGTTACCTCGCATGTGACAAGAACCACAGTTGCATATGGTTCTTGAAAGCAAAAGGACAGCTGCTCCTGAGGGAATCGACTACGAAGCCTTGAATCTGTTGTCAGTACAAACTCTGCTGGCAGGTTGTCCACAGTTACAGGATTACGTGATTTGTTGTTGAACGTAACTCGTTTAAACGGAAGCCGTTTCTCAAATCCCTCCTTCACAAGGGGCCACAAATCACTCACATCTTTAACTAAAAAGCAATTCAATTTGAATATTTGAGTTTACAGCTAGCATAATCCTAAATGCACATATTCCTACAGTAAATTTGGGGTGCTACATATTGGTATTAGAGGCTAAGGTTATGATGAACTAGGTTGCATTTAGTGGGCCTAGACTATGACCATTAGGCAGTAATTCCTCATTAGGTATGACAGGTTCAGGAGTTACATCATGCGACTTTAATTTAACATAGCCTGATCAACTATGTACCATTAAGGAAAGATGATGTGAGGTTTAAAACGGTTATGTTGAACAGGAATAACTAGTTGACTTTGACCACGAGAGAAACGGGACCCATACATGTTTGTGCTAGACACACTAGGCTATATTATATAATATGATATATATATATATATATATATATATATATATATATATATATATAGAGGGTAGTGGTCAAGAGAGAAGTGCCGTTTTGGGGGGAAGGGGGAAGCGTTAGTATGCATCAAGAAGCATATTACAATTATCAATCAAAACGTCAACAAAAAATTATTTTTATTGGTAAATAGTAATCAAAATCGATGCTATAAAGAATATTTTAATGAATGAATTTCATTTTTAAGTCATAACATTAATTAATGAATATTTATTTAATAAATTGTTAATATGCAGTGTCATGCATATTAACTAATATGCATCGCGATGCATATTAAAACTTCACATTATTTGAAAGATATTTTTATTGTTAATATGCATCGTGATGCATATTAACTAATATGCACCACGATGCATATTAACGGATTATGATCTAATATTCATAAATCGATGCTATAACTTGAAGAAAGAATTTATCAAGGAAGCTTAACATTCATAGCATCGATTCTGATTAACATTTACTAAATTTCAGTTTGCTTTTTTCGAGATTTGTATGGGTGAAGGTAATATGCTTCCTGATGCATACTAACGCTTCCCCCTTCCCCCAAAAAATGCACTTCCCTCTTGATCATTCCACTATATATATATATATATATATATATATATATATATATATATATATATATATATATATATATATATATATGTAGGCCTCACGATACTCAACGTTCTTACCACAGAAATGGCAGACTCACCATCTAGACAAACTTCACGTACTCCACTTTCTCTCTCTCGCTCACGTCGCAGCCACTCAGAACCACTCGTGGCTAGACGCATTGGTAGCTCACACCGAGCTAGCTAGGCCATATCACAATCCTGCCGTTACAGAAAACGTATCTGCTATAGATCGTCATCGTGCAACTGCTCACCAATGGAGCTGGTTGCCTACGGTTGTTGCCACCTGGAGAATCGAGGAAAACATATAAATCCCTGCTGATACTGAAAGATATGCAGCCATGGATCTCTCCCCTTATACCCAAGAACCAACACATCTCACTGTTCCTATGTTAGCTGCTCTAGTGCACCGTCACGAACGCCGGCTACACGACATGAAAAAAGAACAACATGAAACTCGCTCAAACTTGATGGAACTAGCTCAAGGCCGCATTGCACATCACGGTGCCCAATGGGTTTTGAAATCTTTGAAAACCATTTGTAAATTGTGTCTATTTGAAGTACTGATGTTGAACTCCACTTTGAGTTGAAACTAGGTGTTTCTTTGTGAAATAAATTTCGTGGAGTCAACGCTGATTGAAATCTCTTAGGAACTGGGGTTACATAATCATTTCGTCTTTGCACCGGATAAAATGCATTTTGTGGTGGAAGTTCAAACATTCTCGATCTCGAATATTTGAAAATTTTTGTTTGACAAGATTTCTTAGAAGAACTTTGCTTCGGTTTCCAAACTTTTTTTTGCTTTTGAAATCGTGAAACCGATTTCTTTGAAACATTTGAACCATATGCATCGGGAAGATCAAAATACTTTTGAGGTGTGAATGTTCTATTTGATTGTGGCTTATTAGAATACCTCTTATTTTTTTGCAAAGAATAATTAGTAAACTGAGAAAACATTTTCGAAAATGGTTTAGAAGATTTATCTGTGTAAATCTTCCTTTGAACATTCACATGTAGTTTTGCTGCTTTTGACACTTGTGGTTTATCAGAGGTTGCCAAATTGTCAAACCCTTGTTCCTTTTGAGATGTAGGCTTAGATTTGGAAACATCTGGTTTAAACATCTGAATTAAATCATCATCAAAAGATACCTCTGAATCCATAGCTTTATCAAAACCTAGTTCCAATTGGGATTTGGACACCGCGTGTGGTTGAGAAGAAGAAGATGGACTATTGAGTTTTTCAATAGTGCTTAAGAGATTAGCTCGTTCCTTATCAAAATCATTTATTTGAGTGGTAATTTGATTTTCTAATTCAATGATTTTATTTTCCAAAACCAAGTTTGGAATGTAAACCTTAGCAGTTACCACTTGTTGAACAACTTCATTTGAAGAAGGTTTATCATTTGTTTCAAGTTCCGGTTTTGGATAACTCGGGAAATAGTCATCGAAAAGTGGAATTTTCGATTACCATAACTCTTGTTTAATTCCTCATTATTAAATAAAAATTGAGCTTTATCTTCTCTTACCCTATTGAACGTCTCAAATTTCTTCTCCTTCATTGGTGTATATTCTTTAGCATACACATTTGCTATGTTAGAAATTGCTTTCTGTAAATAGTAAGGATTGTCAAAACCCAAACCTTCCCTCGGATTGTAATACTTGATTTCCTTTGGTTTGTTAAGAAAAATCGTTTGATCAGTTTGACCTCTTTTAAGAAACTTTTCTTCAAGTTCTTTGATTCGATCATAAATTTTAACATTTTCAGTTAAAAGGTAGCTGTTTCTCAAGGTACACACTCTTTGGAAACGTTCTGATTCCTCAAGTTCCTTTTTAATTCATAAATTTGAGTTGTCAGTTTTTCTTATTCGGAAATAAATGATTCATGTTTCTTTTATACCATATGAGTTGATTTTCTTGAATACCTTTTTCCCTAAGCACAGTTTCTACAGCCCTAATGTTACTAGCAACCTCTTTTTCGAGTCTAGCAACAATAGATTTTTTCAAGTCAATCTTTTCCTGATATTACTTTTTATGAGAATTAACTGATCTTCATTGAAAGCAAGTACCTTAAGTTCAGATGCGAATTCGGACCCAATTGACAACGCTTCACGAGACATCATTAAGTCAGTCACTATAAGATTTACACTTGGCTCAAAATGTGATGGTGTAGCATGTAAAACAGGAAATCCCAATGGCGTAATAATTCAAGAATAGAGTAGTAACCCAAAAATGCGTGATAGCTCACAGATGGTGTAATACAATCTAGCACAATACTCCAGATGGTGTAATACAACCTAGCACAATACTCCAGATTGTGTAATAGAATTGTTTGTCACAAATTCTCGCGTAACACTAGTTGGTGTAATAGAATTGTTTGCCACAAAATCTGGCGTGATACAATAGTTGTAACAAGATCTGGCACAATAGACTTGTACTTGCGTAATAGCTATGTTGTCTCAAAACTAAATCTGGCGTAATAGTTTTGTACCCTCAAAACAGAATCTGGCACCATAGTTTTGTACTCTCAAACTTGAATCTGACACAATAGCTTTGTACCCTCGGAACTATTGGCGTAATAGATCTCTTGGTCTCACAAGCCTTGCACCCAAAGTTGGCGTAATAGCTGGGTTTCTGGCGTAGTAGACTGGCACTTCACAAGTATTTGGTTTCTGGCGCAGTAGACTGGTGTAACAGCTTAGGAATCTGGTGTAATACACTTGCAAACTTGGCATAATACAAGTGTCACAAGTCCGACGATCCTTATCTTTTGGCGTAATAGAACAGTGTGACAATCCTTATCTTTTGGCGTAGGACACTTTCGGGTTACAAATTTGGCGTAACAGCTTGATAATCAAGGCTTGGCGTAATAGCTTGGACTTAGAAAAAACTGGCGTAATAGATTTGTTGTCACAAGTGTGGTGTAATGTAACTTTTGGCGTAATAGACTTGTTGTCCAAGATCAGGCGCAAGACTTGTAGAACAAGTCTGGCATATTAACTAGGTTACAAGGTTTGGCGTAATAGAGATAGAATGTAATACACCAAAAATGCAAATCTCATATCTGGATCAAAAACACTTCCGAGTAAAAACACATATACGATCAAAATTTTAATCGAAAACAAACTCAATGAAAATGTATGATACTGCTATCAAATGATTCGTACCTTTGTGTAGAACAATCCGTACGGTGGAAAATTTCAAACCATCTTCAATTAAGAGTAATCAAACAAATTTTTCAAAGAACCCTAAAAACCCTAATTACTCAAGAACAAAAATTAACGATCTATCTGTAGTTGTTTTTCAAAACTCTTTTGATAGATTCACATCAATAGTCGATAACGAGGCTTTGATACCAATTGAAATAGATCTAATCGAGCTATTGATGAATCAATATTAAGAACAAATATGAATAATAAATTTTACTATGATTTGATAGAGCGTGCAGGAAGGTTACAGCCAAAATTTGTGATGGTTAGGGTTAACACACTAATTATACCCTAACCATCTTACATCATAAATTACCAAAACCCCCTTTAATCAAGTTACAAGAAATAAAGCATAAAGTACTATTAAAACAATCTATGCAAATCCTATAACTTATTAATTATTGCTAACACATCTAATTAAGAATTTAAATTTGATGTTGAACTAAATTCACTTTGGTTCAACTAAAATAGTACAGTTAAAGTAAAGAAAAATTGAGTCAATGACCCATACTCGATGTACACTATAATATTTTGACCCCATTCGATTTTTAGTCTGGAACCGCCCCTGACTATCACAAATATATATGTTAGTTCATGAATACATTTGTTCAATTGCCAGAACTTGAACCCCAAATTTATGATTGGAAGTTCCCTCTTTATTAATTACAATTAGCATATATATTATTCGTTAACGATAAACTTAATCGATTCTTTTTTTCTTCTTCTTATTGTTTTCTTATGGGTAAACCGGCCCACCGTACGAGCTCTACTAAAAGCCTAAAAGAGATCACAAGTTTGAATAAGAATCAGGCTCGAGGCCCATTTAAAACATAGATTGGTTTGCCGTTTGCGGCCCACCATAAACAATAGATCGAAACAGTTTAATTTGTTACGAACTAGGAAAAGAAGCCCGCGCTTTGCAGCGGGCAACCGAATAAACATGGGTGGTAATTTGGATACCACCAAGTTTATATGCTACTATTTATGCATCAGACTGTATGCAGTACTATATCTTGGAGATATATAAGAAATTTAAATGTGCATTCATTGAAGTGAAACATTAAAATTTTAATTTAAAATTACATTAAATAAACTTTAATTTTGCATTGAATAAACTCAAAGTTTCTTTTTACAAATGGTTAAGGTTTTGAGGGGAATGTCTCAAATGGGGGAATGACAGGCAGACCGAATTCATTGCATTTTAGGATAAAATTGTCACTCATATTCACTGCACTTTGCAATTGAACATTGCATTTTAATGACACTGTACATTCCACTTATAAAATTTGACTGCATGTTAATAATACTGCATTTTACATCTATGAATTCGTTCCTAACATGCAGCGAATTCGGCCTGACCCTCATTTGAGGTTTGCTCCTTTTATCCTTAATTTTTTTTTTATAAAATACGTATTTAGTAAAATGTTAGATCATAAAAGCAAAATTTATGTACAATTAATAGACTTGAGTTTTTTTTTTTTTTTTTTTTTTTTTTTTATATAAAGAAGTCTTAGGCTTTGTTTAGCAAACACGTTAGTTAAATAAGTAACGAAATTATAACGACAACCTTTAGTAATGTCAATAAAAATTTAGAACATGTATTAATACTTGTACTCATACCATAATAAATTCTTTAACCTCCTGAATTTTTTAGTTGACCTCCTATAGATATCACTCGGGTACAACCAATTACAATACCCGATAAGTAAATATAGGTTTTTACTCGGTAGTATGTTATATGTTACATTTTATGATCATGAATAATAAAAATAGTAATAGATGGATTACAAATTAATAGTCATATGTGTTGTATGAGTATAGAAATTCAAACTTGCCAAGTGGTGAGATCTGTTGTTCATTATGACGGATGTTACATTTTTAAAATGCACAACACATCTTACCATAATACCATGTACAAAAATGATTTAAAAAAATAAAACTTAAAATAGTTAATACATCAAAGCCATCCCAGATTTACAAAACGGTGGGTTGCTTCCTTACTTTTAAAATGGAGACGTATCCATTGTATTCATCTCTCTTCTAGTTTGTTTTGGCTTGAAAGCAAACTCCCAAAATGTATCGTTCATTCTATCTCAAACCTTATATGTTCTTTATCAAAATCAAAATCCCACGAAAATATTCATCCCAATTATTCAATAAAAATGGTATTTTATTTCTCAACAATAACCAAGTTATCTGGAAACAATGAAAATTTCATTACTTTTAGCATTTGTTTTTCCGTCTTCTATCCGTCATCATCGCTGCCTTTGCCATCGATCACCAGCGTACTACCGTCTTCCTATCTCTCAACCTTCTTTTTCTTATTTACTTAAGACTAGACCTTAAACCCGTGTATACACACGGCCCGTCAAATACGTATTCAATTTTTGTAATTACGTAAATAATGTGTATGATAAAAATCTATCGTTTTGTATGAGCAAAAAATATCTATAATGAAGCCGCGAATTAAATTATTTTAATAGACTTATGTTACTTTTACGCTTCACTTAAAAAAATTAATTTTGTTATGAAGGTGAACGGAGAATGACTGAATTAATATAGTAAGAGTAAAGATAGTAAAGTTATTAGTAAAAGAAGTAATTGATTTTGAATACGATAACCTTAAATTTTGTAAGTAGAAAGTTTATATTTAATACTAGTTCAATGACCCGTGAATACACGGGTTTCGTTTAGAATACATATAAAAAGTCAATATTTATATAAAAAAGTACACAAATTAGCTGCTTTAGAATAGATCAATATTATAGTATACAAATTAGGTTTAAACCCAGTTTCATACAAAACTCCCATCATATGTCACTTCGAAGTTTGAACTATACATGAAAACAATATAGTTAAATAGCAACCAATAAAAAATTCATACTTTTTTTTCTCTTGATACCCCGACCAAACATAGTAGCCGCTGCAGGTTTACATAACTTTGATTTTGTAAACATTATTAATAATTAATGTAAGAGTTGTATAACAAATACTTAAAAGTAATATTTTATACCTCTTTCCAATTACACACACAAGTAACTTCACAATTTAGCTACAGTGTACCAAATGTTCTAAATACAAACTGCTACAATCATCTATATTGAAGAGCTACATGGCACGTAATTAAGCAAAAAGATACAGAACCATTTAAATGGCACTTGGCCACTTGCTTATGAAGCAATAGACCAATCTAAACAAAATTATATTATTGAAGCAATTGCCTTAAAGAATAATTTGAAGTACATGAACAAATGCCCATGTATAAACTCTATGGGCCGGGCAATATAAGCAACAACGGATGTTCTCTAATTCTTTTTCACCATGATCCTTGACACTCAAAAAATCAGAACCTGCAAAAAATTATTTTGCTTCATGTGTAGCTAGTTTGAACTCAATCTTGATAAATCACTCTATATCAACAAATAAATATCTTCAAATTGAAATCCACAAAAACAGTTATATCAGTCATCATTAATTAAGATAGAAATATAAACCGATAAAACAAACAGTTGAATGCGAACTTGTCCTGCCCAATTACCATCACGGTCAGACCTGCCTATTCTTCATGACTTCATCCGTAGTCGGACTTACCAATACCACACAGGCAGGTTACTACACATCAAGATGTTATAAAAAACAGTACCTGAAGGAACAAAATAAGCTTGGGAGGCCCTCTTAGTAACCTGCAATAACCAAGTTACAGTTCATGAAGAAAGAACCATTTTGGTAGCAGTGATAAAAACCAATTCTGCATACAAAAATATTTAAACCTTTGTGTTCAGTTAATTATAAATTAAATCCATCATTCACAATACTTTTATACACTGAAAATGAGTTGGTATAAATAATCCAATTCTAAAGGAAACAATTTCGACCCATTTACCTAAAAACGGGTAAACTATTACCTCCTAACTCATTTTGTCCAAAATAGCTCGGCCCATGCGTTTTGTAACCATTAAAAATCAAAGAATACAAAATATGGAAAACAAATACCTTCTCCATTCTCAACAAATTTCCTAATAAAAAGTTTAACTATAGGATGATCTAGCCCTTCTAAACTATTGAGCAAGTCTACTGGTTAGACACTTAAGCATGAATATAGCATGTGAAAAAAATAAACTATAAGAACCTTTAATAGACAGATCCCATTTTCTGACATTAGATTTATAAAATTACACCAAAATAAAAGCCTTAATTCACATTTGGACATGTCAAAAACAAAAGAGCCCATACAAAACAGCACTCATACCATGAATTAAACGATCACTGTGAGTGAATTATATGCAGCTTTAGAGTACTTTTATGACTTGAAAATCAGCACTTGAAGTCAATTACAAAATAAAAAAATACTCAAAGGTACTGTTTTAAAACCTTAGATTATTCAATCTTTACCCATTTACTTTTAAAAGACATAACATGCTTTACGTTTCATGGCAAATGGGTCATTAGTGTTCATACTTCAGTCGAACGAATATCACAAAAAGGCAAATAGAGTATTATATCGGTGTATCATTCTTTTATTAATGATTTTCAACCTGACTTTATCAGAATCAAATTTCAAATCACGTTTGGTTAAGAAAACCGTTGCCCATGAAAATTACGGAAATAAAATAAAACTGAAGTGAAAACAAAAAGGAAAAAACCCGGATATTAAGCTACCTGAAGAGTAGAGACCCACACTAAGAACTGCTATCGCCTTATTATCAGTCTCTTCTTTCTTTTGTGTTCCTTCAGTTAAAAAGGTATATCAGTATATTAGTTGGGCCAATATTCTTTATCCATGCTAAAGATTCCAAAAATCTACAATAAGGCTCATATCCTTCCTGTCATATACTCTTTGAGTTCCAGAAGTCAAAACATACAGACCTTTTTATACCTATACCATCACAGAAACTCAGTAGAGTGCATATATTA
Source organism: Helichrysum umbraculigerum (assembly GCA_949592205.1). Lineage (NCBI taxonomy): Eukaryota > Viridiplantae > Streptophyta > Magnoliopsida > Asterales > Asteraceae > Helichrysum > Helichrysum umbraculigerum. The sequence goes on from CATIUR010000001.1 coordinate 389,147,667, forward strand.
AACGAAATGATAGATACTAACCATGAACACACACATTTCCTCAAAAAGCTAGTGTTTCTCTATCACCCATTCCTTTATAATCCGGATCCATAACCTACAATGGTGAAGTCTCAAGATTAGAGACACGGTAATAAAGATGTTTTGACACAAAGAAATTAAAATAACATTAAAAAAATTTCACATAATACAAACTTGCACATATCTTTATCATGAACTAAAAAAGATAAATCATATGCATACACATAATACAAACCTGCACATATCAAATAGGAAATATAGTTTTTCTTTTCATTTAGTAGCAAATTCGTTTACCTGAGCTACATAACAAATGCAACCATTGAGTGTGTTGATGTAGTAAATAAAACTACACACTGATAAAGCTTCTTGATACACTTACAACATCATAACATGATTATGTTTCACACAATTGTCTCCAAACCTGAAACTTTATCTAAACCACAAACTTCAAACAACATTAGAATGCATCAATACATAACAAAAAACAATCAAATGAATACTTAATTATACCAAGTTAGTAAGCTTTATTGAAACTCTAAAACAATGCATCCATGTTTGATGCTATACTTTCAACAGATTCTTTGCAAATCTAAAAGTAGACTAATTGATCTTTTAGAACAACCTAAGAAACAACAAAGAAAATTAAAATAAAACCAAACAAAACATATAGAAATTACAAAAAACTTGAACCAAAATTAGTGATGCAAACCCACCTTAAAAAAATCCATAAACAACATCAAAATCTAACTAAAGGGCTCTATTTCAATACCTTTATATTGTTGAACCTTCTTTTATAGTCGTTTTTTTCTCTTGAGCATTTCATCAAGCAGTTTGTGTGCTCTTCATCAGAAAAGAAAACAACTTGCAGAGCATAAACAAAACGATAAATGATATAGAAAGACGAATAGTAGCACATAGCCATATACACACGAACAAAGATAGCTGAGTCCATAACTTCAACCAAATGTGTAGTTTAAAAAATCGAATGAGAAAAACATAGAAGCATTAGCATAAAAATCAAGATAGATCAACACAATGAGAAATACATACCTGATATGAATTCCTTGAGAATTAGAGGAAGTGGATCGTTGAAATTCGAATTTGACAAAAGCTTTTAGGCTGCATCAGTTGTTTAGTAGCAGGGGCTGGTGGTGGTGGACACTTTCAACGGAGTAGCTGTGGATAGTTTCAACAGCTGAGGTAATTTTTAAATCTATGTGTTTTGTGTGGGTTTTGTTTATTTATGTTGGAGGGATATATGTCTAATTTGAATTCTTGAGTAAAGCAACACCAATAAAAAACAGGCGTGTAATGAGATTTACAAAAAGCGTGGGCATGGGATATTGAAAAGACTCTATATGCTTAGGAAATATCATACATCAAACCCAATTAATTAAATTGCAGCTGCTAATTTCAGTTATTAAGTAATAAAAAAAACTCAAAATTCTGAGAAAATTTCTTGATTGTGAGGGTATCCACGTCAGCATTGAAATTGTTTAAGAATGTGACAAATCAGCGTTATGACATCAGCATAATCCTCCTTTTATTATATAGGAAAGATTTTTGGATTATAAGGGTAAGAAAAGATGGACGGATAGAATTAATCTAGAATACTATTAATATTAATGAGATGAGATCATTAGAGTACATGAATTTATCAAAGTATGGAAGTACCAATCATATTGTGCCATGTGTACAAAGAGAATATTTCACATGTACAATATCCATTTACCCTCAACATCAATTATCTCACAAACGAAAAATTAAAAAATTACGAAAATTGCACCATATAATTCGTCGTCTTCTCCTCTTCGATTTGCCGTCTCTCAAAGCATACTTTCGACAAGTTTTTTTTCCATCATTTTCGACAAGTTTGCATATATGTAAAAATTAATTAATAGTTAATAATTAATAATAATATAGTAATAGTTGTATTGTATTTCGAAGATATCTCTTACAGAAGTTACTGAAAATTGATTTTAATATAATAAATTAAGGGTGAGGTTCCTGGGAGAAGGGGTAAAAGTGAGGGAAGAGAGAGAAGCCAATGAGGAGGTGACAAGTGTCTCCTCATTTCTCCACATTTTTTATTCATTTCCCCCTCCTTTTTTTTCATTTCTCCACCTTTTTTAATTCATGTCCCCTTCCTTTTTTATCATTTCTCCACATTTTTATCCAATTCTCCCCCTTTCTTCATTTCTCCACTTTTTTTTTTTCTATTTCCTTTTTTTAATTATTTTTTTATTATAAAAAAAAGATTTTAAACTTAAAAAAAAAAAATTATTCATGTAAAAACTTCTATAACACTTTTGTTAAAAAAAATAATTAAATAAAATTTGTTAACATTTTTTTAGAAAAAATTCTAAATCTAAAAATTAGTTTTTAACCTTTTTTCCTATTTAGTTTTTTCTTTTTCATGTATCATTTTCAAATTTGTGATGCACCAGAAATTACATATAGCGATGCACATGAATATCAAAAACAAGCTGTAATAAAACTAAATTATTATTGTTTTCACCAACATTATAAATATGATACACTGATTTTTTCTGAATATGATGCAGCGAGTATTTAAATATAATGCATCAACTTTCAAAATATACTATAAAACATCGTTATTGAATTAAAAAGTGGTGCATCATAGTTATAAAACATGGTTCATCATAGTAATAAAAAATGGTGCATCGATTGTTTAAAAATATCGTGCATTGACATTCAAAATGTATTATAAAACATCGTTATTGAATTAAAATGGTGGTCCATCATAGTTATAAAACATGATGCATCATAATTATAAAATATGGTGCATCATAGTTATAAATATGACGCTTCGACTTTTAGATATACGATAAACATCATTAGTGTATAAATGTTAGTGCATCATAGTTATAGAATATGGTGCATCATAATTATAAAAAATAGTGCATCATAGTTATAAAACATGGTTTATCATATTTTTAAAACATGGTGCATCGAGTGTTAAAAATATCATGCATTGACTTTCATAATATACTATAAAACATTGTTATTAAATTAGAAGGTGGTGCATCATAGTTATAAAATATGGTGCATCATAATTATAAAATATAGTGCATCATAGTTATAAATATGACGCTCCGACTTTTAGATATACGATAAACATTATTAGTGTATAAATCTTGGTGCATCATAGTTATAAAATATGGTGAATCATAATTTTAATTCTACGATGCATTGAAGTTATATTTTTGTTATATCAGAATTTATTTCATTCAAGGTATAAATATCATAAATGTTTTTTTTTTTGTAATACTATATATAAATTGTATCTGCATATAATAATGTGAGGTAAAACAACTACAGAAAAAAGGTTGAAAACGTGAAAAAAACAAAAACAATTATAAATAAGTCGTGAAAAATGTTAAACGATAAGGTTGAAAAACGCAAAAAAAAAAAAAAAAAAAAAAACCCCGATAACAAGAACTCTAAAAAATGAAAAAAAAAAATTAAAATTTTTTTTTTTAAAATACAAAAAAGTCAAGAAAAAAATTAATATATAAAATAAAACTAAAAAAATTTAAGAAAAAAAATGGAGGAGATGATAATGGTGGAGAAATAAAGGAGGTGGAGAAATGGAGGAGGACACTTGTCATCTCCCTATTTGCTTCCCTCCCTTCCCTCCCTAAACATCTTCCTTACAAGAACCAATATCATAAATTAAATATAAGCTTTTTATTAAATTAAAATTGATGATGTCATTGTTTCCTTAATTTTGGTAAATTTAACAAAATCAAGCAAATCTATTGGTCAATTAAATTTTTGATGACATCATTGAGTGTTTCTTATATATAATTTATATATTAAGATTTGATTGTTGTTTTTAAATAAGTTTTTAACAAAATTCGCTTTGAAGATTAGAGTAGAATAATTATAGTCAGAAAATGGAGAATAAAAGGGAAACCAAAAGATACGTAGCTTTGTTTCTTCAACCATTCTCAAGGATAATAAACTGAAATATCATTTGTTACAAAAAGAAGAAAATTACCAATATAATACGGGGGGTTAAAGTAAAATTTTATTAACAAAGGGCTTCTAGTAAAATAACCTCTTATGAAAAATATGCTATGATAAAAGGTTCGAACGCTTCACCATCCATATAAATGCTTTTTGATATTCCGCCAGGCCAACCGCCAACTTTTGTTGAACTGTTGCATTTATTGATTTTATATTATGAAACACGTGTCAAAAAATGAATGGAACAGCTACTATTCATCTCACCCTAAATTGTTATTATTTATAACTAGTTTACAACCCACAAAAATTACGGGTGTCTTTTATGTTATACTGTTATTGGTGGTATTTAAACAATAGTTATGCATAGTTTAGTTAATGTTAAGCATATATGTACAATAATTTAGCAACATTTAGAACACGCAGAATTTGCGACCTCTTCAATTTTTTACGGTCGTTGGTACATTAAAACAATAGTTATGCATAGGTTATTGGATGTTAACCGCTAGTTAGGGAAAAATGATACTAAACATAGTAGGCGCATATTGACACCAAAAAGATAATGTGTGGAAAAATGCATTACAAATAAATGAAAACCATCCATGAAGCTAGTAACATAGAAAAAAAATGTGTTTGCTAATGCAACAAATACCATAAGTTTGCGAGAATGAGAGATGATATAGAAAGAGAACTACTTTATAATGGTTAGAGGGTATATTAGGTTTACAGTAACAATTTATAAAGGCGTGTTCGGGCACACAACCGTCAAACACGAAGTGAGTTAAATTAACTGATGATAACTTCTGTCCAAACTTACCCTTGATTCTAGTAGTTCTATGGTTGATGGTTTCTGAGTTAATCCACAATGATAAGAAAAATGTAACGGTCTATATGTAAAACCACACACACATGCGTTTAAATACACTTTACGAAGAAATTATGAACTCACAAACACATGGATGTGGATATGAACAGGTGATGAAGATTCAAACATTAAGATTCAAACATTAAATCCAAATTATTCCATGGGTATATTTAGCCACCTAAAATGAAATCCGGTTTGACCCCTTTGAGATAAACAACATAACTCAAGCATTAGAGCAAAAATGGTTGAAATTGTCATCTGAAAATGGATACCAATCCATTGGAGATACTCATTCCTTAAATCCAGATAATTCCATCTGATTGTGAATTAACAGTTATTCAAATATCTCCTGGTGCTGTATTACAAATGCACTATAAAGTTCAGAAATATTAATGTTGAAAGAGAGAGCATAGAAAAACAAAGAACGTAATTCATGCAATTCATAAAAGTAGTGATAAAAACTGCATGAGAAGGAACTCCTTAAAACTGCTTTATTTTTAACAATATGCCCAGGCAAATCAGCAATATTAAAACGAAAGTAAAGCGTTAATTACATATAATAGTAGTTTCAGTCACAAAAGGGACTCCCAAAGTAAACGGAAACTGAGTGGTCAACTTAAAACAAAGAAATTAACAAAAAACACCAAGTGTTTGGTACGATAACATCAAACAAAATCTTAATAAAATCTGAATAAAGAAGGAACTACTGAAATGTTGCATCAAATGTGGATGACCTCAACTATAACACCCCTCGTTAATTAAAAACAATCATATAATATTGGCGACTCGGAAGCGTATATTTAAAAAACATTCTATCAATGTACTCAAAATGTCATTAGACTTTTTCAAAGCCAAACACATGACATTTCAACAAATTCGGTGTTATATGATTCAAAACACTTTTACAGTTATAAAAATAACATCAGAGTAACAGCCTGTCAAACATTCCATCCAGTCCAACAACCTCCTGCCCAATATGTCCCATCTATTTAACCTGCAGGAGGAACTGTGGTGGGGTTAGCATAAAGCTAAGTGAATGAAACTATAAGCAACAGTACAACCTAGCATAACAATCTGTTTACATCAAATAACAATAAACAGAAAATCAATCAATCACTCAACATCCAATCAATGTCAGGCTACTCACATCAAACATTATCAATCGTCATGAGGACCGGTGGCTCCTGAGATACCCTAATACCGGTTTGGTACTCAGGGAACCCTTATCAATCATCTGTATTGGCCTATACAGAATTACCGGTAACCAGTTGTTAATCACACACGACCTGGATCTCTAAACCAACATTTCAAGTTTCAAGATCTCCTGTCGTCTACAATAACAACCAAGTCCAACTGTCAAGTCAAGTTGACCTCAGAATCTTACATACTAGCACAATCAGCCAAGTAAACAACTAGTTAAACTATCATGGCAAGATATCTCGACCTATGCATCATATCAAAGTAATACTATAAATTACTGGTTGTAAATCAAATCATTACAACTAAATCACACTGAGGTTACAGATCCACTCACCGACTACCTCAGGCCTCCACTCAGTAGTCTAATATCACTGAGCCTTCTCCACATCTGAGAATCAACAAATCAAATATAAGTTAGTAATCATGTCATCAATACTAAACTTATATCAATCTTTAGCATTAAGAACTTAACATAATCTACATCAAGATTACTAGTTCCTAATCATATATTAATGATTTACAGTATAATCATTATCATATATTAACATGTATCAAATAGCAACCACATTATTATTAAAATCAAACAAGAATTGCTATAACAGCCAACCAAGCCGCCGGCTTCTTCTATGAAGCCGCCGGCTTCCTATCACCAACCGCCGGTTTTACTTCCTTAACCGCCGGGTGAATTACTGAATGTGGTAACAGAACCAAAACATGTTTTAAAGCTTCTACCAGCCGCCGGGTCGGGTTTATACCCGCCGGTTTCATGCTACACTATACAAGCCGCCGGCTTGCTAAAGAAGCCGCCGGCTTCCACTGATGAACTACAAGCCGCCGGCTTTGGGGACGAAGCCGCCGGCTTCAACCATCGTCCCAGCCCAGGGCGATCTGATCAAACCCTAACTCACGATTTTTATAACTAAATCTCCAAAACTCGCTTTCTAACAATTATAAACACCCAATAACTTCATATAATCATCATATAATACTTATAACCTGTTTCTAACATCCAATTCTTCCAAATCATCAATTAACCAAATTTCAATCAAATTGATTAAACTTCAAACTTACCTCAAATGGAAGAACACTGAATTGAGATGATGATTATAATGAAACTAGAATCAATCACAGCTCCAAATTCGATTTCAATTTGGTTTCTAAGTTTTCTTTTGGATTGATTAAGGTTTTGATGAGTTTTAAAGTTTCATATGAAACTTTCCAAAAGAGGAAAGTAAATATATAAGTCGGCCTCATCAAACCGCCTTCAATTATACGGGTATAATTTAATACCCCATCTCAATCTATTGTCTGGAACCCGAAAACCATTTGCGAGTCCAAACATTTTATTGCACCGTAAACTATATTAATTTACAACAATTAATAATTCACTTATCACATTGGAATATTCGACTCCTATTCCAATTATTTCAACTATTTCAAACAATATTATTTCCAAATACATTTAAATATATATTTAAATCAAGAAATAATATATAAACAACTAGGTCCATTTCGAGGATGTTACAACTCTCCCTCCCTTAAAGAGATTTCGTCCCCGAAATCTAACCTCATTCAATCTAACTAATGTGATATAATCATATACATCTTAGCATACATTAGTCCTCAATAGCAACTTACAACTATTCTTAGACTAGTTGAATTCTTTCCACATGCACATATCCAAATGTACATGCTTCTATCTTTTCCTATGCACACTTACAGTGCATCCAACCAACATCTCATAGGAATCAATCATCTATCTAATTCCTTTATCACCAATCAGATAAAAGTTTAAAGCACCCTATCACTTTAACCAACAACAATAAGTGAAACCTAACATCACTTACTAGGTCTACACAACCAGAAATTAGCAACATGCTAAAATCTTTAACCTACTCTCACTGTTCATCACTGGTAACAATAAAACAGCAGTAACAATATCACAACAACAGTGTTTATTAAACCACAATGTACCTAGCGACACTGAAATATAATTCAGCTCACGACCAACAATCAGTCTAATATACAGATCACAATCTTAAATCTCTACCATCAAAGATTTGAAATTCAAATCTAGGTCAACTTTTTATCCAAAAGTTTCATACCTATACTCTTTTGAACAACCTATCATATTCACATATCACTATCACTATCATATGAAATCCTTTACTTAGAAGTAATCCAGATTCATATCACCTTAATAAGTACAGCAGAGGTCAACTCAGTAGGTAAAACTACAATCAACAAGTACTTTGCTCAATCAACAATAGTACCACAATCAAATATTACCTACATTCAACCAACCTTTACATTGACTTATTTCTGCTTGTAACTCCTTTCATTACAATCTATCAATTGTCAACAACAACAATTTACATAACCAATAATCACAACACTAATGATTATACACTACAGTATACCCATCAATACTTACTATGTATCTCTAAAGTCTAACTAACCATCAAGTCAGAATTTACATAACGCTTAAACTGGTAAGACAGCCATAATCTTATCTTAGCAACCAGTTAATTCAATTCACATTTTTAAATCTTAAACTACTAATCACAAGCAATTATAAATTATATAACTTTAACCATACAATCACTTAGTACTAAATTCCATCAATCTAGCAACTAAGTCAGTCTTAATCAACATATTATGATACTACAGATCAAGCATCACAATATCACAATGTGCTACTTTTCAACACATTACTAACCAAATCTACATCAAGCTAATCATAATTAACTAACTTCTACACAACTTATGGCACATTTTAATTCATTCTATTAAAACTTATCATGCCATTTATTATCATGTATACTACACATACATATCTACACAACTTCAGGTACTCTCTTAAATGGACATATACACATCAATTCCATTTCATTCTATACACTAGGCCATTCAAACTGTTAAAGTCTTTATCAAGCCTTCTTAATACTACTATTCATCACATATCCATACCACAGGACATGGAACAATCAATAACTCTATGTTTCACTTATATACTTATCAACTAGTATATAACTTAAACGTTTCATTCTAAACTTTCAAGAAAAGTTTGGTGAATACAATCATCACCTATCAATCTCAAGGTTTCTCTTACTTTCTAACACTTACAATTATACATACAAAATTTCTTAAAACATGAACAACCTTCAATTCATATTCTCTCATTTTATCCAACAACGATCAACTAAACCTTTAACACAATCCAACTCCAGGTATACTTTCATATCATACCTTACTTGGATCTAATCCCAATTTTCCACTTCATCACTTACTTCATTTGTATAAAATCAACAAATAACTAAAGAATCCATTCAATTCTTTCAATGTCTAAGTAACTCACCATGAGGTACCAATCAACCTAGGCAACTAATAATAATAACCTTCAATTATTCATCATCTCACAGTCTTACCCAATCAAAGCTATCATCACAAGCCTCATACACTGGTAAGACTTTCTTATCACAATCCTAATCAATGTGATTTAACTTACATCATTCAACAATTTATAACTGTCATATCATTCAATGACTTCATATCTGTAAAATTTTCTAACACATATTCAGTTCAAATATCATATATTTCCTAACTGAATACTTAATTATACTTAACACTATTTCAATTACTTAATACTAGCTTTAAGTAATTACTCAAGTTTTCACAACTTAATACAATTTAGGAATTCAATCATATTCCACACAATCATAACATTACAATCTATGTTATACTATTTCACACACACAGTTAACTACATGTCAACTCTGGTTTCAATCAACCAATCAATAAAATTCTCTAACTGCTTTTCTCAAGTTTGACCCAAACTCAAACCAATCACAAGCAATTAATTTTATACACAATTCTCTATTCATGGTTTGACTTTCAAAGTTAACATACCATCAAGTTAACTCCCAAACCATTTCATCTTATATGTTTACTCTCAAACATATATTTCAAATTATTACGTTCAATAATTTTATCAATCATTCACAAGAACAAAATCAACCTACAGCAATCTTGGCTCCATACAAGCCATTTTATATTATATGTTTACTATCAAACATATACTTCCAATTATTACATTCAATAATACTAGGAATTTCCTTAAACCAGACAATACTCACATGTCTCAACCTTGGCCTCATACAAGCCAGATACAAAATAGTGATTCATTTAAACACTAATAAGTTCACCTATAGTTGATTTAACATAATCAGTTAAAATCACATATTCAACAAAATCAATTTTATCATATAGGTTTACCATCAAAACCTCTATCAATAACAACTATCATTTACACTCTCACCTTTACAGTCTAAAGGTCACAGTTCTATCAACTGATTGTTTTCTTATCAAAACAATTATTAAACAACTTAACATACTATCATGCTCCATTTATTCAAAATCACATTACATTTCTTTTATACCAAGTAGCCTCAACAAGTTCATGTGACACAACATAATATAACAACGGTGATCAGGCGTTGCAAGATTATGTTCTTCACAATCCATTCTCAGGCTACTCTACATTATAATTATCAATGTGATCTACTCTTATCTCATATACATTAAATACTTTATGATTTCAAATCAATCAACATCTATTTAATAGTTTCTATCAGCCGATACACTCTCAAAATCAACTTACCACTTACCTATTCACACAATGTTCTGATTTTAAACAACTGAATTACTCAGTATATCTACTTGTCTGAAACCTCAAACATATGATAACCTATCATCATAATTTCAATACTTAACATTAATCAATGTCCCTATTTTCCTCAAAATTCAGGACACATCTTAATCAACTATCATTACTTTGACATATGCTATCATATCAAGCATCATTGTCACAACAAGTCTACTAAATCATGTTACTATCAAACATTTCATTTATTAATTCACAATTGACCAGAAGATCTATCACTTCCCAATCAATTTCATATTATCACACTCTATATTTCTCTTAAACTTATCAATCATGGTTTAAATCAAGTGTTTAACTATAATCAAGACATATCCTATAGTCACATAAACACATATTGTCTCAAATAGTAGTCATTCTCAAATCAAATGACACAACCTTTTTTAACAAGGATTTAGATCACACCTTGTGATTCATCTACTAATATAATACTATCAATTATATTATTTCACCAATAAAAGCACATCTTAGGTTCTAACATCAATCCAGTTAAAATCTTAAGCAACTCTTTTCTACTCATTTAAGCACATTTCTGTATTTTCAATTCAATCAGAAATAATCACAACAATGAGTATCTCATTCAATACCTCTATCCTTATGTCAACATATAATAATCCTTAGTTGACTCAAAACTAGGGAATCATATCAGTCTGACTCAATTAACTTCTCAACATCGCTTACTTAACATAACAAAGTAAACAATTCAAGTTAATTTAAATTAACACAAGCTTATCGAAGATTACCTGGCAATCTTAAGCTCACAAGTGTTGAGGAAACATGAAATATACCAATCAGATACTCATGTCCCTCCGTCTCTGCAATCAAATAACAACTTCACAACTTGTTAAGGGTTAGTATATATTCAACTAATCTCTTTCTCACACATTCACAAATCAACTAAACCCGCACCCACTGGAATGTTTGACTTAACTCAATCAAAGTTTAGGATTGAACATTCTATCAAGTCCAATTCACCCAAACTATTGCTCTGATACCAACTTATAACACCCCTCGTTAATTAAAAACAATCATATAATATTGGCGACTCGGAAGCGTATATTTAAAAAACATTCTATCAATGTACTCAAAATGTCATTAGACTTTTTCAAAGCCAAACACATGACATTTCAACAAATTCGGTGTTATATGATTCAAAACACTTTTACAGTTATAAAAATAACATCAGAGTAACAGCCTGTCAAACATTCCATCCAGTCCAACAACCTCCTGCCCAATATGTCCCATCTATTTAACCTGCAGGAAGAACTGTGGTGGGGTTAGCATAAAGCTAAGTGAATGAAACTATAAGCAATAGTACAACCTAGCATAACAATCTGTTTACATCAAATAACAATAAACAGAAAATCAATCAATCACTCAACATCCAATCAATGTCAGGCTACTCACATCAAACATTATCAATCGTCATGAGGACCGGTGGCTCCTGAGATACCCTAATACCGGTTTGGTACTCAGGGAACCCTTATCAATCATCTGTATTGGCCTATACAGAATTACCGGTAACCAGTTGTTAATCACACACGACCTGGATCTCTAAACCAACATTTCAAGTTTCAAGATCTCCTGTCGTCTACAATAACAACCAAGTCCAACTGTCAAGTCAAGTTGACCTCAGAATCTTACATACTAGCACAATCAGCCAAGTAAACAACTAGTTAAACTATCATGGCAAGATATCTCGACCTATGCATCATATCAAAGTAATACTATAAATTACTGGTTGTAAATCAAATCATTACAACTAAATCACACTGAGGTTACAGATCCACTCACCGACTACCTCAGGCCTCCACTCAGTAGTCTAATATCACTGAGCCTTCTCCACATCTGAGAATCAACAAATCAAATATAAGTTAGTAATCATGTCATCAATACTAAACTTATATCAATCTTTAGCATTAAGAACTTAACATAATCTACATCAAGATTACTAGTTCCTAATCATATATTAATGATTTACAATATAATCATTATCATATATTAACATGTATCAAATAGCAACCACATTATTATTAAAATCAAACAAGAATTGCTATAACAGCCAACCAAGCCGCCGGCTTCTTCTATGAAGCCGCCGGCTTCCTATCACCAACCGCCGGTTTTACTTCCTTAACCGCCGGGTGAATTACTGAATGTGGTAACAGAACCAAAACATGTTTTAAAGCTTCTACCAGCCGCCGGGTCGGGTTTATACCCGCCGGTTTCATGCTACACTATACAAGCCGCCGGCTTGCTAAAGAAGCCGCCGGCTTCCACTGATGAACTACAAGCCGCCGGCTTTGGGGACGAAGCCGCCGGCTTCAACCATCGTCCCAGCCCAGGGCGATCTGATCAAACCCTAACTCACGATTTTTATAACTAAATCTCCAAAACTCGATTTCTAACAATTATAAACACCCAATAACTTCATATAATCATCATATAATACTTATAACCTATTTCTAACATCCAATTCTTCCAAATCATCAATTAACCAAATTTCAATCAAATTGATTAAACTTCAAACTTACCTCAAATGGAAGAACACTGAATTGAGATGATGATTATAATGAAACTAGAATCAATCACAGCTCCAAATTCGATTTCAATTTGGTTTCTAAGTTTTCTTTTGGATTGATTAAGGTTTTGATGAGTTTTAAAGTTTCATATGAAACTTTCCAAAAGAGAAAAGTAAATATATAAGTCGGCATCATCAAACCGCCTTCAATTATACGGGTATAATTTAATACCCCATCTCAATCTATTGTCTGGAACCCGAAAACCATTTGCGAGTCCAAACATTTTATTGCACCGTAAACTATATTAATTTACAACAATTAATAATTCACTTATCACATTGGAATATTCGACTCCTATTCCAATTATTTCAACTATTTCAAACAATATTATTTCCAAATACATTTAAATATATATTTAAATCAAGAAATAATATATAAACAACTAGGTCCATTTCGAGGATGTTACATCAACCATTTGCGAGGAGAGGTTTCTTTGAGGAAGAAGTATCTTTGAGAATGTCATCCGACTTTTCCTTTTTTGGTTGCTTCCTTCCATGTTAAGGTCTTCAAATGAAATTGGCGACATGTTGTCCCCAAAGTTAGACGTGAAGACCTGCAATAAACAATAGTGGTGGTGATCACAAATAGTTGTACATATGTTGGTGTATTTATTAGATGTGTACGGCATTCAGACCTTGCTGGTTGGTGTGACAAAGTCATTCTCATTAGGTGGCAATTCCGACAATGTTGGTACAGGCCTTTGCAATTGTGCACTAACGACTTCTGGGTCATCGGTGCAATGGCCCACAGTGTAGCCGACACATTCATTGGTAATATTAAACATTGACACCTTTATCTTAAACACGATTTGGTGATTAATGTAGGTATCCCATTCAGTTGGCACCACTGTTGGATCAGCCGCCTGTGCATTCACATAACGAAGTAATATATAACTCATAATTCAACCTTATTAATATCATTCAGAATACATTTATTAATATCTATAAATGTTAATATCATATAGCATGTCAAATTTAATCATGATCACATTCACCATGATCCAAGCATATAGGTCCGGTAAAAATCAAGAAAGGTATATAAATTGATCAAAATGTTTCAAGTGATATCAGAAATATGTAAACTTCAACTGAAAATCATTAAAAATAATAGTAGTTACCTTCTGTACACCATGGTTAAATCATATCTCAACCATATAAGAAAGCAACATGAATGGATCTGATGAGCTTTGACAATTACTAAGATATAACATTTACTGATAATATGAATAAGGGTTAAACGTACCTTGGATGTTTGGAGGCTCCTTGCGAATCGCACCACTTGCACAACCTCAAGGAAGGACCTGATCATCTACAGTTTGAAAAAACATTTCCTTTAGATAACTATTTTCCAATTCTAAGTTCTTTCGTGAGATCCCTTGTGAGGCTGTTTGCGCCCGATCAGGTCGGTGTCGTTAACGATTACTAATCGGGCACCAGCAGTGGGTGTTTTAAATTTGTAATTGCGGGGCCTAAGTTTTTCCTAACAGTGCTAATACTAAGGGTGAGCAAGTGGTAGGTATGACCTAGAGTCGTTCTTCAAACCGACTGAATTGAAACTAAGGCGAGGCAGATGAGGGCTTTCAAACTAGTGAATGGTTTATAAAATAGTGGGGGTTTTGGTTTTTATATTAACTAACTTAGGCAAGTAAATAAATAAAAGCGAAATAAAAGTAAAACCTAAAACAGATAAATAAAGATAGTGTTTACTGAGACTTCGTTAATTAAGTTATGGGATGATATTTGGAGAAACTATTTTGAAAGATATTAGTTAATTATCATTCTTGAATACTTGCATGTAAACACTAGATTCCCTACTAAAAAAAATCCCATTAGCATGTCACACTGGGAGCTAGGTTATGGTAACATTACAAAGTATTTGAATAATAAGCAAAATCTTAATTAAGGTTTAATAATACTTTCATATGAACGGGAATAAAATCTTAAGGTACTAGACATTACTGAATCATATAACGATTCCTCATCATCCTAACAGATTCATGTATTTAAAACAGTTCATTTATGACTTTAAACCAGCAATTGCTTAAGACTACCCAATAAATCCCCTAATTATTCACAGCGTTCCTCACTTTAAGTGGTTCCGCCGCTTCAAACCTTGGCCATGTCTTGTCCTATGATAATCCCCCATGTAGCCTTGCGGTTCCATAGTTTCATACCTTTGACAAATTATATTGACACAGATAATTGACTACCTTTTAATTGGACGTCGTAAAAAGGTGTTGTAATCACGTTTATTGGTGGAAAGGCGATAGATTAATTTGAAGTTTAAAAGTCTATTTAGAAAGGTTAATTAAACTAGGTTTCTCATTTTATAAATTAGTTCGTTATATAACTACCTTCGGTCGTTACGCAGCTTCCACGTATTTGTACTACACCTAAAGTGTTTCCAACGCTATACTGAGTAACAGTTTAATAGGGGCCATCATATTACTTCATAATATTATACCGTTCCGTAATATGACTACCTTCGGTCGTTCCTCGACTTCCATACATTTGTACTCCACCTTGAAGTGTTTCCAGTACTATATCGAGTAACAGTAGAATAGGGGCCGTCATATTATTTCACGATAATTAAGACCATTTATATTTTACTACTATGATGATCTTAAGGCAACAATCAAACAAGAACATGCAATAAGATGATCAAAGCAATATTTCCGATCTTTAATATTTGATTATACATCATCCCATAATTAACTAACTACATCGCAAACAAACACAACAAGTATACTACTCTCTAATCATGGCAATAACTAAATCTAGCATAATCAATATAAACGTAATTAATTAAGATAGATAAGGATTAGAAAGAACCAGAATTAAATGCGAGAGAAAGTAGACTTGAATTAATTAGAGTTGCTTCAAGCGTAAACCAAAGATTACAACTTCGTTCCCCACCAAAGACTACAAACACGTTCCTTGCTTCTATTCTAACTAGCCTAATACTATTTAAAAGTAAGAAAATAAAGAAAGAAAGAAAAGCTAGAAGCTAGAGAGAAAGTGTATCTTCCAAAGTGTGGAAAGAATGGTGTGTGAAAAGGCGTGTCTTGCAAATGAACTCAAGCCTCCTATTTATAGAAGAGATTTGGCTCACATTAGCATCAAGGGGTGCACCGGGTACTGTACAACGCGGAAAGTAGGCGCACCAGGTACGGGAATTAGCCAAAAAAGGAAACCGGGGCTGGGGACAGCAGGCCGGCGGCACCCTGCTGCTGGCCGGCGGCTGCTGGGTGGTGGCCGGCGGCGGCTGGCTGCCACCCGCCCCGTTTCGCCGTCTTTTACTTCGTTTCTTGGTTCGTACGTATTTTATTCGTTATGTGTCCGTTTGCATCGATTCTTTTTGCGTTGGATTCTTAATTCAAAAACGAAGATTTAGACATAAGATAGCCCCTGGGATGAGGTCCCTAACTCCAGATATCGCGTACGAATCATTTGGATCTTCCGGCGGGCGTAGAATCCTCGTTCTTTGTCCGTTTTTGTTGATTCTTCTTCTGTTGGATTCGTATTTTGAAAATGAACATCTTGGATAGAATGGATGTTGGTGAAGGGCACTTTAGTCTTGAAATTTCGTTTTGATGCCTTGAATCTTCAAACGTGTGTGGAATCTTCGTTTTTCATCCGTTTTGCTTGATTTTTATCGCGCAACCTTGTTTTGACCATCTTGGCATAATACCATTGATTTGAACCATATTTGAGTTCAAAATGCCAAGAATCGTTCCAGAATGAGAGAGATATCGGTAGTAAAAACATGACTTTTTACGCGATATCAAGTATCCCACACTTAGAACTTTGCTTGTCCTCAAGCAAACTCGTATTTCAACATGGTTAAAGATAAGCAGATAATGAAATATTTTAAAGCGGAACTCTTTACTAAGGGGGTTTTGGAAAAATAGAGTATTCGTTCCTTGAAAAAGTAGGGTTGTAATCTTTGGGAGCATGCTTTTGATCTTTGATCTTGGATACATGACTAGGCGATCCTCTCAAGGTGGTCACTCTAATCACTCAAAGTGTTTAGGGTTTCCTATTCTAAATTTATCAATCACTCAGAACGCCAGTCATGTATCGTTTATCATCATAGGCTTGATCGAGAATCAAATCGTTACCTTTTTGGTGCGCGTGAAGTCGATCTAGCCACAATCATTCTAGGAGAAGTGATGTAGGGTTTTGGAGTGAGGCGTTGGTGATATGAGAGGGTGTTTTGTTGGATTTTCTTTTCGGTGAAGTTGAAAAGCTGAAATTTTTGACTTTTTGGGATGATAGACGCCCTTTTCTTTCGGTATTTGGAAGGAGTCTTTTTCTCCATTTGACTTTCTTTTCTTCGAATTTTCTTGGGCATTTTTGACTTCGTATCGTTGTAGCCTTTCTTCTTTCATCTTTGGAACTTTTATGAAGTTTGAGGGATGCTTTCGAGTAGGTACGGGATAACGTGTTTATTTTGGGGTGTGTAGAGGGGTTCAAGAATGATGTGATTTGATCTCCTTTTTACTCACCAATTTGGACTCGAAATGCATTACAGGAGCAAGTTCTGATTCTAAACGTATACATCGGCACACTCAAGAATCAAAAAAGTGAAGCATTAAAAGTGAATGCTTTATATGGCTCAAGATACCTCACGAATCGAAAGTTGGTTTGTTGTGTGCATAATCATGCAATGCTCTTTATGGGATTACTAAACTAATTTTTCAAAGGAATTCGTATTTTATTTATCCTTCTTCCCCAAAGTAAATCATTTTTTGTTTAAAATTTTTCATTTTCGACATATTTTTTTAACCCAATTTTGAAAATTTTGTGTAACACCCAGTATTTGGGTCTAGAAGTATCTTGATATTTTCTGACTGTATATCATTATTTAATGTGTCAGAAAATAGTTTTGGTGCATTTTAGTCAAATAAATGGGTAAAATAGTCAAATAATTTATTGTGACTAATAAATTATTAATGGTTTTAATTTTATTTAGTTGACGGTAAAATAAAATAATGGTTTCCCGTAAATGGGTTTTTAGTTCCAGACAATGATAAGTACGGGGAATGAAAATTAACCAATTATATGTTATACTCTATTTTGAGTCGGTTTATAATTTTCATCATATATCTATATACATACATACGTACGCATATACATACATACTAAAACATGAGAAACCCTAAATCAATTCACCCAAATCATCTCATAACATGGAATTGAAGCTCTAGAACTCAAATTCAAGCCTCTTTAATCAATCTAATCAAGGTATAATCTTGTGTTCTTCATTTTTTAAAATCTAGAAATTAGGGGTTTTGGTGTTCTTGATCAAAATCCGAAATTAGGGTTTCAAAAGTGTACATTGAGGTTAGTTAAGCTTCAATAACATGTATTAATCATTCCATCATCATTGTAAACATGTTTTAATTACTATTTCTTGAATTTTATGTAACCCTAGAAATTGGGTTTTGAGTATTTGATTGAATTAGTATGTGTAATTTGAAATTGAAGCTTGAAATGCATTAATAATTGTTAGTGGATGTTAATTTCATGATTAGAAGTGAAACCCTACCTTGAAAATGTAGAAAATGATGAATGATCATATAGATAGTTATGGGTTTAGTTGTTTATGTAAAATTCATAGCTTTAAAGCCTAGAGTAATGATGTTTAATTAAATAAGTGTTGATTCATGATGATGATTAGTTGTGTTCAAGCTAAAATGTGTAAAGTTAATTAAGTGTTTATGGTAGTTATGATAATTATGAGGTGTTTTGATGGATTAGTAATAATTATAATAGATTAAATGATGAAGTGTTGTTAATGATCATAATTTGATAAGTGATGGCGAACTAATGATGTTAAAGGTGATTATTCATACTCTTGGAATGAATAATGTGAAATGACTATAAGTACTAATTTGATTAATGTGTAGTTGAAAAATGATTATCATGATATCTAATTCAAGAAGTATGAATTTGGTATTGATAATTGGAATTGTTGATATAAGTATATTTGAATGGTGTTATATACCTTTGAGACATGTAACTAACTTGTATTATTCTACTGTATTGTCAGATGTGCAGAAGGCTCAGTGATATTAGACTACTGAGTGGATGCCTGAGGTGGTCGGTGAGTGGATCTC
This sequence comes from Helichrysum umbraculigerum, assembly GCA_949592205.1. Lineage (NCBI taxonomy): Eukaryota > Viridiplantae > Streptophyta > Magnoliopsida > Asterales > Asteraceae > Helichrysum > Helichrysum umbraculigerum. Next base: position 389,167,160 of record CATIUR010000001.1, read on the forward strand.
TAATCCTCAGCTTAACTTGGTTGTAACAAGTTTGGTTACAACGAGTAACGTATTATTACCTTATTAGTTGCATTGATGATTAGGTTGTTAGTAATAATACTGTTGATATGTTGACTAGTTGAATATGTGATTTGTTGATTACGTGATCACTGGAATTAATTGGCCTTCGGGCATCAGTTGTTAATGAGGCAACGAGTTGTTGAACTGTTGGTTGGGCTAGTTGGTTATTGTGTGAATTACACTTGGTTTCTTGGCTTCATTTGTTGTGTGCTAAGAACCTGTGTTTGAGGATGATAACCACTAGCTATCGGTCTCGTCCGTAGGGCCATACGGATATGTTGGATAAGTGTTTTTGGGGAGCCACCCGGGTTTATGGTTATCCCCAGAGCCGCCGATCCTCATTATGGTGTTGTTGATTAGTTGATGAGTTGTATTGTGTACTTGCTTGTTTAGTGTTAAGTGTTGTACACAAGGTTGTTAAGCTAAGTTAGGATGTTGATTAGTTATCTGCTCACTTAGCGTTATGCTAATCCCCCACATCAACACTTCTTGCAGGTTTTGGCTTTATTATTGGGTGGGCAAGAAGTTGGACTAGAAGGAATGTTTGACTACGAGGCTCTACTCTGATAGTTGATTTTTATAAAATAATGTTTCATCATGTTTTTATATAACACCTCGGTTGAAGAAATTATAGTTTTGAAAAGGTTGAATTTTATATGTTGTTACAATGAAGTAAATTATGACTATCTATTTAGACTTACGCTTCCGATTTACTATATTTAAATGATTATAAATGAGGGGTGTTATAAGTTGGTATCAGAGCGTGAGTTTGGGTGAATTGTACATTATAAGATGTTCAATCCCAAACTCTGATATGTGTCATGTCAAACATTCCAGGGTGTGGGGATTAGTGGTTGCATGATAAAATTGTTATTGAATGTGTACTAACCTATAACAAGATGCAATAGTGTTGTTTTGGATGCAGAGACGGAGGAACATGAGGAACCGTCTGGTATTCTCAATGATTCCTCAATACTCGTGGGCCTAGATATGCCAGGTAATTTTCGATAAGCTTGGTGAATTTTAATAAGCTTTGACTGTTTATTTTACTATGATATGATTGTTAGTAAAGTAAATTGAATTATTGGTGAATATTGCTTGTTAATAAGATGATAGAGGTGTTAATGAGTAATTAAGAAGGAAATTGGAAATTTCGATCAAAATGTTGAAATTGTGTAGATACATTGTTGACTAAGGTGTAACAGTTGTATTATGTGAAATTAAGTGTATCTACAGTGTGAAAATAAGTTGATAAATGCAAGGTGTGATTATAGATTAATGCTAGGGAATTAATTGATAAATGATAAACTGAATTGATATGATGAAATTAATGGGATGTTGGTATTCTCCATTAATAGGTTTCGAGTCGTATTGTTATGTAAAATTAGAAAGTCAAAGTGGTCAACTAGTCTATATATGCGTTGACAAGTGGTGAAAAAGTCATGGTTGAATACTTGTTGTGAATTTGATGATTTTATGTGAATTTGGTGTTTCAAGGTTGTAATGTGACACCGATAGTGGAAGTGAAGTTGTTTGACTTGGTAAAGTCAAAGAAGTGTAAAATGGGTGTTAAATTAGTGAACATATTGGTTGAACCCAAATGGGTTGTTAAAGTGCCCAAATTGGTCACTTTTTGGTAAAATGGTTAAAACAAGTTGTGATTCGATCAGGATGAATGTCAAAGTGACTTTAAGTCATAAATATAGTAGCAAAGTGTATTAAAAATGTTATGGTGGTTATTATGGTTGAAATTTGGTAAAAGTGTCAAATTGGACACTCAAACGGGTCAAAGAGTTAAACTATAGTAGAATGGGTGTATGAAGGTGACGAATATGCCCACATGTCACAAATATATGTATAAACAAGTTGGCAAAGGGTTGAAATCAGAAAGTAAGCCATTTGGATTATGGCGTGTCAACGAAAATGGCTAAAAATGGTCCAAAATGAGTCGTACGTCCGTTTTATCGATAAACATGAATTTTGAAAAAGTGTGAAAAGTTAAAGTTTCATTTTGATTATATGAGCGTGCCTGTAAAATTTCAAATTCTAATTCCTTACGGTTTAAGAGATATGCTCGTTTGAATTTCAGACTGTTGCATTAAGGGGTGCAGGTCTGATGTTGAGCTGTAATAAGCTCAAACGCGATCCCCACATATTGCCCGGATCGCGTTCAGTAGTTATAATTTGTCAAAGTCGATTTTGGTCTTACGAACGCGATCCCGCTCTTGTTTCCGGATCGCGTTTCCATGTGCAAATCGGTTGCAGAACGTTTCCTTCATTGGAACGCGATCCAGCCCTAGTTCCCGGATCGCGTTCTCAAGTGTAAAACGGTGACAGAAGTTTTTCTAAAGGTGAACGCGATCCAGCCCCTCTAGTCCGGATCGCGTTTGCAAAACTAAATTTGACAAATTTTTGCAAATTTCAAAAGTGCGATCCAGCCCCTCTAGTCCGGATCGTGTTGATGTTTCCTTGCAGGCTGGAGCATTCTTTGTATTATCAGAGTGTGAAAGATAGTCGGAGATTTCATCACTTCTTGGAATGTAAAATTGCGGAAATGTAAAAACACGGGTTGCCTCCCGAGAAGCGCTCTTTTAAGGTCGAGAGCTCGACTTCTTTTCTCCTAGCTAGATGGAGATGGATGCATCCATGGGATCCCCTTTGTTGATGTTGTGGGCCCTAGGTTGCGGAAAAGTGTATCGAGGTGGATAGATTGTCATGAAATGATTGACTATTATCGTAATCAATTCAAATGGACTATCTCTCGATTTTGACTTGTAGTTCTGAAGATGCTCTGAAGTTGTCCTCGGAAGTCCGTGAAGTCCGAAGGTGATGTAGTCGACTGCTTTAGTGACAGTCCCACTAGGGTCGGTCATGGTGGTGGTGTCTGTTTTAACAACCTCTCTTGGCGGTGGGTTTTGCCATAGAGAGCAAACAAACGCCAAGAATTGCAATTTTATGCCTTCATAATTCTCGGTCTTGGGGTCTCCGTTGAATCTTCTTATGCATGTGCACAGGTTCTCTATTTGCCGGTGCTGATGGTTGTTGAATGGGAAATCGGATTCTGAGAAAACTAGAACAAGCTGACGAAGTATCTCCTTGCATCCTGAGTAGAATATGAACTTCGTTCTGGAGTTACTTTTCCGTTGTTGAATCTCCCGTAGATGGATCGTAACAAAAGTAGCGATATCAAGTGATGATTCATATGTTGCCCTAAAAGGTCGTTCGCGCCTTGATTCCTCCCAAACAAGATCACTAAGTTCTTCAATCAATAACTCAACTTGTTTTTCAATAGTGGAGTTGATAACCATATATCCGCTTTCTTTGGAACTAAGGTGATCTTCTCTATTTAACAAGTCAAGCAATGATGTGAGGTCATTTTTTATCAAGATGTCGGCACGACTGCTCGGACGTCCAATACTCTCTTTCATATGCACTCTAACGGATCCTAACATCTCCCATTGTGTTGAGGTGAATGGGATGTTAGATCTTTTAAGGGCATTGTAGATTCTAGCGTAAGTCCGTTTCTGTTGTAGACAGAATTGCAGTTCAGCAGGGGAAAGAGCAAGCATGTTGACTACGCCGCTTATTCCTCCTACTACTTTGTCAAATCTTTGGATGAATTCTTCGAGCAATTTGTGTTCTATGATGGTTTGCGGTTGGTATCTTGTGCGTTTGGAATATTCCTCTAGTGTTTCTCTTGTCATGGGATGATTGTGGTTACTTCCCGCCATTTCTTCCGCGGTAAATGGATTAGTTGGCGGTGTGCTTCTTTTGTTTTATTCTTCAATCTTTATCTTCCCAATTCCTTTCATCGTTGGTTTGTTTGCTGACGGTGATGTATTTTTCATCTCTTGTCCTATTCGTCGGAGGTCAATCGGAAAATATGGCGTGATTGCCATTTCCTTATTAGATTTACTTTCACTTGTTGACTCTGCAGTTTCTTTGTCCTCTATGGTCTTGTCCGTGGAGATCATGTACATATCGGCTTGGTTTTTAGCGTTAGGATTGTCGATATGGAAAGTGATGGTTTCTCCCTGAGACTGCAAGCTGATGGTTTGTGCGATGACGTTGATGATTGCCTTGGCCGTATTCATGAAAGGTCTTCCTAGTATGATTGGGATGTGTACGTCTTCCTGCATATCCATTACTACAAAATCTGCTGGGTAAAGAAATTTGTCAATCCTAACTAAAACATTTTCAGCTATTCCCCTAGGGTACTTGACCGAGTGGTCAGCAAAGCTGTATTGTCATTTTGGTAGGTCGAAGATTTTCTAACTCAAGCCTCTTGAAAAGCGAGTATGGCATAAGATTAACACTAGCTCCTAAATCGGCGAGAGAACAGATAATGCCTGAATTGTAGATGGAAATAGGGAGAGTAAAACGTCCGGTGTCTCCGAGTTTTTCAGGAATGATATTTTTCAAGATAGCTGAACATTCCTCGTTCAGCGGGACATTGGGTACTTCGGGTACCTTATCCTTGGTTGTAAGAAGTTTTCTGAAGTACTTTTTGGAGTGAACTTCAGAGGCGGTATCTAGGAATTTCCTATCAAGCTGAAAAGACTTAAGCTTGTCGGGTCGTTGTTTAAGACGAGCCGGAAATGGAATGTTTACTTTCCTATTTGGTGCAGACTCTAAATCCATTGTCGATGGGACAATAGGTGGTTCCTTCACCGGAGAATAAATCGTAGTTGGGCTATGTGCTACCTGAGAGTCTTGAATATGGGAAGCCTCTTTATGGGAACTAGTTGGACTATCATGAGGTTTAGCATTAATACGCTGTGCTAATTGTCCTAATTAGGATTCGAGAGCTTTTAACAAAGTCAGTTGATCTCTTAAGAAGATATCAGTTTGGTCTTGTCTAGCTGAGATTCTTTGAATGACTTGTATCAGGGTGTCGTCAAAACTAGAGGTTTGTGAGGAAGAGGGTTCCAAAGGTTGAGGTTGGTAAGTTAGTGGGCTATTCCTAGGTGGGTTAAAAGAAGGGTTAGTATTGGGTGAAGTTAGATGAAACTGAGGAATTTGGGCTGAGTGGTTCAGATTAGCACAATTAAGGCAGGTTTGAACTTGACAGACTTGTTGTTGTTGACTTTTCAATCCCTTAATCTCCTTGGTTAGGTCTGCCACTTGCTGAGTGAGGGTTTTGATAGCTTCATTCCCGATTGTAGTAGGTGAATTCACTAGCGAGGGGTGATTTTCACTGTTCCAGTCATGGTTGTGTATTGTCATTTTCTCAATAAGGCTCCAAGCTTCATTTGCCGTACAGTCTATGAAACTACCTTGAGAGGCGGTATCAAGTAAATGACGGTGATGTGGGAAGAGACCATTGTAGAAAATGCGCAACTGGTCTGAACGCTTGATAAGCATCAAATAGATACTATATTTTATACTATTTATCCTTATATTTATATACATTTTATTGCATTTATACGATTTTATATACTTATTTTGTTAATAATTGCAGAAATGTATTTTAATTAAAGAATGAAGAAAAAGGAACAAGAACGAGATCAGAACTGAAGAATTAAAGCACTTAAAGAAATAAAGAATAAAGACCTTGAAGAAATGAAGACTAAGAGACTAAAAATGAAGAATTGGGCCAAGAAAATAAAGAAGTCTGGATATGAAGATTGAGAGTCCAAAAATTAAGCCCAAGCCCGAAAATGGAATATTCTGGAATTAACATTCAACCGGCGGTTGGATTAACCAACCGACGGTTGAGCTTTAGGGTTTAAGGCGGTGCAGACACGTGGAGTTGGACCCGGATTCAAATAACTCCAACCGGCGATTGGAGAACCCAACCGGCGGTTGGAAGGTCGGCCAGTAAAACTATAAATAGAGACTCAAATTAACTTAAACGATATACGATTCAAGAATACTAAAACCGAAAGTTAGGGTTTTAGGACGACTTTAAGGTGCGATTTTGGAGGCAAAGGAGCTAGGGTTTGAAGGTTTTTAACCCTAGGAAAAGCTGGTTTGCTAATTGGTTCGGTTTCTTTACCCTTGTAACTTTATTAATCTTTTGGGTTATTTTGGATATTGTTTATTTGAATTAATTGTTTATCAGGTTTTCATTATGAATGTTTAAATGTATGTTTATTAGATTTATTATATGAATTATATGTTTATGTTGGAACTATATTATTGAATGCTTATTATACAAGAATTGTCTGTGTTATATTAATATTGATAACAGTTAATTGATTTATATAGATAGCTTTACTAATCTTGTGAGTTTTATAAATTAATTAATGATTGTCAATTATTAATGTTAAGTAACACTGTAATTCAACCTAATCTTGAAATTGTATTAATAAACTGCTGATAGATCTTAATAAATAGTAATACTTTACTTAATCTTTGGGAGTGTTACTATATGAAAATTATCTTAATCTTTGTGATTTTCTACATTAGTAATTCACCAATAATAATAGTCAACAAAGCAAATAGACATAAGTTGATATAATACGTTTAATAAATAATTGTTTAAATAGTTATAATCTTCTATCCAATTGAGTATTCCTAAGTTGTTCCTAGAACTTATCTATTAGAATCTGTATCAAAAATATAAATATAAATATGTTCGTTCGGAACTAAAACGTCCCCCTTATCTTGTAGATTATTGTAAATTGGATTCTTGTATTTAATTGTATTATAATTGTAAATATTTGTAATTAGAATAAATAGATAATTAGTTATAAATAAGAATAACGTTTCTTGTGTTCCTTGTGTTCGAATTTGGACTTACTTATTAAACTATATTACATGAACGGGTCAATCTTGCCTGAATTGTGTGATAGTATTATTTAGTATTTCCTTAATTAAACTTGTTATTATAATTGCCTATACTTAGCACACATCAAGTTTTTGGCGCCGCTGCCGGGGAACACTTAACCGGTTGAACTTTTGTTTTACCGGGGGAGCTGTGTATTTTTAAACTAATTATTTTACTTGTATAATCTGTATTTCTGATACTTTGCAAAATCAATAAGAAATATCGGCTCACCCATTGAGAATACTGACAAAAACAAAGGTATAAGGAGAGTAAAGCCCTACCTCATTGATTTATCATATAAGAGGTAAGGTGCTTCTCGAAAGAAATGGGTTTTTAATAAGCTTAGCGCTGACCTGTTTCTCTGCTTTTGTGTACTATCAATGGAGCTACCGAGATCTATTGATTAAGCTTTGTAAAAGAAATTTAATTAAATATGTATAATTATGTAAATGTAATCTATTTGTATAATATGTTTTACTTGTACCATACGTGTTCTAAATTAAGTAATAATTTGTGTATACAGACTTCGTTAACTGTTATTGAAATGGAAAATAAGCAAATGGAAATCTTGAATGAAACTGTGGAATGCAAGGATGTCTGTGTTGATGAACATTCTCTTAGGAAATTTGATAACCCTACACTAGATACTATATCTGAAGAAGAAGAAGAGAATTTAGATAGTATGTCTGAAGAAGAAGGAAATGATTTAGGTATTAACACTGAGGTTGAAGATACTAATTTAGGAAGGATACCTGTGCCAGTAGTTAGTACGAGAGGTGGATTGATTCAACTTTTAGAAGTTGGGAAAGATGATACATATCATATTATGGCTGTTATCAGAGCATCTACTTATGAATTTACACCTGAACAAAAGTACATAATTGAAAAGATTGGAAAAGAATATGAAGATTGGCATAATCCTAACCAGACCCAGATGGTGAACTATTTTGATAAGTATGTGACTGAACTAATGGACACGCTATATCAGCAAGAAGCTCAAGAGGAAGATTTCTTTGAAGGGCAGAAGATTTTGTATTCATGTGTCTACAGAGCATTGACTAGATATCCGTTTCCATATTCTGATAAACAAATTAGTTTATTGGAATCCTACAAGCATCAAATAGATTGGGCAACTGGAAATCCAACGCAAATGGCGGATATTTGTTTGATAGAAGAGTTGCAGGAAGTGATTAGCTTATTGGAACAAAAAGATTATAAAAATTGCAGCACTTACTATGTAGATTGCACAGTGGAATATTATGCGCATCAAATGATAAATGATTTGTACTATCCCGCACAAGAAGAGCTAAAAAGGAGAGTTCCGGATGGGATATCTGAAGTGGCATTAGTTAATGTGGCGAACTACGTGATTATGGAGCTTAAGTCAAATTTTCAAGGAAGGAATCATTTTTGTCATAATGATCTATTTCATTTAGGATTATCTCAAATTTATACAAGAATGATAAATATGTTTAGATTTTCGGGATTGTTGTTTACTGAGCGTCAGAGAGAGTTAATGAAAGGAATAGTATGGGAAGTTGAAGAGGTAGTGAGAAATCCTACGACTGGGAAGTATGAAATGTTACATTTAGGATTTTATGGCTTTATGGATGAGTTAAGACGTAAGCATCAAGAGCGTGAAGTGAAGGAAGTAAATGGATATAAGGTAATTAATGAGGAAGGACAGGTAGCAAAGATAATAAAGAAAATAATGAGGGAATTTTATGAATTGCAAATAGCAGCTGATGAACATTACCGACATTTTGAAAATTCCGCTGCTCAAGTACCTGATATCACTAAAACCATGTTTAGATACTTTTTAAGAATCTTTCCTCCTGACCAGAGAGTTCCTATACACTTTATGCTACCAAATGGTTACTATGTTTCACCACTAGCTCGAGAATGAGCTCATCAACCTTGAAGATATTCGCACATTCTTATTTTTATTTGGAGTTTTTCATTTTGTTATTAGTTACGATTTCTTTTAAACTTTAGTTGTTTGTTTATTTATGGATATTAAGTTTTTAATATATGTGTTATTTTAGGACTAATTTTCATGTTTTATTTAAGTGGTTAAATGTTTTCATTATTAATCTCGGTTATATTATATAAGGTATGATACGTTTCAATTGAATAACCATATTTTATGACTGCATTAAAAATCATTTTAAGATTCATATTGGATTTTATCCTCACTTTTATAAGTTTTTTTTATGACATCGTAAAATGTTTATAATGTTGGTTTGATAAGTATGAGTTATTTTATAAGAATTGTTAAAATACTTTGATAAAATAATGGAAGTAGGTATGAGAAATGTAATTATGTTATATGCTAGATTAATAACATATACACCATATTCTTAATTGTTAACTTAGTGAATGAATGGTTTTTCTTTGAATATTGATATTATTTTACTAAGGTGTGGATACATTAATCCAGTGATTGCTTTTATTTAATTGTTCTTTATAGTTAGGATTTTTTGAATCTAAATTGTATATATGTTTTTGCTATAAAGATAATTACTAAAACATACTAGATAATGATATGAAACATTGATGAAGATACTTTTAATCAATTATTTGAAGTAAATAAAGTTTGTTAAATAAGTTTAAACATTATTAAAGAATTAGTATGAATGGGTATTTAGTAGACATTAATTTTAGTTTTAGGATAGGTTTAAGAAACTAGAAAACAATGCTAATTAAATTAAATAGGGTTAATATGATAAAATTAAAAATCACTGCTATAAACCAACTTGCGGTTGGATACATTTTAGTTTTACATATTGATGAGTTAGGAAGTCGATAGTTGTAGGTACCCAACTAGAGATAGAATAACAATAATAAGTTTTGATAAAATAAGCCCATAAAAATTAATAATAGCATGTGTTTTTGTTTCTGGACTATCTATTTTTCATTTTCATTTTACTTTTTTATTAGGTATGTTTAAATGTGTTTGCTTGTTTATTTTTAGACTACCATTGCTATTTTTCAACGTTGATACAGTACGATACAGTGCATGCGTACAAGTACAGCTGAATGATGCATTTGGAATTTTTGGAAATTTAATAAGTTTATCTTTTTAATTTTGAACTTTGTGGGTGTGTTCACTGGAAACCCTCACGAGACTATAACTCGTCCACTTGGGATACCAAGGGGTTTAAAGGCTTATTGCATATGTTAATGCAATCGTGATTAACTACGAAAGTGTGGATGTTGTATATTATTTTTCAAGAGATGAAGGAATCAACCAAGAAGATTTTTCTTAGCCGATGATGAAATTTATAATTTCAGTCAGGGGAGTTTTTCTGTTCTATTTTTCTTTCCCTTACTCACTTTTGTTTATCATTTTTATACAATGAGGGCATTGTATAATTTAAGTGTGGGGATAGGGTTCGTAAGAAAAAGAATTTCTTTAATTAAACATTTAGGTTTCTATTGTTCTAAAATTTTGAAAATTTAAAATTTAAGTGAATAACTAAATATTTATTAGTTAGAATATTTTTGTTAAAAGTTTTGTTTTGTATTTAAAAGTTTAGACTTTAATATGGATTAACTGTTTTGTATATATAACGTAAGCTACTTAATAAGGAAGTGATATATAGTTATATGATATGATGTACTAATAGGCAATCTATATGAGAATTTCTGAATTTAAAAAAAAAATTAATAATATAACTTGTTTATTATTTTATGATACATAATATGATGTATCACATAAAAGTCTTAAATTTTAAATTTATTATGCAATAATTTTATATCTTTTTACTTATGTGAGTACATTTGGGGGTATATATTGATGGTTTCCTCTGTTATACGAAAGTATAGACCTGGTCTCTATTAATATATACTTAAAAATTAAGCAAACGCAAGTCAAAAGTACTTGAAAAGTCTTAAAAATAAAAGATACCTAATGAGGTCGCCAAAATGGTTTGACCAAGTCTGGTTTTGCTTAAACCTGAATCAAGTTATGTCGCTTTGTTGCATGAAAATGCAGACCTGTCACCAATGTCTTGATTCTTAAAAATGTATTTCATATATTTAATTGGAATATGAAAGTAAATTGTATAATTAAATTTAAAGGTATATCATATGTGGAAATCATAAGTAATATACATACTAACAATAAAAGGGTATTCAGAAATATGAGTATAAATTGTTTAAAGTGGACAAATATATTAGTAATCATTCATAAGTTATATATTACACAAATAATAATAATTTTATTTATACATTATAGTTATCCATGTTAATTAAATTGTTTAAAATTTTAACTTATGAAACAAATTTTTAGTATTGGTATTCTGATTTTTAAATATTAGTTTAATGCTTATTTTTAAATTAATATTCAGTATTCTACTTGAGAACAAGCAGAACTTAAGTGTGGGGATATTTGATAAGCATCGAATAGATACTATATTTTATACTATTTATCCTTATATTTATATACATTTTATTGCATTTATATGATTTTATATACTTATTTTGTTAATAATTGCAGAAATGTATTTTAATTAAAGAATGAAGAAAAAGGAACAAGAACGAGACCAGAACTGAAGAATTAAAGCACTTAAAGAAATAAAGAATAAAGACCTTGAAGAAATGAAGACTAAGAGACTAAAAATGAAGAATTGGGCCAAGAAAACAAAGAAGTCTGGATATGAAGATTGAGAGTCCAAAAATTAAGCCCAAGCCCGAAAATGGAATATTCTGGAATTAACATTCAACCGGCGGTTGGATTAACCAACCGGCGGTTGAGCTTTAGGGTTTAAGGCGGTGCAGACACGTGGAGTTGGACCCAGATTCAAATAACTCCAACCGGCGGTTGGAGAACCCAACCGGCGGTTGGAAGGTCGGCCAGTAAAACTATAAATAGAGACTCAAATTAACTTAAACGATATACGATTCAAGAATACTAAATCCGAAAGTTTTAGGACAACTTTAAGGTGCGATTTTGGAGGCAAAGGAGCTAGGGTTTGAAGGTTTTTAACCCTAGGAAAAGCTGGTTTGCTAATTGGTTCGGTTTCTTTACCCTTGTAACTTTATTAATCTTTTTAGTTATTTTGGATATTGTTTATTTGAATTAATTGTTTATCAGGTTTTCATTATGAATGTTTAAATGTATGTTTATTAGATTTATTATATGAATTATATGTTTATGTTGGAACTATATTATTGAATGCTTATTATACAAGAATTGTCTGTGTTATATTAATATTGATAACAGTTAATTGATTTATATAGATAGCTTTACTAATCTTGTGAGTTTTATAAATTAATTAATGATTGTCAATTATTAATGTTAAGTAACACTGTAATTCAACCCAATCTTGGAATTGTATTAATAAACTGCTGATAGATCTTAATAAATAGTAATACTTTACTTAATCTTTGAGAGTGTTGCTATATGAAAATTATCTTAATCTTTGTGATTTTCTACATTAGTAATTCACCAATAATAATAGCCAACAAAGCAAATAGACATAAGTTGATATAATACGTTTAATAAATAATTGTTTAAATAGTTATAATCTTCTATCCAATTGAGTATTCCTAAGTTGTTCCTAGAACTTATCTATTAGAATCTGTATCAAAAATATAAATATAAATATGTTCGTTCGGAACTAAAACGTCCCCCTTATCTTGTAGATTATTGTAAATTGGATCATTGTATTTAATTGTATTATAATTGTAAATATTTGTAATTAGAATAAATAGATAATTAGTTATAAATAAGAATAACGTTTCTTGTGTTCCTTGTGTTCGAATTTGGACTTACTTATTAAGCTATATTACATGAACGGGTCAATCTTGCCTGAATTGTGTGATAGTATTATTTAGTATTTCCTTAATTAAACTTGTTATTATAATTGCCTATACTTAGCACACATCAACGCTCAAAACGATGATTTGGACATTTCTTAAGCAATTTCTTAAAGCGCTCCCATGCATCGAAGATTGATTCATCATGCACTTGACGAAAGTTTATGATGTTGGACCTAAACGTGGCTTGTTTTGATGGGGGGAAATATTTGGCCAAAAATTTGGTTGCTAGTTCTACCCAAGAGGTTATAGAGTTAATCTCTAGTTCCTCAAACCAGGTTTGTGCATTAAGAGTGAGTGAATAGGGAAATAGGTATAGATAGACTATGTCCTGATTAACCCCAATCGGCTTAAAAGAGTTGGATAAGGAAATGAATTTGTCAAGGTGGGAGTTAGGATCATCATTTGGTAGGCCACGGAATTGACAGAGGTTTTGGACTAACTGAAAAATATGGGGCTTTAATTCAAATGAAGTTCTATCGGTTTCCAGATAGACAATTGGTCCTCCTCGACCTTTAATAAGAGGTTTAGAGTTTTCTGCGAGAGTTATACGTGTAGCTGTCATAGTCTCGTTGGCAGGTGGTTGACTGGTTGAGTGGATAGGGATAACGTAATTTATAAAAGTACTAAAAGTAAGGAAAAACAAAGAAAGACGTAGGGGTCTAAGGAGAAGAGTTAATCCTAAAGGTTCACTAGCGAGTAAGTTCATCTTGACGCCTAAGGATCGTACAGTTGGTTCCCCGGCAGCGGCGCCAAAAACTTGTTGGCGCCCGATCAGGTCGGTGTCGTTAACGATTACTAACTGGGCACTAGCAGTGGGTGTTTTAAATTTGTAATTGCGTGGCCTAAGTTTTTCCTAACAGTGCTAATACTAAGGGTGAGCAAGTGGTAGGTATGACCTAGAGTCGTTCTTCAAACCGACTGAATTGAAACTAAGGCGAGGCAGATGCGGGTTTTCAAACTAGTGAATGGTTTATAAAATAGTGGGGGTGTTGAGACCTGAGCCACTGTCGAATCTGCTCAGAGTACAAGTATGTTGCCGCTGTTAGAAGTTTATCACTGCTAGTTAGTAGTTGCCACTGTCAACTAGTTTTAGTCTAACAGTGCCACTGTTAATGTGTAATTTGTATTTTGTATCAAGTACTCAACCACTGTTAATATACAAGTACTACCCCTGTTAGTAATATAGATAACCAATGTTGGTTAGATATAGTCTGTTAGAGAGAATTATGGAATAGATATGATTCCATAATAGTTTGATTCTGTAAAGGACTCTATATGTTATAAATAGAGATCCTGTAAAACCTAGATAGATACGATTCATTCTAGTTATTAGCTTCAAGGTTGTAAACCCTAACACAATTGTGTGATCGTATTATTATTAATAATATTGAAGCTTTTGGTTAGATATTCTGTTATATTCAAGTTTGTTCTTCAAGTTATTAATAAACTATTCCGCAAGCTTATTAATAATCAATCAAAGTAATACATACTAAGATCTCTAGCTGGGATCATCAAGTGGTATCAAAGCTTGATATTACTTTGATCTTGAAGAAGGTAATTGAATTTTGCAGCTTTTTCAAATAACAACATGTCTACTGAAACGATGGAAGGTATTCAAGCTACAAAGATCCCCATGCTTAAACCCGATGAGTTTGAGCTATGGCAGACTAGGATTAGGCAATACATGTTGCTGACGGATTATATGATGTGGGAGGTAGTTACTAATGGACCAGTCTATACTAAGGATGCAGATGGTAAAAAGGAGGAAAGACCACCACCAAAGACTGATGCAGAGAGGAAAGAAAGAGCAACAGAGTGGAAGGCATTAAGTACTCTACTTTTGTCTATTCCTAATGAGTATCAAAGAAAATTTGAGAACTGTGAAGATGCTCAGGTTCTCATGGAAGCAATTGTTAAGAGATTTGGTGGTAATGACAACACCAAGAAGAATAAGAGATCTCTTCTCAAACAACAATTTGAAAACTTTGCAGGTGTAAAGTCTGAAACTTTGACTCAGACTTTTGATAGATTTCAAAAACTTGTTGGTGATCTTGAAAATCACAATGTTAAGATTGATAAGGATGATTTGAATAGGAAGTTTCTAAGATCACTAGGCACAGATTGGAATATGTACACTGTGGGACTTAGACAAAGTGCAGATCTTGAAGAAAAGGAGATTGAAGATCTATATAATGATCTGAGAAACTTTGAGCCTGAGGTATTGGCTCTAAAACAGTCCAATGGTAGCTCTAACAATGCTGCTTTCGTGTCTGTTGGTGAATCTGGTAGTTGTAGCACATCTGGTGCTAATGATAATGTCTTGGAAGCTTTCTTTGCAAGTCATGTGAATTCATCCTTAACAACAGAGGATTTGGAACAGGTTAATGAAGAGGATCTTGAAGAGATGGATTTGAGATGGCAGATGGCTAAGATAACTATAAGGGCAAAAAGGTTTATGCAGAGGTCAGGGAACAGAAACTTTACTTACTAGAGAGATGGTGTAGCTGGTTTTGACAAGAGCAAGGTGGAGTGTTTCAACTGTCACAAGATGGGACACTTTGCTAGAGAATGCAAGAGCACACAGGCTGGAGGATCTCAGAATGGTATTGTAAGAAACAGTTCTGCTCCACAAAGAAGATTGGTACCTGTTCAGAACACCACTTCAGATTCATTGGTTGCACAAGATGGAATGGGAGGATTTGACTGGAGTGACCAGGAAGAGCTTGTAGTCAAGAATCAAGCTTTAATGGCTGTCACAGAAGAACCAGAGCCTTCAGACATTCCATATGAGGTACAATCTAAATTATGTTCTCCTGCATGCAAGAAAATGGTTAAATTTTATAGGGATCATAATATGGTTGTGTGTAATGAGTTAAAAGCTTGTGTAGAAAAGAGTCAACATTCAACTTTAGCTATTGAAAACTTAGAAAGACAGATAAAAGCTTTTGAAAAGAATGAATCACAATTTCACTTAGATATTAAATATCTTAATTGGGAAAAGAAAGCTTTACAAACAAAAGTTGATATGCTAAGTGCAAAGTTGGCTGAGGCAATTTCTGATAAAGAGTCATTAAAGTTGAAAGTTGATGAATTGGAAAATGCTTCAAAAGGTGTTCAAAACTTAATCAAGTCTCAAATTCATGATAAATTATAAACTGGATTAGGTTACAACCTTAATGTTGTACCCCCACCTTATAATCATACTTACTTCCCATCTAAAATCGAGTTTGACTTAGAAAAACTTAAGGTAGATGTGTCTGAGGAGGTTAAAAAGGTAGATCCAGTAGTTAATTGTGCTAATAATGTGAATTTTGATAAAGTGGAAGTATCTGATTGGACTGAGGAAGATGAGAGTGATAGTGATAGGTCATCTAGTGGTAATTCTGTGGATGATTGTGTTAAGCCTATTACTGGTCTAGTTTCTGAACTAAATAGTACTAAACTAGAAGAGGGTAAAAAGATGTTTGTTGAGAAAGCAAAGGCACAGATAGATCAAGTGAGAAAATCAAATAAATCTAGATCTGGTCTAGGTTATGTGCATAAAAAGGTTAATCCTGTATCAAAAGATAAGTCAAAAGATAAATCTGAGTGTGATAAATGTGCATGTAAATCAAACAGGTCTGATTTAAATACTTCAAATAATGTAAATAAATCCATTCCCAGGGGTAATCAGAGAAATTGGAACCAATTGGTTTCACAAAGGCTGGGTAATGGGTTTGAATGTGTAAAAAGAAAATCATGTTTTATTTGTGGTAGATATAATCATCTTCAACAGGACTGTTACTACAATCCTAAAAATAATAGGAACAGTGGTACATGACAAATCTTGAGAAATAAGCCAAACAGAGGCAAAGCTGCAGCCCCTGTTAATGCTGCAGCAGTGCCACTGTCAAAGGCTAACAGAGGCAAGACAATAACAGGGGAGGGTTTGACCACTGTCAGGCATGGTACTTCTGCTGGTATTAAACATTTCAAAAGAATGTTTATACCAAGTAAAGCTACCACTGCTAGGGTAATAAATACTAATTTGAAGGTAACCACTGTCAGACCATTAACCCCTGTCAGGTCTAAAACAGATTGTTTTTGGAAACATAAGAATGCATCTATATCAAATGTATCCAAAATCAATGGAGCATTGAGATCAATCACCTTTAAGAGGGTTGATATCAAAAATGCTCATGGGAAACCCAAAGCCAAATTGGTTTGGGTTCCCAAGAGAAACTAATATGTTCTCTTTTCATATGTGCAGGGCAAGCCAAAGAGCTTATGGCACATTGATTCTGGCTGCTCAAGGCACATGACTGGAGATAGGGAAAAGCTGCAGGATTTCAAAGCATTTAATGGAGGAGATGTAGCATTTGGCAGCAATCCTAAAGGAGGTAAGATCACTGGAAAAGGTATGGTAAAAAGCAGTAAGCTCACTTTCAATGATGTATATTATGTTGAGCAATTGAGATATAATTTGCTTAGTGTGAGTCAAATCACAGATAAGCAAAATCCTGTTTATTTCACTGACACAGAATGCCTTATACTTTCTGAAAAACTCAAAATACCTGAAGATAAAATTTTAATGAGAGTTCCAAGAAAGGATAATGTATACTGTAGTGATTTAAACAAGATTGAATCTTAAAATGTTAACTTTCTGATTTCTAAAGCTACTGTTTCTGAATCTGAACTATGGCATAGGAGGATGTGTCACTTGAATTACAAGACCATGAATAAACTTGTTAGGAATAAGCTAGTGAGAGGCTTACCTGAAAAGTTATTTGAATGTAGTGATCACTGTGTATCTTGTCTCAAAGGCCAGCAACACAAGACCTCTTATAAGTCCAAGCTTGTGAATACCAATACCACTCCCTTACATCTGTTACATATGGACTTGTTTGGCCCTACCAATGTAGCTAGTCAAGGGAAGAAATCTTACTGTTTCGTGATAACTGATGATTATTCTAGAATGAGTTGGGTATTCTTTCTTAGGACCAAGGATGAGACAGGTGAAATACTTAGATCATTCATAACTAGGATTGAGAATTCAACTAATCAAAAGGTTAAGATCATCAGATGTGATAATGAGACAGAATTTAAGAATCAAGAGATGAATAAGTTCTGTGAGGATAAAGGTATAGAAAGACAGTTTAGTGCACCTAGGACTCCACAACAAAATGGAGTAGCTGAAAGGAGGAATATGACACTAATTGAGGCTGCTAGAAGCATGCTAGCAGATGCTAAACTTCCAATGTCCTTTTGGGCAGAGGCAGTCAGCACTGCTTGTTATGTTTTGAATAGGATTTTGATCATTAAACCTCATAACAAGACTCCCTATGAGTTATTCTTTAAGAGAAAACCTTTGGTTAGCTTTTTGAAACCATTTGGATGTCCTTGTACTGTCTTAAATACCAGAGATCATCTTGGTAAGTTTCAGAGTAAGGTAGATGAGGGTGTATTTGTTGGATACTCTATTCAAAGCAAGGCTTATAGAGTATTTAATAAAAAGACTAGGATCATAGATGAGACCATGGATGTGACCTTTAATGAAAATACATCAAATGTAGAAGGAAAAGGTCCAGAAGTATTGTTTGATATTGATGCACTAACCCATGCTTTTAGATATCCAGATTTGTCTACTAGTGCAGGTACAGATGCAGGTAATGATGCAGGTAATGATGGGACTTCAATCTCAGGTTAGACTAAAAAGGATAACTTGCAGTATGTATTGTTTCCTATTTGGTCTCCAGATCCACCAGCAGCATTCCAGTCAGAGCAAGATGAACCTTCAGATGATACAAGTGGGTCAAGTGGCAAAAATGGTTCAAACAAGGATGAAGATGGTTCAATTCCAACAGATCATCAACCATTTACTTCAAAGGGTTCTCATACAGTTTCAGAGCATGATTCAGAAGGAGAGCCTGAATCTCCAACGTATTTTGAACAGAGTCCTCCATTTCAAGTTTTGGAAAGGACTTCTTTGTCAGATTCTGAAGCAACTCCAAAGCCTTCAAAAGAAAGAGAAGAAAGAGATTCTTATTCAGAATCAGAGATGGATAATCTTTTGGGTCCTAATTTAGAAAGAGAACTGCTTGATACATCCACATCTAAGTATCTGGTTCACAAAGATCATTCCTTGGATTTGGTCATTGGTGATATTGATTCATCTGTTCTGACCAGACAGCAGTCAAAGGTAAGAGAAGAAGATTTACATACTTCACTATATGTTTGTTTTCTTTCTCAGATGGAACCAAAGAAGGCAGTGGAAGCTCTCAAAGATCCAAGTTGGATAGAGTCAATGCAAGAAGAATTGTTGCAGTTCAAACTGCAAGATGTATGGGATTTGGTTGATCTACCAAAAGGAAAGAAAGCTATAGGCACAAGGTGGATCTTCAAGAACAAGAGAGATGAAAGAGGAATAGTGATAAAGAATAAAGCAAGGTTGGTAGCACAGGGGTACACACAGGAAGAAGGAATTGATTATGATGATGTCTTTGCTCCTGTTGCTAGAATAGAAGCTATTAGGTTATTTTTAGCTTATGCATCTTATCAGGATTTCAAAGTTTATCAAATGGATGTGAAGAGTGCTTTTCTTCATGGTCTAATTGATGATGAGGTATATGTATGCCAACCTCCAGGGTTTGAAGATCCAACATATCCAGATCGAGTGTGCAGATTGAAGAAAGCTTTGTATGGGTTACATCAAGCACCAAGAGCTTGGTATGATACTCTATCTGAGTATCTTCTCAAGAATAGATTCAAGAGAGGTACTATTGACAAAACTTTGTTTACCAAGAGGGTTCAGAGAGATATATTGTTGGTACAAGTTTATGTTGATGATATTATTTTTGGTTCAACTAGGGATTCATTGTGCAAAGAGTTTGAGGGTTTAATGCATAAGAAATTCAAGATGAGTTCAATGGGTGAACTCACTTTCTTTTTAGGATTGCAGGTTAAACAGAAGTCAGATGGAATCTTTATTAACCAAGGAAAGTATGTGCAGGATATTTTGAATAAGTTTGGTTATAAAGATGTAAAGATAGCTAGCACTCCTATGGAGGCACACAAACATCTTAATTCTGATCCTGATGGAGAGGAAGTAGATGTGCACTTGTACAGGTCAATGATTGGTTCTTTGATGTATTTAACTTCATCTAGGCCTGATATTATGTTTGCAGTGTGTCTTTGTGCTAGGTACCATACCAATCCAAAGCAGTCACACATGTATGCTGTGAAAAGGATCTTTAGATACTTGAAAGGTCAACCAGATTTGGGACTTTGGTATGCTAAAGGATCAGATTTTGAGCTTAAGGCTTTCACAGACAGCGACTATGGTGGTGAGAATATGGATAGAAAGTTAACAAGTGGAGGATGTCAATTTCTTGGAAATAGATTAGTGTCATGGCAATGTAAAAAGCAGACCACGGTTTCCACTTCTACAGCAGAAGCAGAATATGTTGCAGCATCAAGTTGCTGTGCACAGGTTCTTTGGATTCAGAATCAAATGCTGGATTATGGTTTGACTTTCATGAACACTCCTATTTATATTGATAATACCTCTGCTATTAGTATCATTCAAAATCCTGTTAAGCATTCAAAAACCAAACACATTGAGATCAGATATCATTTTATAAGAGATTGTTATGATAAAAGATTGATTCATATTTTTAAAATTCATACTGATAATCAACTTGCAGATCTTTTTACAAAAGCATTTGATGTAGGAAGATTTACATTTTTGATAACTAATATTGGTATGATTAATCTCACTTAGTGTTTTGGTCTGGATTTGATACTAACAGGGGTGAAGTATATTGTATGTGACAGGGTCAAGTGTTGCCACTGTTAGCTTCATCATGATAACAGTTGGTGCCACTGTTAGTTTACTTATGCCACTGTCAATGTATTTTCAACCCCTGCTGTATATTTGTGTAAATTAACCCCTGCTGTTTGTTTTTCTTAGTTTAATATTGCAGGACACAGCCACTGTCAAGAGACATCACTTGAGCTGGAGTCTAATATTTTCTTTGTTGCTTCTTATTTTGGTTAAAAAAATAATATATTTTCGTTTTCTAATAAAGCTAAGTTTATGCCCCTGTTAGTTCTAAGCTAGAGTTTCCCTGGTCGGATGCCCCTGCTAGACTATCAGCCGCTGTTAGCTTTATTAGATGGTTAAAAAGGGTTGACTATAATTGACCAAGTGAGGTACCCCTATTGGGCTTATTTATAAGTTGTGCCCCTGCTGGGTATAACCAGCAGTGCCACTGTTAGTTCTATTTTTAGGGCTTGGCACTGTCATCATATAAATACTCAAATACTTCACTTTTTCAATTACGCTTTCAAAATTTTCAAAACCCTTCAATAATTGCTCTCGTTTTGATTTGTTTATTGTAAATCGCTCTTCGTTCGTTCATCAATTTCTTCAATGGCATCGTCATCTTCGTCTGATTCTGGTACTTCTACGCTAAGTGTTCATTCTGAACACAACATGAGGGCTTTCTTGAATAAAGAACTTGCCGATGAGTATTTTCACCCTATCATCGATTTCTTGAGTAATTGTCCAGTTACTTATGCTATTACTGTCGCTCCACGATTGATTCGATCACATATTCAAGAATTCTGGCAGAATGCAAAGGAAGGGAATGTTAATGGAATTACTCACATTCATTCCACTGTTAAAGGAAAGAAGGTAATGGTAACTGAGATTGTTCTAAGAGAACTTCTGCAGTTTGATGATGAAGGAGGAATTCTGGAATTATCAAGAGATGATTTGTTCAAAGGCATAATGGATATGGGGTATGAAGGTTCTGGAAAAGCAAGATCAGAATATACTTTCTTGAAATCATGGTTCTGTCCTCAATGGAAGTTCTACATTCATACTTTTCTGGTATGTTTGTCTCAAAAGAGAACTAGTTTTAATGAATTTAGTTCTAGTATTGCATATCCTATTATCTGCTTGGCACAGGGTATCAAATTTAATATGTCTAGGTTTATCTTAGATAACATGATTAGGAATGTGAAGGGTGATACATTCATTATGTACCCTAGATTTGTTCAACTTTTATTGAATAATCAATTGTCAAATTTGCCAGCAGATGATAGTGTAATAGTTAGTTCTACTCTATCTTTGAGAACTATTAAAGCTATGAATCAGTATCAGAATACTTTTTCAAAGAAGGAAACTGCATTATTTTCTACAATGTCAGTTGCTCCTTCTGCCACTGGTGGTGTATTACCAACACCACCTGGACCAAATGATGACAGGCCAACAACACAAGTTAGTTCTGAACACACATCAGGAGGTGGCACCAAAAGAAAACAAGGGAACCAAAAGCCTACCCAAAGTAAAGCCAAGAAATCCAAGAAGGCTAAACAGGCTGTGGAGATTCCTGTTTCTTCACAGTCTCAGTCAAATATTCCACCACAACAGGTGAACATACTTGATGAAAATTTTCATTCTGGACGGGCTGCCACTACTGTTTCTAGCCCACTGGCAGGGCATGATAGTGGTAACATAAATCAGACCCAACCAGAGGCAACTATATTTGATGAACCTATGGGTGATGATTCAAATGTAGGTCCCAGTACCAATAACCAAGGGACATCTGCAGTGGCAGATGTGGTCGATGATTCATCTAGGAGGTCACACTCCAATGTTGATGAGGCTAGTAATAAAACTAGGGAATTGACTATTGCTGATTTGATACATGATGTCAATCTGATTTGGAATAAGTTTGAGAAGGAAAGAGCTTTGAGAAGAGAGCAACATGTTCTGTTGGTTGCTCAGGGTGAGTTGATAAAGAAACAGAGGGATGAAATTTTTGATTTACAAACCAGGTTGTCAATTGTTGAAGATGCAGTTGATAAAGTTTTATTGCCTGCTAGGGAATCTTCAGGCAAGGGGGAGAATAAAGATGATGATCATGAGCAGAATGATATGCCTGAAGATAAGAATGGTCATGAGCAGAATGATAATAATGATGGTGATACTGGAGGTGCAGATGATTTCAGTTTCATGGATATACCTGCTGATGTAGAGATGGGTGAGAGAGTTATTGAAGATGAATTAAATGTCTCAGATTATGTGGTTAATGATGACATGGATGAACAGATGGTTGATGAGATGGTTGATGCTGAGAATGATAGGAGAATGGTGGTGTATGTGGGAGAAAATGTTCAAACAGGTGATAGTGTTGCAGATGATAGTACACAGAGTGGTCCAGCTTTAAATGTTTTTCCATTAAACAAAGATTTACCTTTTAAGGCTGTGGCTAATCTATATATCTGGGATATTATGGGAGCTAATCTAGCTATGTGCAAAAGAGTAAGTTTTAGTGATAGGTTGGTGTATAGTGATGATAGATCTGTTGAAAGTGAGAAGATGGAATCTGATGATGTAGAGGGTAAGGGGGAGTTGATAGAGTCAACACCTGAAGCTAAAGAGGAAGATAGAGTGAAGATTTACAACAGAAAGAAATCAATTCCAAAGAGAAAGTCTACCTCTGCTAAGGTACAAACCCCTGTTGAAACTCAATTGTTGACCACTGCTAGTAGTGTTTCTACCTCTGCTAGTAGTTTGGTATCTACCCCTGTTGAGGTATCTACCACTGTTGGTACTTCAACAGCAACCCCTGCTACTACAATTTCAACCCCTGTCATAACAACCCCTGTTACTACAACACCTACCCCTGTTAGCACAAAACCAACCACTGTTGTATTAACCTCTGTTAGTACTTCAAATATTCCTACAACTGATGGTACACCTACTGTTACTTCAATTTTCACCACTGCTACAGCAATGACCACTGCTAGGACTCTAGAAGTGCCTGTTACAATCAGAGAGCCTACACAACCACCCAAACCTAAGTCTGATCTTCCAAAGATTGATTCAAAAGACAAAGGTAAGGGAAAATTGAAAGAAGAGAAAAAGATTAAGAAGGTTGTAGAGCCTCCAATTAATTTGGATGAGGCTAGAAGAGCTCAGGAGGAACATGATGAAAGAATGTTGAGAATGGCAGTTGAGTCTAAAAGAAAGGAAGGTCCTGATGTTGATGTTATTCTGGAAGATTCTAGTGTGGTAACTTTGTCTCAAAAAGCTGCACAGATGTTGAATGATATGGCTGCAAGAGGTCAAGGCTTATCTGCTCAACAGATTCATGATATGATCAACAGAAAGGATGATAAAGATGGTTTGGATTCAGGGTTTGCAAAGCTTAAACAAGCTAATGAAGAAAAGGCAAAGTTGAAAAGACAAGCTGAGCTTGAAAAGAAAAGAAACAAACCACCAACTGATGCTCAAAGGAAAAAGGATTTAATCAAAATTCTTGGTGATAGGTATGCACCAAGAAGTGTGCTTGAAGGTTGGGATGTAAAGAAACTGGAAAGAGCTTATGGAAAATATCAAAATGAGGAAAAGGAAGATTTTGAGAAAAGGATTCAGAAAGACAAATTCATTAAGCAAAAGTTGGCTGAAGATAGAAAGAAGATTGCAGAGCAAGTGAGAAGAGAAGAGCAAGAGAGGATTGAAAAGAAAGAGCAAGAGGAAATAGAAGCCAAGGAAAGAGAAATCAAAAGGCTTTCTGATCAAAATATGCAGAACAGATGGAATGGAGTTCTTGCTTCTGATAATGTAGTTCCTGATTTGGAAAGAGATGCAGAGGAGTTGAAGAAATATATCAAAGAGGTGAAGGATTATAAAGAAAATATTCACATCAATCATGATAGATCTTCAAGGATAGTTGAATGGGAAGGAATTAAATCAAAGGTTGCTGATGGTGATAAAGAACAAATCAAGATTGTTTGAGAGAATGGTGATAAGCAATATTTGTCATCTGTTGCTGATGTGCTTAAGAATGTGAATAGATTGGACATTCTAGATCTGTTTGAGCTAAACAGTCAAGGAGATAGACAGGCTTCATTGGTGATTATGGAAAGAGAATTGGGAAGATGTCTGAATATGCTGTTTGAGCCTGAGCCATTCATCAATTTGTTCCTACATTGTATTGATGCTGTGAATACTTGGAGACATTTTGTTAGAGCTGGAGTTCATATGATTTTATTTAGAAGTGGAATGTCAATCTTCATGCTTGATGAAAGAAGATATGTTCTGGGAACTCAGATTCTAAGAAATGTGCTTGCATCTCAATTGAAAACTACAGTGATTTCTGAAGGAGCATTTAATGCTTTATATATGGTGCTCAATCAGTTTCATAAAAGAATGGAGTTGGAAAGAATGAAGGAGGAGGAGAGAAGAAGAAAACAGAATCAACCTCAGAAAGATGAAAAGAAAGATGAAGAAACTTGATTCATTACTGAGAATGATCAAGTTTAGGGGGAGATTGTTGAGACCTGAGCCACTGTCGAATCTGCTCAGAGTACAAGTATGTTGCCGCTATTAGAAGTTTATCACTGCTAGTTAGTAGTTGCCACTGTCAACTAGTTTTAGTCTAACAGTGCCACTATTAATGTGTAATTTGTATTTTGTATCAAGTACTCAACCAGTGTTAATATACGAGTACTACCCCTGTTAGTAATATAGATAACCACTGTTGGTTAGATATAGTCTGTTAGAGAGAATTATGGAATAGATATGATTCCATAATAGTTTGATTCTGTAAAGGACTCTATATGTTATAAATAGAGATCCTGTAAAACCTAGATAGATACGATTCATTCTAGTTATTAGCTTCAAGGTTGTAAACCCTAACACAATTGTGTGTTCGTATTATTATTAATAATATTGAAGCTTTTGGTTAGATATTATGTTATATTCAAGTTTGTTCTTCAAGTTATTAATAAACTATTCCGCAAGCTTATTAATAATCAATCAAAGTAATACATACTAAGATCTCTAGCTGGGATCATCAGGGGGTTTTGGTTTTTATATTAACTAACTTAGGCAAGTAAATAAATAAAAGCGAAATAAAAGTAAAACCTAAAGCAGATAAATAAAGATAGTGTTTGCTGAGTCTTCATTAATTAAGTTATGGGATGATATTTGGAGAAACTATTTTGAAAGATATTAGTTAATTATCATTCTTGAATACTTGCAAGTATACACTAGATTCCCTACTAATTAAAATCCCATTAGCATGTCACACCGGGAGCTAGGTTATGGTAACATTACAAAGTATTTTGAATAATAAGCAAAATCTTAATTAAGGTTTAATAATACTTTCATATGAACGGGAATAAAATCTTAAGGTACTAGACATTACTGAATCATATAACGATTCCTCGTCATCCTAACAGATTCATGTATTTAAAACAGTTCATTTATGACTTTAAACCAGCCCTTGCTTAAGACTACCCAATAAATCCCCTAATTATTCACAGCGTTCCTCACTTTAAGTGGTTCCGCCGCTTCAAACCTTGGCCATGTCTTGTCCTATGATAATCCCCCATGTAGCCTTGCGGTTTCATAGTTTCATACCTTTGACAAATTATATTGACACAGATAATTGACTACCTTTTAATTGGACGTCGTAAAAAGGTGTTGTAATCACGTTTATTGGTGGAAAGACGATAGATTAATTTGAAGTTTAAAAGTCTATTTAGAAAGGTTAATTAAACTAGGTTTCTCATTTTATAAATTAGTTCGTAATATAACTACCTTCGGTCGTTACGCAGCTTCCACGTATTTGTACTACACCTAAAGTGTTTCCAACGCTATACTGAGTAACAGTCGAATAGGGGCCATCATATTACTTCATAATATTATACCGTTTCGTAATATGACTACCTTCGATCGTTCCTCGACTTCCATACATTTGTACTCCACCTTGAAGTGTTTCCAGTACTATATCGAGTAACAGTCGAATAGAGGCCGTCATATTATTTCACGATAATTAAGACCATTTATATTTTACTACTATGATGATCCTAAGGCAACAATCAAACAAGAACATGCAATAAGATGATCAAAGTAATTCTTCCGATCTTTAATATTTGATTATACATCATCCCATAATTAACTAACTACATCGCAAACAAACACAACATGTATACTACTCTCTAATCATGGCAATAACTAAATCTAGCATAATCAATATAAACGTAATTAATTAAGATAGATAAGGATTAGAAAGAACCAGAATTAAATGCGAGAGAAAGTAGACTTGAATTAATTAGAGTTGCTCCAAGCGTACACCAAAGATTACAAATTCGTTCCCCACCGAAGACTAGAAACACGTTCCTTGCTTCTATTCTAACTAGCCTAATACTATTTTAAAGTAAGAAAATAAAGAAAGAAAGAAAAGCTAGAAGCTAGAGAGAAAGTGTATCTTCCAAAGTGTGGAAAGAATGGTGTGTGAAAAGGTGTGTCTTGCAAATGAACTCAAGCCTCCTATTTATAGGAGAGGTTTGGCTCACATTAGCATCAAGGGGTGCACATTATCACAATGTGGGTAAAAAGGTGCACCGGGTACTGTACAACGTGGAAAGTAGGCGCACCGGGTACTGTACAACCAGGAAAGTAGGCGCACCAGGTACGGGAATTAGCCAAAAAAGGAAACCGGGGCGGGGGACAGCAGGCCGGCGGCGCCCTGCTGCTGGCCAGCGGCGGCTGGCCGCCACCCGCCCCGTTTCGCCGTCTTTTGCTTCGTTTCTTGGTTCGTGCGTATTTTCTTCGTTATGCGTCCGTTTGCATCGATTCTTTTTGCGTTGGATTCGTAATTCAAAAACGAAGATTTTGACATTAGATAGCCCCTGAGATGAGGTCCCTAACTCCAGATATCGCGTACGAATCATTTGGATCTTCCGGCGGGCGTAGAATCTTCGTTCTTTGTCCGTTTTTGTTGATTCTTCTTCTGTTGGATTCGTATTTTGAAAACGAACATCTTGGATAGAATGGATGTTGGTGAAGGGCACTTTAGTCTTGAAATTTCGTTTTGATGCCTTGAATCTTCAAACGTGTGTGGAATCTTCATTTTTCATCCGTTTTGCTTGATTTTTATCGTGCAACCTTTTTTTGACCATCTTGGCATAATAAAATTGATTTGAATCATATTTGAGTTCAAAATGCCAAGAATCGTTCCAGAATGAGAGAGATATCGGTAGTAAAAACATGACTTTTTACGCGATATCAGAGGCTAAATTGCATGGTGTTGTGCCATGAGAACAATGTACGAGTAACAGGAAGCTTCCTTCGCAGCTCCTGCATTCACAACTTCCAAACACGTTATAACGTCCATCTTATAACAACCCCCAATGTCAAAGTTAAACTCTATAGTTCAATAGTGTGGATTAGGGGTCACAAAATAGGCGGCTTGGGTATGGTTCAAAACATGTAAACTTTGGTGCTAGACTGCTGATCAAAGCAACTATGGTCAGGTTGGGCCAACCGCAAACATTTTTTTATTTCATTTTTGCAGTTTTAATGAATCAATAATGCGTTGAATGTGATTGCACAATATAATTTTAATAATAATAAAATATATGATTTGAGCACATTTCACATGACTTGCAACTCGTATGATCCATTTTGTTTTTAGTTAAAACTTTTAGCTAAACCAATTTAGGTCATTAAGGAGAAAAATAACTAACTAAATATGGCCAGTTGTAAGTAAGAGGTTGAAGTTGTCACCTCTAAGACTTTAATTTGGATTCAGACCTTCTATGGAACCTTGAGAGATTTTATGAATCGTGCTTAAGATTCCATTGAATATATACCATCTATTTTATCCAAAGTAAAGAAAGAAAATACGATGTACCTTGAATGTGGAATCTGGCAAATTGGAATAAGATGCCTATCATTGTGCAGACATTAGCAGTTTAGCAAATACTCTTCATTATAAAGTAAGGACTCAATGGAAAACATAAAAAAGAAACTAAATGAAACACCAAACCTGCAGTGATGTTAGGTATTCTGACTCATGGTGGCGAATAATTTCCATCAATGAAACAACATAATCATCTGGTGACTGGGAGTATGTAACAGAGATCAGTCATATACTTGTATGAAAAGATTTCATTGGACATATATACACTCAAATATTCTGCCAGGCTAAGTTTTATATTATCCGCAGAGGTGGAAATATGGAGGAGACATGCAGGTTGGGTATGTGAAATAGGGTTTAAGTCAACTTATATAATGGACTAATGGTGTATGATGGTCAACGGTCAGCTCAGATTAGGCCAACCCATTAATACTTTTTAATCCCCACTTCAAATTTTGTAAATAGTTGATGTATTAAACATGATTATGAAAAACTACATTACTATTATAGTATTACAATTTCTAATAAATGTTTTAGGATTGAATACCTGTGAGGCGGCTTTTGACCCGTTTACCCATGCTCCCCATTCAACTCGTTTCATTTTCAGCTAACTTCTAAAATTTTATGTATTTGACCTTTACCAATAAACTACAACCCCAATTGACCCATTTCCATACACATGAGTTGAGCTTGCCACCTCTATAGCTCCTCCTGTGTTTTGTACAGAGTTTTTGTATTAACAAGTTGTTCTTGCATAGTATCCATTATCCAACGTGGTATATTTAAGATGTCATGCAGCAGTTATACCCTAACTGGATCAGCGTATGATCTCAAAATGCTATAATTTGATAAAGGAAAGAATAATTATGACCGGTCTCAAGTAGGAATGTAGGATTGGTTAATAACAGCCCTAGACCCCACATATTAGAGGTGGCAAGGTAACATTTTCAACACGCTTATTGGTAACACAAGTAGATCTGGGGGCTCTGAGCTATAATTGTGACTATGAGGTCCAATAGGAAAAGGTAACAATGTCACCCAAATTTTATTGAAAAGCATATAAAAACCTCCTCAATGGTTTTATTTCAAAGAGATAATAATGTGCTTGGAGATCGGTATCAACAATGGTTTTATTTCTTTTGATCGTATCAACAAAAGATATTTTTAAGACTCCGCCAAACAAAAGATAATAATGTGCTCGGAGATCAGTCGAACCTAGACTAAAACTACCAATTTGACCCAAATCATTTTTTAATTTTTAAACTGACCTACCCAATTTGCCACGTCTAACACAGACGTATAAAAGCATCATAAAGCTAGATAAGTCTACTTTTCATGACTAAATGATTTAGCTGTGATATAGTAATATTCATAGAAGTGAATTTAGATGAGTTAGGTATGTAACCTGAAAGATAGTTGAATCCCTGCATTCATGCTTTGCATGTAGCTGAACATTCCCTTCTTCAAAATAGTGAGCACCCACCAGAACGTTCAATATAAAGTATGTGTTATTCTTATATAGATCTGCATACAATGATGATCTCTAAGTCATGGTCTGTACCTGCATTTTTCCTCGGATTTCCACAGTTTGTAGTTCATCTTTGAACTCAATGTTCCATATTGAGACCCAACTTCCATTACCGATAAGTGTCAAAATACAAGATCTAATGGGTTAAGGAGGTATCAAATAAGAACATCAACTTGATAGAACAACAGGTTTTCCTGTACTAATAACATGTCAAATAGCTAAAATAAAAAATAACTACCAAAAAGAATGTGATTAGTCGATTGAGCGGATCAAATGATGACGTGTATTCAAACTTATGATCTCCTAAATCACTTTATTGACAAGATCATATTGATCTTATAATGATAGAGTTCTTTAATCATAATTTACATCAGAAGTATATGGGGTAAAAAAATAATTATACTATTATAAGGTATGTATAAAGGTAAAGCGGGAAACAATTACACCAAGTTGACTAACCAAAAGTTTTGTGGGCTATGTCGAGTGGCTATAATCACCACAACAAGCTCAAAATCCAACCCAGGTTCTTCAGCTTCTTTTCCACTGGTACAGTAAACTGAAAAGACACCTTTGGAATAAGCCTCTCCAATATACTTAGAAATTTCAGCATCCAGAGCACATCTGCAACAACCCAATGGAATCCTAGAGTAAATATTAATAAGTGCCGACAATTTATCTCAGTAAGTTCTACTCTCTATCGTTTTCTTAATTTAGTTTTCTTTCTACTGATTATGATCACAAAATTCATAGAATAACTAAAAAGTGTCAGATCTGTACCAAGTGATTATGAAACAATACCCAGTGACACAATTGTGCTTGAAGATTAAGCATTATCGAGATAATAAGATTACCGATACTCTTCCACATAGTGGGATGGAAGCTCATCATCTCTAGCTGGTCTCATTTGTGTACAAATCTGAACAAATTTAACATTCCTAATGAATTTCAATTGAATAAAGTAGAGATAGCAGAAGTGGGCAAATAGATTAGTTCTATTATATTAACAATGATTGTGCTCAAAATGATAAAAAAAAAAAAAATAACATAGCACCACACATTTGGCATCTAATAGCTAGCGCTTAGGGTATAACTTACTGACACCTGAGGGGTCTTATAGCATTTAGAGATTCAAGGTATGATTAAAGTCAATACGTATATCTTAGCAATAATTCTTTAAACTTTAAAGCGGAGTGTATCTCTAAGCAATGTGACCAACTCAACAATAACAACTTACCAAAACTCCTTATTATATTGGGTTTCTCACTATATATTACATCTTCAAATACATATTTCATATGGGAAATAGTAAGCTGAATAAACACGCTTTGGTGATACACATATGTGAGTTTTGACTCATAGGAGGACTTCTTCCATCACCTGTGTAAGGTAAGGGCTGGTCACAGTTACGGGGAATTAGTCAAGACTTGGTTCGCGTATTTAGTGTGATGATGAGTGTGAAGTGTTCATATGTTATGTACCTTACCATGTTAAAGGTAAGAAATTTTCCCTTAAAAAATTTGTTGCTTCATGTGAAATTATCATATTCAAAACTTTAAACTTATATTCAGGAACAGTCTTTATTACCCAGATCCTAAGTTTAGAACTTACAGGTCCATAAACCCATGATAAATCATAGTACCAAATATAGAACATGACACCATATCCTAATACAAGATATGAGACACATGTTTTCTAGTAATTAATGGTACGGTCAATAATGGTTTGATAGCTCTAGTATTCTGAAAGTGTTTTAGCAAGGTAGCCTGAAAATGATATAATTAAACTTTGCCCGCGTATATGTTCATATAAAATGCTAGTAAACCAATCACTCGCTTAAAAAACTTACTTGTCTAACATGATCAACATTTGCCACTTGTGCCGTCCTAGGATCACGATATTCATCCTCACTAATCTCACTAAATGATGATATCAGCACTTGCATAAATAATCGCGGATATTTAAATATTGCAGACAACAATAAATATTGCAAATTTTTCCATGCATCTACACATTTCTCATACGCTCAGTACATCTACCAACAAATAAAATCAAGCAAACTTTTGCAAACACTTAATTAACTTATAAAACTTATCGATTTACACAACCAGAGAGGCACACAGATTTACTTGGCCAATATCGTGATATATTGTGGAAACAGAAACAGAAAACAGAATACGAAATGAAAACATACATACTAACCCGACTTAGCAGTGTTCTTTAACAGTAAAAGGTTCCGCATATACTGAATTAAATCAGCATAGCTACAGTAATGTTCATATGACCTATAAACCTAGCAGATCAAGTAAAATAAAACCTAAACCTAAATTCTAGTCAAAACTCAAAAATTCATATATATAATCAACTGTGAATTACGTAAATAACTTACTTCACCGCTTCGATTAGGGAACTGGAGACAAACAATATGCGATTTGTTGTAAACATGAAATGCTTGTGATGCAGCTAAGATACACATTTTCGTCGTTCAACACCGATCTCAGGTCTGCGAAATTGATATCGGAAACATCAGTATTAAGTAAAATGCACATCATAATTAAAATAGATAAACGATGTGATACCTTTAGCAACGTATTGGATTTCACCAGGAGGAGAATTAAGAAGACACCATTTGGCAATGTCGATTTTATGATCATCGGAAACAACTATCTCTTCTTCTTCGTTTATCCACTAAACATCCAAGTCATTATCCACTTAATAACATTCCACCAGCATCAAAACTAATTACTAATTTCATCAAGAAGATCAATAACAACAAGAATTTGCTAACATTACTGAAAACACTGCAACCACAATCAACTTTTTCAAGATTTTACGAAGGAATTAACCTCAACATTTCATCAAACATGTGGCGCGCGCCATGTTGATATTATGTAAACATGATTAACCCATTTTCTTCTAGGTTAACCCATTTTCTGTACAAAAAATACTACATGGCATTAATACATTACTAACATATCAGATAATATGAAATCTATTGTACATACTTCAGTGAGTATTCGATTGAAGCAGTAAACACTCATTTATGCAACGATATTATTAACAAACAGTGTTTATGCAGATCCATTTTGACACCTACACTAGTACAGATTTGGGCTTTGGTCACACCAGAAAAGCGTGACGATATGCTTACGGTCACGCTTGTTTTTCAGCGTGTGTGTGACTAAAGGTCCCGCGACCATAGGGTGCATACGGCCACATTAAATGGTTAGTGGCCGTATCCATTTAAAAAGAGTGACCAAAACCATAAAAAGTGTGACCATATGCTCTTTAAAATCAAGTAAAGGTGTATTATATGTGACTATTGTTCATCCAATGGCCACTTGAATTCTATGTTTGTGTGGTGTTATGTAACATTTTGTCACAGAACGAGTGTTTTAATTTGGAGATATGGTCACATAAAATGAAGCCAAAAGTGGCCGTAGGTGTTAATAAGCGTGACCAAATGCTCCTTAAAGTCACGTAAACGTGGTTTTTGTGTGACCGTATGCTCTTTAAAATCAAGAGAAGGTGTATTATGTGTGACTATATCCATCCAATGGCCACTTGAATTCTATGTTTGTGTGGCGTTATGTAATATTTTTGTCATGCAACGAGTGTTTTATTTTGGGATTTGGTCACATAAAATGAAGCCAAAAGTGGCCATAGGTGTTAATAAGAGTGACCAAATGCTCCTTAAAGCCAAGTAAACGTGGATTTTGTGTGGCGATTGTGCCTCCAATGGCCACGTGAATTCTATCTTTGTGTTGCGTTATGTAAATTTTAGTCACACAACGAGTGCTTTTCTTTGGGATTTGGTCACACAAAAGTAAGCCAAAAGTGGCGACAGGTGTTCATATGTGTGACCAAATTCTCTTTGAAGTCACGTAAACCTGTATTTGGTGTGACTATTGTTAATCCAATGGCCACTCGAATTTTATGTTTACGTGACGTTTGGTATCATTTAGTCACACAACAAGTGTTTTATTTTTGGATTTGGTCACATATATAGAATTAAACCAAATGTGGCCGTAGGTGTTAATATGTGTGACCATATGATCTTTAAAGTCACGTAACCTGTATTTTGTGTGACTGTTGTTCATCCGATGGCCACTCGAATTTTATGTTTGCGTAACGTTTGGTATCATTTAGTCACACAACGAGTGTTTTATTTTTGGATTTGGTCACATATATAGAATTAAACCAAATGTGGCCATAGGTGTTCATATGTGTGACCATATGATCTTCAAAGTCACGTAAACCTGTATTTTGTGTGACTGTTGTTAATCCAATGGCCACTCGAATTTTATGTTTGCGTGACGTTTGGTATCATTTAGTCACACAACAAGTGTTTTATTTTTGGATTTGGTCACATATATATAATTAAACCAAATGTGGCCATAGGTGTTAATTTGTGTGACCATATGATCTTTAAAGTCACGTGAACCTGTTTTTTGTGTGACTATTGTTCATCCAATGGCCACTCGAATTTTATGTTTGCGTGACGTTTGGTATCATTTAGTCACACAACAAATGTTTTATTTTTGGATTTGGTCACATATATATATAATTAAACCATATGTGGCAATAGGTGTTAATTTGTGTGACCATATGATCTTTAAAGTCACGTGAACCTGTTTTTTGTGTGACTATTGTTCATCCAATGGCCACATGAATTTTTTGTGTGTGTGACGTTTGGTATCATTTAGTCGCACAACGAGTCAATCAAAGTGTGACCGTATTATGTGAGCGCATCATTTAGTCACGTATAACAAATCAATATTTTGTGTGACAATTGGAATTATATATATATATATATATATATATATATATATATAAATATAACACGACAAATTAAAATTGGAATAATATATATGTACATAATTAACTGCATACATGTACCCAAACTAATATTGGAATATTGTTTTACATGATAATAATAACCGAATAAATGTATCAAAATGATAAAGTAATTATACATGATCACAGTTGCAAGGCCTTTTGACTCTTGAGTCTCATCTTCGCTTGCTTTTGCACGGCATCACTAGATACATAAACCGATGTGTTGCGCCTTTTCTTTGATACTTCTGGTGCAGTTTTGTTTTCCGCATACGCCAATTGATCTGAAGTAGGTGGTGTTACCTGTAAAAGACAAAAGCCGCATATATATGTATCAAACATCAATATTAATATATGAAGAATTATATATGTATACGTAGGTAGATATAGGTTGTTAAAAACGTATACGTACTGTATGTACCTCCTCCTCAAATACCACTTGCTCCTTCGGCCATGCATAAAAACCACCTACTGCCTGCAAAGCAGTTTTGACACCATTGTCTCCAACGTCCGGTAAAAAAGCTGCATCCACCAACGATGTACCAACAGACACTCTGTAGCAATCCTTTGGGAGTACTTTGCTATGAAGCATCTGTTTTCCACTCGACACGTATACGGTACCCAAAGCAATTGTGTTTGACTTCTTTAGGTTCCACAGTTTACACTTGAATACCTAAACAAAATGAAATGATGACGATTAATATAAATATATATACTAATTATAACTAAGCATAAGCCTCTGTCTTAAACGGTGAAGATTTCAGATATGCACAGAGTATAACTCACAATAAATACCCTGTAATTGCATTCTAATTAAATTCAGAATTGTATAAACCAATATTTCCACAAATAATTAATAGCACTTCATATTTACCGATTTCAATATTTTCCAGCAGCATCATATCATGTATATATATATATATATATATATATATATATATATATATATATGTATGCAATATCAGAATTAGATGAAACTTAAATTCAGAATTGTATAAACCAATATTTCAACAAATAATTAATAGCACTTCATATTTACCAATTTCAATATTTTCCAGCAGCATCATATGTATATATATATATATATATATATATATATATATATATATATATATATATATATATGTATGCAATATCAGAATTAGATGAAACTTAATTGAATAATGTTTCAACATGCTGAAATACATATATATACCTGCAGCGTTGGTGGTGTTGGAGACCGTTTCTTTTGTGATCGGGACGACCGGTTAGGTTCAACCGTGTTCTCTTGTGAATCAGGCGTCCTGTTTGCTGACTTGTTAACTGCTTCTTCAACAGTCTCCTATATAAAACAAGGCAAACAAGTAATTATTGTAAATGGGAGTGACTCTTGAACTAGCAGTGCTTTGAATTACTAGCTGTACTTTGAATACAACTAGCAGTGGCAAAACTAGCTTGATTTTGCAGTAGCAGTGGGAGTGACTCTTGAACTAGCAGTGGGAGTGACTCTTGAACTAGCAGTGGGAGTACATGACTTGGCCCTTTTAAGTTCTTCAATTCCACTGCAAAATCAATGTAATTCTAATGTTTTATTACTTAATTACCATTTTGTCTTTTTGGTTGATCATGCTAGTTGCAAGTCCTTTAGGCCTGTCAAAACTAGCTTTCTGCCCACTTCCAACCACACTTGATGACCTTATTTGGCACTCCTGATCTGCAGTTCCAATGGTTGCTTTAGGATTAACGTCCACTGATGGAGACACCTGCAATATATATAAAGAAATACATATATCCGTTAGCTGCAATATAAATTAATGAATAATATGTTAGCATAATTACTTAATTAATACAAGAATTAAATGTCTTTCCTCCGATGGCAGGTTTTGAGTTGACATTGAATTAATTTTCGCCTCTTGTTCAGTCAACTTGGCCATCACTTGTGACACCTGGTTGGACAACGTTTCTATAACTTTGTCTTTGTCTTCACGGGCACGTCTCTCTGCTGCAAGTTCTGCTTGAAGTAATTTCATATGTTCGGCATCTGCTGCTTTTCTGCTTCGAGCTGCTGGAAGATGAAAATACTTGTTGATTGTCACTCCACTTCCTACTCCTCTGGCATACCCTCCCTTTTCCTTTCCAAATACCTCTGTCATTGCATCGTTGCCATGAGCAAGCTGTAAGGTTCCGGTTTTGATCTTCTCGTGAGTGTCTATCTGCATTATAGATTCCAACAGCCAGTAGTTAATTGATTTATCAAAAGTAAACTACATGAACTATTTAAACGGAAAATTTTCATGTCAAATTAATGCTTACTACTTCTTGTCCCTTCTCTTTAGTCATTTCGTCTAGAAATAACCCGGCTTTGTTTTGCCTTCCTCTCAACCACAATATATCACGTGGGGGTTCTTCATGTGCTTCGATTACTTTTTCTTCGATCTTATAATCATCAAATCAACACACATGTAAATTAGTCAAATTACCAATTAACATGTAAGCATATAAAATTGAAAAGAGATACAAAGTACACTAGCTTTCTGTGTATTTTACTTTGATCTTATATATAATTGATACATATAATGTACAAAATAGAAACATACATTATATATGTAAATGTAATTACCAATTTCTTTTTCACATGTACGTAGCCACCTCGTCCCATGGTATGCGGATAAACCGACTTGGAGCGCGCCTCTTTTGACGCATCTGACTTTTTCTAATTACAGAACAAAATGATTATTAGATGGCATTAATGTGCAAACACAATAATCTGAAATTATATATATATATATATATATATATATATATGCACTCTAATATAAATGACTAAACCTGGTAATCCTCCGTGCTCGTATACTCTACAAAAGAGTTCCATTCCGGGGCATGGACAAATGCACTATATTTCATTGGGACTTCATTTACAGCTGGTGTGTTTAGGTTGGGCAGTATGTAGGATTCCCTCAATTTCCTTCTAAAATTCCTAAGATGGGCACCAAGACGATTCATTACTACCTTTCTGTGTGTCTCATCAACATCAAAATATCGCTGCAAGATCAATATTAACAAGTTAAATCTATATATATATATATATATATATATATATATATATATATATATATATATATATATATATGCAGTTGCATATATAATGTACTGTAAACAATTTTAATTATTAAAGGAAATTAATCAAGGGAGCATGGAGTGGGTTACAAATACCATGATTTTATCCCACAGTTTATCTCTTTCTTCTTTATCGACCTTCTTCCAGGATAGAATCTTCAAACCAATATGCTCACGAACAATGTCTCCCAAAAAACTCGCAAACAAAGCTCTATTATCCCCTATTAGCCGATCCATTTGATCGAAGGTTACCTTGAGTTTTTGTGCACCGGGTCTGACATACTTGTTGCGAAACGCAAATAATCTTGTTATGCCCCTCGGCGGAACTATTTTGGGATTTGCATTATTGTCGTTTTCATCGGCTTCATCATCTTGTACATCATCGTAACCCTCCGATTCATATCCTAAATCGCGGTCGTCATCATTATAATTATTTAGAGGATGATCGGCTTCGTTATCCATGATATATATATACTTTAATTGAGATTAATTGAGAGTTGTAAATTGTTTGATATTTTGGTTGGAGATTAATTGAGAGTTGTAAATGTATTAAGATGTTTTGGAATGTAATTTAAAGGTCACTTGAAATTCAAATTTTTCTGTTTGGCTCTAATTGGTCAGTTTAAATTTTTTGGGGAAAAATTTAGCTCCAAAATGAAGGAAATAATATTTAGAGTTAAAATTATGAATAAGGTTAATTATGAATTTATGATTGTAGGGGGGGAAAAAACAGCAAATCAAACAATATTGAGCTCAAAAAAACAAAATGTAGGTTAGGGGACTCGAACCCGAGATTGCTATGTTAACTCCTCAGCGAAATGACCAACTCAGCTATCAATACAATTGATTTACTTTTCTAACGATAAATATATATTATTATGTTGTTAAACCCTAAACGCTAACCCTAAACCCTAAAGTGAAATGACCAACAAGTTCCTAGCATCTTGTTTCCTTTCCTGACCTTCCATTAACAAAAGCATATAATGCACATATATATAACACATCGATCATTAACTTAACTACAAAAAATAAGTACATATTTATAAGTATCCGACATACATCTGTCGATAACTAACTATATAATTATATATACTTAATCAAAAGTAATAAATACCAAAACTAGATACAAAGTGAATGTAGCAAGCATCCCACAAACATACATTACAATTTAACAGCCAAGCCCGTCTGTGAAAGAAGGCATCGCGTAACGTCTGTGCTTGCAATACCTTGTGCTTAGGACAACAAAGAATGCAGTTAGGGTATTCCTTTTTTGCTCGCCATACGATACAGGGATCAGCCAACAATCGACGTACCTTGTTAGCTGTCCGGGCAACATCCCACAGACCTGTTAACCTTGTTCTGGTAGAGGTCAACAGTTGCTTGGCCTCTGCCTGTCTGTCTTGACTTTCCCCCATCACCAGCATCCCAAGCACAAACGTTGCATCACGTTGTCCCAAATTAGATGCCTGTTGCAACATCTCCTTTCCAGCAGCCTCATCACCAAATGAGAAGAACTTGTTCTGATCAAGACATTTAAGAAAAGTAAATTAGTATGTGACAGAGTACAATTAAAAACTTCAATAAAATGTAAAATAAACATTACCATGCCATCCCTAAACAGCATGTTAGGGTTTCGATTCTCCCTCATTTTTGATAGCACATCAATTTTGTGCAACTTCATAGAAAATACAGGATAGAGGGAATCATCATCCAGCTGGCGATAAACCTCATCTGAATCAACTGCACGTCTGAAGGTCTTGCACCTGTAATGCATATAAACGACGTCATAAACACAATCTAAGTCCCTTCATGATCATAAAAGGTGATTCATCATGTACATGCACAATATAATTTAAATATTCCTAAATCAAGCCCTAATAATTGCGCTACATTCTTTAAAAATTACAGAAAAAACAAGGCTTATATACATTGACAAAACGTCGAGTATTTAAGTTGAAACGACAATCCAAACTAGAAACTAGGGTATGGAGACTTACAGAGTCCTCATTTTAAAAACTTGCTTGGCGTTGCAAGCCCCGACACGGGCCAGTACTTGACTAACGACGCCGTCCGGAAGGTCAGCAAGAGTTCGATCATCTTCCAAAGCAGTTTTCTGTCGTTTAGAGCTTTGGGAATCCATGGTTTAGTTCTTGTTTAGATGATTTGTTGATGCTCTGTTTTGAGTTTCTTTGGAAGTTGGTAGGCCGGGAAGTGAAAGGTGTTGATCTGATGGTCTGAATTTTACTGCAACTTTTTACGCCTCACGCGCCTACTTCCAAGTCTTTAAGTAAATTACCTAAATGCCCTTACTATTAAAATCCTTCTTATTGTATTGGTAATGGATTATAAAGGGTATTTTTGTCATTCAACCTTTAAGGGTTAGTATTAGCAGACATTACCAAATGTGGTAAAAAAAGATAAACTATTTTTACTCTTGATATACACAATTTCACAATAACATATTTATATACAATATTATAAAAATGTTATAAAAACGTATTTATATAAACAAATATGGTAAGAAGATAAATTATATTTTTACTCGGTACACAATTTAACAATAACATATTTTTATTTATACACACACAAACAAAAGTATGAAAATCTTATACTTATAATAATTAAGTTGAATTATGCTGTATATCGTACACTTGACTATTAACCTTAGGGCAATGTCACATGCATACATATGCCAAAATGACGAATTACATAACACCCTAAGTTCAATAGTGGCGTGTGTGATACCGCAACTACTGCCGTATATCGTACACTTGACTATTAACCTTAGGGCAATGTCACTTGCTACATATGCCGAAATGACGAATTACATAACACCCTAAGTTCAATAGTGGCGTGTGTGATACCGCAACTACTGCCGTATATCGTACATTTGACTATTAACCTTAGGGCAATGTCACATGCATACATATGCCGAAATGACGAATTACATAACACCCTAAGTTCAACAGTGGCGTGTGTGATACCGCAACTACTGCCGTATATCGTACACTTGACTATTAACCTTAGGGCAATGACACATGCATACATATGCCGAAATGACGAATTACATAACACCCTAAGTTCAATAGTGGCGTGTGTGATACCGCAACTACTGTCGTATATCGTACATTTGACTATTAACCTTAGGGCAATGTCACATGCATACATATGCCGAAATGACGAATTACATAACACCCTAATTAAGTTCAATAGTGGCGTGTGTGATACCGTAACTACTGCCGTATATCGTATATCTAATATTTCACTATTGGCGTATGTGATTATTTGTATCAATGTTATTATTTGCATATAATATTTCACAAATGGTTTTTTGTTCATTCTGCTTTGATTAATTTATTTATTATTAGTTGAGGTTACATTTATATAATAATTTATTTACCATACACCCACCAAACATGATACATATAGCTACTTAAAAGAACCATTAATCACACCATTTAAAGAAACTTAGTTCATAACAAGAACAAGTATAACTACACACAACATCACTACAACACCAATTAAAAGTGCAAACACTTGGTCAAACATCTTCAATTTTGACTTCATGGGAGTCAACTCTTCAACCATCTTCATCAACACCATCTTTGAGTCTGAATCTTCTTCCGTTTCATTCTTGATGGACTTGTTTTTGCATTCCATTCTTAATTGATACATAATCTTCCTGTAATACTCTGGAAGCTCCGAATCAAGAAAGCGATATCTTGTACAAAAATGGGTTTTAACCTAAATCACAACAAAATAACAAAATTAAAGCATTTTTGAGTCAATATTTAACCTAATAGCATCATCAATTGCAGATACCAATAACAATAAAAAAATAAGGTTAAAACTAACATCTGGGCATTTTACGAATCTGCGTGCCGGGTTGATCTCAGTCCATGATGTGCGAACATACATCTTGGCTCCGCAATGGCAGTAATAAAATTGTGGTTCCAAAGCTTGATTTTGAGAAGATGATGATGACGCCATGTTAAAGGGAGAAAAATGAGCGGGAATAAAATGAGGATGGTAATGGAGGGAAATAGCAAGTGGACGATGTAAAGGAATGGGGAAGAAAGGGGATTAAAAAGGTGGGTAGGAAGGGAATTTTACAAAAATACCCTCATGTGTGATACCGGTAGTGCCATATATCATACATTTCACTATTAAACTTAGGCTAAAGTCACATAAAGACGTAAATCTGTTAAAGATGTAGAATCTGTTCAATCAAATTCATTTGGTTTAGTACGAAGAATCTGTTAAAGACGTAAAAAATGAAACGATAAAACTTTTTATCGAAAAAGTTAA
Organism: Helichrysum umbraculigerum; assembly: GCA_949592205.1. NCBI lineage: Eukaryota > Viridiplantae > Streptophyta > Magnoliopsida > Asterales > Asteraceae > Helichrysum > Helichrysum umbraculigerum. Next base: position 389,209,284 of record CATIUR010000001.1, read on the forward strand.
TAGACAACAAGGGATTTAAACTTTCATAAAAATTTTAATTTAGTGAAGGATAAAAAATTGTACGTTAATCAACCATAACTATAGGCAATGTGTTCAAGAATTACCAAAGTTTATAAAATGTGTTTAATGATAACTAAAGTTTATAAAAGTGTTCAAAATGATGAATCCTTATGGTTAATCGAATTCGTTTTCCGCATAGTGCCATATAATCATATATCATTAATTACATTAACAGTGGCTACGCCATGCTTTCCACTAACAGTGGCTACAATATACTTATCACAATATTCACCAAGTATATTTCTAACAGTGGCTATCATACAATTACACTAGTAGTAGCTAGTCTTCACTTCCTCTAGCAGTGGCACTCTTCAACACGAACAGTGGTAAGCACTTCCACACTTAGCCAACTCAGCTCAGATCCCAACAATCTCCCCCTAAAGTTAATCAATCTGGAATTGCATTAAGTTTCTTCATTCAGCCTCAGATTCTTTAGAAGATTGGGACCCTTTCTTGCTTGATTCTACCCTCTTGTTGTACTGATTCATGATTTTATAGATTATATCCTTTCCTTTATCAGTTTTGACAGCTACAAGTAACTTTCTTTCAGTTAGCTGTTTCAACAGTGATTGACTCAGAACATAATCTCTTTCTTCCAACATATAGATGTATTTACCATTACTCAGTCATATGCAATGAACTCCTGCTCTACCATTACCATTCCCATACGTGTCTTTCAATATGAATATTCACAAGCTTCATATCCTTTTCCATTCCAACTCTATACATATCATACACATCCATTTTCTTTACTTTTCTCAAAATATCAACCATAGACTTATGAAAACTCACATCTCCATTTCTTCTTTTAATTCTAAGTTCATAAGACACAGTGTTTGACTCTATGAAAATTCCTTGCCATTCAACAATATCTGAGAGATCTTCATCATTAAGATTTGTATTTTCATTCCTATCTCTCTTTTCAACCATCATCTCTTCTAAGATTTCTTCATCTCTATCCAAATCATATATCTGATCATCAGAGTCTTGAATCATTTGAAATGACCTTCTATGACTTGCAACTTTTAATCTCAACTCTTCAGCCTTTTGGGCTTCGATTTTCTTTTGTTCAAGCTCCTCATCAATCTGTTGATACCTTAATTTCAGCCTTCTCTGTATCTCTTCATCCTCTCTCCTTTTCTTTTCAATTCTTTCTCTTGCCTCAGGATTAACAATTGGATTGTTATCCCACAATTCCTGCAATTGCTCTAATGTCATTCTCCTCAACTGCACTGTAGGATATGTATCTCCTCTTAACTTGCAAACCAATTGATTTTTCAATTCACCTCTTGTTGGTTTCTTAGCTTTCCTTTTAGCTTCTTTCTTTTCAGCATCCTTCTTTCTGTTCCTATCAATTGGTATAACAGTGGTAGGTTTACTACTAGCTGTACTTTGAATACAACTAGCAGTGGCTGGTGTTGATTTTGCAGTAGCAGTGGGAGTGACTCTTGAACTAGCAGTGGGACCACATGACTTAGCCCTTTTAAGTTCTTCAAATCTTCTAGCTTTAGCACTTGCATATGGTATTGCTTTCTTTCTTCCCATTGTCATCTTAGGCTCTGTTCTAACCTTTGACTCCCCCTCAGCCTCTGCATCAGGTGCCTTTGCAGTCTCCTCAGCCATATCATCATTCCGCACCACTTTTCCATCATTGCTTGCATCATGTCTGACTTCATCATCATCATTATTCTCCCCCTTCTTGAAAGTGGTCTTAACCAGCAAAGCTTCGAGTACAGCAAGCCTGTGTTTGAGATCCTCAATCACTTTTTGGCACTCTTCAACTAAGATCCCCTAATTGCATTAATCAAGGCGCTACTATACCTAACATATTTCATACCCTAATCAATTACAGTACATAACACGCCGACACACCTAATTGGATTTTTCAAACCCTAAGTAATGGACAAGTCTTGGATGGGAACAAACAGGCTGGGCAGAATTTATAGAGATGGAGTAGAAGCATTTATTGATTATGCAGTAAACAACTTGAAGAAGATGAGTAACATCGACCCACAGGGTAATAATCCACATCTTCTAATCCCATGTCCATGTACCAAATGTTTAAACCATGTAGTTCGTAAAACAGAGGAAGTGCATTTCCATTTATTCAGCAATGGCATTGATCAAAGCTACACACAATGGACTTATCATGGAGAGAAGGACGAGCCAATTGTTACAACAGAATATGGTGACAACCATATGGATTTTGATGCAGAACTCCCAACACATGCGAGTGAAACAGTGGAAATGGTTAATACTACAAAAGATAATTTTGATGATGAGGATCCGGATGACCATGCCAAGCTTCTAGAACTGCTATCAGATGCAGAGAAGCCACTTTACAGTGGGTGTCCTGACTTCACAAAGTTGTCAGCCATAGTTCACCTACTCAACTTAAAGAGTAAGTATGGCTGTTCTGATCAATTCTTTACTGAACTGCTAGGATTGTTAAAAAAGATGCTACCTGATGGTAACGAATTGCCGGAAAACACTTATCAGGCAAAGAAAATTTTCAAATTGCTGGGTTCAGGATAAAAAAAGATAGATGTATGTATCAACAATTGCCTTCTTTACTGGAAAGAGGATAAGGAATTGACCGTGTGTCGTACCTGTGGGACATCAAGATGGAAGGTGGATAAGAAGACAAAAAAATTGTATGAGAAGATCCCAGCAAACGTAATGTGGTACTTTCCAATAATACCAAGGCTGCAACGTCTCTTTAAGATTACAAGTATTTTAGAAGAATTAAGATGGCACGCGACAAGGAGGAAAACAGATGGTGTGTTACGTCACCCGGCGGATTCACAGGCATGGCGAACCATAGATAATGAATTCCCCGAAATTGGAAATGATCCAAGGAATCTAAGGCTAGGAATATCTGCTGATGGTGTTGATGTCAACAGAGGAAATAGGCATCACAGTGTGTGGCCAGTTTTATCTGTCATCTACAACCTTCCTCCATGGTTGTGTATGAAAAGAAAGTTTATCATGCTATCTGTATTGATATCGGGATACCCGGGAAATGATATCGATGTTTTTTTAGAACCGTTGGTTGATGATCTGCAACTCTTATTTGAGACAGGGGTCGACACATATGATGCTTCTACAAAGCAAATATTTAGTCTACGTGCGGTGGTGTTATGGACAATAAATGATTACCCTGCACTTGGTACTTTATGTGGCTGCCCAACCAGTGGATACAAAGGTTGTGTGGTATGTGGGAAAGATACATATTGTATTAGACTTCCTGCGTCATCCAAGCAGAGCTATGTAGGTCACAGAAGATATCTACCATATAACCATGCGTTCAGAAAGCAAAAGAAGGCGTTTAATGGAAATCAAGAATTTGGCACGGCTCCAATTCCAATGACCGGTGAACAAATATACAACGAGGTAAAACATATTGAAAATAAGTGGGGACGCGTAAAACAAGCAAACCAAGAAGATGCCAGAGGCAGAGGTGGGAAGATCCAAAAGGAGAAGAGGAAAAGATCAGGAAAAGAGGATGGTACTTCAAGCAAATCAAATGAACAGAATGGTGCGTATTGGAAGAAATTCAACATTTGGTATCGAAAGCTAAAGTATTGGAGGCACAATGAAGTTCAACATTGTATCGATTTCATGCATATAGAAAAGAATGTTGGTGAGAGTCTAGTCGGGACTTTGCTAAATGTGCCGGGAAAGACGAAAGATGGAGAGAATGCTCGATTGGATCTTAAAGAGTTGGGAATAGACAAACCAGAGTTGTTTGTTAGGAAAGACGACCGAGAAATAACAGTAATACCACCAGCAGGTTACACGTTAACGAATGCCGAAAAGGACATCTTTTTTCAGACGTTATACAACATGAGGGTACCGCAAGGATATTGTTCAAATTTCTCTAGTTTAGTCAGCCTAACAGATAGGAAGCTCATCGGCCTTAAATCACATGACTATCACATGCTAATGCAGGAGTTTTTGCCCATTGCAATACGTTCGATAATGGACGAACCTACACGCAAGGCTATTATCAGGTTTTGCTTTTTCTTTAAATCTATATGTAGCAAAGAGATCATATTAGAGGTGTAAGTCCCCTAGTTTTAGGATCAATAACTTCGTTATCTGTAGTATTAAGGTGCGGAATCCCTCAATACGGTGTTATTTTACTAACAACGAATATGTTCGTATTGCGTTTTAACTAGACTTAGCTTTAAACAACGAATCGTCAAAGCCTAGCCTTAGGTTATGTTTTTCTCTGGTTTGTTGAATTCGCAGCAATTAAAATCAGAATGCAAAAGTTATTTTCAGTGTTAACGATTTTACAAAGAAAAATCGTTTAAATATTCTGTCTCGGCTCGGCTCGCATGGGCCAGCAAGTTAAGCCCAACTCGCCTTGCAGCCCAAGCCCATTACCAAGCTCGATTCGCTACTGACTTCCACGAATTCAGTTCTCATCTCGGCTCGTTAATCTCGCGACCTGAGAACTCGACTCGCACAGAATGTATTTATTTCGTATTTAATAATTCGTCTAACTTAACACAATAATATGTTTAACGAATATTACTAACAAAACAAATATTTATTTACAAATCTAAACCAATATACAAACGTAATAATAATTACACTAGTCCTATATCAAGCTAGATCTGTTGTCACAATCTATGTCTCAACAGACTCCCCCTTGACAATAGCTCTAGCTTCTTTATCTTCACGATGTCTTTGGTCTTCATTTGTAAATCTTACTTCCTGCAAAAATTTTAAGCTTGATGCATGTTTTAACCATCCTATGATAATCTCGTGCTAAATCACCCCAACCAACAGTAGATATGATCTTGTTCTTGTATAACATAATCAAATCTTCCTTTGATAAATTCATCAAATGTCTGTGATCATATACACGAAGAATTTCTTTTTCGCCATTAGGATAATCATCATCAGCTTCAATCATAAAGGCTTCTCCTGTTCCAGCATCTACCCCCCAATATTTCAATTTTCCCAAAATATTCTGAGGCATAGTCTTCATTGGTATTTGCTTAATGCATTTGACCGCTGGATAAACCTTCTTCCTTCTTCTTCTTCCAGTTCTCTGACTAAGTTCGTTTAGCTTTATCATTTTTCCTTTCCTTGGCTTAATCTTCGAAAACTTCATAGATAATCCTTCAGTCCTAATGATACGCTCAACATACTTAGCATAATCATCATCACTTGGATTTTTCATATCTAATCTAGCCAAGTCTCGAATCTCATATCGAGGCAATGAACTAAACACGGTAAGCTTCTTCTCAAAATATTGAACCCCGTCAAACCTTTTGATCGCGAAGAGCTTCAGGTCAGAGTCATAATACCATCCAATAATGCCAGTTTTAAGTACACGCTTTCCAGTAATATCAACTTCTTTCAAAATGCGTTGCTTATTTTCCTTTTTCTTTTTCAGCATTTCTTGGATAAACATAGGATTACCAACCATATGTTTGTATTTGTCCTCTATTTCTTCAACTTCAGTATCTGAATCTTCAGAAGCATTCTCAAAAGCTTCTAAATCAATAACTGATTCTCCTTGTTCATTTACAAAAACAAATTCAGTCGTTGATGGATTCACAACATGTTCATCTACATTTGCATCCAGATCAACACCTTCATCTATCACTGATTCAAATACTGCAGTCCAATCTTCAGGAAGTTTGAACTCTCCTTCTTCAATATCATAATCAATCTCTTCATCTATCTCATCCAGAATATCATCTTCCGAATCTGATAGATTAAGCATTTCCATTCCTAGAGAAAAACATAAATACAAATATATTAATAATTCAAATTCTTTATTGATTTCCCTGAACCAATCTAAGAATTTCTTTATTAATTCTTTTGTATATTTTGACCTAACATATAAACGCAATATAACTTATAAAATCTTTTATTGATTACCCTGAATCAATCTAAAATCTCTTAAGTCTACTTAACAAATATTAATTAATTTTAAATTCTAATGCATTGTGAATAATCACCAAACATTTAAATTTACTATTAATTACCTTATATAATTTCCAAGTGTTAATTGATCTCATTCATTATCAATTTAACCTTTAAATTATATATCATTTGTCTAGTTAATACGAATACATTTTTAACTTGTTAATTACTTATAAACCTTACGGTCTTAAGTCTATAATCAAATCTAAAATGCATATGTTATTATAAAATTATGACCGCCGAAATTAATCGGAACACGCCGCTCGACTACTCAATAAGTCAGAAGTCTTTCGATCACTATTTTATCTTAACATAATTTTATAAACTTAAATTACCAAACATATTTTACTTAAAATAATAATAACCCTAAGCCAAATATATTTACACAATAATTAAGTTTACACTTGTTCACTACAAACTATTACAAATATTACAGTACTAAGATAATACTAAGCTATCTTACCAGCTTCAGTATCACCCGATACAGTCTTATCTGCACTTGTACCCACTCCAGAACCACTAGCACCAGCACCAGACTCCCCCTGAATAGTAGCATATGTTATTATAAAATTATGACCGCCGAAATTAATCGGAACACGCCGCTCGACTACTCAATAAGTCAGAAGTCTTTCGATCACTATTTTATCTTAACATAATTTTATAAACTTAAATTACCAAACATATTTTACTTAAAATAATAATAACCCTAAGCCAAATATATTTACACAATAATTAAGTTTACACTTGTTCACTACAAACTATTACAAATATTACAGTACTAAGATAATACTAAGCTATCTTACCAGCTTCAGTATCACCCGATACAGTCTTATCTGCACTTGTACCCACTCCAGAACCACTAGCACCAGCACCAGACTCCCCCTGAATAGTAGCTTGCTCACTAGTCTTTGAAGGACCAGTCTGCTCACCACTCGGTGCATTGGGATCATCGTCCTTCAACTCATTCTCTCTGCAAGACTCCAGATATACCAATATCTCCCCCTGAGCAGGCTGTCCTGAATGCGATCTCAAGACCAGACTCTCTAAAGAAGATAACTTCAGTCTCTGTACAGTGAAGTCCGCAAGTAACGTCTCATGAGTCTTCATCAACAGATTGTACAATTCACTCTGCTTGAGTATCTGTTGTGAAAGAAGAAGATTGCTCGACACCAGCTCTGGAATCTGAGAAGTAAGCTTCTCCAAATCCTTTACCCTCGACTCTAAGGATGTAATCCTTTCAGCATCAGTCGTTGGAGTAACAGGTATCGTTCTGGGTCCAGGCGGTGTAAGAGACTCAATATGCCAGTCTCTGGTAAGCGGTGTATGAGGTTGAGACAAAGCTTGCGTAAGCAAACTTGTCGCAAATCTAGCTGTTTTGTTCGTCGGAAAATTAGCTCCACGAACTAAATCAGCAACCTCATGCTGTAAAGTTAAACACAATTAAAATCAGTTATTGTTACAGATTACTCTGTCTCAAACTCTAATTAATTGCATAACACTCATAGTTATAGAATTTATATCTCATACTTGAAGCGGTAAAGACATCGATTCCGTAACCACCGGTGCAACCATCTCTACCTGTGGTGTATCCTGAGAAACTGTATACAGAATTAACTGTCTCAGTTCAACTCCTGATAAACAACAAGTTAAGATTATTTAACTTTAATTAATACTAACCTTCTCGAATAGTAAGCGTTCTCGGACGCTTCATCAAAGGAATCTCAACTTCCTCAGTACCTTCCTCCAGAATACTCTTACCCTTCCTCTTCTTTTCAGAAGCAGATGGAGGAGGAGAAGGTGTATTATCAGAATCTTCATCTGAAGCCGTCTCACCATCACGACCTCTAGATGATCTAACAGGATCCTAAATTTTAAATATATTAAACATTTATGATTAGCGTAAGCTCTATCATACAAGTTCTATATATTTAAGATTAATCAGATATAATACCTCAGTTGGTACAACAACTGATCTATCAAGCTGTATCTGCTCATCCTCAAGTAATATAACTTCTGGATGTGCAGCCTCAGCTTCAGCTTCCTGTTCGTATAATGATATTTATATTTTTAAAATCAGAAATAATATCCAATTTACTAAATATCTAATATCAGAATCATTATATAATAATATTATGCATCTATGATCAATAAAAACAATCTATCAACTAAGCATCTATATTATTACATAAGTAACAGATTACCTCAGGTGGTGCCAAGTAACTCTCAATGTCTTGAAGCAAAGGATTTGTCTCATCATCATTCTGCTCCAAAACTTCTTGCACAACCTGTGCAGCAACCTCTTGATTCACCTGCTGATCCACCTGACCAGCCTGAATAAGAACATCCTCAAGGAGCCCTTGTGGATCTTCAGGTTGAGCTTCCTCAGCTACAGGTGCAGGTACAACATCAGCAACAGCAGGAGCAACAACAGTAGCAGGAGCTACGTCCAACCACCCATGATTTGGCGGTGCAACGTAGTTCGGATCAACAATATATCCAAAAAGTGGTCTAATTTCCGGTTTCACCACTCCTTCCTTCCTAATCGTCTGCATAAACATGGCATTATAACCACGTTGATCAATGGTATTCACCGATAAAAACGGCTCAGGAATAACCAAGTTCGGTAGACGCGCACGTATGATAAGCATACAAAACCTCGGGTAGATCATAAATCTAGATCTAACAGAACCCGATATCTGTCTAGCTATCTCTCCAAAAATGTAATCACAAAAACTGTATGGTTTATTGTAAACCAGTGACAGTACAGCCGATAGAATCGCAGGGCTCAACTCATCAAAGCCACCTTTCTTTGCTGCGAAGACTATATTCATCACGTGCCAAAGAAACCTCCACTGACCAATGACCAGAGGCTTCTGGAACTGACGTCCACGCCTGTCTCCTGTATATCCCATACGTCCAATAGCACCCTCAATAAAGTCCATAGGATACTCAATATCCCCGTTCTCCTGTTCTACCGTACCTAGCTGCAAAATCTCACGAAGATTACCAGCTGAAAAGGTAACAGGTTGTCCACCAACTGTAGCTCGAATCTCTGGCGGAGTGACAGATTCGTCATAAACAATATCCGTCCAGAAATCGTTCAGTATAGTCTGTGAGATAGGAGGATTGGCCGTAATGGCATATCTAATCCTTGATCGTGCTAGAAAACGTAATATATCAGCAACCCTGTCAGCCCGTTTGGCCTCAAGGTTCAGATCAACCAGGATGTTGTGACCCTTATCAAATGCTATAGCCAAATCTGTAATAAATACAAACAACAGATATAATTTAATGCACGATAAAAAATATTTAAACTATTATGTATTATGAATCGAGATTCATCAAACATCTTAGTTTAAAATTGTAATTATATATAACTTGATACAAAAATAATCTCAAGTCGTATATAAAAATTTTACTTATAACTAAAAAGTCTTAAGTCTAATTTAAATCACGTTAGGTACTTGTTATTTTAATAAAAATCTCAAGTCGTTAACGTTAAAAATTATACCGCTAATGTGAAATTAGGACACGCCACTAATTTTCTTCTTAAATTAGTAGACTTTCGATATAATCATATAAGAATTAACACAAATCCATTTCATAAAAGTTATTACTTAAAAAGTCTTAACATTTATATCACTACTTTAAAAAATAAAATTTTTCTAAGTACTGGACTCGCATAAACTGGCCTAACGAGGTGAGGTCAACTCGTTTTGCTTATGAACTCGCTAAACTTATAAAGCAGCTATTGAAGTGAACTCGCTAATCTCATGGATTCGCTAGTCAACTCGCTGCGAGTTGATTCACAATGTCAACTCGTTTCATTCAATCAGGGAGTCGAGGTAAAATCTCAACTCGTTCGATGAACAGCCGTCGATAATTTTTAATTAAAATCGATTAATCTGTTGAATTTAACATGATCTATCAATTGATTTACGTTTATTAACATCCATTTAACATAAACCACAAGGATTTATGTCCAATAACATCGTAATCGACGCAAATCGTTTAGTTTTTAACCCGAAACCCTAAGTTTTATAAAAACTTCGATTTCTTGTTATTTACACGGTGAAATCCGTTGGTTTATACCTCAAAATGTTCGCAATATGAAGATGTATAAAGTCCTCGGATTGAATAACTCGTTCCCGTAATCTAAGAATCGAAATCAAACGAAAACAATAAATCGCCTCGTTTCGCCTTGTTGACGGATTCGCAAGCTTTACTGAACTCGCGAAGTATGTGGGTTCGGTGGGTTGGTCTGACTCGTTTGACCACCTTTATACTTTACATTCGATTCGCGAGATTTGAAGCGGACTCGCAAGTCGAAGTCAACTCGCAGAAATAATTAAAAACGCGAATTTTAATTCTAAGTATAAATAAAAACCCGATATTTTCACAAGTCTAAATTATAATTAATTTTCACTTGTATTTGTCACGTTGTTCAACTCAAAAACATTCAGTATGATTTAATTCCGAAGGGTAAGCATAATTAACACAAAAATTAAAAACTAAAACAAAATTACATAATCATAGGTATCAAGTACCATTTTATTAAACACTTGAAACAAAATAAAATACATACACAAAATGAATAAGAATTTATCTGCTTAGGGATCATATTAGTAAGAATAAGCAATTCATGATATATTTAAAAAGTTTAAGCAGATTGGTAGTATACATACCTCATGAAATTCAAATAAATTACTATAAAATTACAACTAAATATATCATTTATACATTTATATTTATAAAACTATATCTTAGGTACCTTTATCCACATAGCATAATTAATAAATGCATTACGCACATAAAGTAAATATTTTAATTATAGATAGTTCAAGACGATTACCAGTATATGATCCACATAAACAAATTATACTCAATTTTCTAAGCAAACTCTTTATTGTTAGTATGAGAATTATCAAGTGCTTCCTAGTATATGACATACTGAAGAATTCAAGTAAAACACATAACACTGCATCATTAAATTTTCAAGGTAGCGGTTACTAAATGATGTATCTTTTCGAAACATATAACATACACTTGAATTTTTACGGTTAGACAAATATCAAACATACTTTGAATATGCTATGTTATCTAAGTCTGTACGTAGTACAACAGAAGATTCCTTCTAGCATAATTCAAAATATATTTGAGAATATTAATTTAATTAAAGGTTTCAGTTCTGTACATAGTACAACATAGTTACCAGTAATTAAATTAATACCCATATTGCTACTATTTGTCACTTTAATTAAAATGCATGATAACAGTGTATGGTAATACCATCATTCAACATTTAAGACTTAATGTCATACATCATAGAATAGTTACACAAAATAATAAACAAGTAGTTAATTAAATTCTTAAGACTTAGAAAATTTCATATAATTTGCCTACCAGTACATCATATGATGAAGCCATCTAAAATTTTACTAAAAATAGACAAATTATAACTTGTGGATATAGGTGTATAATCAAATAAATATAAACACATACCTGATAGAACCGCTGTAGTTCTAAAGCAACTTTATTTGAACCTACTACCATATCATACTTAGGACTTAAGCTTTATTATTGTGAAGCTTATTCTCCTAATGTACTATCATTTCCCGTAGTTTTTGCAAATAAAAACTTAAATGAAGGCGATTCCCCTTAGGTAACAAGCAAATGAATGCCATACGCCCTTTTTTTTTTTTTTTTTTTTTTATATTTTTTTTTTAATAATAAACACATAAATACTAACTATTACAAGAATACCCTTGGAAGACTAATCACTCTGGATTTCTCATTCCGTTTAGTTGAACCAACGTCTCAAATCTTGCTCTGTCGAACGCCTTTGTGTATAAGTCTGCTAAGTTATCCAATGATGGAACCTTAACTAACTTTATCAATTTCTTTTCAGCACAATCTCTAATAAAATGATGTCGAATATCAATATGCTTAGTTTTACTGTGCTTTACTGGATTATTGGTGATCGACATAGTAGATTCGTTATCAATCATCATAGGAGTATTGGTTATATTTAACCCGTAATCCCGCAGTTGCTGTTGAATCCAAAGAACTTGCGAGCAACAGCTGCCAGCTGCAACATACTCAGCTTCACATGTAGAAATGGCTACCGAGGTTTGCTTCTTGCACTGCCAGGATACTAATCTACCTCCTAAGAATTGACATCCTCCAGTCGTAGATTTCCTATTCTGATTGCATCCTCCATAATCCGAATCAGTATAAGCTACGAGATCTAAGTCTCCATCAATCGGATACCAAAGACCCAGCTTAGGTTTCCCTTTGAGGTAACGAAAGATTCGTTTAACAGCTTGCATGTGTGACTCTTTCGGATTAGCCTGATATCTTGCGCATAAACAAACAGCAAACATGATGTCAGGCCTAGAGGCTGTAAGATACATTAGTGATCCGATCATGGCTCTATAAAGAGTTGGATCCACATCGCTATCACTCGATGTATCTGGACCTAATCCATGATTGACTGGAATTGGAGTATTGTAGACCTTACTTTCATCCATCTTGAAACGTTCTAATAGCTCATATGTATATTTAGATTGATGAATAAAGAATCCATCCTTCTTTTGATCAACTTGTAATCCTAAGAAGAAATTCAACTCTCCCATTGCAGACATTTCAAACCTTTTTCTCATGACTTTCTCAAATTCTTGACACATCTTTTCATCAGACGATCCAAAGATAATGTCATCAACATACACTTGTACAAGAAGAAAGTCTTTCTTTTTCCACTTCACAAATAGTGTACTATCAATTGATCCTCTTGTAAATCCATTCTCAAGTAGATACGTTGATAGTGTTCCATACCATGCCCTAGGTGCTTGATGTAATCCATATAGAGCCTTATTCAAACGATATACTCTATCTGGATACTCAGGATTAGCGAACCCTGGCGGTTGTGAAACATACACCAATTCTTCCACTTTGCCATACAAAAAGGCACTCTTAACATCCAACTGATACACTTTTATACCATAATATGATGCGAATGCTAAGAATACTCTAATTGCTTCTAGCCTAGCAACTGGTGCAAACACTTCATTGTAATCAATACCTTCTTGTTGATTAAAACCTTGAACCACTAGACGAGCTTTATTGCGAGTAACGATACCTTTATCATCTCTCTTACACTTAAATACCCATCTAGTTCCAATTGGATATTCTCCCTTTGGTAGGTCAACCAACTCCCATACTTGTAATTTAGAGAACTGAGATAGTTCTTCTTGCATTGCTTCTACCCACGAGTTTTCTTTTAAAGCCATTTGAACATTTTTAGGCTCGACTTGTGAGATAAAGCATGAATATAGACATTGATTAGGAATCCCTGTCTCTTTCATTGCAGTATACAAGCTTTGGTATTCAGAATTCTCAGACGTATTAGTTCTGGATTGATGCCTAGTTTGAACCGGAGTATTAATATCACCGATGATGTTTTCAACTGGATGATTCTTACTCGTTCTAGTTGTAGTAACTGGTTCAACTGGTATCTCATCTTCCAAATTAGTACCAATTTCTTCCAATTCAGGTACATCTTCCGTACGTGCTGAAGATATTCTTAGATGTTTCAAAGGAGTAAGTATGTCATCAAACTTTGTATGAAGATCATCAAGATCTTCTGTTTCTAGAGACTTATCCTCTGAAGGTTTTTGTGACTCACTTGTGGAAGCTTTATCTGAGTCAACAGTAGTCTTGATTCCAGACTGCTTAACACTCGATGTTGAAGCGGGACCAATATTCTCATCTTCAAACACTAAATGTTCAGCTATCTCTGAATCACTGACATAGTCACTAATAGGAACTTTAAATGATGCAAAAAGATCAGAATAATCAAATTGCCAATCTAAGCCCTTATGAACATCCGGTGAATAGCTTGTAACCTCAATATTATAAACTACCTCCAAACGTCCTGTGACTTTATTAAAGACTCTCTTATTTGGCGAATTGGGCATATAACCTAGGAAAAATCCTTCGTCAGCCTTCTCACCAAATTTTGCTTGATGTCCAGTCTTTAATATGGTGCATGAAACTCCAAAGGGTTCAAACCCTTTTAAGTTAGGTTTCTTATTGTTCAAAAGCTCATAACAAGTCTTGTTATGTCTCTTAACCGTAAGAACTCTATTAAGAACATAACATGCTGTATTCACTGCTTCTGCCCAAAAGATGACCGGAAGCTTTGAATCAGCAAGCATTGTTCTAGCAGCTTCAATCAACGTTCTATTCTTCCTTTCAGCAACACCATTCTGTTGAGGTTCATAAGGTGCACTGAATTGATGTAATATCCCTTTGCTTAAGCAATAGATATTCAACGTTGAATTCTTAAACTCTGTTCCATTGTCACTACGAATACGCTTAACTCTCTTTTTATAGACATTCTCTACTAGATCAAAGAACTCAATTAGAATTCCAGGAGTCTCATCCTTTGATCCCAAAAAGAATACCCATGAGAATCTAGAATAGTCATCTGTGACAACCAAACAGTACCATTTGCCACCTAGACTTCTCTTGCTTATAGGGCCGAAGAGATTCATATGTAGCAATTCAAATGGCGAGGAGATAGAGTTTTCAGTCTTAGGTCTGTGTGGTTTCTTGTGCTGCTTTCCTTTCATGCAAGGAACACACTTATCCTCAGACTCGAAACGTTTTTGTGGTACACCTAGAACCAAACCATTTTTGGTTATATAATTCATCTTTCTCCAGTTTAGATGTGCCATTCTCCTATGCCATAACAGAGCATCTGTTTCCGAAGCCTTGGACAATAAACATGTAGACACCATTGAAGAGTTAGGAACACCCATGTTGATAGCATAGATGTCCTTCTTCCTTGGCGCCCTCATCAATATCCATTCATCAGGAATTTTAAAACCTGGCTTCAGGACTAAGGCCTCCTTTTCATTGAAATAAACTGGATGACCTTTATCACAGACTTGGGAAACACTCACTAGGTTGTGTGTAAGTTCTTCAACATAGTTCACATCCTCAAGAGTCAAAGTTCCATTTGAAACTTTTCCTTTTCCCGAAATTACTCCTCCTTTATCTCCTGCAAAATTTACTTTTTGCTTGAGACTATCCTTGAAGTCCTTCAGTAGACTTCTTTCACCGGTCATGTGCCTCGAGCATCCACTGTCTACATACCACCAACTGTCCTTGTTCACAGCATGCTCCTGCACATAACACAAAACACGATCAGTTATCAAGAGGGACCCAAGCCATTACGGTCTTGGTTTGTCCCTTATCATCAACAAACTTAAGCTCTTTAAAATAACCATTCTTCCCATCAGGAGCTTTGGTTACTTTCGAAGTAGCTTGAGTTTGTGGACGATCAGCCTTAAGAGGTGAATTTGAGGAGAACCTCTTAGGCACAAAAGTATGAGCTCTATTATGATAATTATAATTAAACTCATGTGATCGCGAAGTAGTGCCACTTTCATAATGACTATGGCCTCTACTTGGAGTTCTAAACCTCGACGGTGTCACATCCCTAGACTTATGGACATAATTATCACTTTGAGTATATGACCGTTTAGGTTTAGGTGGGGAGACACTATGCTTACCATCTCTTTTAAGAATGTTCACAGGTTTATTACCTAACTTAGGTTTGGTATCTAACCCGTCTACAGTCATATTAGAGTCGGTCTGTGTCTTTTCCTCAATCACAAGCTTATGTGGTGCTTCAGGCTTTTTGTTAGGACAACACGAAGCCACGTGTCCTTTTTGATGACATTTGAAACATGACATCTGCTTGCGTGATTTGCTCACTTTTGCTTTCTCATCCGGAGTCTTAGGCACTAAAGGTTTAAGCTGTTCCTTATCAACTTTATCATTAATCTTAGCATCGTTAATCACTCCACCCGATACAAAATGTATTTTGGTGAACTGAGAAGCCTTGCTATTATCTAATGATACGTTCTTAATAACATCTTTCTGTGCCTCTGACTGTTCAGGTTTATCAGCTACTAAAATCTCAGGATTAACTTCAGTCATCTCAGAGTCCTCAGGAATAGGAGTGTAATTGGCATTAAAAGGCGGGGATACATCATTGTAACCTAACCCAGTCTTGTCCTTTACACTACGTTGAGCATCTAACATTTTATCCATTTGAGATGTCCTATAATTCTCAAGTTTACGGTTTTGCTCAATTAACCTTAAGTTAAGGTTCACTATTTCCTGATCCTTACTAGCAATCGTCTCATTTAAGTCTTTGATATTCATATAGAGACCATCTATGACAACAGATTTTTCACTTATGGTATCTCTAAGTTTTGTTCTATCCAACGCATCAGACTTAATTTTATCTTTTAAGACCTGTTTATCATCACTTAATCTACGAACATCCATAATAGCTTGATCAAGTTCAGATCTAACAGTCTTATAAGATTCCTTATCCATATTTAATTGTGATGACAGATTACTATTTGACACAGTTAAGACACTATTCTGAGACTGTAAATCAGTAACTAAGTAACAAACATCAGCAAGATTAAGAATATCTAAACATACCTTCTTCTTGTCAGTTTGTAATTCAGCCATACGTGCCACTAATTCTTCAGGACTCATATCTGGAGTTGAATCCATATATAGCACATCATCATCACTTGCCTTTTTTTCAGACTCAGCCACCTCTACTCTCTGTTCCATGTCAGTGGGCATGTAGGACACTGATCCAGCAGTTGTTTCTTCGATCTCGGCCATCAAAGCTTCTTCAGAATGAGCTTGCCAATCATACGAGCCATCCAACTGCTTCACCACTAAGGCTTTGGAAGCAAGAGTACTTCCCGAACCTTGTTTTCCTTGTGCTTCTACTTTAGGTCTTTGGCATTCTCTAGCAAAATGACCAATACCCTGACAGTTAAAGCATCTGACCTTGGTTTTATCAAACCCTGATCTATTGCCCAACACCTTTCTACCAGTTTTCTTGAGGAAATTCTTCACCTTTCTAGATATCAACGCTAGTTGATCTTGAAGTTCCAGTTCCTCAAGATAATCAGAATCTATCTGCTCATAATCCTCATCAAATAGAATAGGATCATTGATCTTTCCTTCTATGTAGTTCTCATATGATGCCACAAAGGAAGCAAGAACAGACAGTTGCTGTTCAGCAGATTTCACACTCATCGGCATCTTCTGATGCTCTTGAGGTGACTTCTCAGAATTCTTTCCCTTTGTCTCATCACCAGAGGAGGAAATAAAGCACAGATCTTCAGTGATCATCTCTCCATTTTCATTAGTATCACCAACTAACAGTGCAGTGGTCGAACTTGATGACGCAGTCGAAAGACTTGACTTTCCATGATACAGCCCAGGGTTCTGAACCTGATCAGAATCACTATCTCTTGACTTCTTGGAGAAATCATAACCTTTCAGCTTGTCAATGACTTGCTCTAAGGTCATAGTAGAATACCTAGTTTCGTTATCCTTAATCATAACACCATACATTTCCCATTTAGAAGGCAAACCCTCAAGGAACTTGTCGGTTTTAGATACTTCTTCTTCAAAAATTTCATGGTATTCTAATTCACTTAGCAGATGGTAGAATCGTGTAACATAGGCATCAAGATCTTCTCCTTTTAAAGCTTTAAACATAGTAAACTGCTTTTTAAGAAGACTCTTCTTGCCAGCTCTCACCTGTGGACTTCCCTCACCTCTTTTCTCTAAAGCTTCCCAGAGCGCTTTAGCAGTATGAAAAGACTTGAGTTGATGAGCAAGGGATTTAGGAAGACACATCTTTATGCAAGAATGTGATTTATTCTCATTTCTGTACGCTTCCTTCTCTTGATCACTCATGTTTGCATAGGTAAGAACTACAGTAGCATTTTGAACAGTTTGAGTAGGTGGGGTGTATCCACTCTTGATACACATCCAGATAGACAGATCATGGAATCTACAGTAAGATTCAAATCTGTCCTTCCAATTGTAGTAATCCTCGATTCTTAACAACTTAGGTGGAACGTTTGACTTTCCCACCTCGTGGTCCATTTCGATCATTCTACTTAAGTCAGACATCTTAAAAACGTAAAATTAAACTGTTTCAGCGAATTCAGAAATCTCAACTCGCAAGACTCAGCTCAACTCGCAATCTCAGCTCGACTCGCAGAATTTGTCGATTCGCAAGCCTCAGTTCGGATTGCTAAAAGATGTCGATTCGCAAGTGATGTCGATTCGCGAGAGATCTCGGTTCGACTTGCAAGCCTCAGTTCGACTCGCTAGTTCAACTCGGTTCGCAGGCGACGCTGGAACCCTAATCTCGACTCGCGAAACGGCTGTTAAACCTGAAAAACGAATTTTAAGGTATTTTTACGAACGAAACTGAGAAATTCGACTGTAAACTAACCCTAAAACTTCCAGAGAATGATTTTGATCGTTAGTATTGCAATAATGCACGTAAAAACGACCCGAATCAAAAACGCAATAAACTAAAACTCACGAACACACTCGTATCTAGCCCGAAAGCTCTGATACCAGATGTAAGTCCCCTAGTTTTAGGATCAATAACTTCGTTATCTGTAGTATTAAGGTGCGGAATCCCTCAATACGGTGTTATTTTACTAACAACGAATATGTTCGTATTGCGTTTTAACTAGACTTAGCTTTAAACAACGAATCGTCAAAGCCTAGCCTTAGGTTATGTTTTTCTCTGGTTTGTTGAATTCGCAGCAATTAAAATCAGAATGCAAAAGTTATTTTCAGTGTTAACGATTTTACAAAGAAAAATCGTTTAAATATTCTGTCTCGGCTCGGCTCGCATGGGCCAGCAAGTTAAGCCCAACTCGCCTTGCAGCCCAAGCCCATTACCAAGCTCGATTCGCTACTGACTTCCACGAATTCAGTTCTCATCTCGGCTCGTTAATCTCGCGACCTGAGAACTCGACTCGCACAGAATGTATTTATTTCGTATTTAATAATTCGTCTAACTTAACACAATAATATGTTTAACGAATATTACTAACAAAACAAATATTTATTTACAAATCTAAACCAATATACAAACGTAATAATAATTACACTAGTCCTATATCAAGCTAGATCTGTTGTCACAATCTATGTCTCAACAAGAGGAACTAGATAAGATGCAAGAAGAACTTTGTGTCACACTGTGCCTACTCGAAAAGTTCTTTCCTCCCTCTTTTTTTGATATTATGGTCCATTTGACTGTGCACCTAATTAGGGAGGTAAAATTATGTGGTCCTGTATGCTTTCGGTGGATGTATCCCTTCGAACGATGTATGAAGGTTATTAAGGGACATGTGCGAAACATAAATAGACCAGAGGGATGCATTGCTGAGGAGACTATTGCAGAAGAAGCAATAGAGTCTTTCGGAGAATATCAAAAATCCATGAAAACTATTGGTATCCCAAATGATACACATGAAACTGATGAAAACGAGGACGGAAAGCCACTGTCAGCTGGCAAATCAAGTGACGTATCTGCAGAACTCTTTCAGAAAGCACATTTGTATGTAATACTGAATACAGATGAGATTGTCCGGTATATCGAGTAAGTATTAATTACTAACACATGTCTAGCTATTTCGTTACTTTAATTAATGTTCTATCAAATATAATAACAAAATACCTTGTTTCAGGCGACACAAGGAGGTTTTGGTAACACAAAACCCGGGTAAACGAAAAGCATGGCTGCAGAATGAGCACGTTAAATCTTTTGCTAAGTGGTTACGCGAAGAGGTAATTGTTATTTGATCGTATATTATTTACTCCTTACAATTGTCCAGTTTTTACCAATTGGAGATCGACTTAATTAACTGTAGTTTCATTAACCAAAGTTACTACTATTAAGCCTGTTAGTACTGTCAGAGTTGAAGAATAAAGTCAAACTAAAAGCTGGACAATTCTTTTTTTCTATCACTATTTGTGTTTTGTTAATTAATTCGTTCAATTTCAAGCTCACATATATATATATATATATATACTTGTAATGAGATTCTACAGGTTGAGAGAGAGTTAGCGATCTCCAAAGACAGTGTATCCGAAGCCGTAAGGTGGATTTCATATGGACCACGAGCCAGCGTAGTGAAATACACTGCATATAACATCAATGGGTATACATTTCGTACTAAATGTAGTGATGGCAGAGTTTACCAAAACAGTGGGGTTAGTGTTGAGACAGAAGATATTCACATATCCAAAGAAGTTGCAACCACTAGACGCACATTTTATTATGGGGTTTTGCAAGAGATATGGGTACTTGATTACCGCTTCAGGCAACTTCCTCTTTTCAAATGTGATTGGGTTAACCGTAAAGATGGCGCGGTCCAACGCGATACTAATCTTGGTTATACATTGGTTGACCTGAATAATATAGGCCACAAGGTTGATCCATTCGTGTTAGCCTCACAAGCACGACAAGTGTTTTATGTGAAAGACCAGCTAACTAGGAATTTATCTATTGTCCTGAAAGCACCTCCCAAGAATTACAGAGATACATATGATGAAATCGATGAGGAATTTAGTACGGTCATTCACCCGCACAATGATAACATATTGCCACGTGTGGATAAACGTGACTTGGGTAATGAATCACGAGATGATTACTTTCGAACCAACTAGAGTTTGGGTATTGTTATACCAAAGTCCAAGTGATCAACATATATATATGTAATGCTGGAACACTAGCTATATTAATTGTAGTACAGTAACCTTGTAAATTTCCTTTTGATTATTTTATGGAATGATTACTTGTATCTTAATTTCTATGACTCCCATTTTTTTTAGAACATGCATTAACTTTGTAAATTACAACATAAATACTTACGGATAAATGTCATATATAACAACAATTTTATGTAACCAATAACTAATCACAGGCATATTACAATAACCATTTAATTTGATCATACCACTAAGTCTGCTTGCATACATTAAACCTATTGGTCAAAATGACATTTATATTAAAAAAACATTCTAAGAGTGGGGTTCGAACTTGGGTCCCAGCCAATACACCTAAAGAAACACGTTAACCAATGCAGCTAAATGTTACTATCTGTTAGAATTCCAATGCTTTTTAATATAACAATATACGTTAGATTTAGCCACACAAACAGCACTGAATGTGACTAATATCAAATTTAATGATAATCGTTTTTGCCCATTTTAGCTTTAAAAAATAGTCACAAGAATATTTAACAACGTGACTGTTGTGAATACATTGGTCACATATAATCACCCAAAATGTGGCCATAAACATCCTATTTGATACACATTTGTGATATGGTGTGGCTATTACCATGTCATATAGTCACATGATCGGGCTAGAAATTAGGGTGACTATACACATTACGTTTTGCCATTCTGAGTTTCTAACACACACTAAACTTTAGACACACATAATAACTTGTGTGACCATATGTACATGACTTTGGCTACACTTAAATCATGTGTGACAAAATCGACTCTATACTTTAGTCACATAAACAATTCCTCCATGTGACCAATAGGGTCTCATGATTTAGCCACACAAACAACACTGAATGTGACTAATATCAAATTTAATGATAATCGTTTTTGCCCATTTTAGCCTTAAAATATAGTCACAAGAATATTTAACAACGTGACTGTTGTGAATACATTGGTCACATATAATCACCCAAAATGTGGCCATAAACATCCTTTTGGATACACATTTGTGATACGGTGTGGCTATTACCATGCCTTATAGTCACATGATCGGGCTAGAAATTAGGGTGACTATACACATTACGTTTTGCCATTCTAAGTTTCTAACACACACTAAATTTTAGACACACATAATAACTTATGTGACCATATGTACCTGGCTTCGGCTACACTTAAATCATGTGTGACAAAATCGACTCTATGCTATAGTCACACAAACCATTACTCCATGTGACCAATAAGGTCTCATGATATAGCCACACAAACAGCACTCAATGTGACTAATATCAAATTTAATGATAATCGTTTTTGCCCCTTTTCGCTTTAAAAAATAGTCACATGAATATCTAAAAACGTGACTGTTGTGAATATATTGGTCACATATAATCACCTAACATGTGGCCATAAACATTCTTTCGATACACATTTGTGATATGGTGTGGCTATTCTAATGCCATATAGTCACATGATCGGGCTAGAAATTAGTGTGACTAAAGACATTACCTTTTGCCATTCTAACAGATACTAAACATATGGTCACATAATAACTTATGTGACCATATGTACCTGGCTTTGGCTACACTTTAATCATGTGTGACAAAATCAACTCTATGCTTTAGTCACATAAACAATTACTCTATGTGACCGTATAGTGGCGTTTGGTCACAGTGTTCAAGTGTGTGACAAGATTTGTCACGCGTTCCAACTTCATGTGTGACTAAATGAAATGCAAAAAAATTCCAGTTCCCTTTAGCCACATAAATGTTCGAAGGTGTGGCAAATACGTTTCAGAATGGTCACACGATTGGAGTTCATCTGTGGCTAAATAATAACGTCCAGTTTTTTTTGGCCCTTTGGTCACATAAATATTGGAATGTGTGACCGTTTCAAATAGACCATGTGTGACGAAAGCCCAAATTTGTACTAGTGCTATATAAACCCATGAAGCGATTATTACCCAATTGATTCAAGACGCTTCATATTTAGAACAGCAACTAATATCGTATCTTCAACCAATATCATGATCAGACTTAACTTTATGAACCCTAATTTCAGGAATCAAAAGCAAACTGAAATCGCATACCTGGTTGTGAAGATGATAAAGCCGAGATAGATGGAAGCGAGGCATAATGATGGACGAGGTAGAACTAAGTCAGGGCGTATCATGTTTAGAAAGCCCTTGAAGATGAACACATTTAGTTTTGTGTTTGAAGCGTGGAAAGGAAAACCACAGGTTTCCTTATTTTTGATTAAGGGGCAGATTAGTAATTTGAAACACAATTATTCAAGCTAATGACATCATGATTTAATCTAAAGGTGTTCTAATTAAGGGTTATCAGTTAATCAAGGGGGGATAATCGTCCACAGTTTTTCTTATATATATATATATATATATATATATATATATATATATATATATATATATATATATATAGATTATAATATAATATAATTGAACTAAGTTTAAATGCATATTTTTATCACTCGTATAACATGATTTTATATTATACTAGATCATGGACCCGTGTATACACGAGTTTGTATAAACATATTTTTTATAAGAGTATAGGAAATAACATGAGGTTATAGTGTTAATTTTACTTTGCATATTAAATAATCGTAAAATTATTAAATTAAGCACTCTTTCAAATTGCATTTGTATAATCCATCATCAATATACATAATTTGTTTGTACAATACAACATTGCAATGCGTATTCTTAGTGGATCTATCAAATATAGATGTTGAAATATCATTACAAAGAAGCTTAACATTTATGGCTCGTGCCCAATTTTCAACCACTATTTTTTAGTTTTTCACGTACTAAAAAATAATGCACATCCCCGCTCTTACAATATGTATGTAAACCTATGGCATCCACATGTTGGCCAACATTCCCTCATCAATATGTAATAATCATTATAATAATGGACCTGCAACAACACATTAAGCATATTATTTTTCATCAAAATGATATTATTTGGATGCTCTGTAACAGTGAGCAATATTAGGATAACTACAATCAAATAAAGAAATCTATGATATGCACAAACACTTATACAATTCAGAGCTCAGGTTCCAACTGTTTCCCTACCACCACAACACCCTCAACTCGAGCATGGCAAACAATTTTGTGCAATTCAGTAGCTATTTTGACTCAAATACATCACAAAAGAACCTCAAATCCTACACTAAAATACAGAAGTTGAAGGTCAAATATACCTTAACCTCAAATCCTACACTAAAATACCCAAACCAATTAAGCTTTTAACAGATAATAACACCCACGTGCACATTATTTATAAAACACTCCATTAAACAACCATAAAATTCACAGCACAAAAACACCCCAAAAGATTGAGCCTGACCTGCCTAATATGATCTCAGAAAGAAAGTTAATTGGTCCAAATAGCAGCTGCAATGTAATCAGAAACTGTCATTAGGAGGTTCATGCAAATCCAATCCATAACCTGTGGCATGTTTGGTTACCAAATATACTTACATTATAATCTGCACACAAAAACACCTCCTTTCAACTAAACAAAAGTAAATCTATGAATTGAACACTTAAAAAGATGACTGATACTTTTATCAAAGTTAATTAACAGCATCATCTCTTAAGTTCACAATAGATGGCGACTTGCAACTTTATGAAGCAAAAGATCAAAGGTTTGAAGATTTACTTTATCTAATCCCTCTTATGCATAACCTGATCAAGCAACAAAAAAAATTTCATTGATGAATTTTATCAAACACTTGGTTATATGTGATTTCTAACTAAACACCTGAGAACACAAATGTCGAATAGTCTTAAAACACAAAATGTATCAGTCATTAATTGTTCAAAACATCTGGACAGCAATCTCACTAAGCTTGTAACTTCCCCAAAAGTCTTAATGTTTCATCAGTCGTCTCAAGCTTGAAAATTACATTAAACCAGAAATATTAAATGACAATAATATGCAATACTACATCATGAGTCTCATGTATACATTTTGTACAGTTTGACAAGGAGTCATAATGTACAACACTAAATTGAAGGAAGAAAGAAATTTACCATTGTAAAGCCAGCCATCCAACCTTATAGCCTTATAATATTTATCAACTGTATGCACCAAGATACATATCTACCAACCTAAACGATTGACTTTTGTGCAATTTAATAATTTTTTAGGCTGAATTCATGCCCAAAACAGATTACTTGGACATATTTTAGGAAAGCAAAGATTACAACAAAGATAAATCAATGTCAAAGAATATAAACTATGGCAAAGACCCGCCCATTATGCCACATTGACAGTGGATCAAAGAAGATTTTCATGGATTGAGGCTAGCTAAAACAATGTACCTAAAAAACAATGTTAAGCATTGTAATAAAAGAAGAAACATACAGACGATTTTGATGCCATTATTAAGCCATGTAAGTGTTCAAGCAACATATCATAAAGATGTGAGATTTGGAACTCTTTTCAACCTGCAACATATAACTTTTTAGCTTATCACTTTGTTGAGTAGTAATTCTAATTAATAATGGTATACGGAGTATAATATAGCCTTACATGTGACCCTGAAAATCAAAGAATGTGTATCCACAAAAAAAAAATACTTATTCAACAAACATCAAGCATATATTCGAAACCTTTTCATTTTGACATTTCAACAAACACGTAGCGTGCATCATGTTGGTGTTCATTGAAAAAACATTATCTTCGTCTCAACCTTACTTTTTAGAATGTAAACCTGTGACATAAATTAAATAGATGGATAAAACAACTGGTTACATAGATCCAAACTTAAAAAACTAAGGAACATGGGGTTTGAACTTTTGAAACTGAAAATTGAACCATTACAAAGATGGAGATGAAATACAATTCAAATATAAATAAGAAATTAAAAACATCATATGAAGATGGAGATGAAATACACATCTTGTCTTACTCAAACTTTGTTAAAGAATCTTCACTTGGTTCTCCCGTAACATTTTTCTTCTTATCGTTCTCTTCAAACCCCTAACAAACATATATGTGAAATTCAAAATAACGAAGAAGAAATACGATAATGAAGAAGAATCATAATCTGTTGTTGTTATCATCATCTTCATTCTTTAGAGATGAAGATCAAAACTCAGATACTTTCGGATCAAATCAAACATAAAAAGCTTCCAAATATATAATCAAAACCTGAGATACAAATGTATTTAATTAATTAAAACCAGATGTTTTCAAATCCACGTTTTTATAGATTAAAAGACTGAGCTCTAGCCTCTAAGTACAGGGTTTCCTGAAAGCTGAAGAAAGACAAAAGAAGAAGATGAGTAATTAATCAGAGTATAATCTTAATTTTTGAAGAAGATCAAAGAAAAGCATGTGACTCTTTTACTGTATAGTTATTTCCAATTAGAATATGGGCGGTGGCTAAAACACGGAGTAAAGGAGGAGTGAACCATTCGTATTCCAGAAGTCTGATTATTTAGCATCGGATATTGAACAGTCGCCTGACAAGAGCATGCTTGTAGAGTTTGCATAGAAAATAACATAAACCACACACAATTAATTAATTTGCAGCATCTAATGATATCAACAAGTAATTAAAAAAAAACTCAAAATTATGAGAAAATTCCTTGATTGTGAGGGTGTCTATGTCATCAAGTTTGCTTCCTCATATTGGGCCAAGTCAACAGTATGACATCAGCCTAAACTGCCATTTACTATATAATATAGATGAACTTTTAAACGTGGAAAATTAATGGGACACGTACCCGTGTATAGCCAAGGGTATGCAAATGAATAATATGCGCGTGTAACCTTGCTGTAATGTTAGAAGTAATAAAATATTGTTGATCTACCCCGTAATTAGTTTATATTATCTAGCAACAAACTTTCTACAAGTGATTATCCAATTAATCATCTGATAGCAAAAAGGTTAATTTAGTTCGGTGAATTATCACAATAGGTAACTTTAAAAACAGTTAAATTTATCTTTTATCGTGTATGAGTTATCCTTCAAATAAAATAATTAGGAATAGAATTGATAATATATATATTGATATTCACTTAAAAGCGGCCAGTCACTCTATAATCTATATCCATGAAAAGTTACATTTTGATATGTAAATCACCAATATAATCGTCACAAAGTAATGTCATGACAATTTAAACTTTTCTCACGATAAATTGTTTATTATGTCTTGATTAGCATTTACCAAGTTAGCATGATATGTTGCTTATAACTTATTTCTCATGATTATTTTAACTCATTATATACAATTATAATTAAGTAGCAATTATATTCTAGATTTTAGTGTACCACCTTATAATTTTATTACTTTCTATATTTTTTTGGTTCCATTTTTTTTTAATGTTAACAAACATACTCGGTTAACTTTTTTGTTTACTTTTCTATATAATTAATCTAATTTGCTCAATATATATATATATATATATATATATATATATATATATATATATATATATATATATATATATATATATATATATATATATATATATAGGGTTGGGTTCTGGTGAGAACAAGGGGATTCCGTGAGAACGGTGAGAACACATCTTAGCCATCCATTTTTTGATCAAAAAAACTGATTTTGGAGGTGGCAATTTTGTAAATACTTTGAAGTTTGATTTTGGAGGGTTCACATCACCTTTGCTCATGTGAAGTTTTTTTTTTTTAGCTTCACATCATTTTGCTCATGTGAAGTTTTTTTTTTTTAGCTTTACATCATTTTGCTCATGTGAAGCTTTTTTTTTTTAGTTTCACATCATTTTGGTGAGGTTAAGTTTAATATTTTTTTCTTAACATAAGGTTACGATGCTATGAATTTTTATTTTTATAGATTCACATAGTTTTAATGAGATTAAGTAAATATTTTTTTGTTAACATTAGTTTTTGAAGAGATTAATGTTTATACATATCAATTCACTACTTTAAACATGTTGTTAGCAAAAATTAAATAAAACTTCACCATGTTAAAACTATTGTGAAGCAAAAAAAAATTAACTTCACATGGCAATCCTTATGTGAACCCTCCAAAATCAAACTTCAAAGTATTTACAAAAATGCCACCTCCAAAATCAGGTTTTTTGATCAAAAAATGGATAGCTAAGATGTGTTCTCACCGCTCTAACGGAATCTCCTTGTTCTCACATAATCCCAAGTCTATATATATATATATATATATATATATATATATATATATATATATATATATATATATATATATATATATATATATATATATATATATGTTTTGGTCAAAAATTACACTAAGCAATTAAGTGATCAAATTTTAGAGTGTGAGGTATAGTGTTGAAATTACTTTCACGATAATTACGTTGCTATACGATTATCTATATTAGTAAATAAGAATTTTGAGAGAAAATTGTTGGGTTTTCTATTCCCTAACTAGATTATCATAACGCAGCGGAATATTAAAATAAATAATCTAAGGCTATTAGAAAACTAAATCCATAAGGATCTTTAACTTTAACAACATAGTACAATAAATAAATTGGATAAAAGAGAATAACACTAACCTTAGAGAAAACCTATTTCTCGCGCGCAGACCAACGAGCAGAGCTTCGTTACTTGGAGGCAAGTACCCAAAGTAGATTACCTCTAATGCTTCACACCCAAAAACCCAAGAGAGAGTAGAATTTTTGAAACACTCAGAAAATTCGTACTTAATTCGTATATCTGAAGGTATAGGATTGACCCCTATTTATAGTTGTGGAAGAAACCCTGAATTCGACTCCCAACCGGCGGTTGGAGCTGTTTGACTTGAACTCCAAGTCTGCGTCTTCCACCGCCTTAGAAACCCTAATCCCCAATCGGCGGTTGGACCTTCCAACCGGCGGTTGGTATGTGGCTTCAAAATCCTTACGCCTTTTTAATTACTTTTGATTTCTAATTAATAAATATTATTAATAAATCAACCAATTAAATATAATATTAATACTATTAATATTATCCTTCATATTTCTCTTGACCGTTCATTGAGGGCAACCCAAAAAGGGCTTTACCATTAATGATAATCTTACCAATTAGTTATGATATTGGACACTATTCCAACAGTCTCCCACTTGGACAAATTATCAACTATTATTGGTCTAAGTCTTTATCTCATTAACTAAGTAAAGAGTGCCATCCAACGCAACTACCGAACTCTGAATCTCATCTTAGAGTCAGTCCTTTAGATAAGTGATCATCCATTCCTTTGTTTCACGATATCGTATGAATCGAGACATGGATTTTAATCAATCTCAAGATTCATATATGTTTTCTGATCTCAGATTATATTGACTGTATTAGACTACTGATTTTGCGCATATCAACTTAGTCCTAGCTAGGCCTAGCTCTTTAAGAGTCAAACTTTAATCATCAGAGGGCCCATGATATCTCTTTTCCACTTTAGGCAAAAGGAACAAATAAATATTGACTACATAGCACTAGTCAACTCATCATATTATACCTAGTATACCCTTTATAACTGGCATTTACGCACAGCGTTTGAATAGACTAAAGTATAACAGACTTGAAGAACTAGTGATGTCGTGTAAACGGGGTTTTATTTTAAAATGGAAAATACCTAACTTACTATACACAACACAGGCAAGAATACCTGATCATATATAGTATAGCTCAGTAAGTCCGAGTCGAACACAGGGAACGGATGTCAATATCAACAAATTGAAAGTTGCTACAATTAATTAAAGCAGTAAAGTGGGGACGTTTTAGTTCCGGTCGAACAAATGAGTAACAATTATAAAAGAAATGATTTATTAAATAAAACTTAATTATAAAATAAAGAAATAATAAAATAAATTAATTAAAATAAATATTTAATTCAGATGGTAAAAGAAATGCATTTGCTTAGATTACTTTCCTTAAAATCCGGAAATCATATTATTTAAAATGCTCACGTATGGATTTTATCGTATTATAACACATGTATCAATCCTCCTTACAAGACAAATTGAATCAACACAATTAGGAAAGACATGAAGTTGTTTTCAACCCACTAACAGTTCAATTTAGCGTTGCCCACCAAATAGTGTTTTATATTAATTCAATACCGTTTATGTGACCTATTCTTATAACTTGAATCAACAAAGTCTATAACTATTTCTAGTTATCTCGATCATCAACAAATATTACCAATTATTAACCCTAACCCGTCAAACTCAATCTATTCGGTGATAATTATCAATTAAAACCAACAATCATCAATAATCTTACAATCAAAAGGAACTCAATCACAATTAATCATAAAACCACGTTAGGTAACTAGCAATATTTATTCAATAATCAAGGTTCAACGAATAAACACATAAACATGAATAAAATCCAACACGTTTCGCAATTTCAATAATCTATCCATCAAATAAGTATTATCATCTAAGCAAATACAATAAAAACTTAGCCACTCATATTATAACAAAAAGTCAGATTCAAACTCAACATCATAATCATAATCGAATGAAAGAAATGAATGAATTCGGACCGAAATAATGAAATAACGATTGAATGAACGCAAGCCCTTGATTCCTTAAGCTTCCATCCCTTCAACAACCTCTGGATTTAGGGTTTTGCAGCAGAGAATTCGTCTGGAATAATGTGGTGGAGTGTTGTGTAAAATGAGGGCAAAATGAAGTTTTTAGGGTTTCTGCCGAGGCGATCCATACGCCGTATGGAATTCCATACGCCGTATGGATTGCAAAGCCCATGGATCTGACCCGCGTCTTCTGGCGGCCCGGCTCACTTCATCCATACGCCGTATGGATTCCATACGCCGTATGGATCACTTTTCCCAGCTTCTTCACCATCGACCTTCAATCTTCACTTTTCCTCATTTTAACTTCTTTTCTTCAATTCTCGCGCGTTTTCAGCTTCTATTCCGATTCAAGCTCCAAATAATTCCTAAATGCAAATATGAACGAAATGAGTATCGAATTCAAATAAAATGCATAAGAAATTAATCAAACTAGGGGGTAATCAGCACTATAAAATAGCACATTTTGACGTTCATCAAACATCCCCCACTTAAATCCTACTTGTCCTCAAGTAGACTAGAAATTCAAAAATTCAAAACTTTAAATATGAACGGCAAACAATGGATAAAACGACTTACAAACTACACAGCATTAGGCAAACCAAATTTTCATCTTAAAATCGATTCTTCCTTAAAACTCAGCAATCAAGAAACTCTACATGGGAAGCCATTCTAACATATTATTATTACACATAAAAGATAATTCACTCAGATTACCGATATTGTTGTCCACTTAAACAATCTAAATTTTAGAGATTGAGCTTAAATTATTATTCTAGCAGACTTTACCCTTGATTTTCAATAGCAAAATACTCTCATATAGATAACGTGCCACAATTCTCCAAATAATGAATCGTCCAAATAAATCAATCATTTTTCAAACCAAGACATTGGTGACAGGTCTGTACCTTAGTACAACAGAGCGACATAACTTGGCTTTGGTTTTTAAATTTATGAGTCTTTTGTACTCATTTATTTTTATCTATTTTGATATCAAATATACTGACGGAAACCAGGTCTGTACTTTCGTACAACAGAGGAGACAACACCCAGTATATTCCCAAATGATAATTATTAGGATCCCAAAATTATGGATTATAACACGCTATCATACAAGAATTAAGACTACGGTCATACCTTGCTAAAAGATCCTCATAGGATAATTCCTACTTAATTCATTAAATTTCTTACTAGCTCAATAACTTCATAAAGATTGCCTATCGATACATCATAAGATGAACTATCTAAATTAAATTTATTTCATTCTTTTGCATTCCCAAACTGTGTTACAAGATTGCTAAACTTTTCATAGAAAACAAATTTAAATTTAGGCTGAAAAATGACTAACATGTAGAATGCCTCTTAACCTTTTGATTTTTCAATAGCTACCATTCATAAATTAAGGACAATTAGACTTCTTTTCCCCCATCCCCCACTTAGAAACATGCAATGTCCTCATTGCAAAAAGTAAATAAAAACAAATGGAATAGAAAAGAAGTGAAACAGAAAACTCCCCTGATTTGAAGGATAATAGCTTGAAGGACTTTGTTCAGAATGAAAATACAACAGCACACTTCCGTAGGCAACACGATTGCATTTAGCACATGCAATAAGCCTTTAAACCCCTCGGTATCCCGAGTGGACGAGTTGTAGTCTCGTGAGGGTTTCCAGAGAACACACCCACAAAGTTCAAACCTGCAAACAAAAACAATAAAACAAAAAACAAATTAACAAAATAACGGGTTATCTCCCGAAAGCGCTTTTGTTTATTACGTCGGTAAGCTCGACATCTTGCTTCACCACTTAATTCAAATCCATCTCCAAATCACGCTTGGAGTCCCTTATATCACCATAGTACTTCTTCACTCTACTTCCATTGACTTTGAAAGTTTTTCCAGAATATCCTTGCAAATCAATAGCTCCAAACGGATAAACTTTGTCAACAACAAATGGGCCAGTCCAGCGTGTTTTTAATTTTCCTGGAAACAGATGCAATCTAGAACTATACAACAGAACTTTATCACCCTTCTCGAATGTATGGTTCGACTTAAGACGAGCATCATGCCATTTCTTAGTTCGCTCCTTAAACAATCTCGAATTGTCATAAGCATTTATTCTTAATTCATCCAACTCGTTTAACTGTTCCATTCTTTCCTTTACAGCTAACTTCTCATCAAGATTGCATTTCTGTAAAGCCCAATATGCTTTATGCTCTAACTCAAAAGGTAAATGACAAGCTTTTCCATAAACAAGGCGATAAGGCGTTGTTCCAACTGACGACTTAAATGCTGTTCGTGCCGCCCATAATGCATCATCCAACTTGTATGACCAATTCTTAGGGTTTCCTTCAACTGAACGTTCTAAAATACGCTTCAACCCTCTATTAGTCACTTCCACTTGACCACTCGTCTGTGGATGATAAGCAGTTGAAAACTTATGTCTAACTCCGTACTTTTTCCAATTACAGATTTGTGAAATGTGTTCCTCGATCACTAATTAAAGCTTTTGGTGCTCCAAAGCGCGAAAATAACTGCTTAGGAAAATTTACCACAACGCGAGCATCATTTGTGGGTAATGCCTTTTCTTCGGCCCACTTAGAAACATAGTCCACAGCCACAATGATGTATTTGTTTCCATTGCTAGGTGGAAACGGGCCCATAAAGTCTATACCCCATACATCAAAAATCTCGCTTACCATAATTGGATTTTGCAACATTTCATCCTTCTTTGAAATTCTTCCAGTACGTTGGCAGGCATCGCATTCCTTCACATACTTGAATGCATCCTTATAAACTGTTGGCCAATAAAAACCTGCCTCGAACACTTTCCTTGCAGTGTAGTTTGGACCATGATGTCCTCCAGCCGGACCATCATGACAGTGCTCTAAGATAATATCACATTCCTCTCCAGCTACACATCGTCGGACAATTCCGTCAGCACACTGTCTGAACAGATATGGATCTTCCCAAAAGTAATACCGTAAAGATGAGAAAAACCTCTTTCTTTGGTTGAAGTTCAATCCGGGTGGCAGAGTCTTTGTAACTAGAAAGTTTGCAATATCCGCGAACCATGGAAATTCATTCAGAATTGCTTTCAACAAGCTTTCATCAGGAAACTTATCTCGGATTTCCGTTTCATCCAACTTATCCAATTCTGGATTTTCCAGTCTTGACAGATGATCTGCAGCCAGATTTTCTGCTCCCTTCTTATCACGAATCTCGATGTCAAACTCCTGCAATAACAAAATCCATCGCAACAACCTTGGTTTTGCATCTTGTTTCCCAAACAAGTATCTTAATGCAGAGTGATCGGTAAAAACAACCGTTTTTGACAGGACTAGGTAAGAGCGAAACTTATCAAACGCAAAAACAATAGCAAGCAATTCCTTCTCAGTCGTAGTGTAATTCTCCTGTGCACTCGTCAAAGTCTTGCTTGCGTAATAAATAGGTTGAAACTTCTTATCAACTCTCTGACCTAAAACTGCTACCACAGCATAATCACTGGCGTCACACATCAATTCAAATGGAAGATCCCAATTCGGACTTATCATAATTGGTGCAGATACCAATTTCTCCTTTAAAATCTTGAACGCATCTTGGCACTCTTTTGAAAACTCGAACTTAGCTTCCTTTTCCAACAACTTGTTCATAGGACGTGCTATCTTTGAAAAATCCTTGATGAATCTCCTATAGAACCCAGCATGTCCTAAGAAACTTCGTATTCCTTTAACATTTTTCGGATGAGGTAGCTTTGCTATCGCTTCAATCTTCGCTTGATCAACTTTAAATACCAGCTCTCGAAATTTTATGCCCCAACACAACTCCTCCTCGTACCATAAAATGACACTTTTCCCAATTTAAAACGAGATTTGAACTCTCACACCTTTGCAACATCCTCTATAAATTCATCAGACACTTATCAAAAGAATCTCCAAACACAGAGAAGTCATCCATGAATATTTCCATGCTGTCTTCTACCATATCATGGAATATTGCCATCATGCACCGTTGAAATGTGGCGGGTGCGTTACACAGACCGAAAGGCATTCTCCGATAAGCGAAAGTTCCGAATGGGCAGGTGAAAGTAGTCTTATCTTGATCATTTGCATCGATTGGGATTTGGAAGTACCCGGAGAATCCGTCTAGAAAGCAATAATACTCTTTTCAAGCTAGACGTTCCAGCATCTGATCAATGAACGGCAAAGGAAAGTGATCCTTGCGTGTCGCATCATTCAGCTTTCTATAATCGATACAGACCCTCCATCCAGTAACAGTTCTTGTGGGAATTAATTCATTCTTCTCATTAGCAACCACTGTCATACCTCCCTTTTTTGGTACAACATGAAGGGTTGCACAACTGGTTTGAAATCAGACTCCATAAGGATCTTGTGCGTACAATATGATGGGCTAATTCCCTTGATGTCACCAATCATCCATGCTATAGCATGCTTATGTTCCTTCAGAACTTTTAGCAGACTTTCTTTTTCGTTTGCTGATAGCTTGGATGAAATGATAACTGGCAAATCCGACTCTCCTTGTAGGTATGCATACTCCAAATGGGTCGGTAAATCTTTCAATTCTAACCTTGGTGGTTCTTCAAAAGAAGATTTACATGCCAACACCTCTTCTCGTGAGCAGGGAATCCCATGCATGGTGATGTGAGTCTCTTTCTTGACTAAAATACCATTAGTCTCAACCGATTCTTCATTCTCAGTCAGCTGATCACCTTCTACTTCCTCATCACTCTCAAACTCTAACTCCTCAAGCATTTTATCGAACTCTTCAATATCCCTAATTGCTTCTATGCTTCCCGTCCATCCTTCTAGAATCATTGGATCTAGATCTTCATCTTCCATGAGACTTTGAAGGAACTCTTCATCATCAGTCATTTCTCTGGCACTTACATAGTAGCAAGTGTCATCAACTGCAGCAGGATATCGCATTGATTTGTTGACATCAAACACTACTTCATCTTCTCCTAATCTCAGAGTGATTTTTCTATCATGAACATCAATCAATGCCCTTGCAGTGGCTAGAAAAGGTCTTCCCAAAATGATAGGTACCTTTTTATCTTCAACCATGTCCAGAATGATGAAATCACACGGAAAAACAAACTTATCCACTTTAACTAGCACATTCTCTACCATACCCCTAGGATATTGAACTGAACGATCTGCTAACTTAATGCACATTCTAATTGGCTTTGGTTTCCCCAACTTAAGTCTACCATACATAGTATAAGGCATTATTGATATGCTTGCCCCCAAGTCAGCCAATGCATGAGTAAGGTCTAAACTTCCAATCAGACAAGGAAGGGTAATACTCCCAGGGTCTTTCATTTTCGGTGGAAGTTTATTTTGCATAACTGCTGAACATCTCTCGTTCATCATCACCGTGGTCGCCTCTGCCAACTTGCTCTTATTAGTTAAAAGTTCCTTCAGATACTTTGCATACTTTGGCATTTGAGCAATGGCTTCCACGAATGGGATGTTAATGTGCAGTTGCTTCAGATTCTCTAGGAACTGGTGGTATTGAGCATCATCTTTCCCTCTTCTCAAAGCTGCTGGATAAGGTGGCGGCGGTGCATGATCCTTAGCATATTGCTTATCTCTTGCAGTTTGTTCAGCCTCAGTGTCCACCTTGGGACTTTCCACAACTTCTACTTCCTTCTCTTTCTGCGGTAGGGGTTGAGAAACAGGTTTCTTCTTTGGAATGGGGTCTTCAAAACCCCTTCCACTCCGAGTGATCACTGCTTTCGCCTGATCCCGTGGATTGGTCTCAGTGTATCCAGGTAGGGTCTCAGGGAATCTTTCATGAAGAACTTTGGCTATGTTGGAAACATTCCCTTCAATTTGCTTAATCGCAGCTCCTTGGTTTCTCAATGCAGCGTCGGTGGCATCCATTCTTTGTCCAGAACTCGTAATGAATTTCTCATTGGACGTGAGAAACTTACCCATCATTTATTCTAAATTAGCTTGCTTGTCTGAAGATGAGGCACCTGGCTACTCCTTGGTGAAAAATCCAGGTTGAGTTTGGCGAAACGGTCGCCCTCCATCTTGGTATGGTCTCCTGAAGAAGTTTCCACTGCCCTGACGATATGGTGCTTGAGCTTCTCCATACTTGACTTCCTCAGTCTGTTCTCCCATTCGCGTCTCGGGGCAATCCTTTACTAAATGGCTTCCTCCACAGTTGTCGCATCCCACTTGGATAGCATGGACAGTTTCAGTAACCTTTTTGATATCTCTGCCCATGTTATCTAGCTTAGCGGTGATGGCTGCAAATCCAGTTGTTGTCTCGTGGCACGATCCACTCCTTTATAGAAAATACTTACGACTTGCTGATCGTTCAGGTCGTGCTGCGGGCACTTATGCATCAAGTCCTTATATCTCTCCCAAGCTTGGTGTAGTGACTCATCCATTTCCTGCTTGAAATTTCTGATCTCGTCAATCATCTTTGAAGTTTTGGAAGGAGGACAATACATCTTCAGAAACTTCGTGCGAAGGTCTTCCCATGTGGTTATGGATCCAGCTGGCTCGTTATGAATCCATCTCTTTGCAGCTCCCTTGAGTTTGATTGGGAATACCCTGGGCATAAGTTGATCGCGTGTGATGTTAGGAACGTTGAACATATCGGCTATCTCAACGATTTTCTCCACATGATCATTAGCATCCTCCCTTTCTTCTCCTCGGAAAGGATTCTTCGAAAGCTCCTTGAGAAACTGCCCCTTGATTTCAAACTCCACATCTTGTGCAATCGCTGGCCTTACTACCCCAGTGCCACGGTCATTACGCATCCGACTCGAATACTCTTCGAGTGTTATGTTGGCGATATCTTCTGCCATTGCGTCTCTTGGGTTTCCCTGATTGATCGGAGGTTCGAATAAGGACCGAAGATACTCTCCAAAATCCCCTTCTAAATATGACGGAAGGTTGTGGTGTAAACTTGAGTTGGGTGGTACAGAAGCAAACCGTCTTCTCTGACGAAAAACTCTTTCAGGATCTTCAAAAGGATCAGCGAGATGAGGATTCCTTGATCGGGTCATAAACTCCTTGTGATATAATTCCCGAATCAGTAGAACAAGACTCTAAATGAATTACTTACTAAACAACCCTAAACACAAAAATAAAATTCGAAAAATAAATAAAACAGAACTGAACTTAAATAACAATATACAAAGATCAAATTCCAATTTGTCAAATTAAAACAAACTGCTCCCCGGCAGCGGCGCCAAAAACTTGATGTCGTGTAAACGGGGTTTTATTTTAAAATGGAAAATACCTAAC
Organism: Helichrysum umbraculigerum; assembly: GCA_949592205.1. Taxonomy (NCBI): domain Eukaryota; kingdom Viridiplantae; phylum Streptophyta; class Magnoliopsida; order Asterales; family Asteraceae; genus Helichrysum; species Helichrysum umbraculigerum. The sequence continues at coordinate 389,246,792 of CATIUR010000001.1, forward strand.
TTACTATACACAACACAGGCAAGAATACCTGATCATATATAGTATAGCTCAGTAAGTCCGAGTCGAACACAGGGAACGGATGTCAATATCAACAAATTGAAAGTTGCTACAATTAATTAAAGCAGTAAAGTGGGGACGTTTTAGTTCCGGTCGAACAAATGAGTAACAATTATAAAAGAAATGATTTATTAAATAAAACTTAATTATAAAATAAAGAAATAATAAAATAAATTAATTAAAATAAAAGATTTAATTCAGATGGTAAAAGAAATGCATTTGCTTAGATTACTTTCCTTAAAATCCTGAAATCATATTATTTAAAATGCTCACGTATGGATTTTATCGTATTATAACACATGTATCAATCCTCCTTACAAGACAAATTGAATCAACACAATTAGGAAAGACATGAAGTTGTTTTCAACCCACTAACAGTTCAATTTAGCGTTGCCCACCAAATAGTGTTTTATATTAATTCAATACCGTTTATGTGACCTATTCTTATAACTTGAATCAACAAAGTCTATAACTATTTCTAGTTATCTCGATCATCAACAAATATTATCAATTATTAACCCTAACCCGTCAAACTCAATCTATTCGGTGATAATTATCAATTAAAACCAACAATCATCAATAATCTTACAATCAAAAGGAACTCAATCACAATTAATCATAAAACCACGTTAGGTAACTAGCAATATTTATTCAATAATCAAGGTTCAACGAATAAACACATAAACATGAATAAAATCCAATACGTTTCGCAATTTCAATAATCAATCCATCAAATAAGTATTATCATCTAAGCAAATACAATAAAAACTTAGCCACTCATATTATAACAAAAAGTCAGATTCAAACTCAACATCATAATCATAATCGAATGAAAGAAATGAATGAATTCGGACCGAAATAATGAAATAACGATTGAATGAACGCAAGCCCTTGATTCCTTAAGCTTCCATCCCTTCAACAACCTCTGGATTTAAGGTTTTGCAGCAGAGAATTCGTCTGGAATAATGTGGTGGAGTGTTGTGTAAAATGAGGGCAAAATGAAGTTTTTAGGGTTTCTGCCGAGGCGATCCATACGCCGTATGGATTGCAAAGCCCATGGATCTGACCCGCTTCTTCTGGCGGCCCGGCTCACTTCATCCATATGCCGTATGGATTCCATACGCCGTATGGATCACTTTTCCCAGCTTCTTCACCATCGACCTTCAATCTTCAGTTTTCCTCATTTTAACTTCTTTTCTTCAATTCTCGCGCGTTTTCAGCTTCTATTCCGATTCAAGCTCCAAATAATTCCTAAATGCAAATATGAACGAAATGAGTATCGAATTCAAATAAAATGCATAAGAAATTAATCAAACTAGGGGGTAATCAACACTATAAAATAGCACATTTTGGCGTTCATCAACTAGATACTCAATGTATCTTTATTTTAAGAATAGAAGATATTATCATCTTAAAATCACTCGTGATTTAATCCATGAAGTGATCTCTTTAAGTACGGGTTTCTCCTATACTTAAATCTCTATGAAGTATTCATGAGTGCTGCAGCATTCTCCATGCCATGTCTAATCTCCACTACTAACACTCCATGACAGTCTTAATTCATCACATACTTTCTATAGTGTGATCGACTGAGGAGGTTTGAGTAAGAACCTATTACTCTGGAAGTGGTGTCAAAACATGCAAAACTGAAACACAACGACAAAGAATAGCAAATGGTAGAACTCCTTCCTATAAATAAATCTCCATTATTTAATCACCAAGTCTATTACAATTTCCATCATTGTTTACAATGTTTCAAATTCAAACTAACAACTAAAACTTTACATTATCTCTTAAACCTATGCTCCTAGCATGTTCATCGTGCTTGGACTTTCCTAGTGGCTTTGTGAACGGATCAGTCGGATTGTCCTCTGATCTTATACTCTTCACAATCACGTGTCCTTCAGCTATCTTGCTTCTAACGAAATGGTATTTCCTTTCAATGTGCTTTGACTTTTCGTCATCCTTGGGTTCTCTACTCAAGGCAACTGCACTTTCATTGTCACAGAATATAGCAATAGGATCTTGTACCGTTGGAGCAACTCCAAGATCTCCAATGAAATTTCTCATCCATATAGCTTCCTTTGCTGCTTCACTAGCCGCAATATACTCAGACTCGCATGTGGAGTCTGCCACTGTATCTTGCTTAGAACTTTTCCATGTTACCGCTCCCCCATTCAGTAGGAATACCCAACCAGACTGTGAACGGCAATCATCTTTGTCTATTTGGAAACTGGCGTCACTATAACCCGTTACTCTAAGTTCTTCTACTCCACCATAAACTAAGAACCTGTCTTTAGTATTTCTTAAATACTTAAGAATATTCTTTACAGCTGTCCAATGACCTTCACCAGGATTCTGCTGATGTCGACTCAATGGGCTCAAAGTAAATGACACATCAGGCCTTGTACATGTCATGGCATACATGATCGATCCTATAGCCGAAGCATATGGGACTCGACTCATTCTGTCCAATTCTTCTTCAATCTTTGGACATAGATCCTTACTAATCTTTATGCCATGATTCAAAGGTAAATTACCTCTCTTAGAATTCTCCATATTGAATCTTTTCAAAATTTTATCTAAGTAGGTATCCTGGCTAAGTCCTATAAGACGTTTTGTCCTGCCTCTATAAATCTTTATACCAAGAATGTATGCTGCATCTCCTAGATCTTTCATAGCAAAACATATTCCCAACCAATCCTTTACACTTTGTAATGTTGGAATATCATTTCCTATGAGCAATATATCATCCACATATAGTACTAGGAAAACTACAACACTCCCACTGAACTTGACATATATACATGACTCATCTTCGCTTCTTGAAAATTCAAACTCTTTGACTTTCTCATCGAAACAAATACTCCAGCTACGAGATGCTTGTTTAAGTCCATAAATGGCCTTTTCAAGTTTACACACTCTATTCGGATACTTTGCATTTTCAAACCCTTCCGGTTGTGTCATAAACACGTCCTCTGTCAGTTTCCCGTTAAGGAAAGCGGTTTTGACATCCATCTGCCAAATTTCATAATCATGAAATGCAGCTATGGCTAGCATAATCCTAATTGATTTAATCTTAGCTACTGGTGAAAAAGTTTCCTCATAATCAATTCCATGAGTTTGAGTATAACCCTTTGCTACCAACCTAGCTTTATAAGTGTGTACTTTCCCATCCATGTCTGTCTTCTTTTTGAAGATCCACTTACATCCTACTGTCTTAAGACCAGGTGAAGTGTCAACCAAATTTCAAACTTGATTGTCATATATAGACTGAATTTCACTATTCATAGCTTCCTTCCATTTAGCAGCTTCAGGGCCTGCCATCGCTTCCTTGTAGTTAGCTGGTTCATCTAATTCGCCTAGTGTACTGTCACTGATCTTATCCTCTTCCTCTATTTGATAACCATAATAGAACTGAGGAGGATTGCTAACTCTACCGGATCTACGAACGGGTAAGGATATGTCTTCAGGTTCAACAGGCGCTTCCACCTCTTGTTGAACATCAGTGTTTATTATAGGTTCATTGTCGTTTGACTCTTGAATTTCTTCAAGATCAATTGTGCTCCCACTGTCCTCTTTAGATATCATTTTTCTTTCAAGGAACACTCCTCTTCGAGCTACAAAGACCACATTTTTCTTTGGTCTGTAAAAAAAATATCCAAACGACTCTTGTGGGTAACCGACAAATAGACACTTTTCGGATCCAGAGTCTAGTTTGTCCTGAGTTTCTCATCTAACGAAAACTTCACAACCTCAGATCTTAATGTGACTAAGAGAAGGACTTTTTCCCTTCCACATTTCATAAGGTGTCTTTGTGACTTTCTTGGTGGGTAACCGATTTAAGATGTAAGCGGTTGTTTCTAATGCATAACCCCAAAAACTTATCGGAAGTGTTGCTTGACTCATCATTGACCGAACCATGTCTAACAAAGTTCTATTTCTCCTCTCAGCAACTCCATTCAGCTGTGGTGTTCTAGGAGGAGTTAATTGTGAAACTATTCCACAGTCTTTTAGATGATCAAGTAATTCGATACTAAGGTATTCTCCTCCCCTGTCGGATCGGAGAGTCTTTATCTTTCTGCCCAGTTGATTCTCTACTTCGTTTTGATATCTTTTGAACACTTCAAAAGTATCTGACTTATGTTTAATCAAATAAACATATCCATATCTACTGAAGTCATCAGTGAATGTAACGTAGTAGCGATTTCCATCTTTTGTGGCACATCGGAATGGTCCACATACATCTGTATGTACCAAGTCCAATAGTTCTTCACCTCTTTCACACGTTCCTATGAATGGTGATTTTGTCATCCTGCCCAATAAACAAGACTTACATACATCATTCGATTTGAGGTCAAATGATTCCAATACTCCATCCTTTTGGAGTTGCGTGATGCGTTTCTTGTTCACATGGCCAAGACGAGAATGCCACAATTTGAATTTATCAAGCTAGCCCCTCCGCAGCGATGTTGAAAAATCTATTCTTGGAAGAAGTCCTCACTTACCTTATAGTAAAATATCTGACAACTGATGCGGTAGACGAACCAACATTTAAAATTACATTGCTAACACATTCAACATTTTCATAGATACCATTATAAGGAGAAGCTTTAAAAATAAAACTATTATTTAAATAAACCATAATATCACCATTTCATTATCAAATGAAAATTGATAACCATCCTTATACAATGCATAAAATGAAATAATGTTTCTAGTCATCTTAGATGAATAATAGCAATTGTTTAAATCTATCCTAACTCCATTCCTTAGCATGAGCTCAAATCTTCCAATCTTCGTTACAGGTACAATTCCCTTGTCTCCCATAACTAGGTTGAGCTCTCCATGCTTCACTCTTCTACTTTCCTTTAGCCCCTGCAATACAGTGCAAATGTGATTACCACATCCTGTATCCAGAACCCACGAATTAGAAGTTTTAGTATTATAGAGTTCGATCATAAACATACCTGAGTGAACACTCTTTTCGACCTTTCCATCTTCAAGATCTTTCAGGTACTTTGAGCAGCTACGCTTCCAATGCCCCTTTGTGTTGCAATAGAAGCACACTACTTCCTTTGGGTCATTGACTGGTGCAATCTCAGAATCAGTCTTTTTCTTAGATCCGCTAATGGACTTTCCATTAGTAGTCTTTCTTTTCCAATTTGACCTCTTTCTTTTCTTTGTACTTTGACCAACATTCAACACAGGAGCCGCTGAGCCAGAGGACACATCATCTTTCTTGATTCCTTGCTCAGCAGTTTGTAACAGATTATGGAGTTCCATTATTGAGCCCTCTCTTTCGTTCATGTTCATTTGGTATGACATAACAAATTGATTGTAGACAGCCGGCAAACTGGATAGAATTATGGCAATGGAAAATTCTATATCAAACATCATATTTAATGATTCCAACCTATCAAAGTACCCTTTCATCTCCAAGACGAAAGCACAGATAGAAGCTCCAGGTTTGGGCTTGCAAGCCATGAGGGACTTAACCACATCAAGGCGTTCTTTGCTTTCCTTGGCCTGAAACATTTCCTTTAGCTGTTGGTTCATTTCATAAGCCCAAGTGTTTTCAAAAGTCTTTTCCAATTCTGGGCTCATGGAAGATGCCATGATGCATGATACCTTATTCGCATCATCATAATGTTTCCGGTGTGCTTCAATTTCTTCTTGGGTTGAATCCTCATCAATTACGGGAATCTGCTCATCGAGAACATACTCCTTGTTCTCGTACTTTAGGGTAAACCTGAGGTTTCGCATCTAGTCCATATAGTTTGGACCAGTCAGTCTTTCCCTCCCAAGAACTGAGAGTAGTGAGAAGTTTGAGTTATTTGCGGTATTGGGGACGGGAGGATTTGCACAAATTACGTTAGCCATCTATGAGATAAAACAATTTTAGTTAGTTTGAATATTCCTTAATTAATTACCCAATTTTCTAAATTAAGGCTAGGATCTATATTTTCAATTTTATGAAAAGGGTCGCCGTAATCATATAACTAAAATACTTTTGTCTATTTCATTTCTATGAAACTCCTAGATCTTTGAGATTCATTGATTTCTATCAATGGCATGTTAATCTCGGTTATGCTCATCTATTATTCATGACTGGGATGTCGAAGATCATGAACAAGATGGTGAACTAACCATGCAAACACCTCATGTTCCCCGGCTCGAGTACGCTCGAGAATCGCGAGTCTCACATCATCTCTCACTTATGTCCTTATATTAATGTGCCGGTAAACCACACACGCTCCATTAATAGTCCATACGAGAAATGTGCGATTTTTATGGGCTAGCATACTTTTCACATTTTTCTATAGCTAAATGGGATTTTGTTTTACTATTTTAAATCTACTTTTTAATCTTGACATCATCCTATCAAAAGTCCTCGGTAGCTCCATTGAACGCACAAAGAAGCGGAGAAGTATGTCAGCTCGAAGCTTATACCTCTCTTATAGTTTGTTCATTATGGGTGAGCCAATTTATCAATTGACTGACGATGTATTTAGATTTTAATTATACATATAAATCATATTATACATATAATATCTCTTGAAGTTTAGGGTTCTATTTTAAACCTTTTAAAATTAAGTGGTCTTATTTTAAACAATTTAAAATATTAGTATCTAAATTGTAAATTTCTATTACCTATTTAGATAATTCCCTTTCCAATTTATCTTTACCTACATACTATTGTAGATAATTATATGCTACTATTTGTTAAGCTATGGCTCTGATACCACTGTTGGGTTTTCTATTCCCTAACTAGATTATCATAACGCAGCGGAAAATTAAAATAAATAATCTAAGGCTATTAGAAAACTAAAACCCTAAGGGATCTTTAACTTTAACAACATAGTACAATAAATAAATTGGATAAAAGAGAATAACACTAACCTTAGAGAAAACTTATTTCTCGCGCAGACCAACGAGCAGAGCTTCGTTACTTGGAGGCAAGTACCCAAAGTAGAATACCTCTAATACTTCACACCCAAAAACTCAAGAGAGAGTAGAATTTTTGAAACCCTCAGAAAATTCATATTTAATTCGTATATCTGAAGGTATAGGATTGGCCCCTATTTATAGTTGTGGAAGAAACCCTGAATTCGACTCCCAACCGACGGTTAGACCTCCCAACTGGCTGTTGGAGCTGTTTGACTTGGACTCCAAGTCTGCGTCTTCCACCGCCTTAGAAACCCTAATCCCTAACCGGCGGTTGGACCTTCCAAGCGGCGGTTGGTACGTGGCTTCAAAATCCTTACGCCTTTTTAATTACTTTTGATTTCTAATTAATAAATATTATTAATAAATCAACCAATTAAATATAATATTAATACTATTAATAGTATCCTTCATATTTCTCCTTCATATTTCTCTTGACTGTTCATTGAGGGCAACCCAAAAAGGACTTTACCATTAATGATAATCTTACCAATTAGTTATGATATTGGACACTATTCCAACAAAAATACACTTTAAGTGTGTTGATCCTTGTTGAATGAATATTTTATGAAATAACTCAAAAACAGGTTGAGGATAATGCAGAATTTATGATAAAAAGATCAATAAAATGCAAGTTTAACAATGAAAACGTAAAGTAAATGCAATCGACACAAGGATGTACGAGGAAAGCCCTTGATCAAGGTTGATCGCGGGCACAAAACCTCGGGAAGGATCAAATGATCTTTGCCTTTGTTAATCTTATTAGAATAAAAATAATGAATTACAAACTAAGAGCACGAGAATGATCGGCTAAATGATTGTGTGTGTGAATTTGACAATTAAAGTGTTGATCAGAATGAATATGAACGAGAGTAAAAGTAGAGTGTTTATGTGTTAAATAATGAATATGCATTAACCTAATCGATCATCCATGCCTCAATTATATACTAAGAGCGTATAACAATATTTCTAAGAATCTCGGGATCCTCCGATGAAGGATGAAGACCACCAACGCCTCTTTTAACTTCATTTTACACGTGCAGCAGACTTGGTCATCCTTGAATCATATCAAAGCTTTCTCACGTAATCCGGAGCATATCTCATTAACGCGTTCCATATATGACCTGGTCAATACTCCAGAGAAAACAAACACGTTAAATAGCGCATGATCCTGAACTGATATAGATCCAGGATCCTGAACTATGCACATTCCAGAATAAACATAGGATCCTCACTTAAGGATCTCCCTTATCCACTATCCTGCATAATTATGTTAAATAAATATACCTTGAATAGGATCCTGCGAGATAAACAACAAAGATATTTTTAGGATCCTTTACTATAACTGTGATTATGAAAACAGACTTACAAGCTATCATTATCCTACAATACGAATATAAAATGTAAATGCTTTTCATACCTATGTGACGAGATTATGATACTAATAAGGATCCTGCAATGTTAGTAAAAAATCTACCCACAACAATATATATAATTTTATATATATATATATATATATATATATATATATATATATATATATATATATATATATATAATTAATTAATCTAATAACTTGAAAATACTTCTTTTTGACTTACAACTTTTTCTTTAATACTCGGTATTTAATCTACTATCCTATAATTTTTTAGTTTTTCTACTATCCTATAATTTTTGAGTTTTAAGGACAATAAATTAGGTAATAAATAGTAGAGTTTAGAATATTATTATTGCTTTTGTTATGGTATTGATGATTATTATTGATACTTATACTATTTCTGAACTGTGATTAATAGAAATAGCTCCACTATCATTATTATTATTATTATTATTATTATTATTATAAATATTTTTAATTAATGATAGTGTGACTCTCTGAATGGGTTTACTATTTATTAGAAATAGCTCCACTATCATTATCATTATTATTATTATTATAAATAATGTTAATTAATGATAGTGTGACTCTTTGAATGAGTTTGTGTGATCTTTCCAATTACATCGACAACAACAAATTAAAAGAAAGTTATGTCTTTCTACTTGCATTAACAAATTTAATTTAATCATGTAGTGAGTTCTTTTTTTTTTTCCAGTCCTACCAATAAATATATTCTACTAAATAATCTTCACCAATTTGAGTGAGTTTAGAGAACTCCTTTCAATGTAGTATAATTATATTAAACCATGATTGAGTCCTTTCAATATCCAGTATATCATGCCAATACTTTACAAAGTGGGTCTTCTTAATGATGATGTTAACTATAAAAGTTGAGCCTTGTTGGGTGTAATAATGGTTAATTACCACTATGATAAATGATGAATAAAAAGGTACTAATTTTTTAATTAATTAATTAATTAAATACAATACAAAGTGAGTCTTGGATGTATTAAATGAGGTAAATGAAACGAGTACAAGTATTAAGAGTCCATTCATCTTCTGCCATTTATTAAAAATATAAGTTTATTTTTTTTGGAAACGGTAAATAATATATTAATAAACACCCCATCCTTAGCAAGTAACTAAGAAAGGAGCAAATAAGAAAAGTACAAGTTACAAATTACAAAACAATCGAAAATGGACCACAATTCCATTCCGCCAAAGGACAAGAAAATTTACTTCTATGCTTTAACCACAAGTACGATGTTGATATAACCTCATCCGCCATTGTCGTATGAGACTTAACAACATATAAGTTTATGTTCATTTATGATAGCTAGCCACTATCTAATCTAAACACCATACATAAACCAAAATTTACGAACCTAGAAAGGCTACAACTAATGATACGTAGTTCAGTTTTTCATCATTTCCTGATATTAATTGAAAAATAAAAGCATTTATGTTGTAACTCTTCAATCATCAATCAATATAATATAAAAGGGGATAAAGTCACATGTTATATTCCCTTGCACACTTATATATAAACCATTTCCAATTCATACACCAAACATAATTAATTTGCAAACAATATTGGATCTTCAAATAGATAAATATTCTCAAAGAAGCCAAAATCACAAATATCATTATGATACGAACCTAGCCCATACTAGGCACATATCGAGCCCATAAGCCCAAGTGTAGAACTCACTCCCAAAAGCTAGCTTGAAAGAGGAGGGGACACTTAGACTTATAAGTCACCAACCATTCCCATACATGGCCAATGTAGGATCATAACACATTACGTGCGAATGTTTGAACAAAAAATTTCTATGAAGTATCATACATGTCATTGGTAACGTTACGAAGGTTCACAAACCCGCGCAACAAAAGAAAAGAAAGAAAAAAGAGAGGCTCACAATGTTTGATTTGAATCTTACCAACTGAAGACAAGCGTGTCGTTGGATCGAGTTATTTTATTTTCGGATTATTTGAATCGGGTTATAGTTTTCAAGATTATTATTTGAGTCGGATAATTATTTTCAACACGTTCCCTATGATCGATAATTTCTCCTTGGGGGTGAGAGTTCGAGCCTCGTTGTGAGGGGGAATCCTGCGACGCAATACCCATCCAAGACATGAGAGAACAACCCCTTTAGGATGTCGCCTTGGCTTCGAACTCATTGGAGATGATCGGGTGGACCATAATGGGGGTCCGTCAGTGATTCCAATACTGCCTTTCAAAAAAAAAAAAAAGGTCATGATGTTGAATTTGATATTGAAGGTGGCCCCATGGTTTCTACTCCGGTAAAAGCCTTTGAATCAACGAAACGGAAAATGTAAGTACGTACCAATTGTATTAAACATTGAATTATTTATGTCTTACAAATTCTTACATTTCCGATAATCTCTTAGATACAGTATTATATTGGAGTTTAGCAAGGACCGGAGGCAACACAAGACGAAGAAACATGTAACACCCCGCAATTTCGACCTAATTATAAACGTAATTTGCACGCATTTCTAGGTTAATTCCCTACTTGAGTGAATTCACAACACACTTTAGAGATAAGTCTAGCAAAACCCAACTAGATAATACGCGTAGTATTATACAATTCGTAATTATTATAATTGCGCGCAAAACAATTGAAACAAATGCGACAAAAATATACGACGGTTGGTGAACAAAACTATTTAATAATATGAGATTATTAAATAACGTTATTAATTATTAAATATTATGTTGATAATATTTACAAAGTATTTTGTAACTTATAAACGTTTATTTCGTACAACTCGAAACACACCCGTAAAAATGAAATAAAACAAAGTTAAAATTTTATAACCCAACTAAATTAATTTCATAAAATATCTCAACTAAAAATATATTCGAATAAATAATTAGAAATTTACCAATTAAAAATACCTAAACATTAACGATCGGGTAAACAAACACGGAGCAAAAATACTGTAAGATGAGACAAGATCCACAAAAGTGGATCTTGCCCCTAAAATGGTCTCATTTCATCATCACCCATCTTTTTCTTCCTCCATTTCTCTCTCTTTCAACTAATCACCACCACCACCTAAGAACCACTACAAAAACGCCACCAAAACTACCACAAAAACGCATCAAATCATCAAACTCCTTTAGAGAAAAACGATCACGACAACGAGGGCTACACAACCATCTTTTCGGATTTCTCTTGCGGTAACTTTGTAAGAACCCGACAATCTCGTAAACTCTTAGATTTCGTCATTTCTTTTATTATTTCATGTTTAGCATACTTAGATCTTTATGTTTTAGTGTTTTATACAACTGAAAATGTCCAAAATCGAACCAAAAATCCGTTTTTGTGAGCTGTTCGTCGAACAGTTGGTAGTGACGCTTCTGGCCCAAAGACAGTGTAGCGTCACTTAAGTGACGCATTAAGTGATGCATAAAACCCTCTTTTTGCGTCACTTCACCAAATGACGCCACAAACCCTCTTTTCCCGACACTTCCATTCGTCACTATCTTAAGTGACGCCTATACTCGAATACTGATTTAGACCCGACACTTGTACCCGTCACTTGTTTAAGTGACGCCCCATATGCGTCACTTCCTCGAGTGACGCTAATAATTCAGAGCTTACCATTTTATGCGGCACTTCCTAAGTGTCGCTACCCTAAGGCAAGTGACGCCTCAAGTGACGCTAAAAACAGAAAGTTTACAACTTTTTCACTAAGTGTTGAGACTGAGATTTTATCACCTGATTCTACTCCGAAATGAAATTTCGAATGCGTTTTTACTACAGCAACATAGCAGAAATAAAAATTTTCCAAGCTGACTTGGCAGCTCGACCCCAACCAGGGGCTCTGCCCATTGGACCCCGCCAGGGGTTGCCACCCCTTGGACCCTGCTACCAGGGGCGCTGCCCCGGACCCCCGTACACAATTTCATAATTCATAAAAATACAGCGAAACAAACGGAATTATACTTCTGAAGTTATGATTTCAAACTATCACCAACGAGTCGTATACATTTTCACAACTACGGAATACAAACGTAAACATTAAATGAACACTTTGGACATAACTTGGTTGTATGAACACTAGCATGGATGGTCGACTTAGATATTCACATACTCATTAAATCTCATACGTTTAGGGCGTTAGGGGATTTCGGACTAGACTCGGGCTTTAGGCTTTGCTAGCACTCGAACATACTTAACTCAACATGTGAGTTCACAACCCCTACTTTTACTGTTTTAACTGCTTTTGTACAGGGGTGGAAAACATAGTCAACGCTTTTGCTACGTGAGCAAACTTTTATATAACTGTTGTGATATACAATGCTAACTATTTGTGACTGCGGTCAAACGATTATGACTTTTAATTATGAAATCGTATTTCATACGAAAACTAAACTGGAATTAGCTGGAGAACGACCAGCTACACACTTTTACAACCAGCTCTTATGAAACAACATTTTTATAAACACACATAAAGTCTCTACTTCTTGGGCACACACACACAAAAAGTCCCTACGTCTTGGGCATATATACGGAAAGTCCCTACTTCTTGGGCAAGGTGCCATCCTACGTCTTGGATGAGGACTCTACTTCTTGAGCAGATGGGTCCTACGTCTTGGATGCCAGTCCTACTTCTTGGACACAACTTATACAAGTCCCTACGTCTTGGGCACATAGAAAGTCTCTACCTCTTGGGCAACGATTTAGGTCCTACTTCTTGGACAACGATTTAAATCCCTACTTCTTAGGTAAACTAATAGGATATTGCTTTCCTACGACACTTTTACAAACTTATGATTTTGGGTAACATCCCAACCAACGAACTTTTGGATGACATTCCACAAAACATCACTTATTTGCGAGGGCAAAACGTTACAAACACTTTGGTTGATCAAACTTTACACTTAAACATAAAACACGTGAATTCACTCAACCTCATTGTTGACTTTTACTATGTTTTTCAGGGAATTAGCTGCGCACGTAAGAACCGCCTGCATATATGGAAACTAGGCGACCCGCGAAGCAATTAGGATGCCAACTTTTGACAACTGAATTTCCTTAGTATAACTAAAAGTGTTTTAGTCATATTTCTGAAATCTACTTTTGTAAAACATTAATTACTTAATACGATTCGGTGAATCGTCATTTTGTAAATTATTACTCTTGGCATCTTAATATATATATATGTTCTGTTGTAATCATATGCTCTAATACGTATGCATGTACTGTGTAAATGTGGCACCCCCAGCCTATACAAATGCTTCCGCTAATCGAAATTAACGAATTTGAGGGTGTTACAAAACACATTGAAAATAAAAGCCCCAAACCCTCCTGCTCTAGATCTTTCTTAATTTAATACTTGAATCATGAGAGAGCTATATATGTTCACGTGTTTGTGTTTTTGCTTTCAAAAATCTACCGGCTAATTGGTGTTACATTCTCAACTTCATGCTATTTTAAGTTTGCTAAACTCCAGTTGCAATTTAAAAAAAAAAAAAAAACAATCCTAACGAATTAAACAATACTGAGTATTCGTTTTTAGTATTAGTTAACTTTATCTACTCTTCGGTGTCATGGGTATATATATTAGTGATCGATTAGTTACTTTAACTATTATATGTGATGCCTTGCCTATAATTAGATACAGGATAATATTTTAAATTTTTCATGATTCTATTTTATTATCTAAATCATTGATAAGTAAGTTTAGATATAACATAATATATTTAGTTAATCTTTTAATGAATATATAACTGTGGCTTATTTTAGGATTAATAGACGGAAAAAGTATTACAATTTCACAAAATGTTCAATTTGGGAAATGATAAAAAATTATTTACTTAAATTAACTTTAACTATACATAATGTGTTTATGGAAAATTAAAGTTTATAAAATGTGTTTATGGATCTTAAAAGAATCCGTTTCATCTTATATGCGAATATATAATGTTGATCTTTAAATTTGAGAGAATTATTTTTACAAGTATAGTATGAAAGTACTTACAAGTTGCAACAACACTAATTTAGTATGTTACTATATTGACTTTCTACTAACATTCAACCGTAATTAACTAATTCACTACATGAATACATTATGATACAAGTAGATAGTTAGCCACAAATACTAAATATATGTTTAGAGCATGTGATATTAGCGATATATAATGAACCATCTTCTAATCTTCACTTTGTATGCTAATAAAAAGTTGACAGTTTAATGCACGAGAAACTCGATCGACTTAATGTTCATCCCAAAAACCAATTTTTGCATAATTATACATTAGTTTAACTAATTGCATTTGTTAGCTTTTAGTGCAAATGTTATTGTAAAATAAAATGAACTTTGAAAATCTTAGATTTAAATCTTATATTTTTTATCGTTGCGCTTATCAAGTTTAGATTAACAAATGAATAATGTAAGTAACGAGACCCGTGCATCGCACGAGCTAACATATCTAGTAGTTCATAAATATTGTATTGTGCTCTATAAAATAAAACATTAAACACCATAAATGGATTTCAAATCTTTTTCATACAAACGTGATAGAATTTTAAGCTTAAAATTCTCTTTTCAAATAGGAGTGGTTAAGTTATACAGAGTATTAGATCTTAGATACTAAAATAAACTATACAATCAAATTCATTAAGAAGATATATCTATTCGTAGATAAATAGTCATATAAAGTATCTATAGTGAGTGAAATGATCGTCTGCTAATACATTAGTATTGCTCACTTGCTATGGCACATTTATGTATATTACACGACTGGTTAGGGGTTCGAATATGTAACTCAGTACATGTGGGTGATTGTGGATAAATGATTTGCTCAGCGTTGATGTTTCTTGTAAGTGGGACAGACACGTACCATTGAAATATGGTACAAGCCAACAGTTCTCTCCAAATTACCCTTGACTTACATATATGTACATCAAGCAAATTATATAATTACAACACTTTAGAATATATATGTATACGAATAATAGTTTTTTGAACTTCTAAAACATGATAATATTGTATTGGGTGAGGTTCCTGGAAGAAGTGACAAAAGTGAGGAAAGGGAAAAAAGCTAACGAGGATATAACAAGTGTTCTCCTAATTTCTCTACCCTTTTTATCCATTTCCTCCATCCCTTTCACATTTCTTCATCTTTTTTTTTTTTATCCACTTATCCCCATTTATTTATTTATTTTCTATTTCCTTTTTTTTTTTAAAAACTTTTGTTAACAATATTTATTTTTATAAAAAAACATTTTAAACTTAAAAAAATATATATTTTTTTTTAACTTGTAAAAACTTCTGTAATACTTTTATCAAAAATAAATAATTAAATAAAACTTGTTAACATTTTTTAGAAAAAATTATCATTTTTAATAATTAAAAATAAAAAAATAGTTTTTAACATTTTTTTTTTAAATTACTCTTTATTTTTTTTCTTTTTTATACCAATTTCATATTTGTAATGTTTTAGATATTATATATTATGATGCAGAGGAATATAAAAAATAAGATACAATAAAAGTAAATTATTATTGTGTTCAATAACATCATAAACTATGATACGCTAATTTTATCTGAATATGATGCATTGAGTGTTTAAATATCATGCATCGACTTTCAAAATATAGTATAAAATATCGTTAATGAATTAAAAAGTGGTGCATCATAGTTATAAAACATGGTTCATCATAGTTATAAAACAAGGTGCATCGAGTGTTTAAAATATCATGCATCGTCTTTCAAAATATACTATGAACCATTGTTATTGAATTAAAAAGTGATGCATCATAGTTATAAAACATGGTGCATCATAGTTATAAAATATGATGCATCATAGTTATAAATATGACGATCTGACTTTTAGATATACGATAAACATCATTAGTGTATAAATCTTGGTGCATCATAGTTATAAAATATGGTGCATCATAATTTTAATTTTACGATGCATTGAAGTTTTAATTATGTTATATCAAAATTTATTTTTTTCAATGTATGAATATGGTGCATCACATAAATGTTTTTTTTTCTTTGTAATACTATATATTAAATTATATTTACATATCATAACGTGAGGTAAAACAACAATAGAAAAAATGTTGAAAATGCAAAAGAAAAAAAATTGATAAACATGTAGTGAAAAAGGTTAAATGAAAAGGTTGAAAAACGAAATAATAATAATAATAATAATAATAATAATAATAATAATAATAATAATAATAATAATAATAATAATAATAAGAAAAAAAATAATATAAAATGGAGAATTGATAAGGGTAGAGAAATGAAGAAGGTGGAGAAATGGAGGTGTTTGTCACCTCCATATTTGCTTCTCTACAATTTGTTATAACAAACTGGTAAATTTTTACCAGTATCTTGAAGGTTTTATACCATGCGGAATCCACGTACATTCTAAGTTTCAAGAGTTCAGGAACACTAGAATACAAATTATTTACGAGTAGATTAACCTATATGTACACTACAATACAGTGGTGGAGCTAGAAACTTAAACCACGTGTAGCAAAAAATAATTTGCAGCTTGATTCACTTTGCAACTTATCTACTTCGGCCAAAAACTAAAAGACGAACCCTATAAAAATATAACCATTCATTGTAATGTTTTAGATCGAAATAGAAACTCAGAAATATGAAACTAAAAAAAGCTCGATATACAAACAAAAATCAAGTGTTGACATATAAAAGGTATGTGATCTAGTTAGAGAATTGTGATGTAATGCTAAGTGCTAAGGGTAAATAACATAATAAGAGCTTTAAAAAATAGATATTTATTAGTTGCTACAAAGATTCAAATTTGTGATGATGCGTTTATAACTATTTAGTGCACTAGCAGACTGAGCTAGGTAGTGATATGCAACTTTGTTTGTGAGTAGGACTACTTAAAGAAACAACAAGCATTATTAATTAACCAATCAATTTTGAAATTTATATATATATATATATATATATATATATATATATATATATATATATAGATGGGTTCTGGTGAAAGCAAGGAGATAAAAAAAAACAGTGAAAACACATCTCCACCCTCCATCTAATCTAAGATATATATATATATATATATATATATATATATATATATATATATATATATATAAGGGGTGGGGATAAAAAAAACGGTGAAAACACTTTTTGATTCACAATTTTTTTAAGTTGTGAACTTTCATTTTTTTTGCTTCACATATGATTTTTTTTGTGAACCCTTATATTTTTTTTGTTTCACATAAAATTTTAGTTATGAACCTTTAATTTTTTTTTTAGCTTCACACAAAGTTTTTAACATTTTCAATTGTGAACCTTATTTTTTTAACATAATTTTTTTAAAATTTTTTCACGAAAATTTTTAAGCTTTTTTTATTGTGAACTTTAATTTTTTTGGGTTCACGAAAAGTTTTTAATTTTTTCAACTGTGAACCTTAAATTTTTTTTTTTTTGACTTGACGGAAAGTTTTAACTTTTTCAATTGTGAACCTTAATTTTTTTAGGTTCACGGAAAGTTTTCAACTTTTTCAATTGTGAACCTTTTTTTTTTTAACTGTGAACCTTAAGGTTTATTAGGTTCACATATTGTTTTTAACTTTTTCAACTGTGAACCTTAATTTTTTTTTTAGTTTCACGGAAAGTTTTTAACTTTTTCAATTGTGAACCTTTTTTTTAAAAATTGTGAACCTTAAGTTTTTTTAGGTTCACAAAAAGTTTTTAACTATTTCAACTACGAACCTTAATTTTGTTTTGAGTTTCACGGAAAGTTTTTTACTTTTTCACTTGTGAATCTTTTTTTTTCAACTGTGAACCTTAAGTTTTTTAGATTCACATAAAGTTTTTAACTATTTCAACTACGAACCTTAATTTTTTTGAGTTTCACAAAAAGTTTTTAACATTTTCAATTGTGAACTTTTTTTTTTCCTACTGTGAACCTTAATTTTTGTGGGTTTACAGAAAGTTTTTAAATTTATCAATTGTAAACCTTTTTATTTCAACTGTGAACCTTAATTTTTTTGGTTCATGGTAAATTTTTAATCTTTTCAATTGTGAAGCTTACTTTTTGTTTTGGGTTCACTTAAATTTTTTTAAGTTTTTCAATTGTGAACCTTAAATTTTTTTTTTTTTTCTGATTTGACTTTATTTTATTTTTTTCCACAAAAAAATATATTTTTTGTGTCAACCTTAACTTTTTTGGTTTACTTCAAAAAAAAAAAGTTCACAACTTAAAAAAACATGTGAAGGAAAAAGTATTTTCACCGGGTTTTTTTTTATCTCCACCCCTTTTTTATATATATATATATATATATGGTAGATTAGATAAAGGGTGGAGATCTATTTTTACCGTTTTTTTTTATCTCCTTGTTTTCACAGGATCCCATTCCTATATATATATATATATATATATATATATATAGGGGAGATCATGAGGGAAGGATGAAAATGAGGGAAGGAGGGAAGCAATTTTCAGCCACACATCCCGGTCAATGCAAAAGTCAACGCGGTGACATTTTTGTAAATAACTTAAAATCATCTCACAGGCTCGTAAACATGCATTTCAAAAGCATGTTAATCAAAATCAAATTTTCAGCACGTTAACATGCATTTCAAAAGCATGTTAATCAAAGTTACAATTTAAACATTCATTTAAGGTGAATATTAGCTCATATTGTTATTATTGTATAATAACTCATATTCATTATAAATGCATGTTAACATCTCATTGAATTTTTAAAATTCATTCATGATGAATATTAACTTATATCATGCTGATGAACATCATAACATTCATTTATAATGCATATAAGCTCATATATATTGCGATACATTGATGAATGTTATTTTATTACGTTCAACATGTATAATAACTTATATAAGGTAAAAAAACAACAAAAATGAATGTTTAAGAATCTTTATTGTAATTTTGATTAACATGATTCGCAAATGCATGTTAACCTTCTGAAATTTACATTCTTGAAATTCAATGATGAATGGCGATTATAATACAATTAATTCCTCGTTTATAAGTTTTGAATTACGAAATTCGTTTAATTTTATTGTTTTCATTGAAAAATAAAATATTTCACAAAAACCCAAAAGTTACACCCAAACTTTAATATTTTTGATGAATATGTATAACGAGGAATTGATGATCTAAATGAACGCGATTGATGAATTCGAAATTTTATAATGTTTCTGATTGATGAATCAATGAAAATCATACTTTAATTTGGGTTTTTTTTGACAAAAATTGGTGAAGTGTGTAGGAAAAAAGTGGGGAGGAAATGGGTGGCTGAGAGTTGCTTCCCTCCTTCCCTCAAATTTAGTACTTCCCTCTTGATCCTTCCCCTATGTATGTATATATATATATATATATATATATATATATATAGGATTGGGTTCTAGGGAGAAAGAAATTTAGTGGGAGAAAAGGGAGAAGTATTTTTAACCACAAGATCTCTTAATCAATGGATGAAATTATTCAATGGTAAAACTGTAATATTTATTCATTTATTTTTAACATTAAGGGGTAAAAAGGTACATTCCATTGATTACAAAAAAGGAAAAATCACTATTAATTGAAAACTGTAAACCGGCCATGCAATCAGTTGCAGAAAAGAAGGAATTGAACCAACTTTAAATAGTCTAACATTTAATATTTAATATATATTCTCCGATTCCTAAAGGGAATTAAATTTAATAATAATATAATAATCATATATATGTAGTACGACTAAAATTTTGTTGCTTTCATTTTTTTCTTTTTTTGATACATTGGTTCTTTGGAAAAAGATTTTGTTTTAAATTAATGACTTTATTTATTTATGAATCATATCATAGTCTAGATTTTGAATCAGGAGCATAAATTTACTGAATCGGGTTGGTTACGTTAAATTCTTTTTATTTAATGAAACTGAATCGTAAAAACAAATCATGAATTATGATGTTTAAAATGAGTATTATGAAAACACATATGTATGTATGCATTTTTACTGAGATGTTTCAAGTGATTCACTACTTTCAAGCTTCATATTGTTAAACAATTATGAATCTTTGAATCAAATTTAATATAATGTGTGAATCAATATTTGAAAATTGAAGAATCAATATGATAAAATTTGTGAATCAATATTCTAAAATTGATGAATCAAAGTCATTAAACTATGAATCAGTGTTATGAAATTTACGAATCAACGTTGGTAATATATTGATAAACTAAATAATGCATCAAATAACTACATATCTTTTGTTCATCATTTCTTATTTATGTAATAAAAAAATGTTACAACTAATTAATGAATCTTAGTGATTTTGACTTATTTATCTTTAGAGGTTGAATTCAACCAAAAAAAACAAACGAACTTTAATATTTACTCACCATCTTTTGTCTTCTAGTATCCATTATCCACATCAATTATTTTCATGTATCGGTTTTCAAAGTCGTCAAATGCCACCAGTTTTTTTATATCAGTATTATATATTGGTACCAGTCTTGAACACGTACCAGGCTTGAACACATACAAATTGATAATCGATTTTGAATAAGCAAAAGTTTCAATAGCTTCGATAATTTTAATGTTAAAAGATATTATTTGAATTAAATAAAATAGAGAGTTGTGATACCGGTTTGTGAATGTTATTCAAGAATAAAGACTTGGTCTCTTACAAAATTTGGAAAAAGTTAACTGCCCGCTTTAATCGTGAAACCATATAACCGCCAAATAAATGCATTTGAATTACATGATTTTAAATTAAATTAACCAAATTAGAAATGACTAATATACCCTTTGACCTCTAATTTAAATGATTAGCTAGAAACCCTTCTCCCTCTTCTCCACAAAATATTTCTTCTTTTTAGATCCTCCAACTATATATATATATATATATATATATATATATAGGTTATGGTTATCGTAGAAAGGAGTTTAAGATAAAAATGGTAGGAAGAAATATGAACAATTGGATTAGATAGATTTCAAATTATTTATAATTATGTTTTGAGTAATTTAATTCAAAATAAATATAAATCAAAGGGCATGATAGTCTTTTACACATATGTATTCAAATTAAATCAGTTTTAACTCTCAAAAGCATTGATTTTACAATCTGCCTAAATTAATAAACTATTCAAATAGATGGTCCATGTCCATCATCACAAAAATGAAAAAGCGTATATTAAACTGATACATATACATCACAAAAATGATTCACTGTCTTTTATAAAAATGATGCACATCAAAATAATCGATGTATACATGATGATGCACAACGAAATTGATACATACACAGTAGTAATTTGATACATTGAGCATATTCACGTACTCTTTTCTTTTCTGTAGATAGAACGTAAATAAACTACATGTAAAATTCCTTAAAAATTCGATCCACTAACTCATATATATTTAATGCACATTATTGGTACATCACCTTTCGACATCCTCTGTGTTCATTGATAATAATGAATTTAAATGCAAGATAAATTATTTTATTAAAACTTTAATACGATCCATGCACTAAAATGTAGAAGAAAAACTACCAACCCTGTTATTCAGGAGGACGCTAAAAACAACCCACGACTTGAATTGATAACCGGTAATTTTGATTGTACGAAAGACTAATATGACTGAAATGCCCTTTTTATTTGTAAATTACTTTGTTTGTTTGGAAGGGACACGTGTCACTCTAATATGGCTTCTTACCCTTTTTATTTTAGTGATCTTTTTAGTTGAACCAAAACCTATATATATATATATATATATATATATATATATATATATATATATATATACACACATAGGATGGGGATCTAGGGAGAAAGGTTTTTTAGTGGAGAAATGGGAGAAGGAATCCTGACCATCAGATCTGTGATTCAATGGTTTGGATTGGTCAAAGTGAAAAATTGAAATTTTGGGCGGATGTTGTGTTGGGAGAGGGGTATTTCTGTCCATTTGGTGTACCTTAGAAAAAGGAAACAATTATCAATTTAATAATTAATTCAAAATTGATCGGTTTTTTCATGAAAAAAAAGGGACGGTTAGAATTCCCTGGGGTTTTCTTCATCCACGAGCCAAAAATAACAAAACCCTAACTGAAAATCTGAATCATTTTCTACATCAATCGTGATTATCAGTCGTGATTTTCACTTATTAGCACTAATTTCTCGCTTGCGGCGACTGAATCACGGGATTTCAACTCCGCAAAGGCCTTTTTTGCGGTTGGGTTATGTAAAGGAAAATGGTACGATCACGAAGTCTGAATCAATCACCATCGAAAGGTAATCCCTTGTATTTTATTCATGATTTGTGACTGTTTTATGTCGTGTAACCGAATGGTTGAGTATAATTAGCCCTTAGGAATGTTGTTGTGTATAGCCTAAAAGGAATAGTGTTATTTGGTTCAATGTGTTGCCGAATCATGAAAAGAAATAGTTGTAGTTATGTGTATGATTATGAATTTGAATTTTCGAATGGTTGTGGAATTGATTTTTTTTCTGAACCACTGTCGAATCTTTACGTTATGTTGCTGAATCATATTTATATCGAGTTGTAATTTGAGTACCCAATGTTTGTGTGATTTAGTAAATGTAATTGGAAGAGCGAATTATTGAAAAGATAGGATGTAAGAACACAAAGAATGGTCCTGTCAATTATTTGAAGTTGATTTCCATCATCTATTTACTTGTTTTATAGATCGTTGTCACAATAGAAGCATTCAGTTTTGATGTTTTGTGCAGTGAAGTCGACAATGTTTACCGCTGAATCAATTTGTGTAGTTATAGCATCAGTATGGCACAAACTAGCTTATGAAACATAGTTCCTTATAGAATTCAATTTAGGATTTTTGGTATATACTAATGTCGTTGCAGTAGCGCTAAAAATGGGAAATAGTTTTGTTGGAGTACATCAGATACATGGTTATATGACGTAGTTGGATTTACAATCAAACTAAACTTGAAATATGGTTCAAACGTGTAGTGATGAATCAAAGGTTTTAGTTATAACCTCATTATGTGGTTACTAGTAGGGTGTTAAACATAGTTGCGTATAAACGGCATGTTATAAGTGTTGGATTGTTTTCATTTGTTTGGACTGATTAATAAGGAAAAATTATGAAGCTGAATCAAAGGTTTAATATGTTGAATCAGTATGGAAGAATTTGCATTTGACAAATCGGATTGCTTACAAGTGGCCTCTTTCGATTAATGGTTTAATGTATTTGTGTGAATGCTTCTTATGCTTGGTGTATTGTTTAAATGTTTCAGGCAAAACACAAATGAATGTTGGTGCTTCAGATGAAGCAACGACAAGCATAATCAAAATGGTAAAACCATTAATGTTATGGTGGACAACAAAAGCAACGACAAGAATAGGAGGATGAGAAGAAAGGTTTTGGCCAGGCTAAAATTGTGGATGGAATGAAGTATGTAATTGAAGATTAAGATGAATCACTAAGGTTGAAGGTCGAAAAGATTCTAAAAAAGAAAGCAACAAAGTCAAAGGAAAGGTTTAAAAAAAACTCAACCAACCGTAGTAGAAGGTTAGTTTGTAGTATTTCTTTTTTTTTATCAGGATAAACTAAGTAAAGTGCATAGTAATAGAATGGCAATAATGAAGGCAGTTTATGTGAATTGTAGTATAATTGACTACTGAATCATAGTATAATATACGCTGAATCATAGTAATATTTATACAGAATCTTAGTGTAGTAAAAAGTGAATCATAGGGAATTTTTGGTGTCTTGTCTTCTACCTCGAGACCGGTTATATTTTTGTGCTTGACAATTTGGCGAATGGTGACGCGGCTACGTATTATTATGAAAAAATACATGAAAACTTGGTAAGAATTATTAAACTCGTAGATGTTATTATAATGTGTACAATCAGTTGAAATTTGTTATGCCAATGGATGTGCCTCAGTGTAGTTTGGTATGTAGTTGACTGCTGAATCATATTATGATAAATGTTGAATCAGAGTATAAATTATACAGAATCATAGTGTATTTATTGCGGAATCATAGTGTATGTAATGATTACTCATATAAATTGAATCAATATATGCAGCAGCAGCTGAATCATAGTTAGCAAACATAGGAAATTTGGTGTTTTACCTCACTAAAGGTTTTTTTTTTCAATTGCAGCGGGATCGGTTTTGTGAATACTTAGCAACCAAACGTCACCCTATGATGAAAACTATTAGAAGAGATGTCCCATGTAGATAGATTATGGCGTGCCAAACAAGTTTGAATGGGGTAGACTGTGAGGTATTTTTAATGCGCCACATGGAGATGTTCAAGGGACCAAGAAACTTTGATGCGGGGCTTAGACCGGAGAATAACAGGCAGCAGGTGCATATAGATGATCTACGTAGGAAATACGCATCAAAGATATTGTTACCTAGGCTGAACACTGGCTTTCAAAATCGAGGAAGAATCAAAGAATCATGATAAGCTTCCCTTTGACTTTAAGATATTGGTAGACCAAAGGACAAAAAACATAAGAGAAGAATGGCTGGTGGCGTTTGAAAAATGAAGACAACATGGACAACGTAATTTTGTAGTTAAACCTTTGATTTACTTTTGGTGTTTTTTCTCTTTTTAAGAATGATTGATGCATTATTACTACTATTTGATGAAATTCTGAATCATTGGTAGATATTTTAAAAAGTTTGTTTTAAGCATAAGATTGTTATCGTTTACTTATAACAATTGAATCGAAACGTTGATAAATGATTGGTTACACCATATAGCTAGAATTCACACAGTATTAAGATTTGATGCACGAATGATGAATTAGTGAGTTTTTTTAACTGAATCAATGTGGAAAACTTAATGCCACGTTAGTGGTATAACTTTGCAACAAAGAACGTGATGATAAATAGAAGAAAAGATTAACAATGAAGATATAACTTTAATTTCTATTTTGCTGATCAAACTAGACTACTATGGTGTTAATTCAATGAAGAATCAATGTGGAATTCATTTGAATCATATCCCGGTATTTTCGAATTATAGTTTATTTAATGTTGAATCATAGTGTAGTTACTGCTGAATAATAATACATGCATAAAATTATATGAATAAAAAAAAGCTATGAAATAGTAAGGATAAGCAATATGACCCAAAAAAAGTTAACTTACATAAAGTGTATCATGAACAACCAACAGTTTATAAAGTAGATACCACAAGGAATATAGGAGATTTGAATCGTGAATCATGATCGTTTTTATACTGCTCGTTTTGTTGACATTGCATTGCTATATCGAAGTGTTGGAGTAACTCAATAAGATGCAAATCATCGTTTGTTAATTGGCCAAAAAAATGGTTTGCACCCTCGCATCGGGAAGTTGTTTGCCAAAAAAAGTCGTTTGTTAATTGGCCAAAACAAGCTGGTATCCATTGGTGTCGAATGCCATATATTTCTGATAAACATTTGTGTTGTTGCAGATTGTAATCATCCATAATAGGGGGCCATCGTTCGTCGAATTGTTCAGGCGAGTTGGTCTTGCTCCATATAATATCGTTCAACTCTGCGAGCAATCCGCTCTTGCACATTTGTGATCCTAACTGAAATGTTTTAAAAACGTTAAAAATTAAACTCATTAGCCGACCAATTAAATATTCCAACGGATGGGCAACTTTTTATACCATAACTCAACTAAATTTATATTATTACATACGGAAACATTGGTAACATTTACGTGAAACAAATGTGTATTTTGATGAATCGATATTGGCACATGCGTGAATTACATGTATGTTATTTGTAACTACTAACGATGGGCACCTAAACAAAAATATGAAGATCGATAACAAAATAATTGAAACAAGTGCTCCTATTATCAAATATCATCATTACCCGCAATCACAAAATCAACAATAACAAAGCGTAACCGATAGTACGCAAAATTTAAACCTCATTGGGAATAACTTACTCGCTTCAAAGGTACTACCAAAATCACCGGATTCCTCTGTTGAATAGGTATCTACAAATTCCATCTCATGTTCATCATTCGCCATAGGCCGGATTCCAATTTTCCTTACGAACTGATTTGCGAAATTGGACACAAAATGAAGTCGCAGATGGGGTAGACTGTGGCGTTAAATGCAATGCATTTAACATTCATTAGATCCAATATAAAAAACAAGCAAAACAAATATGATTTGTGAATATCCCGAATAAAAAAAAATCACTCGGCAAATAATAAAGTGATATGAAAAATCGAAATATTGAATATCCTTTGTAAAGATTTCAGTTTACACTTTCCTATAATTTTGGTAGTCAATAACCGCTCATAAATATCAATTTAAATTACATGTTATTTAATTTATTAACTAAATAAGAAAAGACAATCATACCCTTTGACCAAAGATTAAAATGATTGGCCAGGATTGTTTCTCCCTCTTCTCCCTAAAATTTTTTATCTTTTTAGATCCCCTTACTATATATATATATATATATATATGTATATATGTATATATGTACTGTAATTGGCTAGCTAGTAATGATATACTAATATTGTAACGATGTGTTTACACTTTACATAACCTGTAAGCTTGGTTGAACATTTGAATTGAACTATATTAGTTTGTTGTGATGTCTTAAAAATTACGTAGTATTACTCATTCCGTTCCAGTTTTATAGTTTATGTTCTCTTTTGAATGTCTGAACTTTATCATCCACTTTGAGAAATAGTTGGAAGTAACTAACTAAACTGATGTATATACATGTACAACCTAATAAGTGAGCTAAGATAATCGAGGATAAATTTGTCTATAATTGTTCTCTTAAACTGTACGTGCTCGTATTTTTTTTCTATTGACAATGAGTAAATGAGTTGAGTCTAAAACATAATTTAGCGACCTGTTAAGTTCAACTTGTAACACTAATCATCGTATAGAAGATCGAAAAAGGAGAGATAATCGAATCATATATAAGTAAAGCAATATATACTATTGATTCATATATGAGAGAAGGAGGTCATCTCATATTTTACATACCCAACTGCATTCCTTCTTAAGAATACATGGCATACAACTTATTTCACACACACGAAAACATTAAAAGTACATAATACATAGTTTCATATTGAACCAAGCATGCATCTCTTTAAGTGACTAACTTAAAAAGATATTATGATGGTTCAGCCACAATGCATCCATGCCTTGATTAGTTTCCAGTTTCAAAGGCAACAGCCTCAGCTTGTACGTCAGCTTTATTGTCTCCAACACTACGTCCATCAACTTTATTGTGTCCACCGTACTTGACATTTTCGACTTCACCTGCATCATTAATATCATCTTAATTAGTGTTTTCAGCTACATGCAATGAACAATTCATATATCGTAAACTAATCGATCAGTAACATAAACTTATAAATTCACTCACGGTTATGATTTGGGTTCACGGGAAAACCGGCAGATACTTCAGAGGTAACAAGGAGAACAACAGCAAAAGCTAATGCAAGAAGAAGGAACGATTTTGAAGCCATATTAATATTAATTATATTGATTTGACAGAGAATTAAGAAATATGTTGAAGAAGGATGGAGAATGTTGCATGTTAAGTGTCTCTATTTATAGAAGAAAAATGGAGAGTTGGAGAAAGTTTAGTGATGGTGTGGGGTCAATATTCCATCGATCTCAATTGACAATAATCTATATTATTACTTAAAAGAAAAACCATAAATTAGAAATCACCATTAGATTAAATAGCAACTTGATTGATCTCACCATTAATTCTCTTAATGACATCATATATCTATAACCTTCTTAATGGAAAGTTTAATCTACCATTAATGAAATGTTTTTACATGTCCTTTATGATTCCTAATTTTATACAATTAACCCCCTGTATTTATATATAGCTACAACCATTTCCTAAACTTCTTGAGTCATTCAATATTTCTATCACAAAAACCTTTAATATTAATTAAACACCACACCAACATTTTCTTCTTATTATTATTTAAGCTATACTTTTGTGTTTATAATTTTAGTCATTAATAATTCACACATACAAATTTATAATATATATATATATATATATATATATATATATATATATATATATATATATATATATATATATATATATATATATTATATATATAGTAACACGGTATATATAGTATAACTAGGCTTTGAGCTCGTGAGATGCACGTTTTTTAGAAATACAATAATATATATCTTGTAAGTTTCAAATGAAATGAATTTTTCCAAAGATCCAATTACTATTGACGATAAATAAAATTACTCCATCCGTCATAATACATATGTCTCACATTACTATTTTTAATTCTCCTAAATAAATATCCATTATCATGTTACAACGAATCAAAAGAGAATTTAGTGGGTTGATATGTTATTAAATTTGATAAAAAAGTAGTTGGTTAAGAATTTTAAATTTATGTGCATAGTTAAAGCTCACATTCTAGATGAGACATATGGAGTAATTGTTACTAACAAAGTGTATTGGAAACAGCATATTTCATAGTATTACACAAACTAATGATAAAACCACGTAGCGATGAGTGATAATTCAAACAGTTAGTTATTTTTAGATGAAGCGTGGCTATTTTTAAAAATCAATTATAAAGTGTATTATTAATTTGTGTCTATCAAGGAATTGATATGAAACAAAACCACAATAAAATGGAAGGCATTCTACTTTTACTTGGATATATAGTGGGCTATCTTATGAAATTTTGTGCAATAATTTATTTATATCTTTTATTACTTGAATTGTATGCTCTTAACCTGTTTGCACTCCTTTGTGCGATCTGAATAGTGATAGAGACGATTGGGTGATATGTGTTAAAGTGTATCACATTTATAATCATATGTACAAGAATAGTTCAACCGAAGTATCTAACATGTAAATGATCTTTGCTTGACTATCAGGTATACATCGAAACCACTAAATGAAATTTTTCATCATGTATTACTTTATGTGCATATATACACTCATAAGAATACACAATCAAATTCAAATTATTCTAAAAAGCATCTATATAATGACTTATATAAATATCTATTATCTCACCTTTTAAGTACAAGCATGAAACGTGAATATAATGTAACACATAATTTTCTCCGATTGTTGAAACTTGCATTTTACTATTGTCCAATATGGATACATAACTACTTCTCTCGACTAAGTGCTCTTAGCACACTCTCGGTTACTCGCCACTATAATTAGTTCTTTCAGATGTTGGATTGCTACTCTAAATAATATATTTTATAGTACCTATTAAACTCTGAAAATACTTTTCCAAGTCCAGACATATATTTTTGTAGTACTCATTCATCAAATTTTTTATATTCTATCCATGTTAACTTAAAATGCAATTAAAATAAAATTTTATTGTTAAAATCCGCGAATTTCGCGGGTCTTAATCTAGTTATCATTATAAAACACAAATTAAATACACAATCTTGTCGCATACTCCGTTGATGCTTATCGGATGTAGAAAGTTATTAAGGTTAATGAGCGCACTTTTTAATTAATTA
Organism: Helichrysum umbraculigerum; assembly: GCA_949592205.1. Classification (NCBI taxonomy): domain Eukaryota; kingdom Viridiplantae; phylum Streptophyta; class Magnoliopsida; order Asterales; family Asteraceae; genus Helichrysum; species Helichrysum umbraculigerum. The sequence goes on from CATIUR010000001.1 coordinate 389,276,697, forward strand.
ATCCATAGACAAACGTTACTAGACGAAAACTTAACGTTACTCCCTCTATCCGAAAAAGAATATTTTATATTATTATTTCAAAATCTGGTTAAAAACATCCCGAGTTTAGGTAAGTATCACATATACGTGCAAGAAATTTTAAGTCTCTTGGAGGCTAGGGGTTGTAAATCTATTCATGAGTTCGCGCGCGTATATATAAATATTTATGGGGTTCCGGCCAATCGAGTAGTATATTATGTCCAAGTTATATATTAGGGTTGTTTTATCAATTTAAAAAGACAGTTTTCAAAAATAAATATAAATGTGCACTCTCTTTTTAAGAATTTTTTTTTGTGATGGAACCTTTATAAGTTTTGGCATGATGGTTGGATTGAAAATACCCTTGTAAAAGGAGTATTAAAGACTTTACTCTTTAAAACCAATGCTAATCACTACTAGAAAAAAGCCATTTAGCGACATATTTAGCGACAAGTCTAGCGACGTTTTTAAGGCTAGCGACCTGCTCAGAGACATCTAGCCAAATGTCGGTATAAAAAAGTCGCAGATTTAACAGCATCTAAGATGACGTTGGTAAAAGTAGCGACTGCAGTAGCGATGTTTCGTTATACGTCGCCAATTTTGTAGCGACTTGTTTATTGATGTAGTTACTCACGTCGCTAATCCTTAAAACATCGTTATGGAAGTCGCTATTTACGACGCTATTATTTAACGACAACATTTTTAAGACGCTGTATCTGTCATTAATTTGTTTAGTGTCGCCTTTTGGGTCGCTACTCATGTCGCTAGACTTAACGTCCAGCTTATAGCTCGCTCCATGCATGTACGTGATATCTTTTACTTAGATCCATTTCTTTTCTGAGAAACAACTTATCATTTATTAAAATGCTAAACGGGTCAAGCTATTATACAATAAACTTGACCAACCACAAGTTATTTTCAATGTACAAACCTTCAACTAATATCAAAAGTTTTACAATTGCAAACCAAACCTCATATAAAGCTAAACCAACTATCATTGTCTACAATTTTTAACACAGCAGCAGACTTTTACATTTTAAGTGCAATTGCCTTCTCCACTTCTTGCAACCTTGAATTCATTACTCTTTCACAACTTGCACCCACAAGTAAGATTAGTCGACCACCCTTATTTAGTCAAGCCAAGAATAATTTACCTCGCGTCTAAGGTTATCAAATACAACATTCAACGTAGAAGCTAATAACCTGCATGCATAACAAATTTAATAAAAATATATCACATAAAAATATATGTATATACCTGAAATAGGTGTGGACTATATAGGCTGTTAGCAGGTTAGCACAATAAGCATTTTACAACAAGTTACACAAATGAGCATCTTACTTTTGAGTAGGTATCACTTAAAGTAAGTAATATTGCTAAAATTCTAAATCAAACAAGTAAAAATCACTTAAAATACTATAGAATAATATCACATCAAATATGCATTAAAATTAATATGAGCATATTGAGTCCATAGCATATGAAATAGTACTTACTTTATCATAGTGAGCAACTAAATGATAGGTGCCAATACATCATGCATGCTCCCCTCTGAATGTTATCATCCTTTCCTCCAGCAATGTATAAATACAGAATTTGGACGGTTAATTGTATAATGCATTCATAGAGGAACATATACTTACAGATAGTTTACATATGCGAGCCAAGAGTATAGATATAAATGAGCCTTACTGAATGGGCACCTATTACCAAGGTATAAGTTCCTTACGCTTTTGAGCCAAAGCCTTCCCATTGAATATGCCTATAAAGAGACATAAGTTCATGTCATTATAACCTATCAACAAACAAGAGAAAATAGAACGAGAATGTCAAGTAGCAGATTCATATACATTTATCACCAGTTAGAACATACTAATGAGATAATAACTTTCTAAAGGCCTACTAGGTGGTGTAAATACTCTTGAAAGCCAGAAATTCTACATCCTCATACTATTATTATTTGAAGGATTTTCAAGAATCTAATGACTTAAATTGCAATCAACAAAAGGAATGTTAGTGCAAATGCAACTTGTAACATATTAACCGCAGCCTTTAGAATTAGCTTCTTTATCTATATATACATAACATTAGCATCAATGAGATCTGATAGGTTTTAGGACCCAACAAGAACACGTATAACCCTAGTTATACCCCACAACAATATACGGATCAAGCAAAGCAATTAAGATAGTGCGAGAATAGTAAATGAATACGAGAATATAACGTGGTTATATCCAATCTATTCGATTGGTTTAATCCACGGCCAAACTAGAAAGAGATCTTATTATTTTTCAGGAGGTGTTAGGGTTACAAATACAAAGGTTACAATATATATAGGAAATATAATACTTCGTAAAAAATAAGTCGCAACCGACTTTAATTCTTTTGTGCCGACTTCAAAACTTTCGGTGCAAGAAAACCAACCCATTCATGCACGTAACTTATTTCCATATATTCACAAATCTATTTAATTAGCACTTTTTTAATCTTCAAATATTTCCTAACAATCTCCCACTTGAAGATTAAATTAACCCAACTCCAGTAACCCATAACCAAACGTCACTTTAATAGAACCCGTTCAAACCAATACCGCCAAAACCATTGGGATACGCCGCACGACCACACCTAGTCGGAAGACTTTCGACACCAGTTACCAGAACTCCACTATTAAACTGTGACTAAGAAATCTCTCAAGTTTTTCACCCTCTCATTAGTTCATGAGAAGATCGGTTGAAGCCCGGCATGACTCCAACACTCTCGTTACACTAGCAACCCATCCATACAGCCTTTCGTCTACTCGATCTACCTTTCCAACAAAGATGAGACCACACAGTAGAACCACCACGTGAATATAACCATCAAGGCAACCGTGTGAAAATACCATTACACCCTTGATCATCCACTCTATCACTCTTGCTTTATCCGTTGGATCACCGACCACAAACATGCGCATGATTTGGACAAACACAACTTCTCCCATCGAATCAACTCCCACTGTACGGATGTATAATCAAACATGACTCTCGGAAAAGTATCTTGTTCACCCCTCTTGGTCAGTCGCAACCTAGTTGCCATTGGAGATGATCTACCCGAAGACTCGAAAACTCTAGTAGTACTGAGATGACAAACCGAATCCATGGAAACCCCAAAGCTCCCACTCAACGCCAAATTCCCACTAGTTTCAATTCTTCTCGAACTCCCACTCGTTCCAGACCTCTCAACAATCTCGTGAAGCTCAAGCCGACTAGGATTTCCAACACCTACCTCACCACCTAGCCATTTCTCACTCGGAATTTTGACCATATATAAGGTCCCCCGTTTATAACCGCGAGCAATCACCAAACTTCCCTTGATAACCTTCCATTGTTGGTCGCCAAACCTAATATGGTACCCCTCATTATCCAACTGCCCAGTCGAAATCAACCGCTTCTTGAGCTTGGGAATGAACCTCACATTATTGAGGACCCAATCCTTACCAAGGTGAGTTTTGAGGACAACATCCCCAATACCCGCAACTTTAAGCTTTCTTCCGTTCGCAAGACGGACCTTACCGAAATAAGACCTAAAATTCGTCATCTCTTCCATGCACGGGATAGCATGAAAAGATGAACCCGAATCCAAAACCCAGGATTCCACAAGATTCTCCTCACAACACAACAACGCATCTTCAGTCGTATCAACCGCCGCATTCACACCCGGTTTACCATTCAGACATTGATACCTAAAGTGCCCCAGTTGCTTACAGTTCCAACACGTGACGTTCCTATTCTCCGATGGCTCTCTCCGCGATCTAGATCTACTCTTACTACGCCCCCTGCTAGTCACACTCAAAGCTGACGAACCCGAATACTCATCGGAATCTTTTCTTCTAATTCCCTCACCGAGTATCAAATCACGGATCCCCTCAAAAGTCAACTTAGTAGTTCCGGATGAACCACTAACAGCTGTAACCATACCGGACCAGCTATCGGGCAACGAAGATAATAAGAAAAGTGCCTCCAACTCATCTTCAAACGTAACCCCTACAGATTTTAACCTAGTCAAAATCGAGTTAAACTCGTTCACATGATCCGCTGGCGATGCACCTTCACCCATCTTCGCGTTCACCAACTGCCGAATCAAGAAAACCTTATTGAGAGCCGAGGGTTTCTCGTACATGTTAAACAACGTCGTTAACAAACCCGCAGTCGTGGTTTCCCCTGCAATATTGTAGGCGACATTCTTGGCCAGAGAAAGTCGTACTACTTCAAGTGCTTGACGATCTAACAACGTCCAGTCGGCATCACTCATAGCTTCAGGTTTAGTACCCGACAACGGCTGGTGTAGCTTTTTCTCGTACAAAACGTCTTCGATTTGCATCTTCCAAAATCACTGCCATCAAACTTACTAATCCTAATCTCGCTTTTATCCGCCATTGTTCCCAAAACACGAAAACCACGTGCTCTGATACCACTTGTTAGGACCGATACTTTAGCCCAACAACATGTCCAACATATAAGCCCACTGAGGTTCCACTCTAAAACCAATTGGTGATAGAGGGAGTAGCCCATGAACTTATATGCAGACATTACTTTCTTATATTTTCCGATGTGGGATTGGGTTTGCACCTAACAAGATCCTCTATTAGATTACCTAAATAAAAGATCAAACAAGAGCAGACATGTTATCGATGTTAGAATCTTACATGGTACTGAAAGATTGGAACTTGATAATCCGCAAACTACAAATGAAATAAATGTGGCTGGAACAATTAGTCAACTCGGTCTGAAAATAGGAACCATAGTTTCAGAGAGTATCTACATATCATCAAACAAATCCATGTTATCTTAAATATTAGAAACTAGAGGTGGTAATTTCAGACCAAGGGAACTAGTAACCTACCTTTTTAGAACAGGTTATGCTAAAGCATGTCGATAGGTAGGGACTGTATTAGCTATTGCCTCCTCTAACACGGTTGCTGATACAAGCGTTATAGTCCCCAAACCTGGTGACAACAGACTAACATTTGGATATAATAAAGGCAAGCAAGTCTTTGGGCTGCCAGAGTCAAATAAACATGCTTTTTAACAATTATACAATTTACAGATATAAAAAAAACCAGTTAGCTACTTATACATCAGGAGCGTAGCACTGTCCTTACCGATCACTATCCTTACCGCCCCTTGTCCATATCACATTCTGTCCAAAATATGATCTACCAAATATTGGTACCTTGTAGCATTAATTCGACGAAATGGATGACAGCTTACTCTCTGAACTGCAGCCACGGTTACTGAGTTCAGGAAAACTTCTAGTACCCGTAAACATTTATCAGAATAAAACTGTCGTTACTCTTCTAACAAAATATTTAGAAGAGAGCAATAATAAACAAAGTTTTCCAGCGCACATCAAGTAATCTACAAATACACAAACAGAGAAATGTGTTAGGGTTATAATCTCTTAACGAGCTTCCAAAACTATTTTAAGTATCTAAACCACCTGCTTCCTTCTGTGATAGGATTTCATACATATCCAGCCACATCATACTTCAAATAATTTATGATACCTGTATTAAATAAAGTTCTAACTACATTATTGTAATCATAAATTTTTACAAGTCTGCATAATATGAATAAAAGTGATTCAACATTTGGATTTGCCATTAAAATCAGAAATAAATCATATCATATAAAATTAGAAGTATAAAGATGAAGTTACAAACCTTATTGCTAGAAATCAACAGCTAAGTAGCATAACCTTGGATGATATAAAATCTAAGAGACATGACATGAGTTAGCAGCTAACAAGCACATTTCAACAAGTAAATATATGCAATTAGAATTAAGTTAAAAACAGATTGCACTATCATATATAATAAAGGAAATCATACACATTGTATAAAAAGATGATAGTGAAAAAAAACCTAGGGTTTCAGAAAATCGACTTCGGAAGTACGGCAACAGTGAGGTTACGATACATATATCATCGGTGAATAATGACGTTAATCTCCAGCAGGAACGACGGTGAAAGCTTGGCAAAATCTCCGGCAATAACAGAGAAATCTCCGACGAATAACGACCATGAAATATGGGAAAATCACTAATTTGATCCTTTGACCAATTAAATTTAACAAAATAATCCTTTGACCAAACATTTTAACAAACTAATCCACACTTTCACGCCATACCTGGAGATCACGGCGCGCCACGAATAAGACAAAGTAATTAAACGAATTAAATAAGCCATAAAGCATTTTTGTGTGTCAGGATAGAAAGGATGGCGCGACATTGAACAAAAAAAGAAAAAAAACGGCGCTCAATGGCGCTCAAGGAGAGAGAAAGAGTTTTTTGTTTTATTAATATTATATTTTTCATATTTAATTAACGTAATATTTTGTTTTTCTTTGATAACTTTTTATATACAATGTATAAAATAATTCCGAATACATAATCATGATCAGTGTAATTTTATCTACATTTCCACTAAAATTTTATGTTCAGTGGAAATTTTGACTAAAAAATGGTTACGTTAAATACATAACATATGACGATAAAATTTTAGTGAAAATGTAGATAAAATTACACTGATCATGAATATGTATTCGGAATTATTTTATACATTGTATATAAAAAGTTATCAAAGAAAAACGAAATATTACGTTAATTAAATATGAAAAATATAATATTAATAAAACAAAAAACTCTTTCTCTCTCCTTGAGCGCCATTGAGCCCCGTTTTTTCTTTTTTTGTTCAATGTCGCGCCATCCTGACACACAAAAATGCTTTATGGCTTATTTAATTCGTTTAATTACTTTGTCTTATTCGTGGCGCGCCGTGATCTCCAGGTATGGCGCGAAAGTGTGGATTAGTTTGTTAAAATACTTGATTAAAAGATTATTTTATTAAATTTGATTGGTCAAAGGATCAAATTAGTGATTTTCCCGGCAAATAAAGTGCTCCAGTCAACGATTAAACAAAGAGATGAATTTATGTATAGATCAACAGATGTCGTCGAAGAATTTGAGGAAGAACTGAAGTATTTGGGGGTAAAGAGGAGGCGTGGTAAATATAGACTGATTTGTTGTTTAAGTTAAAATTGTATGAGTATCTAATTATATAAATCAAGATTATTATAATTATATCTAACTATCTATCTATCTATCTATTCTATCTATGTATCTATATCTACTAGTTGGTTTTTAAGGCTGTGCACACGGCCCACGAATATTTAAGTCCGTTCTTTAAATGACACATATACATCTTATTGGAGTGCTATGTTTATATATAAATTTGTTAACTCCCAAATTCTACGTAGGGAAACAATTTGCACAGTTTGAAAACTGATAAATTAATTTAACCTTGTAGTTAACACAACGTGTAAATGGATGATGTTATTTTTGTTCAGGTTACTTGGAAGGACGAACAATTTTACTCATATGTACACTGCTCAACCGGGTATTCCCGTTTTATCTACCCTTTCCCTAGCTACCCAAAGTGTGCAGGTAGTGAGATTTAAACATAAGATATCTTATGAGAATATTAAGACGTACATCTTAAGACGTACCCCCTTGCTGATGGTTAACATTAATCTAAAGTGAAACTCTTAATGTATATCAAGTCTCAATTCACAAATGACGAACTATATCAACTTTATAGATGCATTAATGCAAGACCTATGGACTTTCAAAACTTATAGGCCAAAGTATAATTTAGTACCCTCAATTTGGTCAACCGGGTTTATTACTACCCTGAACTAAAAAGGGTGCAAATTAGTTCCCTGAACTCGGTAACTCGGTTCATTTAATACCCTCACTCGGTCACATGATAAACATGTGACTTATTCCCGTTTGTTTTAACAGAGCCAGTTAGGGCACCATATCAACAGACATTAGTTGCCTTCTGAATAAACAAATTGTGAAATTGGCATTACTATCGCATTAGTATCGCTGGTCACTCGCAGACAAAGGTTAGCTCGATTCTACCAAATTCAACCTTTTTCTATGATTATTAATTGAAGTTTATTCTTTGGCTCCATTCAGTGATAAATTTTTATATGTTTGACTACCATTTTTTATTTTGATTCCATTATGCTTTTGGTTGACTTGCGATTATGATTTATGTTTCTGAATCATCTGTTAATCTGTTATGTTATTTTTATTTTGTATGCTTGAAAACTACTATTTATTGGTTTTATTGTTTGTGATTTTGTATGCTTGAAATTTATTATTTATGAGTTTTATTGCTTATAATTTTGTAGAATGAATGATAAGACTGTCACGTTTCGATTACACTATGGTGGTGTGCTTGTGAGGGGAGTTGTGTCTGAATACAGAAACTATGATTATGTTGAAACGAAAAGAGAGCAAAATCGAGTATGTATGTGGTCCTTCACAACCGAGTTGAGGAGTTTGGGGTTTCAAGATTGTGATGTGAATGGTGTTTACTACAAATAACCACTAATGACACTTACTGATGGTTTACGACTTATCCATGATGAAGCTAGTTTATATGAAATGCTCTCTTGTGCAAGTGGGACTGGTCTGATTGACTTATATGTGGAGCACAGTGATGAATGGTTAAGGACCAACAACAAGTTGGTTGATAATGATGCAAGTTATCAACGCCAAAACGACAAAAGTTTGGGGCTGAGATGTAATGATGGACAGAAAGGACATGAGACAGATGGGACGAGTTCAGAGGAAGATGATGATCTAGAGGAAGATAGTGAAGCTCAACTTGAGACCATAATTGAGACGCTTGACCCGAATCAAGACACTGAGTTAACTGCGGGTATAGATGCCCTAAGAGAACATTATAAAATGTTGAACCCAAAAATATTACCTAGTGCTAACAATCCAGCAAAAGAATCACATCACATTCATGAAGAGGAAGACAATTCTCAAGAATATATAGAGAATTATCTGGACAATTCTGATGTTGAGAGTTTACATGAAGAGACGTTGGAAGATGGGACAACTGAATTGAGAAGAAGGCCCGTAAGATTTCCTAGGTACAACAAAAATTGTCGCATTGTAAATTTTTCTATTGGTCAGTCATTCAATGATCATAAACAGTTTAAAAGGGCTTTGTTGAAATATGTCGTGCAAGAAAAAAGAGACTATGAATTTGTGAAAAATGCTAGCCACCGTGTTAGAGTAAAATGCAAAGATTACGTGCACGTCACATATATGCAAACTGGTATTCAGATTTTCGAGGCGAACATCTCAAAGTGGCGTTTTATGCTGTTGCCAAGTGCGCAAATGAGGTACAATTGCAGAAAAGGTTGGATGAGATTGACAATATTCAAGATGGTGCACGACAATCCCTAGAGAATAAAGACATTAATCAATGGTGTAGGGCTTATTTCAAGTCTTCTACAAAATGTGACTCGGTGGACAATAATAGTACCGAAGCTTGGAATTTTGTGCTTATACGTTCAAGAAGTAAGCCAATAATTTCTATGAATGAGGATCTTAGAGAGTATGTTATGGAAAGAAGGATTCAAAGACTCAATTTTGTGCGGAAATGGAGGCTTAACTGTGGACCAAACATTAGGGATATAATCAATGAAAATTGTGCAGCTGGTTGTAAATGGAAGATCAAATGGAATGGTGAGGATGGGTTTCAAGTTTATTTTGGAACAACACAACATTGTGTCCATCTTGGTGATAGAAAGTGCACTTGTGGGGGATGGGAGCTCTCTGGTATCCCATGCTCTCATGCAACTGCAGCCATCAGAAGTAGAGGAAAAGATCCATTTGATTACTTAGACGAATGTTATTCAAAGGATAAGTTTATTGCAGCCTATACTAACCCAATTGAAGTTGTAGGAAGTGAAAAGTTTTGGCCAATCAGTGGTCGTGGGGAATTATTGTCGCCTCTCCCAAAAGCAATGCCTGGTAGACCAAGAAAAGCAAGAAAGAGGAGGAAGCATGAGCCAAAGAAGTTCAAGAATAAGCTGTCTCGTCATGGGAGAGATATGCATTGTGGAATTTGCAACTCTACTGATCATAATGTAAAGACATGTTCACTCAATGATGGACAGGTGCAGACCCGCAAGCGTAAGAAATCAGCCAAGAAGTCTGCTTCTATCGACCAAGAAGCGTAAGCAAGCAACCATCAATTCTGATTATGTCGTTTAGTGAAGTGAACATTATGTTTTGGTGTTGCAATTTGGAATCTGTGTCAAACGTTGAACACTTCCAATATGAGTTTTTGAAGCTGTGATGCAGCTATTAGTAGTTTATTTTGTTACAGAATTGTCTTTTTGAAATTGTGATGCAATCTTTTGTATTGTCTTTGGTAAAGGCATATTCTAAATATTTGTCCCTATGCAGCTCTACTTTAATATTTTAGCTGATACCAGGTGACATTGTTTTCAATTATATATCATATTGACTTTACAAATTTCATTCATTTATGATCTATTGCAGTTGGTATGTTTGGATATTATCATTGAAGTTTATGGCTCGCGTAATAATTCCCGGTTTAAATAATAGACGAAATCATAAGTTTATGCTTTGGCCCAATCTAATGTCTTTTTTCTCGAGAGAGTAGCCAACAGGATATATAAAAATAATGTCTTAACTGGCTCTGTTAAAACAAACTGGAATAAGTCACATGTTTATCATGTGACCGAGTGAGGGTATTAAATGAACTGAGTTACCGAGTTCAGGGTACTAATTTGCACCCTTTTTGGTTCAGGGTAGTAATAAACCCGGTTGACCAAATTGAGGGTACTAAATTATACTTTGGCCAAACTTATATTATCTGTTAGAATGAGATACCACCATCCTAGAGTTCTACATTAATTTCCTTCATTTATATGTTTAATCAGGGGTTAGCATTTTACAATGTTCATTACTATTTTAGATAATTAGCGATTTGAATATTTTATATCCTTATATGGAGTATGTATTTTCTGGTTTTCCCCCTCTAGTTATTTATTTGAAATTAACCCAAATAGCATGTCATCTAAAAATCCAATACGGAGCACTATATAATCCTTTATATATGAATATGAAAAGAAAAAAATTGAAAACAAAAGCTCGAATTTCTTATATGACTACAGTTCCATATCCAGTTATCCACCATCACACAAGTTGTCAAACCTTAACTCGTCACATCATCAGTCCAACCATACCACCACCAACTGCACCAAGACTTTTCTTGTATGTGTATAGCTAGACCATTACGTCACCCACAATTTATATATCCACATTTTTTTTTTCTTACAGTAATTGTAATACTCCCTCCGTCCCAATTTTATTGTCCAGTTTTCATTTTATGTATGTTTTAAATTTTTTGTCCATTTCCATAAATAGATAAGGATTAATAAGATAAAGTTTTTTTATACCCCTAATGTATATATGTAAGACACAAATATGTAGGTAAAATTGTCATCTTAAAAAAAAAAAAAAAAAAAAAAAAGTAAGAGAGATGATTAGGGAGTAATACTTGGTAACTTAAAATTGTATGAAATGACATAAACTGGTATAAAATTATGTAATAAGCTAATGGAGTCCTCGTCAGAGTTTTCATCTTCTAATTTACATTCATTTTGGACTTTTTCTTTAATATCAATTTATTCATTTTTATAAACACATATTATCTTCCCTCGCATTAGAATAGAGAAACGGTGTATCGGTATATAGATCGTTGGTTAAAAACTCAAGTATAACTCCGTACACTGAAAAATGAATGAAATCAAAGCAAATATATGAGTTCACCTTTGTTGCTTACTCACTCAACTCGATCAAAAGGAGTTACACACAGATATAAAATTCTATAATAAAATAAGTTTCAAAATATACCGAAAACGTGTAATAGAAATAATTAAGTAAGTTTGAGAATTTTATATGATCTATTTAATTACACTCTGGGAAAATGTTTCTTGCAAGTTGCCACAAACAAAGTTAATTAACTTGGTATATTAATTAATTACGTAGTTGGTAGTAACTTACTTTATAAGTTTCTATCCCGGTCAAAAGAAACCATGACCATACACCATTCTATATATCTTGTCATAATATTATACTCGAATACAATCCAGCTAGCAACATACCTTAACCGGCCTACTTCATATGCTGTATTTGACTATTAAAGTAACTGTTGGCTAAAAGCTTCACCTTATAGGAATCTAATTCACAAATTTTCTAATTAATTTCACACAAAATCCAAACAAATTCAATATAATTAAATGGGAAATATAGTTCAAGAACGTACACTCTAATATACTCCTATGCAGTTACACCGTGAATTATTAATGTATTGATTGATTATTGATGGTTGTTGACTAAATATGAACACATGATACATATATAGTGATTTCACTGCTGCTTCCGTAACTTTTAACACAACAAAGCTGTACTTTAAGTGTAATTCCGATACCAAATAGACGGAGAGGGGTGTTACAAATAATATTCACAAAATTATCCATCATCACCTTCTAGTCATCGTGAGCTGAAAAGAAGAAAACAAAAATAGCCATACACGCAATATATATTTATCAGTGCAACAAACTTGAATTGATCCAAGTATATATATATATATATATACAAATTACAAAAGTATTATATGTTATAAATTAACTACCCAAGAGAATCAGCCAGGTTATTTGGTGTTCTTAGAAAAGAAATACCGTAAGAGAGTTAATCTGTTAGTATTATGAGAAATTTTCTATAAAAAGTTACTCCGGTTAAATAGAAAATTGTACCAGCATCTTGCAATTGTAGTATCGTAGACTCCTTGCTTTTTGAGGACTTGTTAACCGGTTTGCAAAGATCAATGGCCTTGCACCATATCCTTCCATAGTTGGACTATTGGTGCATGAAAGAATGAAAAAAAGAAGAAGAAGAAGAAGAAGCCAACAACATCAAATATATATTAGAGAGACAGATGTTTCCAGTATTTCTCTTGCACCTCACATCATTGCTCAAAGATTTCAATACAAAATAAGTGTTTTCTTGAGCAAACAAAACAAATATTAACAAAATATAGGAGTATTCAAATTATTAATACTTTCCACACATCTTTCTGCATGCATGCAAATAATAACCTCAAAAATGATTACTCACTAAACAAAATACGGAGTAGAACGTAAACCATTAAAATAAGCTAAATTTCAATTCAAAAGTCTCATGCTAAAAACTTACTTTCGTACATGCCTTGAAAACACACAATGAAGAGTTTTGTCCAGATCTTTGTAGATCTTGAGAGACGTTATACATGTTCCAACTTTGAACCCAAATGGAGACACTACTAGAAAAATGAGCTAATACGACGAAGGGCAATAGAGAGGACGCCCTGTCGTCGCAGAAGGTCCACTAGATGACAAAAAAGCACGCGTTTTCACCTTTGAACAAATAAACTGTTGACTTTTTCTTTTGAGAGGACGGTGTCGTCGCAATTGTCGTCGCAATAGCATTTTACCTTTTATTTTTGATTTTTCCATTTTGCTCCAAAATAAAAACATTTCCCGCGTATTTTTTTGCGACGACGCGTCGTCGCAATAGAGTTTTTTAAAAATATATATATATTTTCCTTTTTGCCTTGACAGCAAAAAAAAACCCGCGCAGGCTGTTGAGAGGACAGGGTCCTCGCAATAGTCCTCGCAATAGCATTTTTCATTTATTTTTTATTTTGCTCCAAAGTAAACATCATAACTTATTGGTATGCCGTAGCGTTTTCTTTTTATAAAAGTAAAAAATAACGTAATTATTAGTTAAAATTTAAAAATAGCAATTGTACAAAGTCATTCACGTAAGGTGTTTCGTCATCAATTAAGTCGTACTCGAATACTAATTAGGTCACACGCATATATAAAATTAATGAAACGTTGACTGTTGAATGTAGTACGAACTCATAATCATAAGGCGTGTTAATGACCGATGAAGTAAATCTCGAATATAAAATAGTTCAAACGTACCAATGTATGTAAAATTCATTTAACATTAACGGTAGTACAGACTCATTCACGTAAGGCGTTTCGACACAAATGCAGTCAACATCGAATGCTATTTAGTTCACACACACACACACACATATATATATATATATATATATATATATATATATATATATATATATATATATATATAAAGTTCGAGAAACGTGAAGGGTAGTACAAATTTATTCCCATGAGGCTTTTCATCCTAGTGAAGTCGACCTCACATACTATTTAGTTTAAACATAATTATATAGATCGCGAAATGTTAATGTTAAAACAAACTCATTCCCTTCAGCCGTTTCATCGCCAATGAAGTTGTCCTCAAATACTATATAGTATATACATATATATAGTTTGTGAATCATTAACGGTAGTACGAACTCATTCACATAAGGCGTTTTGACACAAATGAACTCGACCTCGAATGCTTTTTAGTTCACACACAATGAAGTTCGTGAAACGTTCACGGTGGTACAAATTTTTCTCCATAAGGCGTTTCATCCCAATGGAGTTGACCTCAAATACTATTAAGTTATAACATAATTATATAGTTCGCGAAACATTAATAGTGGAACAACCTCGTTCCCGTCAAGCGTTTCATCACCAATGAAGTCAGTATCAAAATCCATTAAGTTCAAAATATATATAAAGTTCGTGAAACGAGAAATACATTACAAACTGATTCCCGTAAGGCGTTTCATCACCAATAAAATTGGCCTCGTTAGTGTTGCCCCATCATAACAATTGAGTTATTGCAATTCAACCAGTAAGACGTAAGAGAAACTAAAAACTGTGAAAATGCCAGGACTACTTTTAAGTAATCGACCATTGCATTATAGTTAACCAAGCTCATTTATTGATTACCTTACCCATTCCTTATAGCCCATACCCCTCAACCAAGCACCAGTGGCGGAGCTAGAAACTTTAGCCATGGGTAGCACGAAAAATATAATGCTCACTTCCTTTCCCAACTATTCTGGATCAAAACTAAAAGGTAAACCCGATAGACATCCACACCATCTATTGATAAATCTAAAACATAAGAGAAACTAAAAACTGTGAAACCAAAAGAATATATGCTCTGTTTGTGAACCGTGAATTACACCTCACAGCATATAAATTTAGTTGGTGGGCAATTTTGTGAATTAGCTAGGATTTTGGATTAAGTAAGAAAAGTTTTTACAAGATCAGTTTGAAAGAAATAAAATTGTACTACAAAAATAGCAGGTTGAATTTTTGCATCTATAAAGTTTGGAAGTGACATTATTAGATTAATTGTAAATAGATAAAAGAATAGTAAGCGTTTTTTTTTCTATAGAAATAGTTGTAACAATTTTTTACTATACTATTATTAACATTTTGACAACGTATTATAAACAGAAAAAAAAAAGAAAAGAAAGATATTGGCTAAGCAAAGACTAGAACTTGCGACCTTTCCTTTGCAACACAACATTCTAGCCAGTTGATCTTAGGAGGGACATGCATTATCATTGCTCAGTGTCACTACTTAACCAGTTAGATATATAGCTTTATAAAACTACCAACTACTTTCAGATAAATGTGCAATTCGTTGGCAAAATTCGTGTGTAGCAAGTGAAACCCCTTGCACCAACACACATCCGCCCCTGCCAAGCACACCCTTAGAATTGCTAATTGTTGATTTAGAGTTGTATAGATTTATTAAAGTGTTGACTTTTAAGAGAAACAAAGAATGATATACATTTGATAAAGTGCATGGATAATTACTAAAAATTCTTCTTTTGTTACCTTTAGGAGAGCATGGTGGCGGAGCGTACACTACAACAGGGGAAATCCAATCCCTTGAGTGAGTCGGATATAATGGATAAAGTCTTGGCCGTCCGTCGCGGCCATAGACGTGGACGAGGTAGAAAGGTGCCAAATGAGGGGGCATCAACTTCAAAAGTCCAATCAAAAGGAGCAAGGATGTATACCGTAGAAGAAGTCAATGAAATGTTTAACACTCAACAAAACTTTAACAAGGCTCAAGTTGATTATTTGACTTCAATACATGCCGCCTTACAAGATGCGAAGATAAAAGTTCCAAAGTTTCCAAGGTTTCCAACCATTCACAATCCGGCTATGGTTGAAGAACAAGATGAAGAAGAAGAAGATGATGATGAAGACGATGAAGAAGACGAATGGGAAGATGACTATGAGGATGAGCCATGAGGAGTTAGTTGGGTTGTGATGTGTTTCTCGTTTATGAGGTTTGTGAAAAACTATATGCGTTCACTTTTAAGCTTTTTGAACATGTGTATCACTTCTACTTTTGTTGGAACAACGGATGATTTGGATGGTATAATCTTTTGTGTAATTGTGTTTTGTGTAATGGATGATTTAGATGGTTTAATTGTTTGTGTGAATGCGAAAATATGGGTTATATTTGCAGGAAATGTGGTTATATTTGTAAAAGGGTAAAACCTGGGAAAAACGCAAAAACAGCAAAATATTGCAAAAACTTACAGTGGCTATAGCGAGGACGCTGTCCTCTCTGAAACCCTACTGCGACGACCTGTTGCCACATGTTGCGAATACATTTAGCGACGCACACGTCGTCTCTAAAACCCTACTGCGACGACCATGATGTCGTCTCATTAGCCCTACGGCGACGACACTTAACATTTTAATATAATAATATTTAATTTCTTTTTTTATTATATTAAAAGGTGAAAAATATATTGCGACGACGGGTGTCGTCGCAAAAGGATTTAATTTTCATTAAATTTAATCGTACTGAAATTATATGTGGGACCCAGCCGTCGTCGCAAATGGTCGTCGCAAATGGTCTACACAGACGAGGATACTGCGAGGACACTACTACGACGACGTGTCCTCTCTAAAACGCTACTGAGACGACATTTGGTGCTATTGAGAGGACATTTTGGCTCGCAAAATGTCATTTTTCTAGTAGTGAGAGAGTGTAGTGTGGAGAAAAAGAAATGAGCATGAAAGTATTGAAAATTGAAATGGGAGTGGGTGTCTCGGTGATGGTGGTAAGTCTTAAAGCTATGTACTATAAGAAAAACAATGATGCTATGAATAGTTGCTTACTATTATATGCTGACATGTCACTTTTTGAACACTTCACGGTAAAAAGAGTCTTATTTGTATATATTGGTAGATATTGGTAGATATACTTATAAAACAAAGATTTTTCCTTAATTTTTAGACATGCCACATCATAATATTTTCTTTTCTTTAAAGTCTTCTAACTTGCCACATCATCATATTATTATTTTTCTTAAAAACCTTAATTATTAATTACTAAGACTATTATTTATCAATTATACTTTATTATAATAGACTTTAAAATTCCTATATTATTATATTTGTTATGAAATCCTTGGTCTTATGGATAGCCCACCACTTACCTACTAGGTTATTAGGGTTTACTTCAATCTCTATATAAACAAGTCATTTGAATTCATTCTACATTAATCACTTAATAATATTTCTCTCTTCCTCTCCACTTATTGTTCTTGTTATTTCATTTTACAATACGTTATCAGCACGAGTCTCTAACCTAATTTTGAGTTTATATCCGGCAGCACGACTCTCTACCACCGTTCATTGTGTTTGTGTTCGAAACTTTACGGATCGGCAATTTTAAGGTACATTCATTCCGTTAAATATCTTTTGTTAATGTATCTGGTGTTTTGACTTTGATGCTTCATAATTTCTTTATCATAAATACTCCTGCGAATATGTGATACAAGTTGGTGAATAAATATATTTATCTTTTGCTAAGTTGAGATCCACGACATCCACGTTTTAACGGTGGTGATGCACATGATCAATTAATTTCATAAATTTGATTTCGATTTCATCCAAAACTTGTTCGATTAATAAACTATTTATTTGTTGTTATTATATAGATGATATGATATATGATGATATATGATATATGTTCCACAATATGCATGTATACGTGTTCCATACGTGTCAATATAATCTTTTGGAATTAGTGAGTCGTAAATTGATATGCGTATGGTTAACATTGCTATTAATTATATTTACTTACTTATTTGATTTAATTGATGATTGGTTTGATGTTTGTATCCTCTTAATATTCATTTACCCATCATAATACACTAACTTTGAAAGTATGTTTCATCTGAGCAAGAGAATATGTACAAACGAACTAATAATATATATTTTGAATATTACATTATATGTGGTTCATGTGTAATATAATTTTGTTGTTAACATGGATATTCATATGTACGAGTTGCTCTAGAGAATAATAGGTAGGAAATCTTATTTTTTTTATTTATTTTCATTTTCTTGTTGTCTTATAAATTCTTTTGTAATTTACAAGAACAAACAATGTTCTATTGTGATTACATAAAGAAAATCAAAATAACATAACCTCAAGTTATATTTATTGCTCTATTACAAGACTCTAAAAAGAATCAAAATTACACAACCTCAAGTTATTGTTGATTGTTCTACGATGATCTCATAAAGAGAATCAATATACAATACCTCAAGTTATTGTTTCAGTCAAATTATAATTCATCAAAATAAATCAAAAAACATAACTTCATGTTATTGTTATATATTTTCAAGATCTATAATGATCTCAATAACCTCATGTTATTGTTATATGTTTATAAGATAAGATCATTAAGATATACAATGATCACCTCAAGAGAATTAAAATTAACATATAACCTCATGTTATTGTATATATTTTCAAAAGATCTTCAAGATCTATCGTACTCTCCTTCAAGAGAACTAAATATTTAATTAGCCTCATCTTATTACAGTATATATTTTTTCTTCGGAACATCAAGTTCAATCGCAAGTACAATTATAACCGGGTTGGTTCATATTAGTTGTTTAATTTAGCTTTTGCAAAGGGTTTGGTTTTATGGGTGACAATAAACTTCATCCAAATTATTTTAAATTTGACATTATTATCAAAATTACATTAACATGTATATTTTTTATCAGATATTAACACATCATCATTTAATTTATGTGTTGATCTTTCACTCTCCGTTTACATATATGCAACACATTATGTGTAATTTGCTTAAATAATAATTTTCTTTTTAGTTACAATGTAATATTACTCCTATTGATATTTCTATTTAGTTTTAATAACACACATATCTCCTATGGACTTTTGATGTTAAGATTTATTTTACTTTTAAGTTTTTGAAGAATCAATCAATATTGACAGTAAGGTTGTTTTATATGACCATCTCAAATCAATGATATTCCTCATCTCAATCAGAACTCAAAGGAGAATATTCAACAGTAAAAGCCCGTTTTAACTATATGCACATCATATCGCAATATTATAAAAGTGTTAGCGAGAACAATTCTACAATGAAAAAAAAATATCACTTGTACCGTATTTGATTACGTAAATGTATTGAAAGCTCTTTAAGAGCTAATGTCAAATAGCCATGAGAAATAATATCTAAAGTGATCATGCACTATTTTCTCTCATATAATGGCTTGTATCACAAAAGATATGTGCAATTAAAGCATATACGGTCATAAACTTCATGTTTAATGGACCTTGATTATTACATTAATTGGCGAGACCGGTGAGACCATCCCGAGTCAATCATGATGCGAAATGTATAATGGAACCTCAAGTTTCCTCGACATAATAATTTTACATGCATTGCTCTCAAGAAAAATTTATACGTATTACTGTTAGGACTCATTTCCTTAAAATTCTGAAATCAACAAACGGGTATTTCATATATCCACATAATGGACCATTTAGAGTTTTAAATCGATGCATCGTCTAAATGGTCATGAAAATCGCAACCTAAAATTTGCGTAACTAAGTAACTCGGCTAATGAGATTACGATCACATATTTCAGAATATCAAATTTTGTTTTGATAATTTTGACGAACGTATATATTGTTTAAATTCATCAACTTTTCAGTTGATTATAGTAAGTGTTGAACATATATTAGTTTATACATAAATTGCTTTTGTTAAAAGGCATAGTTGATTGCAAATCAACATCTATTATGAGAGCAACAATGCTATTTATACTCTGGGGCCATGTTAACATACATGCAATGATGTGAGTTCGCATTGCGTCAAAGGAAAAGATTTCTCCCCCCCTTATAATTCATTTTTGGTCATTAAAAAGATATATCATAGATATTTATATTTGTTTGTGCGATATATGCTCAATCATAACGCACAACTATTAGACCAAAAGGGAAATCTTAAAACAACTTAAACTCAAAATGAATTATCAATATATAATATTGATCCTCATAGTATCATTTATGAACTCGAAATTCAAATGATAATTCAATTTTGATAATTGTCAGACATATTTGTTTGAATGATAAGTTGTTAAAGCTCCTATTAAAATGGCTAATAAGCCTATGGCACGTGAAACGTGATAAGAAAAAGTCGATTCCAAATATATCCTCAAAAAAAAAGGAGCAAGTTATTTAGATGGTCAATCGAGGAACTAAAGACCCCAATTCAATCTAACGAAACTAGACATGAAGGTTCTATCAGAACCTCTGGTACCCGAAAAATGAAGAGATCTCAATAAATGATATCATGTCTAGAACAATGTGGAATCGATATAAATGAAATCGATATCGATAATATTATTGTTATCATATAGCGCTAGCTATTATGATTGAGGATCATGAAATTAGTTTTGCAAAGAATTGCAAATATTATTTGGCCAATATAAAAAAATGCAATAAAATTTATAAAATCTCTTCATACGAGATTTTTTGGACTTATAGTCCATTTCATAAAGGTGTAAAGCCTATTGTATGGCTGGTCTTTACTCAAAAGCACAATGAGTATGAAACTATGAGATATAAGGCAAGAGTATTGATGCTAAAACTCTTTGCTATGCGATAACTTACAAGTTTGGCGATATAATAATACTTAAATCGTATCTATCGGATAAGTAGAGCTCATTTGCTATTTGGATCCCTCATGGATACAAAATGCTTAAAGATACCTCCACTTTAAAAAGCCTCAAGCTTTTTAGAAAGGTTCTTGAGAACACCATTTATTCAATTTGAATAAGATCTTATATCAAATGATTGGGAAGATATGATAAAGACATGTCTCACTATTTATAATGCCTCATGTTTTTCATAAAGGGCTCTCGAGGACACTATCAAAACAAAGTCCTTATATCAACTTGGGCACGATAAAATCCCTATTAAAATGTTCATATTAGCCCATATTACAAACACCATTGCTACGAGTATTTCAAAAGTCATACATCCATTGAACTTTTTCAAGAATGAATATTCATATTTGAGTATGAAAGAAATATCTTCTACAGATAAACTTCTATTGTGGATAAAGAGTCATACATCCTCATGATGCAATGATAATCCTTCCGACCCCCGAAGGATAACAAATATCATTAGACGTTGATATTTTTCACTAGTCATAAAAGAGTTGAAAATCATTTACGTCACATTTTTGGCGAGATAACTTATTATCTATAAGAGGAAACTCATTGTCTTACATAAACGTAAAACATTTTTCAACTTAAGGATGGATACATCAACGATGATAGATCCATGACTTATCTCATAAAAGTCAGTCTTTGCTCTTTAATTATAATGACATGATATTATTTGTCAACATATTCACAAGTGATGTGATTAATAGGGGGAGAAATAAATGTTTCAATATTTTTTTTCCTTGACCATGGTTTTTGTCCCATCAGGTTTTCCTGGTAAGGTTTTGAACGAGACAGTATTCTCAAACATATTAAAAGAATTATGTACTCTTTTTCCTTAACTAGACTTTTGTCCCATCGGGTTTTATCTAGTAACGTTTTAACGAGGCATAATCATTTAAGCAATGAACATCCAAGGGGGAGTAATGTGCATTAATATGAATGTATACGTGTTCCATACGTGTCAATCTCTTGGAATTAGTGAGTCGTAAATTGATATGCGTATGGTTAACATTGCTATTAATTATATTTACTTACTTATTTGAGCATCTAGTTCGAAAGATCGGTATTCGACGCTTGAAGGATATACATTAAATTCAGGAGGAGTATTATACGCAATGCACTCTTTTTCCCTTCATCAAGTTTTTATCCCATTGGGTTTTTCTTGATAAGGTTTTTAACGAGGCAGTCTATAGCGTATTGTAAACGGTGACTATCCAAGGGGGAGTGTTATGAAATCCATGGGCTTATGGATAGCCCACCACTTACCTACTAGGTTATTAGGGTTTACTTCAATCCCTATATAAACAAGTAGGTAAGTGGTGGGCTATCCATAAGCCCATGAATTTCATAACACTCCCCCTTGGATAGTCACCGTTTACAATACGCTATAGACTGCCTCGTTAAAAACCTTATCAAGAAAAACCCAATGGGATAAAAACTTGATGAAGGGAAAAAGAGTGCAGTGCGCATAATACTCCCCATGAATTTAACGTATATCCTTAATCGTCGAATACCGATCTTTCGAACTAGATGCTCAAAAACTTTTGTCGGAAATGATTTTGTGAATACGTCGGCCAATTTTCGCTTGATCGGACTTGATAAACATCAATGGTTCCATCCTTTTGCAGATCGTATGTTGAGAAGAACTTCGGTGAAATTTGTTTAGTTTGATATACTCTTCCTTTGATATACTCTTCCTTGATTTAGCTATACACGTCACATTTTAATTTCTTCATATATAATGTTGGATTTTCTTTTATTGTCTTGAGACCGCATTCTTCTTGGATGTTTAAATCGTCGATCTTGATAAGTAGATACATTCTCGGTCGAATTCATAAAGCACAATAGGTTTAGCATAGTTTGAGAACCTCCAAGATATTGTGGTGCCTCCACAAGTGAAAACATATCATGTTTGTGACCTTATGTGGATTAGAGAAATATCCAACATTGGCGTATCAAAATTCAACTTTTAATTCTTTCATGTGGAAGGGAACCAGAAACATATCTGGATAGTATTTTGAAGGTATGGACATCCATTCATATTAATGCACATTACTCCCCCTTGGATGTTCATTGCTTAAATGATTATGCCTCGTTAAAACGTTACTAGATAAAACCCGATGGGACAAAAGTCTAGTTAAGGAAAAAGAGTACATTAATCACTTAATAATATTTCTCTCTTCCTCTCCACTTATTGTTCTTGTTATTTCATTTTACAATAATATTTAATATATAACAATTTTTACCTACATAAAAAAAAAGATTCATTTTCTAATCCATATCTTATACATTGCATTTAACAAATATTATCATCATCAACTACCATGTTTTAAGAAAATTAGTTTTAATAAAGATATTTGAAATTGATTATTTTCTATACATTTTGGTAAATATTACTATTGAATTTCAGTAATCAATTTTAAACTTTAAACAATATTAAGATACAGTTAAAAACCTAAAAAATATATTATTAATTTTAATTTTTTTAATTACTTTGCATTGCATAGGCTCAACAAATGTATTAAACTTAACACAATAACTTACAAATTAATTTAATTGTATTATGTATTCAAACTTAAACATAATAACATACAAACTAATTTAATGGTATTATATAAATGGTCGTGCATCGTACGGGCTCAATGCTTAATTTTTATATATAAAATAAAGTTTTTTAATTACCTATTAGAACGTATTATTTTAGTTGACGATTACGTGTTATTAATTTACAAACTCTTAAACATTGTTTACAAAGAAGTTTGCTTTATAACTTTATGCTGAAAAGTAAAGGAATGATATATATGAAAAATATTGAAGTAAACGTAAAGTAATAGGTCAACATCACAAATTAATTGTGCTATCGATAACACTAATTATATGCCCATTAATATATTCGGCTACTTACAAATTACTATATAACTGCACTTTTCAAATGGCCGTGCATCGCACGGGCTCAATGCCTAATTATATATTATATTATATATATATATATATTATATTACTATAATATAATAATAAAAAGTCGAGCTTGAGCAATTTTTTATATATAACCTGATAACAATTATTTGAACACATAAACTATGAATAAATTTTTCAAAATTAATATAGTAATTTAACATTATTATTATATTATATATTTATCATCATATACAATATTAAAATCTTAGTCTTATATAATTATAGATAGAAAACATGTTATGATGTCATCAAAATTTCAATTAGCCAATCAAATTATTTAATTTTATCCAATTAGCTAAAATTTAGTAATTGATGACATCATAATATAACATAATCCTAATCGTAATATAATAATAATAGTAATTACCATTGATGGTGTCTGAGATTGGTTACAGTTTTAATTACCTACGATCTGTCTATTTAATTACAATTTTTTAGTTATCGACTAAGTTATCCTATTTCATACTTATTTGTATATATCGAATCTCAAATTTTCATGGTCTTTAGCTTTCTGATAATGTCTTTAAAGTTTGTGTCTTTCTAATAATATTTAAAGTTAGTATCGTATGTATATTACTAAAAAATACTTATTATATATGCATTGTTCATATAGTGATCTAAGATTTAAATTCTTTTAATTGGTATTTCTACCAATTACAACTTTACAAGTATTATTGTAGGAATTCTAGACATTTTTTAGTGTTTGTTTTATTGTGATCTAGAAAGTCACTATGATTAAAGATTGTTGAAGAAGTACAGCATACTTTTACTATATATTCAATCAAGTACCTCTACTATTTTTTATTAAAAAAATCGCTAAACTTTGATAATATTCATTTAACTACCTCAACTATTTTTTAGATTGAAAAAGTCACCCAACTTTTTAATAGTATACGATTAAATCCCTTTGCACTTTTTTATAATTGATAAAGTCCCTGAAGTGTTTTTGTTTAATTCAAACGTACATATATCTTTTACTAAAAGAGTTATTTTTGTATCCGATAATCGTATGCTGACATACATGCATCATTATTATATTTAAAGAGACGCATTAGACAGTCTTATATGTCAAATCCCTCTCCCCTCTTATCTTATATATAATGAAAGAGCCTTAATTAATTAATCACTTTGAAATTAGATGATTTGGCAATAATCTTGCCCATTGATGTAATTAGCCCAACTAATTACAACCCTTGATCACATTAAGTGGTGGGATTTATTAATCATACATATTTTGTCCATCTCTTTTGACCATAATACCCTTAAAATACCCCTAATGACCCTAATTATCATTATCAGTAACCTAAAAAAACATCCTACAACACAAAAAACCCGTGCCCTCAACCTCCATACGCTGGCTTCATCTAATCTTCGTCATTACACAATAACATCCAGATCCAAGAAGGTTTTGAAATCCAGATTCGATCGGATGATACACATGAATGAAAATAACATCCTTGCCACTCTTCTTCTCATATATAATCATCTCTTTCGTGATACGATAAGCAGTTAATCAGCATCAGGTATTGCTTTTTTATGTAGTTTCTTGATTTTATTATTTATAAGTCTAATGATCTATTACCTAAATAGTCTTTATGTTTGTTACTTGCAAATATTGTATTTAACAATGTATCTGGATCTTACATGACGGGTGCAATTCAATAGAAGCCCAATGAGGTGAATAGGTCCGAATATTGAGAGATATGTAAAAAGCAGGTCCGATTACGCCTATTCCAAATCCTCGATTATGAAAGTGTAAATGTTTGTATTGTTTTATTATTTACAGTACGTCTTCGTTCATTAGCATATAGTGTTGTGGAGATTTTGGTTTAACTTGGATGAGATAGTAAAGTTGTTGGATTTTCAAGCAGTAAGTGACTTTCGGCTGTCATCGTGGGCAGAAATTATGGTGCAGCAGAATTGCATGTGTCATTAATTACTTTTAAGGCATCGTAAGCCAATTTTTGTCTATCAGAGTAATTCAGTTTCAAACCTTCAATAATATATCTCTGACTTCAACCATAATAATATATATGGTTGAAACAGGTTCGGGGGTCATCTATTATTTCCATGTTGCACTTATTACTAATATCAGTTGTTGGCATTTGACTTGACTTTTTCTAATTGCGGTTGGATTTCCTAATCTGCTATTTACTATTGGAATGTCTTGATAAGTTCATGTTGTGCCAAGTTAGTTCTCTCCATTTCAGTTCGTTACCTCCAAAGATCATCTTCGACCCAAGTTTCTGACTTCGCCTAGATAACCGAGTAATGACCGACTGCCACTCAACTAATTATGATTTACATATCATTATAATTTACATTTTTTTTTTGTAATAGAACTACATTTTCGATTGTAGTTTTAGTTATGGTTCGGTTTGTATTAAGGGTCTTTGCTCTGGCCTTTTTCGTGATAGTCAGGTGTTTGCCTTCCGTATAAAATTTTAATGTCTATAAATTTAGATATTTTAGGAATGGCGAGATTTTAAAGATTTGTATGTATAATATTGAATATCTTTTTCGTTAGAATATTTGTTATCTTTGTGTTGGTCTGTAGTTATGTAGTGGTCATGAAAGTTCATTGTCAATATTTAATGAACTTGGTATATTTGTAAACTATTATAGTTTGGTGTTATCAGGGAACTGCAAACAAGTAAAATCATTTCGTGTGATCACGAAAATGGCATAACAAGATTATTTGGTGTGATCAGTAAGATGCAGTCTAAAAAAATATTACATGTTTTAACTGTTATCAATCCACCCTTTGACTCGCCCATTTCTACATGTCTACACTTAATTGTAACATGTGTAGCCTCATCCTAGGATGACTACTCACATCAAGAATATGTCTCTCCATTATTATTCCACTACAATTGTAGCATCAATAGGAGCACCAACTGGCTTAAGTAAAAAGATGACAAGTGTACATCATAACTGTCCTACCCCTTGTCAATGTTATTTTCAGTAGTATCTTATTTTCAAACTGTAGTCTATGATACATTTCATAGTTTTGTCCAAAGACCCACACGCACTACCCATTGAGTTTAACTGCCTTCTGAAAAGGGAATGGGAGTTTAAGATACAAGTTAATGAGTATAATATCAAGTTTCAGTATGCATCGTACAATATTCTTAGGAGATACCATTGTTTCTGGTACAGAAGTTCCTATAAAAATGGGAAATGCCCACCAGTGACGGATCCAGGAATTTACACTATGGGGGCAGATTACTGTTGCAAAAAAATTATTCTGGACAACAAATTGAAAACTAAAAACTAAAAACTAAAGATAAAATATATATTTTTTCTTAATAAAATGTAAAAAATGTATAAAAAAAGGGGTCCATAATAGAATTTAGGGTTTAAGTCAACGATCGCCAACGTACTTTCCTTTTTGTTCCGAGATCACCAATCAACCGATTTTATTACCATGATCACCAACGAACTTTCAAAAAATGAATTTCTTTGCAATTTTTATTTGTGATCTTAACTTCGTATTAAAAGTAGGTTGGCGATCTCCAACCCGTAGGTAAAAGTAGATTGGTGACTTTGACACGAAATTTGAAAGTTCGTTGGTGATCATGGTAATAAAACCGGTTGATTGGTGATCTCGGAACAAAAAAAAAATTACATTGGCGATCGTTGACTTAAACCCTAGAATTTATCCATACAAATGGGCTTTTCTTGGGGGGCCGTATCACATTTTATTTTGGACTATATAAAGAATTACATATATTACAAATATATATTTAGTAAGAAGCTCAATATGATGGCCCCCGGAACCCCTAGTTACAAATTGCATTCGCCCCTGATGCCCACCATGCATTGATGGGTGGTGAGGTCCCATATTGACTATCATGTATTGCATTAGATTCTAATGGCAAAGTATTATAAGTGTATTTTTCCATGATTCATGTATTGCATTAGATAACAAATAGTACATGTACGTGAGCTTAAGAGCCGATTAAAAATAATTTCGATTGATAAGCACTTTTTTGTCTTTTAAAAAATTATAATAGAATTTTTGTATTAAAATTATGTGAAAGCCACAATTATAATATAATTTTTATATTAAAATTATGTGTATCAACTCCATTTCCCAATTAAATACAAAATATTTCAACAATGTCATCCGCGAAAATACATCGACTTAAATGTTATCGACTAACATAAAATTATTATATAAACTCTTGTATTAAAATCATGAGGTAGCCCGCAAATTTTGCGGGTTATGATCTAGTTATTAATAAATATGAAAACGAATAAACGAGGCATACAAATTTTATTAAAACTTGACAATCTCTGGAGACATCTTTGAGTAAGGCAGAAACTCACTTAACAATGTTATTACAGACAACAAAAAATTAGCGACTCGTTCATCGACGTGTTTATGTAAGACGCCAATTAGCGACTCGTTCATCGACGTGCTTATGTAAGACGCCAAATTAACGACTCGTTCATCGACGTGCTTATGTAAAACGCAAATCGACAATTTGTGACATGAACGGCCCGACGTTGTTATAGGTGTCGTTAGTTGTGTTGCAATATGGCGACGTGAAACTGCATGTCGCTAAAAATGTCTCTAAATGACTTTTTTCTAGTAGGGAATTGTTTAGTCAGGGTGATCCCCCTTGGGACGATTATTGTTTTTCATTGGAATTGGAGAATGCCAACGATTTTTAGACAGGAAGCATATCAAGTAAATGAGTTGAAAGGTTGGCTTTCCAAGTTGTGTTTCTAGCTCTAACACGCTCGATATTTGGGAGTTTCTTTTAGATAGGCCTCGAACATTTAGGTTCAAAGCTCCTCGGAAAGCTATTACTTCAAGATCTTGGCAAATGCTTACAACTAGAAACAATATACCTTTTGACAAAAGAGGTATACAACAATCTAAACTCTACTAGATGTCCAGTCTGTAATGATTTACAAGAACTGGAATTTCATCATTTTGGAGATCGTTGGGTGGTTAAAGACGTATGAAAAAATGTCCTTTCATGGTGGTCTTTGGATGAATTAAAATTACACTAACCAAAATTTTGGGTGTGATCATGTTCAGATTGTATCTCAATTCGGGAGAAAAACCATGCAAAATTTGATCTTGTAGTGTAATCGACCATTTGGATTCTATGACGTTATAGAAACGTAATCACTTTCACTAAAAAAACCCAAGGAGAGATGTTTTTACGTGATGATGTTAAGCTCATTTCTTTCACTTGGATTTCTAGTAGCTAACGCGAAGAAGTCAAATATTAATTAGATCGGACTGTATTCCAAAATGTGTGCAAACATCTATTTGTAAGTCTTCAATAATTTTAATATTATCTTACTAGCTGTGATCGATTATATTTTGTGGCATTCAAAATTATATATATTAAGGTTTTTTTTTTTTTTTCGTATGTGTTATGTGTTCCTAGCAAACATATTAATTTTCTTTTATATAACTACTAGCTACTTCTTCATTTTTGATTAAATTTGTTTTTGTTTAAATAAAGTTTATAACTTTTGTATTGTATATGTACTTGAATGCTGGAGCATATATTTTACAGTACTTCATATCCCATGTACTATTAAAATCAAAAGTCGTAATCGAATTTATAGGCTCAACAATCTTTCCAGAGACTATCTTAAATATACACACTACAAAAAATATATTATTTTATCACACTTTTTTCTTCGTACTTTTAGAAAGTGTATAAAACTTTTGAAAAAGTTAATATATTCTACACTGATATATGTAAGAAAAAAAAAGTCCACACTTAAAAGTGTATAGAAATTACAACTTTACAACACTTAAAAGTGTGAAATTTTTTGTGTAACACATGGTTTTTCCACACTAGAGAAAGTGCGGATAAATTGGGTGTTACAAATGGTTTTTCACACTTTTAAGTGTTGACAAGTTGTAATTTCTCCACACTTTTAAGTGTTAATTTGTTTTCCTCACACTTATATATGTGAAAATTGTGGTAATTTCCACACTTAATTATTGATGTAACAAATTTCTCCACAATTATAAGTGTGAATAATTTAACATAATCTCACACATTTTTAAAAAGTGTGAGAAAAAAAGTGTGGATAATGATATATTTGTTGTTGTGACGGTTCCGCCAAAGCATGCCTCTATTAGTTTCGTGTTTGTTCAAAGGCAGCAACTTCTGCTTACCTGCTGCAACATCTAACGCACCAACCTCTTTGGTTGTAACGGCAGCAACGGTACTTGCAATGTGCGCCTGTGCCAAGGTTGTCGTCGTCACCTTCATTGCTATACGGTGTAGATCGAGGGATACCCAGGAATTCTATAATCCTTGTAGTGTCCAAGCTTAGCATCTTCTACTTCACCTACATCAATTGTTTTAATTTCAGATTAATTGTTACTACTAACAGCATACGTTTTTAGCTAAGTTAAACAAATAAAAGTGGTAACATGACATAAAGATAAAAAAATTTGCTCACTCTCTTGATCATGATCTGTCGCCTGGTCTTTTACAGCAGACACTTGAGAAGATATGAGGAGAACAACAGCAAAAGCTAAAGCAAGAAGAAGGAATGTTTTTGAAGCCATATTTAATTAATATATATTTAGAAGCTAGAGAATATTATGTGTATGGAAGAAAGGTGAGGAAGATGGTAGGCCAGTGATAAATACAACAAATATTTTTATTCATACACCAACTTATATATGCATAGCAATGCACTACATCACCACAATGCAATATATATATTTGTTGTATGTATCAAAAAGTATGTTATATTTATCAACACCCAAGATGGCATGTTACATATATTCTATATATATAATTTAATATTTATAGATAGAAATTTTATTGATTTGACATTTGTGAATAATCTTATGATCTCGTACTCCATTCAAGTCTTATCGTTTGTGGAAAATTTAAAAGTCAACTAACTTTTGGTGTAAAAATTCCACAGGGGAAGCAGCGAGGAATTAACTACAAACTACTCCGTAGAAATTAACAAGCACGTAAGTCTATAAAATATCTTAAATTATATATAAGATTTATAATTAAGTTTTCAATTTATTTCCCAAAGAATAATTTGCTACTCATCTATCTATATCTATAACATATACTTAAAGCAAAATATCTTAGGACAATCCTAACCCTTAATTGCTTTTTCCCATGTTGATCCAACGATTAAGATTAATTTAATGATTGTTACAATTAACACCCTTTTATATTTAAATTAATAATAATAAAAAAATAATAATATTATTATTTAAAATTTTATTTAATGAAACAGTATATTTTAGTAAATACGTTAAAAAGGAACATATTTTTAATCAATAAATATCAATATATTTAATAAATAAAACGTATCTTGGTCAAAAATAATCGGCATCACCCAAAAAATTCGGCCTTCATTGACAAATATATTTAGTTAAAAACCATAAATTATGAAATAATAAGCCAAAAAAATCGTTTAAAGATATTTCAAATATTTTGCAGGTAAAACATACGGAGTATTAAATTACTATTCAAAACCCTCAAACTTCCCTCGCCCTCGCTTCTTCCGTGAATGCCGTCTCCGGTCACGTCACGTTTATCATCAATTCATCACTAATTCATCATTTAACAACTGGTTTTTATTTTTGAGTTACTAATCAAACTCTATTTTGATATCGTTTTTTTGTGTGTGTAGGTGTTGTGTTTTGTAGATTCATCGATTGGATACGCGTAGCAGCGATCTAATCAAAATTAGATGGATCCTTTTGAAAATACTAATTGGATGATGATTACAACACTCTCATCAACGATGTTACATCCACCGCATTATTGGGGAGATTACCTATACATATACGCACACATACTAATAATGTTGAGGTTTGAGTTACGCAGTTTTTGATTGTATCTATGTGTAACAAAATTAGAATTTCTTTTTAAAATATTGAATTCAGATTCTAGGGTTTGACATGCAGCAGATTATGAGTAATTTATGTGGGTGATGATTAATTTAGTAATGTATCATCCATTCACTCTGGGTGCGTTCGATGTGTATATTTGTATTGTGTTTTTATTTATCTTTAATATTTATGAATCTGCATTTTCAATTTTGATTTTAATTTACAGTTCGAGCTTGGTACAAAGGAAATTTCGTTAGCGCATAGAAGGTATTTGATTATATGTTTGTGAGAATTTTGGTTACATGATGAGATAATTGGTATATGAATATCAAATTTAAGATCCTAAATTTGGTCTTAATTGGTTAAGCAATGTTCGATTGATCACCTGTTTTCATAATACGCATCTCTGAGAGAGTTGATTGATCACCTAACCTATTTTTCATATACTGGATTGCATGAAGGTTTGATATTAGCACTAATGGACATTGAATTCTTGGTGCCAATCGCTGACAGGAAGGATAAAATTTTTGTAAGTATCATTTTTTGTGTCATAACATTTGTTGTATAATGTATTTATAGTTAATGATTGTCTTTAAAGCGAATGTCGTAATGTACCACGGTATCAGGTAGACATATACGCTTACTCATCACTCTCAATGGTAATATGCAAAAGAAATAAGGAATGTATGGATGGTAGGCTGGTAGCTAAATTTTGTAGTGTATAGGATGTAGGTTGTTCCATCAGAGTTCGTTGATAACGTTGAGCTCCCTATTAATGATGTGTGTTGGATTTTGATTAAATCTGTTTACTGTTGAGATTTGATAAAAGAATTTAGGTAGTTAATTAATTAAAGATGTATTTTTCCAATTCCCTGTTTAGGGAATTTGTTTGGTGGTTGGAACTTGAAACCTCAAAGCCACTTCATAATTTATTATTATTATTTGTTTGTAATTATTGTTGTTAATTGTTAATCTTCTTTGTTAGTCCCTTACGTTGGATCAACACGGAACCGAGTCACTCAATCGAAGGCGGAATCAACGATTAAGTAATTCACGAACAATACGAATAATCAAACACAATAAATATGAATCGAAACGTTTGTATATTGATTATAACAGATCAGATTACAGGTGGATTCGACAAATTGCGTTTAGGGTTTCGTCAACCCTAAAACTGAAAACGAAAAACATTTTTATACAAACTCTGGCACCTGCGACGTTACATGCAACGTCGCAGGCCCAAGCCCACGCAACGTAGACAACGTCGCAAGCCCAAAACCCTGACGTCGCACCTACGACGTTACAGACAACGTCGCATGAGTCGAGAAACACACAACTATTACAAAATCAAACTACGAACTAGACCAACTGACAGACACACTAACATGTACCAACAAACTCCCCCGTGTCTTCAGCTTGGTCTTCAAAGATTTCTTCAATTAAACCCAGCCCGCAGGAAACTGTCCATCAGCATGAATTCCATGAGTCACACAAACGGTAACAACTCTGTAGAATTGATCAGCTAACTGTGAGTTGAACTCATTGTCTCTATTCACTCGAATCCGATCATCATAGAGTTTACGCAAGTCCTTTTCATGAAAATTTATTAAACTCGTCGGATTAAACAATCTGAACGTAGCTTGCTTCAGATTCCAAATACCTCCAACTTCTGGCCACGGCTCTGTATCTGGAACAAAAGTAATCACCGCTTCACCAGTATGTGGATCTAGTTCCCACTTAACAAATCTGTGAAGAAAATAATAGAGAACTGTCTCTAGAGGTATATCAGTCACGCAGTCAGCTGGCGGATAATAAACTTTAACAATTCGGTCGCCCTGTAGCTGGATCCAATTTCTTCTTATAATAATACTGCGTTCCTAACGTCGGTTTTAACTTGTTGTACTTCTTGGTTTGAACTTCTTGACGTAAGTTTCTCTGAATATAATCAGCATAATGGTTATCAACACGATTAATCAAATTTAATTGAGCTAATATGTTGATCTCTCCCTTTGGCAAGGTACTCAATTTCTTGAATCTAAGCTTGAAATACTGAATACCATCCAACCTCTTAATCATAAACAATCTCTTTTCAACTTTCCAACTCTTTATCACCCCGGTGTAATTTCCATTAACCTTGTAAAACTGACACTTCACAGGTATAGGAGTAGGATTTCTTCCACGAGGCCACCACTGCTTGTTTCTTTCTGCCTTTTCTTCAGCAGTTTCCCTTTGCTCAGCAGTTTCTGGTGCAGGAGTCTCAGGTTCTTTTTCTGGTTCCTCTGTAGCTAGAGGTTCTTCTGTTGTAGACTTTGGAGCTGTCCTTGCATGAGAAGTACTAGATTCTCCACGAGAAGCTTTTGCAGGACCCTCATCTTCACTTGAATCTGTCTCAATAAACAGAGCATCATCATACTCTTCATCATCGTTCAGATGCTCATCTTCAACCGAAACCTCATCATCCATATCAAACACATATTCTGAATCCGTCTCAGGACCAGCTCCGTTGGCCATTCTTTGGATAAATGATAAATCAGCAAATGAGTAGTCAACGGCCAGCGGTCTCGGTTGTCCTGGAATATCATTAATAGGGAAATAATCCAAACGAGGTACATTTTCATTAATACCATATCCAATTACAGGGTTGGGTTTACAGACGCATGTTCACTTGACTCTAAATTGGGTACCCCGGACCCAGACTCCCCCGAGGCAAGTAACCTGCCTTCTAACACATTAACCCTATTCTGCAACTCGGTAATCTGAGTAGCTTGGGTATCGATAATCGCAGCTTGAGTTGCATGTTGTTCTACCTAATCCTTCATCTGCTGCTGCATTTTCAGCATATCAGCCATCATCTTTTGCATAAAAGCAGGAGTAGGCTCAACAGCAAAAGTTTCCTAAGGCGATGGGGTCACTGGAGTTCTGGTAGAAGTAGTTTGACGAGAACGGCGGCGACGAGGCTCAAAGTCTGGATCCACGGGATCATCACCGTCTCGAATATGCTTTCCAGTATTCTTTGGAATATGAACTCTCCCCTGTTTCATTCGGCGTTTAATTCGCTGATACTGTTGTGGATTCTGAAGTCGAATAGTCTCCAACTTAGAAGAGTGCGGTACAGCACCGTCAGAATCCGAAGGCGTTTCCCTGCCATCGTCAGGTTGTTGATCAGCAGTATCTTCAGAATCAGATCCTTCGACTGTGTGGTGAGAAGCTGAATCTTCCGAATCAACATGTCCAAACTGTTCAATATTTTCCAAAATAGCATCAACAGGCTCCCCCGCAGCATGAACAGGTATATTGACTAACGGTTGTTGGGGTTGCTGAGCCGGTGCGGCGTCCATAAATTGAGGATCAGGTGGTGGCACGTAGTTTTCATCAAGAATCGCACCAAATAAGGGAGTATCCTATCGTGCTTGAACCCCTTTCTCATAAGCTGAACAGACCGCGAAGATGCGGTTCATCATCGGTGAAATCTTCAAAATGTTATCCACATCACCCTGTGCCATAAGTGCTGGATGATGACGATTGATATGAAGCTGAACAAAACGTGGATATAATAGCCATTTCTGATTCCCAGCGTTTGCGTTGTCTATCATAGCCTTGAAAATAAAACCCGAATAGTTGAACGGCTTGTTGTAGACCAAAGCAAGCATAGCAGAAGCTAGACTCCTGCTCATTCCATCCGTACCAGCTTTCCTGTTTCCCAAGCAAACAATGAAAATATGCATTAAGTATCTCCAGACCCGTGTCATATTGGCTTTGCGGTATTGGTCTGCAGGAATGCCCGGATATCCAATTCTTTGCATCGCGCCAGCTATAAAATTTGGATCAAAGTTGACAGGCATGTCTGGTTGATCATTTAGCTGGAAGAGTTCCCGAATACTCTGCTCAGTAATTGTAATCTCAGTACCAAGAACCGTAGAGACCAACCGATTAACGTTATTCTCAGTGATAACAGTAGCATCTCTCCAGAATGGAGCAATCAGATTCCTGTAAGCAACCATATTCTATGAGATAGCATGGTAAACCATCGAACGGCGTAAAAATGCAATCATTGGGCGAACCGGTTCCGCCTTATCCAGAGTATCATCTAAGAAAGCAGCCGTATTATGTCGTGGTTCAAATGCTAACGCCATATCTGAAAAAACAAAACATAATATATACTCGAAAAGCGTTAGAATCAACATAACATACCAAACTTGTCACAAACGAAAGATTTCATTGATATGTTAAACAAGTACAAAGTTACGAATATACATTTCAAATCCTAAACTCTAAACCCTAAACCAAGACCCAGACCTAGGATCCTAGTGAAACAAATACAGCCAAAATCCAAGACAAGGTCAGGCTAAGATTCAGGATAAGGATGGTATCCCACCAGACCATGACAAAAGAAAGATAATCGGAAGTATGTCCTAATTATCCGACAAAAGCTTTAAGGCACTTAATCGAGTTATAACACTCTGTAGTCACCAGAAAGCACAAAAGAATCCACGACCGGAAGGTAGACCTTCAAGCCGCGGATTGGCGATGCTGAACAGCATTTTGGGCAGAAGCAGTGAACACATTCTTTCTCATTCAGTTTGGGACTGAAAGAACTGGACAGAATTTAACAGTTAGAAAATGCAACGCTTTATTTGTAACAAATAATGTCACTTTTCCTGTAACTAGCGACGTTGTAAACAACGTCGCAAGTCAGATAGCGACGTAGAAAAGGTTGTCGCTCAAAATCAGAATAATAACAATAGCAACGTAACCAGTGACGTCGCACAAAATTCGAGCGACGTTAAAGGGGACGTCGCATTTTGCTATTAATTGTGAATTTAATCACATTATTAAACGGGTGCGACGTAGAGAACGACGTCGCTCATGACGTCGCAGAAAATGCGACGTAGCATAAGACGGCGCAGACAATTAAATAATCTCAAAATAATGCGACGTAGGCTACGACGTCGCAGCCGACGTCGCACTGACGAACATTCAAACCCAACCCAGAAAACCTAACAATCGAAATTGGGGTTTTTCAAAATCGAACGCACTACAAGGTGCGGCAATGAACGGTGATCACGAAACCAAAAATTATACGATGTTTAGAACACGATTACATAGCTAATTTAACCTAAACCGAAAACCCTAAAAACCGCAATATACATATAACGATTTAAGCTAAAACACGCGGTGAAAAAGGGTAAGATTAGTACCTAAGTGTGCGTAATAACAAGGAGAACAAGAAAACGCAAGCAAATCACCACGAAAGCCTTTCAAAAAGCAAAATCAAATCGAGAGCAAAATCGCGGCGTCGCAGGTACTTTTTGGAATAGTGACCGTGTGACGTCGCGTGAAGACTATATATAGTCTAACCCTAAAATGCGACGTTGTGAGCGACGTCGCTAGCGACGTCAGAGATGACGTCGCAGAGGAATTCGAATCGATTTTGTGTTTGAAAAAATTAAAGTGTGAAAGTCGGTTATGAATTTAAAATGATAAATGACTTAGGAAAATAAAATATAACAAAAAATAAAATAAGATAAAATAAAATATAATAAAACTTATTAACACTCTATTTTTTGGGACGGAGTTGTGTGAATCTGTTTAGGGATCATATCGGAATAACATGCAATTATTAGGAATAGTAAGTGTTATTTCAATCATTAGTATATTTGTCCACTTTAAATTTACATGGCACATTTAAAACACCTTTTATAAAAATTATTCCAAGACGATTATTGGTATTGTTTATCCACCTAAACATGTTACATCCGTGTCTTTGGTCAAATCTATTATTGTTATTATGAATATTTCACCGTGGTCCCCACCATAGACATACCCCTTTAGCCCAGACAAGAACATAGTTTCCAAATTTAGAAGGAATACAAGAGAATCAATTTTAAGAGTCAAGCCAACGGTGACAGGTCTGAACCAACGTACAGCAGAGCAACATACACTTGACTCAGGTTTAAGCAAAACCGATCGCATTCAAACCAAACTTGATTTATTCAATTGGCGACCTTGATCAGTACCTTAAATTTAAGACTTTGCAAGTGCATTGACTCACGTTTGCTTAGTTTTGAGAATATGCTGAATGGAGACCAGTTCTGTACTTACGTACAACAGAGGAAACAATCAGCATACTCCCCTAAAAGATCTCAGATATGCTATCCAAAAAATGGAAGTATGTCAAGCTACGCTATGGAATTAAGACATGGAGTCGTACATCACAAGGTGTTTACCCCAGGTTCATAGACATGTATTTAAGTTACTTCTTAATAACCTCAAGACCGGTGTGTATCATGCCTACCAATACATCGTATGATGAAGCTAATTTGTTATAAAAACTGCCTTAAATATGTCAGATAAACCTACTGACACATCAAAGATAAACCTTAAAATTCCATTTTGTGCATGTCACCCGATGTACTATCATATCCCAAGTTGTTTACAGACACAACTTCAACGTCTATTTTAAAAATGTAGCAACCTTGCATTTCTTTAATACTAAAGAGTATAAAGAGTGGCTATTGCCAGAATAATTTTTTTTTTTTTAAACAATTTAATGTACAAAAATTCAAAGGTCCAAGTCACAAATCACCTTTTGAGTTAAAAGAACCTTAAACCAATCATGTTGACTAGTTCATTAAATTGACTTCGAAGAAAGGCTTTTGTGAAAAGGTCTGCACACTGCTTAAGGGTTTCTATGTGGACAACATCTATTAGGTGTTTCTCATAACAATCCCGTATAAAGTGGAACCTAAGTTCAATATGTTTAGTCTTAGAGTGTTGTACGGGATTGTGTGTGATAGATATTGCAGCAGTATTATCAATGTAAATAGGAGTCATAGAGAGATTGAACCCGTAATCGCGTAGTTGGTGCTTAATCCAAAGAACTTGAGAACAGCAACTCGCAGCAGCAACATACTCGGCCTCCATTGTTGAGGTGGCAACCGCAGTCTGCTTTTTACACTGCCACGAAACCAAACGCGATCCAAGAAACTGACATCCTCCAGTGGTTGACTTTATCTACCTTGCAGCCACCATGATCTGAATCCGAATAGGCAGTTAACTCGAAGTTTTTCTCATTTGGATACCATAGACCCAGAGACGGCCTAAAAGCAAGATATCCAAAAATACGTTTAACTGCCTTCATATGAGACACCTTTGGATTTGCTTGAAATCTAGAACAGAGTGAAACAGCAAACACAATATCTGGTCTTGAGGCATTCAGGTACATGAGAGAGCCTATCATAGAGCGATAGTCTTTCTCCTTGCAATCTTCATCGTCCTCATTCGGTCCAAGATTGTGTTTCACATCGATTGGAGTGCCATAGTGTTTACTATCAAGCAAATCATACCGCGTCAACATATCAGTGACATATTTAGTCTGATGAATATACATTCCCTTGTCAGACTGCTCGACTTGTAATCCCAGAAAGAACGTAAGCTCCCCCATAGCACTCATTTCAAACTCAGCTTTCATCAGATTTTCAAAATCCTTGCACAACTGATCATTTGTTGATCCGAATATTATGTCATCCACATATACCTGCACAAGTAGTAAATCTGCTCCTTCCTTTTTGATGAAAAGCGTGCTATCAATCTGACCTCTGTCAAAACCATTCTTCAGCAGATACTTGGCTAGTCGTTCATACCAAAGTCGAGGAGATTGATGAAGACCATACAACGCTTTCTTTAGCTTGCAAACATAATTAGGATGCTTTGGGTCTTCAAAACCAGGAGGCTGACACACATAAATCACTACGTCGACATCTCCGTATAAAAAGGCACACTTGACATCAAGTTGATACACACGGAATCCTTTAAAGGAAGCATATGCAAGAAAAATTCATATGGATTCCAAACGAGCAACAGGAGCAAAGACTTCATCATAGTCGATACCCTCTTGTTGACTATATCCTTGAACTACCAGGCGGGCTTTGTTCCATATGACCACCCCGCGATCATCCATCTTGTTACGGTAAACCCAACGAGTACCAGTCAGGTGAGCACCCTTGGGTAGAGGAACTATTTCCCAAACTTTCATCTTGTTGATTTGTTGTAGTTCCTCCTGCATAGCCTCGACCCATGATGGGTCTTTCAAGGCCTCATCGACCTTTTTAGGCTGAATTTGTGATAGATAACACGACTCTATCTTAGCCATAAGGCCCAAAAACTACTGGCCTTTCGTCTGTTTACGCGTTTGAACAGCAGCATCAGGATCACCAATAATATTCTCAGTTGGGTGATCCTTATGTACACGTGTTTGAGGAATGACGTCAGGTACAAGTACCACATCCATATTGTTTAAATCACCCTCAGTTGCAGGAACAGCTGTCGGATCAGGAACTGCAGTACTCTCAGTTGCCTCATTATCTTCATCTCCTTGAGTATAGAAATGAGAATAGGTCATCTTTTCTACTTCCTCTTCCTCATCCTCTTCTTCTTCCTCCCCTCCTTCCTCTAATGAGGGCATGCGTGGATCATAGGGAAGCTCCTCTGTATAGTTATAAACTATTTTAGAGGTAGAAGTAGCATCTGACGAAGGTGTAGTTGGAGATGTGGATGCGGATGTTGGATTAGGTGTTGTTGGTGGTGGTGTGGGTGTTGTTGGTGGTGGTGTAGGTGTTGTTGGTGATGGGTCGGATGGTTTATTAACGGGTGTATCTTGAGTAAGATCAAGTCCATGAAGCATTGAAACCAACTCTTCCGTATCATCGTCTTCCGGAATGTTGAAAGAGTTAAAGAGGTTTCCATAGTTGAAAAACCAATCCGGACCTGTTCCTTGAGGAGGTTCCGTATACCTTAACATTTCACTTCAAAATATTCCTCTATCTGATTCGTTGATTTATTGTAGACTCTTTTGTTCGGAGAATTGACTGAATATCCAAGAAAAATCCCTTCAACAGCTTTATCACCAAACTTAGAGACCCGATCTTTTGTAATCATGATCATGCATGGACACCCAAATGGTTCTAAAAACTGCAGGTTTGGCTTACTGTTATTGAAAAGTTCATAACATGTCTTGTTCTTCTTCTTAACCGTGAGCACTCTGTTGAGAACATAACAGGCAGTATTAACTGCCTCAGCCCAGAAGATGATTGGTAACTTGGAATCAGCTAACATAGTTCGAGCTGTCTCGATGATTGTCCTGTTCTTTCTTTCTGCGACTCCATTCTGTTGTGGAGTCCTCGGAGCACTAAATTGATGCTCAATACCTCTTGTGGTACAAAACAATTCGAGAGTTGAGTTCTTGAATTCAGTTCCATTGTCGCTTCGTATCCTTTTCACCTTTAAGTTGCACAAATTTGCCAACTTATCCAACAGATACACCAGAATATCAGGAGTCTCCCCCTTTGAAGTCAAAAAATAAACCCACGAAAACCTTGAGTAGTCATCAGTAACTACCAAGCAGTAAGATCGACCACCAATGCTCTTTGTAGAAACTGGACCGAATAGATCCATATGCAGTAGTTCCAACGGAGCAGCAATAGAATTCACAACCTTAGACTTATGGGACTTCTTGTGGAGTTTTCCCTTGTGACAAGAAATGCAGTCATCTTTCAAAGCAAATGACTGTTTTGGAACTCCCCTCACTAAATCATTGTTAATCAGAAAATTCATTTTATGGAAATGAATATGTCCCATCCGTCTGTGCTAAAGGAGTGATTCCTTTTCAGAAGCCTTTGAAAGGAGACAAGTATAGTCACTGGTAGTCTCCACAGTTCGCATGTTCATCACATAGGTGTCATTCTTTCTGGGTGCACACATCAATACCCATTCCTCAGGAATGACATACCCATGCTTCAATATTACACATTCAGTCTTTGTGAATG
Source organism: Helichrysum umbraculigerum (assembly GCA_949592205.1). Taxonomy (NCBI): domain Eukaryota; kingdom Viridiplantae; phylum Streptophyta; class Magnoliopsida; order Asterales; family Asteraceae; genus Helichrysum; species Helichrysum umbraculigerum. Next base: position 389,318,234 of record CATIUR010000001.1, read on the forward strand.
GCGTGGTGTAATCCGCATCACAAACTTGTGATACGCTCAGCAAGTTGTGAGTCAGTTCTGCCACATAATTCACATTCTCAAAGCTAACTTTTCCATTTGTTAGCGTTCCCTTTCCAGAAATAGTTCCTCCTGTATCTCCTGCAAAAGCAACGTATCCTCCCGCGTATGGTTTAATATCCTTCAGAAGAGACACATCGCCAGTCATGTGTCGCGAGCAGCCACTATCCATATACCATAAGCTATCTTTCACACGTTTAGACTGCTGCAACACATAAAAAGAAAGAGATTAGTGAGAAACGGAGACCCAAGCCTTTACAGACTTAGGTCTTCCATGGTCATCAACAATAAGCACGTCAGATAGGATTTTATCTTTAAACAAATTAGAATTTATATCTGATGTGTTATTGTTGACGACTGAAGAGTCAACATCAGACTCTTTTCGTTTCCAAACTTTAGATGGTTCGGAAATGAGATTAGAAGTAATGTAGGGCTTTTGAATTGGCAAAGGTTTTTGCTCAACATTACTTGGCTTCAAGACAGGCTTGGGAGAGTTTGAGTAACGCCTAGGTGGAGATCTTGAAAAAGAATTTCTATAAACAGATGTCCTAGGCATTTCTCTCCCATAGCGCTAATTTGACAGCTTGGGACAGTCACGGATTAAATGTCCTTGCCTCTTGCAGTAGAAACAAGAACGAGTCTCAACAAACGGTTGAGGCTGAGGAATTACCACAGGAGGTGGGGAAACATTTCTAGAACATGAACATTGTGTACACGTCTTAGAAGATGCTTGTTTCGGTTGAGAAGTTGAAGTGGAAGGTTTATCACAAGAAACCTTTTCATTTATCACTTTAGGTTGCAAAAACTTTACAGGTGAGTGTAAAGTTTGTTGTTTCATATTTAGAACTTTGTCTTTTCCCTTTTTAGGTTGAACCTTAATTTCAGATTCAACTTTTAAAACCGCTTTTTCAGGTTTAACTTCAACTTTCTTAACTTCAGGATACTCCTGATCAGTAATGTCCTCAATCTCAACAATCTCCTCAAAACAAACTGGAGATTCATTCTTTTGCTCAACAATCTCCTCAACACTAACAGGAGACTCATTCATTGGCTTAACAAACTTAGGAGAGGGATACTCTGGCCTCTTGGTTTTCTCCTTCTCCTGTTTGTTAGTTTTAGCCACTTTACCCTTGATACCCAATAACTTAGCATAATCGACAGGAATCTCATCAGGGCTTTCCTTAACAGGTAAAGGAGTGTAAGTAGTAGGAGGTGCTATTTCAACAAAACCTAATCCTTTTCCTCCCTTACTTTTCCTATCAGGCTTATGGTTGCTAACAATTTCATTAAAGATCATTGTTGCAGAGGATGAACCTAAGATTTTATCTTGATAATTTCCATACTCAGTTTTTAAGTCAGAAAGCTCTTTGTTTAACAGTTCAATTTCAGTAAGATAACTTTTAATTGCATCATGTTGACTAAAAACTTTCGCTTTATAAGTTTGAGTATCTAACTTATGAGCTTCAATATGTTTTTCATAAAGTTTTTCATTTTCTTTCAAAAACCTATTTGACTCATTAAGTTTTGCAACTTTGTCTCGCAACTCTTGGTTGTCCTTTTTAAAACCCTCAAGAGATTCAGTTAGATTAATGCATGAGATACAGTTTAAAGGTTCATTTGGTTCATTTTGTACCTCAGGTGTAATGTGAGCCATCAAACACTGTTGAAATTTTGCTGCCTCAGCATTCCAGTCTTGAGTAGTTGGCTCAAAAACGACCAAAGCATTGTCCGCAGCTAACGACTTGACCTCTTCTTTCGCTTTTGGAGGATCAGGCTGAGTAAGACCCGATGGTGGCATCTTGGGTTTCTCGTATTCCCTAGCGAAATGACCCAAATTCTGGCAGTTATAACATCGGACCTTGCTTTTATCAAAACCAAATCCTGACTTCCCATTGCCTTCTAAACTCTTGCGTCCCATCCGTTGCAAGAATTTTTGAACCCTTCTTGTTATCATAGCAATGTTCTAATTCAAGTCCATTTGTTCTAGATCATCGTCAACCAGCTGACCGTAATCCTCTTTTATCAGCTCCAAAGTGGTGTTTGGTTGAGTAACCAAATCTTTGTAAGAGCTCAAAAAAGCTGTATAAATAGCAGCTTGCTCTTGTATTGCTGGTGAGACTGGAGTCTGTTGTTGAGTTCCTTGAGATGTACCAGAAATATAGGCTGCATGTTGACCCCCAGAAGAAGAAGATGATGAATTGGTATCCGTTATAAATGTCACTCCACCATAACTCTTGCCAGAATTGACTTGTCCACCATAAATTGTGGGATTTTGTGCAGATCCACTTGACTTGCATTCTTTCTTCTTCAATTCCATTGCATGAGCTTGAAGAACACCTATCAATTGGTCCAAAGTCATCCTTTCTAATTCTTGATTTTGCTTTAAGAATTGAACCTTCACATCCCAAGCACTTGGCAACACATCCAGCAATTTCTTGTTTACCTCAAGTGCAGAGAGAGTGTATCCTCCTTCAGTTAACTCACTAACCAGTTGTGAGTATCGGGTAAATAGACCAGAAGTAGTCTCATTAGGAAGGATGTCAAATAGATCATACTGCTTTTTGATTAATTCTAGCTTGGCCTCCTTGTACTTTTCATTGCCCCCGCATCTCGTTTTAATTGCCTTCCACAAATCATAAGTTATGTCTAGGGCTGTTCACAGTTCGGATAAATCCGGATTATCCAATTGGATAACTCGGATCGGACCATACGGTTTGGATAATTGGATTTTTGGATCGGTTCGGATCAAAACCAAACTTATTATTTTGGATCACGGATTGGTTTTGGTTAGTAAATTGCAAACCGGATTATCCAAAAAAACCAAATAACAAATAAATACTTATTTTTCATTCATTATATGTATACATGCACATACAAAATAGTTTACTAACTTATTAATATTCTATAAATATCCAAATATAATAGATAGTTTCTAGTTTACATAATTGTTTACTTATATATGTAGATAATTTATAGTTTCGTTTTGCATTTTACTATTATATTACACGCATATGTATATGTACTGGGATGTTCAAATGAGAACCATCCATTCTGTATAATTTTTTATAATATCTAACATATTTTTAGTAGATATTATAAATATTTGTGTATGTGTATGGATATCCAAAAAACCAAACCGATCCATCCAAATAGTAATTCGGATGGATTGGTTCGGTTTTTGAATTTGTTTGGACGGATCGGATTCATATTTTTGAAACCATAATCCATTTGGATTCATGTATACAGATCGGTTTTGAACCGATCCATCCATTTGAACACCCCTAGTTATGTCATGAGATTTAAAGAGTCTCATAACATCCTTTGACAAACACATACAGATAGCAGAATGAGCCTTTCTTTCAATTTCATATTCCTTTCTCTCTTGAGGTGACATAGCATTGTATGTTTTTGCTGGAGGAATACCACGATAATTTCCTTCAGCTACCGGAGCTACATATCGTTCTTTTAAAGGTCCCCAAAGTTCTGGACAGTGGAAGTCTATATACTGTTCAAATCTATCTCTCCAATATACATAGTCCATATCCGATCCGAAGAACGGAGGTTTATTGCTAGAACCAATATCATTGCTCTGTCTGAGCATCTCTCTAATGCCTCAAATATCTTCCTTATCAGCAGCCATTTGTAATACTTCAATTAAAACAGATAATCTGAAACTAGCGACGTCGTAAATAACGTCGCAAAGGGTTGATGCGACGGAGAGAGTAACGTCGCAAAAGCAAAAGATTCAATTAAGAATCAAAAATAAGCGACGTTAAAGATTAACATCGCAGATGACGTCGCAAAATCACACTACGTCGCAACAAGACGTCGCAACACAATGTAGCAAAACCACTTAAGGTCAAAATAACGACGTCGCTAACGAAGTCGCAACTCACGTCGCAGAGACCAAATTAGGTCAAAATTGATAACATCGCAAGAGACGTCGCAGTTTGTCTCGAGCAACGTCACAGTATCGAACTGAGCTGCGGCTAGAAAACCTAAAAACGAAAATTTTAACCCTAAAATGAATTCCTCGAACCAAAATAACGAAATCCCTCACAAGAACCCCGGAAACCACGATCGAAAACCTGTAATCACAAAATAACAAACGTAATACTCACAAAACAATATGAATACTACCTTTATCAATCCAAAACTCGATCCGATATGCCAAAACGAGCACTTTCTGCTCTGATACCAGTTTGTTAGTCCCTTACGTTGGATCAACACGGAACCGAGTCACTCAATCGAAGGCGGAATCAACGATTAAGTAATTCACGAACAATACGAATAATCAAACACAATAAATATGAATCGAAACGTTTGTATATTGATTATAACCGATCAGATTACAGGTGGATTCGACAAATTGCGTTTAGGGTTTCGTCAACCCTAAAACTGAAAACGAAAAACGTTTTTATACAAACTCTGGCACCTGCGACGTTACATGCAACGTCGCAGGCCCAAGCCCACGCGACGTAGACAACGTCGCAGGCCCAAAACCCTGACGTCGCACCTGCGACGTTACAGACAACGTCGCAGGAGTCGAGAAACACACAACTATTACAAAATCAAACTACGAACTAGACCAACTGACAGACACACTAACATGTACCAACATTCTTTTTATTATTTATCGTTTATAATTGGGAGATTGTATCTATATAGATACGATGATGATGATGATGATTGTTAGGTGAGATTTTTTTGTGTTGATCTTTCAATTTCATCGTTGATGTTATGTATGTGTATCTGCAAGATTACTTGAGTTGACTTGTGGCTGACATTTTCTATACAATCTTCAAAGTCTAACTCTTGATTGCATGTTTTGTTGACTAAATTATTGAATGAATTTGTACCTGCTATGCTAACATAATCTGTTGTGTTAGTGAGTTATACTTGAATTTACTTTGAGTATTAGTCGTTTATGTTACTTGATTTTAGTGCAGGAATGGCATCTAAAGTACAATCTAAGGCACATTTTCCTGGGTCCATGATGGATTTAAACAACGGGTTATGCAATGGTATGTGGGACCTGTATCATGGTGAAAGAACGGAAAGTGACCCACTTTACGACCCTACTTTATGAGGCAAACAATGAATGGATACAACGAATACCCAAAAGAACAAATGAGACAAACTATTATGAAGCAAGAGTCAATCTTCAGGCATTAGGTCTATTTTGATTCATTTTGTGGATTTCTTTCTTGAATATACTACTGTTATACTTTTGTATCAATTGTATTAATGATGTGTATTATGTGTTTCAGCTTCAAGAACTTCATCGCCTGCATAAAAGACGGAATCCAGGTGGAAGAAACGTCGTTTGCAGCATCTCTTGCCAACAACAATAGTGATCAAAGGCAAGATTTATCTGCAAGGTCAAATTCAGGGCTTTGGTACCTACAATCCGAGCCAAAGAAACCCCGTGAACATTTACCAAGAAAAAGAACTTTATTTGGGGTTGAACACTGTGAAAGTAATAACACTCCATCATTTGATTCTTCACGGGATCAGAACACTTCAATGTTCAACCAGCTGCTGCCTTTGGTGAGCGAAAGAGCCACCACTTAGATGACATTGCTATCTTGATTGAAGGTAATCAATTCAAATTATTAAGTATAATTTCTATTTTTTTGGAAGGTGGAACTGATTGTTCACTTTGGAAAAGTTGAAAAGGGTATATGTTAATTGCATATAATGTTGGATAGTGTCTGAATTATTATTTTGAGCCGTCATATGGTGTTGTAGGGACAGTGGTCATGGATGATGCGGGATTGACCCTCAAAAGTGTGACAATCCTCCATTTAGGGTATTAATCCTTACTTAACTGCATGCACTACCTTGAGTAATTCCCTGATTAGTGAATTCAAAACTATCTTTGTGTGATAAGTTTAGCAAAACTTACTATATAATACGTGTCGTATTAGTTAAATAGTAGTTATAATATAAAATTACTGTACTAAATGAACGTATCGAACTCGACAAACTAAATACAATAAAGTTGGTGATACAAAATAATTAATAATTCGAAAATTATTAATTACAAATATTATTAACTTATATTATTGAAATAATATACTATATTACACATTTTATATTAAACGTAACGTACACAATTAAAATACACAAAATGAACCCAACAACCAAACTAATCAAAATTTATATTTTGAAAGTTTGAAATAAAGTGTTTGGAACAATACTCGAAAAATACTAACTCGAAATAACGTTAACAAACTAACCGAACAAAATACGTTAAAACGTATAACGATCGGGTAAACGAACACGGGTTAAATACCAAAATATCTAATCATTCAATTATTGGAGACAAAAATTTGACAAAGCATTGTCTTGGCTTTGACTTTATAACCGGCCATACCCTTGGTACCCCTCACCATCCTTTGATTTTTGCTACAAGAACACACAAAACACATATCTTTAGTTACACTCATTCATTTATTTACCTACACCTTCACTCTATCTCTAATCTATCTCTCTCGGTTCTCTGCTCAGTCCCCAACCATCATCAAACAACCATTATAATTATTAAGATCATCCTCCTTAAGTTGTGCAAGAAAAGGCTAGCAACAAGATCGAGCAACATCATCGCCTCCTCTCTTCGTTTTTCAAGCCTTGTAAGGACTCTCGATCTTTCACTTATCTTTCATGTTTCTAGCTTGTTAACATGTTATTAGTTCACTCTAATAAAGATCATATACAAAAACATAACAAAAACGAAATAAAACATAACCTTGATGATAATCGAAATCTGGACAGATTCTGTCCTCTCGGGAGAAAAATCATAACTAATTGTGTGAGTTGAATTAATGCATGAAACAAGCGCCAAAACCTTCATATTTCAGTTAGGAACAACTTCCGTGTTGAACACTTTTGCTAGAAATGCGTAGGTTTTCCTCTAGTAACCGAATTGTGAAGATTAACTCTGAAAAACGGGATTCCTGGACAGCCTATGATCACGATTTTTTTAAAAATCTTGTGGATGTCTATAAATCATGAAAAAATTACTGGAAGTAGGTGATATATGTGGGAACATCTTGTAAAAATTTCGAATTTGTTCAATGAGTTTTGAGTACCGAGAACGAGCTCGAAAGTTGACTAAAAATCTGTAAAACTGAATATAGGGACTGTTTTGGGATAAAAGTTAAAACGACACCTTCGAGCCTACCATAAAACAAAACGACAATTTTCCCGAGCTCTAAAAACATAATTAAGACATCCCTAAAAGTTTCGGGTCAAACCGAGCACGTTTGACCAAGTCGATACAAACGAGCCACAAACGATAAACGTAAACCGACTAATATTAAACATTAAAACTTTTGGACCGAAAATAAATTGGGCCATGAATCATTAATTTGATGATGGGGCCAAACCCGAACGAGTTACGTATTAGATTTGGGCCAAAACCGTTTCGTCAATAAATGGGCCAGACTTGTAGTTTATTATTTGGGCCGAAAATTATGGGCCAAAACTATAAATGGGCTTAATCTATTGGACTAAAACTAATGAATATATAACGGGCCTAATTAACCACATTTCTATTGGGCTAAAACTAATGAATATATAATGGGCCAAAATGATATAGTAATGTATTTTGGGCCATATCAATTGGGCCACAACTATTGGGCCTCGTTAGTGGGTCAAACTATTTGGACTTGTTATTGGACTGAACGAATTGGGCCAAATCCCATTGGGTCATGTGATTATAAAATGCAAACTTAAAACCGGTTTATATCAATATAGAATGATCCTTTTGATATATATATTTTCGAACAACAACAAAGTTATATAAATACGAACGATTATAATTTATATATATAATTATAAATGGATCTACGACAACCGTATTATGTTTATACAAAAACGACAACTTATATTTATATATATAAATATAGATGCGACATTTCGACAAAGTGTATTTATTTATATATATATATATATATATATATATATATATATATATATACAATTGAACGAGGTTATCTTTATAACAAATAGACTTATGTTTTTAAAACATAAACGTTAAACGACAACGATAAACTATATATATATATATATATATATATATATATATATATATATATATATATATATATATATATATATATACGACGACAATTAATATATATATATATATATATAAGAATATATATATTCAACTAATAAGTATATATAGGTATATACTTACACGCAACGAATTACTCAACACAATTATCACCAACAACTAATATTGTATAAACACTTCGACTTAACGATTAGGCGAACACTTATATAAGTATACTTCTTACGTCTAGGGCCTTGAAGTACACTGTTGGACGACTACTATTACTAGATGTTATTTTGCTGAAGACCGCAACCAGTGAGTTCACAGCCCCTCTTTTACTTGTTTTAAATGCTTTTAAAACCAGGGGTGGAAAACATAGAACTATGTGCTATAACATGCTACTTGTTTATATAATTGCTTGACATGCTTTTATATTAAATTGATTTGTATAAATGCTTTATGCTTTATAAATCAACTGTTAACTATATGAAACGTTTTCATAACATTTTGGGAATAAGACAACGAATCTTGGTACGATCCTAGATTTACGTGAGGTAGTTGTAGTGCACATAAGTCCTAGTGCTTGCAACCTATAATCATTAGCTAGGTGACTCTAGCCACTGAGTATACAGATAGTACTATCGATTTGACAACCCTCCCAGGATATAACTCGTTGGTCATTCCAACCCCATCGACGGCAGTCGTAACGAGGAGTGTATACTTACCGTGTTATTGAGGCAACAACAAAACAACTAGTCGTGGTTTGGTTATACTACTAGGAGTCGTTACTTTAACTCTAAAGGTTTAGCTCACCTTGGAGGGATTATGGTCTATATTACCCACATAACTAAACAACTAAACTAGAACTTGATTTGGGAAGGGTATTCCCTATGATAACTAATAGGACAGGTGTTCCTACGCATGATTACATTTTTGGAAACGTTTACCTTGATTGGATAAACTTGGTTTCCCGATATAACAACTTTTACAGGAAATGTTTACTTAATTGTTAAACTTGTGTTTCCTACAACAATGTATATGGAAATGTTTACTTGATTGTTAAACCTGTATTTCCTATAAACTATTTGAATGGAAATGTTTACTTGATTGTTAAACCTGTATTTCCTACAAACTATTTAGATGGAAATGTTTAATTGATTGATAAACCTATATTTCTTGTGATAACTAATAGGATAGGTGTTCCTACACGATTGCTTTATTTTAGAAATGTTGTTCCTTGGTTGGATAAACTTGAATTTCTTACAAACTACATAATAGGAAATGTTTATCGTATTTGGATAGACCTGTTTTCCTACTTAACGATCAAATTGTATTACACATGATTATTAAACTAATAGATTGGAAATGGTACTTTCCTGAGATTACTTATTTGAAGCTATACAATAGATAGGAAAGGTTTACTTTGATTATTTAAACCCTTGTTTCCTGCAACTACTTATTAGGAAATGTTTTTGATGAAACTTGTGTTTCCTACGCAACTATTTACTTGTAGTAAGAATGATATTCTTACATTATATAGGAAATGTTTTCTTTAACTAGAATAACTTATAATTCCTACTAAACTTATGAACAATATGTCGTGCCGTAAATGAATGATTTATTCATGACTTGGTTTGACCACTGTAAATTAAACCTGTGAATTCACTCAACATTCAATGTTGACGTTTTACTATGTTTTTCAGGGAAATAGGACTCAGGTACTGATGCATGCATAATGGACGTAAGTTACCCACTACGAATTAGGATGCCACATTTGGGACAAATGTATTTTTACAATACTACTATTTCTATGACTTGACAAGTGGTAGTTTTGGTAACTACTTTTATATTAATGGCATCTTAATTTATGTTCTGCAATGATCATAAGCTCTGATACGATGAAACACTTAGCGGAAGCATTATGTAATTAGCGGAAGCATTTTAAGTATACAGCGGGGGTGCTGACGTTAGCAGTATGCATTCATCGTATCAGAGCTTATGATCATTGCAGAACATAAATTAAGATGCCATTAATATAAAAGTAGTTACCAAAACTACCACTTGTCAAGTCATAGAAATAGTAGTATTGTAAAAATACATTTGTCCCAAATGTGGCATCCTAATTCGTAGTGGGTAACTTACGTCCATTATGCATGCATCAATACCTGAGTCCTAATTCCCTGAAAAACATAGTAAAACGTCAACATTGAATGTTGAGTGAATTCACAGGTTTAATTTACAGTGGTCAAACCAATTCATGAATAAATCATTCATTTACGGCACGACATATTGTTCATAAGTTTAGTAGGAATTACAAGTTATTCTAGTTAAAGAAAACATTTCCTATATAATGTAAGAATATCATTCTTACTACAAGTAAATAGTTGCGTAGGAAACACAAGTTTAATCAAAAACATTTCCTAATAAGTAGTTGCAGGAAACAAAGGTTTACTTTGATTATTTAAACCCTTGTTTCCTGCAACTACTTATTAGGAAATGTTTTTGATTAAACTTGTGTTTCCTACGCAACTATTTACTTGTAGTAAGAATGATATTCTTACATTATATAGGAAATGTTTTCTTTAACTAGAATAACTTGTAATTCCTACTAAACTTATGTACAATGAGTCGTGCCGTAAATGAATGATTTATTCATGACTTGGTTTGACCACTGTAAATTAAACCTGTGAATTCACTCAACATTCAATGTTGACGTTTTACTATGTTTTTCAGGGAATTAGGACTCAGGTACTGATGCATGCATAATGGACGTAAGTTACCCACTACGAATTAGGATGCCACATTTGGGACAAATGTATTTTTACAATACTACTATTTCTATGACTTGACAAGTGGTAGTTTTGGTAACTACTTTTATATTAATGGCATCTTAATTTATGTTCTGCAATGATCATAAGCTCTGATACGATGAATGCATACTGCTAATGTCAGCACCCCCGCTGTATACTTAAAATGCTTCCGCTAATTACATAATGCTTCCGCTAAGTGTTTCATAAACGCGATTACCGATTTTGGGGGTGTGACAGACTTGGTATCAGAACCATTGGTTATAGCGAACTAGAAGTCTTTAAGCAACCTGAAAGCCTTAGAGACCTAGACTATAGCCTTGGCTAGAACACTCATGCATTCATACATTGCATAACTCTAGTTCACTACGTAGTTACTAAATATATTATGAGTGTGAATAACGAACGTCCTATATACATGATCGACTCCGACAAGGAACCGTTAGAGCACAACTATAACATCGATACTGTGTCTGCCAACGAAAACTTAATGACTATGTCTGCTCCAACGTCCAACGTGACACCTGGCGTAGATGAAACAACGAACAGGTTTGAGGAACTACTGAAGGTACTACCTCTTAAGAAACTTAAGAATACCCATACTACCTGTGCCCGAGTACAGACGCTAGAAGAGCGTGCTCGAGTGGCAGAGAGTGTAGCTGGGGTCAGCACGATGATGACAATATGAGGTAGTTATAGGAATGTACTTATCCTATCTTCGTTAAACTTACGTATGACGGGTTGTGCCTATGCAGTACTATACTAAAACTTATATTCGATGGATATATATAAATCCCATCACCCTTTAGATAAACACTCTAGTATGAACATCTTAACTACTTACATTCTTTGAATCACTCACATCTATATCTGTAACTCTTGTATTGAGTTTGTACGAACTTGATCGTGTTAAGCGGTGATGAAAAGAAGTATGTATTTAACATCATATAATGACGACTGGCCAACGTGATTATATTATACTAGGTACATATGGGTGTTTCAAAATCGTAAGATGCATAATGGGGATTGTTTGTCCCTAACCTTGGATCTTACGGCACCGAGTCAATCTAATCGCTAGCGGAAATAACAATTAGATCACTAACCAATCACACGAATAATCAAACACAAAGAATACGAATCAAAACGTTGTTTATTCGATTATAGTCAATCAGATTACAGAGATTTCGACTAATGGTGTTTAGGGTTTCGTCAACCCTAAAACAGAAAACATAAAACTAATTTATACAAAATCTGGCACCTGCGACGTCGCACGCTACGTCGCAGGCCCAAGCCCATGCGACGTAGACTACGTCGCAGGCCCAAAACCTGACGTCGCACCTGCGACGTTGCACGCTACGTCGCAGGAGTCAGGAACACTAATTCTAATTAGAAACTACGAGCTAGACCAACTGACAGACACTAAACATGTACTAACAAACTCCCCCGTGTCTTCAGCTTGGTCTTCAAAAATCTTCTTTAAACCCAGCCCGCAGGAAACTGACCATCGACATGAATTCCATTAGCTACGCAAACAGTAACAACATTGTAAAACTGCTGTGCTAAACGTCTGTTGAATTCATTCTTCTGACCAACACGAATCCGATTATCATAGAGTTTTCTTAAATCTTTTTCATGAAAATTAATCAAACTCATCGGATCATACAGTTTAAACGTTGCTTGCCTCAAATTCCATATACCTCCAACTTCTGGCCACGGTTCAGAATCTGGAACGAAAGTAATAACCGCTTCGCCAGTCTGTGGATCAAGTTCCCATTTTACAAGTCTTCTCAGAAAATAATAAGGAACTGATTCCAGAGGTATCTCAGTCAAACAGTTAGCAGGCGAATAGTGAACTTTAACCATAGGCTTCCTGGTGACTGGATCAATCTTTTTCTTCCACGTATACCGAGTTCCCAACGTCGGTTTCAATTTCGAATATGTCTTCGATAATACTTCCCGACGTAGATTTCTCTGAATGAACTCAGCATAATCATTCTCGAACGGATTAATCAATTTAAGCTGAGCTAATCGATTAATCTCTCCTTTTGGCAATGTGCTCAATCTATCAAAGCGCATTCTGAAATACTGAACTCCATCTTCTCTCTTAATCATAAAAAGGTTCCTCTGACACTTCCAGCTTTTAATAACACCGGTATAATTTCGACTAACCCGGTACACTTGACATTTAACTGGAATAGGAACTGGATTTCGTCCCTTAGGCCACCATTTCTTGTTTCTCTCTCTCTTTTCTTCAGCAGTTAATTTCTTCGCTGCTGAGTCCGGTGCCTGTGTCTCTGAAGCTGGAGTTGCAGCAGAACTTGATTCTCCTTGTTGAGCTTTATCAGGACTCTCGTCTTCACTTGAATCAGATTCTATAATTGGTGCACCATCATAAGTTTCCCCAGATTGTGCATCATCATACGTTTCATCTGCATTCAACTGCTCTTCTTCAATCGAAACATCCTCATTCATCTCAAAAAAATTCTCTGTTTCTTCCTTAGAGCCAACTCCACTGGCCATCCTCTGAATAAATGATAAGTCAGCGAATGAGTAATCAACTGCCAGCGGTCTCGGTTGCCCTGGAATATCATCAACACAAAAATAATCCAAAAGAGAAATATTTTCATTAACATTTTCAATTACAGGGTTGGGATTTACAGACGCAGGTTCACTTGACTCTAAAGTGGGTATCCCAGACCCATACTCCCCCGAGGCAAGTAACCTGCCTTCCAAAACATTAACCCTAAGCTTCGTATCCTCAAGCTCCTTAGATTGAACCTCGATCAACGCAGCTTGTTCAGCAATCTTCTCGTCCTGAGCCTCCAGCTTTTGCTTCATCTGCTGCATATCTTCCATTATCTTTTGCATGAAAGCTGGAGTCGGTTGAATCTGAAAATCAGGTTGCAGCTGTGGATTGACTGGAGCTCGTGTTGACGAAGAGCGACGAACACGACGACGAGGACGATAAGTTTCATCAGCAGAATCATCACCGTCTCGTGTACGTTTCCCTTATCCCTTGGAGGTACATACTTACGTCCTGCCCGGATCCGACGCTGAATTCGCAGATATCTGAATGAATCGGAAAGCCTGATACGTTCCATCTCAGAGGGATGCGGAACAGTACCATCCGAGTGCTCAGGCGTCGGACCTCCATCCTGAGGACCTACATTGGCCGGTTCTTCGGAATCAGAACTCTCGACCGTGTCGTGAGATGCTGGATTGTCCGAATCCACATGCCCGAACTGCTCGATGTTCTCCAATAGAGCATCTACATTCTCCCCCGCAGGTTGAACTAGAATGTTCACAAGCGGTTGCTGCTGCTGCTGAGGTACTGGAATATCCATATACTGAGGATCTGGAGGCGGTACATAATTTTCATCCACAATAGCACCGAATAAGGGAACATCCCTTGGTGCCTCGACCCCTTTCTCATACCCTGCACAAATAGTGAAAATCCGACTCATCATCGGGGAAATCTTGAGCGGCTGATCGATATCACCCTGTGCCTGAAGATCCGGATGATGACGATTGATGTGCAGCTGTACAAATCTCGGATATAAAATCCATTTCTGATCCCCGGCATTCGCATTATCAACCATAGCCTTGAAGATAAATCCCGAGAAGTTGAACGGCTTGTTGTATACCAACGCTAACATAGCAGAAGCCAGACTTCGGCTCATCCCATCCGTTCCACCTTTCCTATTCCCCAAGCAAACAATAATCACATGCATCAAATATCTCCAGACGCGTGTGAGATTCGCTTTTCGATACTGATCAGAGGGAATCCCGGGATATCCTATCCGTTGCATAGCTCCAGTAACAAAAATATGATCAAAACCGATAGGCATATCCGGTTGATCATTCAGCTGTAAAAGTTCCCGAATACTCTGTTCTGTAATAGTGATCTCCGTACCCAGAATGGTAGAGACCAATCGTCTAACGTCGTTTTCAGTAACGACAGTTGCATTTCTCCAAAAAGGATTGATCAGATTTCCAAACGCCATAGTGTTGTCGGAAATGGCGTGGAATACCCTTGAACGTCTCAAAAACGCGATCATCTGACGATACGGTGCAGCTTTATCAGAAGTGTCAGTAAGGTAAGCAGCCGTATTATGACGAGCTTCAAAAATC
Source organism: Helichrysum umbraculigerum (assembly GCA_949592205.1). Taxonomy (NCBI): domain Eukaryota; kingdom Viridiplantae; phylum Streptophyta; class Magnoliopsida; order Asterales; family Asteraceae; genus Helichrysum; species Helichrysum umbraculigerum. The sequence continues at coordinate 389,333,291 of CATIUR010000001.1, forward strand.
AAAGCCATATCTGCAAAAACAGAAACAGATTGCAACTCGAAAAATATTAGAAAAATAATGTTACATTTTTACAAACTTTTTCAAATTCCCTGGAACTAGCGACGTAGCCCCGTACGTCGCATAACACAGAGCGACGTAGAACTGTACGTCGCCTAAAATCAGAATAAATTGAAAAGCGACGTAAGGCTTGACGTCGCAGAAAATTCGAGCGACGTCAAGAGGGACGTCGCATTTTGCAATTTATTGTGAATTTAATCACTTTATTTAAAATAGCGACGTAGAGAAGTACGTCGCATCGGACGTCGCAGTGAAAGCGACGTAGGGAAGGGCGACGTAGGAAATTAATAATAATTAATTAAAGCGATGTAGGCTACGACGTCGCAGCGTACGTCGCACTGACGAACAGGCGTCCCCAACCCAGAAACCCTAACCTTCGATTTTAGGGGTTTTCAAAATCAAACGCACTACAAGGTGCGGCTAACGATGGTGATCACGAAAACATAAGTTATAATAGTTACAACATCCAATTAACCATCGAATTTAACCCAAAACCGAAACCCTTTAAACCCGTATCACATATATAGCAATTAAACGTAATATACACGGTGAAAAAAAGGTGAATATGGTACCTAAGTGTGCGGAATAACGAGTAGATCAAAAGTACGTAAGTGAATCGGAATGAAAACGGCTACAAATCACGAAAAATTGCTCGAAAATTGCCACGTCGCAAATCGCCAATGCTACGTCGTAGGGTACGTCGCACGTGAATAGTGAATAGTGTGACATGTTACGTCGCAGTTGAGACTATATATAGTCTAACCCTACATGCGACGTAGACTGGGACGTCGCAGGCGACGTAGAGTGTGACGTCGCATATAACAATTTTGATCCAATTTTGAATTTTTCAAACCGTTTACTCGTTATTTTAGCAAATAATTTCAAAATAACTCGTGACTTTGGAAAAATAACTCAGAATAAAAATAAAGCATAAAACTAAAAAATCTTTTTGGTATTTTCTTTAATTTTACAAAAAGTAAAAAATGAACAAAATAAAAATACTAACACTCTATTTTTGGTGACGGAGTTGAGTTGTCTGATTAGGGATCATATCGGAATAACATGCATTTATTAGGAATTGTAAGGGTTATTTCGATCATCAGTATATTTGTCCACTTTAAATTTACGTGGCACATTTAAAACACCTGTTATAAAAATTATTTCAAAACGATTATTGGTATTGTTTGTCCACCTAAACACGTTACATCCATGTCTGTGAGTTAACATTTTATTGTTAATATGAATATTTCTCCGTGGTCCCCACCATAGATATACCCCTATAACTTAGACATGAACATAGTTTCTAAATTTAGAAAGAATATAAGAGAATCAATTTTAAGAATCAAGCCAGCGGTGACAGGTCTGTACTTGCGTACAACAGAGCAACATAACTTGATTCAGGTGTAAGCAAAACCAAACGCAGTCAAACCAAAATTGAGTGGCGACCTTGTTTAGTACCTTAAATTTAAGACGTTGCAAGTACTTTGACTCACGTTTGCTTAGTTTTAAGAGTAAGCTGAATTGAGACCAGGTCTGCACTTACGTACAACAGAGGAAACAATCAGCATACTCCCCCAAAAGATCTCAGATATACGATCCAAAAATAGAAGTATGTCAAGCTATGCTAAGGAATTAAGACTTAGCGTCGTACTTCACAAGGTGTTTACCACATGATCATAGACATGTATTTAAATGACTTCTTAATATCTCAGAGACCGGTGTGTACCATGCCTACCAATACATCGTATGATGAAGATAATTTAGATAAAAACTGTTTTAAGTGTGTCAGATAAACCTACTGACACATCCAAGATAAATCTTAAAATTCCATTTTGTGCATGTCACCCGATGTACTATCATATCCCAAGTTGTTTACAGACACAACTTCAACGTCTATTTTAAAAATGTAGCAACCTTGCGTTTTCTTTAATACTAAAGAGTATAAAGAGTGGCTGTTGCGATATTTTTTTTTTTTTTTTTTTTTTTTAAATTGACTTTAAAAACTTAAAAATCCAAGTCACAAATCATTTCTTTGACTGAAAGAACCTTAAACCTATCAGATTGACCAGTTCTATAAAACGTGATCGCAAAAAGGCTTTTGTGAAAAGGTCCGCACACTGCTTAAGGGTATCTATATGTACGACATCTATAAGGTGTTTCTCAAAGCAATCCCGTATGAAGTGGAACCTAAGTTCAATATGTTTGGTCTTAGAGTGCTGTACGGGATTGTGTGTTATAGATATAGCAGCTGTATTATCAATGTAAATAGGAGTCATAGAGAGATTGAACCCGTAATCACGCAGCTGATGCTGAATCCAGAGAACTTGAGAACAGCAACTTGCAGCAGCAACATACTCGGCTTCAGCTGTGGAAATAGCAACCGCAGTCTGCTTTTTGCACTGCCAAGAAACTAAGCACGATCCAAGGAACTGACATCCTCCAGTAGTTGACTTCATATCTATCTTGCAGCCACCAAGATCCGAATCCGAATAGGCAGTTAACTCGAAGTTTTTCTCGTTTGAATACCATAGACCCAGAGATGGCCTAAAAGCGAGATATCCAAAAATGCGTTTTACTGCCTTCATATGAGACACCTTCGGATTTGCTTGAAATCGTGAGCAGAGAGAAACAGCAAATACTATATCTGGTCTTGAGGCAGTCAGGTACATGAGAGAGCCTATCATTGAGCGATAGTCTTTGATCCAAAGATTATGTTGTTTGATCCAAAGATTATGTTGATCCAAAGAAACAACATATCTTCTTCTTGAGGTTCCTCTAAAGGAGGCATGTTTGGATCATATGGAAGCTCCTTTGTGTAGTTATAAACTGTTTTAGAAGGAGCAGCCGAAGATGATGGAGTAGGAGATGGTGTTGATGGTGGTGATTTGGTAGTTGTTTGTGGTTGTGTGGGTGGTTGTGTGGGTGGTTGTGTGGGTGGTGGTGAAGGTGTAGGTTTAGTCGGTGGAGGTGCGGGTGTTGCATTGGGATTTGGGTTGGATGGTTTATTATTAACAGGTGTATCTTGAGTAAGATCAAGCTCATGAAGTATAGAAACCAATTCTTCCGTTTCATCTTCTTCCGGAATATTGAAAGAGTTGAAGAGGTTTCCATAGTTGAAAAACCAATCCGGACCTGTTCCTTGAGGAGGTTCCGTATACCTTAAACATTTCACTTCAAAATGCTCCTCTATCTGATTCGATGATTTGTTAAAGACTCTTTTGTTCGGAGAGTTGACTGAATATCCAAGAAAAATCCCTTCAACAGCCTTATCACCAAACTTAGAGACCTTATCTTTTGTTATCATGATCAGGCATGGACACCCAAATGGTTCTAGGAACTGCAAATTTGGCTTACGGTTATTGAAAAGTTCATAACACGTCTTGTTCTTTTTCTTAACCGTGAGTACTCTGTTGAGAACATAACAGGCAGTATTAACTGCCACAGCCCAGAAGATGATTGGTAACTTGGAGTCAGCTAACATAGTCTGAGCTGTCTCGATAATTGTCCTGTTCTTTCTTTCTGCAACTCCATTCTGTTGTGGAGTCCTCGGAGCACTAAATTGATGCTCAATACCTCTTGTAGCACAAAACAATTCGAGAGTTGAGTTCTTGAATTCAGTTCCATTGTCGCTTCGTATCCTTTTCACCTTCAAGTTGCACAGATTTGCCAACTTGTCCAACAAATACACCAGAATCTCAGGAGTTTCCCCCTTTGTGGTCAAAAAATAAACCCACGAAAACCTTGAGTAGTCATCAGTAACTACCAAGCAGTAAGACCGACCACCAATGCTCTTTGTAGAGACTGGACCAAAAAGATCCATATGCAGTAGTTCCAATGGAGCATTTATGGAATTCACCTGCTTAGACTTATGGGACTTCTTACGTAACTTTCCTTTTTGGCAGGAGATACAGTCATCCTTTAGAGCAAATGACTGTTTCGGAACTCCTAGCACTAGGTCATTTTTAGTCAAGAAATTCATTTTTCGGAAATGAATATGTCCCATTCGTCTGTGCCAAAGCAGTGATTCCTTTTCAGAAGCCTTAGACAAGAGACACGTATACTCGTTTGAGGTCTCAACAGTTCTCATATTCAGAATGTATGTGTCATTCTTTCTTGGTGCTCTCAGTAACACCCATTCTTCCGGAATGACATACCCAGGCTTCAGTATCACACACTCTGTCTTTGTGAACGCAGTAGTATAATCCTTATCACAGACCTGTGAAACACTTAGCAAGTTGTGCGTAAGCTGTTCCACGTAGTTCACATTTTCAAAACTAACATTGCCGTTAGTTAACGTTCCTCTTCCAGAAATGGTTCCCCCAGTATCTCCAGCAAAAGCAACATATCCTCCTGCGTATGGTTTAATATCCACAAGAAGAGATACATCGCCTGTCATATGTCGCGAGCAGCCGCTATCCAAATACCATTCACTATCTTTAACGCGTTCTGACTGCTGCAACACACAAACGAAGGAGATTAGTGAGAAACGGTGACCCAAGCCTTTACAGACTTAGGTCGACCGTGGTCATCAACAATAATCACTTCAGATAGGATTTTATCTTTAAACAAATTAGAATTTTTATCTGATGTGTTATTGTTGACGACTGAAGAGTCAACATCAGACTCTTTACGTTTCCAAACTTTTGAAAATTCGGAATTGGTAATCGAAGTAATGTTGGGTTTTAGTATTGGCAAAGATTTTTGCTCAACATTACTTGGTTTCGAAACAGGCTTGGGAGAGGTAGAGTAACGCCTAGGTGGAGATTTTGAAAAAGAATTTCTGTAAACAGATGTCCTAGGCATCTCTCTCCCATATTGCTGATTTGACAGCTTTGGACATTCACGAATTAAATGTCCTTGTTTCTTGCAGTAGAAACAAGAACGAGTCTCAACAAACGGTTGAGGCTGAGGAATTACCACAGGAGGTGGAGAAACATTTCTAGAACATGAACAATGCGTACATGTTTTAGAAAGTGTTTGTTTTGGTTGAGAGGTTGAAGTTGAAGGTTTATCATACGAAACTCTTTCATTTACTATTTTATTTTGCAAAATCTTTACAGGTGACTGTAAAGTTTGTTGTTTCGAATTAAAAACCTTGGTTTTTCCCTTATTTGGTTGAACCTTAATTTCAGGCTCAATCTTTGAAATCACTTTTTCAGGTTTAACCACAACCTTCTTAACCTCAGGATACTCCTGATCCGTAATGTCCTCAATCTCAACAATCTCCTCAATAATAACAGGAGATTCATTCTTTAACTCAACACTCTCCTTAACACTAACAGGAGATTCATGCACAGATTTAACAAACGTTGGCAAGGGGTACTCTGGCCGCTTGGTTTTCTCCTTTGCCGGTTTGTTATGTTTGGTCTCTTTAGCATCTTTAGCTTTTAAACCATAAAGCTTGGACCAATCAACTGGAATCTCTTCAAAGCCTTCCTTAACAGGCAGGGGACAGTGAGTAGTAGGAGGAGGGACTGAGTTGTATCCCAATCCCTCATTCTTCTTCCCTTTAGTACCATGGTTGCTAAGAATTTCATTAAAAACAACCGTTGAGGAATTTGAACCTAAGATTTTACTCTTATAATTCTCATACTCAGCTTTTAAATCTGTAAGTTCTTTATTTAGTAACTCAATTTCAACAAGATAGCTTTTAATGGCATCTTCTTGACTAAAAACCTTAGATTTATATTTCTGAGTATCTAACCGATGAGCCTCAAGATGTTTTTCATAAAGTTTCTCATTAGCTTTTAAGAAATTATTTGACTCGGTTAGTTTTTCATTCTTTTTCCTCAACTCTACGGTTTCATTTTGAAATGCCTTTAGAGATTCAGTTAACTTAATACATGAGATACAATTTAACGGTTCATCATGTACCTCATTCACAATGTGAGCCATCAGACACTGTTGGTAATGCTGGGAGACAGGCGTCCAATCTTGACTTGTAGGCTCAAAAGCAATCAGGGCATTATCAGCAATCCCTTTCTTAGAAACTTCCATTTCTTTGGCCTTTGGAGGAGTAGATGGTGTTGTGAATCCCGATGCTGGCATTTTGGGTTTCTCGCACTCTCTGGCGAAGTGACCCAAATTTTGACAATTGTAACATCGGACCTTACTCTTGTCAAATCCGAAGCCAGTCTTTCCATCACCTTCCAAACTTTTACGCCCTGTCCTCTGCAAGAACTTTTGAATTCTTCTGGTGATCATCGCCACATTCCAAGTTAAATCCATTTGCTCCAGATCATCTTCATCAAGCTGAGCATAGTCTTCCTTAGTCAGCTCCAAAGTAAGATTCGGTTGAGTAACCAAATCCTTGTATGAGCTTAAGAAAGCTGTGTAAATGGCAGCTTGCTCCTGAATAGCAGGTGAGACTTGAACCTGTTGTTGATTTGAAGAAGGTCCAGTCATGAAAACAGAATGAATCCCATCGGAAGCAGAAGAAGAAGTTGATGGAGCATTTGTATTTGTCACGAAGGCGACTCCAGATCCATAAGTCTTTCCAGAGTTGATCTGAACACCATACACACTAGGATTCTGAACAGCAGCACCAGACCTAGTTTCTTTCTTCTTAATCTCCATCGCGTGAGCTTGAAGATCCCCTATCAGCGTATCCAAAGACATGTTTGCAAGTTCTTCATTTTCTTTTAAAAATTGAACTTTAACATCCCAAGAACTTGGCAACACATCCAGTAGCTTCTTATTTACTTCAATTGAAGGAAAAGTATAACCCCCTTCAAACAACTCACCAACTAACCGTGAGTACCTAGTGAATAACGAAGTCGTGTCTTCATTTGGAAGGATGTCAAAGATATCGTACTGTTTCTTAATCAGTTCAAGCTTGGCTTCCTTGTACTTATAGTTTCCTCCACAACGAGTTTCAATTGCCTTCCATAAATCAAAGGCTGTTTCATGAGTTCTGAAAAGCCAAAGAACATCCTTAGTTAGACACATTTTAATCATTGAAAAAGATTTTCTTTCAGTATCAAAATCTTTCTTCTCCTCGGGAGACATCGCTTTATAGGTCTTAGCAGGACGAATATTACGGTATTCTCCTTCAGCTAATGGAGGTACATAACGTTCGCGTAATGGTCCCCATAATTCTGGACAATGAAAATCAATGTATTGTTCGACTCGGTCTCTCCAGTATACATAATCCATGTCCGCAGTAAATAATGGAGGTTTATTACTTGAACCTATGTCATTACTTTGTTTAATCATTTCTCTTAGACCTCTAATATCCTCTTTATCAGCTGCCATTGTAATTACTTAATCGAAAAACAAACTTCTGATCTTAGCGACGTAGGTGAGTACGTCGCACCAAGATTATGCGACGTTGATAGGTACGTCGCAAAAGCAAAGGATTCAATTAAGAATCAGAAATATGCGACGTTGAGTGGTACGTCGCAGATGACGTCGCAGAATCACACTATGCGACGTTGAGAGGTACGTCGCAGATGACGTCGCAGAGGACGTCGCAGAATCACACTACGTCGCAACACGACGTCGCACAGACTAATTAAAGTCCAAATCACTACGTCGCACGCGACGTCGCAGCTTACGTCGCAATGGTACGTCGCAAAACGCGAAATCCTGCGGCCAAAAACCCTAAAACGAATTTTTAACCCTAAAAACCAAAACCACGAATGCCGAACGACAGAAACCTTCAATTATCCCAGTAATACTGATCGAAAACCTGTAAAAACATAAAACAAATGTGATAAACAAAAAAACACGCGAATATCACTTCCTTTTAAAAACCAAACTCGATCCGAATCGCCAAAACGAGCACTTTCTGCTCTGATACCAGTTGTTTGTCCCTAACCTTGGATCTTACGGCACCGAGTCAATCTAATCGCTAGCGGAAATAACAATTAGATCACTAACCAATCACACGAATAATCAAACACAAAGAATACGAATCAAAACGTTGTTTATTCGATTATAGTCAATCAGATTACAGAGATTTCGACTAATGGTGTTTAGGGTTTCGTCAACCCTAAAACAGAAAACATAAAACTAATTTATACAAAATCTGGCACCTGCGACGTCGCACGCTACGTCGCAGGCCCAAGCCCATGCGACGTAGACTACGTCGCAGGCCCAAAACCTGACGTCGCACCTGCGACGTTGCACGCTACGTCGCAGGAGTCAGGAACACTAATTCTAATTACAAACTACGAGCTAGACCAACTGACAGACACTAAACATGTACTAACAGGGATAACAATAACCCTTCCTTATTCATTCAATAATTTAGCAACAAAACATTAGGAACGATTGACGAAACGACACACTACCCACGATCGTAGCAATATGAGAAATCATTAATTAACGAGTAGCTAAAACTATTACCCGACACGAGGTGAGTCGTACTCACAACAACGCCATGAAGGATAACCAAAACACTTGATGGAAACCCAACTAAAGGAAAAAGCTTTGGAAATGTGAGAGACGCCACAATGAAGAGTGTACTCTTAGTGGTAACTGCGAGCAGTAGGGTCATCGAACTCAATATTGCCTACCCAATCCTTCCGCCAGAGCCAATGATGAGCGATAAAGCAACGGGTGTTTCGAGTGTAGTGACCCAAAACACTACCGAAACCAGTACATAAAGCTCAACAATTGCAACAACCACCATTATGCCTCTATGATATTGATTCGGATATCAAGTTGAGTTAATGTCTAGTGAAGTTAGACCACTCTTAGACTTTGAATCCCGTAAGTTAGATAACAAGTACACTATAAAACTAACCGACGGTAAGTTGACCGAATCAGGAAAAATAGTATCGGGATGTGCCCTGATGTTAGAGGGACATTTCTTCGAAATAGACTTGCTATCGGTGGAGTTGGGAAATTTTGACATCGTAGTCGGTATGGACTAGTTGTCAAGGAATCTTGCAAAGATTATTGTTTTGATAGATGTTACGTCTACCATTACCGACAGGGGAAACCTTGGTGATACAAGGAGATAAGAGAACGAGTGTTGTAAAAGATGGTTACTTGCTAAAAATCTAGTAAATATCTCCGGAAGGGATTTTCAACATTCTGGCACACGTTGTGGAAGAGAAACCCGAGGAATGACACATAGACGACATATCTATATTGCGAGACTATCCGGGAGTGTTTCCTGATGATCTTCCAGGATTACCACCTCCGCAACATTTCGAGTTTCGCATCGATTTAGGTGCCCAGGGCCGCACCAATCACTTGCTCACCTTATCGTCTAGCTCTATCAGAAATGCAAGAACTGTCTACACAATTGCAGGAGCTTTTAGACTCAGGATTCATCCGACCGAGCTTTTCACCTTGGAGAGCTCCGGTTTTGTTTATCAAGAAGAAGGATGAATCCATGCGAATGTGCATTGACTATCGAGAGCTTAATAAAGTAACCATTAAGAACCGATACCCACTACTAAACATCGACGATCTGTTTGATCAGCTACAAGGATCGAGTTACTACTCGAAGATCGACCTTCGTTCTAGTTACCACCAACTGAAGGTTCGAGAAGAGTATGCACCGAAGACCGCGTTCAGGATTCGTTGAGGTCATTACGAGTTCCTAGTCATGCCATTTGGATTGACTAATGCGTCTGCAGTATTCATGGATCTCATGAACCGAGTGTGCAAGCCGTATCTAAATAAGTTTGTCATTGTGTTCATTGATGACATCTTGATTTACTCGAAAACGAAAGAGGATCACGAACAACACTTAAGACTTATCCTCCAACTACTTGAGAGTGAGAAGTTGTATACTAAGTTCTCCAAATGCGAATTTTGGATTAGGGAGGTTCATTTCCCAGGTCACGTGATTAACGACAAGGGAATTTATGTGGACCCGTCCAAAATAGAGGTGATTAAAAACTGGAAACCATCGAAAACTCCCACAGAAGTTCGAAAATTTCTTGGTTTGGATGGCTATTACCTTAGGTTTATAGAAAACTTCTCGAAGATAGCCCAGGCACTTACCACCTTAACGCAGAAGGATAAGAAATTCGAATGGGGAAAGAAACAAGAGAACACCTTCCAACTATTGAAACAAAAGTTGAGCACCGCACCAATCCTATCTATACCTGAGGGGACAGAGAACTTCATCGTTTATTGCGATGCCTCACATCAAGGATTAGGTTGTGTTCTCATGCAAAACGACAAAGTTATTGCTTATGCATCTCGTCAATTGAAGATTCACGAGAAGAATTATACAACTCATGACCTAGAGTTGGGAGCAGTCGTTTTTGCACTCAAGATTTGGAGACAATACCTATATGGTACAAAGTGTACAATCTTCACTGACCATAAGAGTTTACAACACATATTCGACCAGAAAGAGCTCAACATGAGACAGAGACGTTGGGTCGAATTACTGAACGATTACGACTGTGAGATTAAGTACCATCCGGGCAAGGCTAATGTAGTAGCCAATGCCCTGAGTAATAAGGAGAACGTTAAACCTCGCAGAGTTCGAGCTTTGGTATTGACAATCCACTCGAATCTTATTACTCAAATTTGCGAAGCGCAACGAATAGCTTTCATCGCCGAGCGCATGAAAGACGAATCCCTGAAGGGAATGGAGAAACAGCTTGAAACCAAAGAGAATGGAGTTCTATACTTCATGAATCGAATTTGGGTACCGTGCGACGATGAACTACGTAATCTGATTTTGGACGAAGCTCACAAGTCTAACTATTCAATTCATCCTGGTGCAGATAAGATGTAACAAGATGTGAAAGGTTTCTATTGGTGGCCTAACATGAAGAGAGACATAGCTACTTATGTCAGCAAGTGTATAACTTGTTCAAAGGTCAAGGTTGAGTATCAAAAACCTTCAGGACTTTTGCAACAACCAGAGATGCCACAATGGAAATGGGAGCACATAACGATGGACTTCATCACAAAACTACCAAAGACATCAGCTGGAGCTGATTCAATATGGGTGATTGTCGATCGATTGACGAAATCAGCCCACTTCATTGCTATCAAAGAGACTGACAAACTATAGAAACTGGCGAAGATCTATATCAAAGAGGTCGTTTCTCGACACGGTGTGCCATTGTCCATTATATCTGATAAAGATAGCAGATTTACATCTCGCTTCTGGCAGACACTACAACAGGCTTTAGGTAGTCGACTCGACATGAGTACTGCCTATCATCTGCAAACCGATGGCCAGAGTGAATGAACGATTCAAACGCTCGAAGACTTGTTACGAGCGTGTGTGATTGACTTTGGAGGAAATTGGGATACTCATCTCTCACTAGCAGAATTCTCCTACAACAACAGTTATCACACCAGCATACAGATGGCGCCATTCGAAGCACTGTATGGACGCAAATGCCGATCACCACTCTGTTGGGCAGAGTTGGGTGACAGACTATCCGGACCTGAGCTTGTCCAAGAAACCACGAACAAGATAGCTCAAGTACTCAACCGATTGAAAGCGGCGCGAGACACAAAAAAGAGTTACGTCGATAATCGTCGTAAACCTCTTGAGTTTCAAGTAGGTGACAAAGTCCTACTCAAGGTATCGCCCTGGAAGGGGATAGCACAATTTGGCAAACGAGGGAAGCTGAACCCGTGATATGTTGGACCTTTTGAAATCCTTGCGAGGATTGGTCCTGTCGCTTACAAACTAAAATTGCCACAAGAGCTTAGTAGCATTCACGACACTTTTCATGTGTGTAACTTGAAGAAGTGTCTTTCCGATGAAACACTTATCATCCCTCCTGACGAAGTCTTTATTAACTCAAAGCTTAACTTTGTGGAGGAACCTATCGAAGTAACCGATACAGTGGCCCAGAGTTTACCTGGGAACGTGAGGATGAGATATGAAAGAAGTACCCTCACCTGTTTGAACATACGACAGTCACGAATAACTCAACTTAAATCTCGGGACGAGATTTCGCTAACGGGGGGAGAATGTGACAATCCTCTATTTAGGGTATTAATCCTTACTTAACTGCATGCACTACCTAGAGTAATTCCCTGATTAGTGAATTCAAAACTATCTTTGTGTGATAAGTTTAGCAAAACTTACTATATAATACGTGTCGTATTAGTTAAATAGTAGTTATAATATAAAATTACTGTACTAAATGAACGTATCGAACTCGACAAACTAAATACAATAAAGTTGGTGATACAAAATAATTAATAATTCGAAAATTATTAATTACAAATATTATTAACTTATATTATTGAAATAATATACTATATTACACATTTTATATTAAACGTAACGTACACAATTAAAATACACAAAATGAACCCAACAACCAAACTAATCAAAATTTATATTTTGAATAATTGAAATAAAGTGTTTGGAACAATACTCGAAAAATACTAACTCGAAATAACGTTAACAAACTAACCGAACAAAATACGTTAAAACGTATAACGATCGGGTAAACAAACACGGGTTAAATACCAAAATATCTAATCATTCAATTATTGGAGACAAAAATTTGACAAAGCATTGTCTTGGCTTTGACTTTATAACCGGCCATACCCTTGGTACCCCTCACCATCCTTTGATTTTTGCTACAAGAACACACAAAACACATATCTTTAGTTACACTCATTCATTTATTTACCTACACCTTCACTCTATCTCTAATCTATCTCTCTCGGTTCTCTGCTCAGTCCCCAACCATCATCAAACAACCATTATAATTATTAAGATCATCCTCCTTAAGTTGTGCAAGAAAAGGCTAGCAACAAGATCGAGCAACATCATCGCCTCCTCTCTTCGTTTTTCAAGCCTTGTAAGGACTCTCGATCTTTCACTTATCTTTCATGTTTCTAGCTTGTTAACATGTTATTAGTTCACTCTAATAAAGATCATATACAAAAACATAACAAAAACGAAATAAAACATAACCTTGATGATAATCGAAATCTGGACAGATTCTGTCCTCTCGGGAGAAAAATCATAACTAATTGTGTGAGTTGAATTAATGCATGAAACTAGCGCCAAAACCTTCATATTTCAGTTAGGAACAACTTCCGTGTTGAACACTTTTGCTAGAAATGCGTAGGTTTTCCTCTAGTAACCGAATTGTGAAGATTAACTCTGAAAAACGGGATTCCTGGACAGCCTATGATCACGATTTTTTTAAAAATCTTGTGGATGTCTATAAATCATGAAAAAATTACTGGAAGTAGGTGATATATGTGGGAACATCTTGTAAAAATTTCGAATTTGTTCAATAAGTTTTGAGTACCGAGAACGAGCTCGAAAGTTGACTAAAAATCTGTAAAACTGAATATAGGGACTGTTTTGGGATAAAAGTTAAAACGACACCTTCGAGCCTACCATAAAACAAAAAGACAATTTTATCGAGCTCTAAAAACATAATTAAGACATCCCTAAAAGTTTCGGGTCAAACCGAGCACGTTTGACCAAGTCGATACAAACGAGCCACAAACGATAAACGTAAACCGACTAATATTAAACATTAAAACTTTTGGACCGAAAATTAATTGGGCCGTGAATCATTAATTTGATGATGGGGCCAAACCCGAACGAGTTACGTATTAGATTTGGGCCAAAACCGTTTCGTCAATAAATGGGCCAGACTTGTAGTTTATTATTTGGGCCGAAAATTATGGGCCAAAACTATAAATGGGCTTAATCTATTGGACTAAAACTAATGAATATATAACGGGCCTAATTAACCACATTTCTATTGGGCTAAAACTAATGAATATATAATGGGCCAAAATGATATAGTAATGTATTTTGGGCCATATCAATTGGGCCACAACTATTGGGTCTCGTTAGTGGGTCAAACTATTTGGACTTGTTATTGGACTGAACGAATTGGGCCAAAGCCCATTGGGTCATGTGATTATAAAACGCAAACTTAAAACCGGTTTATATCAATATAGAATGATCCTTTTGATATATATATTTTCGAACAACAACAAAGTTATATAAATACGAACGATTATAATTTATATATATAATTATAAATGGATCTACGACAACCGTATTATGTTTATACAAAAACGACAACTTATATTTATATATATAAATATAGATACGACATTTCGACAAAGTATATTTATTTATATATATATACAATTGAACGAGGTTATCTTTATAACAAATAGACTTATGTTTTTAAAACATAAACGTTAAACGACAACGATAAACTATATATATATATATATATATATATATATATATATATATATATATATATATATATATATATACGACGACAATTAATATATATATATATATATATATATATAAGAATATATATATTCAACTAATAAGTATATATAGGTATATACTTACACGCAACGAATTACTCAACACAATTATCACCAACAACTAATATTGTATAAACACTTCGACTTAACGATTAGGCGAACACTTATATAAGTATACTTCTTACGTCTAGGGCCTTGAAGTACACTGTTGGACGACTACTATTACTAGATGTTATTTTGCTGAAGACCGCAACCAGTGAGTTCACAGCCCCTCTTTTACTTGTTTTAAATGCTTTTAAAACCAGGGGTGGAAAACATAGAACTATGTGCTATAACATGCTACTTGTTTATATAATTGCTTGACATGATTTTATATTAAATTGATTTGTATAAATGCTTTATGCTTTATAAATCAACTGTTAACTATATGAAACGTTTTCATAACATTTTGGGAATAAGACAACGAATCTTGGTACGATCCTAGATTTACGTGAGGTAGTTGTAGTGCACATAAGTCCTAGTGCTTGCAACCTATAACCATTAGCTAGGTGACTCTAGCCACTGAGTATACAGATAGTACTATCGATTTGACAACCCTCCCAGGATATAACTCGTTGGTCATTCCAACCCCATCGACGGCAGTCGTAACGAGGAGTGTATACTTACCGTGTTATTGAGGCAACAACAAAACAACTAGTCGTGGTTTGGTTATACTACTAGGAGTCGTTACTTTAACTCTAAAGGTTTAGCTCACCTTGGAGGGATTATGGTCTATATTTCCCACATAACTAAACAACTAAACTACAACTTGATTTGGGAAGGGTATTCCCTATGATAACTAATAGGACAGGTGTTCCTACGCATGATTACATTTTTGGAAACGTTTACCTTGATTGGATAAACTTGGTTTCCCGATATAACAACTTTTACAGGAAATGTTTACTTAATTGTTAAACTTGTGTTTCCTACAACAATGTATATGGAAATGTTTACTTGATTGTTAAACCTGTATTTCCTATAAACTATTTGAATGAAAATGTTTACTTGATTGTTAAACCTGTATTTCCTACAAACTATTTAGATGGAAATGTTTACTTGATTGATAAACCTATATTTCTTGTGATAACTAATAGGATAGGTGTTCCTACACGATTGCTTTATTTTAGAAATGTTGTTCCTTGGTTGGATAAACTTGAATTTCTTACAAACTACATAATAGGAAATGTTTATCGTATTTGGATAGACCTGTTTTCCTACTTAACGATCAAATTGTATTACACATGATTATTAAACTAATAGATTGGAAATGGTACTTTCCTGAGATTACTTATTTGAAGCTATACAATAGATAGGAAAGGTTTACTTTGATTATTTAAACCCTTGTTTCCTGCAACTACTTATTAGGAAATGTTTTTGATGAAACTTGTGTTTCCTACGCAACTATTTACTTGTAGTAAGAATGATATTCTTACATTATATAGGAAATGTTTTCTTTAACTAGAATAACTTGTAATTCCTACTAAACTTATGAACAATATGTCGTGCCGTAAATGAATGATTTATTCATGACTTGGTTTGACCACTGTAAATTAAACCTGTGAATTCACTCAACATTCAATGTTGACGTTTTACTATGTTTTTCAGGGAATTAGGACTCAGGTACTGATGCATGCATAATGGACGTAAGTTACCCACTACGAATTAGGATGCCACATTTGGGACAAATGTATTTTTACAATACTACTATTTCTATGACTTGACAAGTGGTAGTTTTGGTAACTACTTTTATATTAATGGCATCTTAATTTATGTTCTGCAATGATCATAAGCTCTGATACGATGAATGCATACTGCTAACGTCAGCACCCCCGCTGTATACTTAAAATGCTTCCGCTAATTACATAATGCTTCCGCTAAGTGTTTCATAAACGCGATTACCGATTTTGGGGGTGTGACAAAAAGGGTCCGTGAGAACATGCTTGAAGTGCAAGTAAGTTGGTCATAACCAAAGACTCCACATCAATATTTACTGATGGGAGCACTCAAGAAGCTGTCAAGAAAACGGTCAGGCAAATCCAAAGGCTTTCGTCATCAACAATATGCATCCCAGAAGCTATTATCAAAATTGCTTCATTGGAGATCGACTAAGAAACTCCTGCAGCCCCTAAAACTGAACAAGATTTTTTTTATGGATTCCCATGAGGAACTGGTTAAAGCTGCACCTGAGGCTTTTATGTCCATTTCAGTCCACGAGACTGGTCAGCCACCTCAGGAAGCACCGCCAGCTGACATTTTTCTGAGGTGGCTTGTGAATGTAATTGCATCAGGTGAGATTGTTGAGAAACATTCAGCGAATGTGTATAATGATGAGGAGCGTATTCCTGAAGGTATGGATTACTTTGAGTACATGACGTTACATCTGCAAGAGAGTAAGGAAGAATACGGGTAAGTTGATTAACCGGTCAAAATGGGTTGTTTCATGTACCATTTGTTAATTCTATTTTTGTTGTACCGAATTTTCCTTTTTAAATATACAGGTATCCAAAGTTCAAAATGATGTAGATCCGGAAGTTGTTTACAACATCTCGTTGGCATGGATTCGGAAGCTTTTTTAAATAGAGTCATCACAAGGCTTGAAAACATACCTAATGCTCAGTGTTTCTTCGGTCATACAGAGGTAGAATCCTCACAGAATACACCAAAAAATGCAGAAGCTATCTTATTATCGCTTTTCAAATGCATATATAGCAAAAAACCTCGTGCTAAAATCCAATTCAATGCTAATCAGCATCATTATACCATATCCACAAGTTGAAGTCATCATACAAAACCTTGAAAGAGTAATCAGACAGATGGGTGAAGTACCAAACTCGATAAAATCATCATCAGGAGAATATTTCCACCATATATACAGTTCAATCTTTAGTTAAAGACATCAACTATTTTTGCCGTGAAACCAGCGAAAACGTGAGCTGGGACGTATGGGTGAGTGACCCAAAGTTAGTGGGGTCTAACTGGGTCTAAGGTATATAGCAGCAGGGGTATTTGGGTTTCATCTTGGAGTAATTTGGTGGTCTACTGTTAGTAGAAATTGAATTGTAGTGGTGGGTGTAGCATGTTAGAATGTTGGTGTAGTTTGTATTTTGTAATTATATAGGGTGTTGGTTTTCCTGGGAGTGTAATTTGAAATTAGAAGCATGTATACCTCAATTTAGTATAGTGATTGTGTGAATGATCATGTAAAACTTTAGATGTAATCGACTTCGCTTTACACCTGCCATTTTCGTTACTATTAGTTTGATATTTGGTTATTTTAGATTAGAATGTTATTTATTTACATCTTGATGATCCGAAATTGGTCCTGATTAGAATGTGTCCAATCTTTGTTGTTTCTTTTCTATAGGTCACAAAATGGGAAAGTCGGGACTAAATCAGCAGATTTAGTGTATTATAACATCCGATGAAGTTCCGCTTTTAAATTCTCTTGTGATCCTCACCTTTTAGGCAGTTATATATGTTTATGTTTAAAAGGCTTGTGATCCTCGGAGGGATTATAATTTTTAAGGCATTGTATTCATGAGCTAATGACTTAGACTTCCATGACTTTCTTTTTATTATTGTTGTTTACCTGTATTTTAGAGTGTTTTTTACTTGATTGGCCCGTTTAATTTTTAGACCTATTATTTTTAACGTATAACCACACTTATCATTTTTACCCATAAACTATCATATTTGAAAGATACATTGTCATATAAAATATATACTCATTTTAAGAACCAAATTTATAAAGTACAAGTGCTTATTCTTATATATATATATATATATATATATATATATATATATATATATATATATATATATATATATATATTATAACATAAGTACACATGAGACTCTTTTTAGTTTTTTACCAAAATGCTTACAAGGGAGATGACCAAGTAGACAACAAAATTCCAAGTTAGTATATTCCTTTACTTTAATAATATTAACTATACCTTAAAAAAAATAATTCTTGGCGTTTCATTCATACCAAGTAATATGGTTTTGCAAGTTTTACATTTCATGTTCATTGAAGTTATATACATTTAGGAAGTGGCAGTTTTTAACAATTTATTTATAACGGGTCACCTTGGGTTGATAGATCTTAAATTAATGAAATTTTGAAAATGAATAGCCAAAGGTAATAGGTCGGTTGTTAACTTTTACAAAATTAAATTTTGAAGCCCGCGTTGTCGCGGGTCTTTTATCTAGTTTACATATAAAAAAAAATTAATTCACTAATAAAAATATTATCTAAAATGATATGTAATGTTTCTATTATTAATTTACCGAGTAGAAATAAAATTACTTGAAAGGTTAATATATACTTGAAATAATATATTTTTTCACTAATTTGGTTTCAAAAACTTTTAATTTTTTAATCTTTACTTATATAAATCCATTTACATGAAATAAATCTTGAATCCAACAAAAATACTTAATATACATACTAACTTACAGACTTTATTATTAAAAACAATATAATAAAAATGAAATTTAATATTAGAAATTAACAGCTCGTGTATATACATGAGTTTAAAGTCCAGTATTGTTATAAAAAAATCTATAGAATATTAAAACTACAAAGTCACGGTGACAATCAACACGGCCAACCCATGAAATTAAAGGGTCCGACGAAAAAAAAAAAAGAAAAAAAAAAGACTGATGGGTCTGGGCCATGGTTATATTAGTGATCGAGTAATATCAACCAGACCGTGCACAAATTTTTTGTGGGCTATACTACTATATGGTATACATCTCTTAAAAACCGACGCTTCGGGTTAACCCCGACACGAACAGATAATTTTTACGAGCTTCATAAACTAATCTAAGGGTTGGGTAAAAGTTTCGGGTCAAACCGAGCACGTTTGACCACAAACCCGAACATGAAAATCATCACAGCCTCTTGTGTCGCATCGGGGCCAACCCGACTGCGACACAAAGCCTTATGTCGCAAAAATCACTTATGTCGCAACCTGCGACGCAAGATTTATGTCGGAAACGAATTCCGATGTCGAATGGTGCAACACAAACCCTTATGTCGCAATGATTTCGAATGTCGCACTTAGCGACGCAAACACTTGTGTCGCACTGAACTGAACGTCGCATATAGCAACACAAATCCATATGTCGCATGAGTATGATTTCTGATATATGCGACACAACTCTAGTGTCGCAAACCAGTGTCGACCCCAGCCAGGGGCTCTGCCCCTTGGACCCCGCTACGAGGGGTGCTGCCCCCGGACCCCCATCATCCAAAAACTTGAAAATACTTTTACACTAAGTGTTGGACACTTACAACAACCAAACCCTATACGATGATATTCGTACGTGATACACATATACTTTGATAAGTATACAATATAATAATAATAATACTTTCGAAGTATTATTACAAACCGCCACCAACGGGCCGTACATGTTTTCAAAACACAAACAACAAACAAATCATTTGGACATAACTAGTTGAGTGGACAACTAGCATAGATGGTCTTATGAAACATCTACTTATTATTTATAACCTTGCGCGTTTAGGATGCCAGTGGGTTACAGTCTGCGGACTTCACAACTTTTCTTGCTTTTAGCAACGCATCAGACTCAGGTGAGTCTCACAGCCCCGCATTTTTATTGTTTTTACTCCCGGGGTGGGAATACATGCTCATTTATTTTACATGTGGACATGAGTATAAAACATCGATATATACTGCATGAGTTGTTTTACTAATCATGAAAGCCCTCCACCACATAGTTTGTTTATATGGATTTAGCGCGAATGTTAGTATATGGTACCATATGGGATTGACAATCCCCATCCGGGTTAACAAGCACTAACTGGTCAAACGGACGCATTAGCATTTGTTCATACGAGTGTGGATTAGGCACTTGCAGGGAGGCACCCTCGATCAGGCACTTGATTGTGATCCTGACACCTTAGTTAAGCTCAAACTATGAGCTCATGACAGTAATATACACTTATTTGATTGGTTTCAAACATATTAAATCCTGTGGATCATACATTGTGCTTTATCATTAAACCTGTGAGCTCACCAGCTTTTAGCTGACCTTTTAGCATGTATTCTTAGGTTCTTAGCAGCAGTAGATCTGCTCACTCAGGATACCCTAGCTCGAGTCACATGCAAGCATCAGGAGATTGTCATGCATTGCTATATTTTATAAAAGTAGTTATGCCTTAGAATCTCTTATATTGAAAATCGAGCTTTTGTAATATTATAACGTTTATAAACTTTTATATTAATCAATGTATTTTTGGTAAACGACACATGTAAATGTCGTTCATTATATCTTTGTGCTTTGTTTACCGTATTAGTCGCGCCTCAATCCGATTCGCTTCCGTACAGTAAATTTGGGGGTGCGACAAATTAACAACCATCAATTGTAAAATTATATTAAGTTTTAATGCATTTGTTTAGCGATTGCGATACACGACCATTAGAATAAAATACAATTAATCATACGGCTTTTTAAAAGTTTTTAATTGTATTAATATTGTTGAAAGTTGGAAATTTATTATTGAAACTCAATAGTAATATATACCAAAATTAACAGAATATAATTAGTTTCATATATTTTATTAAAACTGATTTTCTTAAAACATGGTAGTCGATGATGATAATATTAGTGTAGGTTCCCTATAGCCGGACCTAATCGAATCCTAACAATCAAACGTAGTGCGGAATCCAATGATCGAATATAAACGTTAAACGATTAACACGAATTAAACATAAACGAATAGTATATTGAACGTATGAAATATCAGCTTGATTACAAAACACAGACTCAATATACTCTCTGATATACGAAATTCGTCAACCTTGATTTCTGAGCCAAAATCAAATATTTATACCGAAAACCTAATCTGTCTCATGCGACACAAGCTGTGTCACCAGACCGACTATTGTGACACAAGCCTTGTGTCGCAACTGCGACACAGACTTTGTCGCGTAAACAAAAATGTAATTACTTAATATAATACAAACGTTTAAACTATCTTAATTACATAACAACTCTAACACAGGCTAAGACCAACTGACAGACACACTAATATGCATCAACAAACCTCCCCCCCCCCCCCCCCCCCCCCCCCCCCCCGTGTCTTCAGCTTGGTCTTTGAAAAATCTTCAATCAAACCCAGCTCGCAGGAAACTTACCTCTAGCATGAATCCCATGTGTAACGCAAATATTCACAATTCTCTGAAATTGAATCGCTAAATTTTTGTTGAAGGGATTTCTTTCAATGTAACGAATCCTATTGTCGAAGAGTTTTCTCAAATCCTTTTCAGATAGATTGATTAAACTCATAGGATTGAATACTCTGTATTCAGCTTTCTTCAATCCCCATAGCGATCCTTCGTTCTCTGGCTCTGTCTCAGGTACAAATACAAATACAGCTTCACCAGTATGAGCATCCAGTTCCCAGTAATGAAATCTTCGCAGAAAGTTGAAGGGAACAGTCTCTAACGGAATTTCAGTCAGACAATCAGCTGGTGGATAATGAACTTTGCAGATAGGCTACCTTGTCACTAGATCAAGCTTCTTCTTGAACGTATATCTCATTCCAAGCGTCGGTTTGATAAAGTTGTATACTTTGCTTCTAACTTCTCGATGCAAAAACGTCTGTATGTAATCAGCTCGACAATCTCTGGTTGGATTTATCAATTCCATTTGAGCTAGACAATTTATCTCACCTTTTGGTAATGTACTCAATTTTTTGAATGAACGTTTGAAATATTGAATACTGTCACTTCTTTTTATCGTCAGTATTCCTCTATATGTCTTCCAACTCTTTATGATTCCTGTGGAATTCCCACTAACCCTTTATTTCTTGCAAGTAACTGGAATAGGTTCATCAGGAAGATATCTAATCTCAGGTCTTCCAGAAGTTGACATAGAAGCAGTTTCAGGAGCCGGTGTTGTCTTTGGAACACTTTGCGAAGTTCCAGCAGGCTCTACTTCATCCTTAGAGGAATCGGTTTCAAAAATTATTGGAGCATCATCATAAAATTCATCAGAGTGCATCTCCTCTTCCTCAACTGACACATCGTCGTTGATTTCAAACTCCTCTTCTTCCTCAGGCGCCGAACCATTTTCATTCATCATTCGTTGAATATAAGAAAGATCTGCTTGCGAGTAGTCAACAGCTAACGGTCTCGATTGTCCTGAAATATCAACAACAGGAAAATAGTCCAA
This sequence comes from Helichrysum umbraculigerum, assembly GCA_949592205.1. Classification (NCBI taxonomy): domain Eukaryota; kingdom Viridiplantae; phylum Streptophyta; class Magnoliopsida; order Asterales; family Asteraceae; genus Helichrysum; species Helichrysum umbraculigerum. The sequence goes on from CATIUR010000001.1 coordinate 389,355,806, forward strand.
AAGTGGAGTTACATAGATATCATCAAAAATTACATTATCAGTTTCATTTACATCATCAGTCTGTGTCCCGGCGGAAGTCCTAGGTGTTGTTTCTATGGCACGCAGGCCTGACTCCCCCGGAACAACAGCTAGGGACTCTAACTCTAGAACAATAGACTCTAAACCAGAAACCCTGGCAGTCTGCAGCTCTAAATCCTTGATTTGTGCAGCTTGAGCTTCCAAAACCGCAGACTGGGATTGAATCAAAGCAGCTTGAGATGACATTGTTTGATGCATAGCATACATTCTCTTCAGCGGCTCTTCGATAACAGCAGGGTGAGGTTGAACAGGTACATCAACACTTGGTACCTCCGCCCTTGGCCTGGAAACAGAAGAATAAGCAGCAGCAGCAGCCGAAGCAGAAGACCGACGACGATGAAGTGGAGGTTCCCAATCTTCATCAGTAGGGTCGTCATCACGAACCCTCTTCCCAGTAGATGGGGCCACATAAAATATTCCCCGACCCTTACATCTCTGAATGCGCTTGAAGCGCCTGGGATCAAAGCAACGGATATTTTCTAATTCCGCGTCGCGCGGTACAACCCCCGATGACGTAGCCGGTGTAGAACCACCATCAGAATCATCATCACCTGTTGGGTCTTCTTGATTAGGCTGATCAGCCTGTCCACCAGCAGGTTCAGCAACATGTTCAAAGTTCTCAATATCCAACAAATCGTCCTCTAAATGTGCATCCTGAATAGGTATATTCACAAAAACAGGCTCCGGTTGTTGCGGAGCTGCAGTATGAGCATCCAAGAATCCATGATCGGCCGGAGGGACGTAACCCTCATTGATAACATGGCCAAAAAGCAGAAAGTTTGCTTCCGCATGATCACCCGCAGCACAGACAGTCCAGATTCGGACATTCATCGATGTCTGGCGAAACCGGTGCACTTGATTAACCGGTAGATCAGGAAGCAAGTGATTTATCAAAAGCTGAATAAAGCATGGATACAAATTCCAACGCTTGTCCCCGACGTTCACATTATCCACCATAGCCCTGAAGATATAACCAGAGAAGTTGAAGGGCTTGTTGTAAATCAGCGCCAGCATAGCAGAGGCCGTGGAATAACTCATTCCGTCGAACCCGTCCTTGCGTGCAGACAAGCAAACAATCATCACATGCATTAGATAATGCCACACCTTTGGAAGGTTGGCTTTCCTATATTGATCGTGGGGGACGCCCGGATATCCAATACGATTCATGCCTCCTGAGATAAATGCATTTGAGAATAGAACAAGCATATCAGGTGTATCTCCAAACTGAAAGAAATCTCGGAGCAGTTGCTCAGATAAAACAATCTCGCGCCCAGCAACCGTCGAGATGATACGCGTATAAGGAAGATCAAAATTAATCCTTGCGTTCACCCAGAAAGAACCAACGTGGTCCTTGTATATGGTGGTGTTGGCCGAGATAGCAGTATATATACGGGAACGGCGTAAAAAAGCAACCATCGGCCTATAAGGCGCAGCCGACTCCTTAGCGTCATCAAGATATGTCTCTATGTTGTGACGGTGCTCCCAATCGTTCGTATGAACATCCGCATCTGCCATGTCTAAAACAAACAGAAGACAAATAATACTCGAAAAATGTTAGCGTTAACAGCACAATTTTAAACGAACAAATCAATTACACAATATGTCATATGCGACATTGGGTCTTGTGTCGCAGGGGTTATGCGACATAAGAGTTGGGTCGCAATCAGATTGGAAATTGATTTGAAAACACATGCGACATAGAGTATTGTGTCGCAACTCAATTGAGTGACGGACAGAGTTGTGTCGCATTTTGCAATTAAATCGAATTTAATCGTAATTATTTGAAAGCTGAGACATAACAATTGTGGCACATATTTTGTGTCGCATAAATTGAGCGACATAAGGGTTGTGACGCAGGGATGTGGCGACACAAATAATGTGACGCAAAAAGTAGCGACATAAATTAATTTCAAGAACCCTGCGACACAAAACTTTGTGTCGCAGGTTATGTCGCAATGACGAACAGCAACCAACCCAGAAACCCTCATCGTAAAATTTTTAGGGGTTTTCGAAACACCATTAGGTGCGGCGTATAACTGAGAACATGAAAACACAAGTTATTACATGTAAAGCACTTGTATTCTAGTCTAATTTAAACAAAAACCATAAACCCGAATACCCGTAACTTTAATCGACGATTAAACATAAACTACACGGTGAAAAAAGGGTGAAACAAGTACCTAATGATCGAGAATAAGCAGTAGAACAAGAATCGAGTGGTGGATTGGCACGAAGAACACCCAAAGATCGAAATCAAAATACAAAAACTCAGTCGTGGCTTATGTCGTAGGTCGTATGATTTGTGTCGCAGGTTTTGTATTTTGTGTCGCAGAAACAGTGTAGCGACTGAAGGGGTGGGGTCAGGTATTTATACCTTAACCCTAAGAAGCGACATAAAATGCGACATGGGCGTCGACATGGGCTGCGACATAAGTTGTGTCGTAGGGCCCAAAATATGATTTTTTGAGTTTAACTTCAAGTTTCAACCCGATTGGATAGTAACCTAAGGACTTGGAAATTTACAAAATAAAACAACTTTAAAAATAAAAATAAAAATTAAATTAAATTAAATTAAAAAGTAAAACTAACTTAACTTTCTTTTTGGTGACGTAGTTGTTTTGGTCTGCTAAGGGATCATATTAGAATAACATGCAATTATTAGCAAATAGTAAGTGTTATCTCGATTATCAGTATATTTGCTCACTTTTAAGTTTACTTAGCATATTTGCAACACCTTTTATAAAAATTATTTCAAGACGATTACCGGTATTGTTTGTCCACTTAAACATGTTACATCCGTGTGTGTGAGCTAACCTTTTATTGTTAGTATCAAGGTTGTCAAGATCGGGATCCTGACAAGGATCGTTTTTGTCTTCACAAGATCGAAATCGTAAGATCGGATCGGGATCGTAAGATCCTACTTTAATAAATATTTTATATAAAAAATAATTCATTTATAAATTTTTTAAAAAATTAAAACGATCCTACGATCTTGATTACGATCTTTGGTACGATCTTACAACTGATCTTACGATCTTGTTAGCGATCCTACGATCTTGACTTACGATCTTACGATCTTAGATGCGATCCTATGAAATTACGATCCTATAACGATCTTGCACGTTTTTATGAAGTAGGATCGTAAGATCGTACGATCTTACGATCAAGATCGCGATCTTGATAACTATGGTTAGTATGAATATTTCTCTGTGGTCTCCACCATACACATACCCCTGTAACCCAGACATGAGCATAGCTTCCATATTCAGAGAAGATATAGGAAAATCATTTTTTAGAATCAAGCTAGCGGTGACAGGTCTGTACCGATGTACAACAGAGCGACATAATTTTGATTCAGGTTTAAGCAAAATCAATAGCAGTCAAACCAAATTTGTGGCGACCTTGATCGGTATCTTAAGATTTAAGACTTTGCAAGTACATTGACTCACGTTTGCTTTGTTTTGAGTTTATACTGACGGAGACTGATGTGACGCAAAAAGTCATGTTTTTAAGTACGATATTCCACACTTTTTGTACACATCTTTAGTGAAAACATTCCAAAACAATCATTATTTACTAAAATTCACTAAAGTGCTCCAAATATAGGCGTTGTTGCAAAAACCACTAAAAACGTCCAAATAACGAGCAAAACAGAGCGAATAAACAACAACCAATTCTCACACCCTCATTTACCTTATGATAAGCACATTCTAACCTTATGGTATGTTGTAATAGGTAAAAACGAGACGGGAGAATCAAGAATCATGCAAATTGGGTGAAGAACGGAGGAGATACGGCTTCTACAGATCGTTAAAAGTCATTTCGGCTATGCTTAAGTTACACACATCCAATTTTAGTGAGATTGGTACCATTAGAAGCGTAACGGAATTTCGAGATCGTGGGTGAAAGAATCAGGTCAAACGGAAGCATAACGAAGGAGATACGGGCATTTTAAGCAACGAACGAAAACCGACGGACCCCGTATACGGCCTTGGGAACCGTATATGGCCTGTACATAACCGTATACGGCCCCTGTAAGGCCATGTATGGCCCCTCTGATGCCAAATGGTCTCCGTTCATGCTTCGTTCACTTGTACGTGGTGCTTAGGTACTTGTACGTATTTCTCCTTTGGCTCCAAGTATTATGCCTTTGGCTGTTTGTCCCGTACCTAGGATCTAACAGAACCGAGTCACTCAATCGTTTGCGGAATCAACGATTAAGTTATCACACGAACACAATGAATAATCAAACACAATAGAATAAGAACAAAACGCTTGTATATTGATTATAACCGATCAGATTACAGGTGAATTCGACTAATTGCGTTTAGGGTTTCGTCAACCCTAAAACAGAAAATGTAAAACATTTATATACAAAATATGGCACCTGCGACGTCGCACACGACGTCGCAGGCCCAAGCCCATGCGACGTTGACTACGTCGCAGGCCCAATACCTGACGTCGCACCTGCGACGTTACGCACAACGTCGCAGGAATCAGGAAACTCAAATCTAATTACAAAACACGAGCTAGACCAACTGACAGACATAAACATGTACCAACAAACTCCCCCGTGTCTTCAGCTTGGTCTTCAAAAATCTTCTTTAAACCCAGCCCGCAGGAAATTGGCCGTCAGCATGAATTCCATTAGCCACACAAACAGTAACAACATTGTAAAACTGCTCGGCTAAACGTCTGTTGAACTCATTCTTCTGACCAACACGAATCCGATCATCATAGAGTTTTCTTAAATCTTTTTCATGAAAATTAATCAAACTCATCGGATCATACAGTCTAAACGTTGCTTGCTTCAAATTCCATATACCTCCAACTTCTGGCCACGGTTCTGAATCTGGTACAAAAGTAATAACCGCTTCACCAGTCTGTGAATCAAGTTCCCATTTAACGAATCTTCGCAAAAAATAATAAGGAACAGGTTCCAGAGGTATCTCAGTCAAACATTTTGCAGGCGGATAGTGAACTTTAACCATAGGCTTCCTAGTGACTGGATCAATCTTCCTTTTCCATGTATACCGAGTGCCCAACGTCGGTTTCAATTTAGAATATGTCTTCGATAACACTTCCCGACGTAAATTTCTCTGAATGAACTCAGCATAATCATTTTCGAACGGATTAATCAATTTAAGCTGAGCTAATCGATTAATCTCTCCTTTTGGCAACGTACTTAATCTATCAAAACGCATTCTAAAGTACTGAACTCCATCTTCTCTCTTAATCATAAAAAGATTCCTCTGACACTTCCAGCTTTTAATAACTCCGGTATAATTTCGACTAACCCGGTACACTTGACATTTAACTGGAATAGGAACTGGATTTCGTCCCTTAGGCCACCATTTCTTATTTTTTTTCTCTCTTTTCTTCAGCAGTTAATTTCTTCTTAGGAATATCAGAAGATTCAGTTTCAGGAACTGCTGAGTCCGGTGCCTGTGTCTCTGGAGCTGGAGTTGCAGCAGAACTAGATTCTCCATGTTGAGCTTTAGCAGGTCTCTCATCGTCACTTGAATCAGATTCTATAATCGGTGCACCATCATAAGCTTCCCCAGATTGTGCATCATCATACGTTTCATCTGAATTCAACTGTTCCTCTTCAATCAAAACATCCTCATTCATCTCAAAATCATTATCCGTTTCTTCCTCAGAGCCAACTCCACTGGCCATTCTCTGAATAAACGATAAGTCAGCAAATGAATAGTCAACAGCCAGCGGTCTCGGTTGCCCTGGAATATCATCAACACAAAAGTAATCCAAAACAGAAATATTTTCATTAACATTTTCAAGTACAGAGTTGGGGTTTACAGACGCAGGTTCACTTGACTCTAAATTGGGTACCCCAGACCCAAACTCCCCCGAGGCAAGTAACCTACCTTCCAAAACATTAACTCTATGCTTCGTTTCCTCAAGCTCCTTAGACTGAACCTCGATCAGTGCAGACTGCTCTGCAATCTTTTCATCTTGAGCCTCCAGCTTTTGCTTCATCTTCTGCATATCATCCAGCATCTTTTGCATAAAAGCTGGTGTCGGTTGAATCTCAAAAGCATCTTGAGGTGTCGGGTTAACAGGAGCTCTGGAAGAAGTAGATTGACGAGAACGACGATGACGACGAGGCTCAAAGTCTACATCCTCAGGATCATCACCGTCTCGAATACGTTTGCCAGTATTCTTTGGAACATACACACGCCCCTGTTTCAAACGACGCTGAATTCTTTTGTACCTCTGAGAAAACTGATGTCGAATTGTTTCCATTTGACGGGTGCGGGACCGCACCATCAGAATCCGAAGGCGTTGGCCCGCCATCATCAGGGTGTTGAACAGGATTTTCTTCAGAATCAGATCCTTCGACTGTATGGTGAGAAGCTGAATCGTCCGAATCAACATGTCCAAATTGCTCAATATTCTCCAAAAGAGCATTCACATGCTCCCCCGCAGCTTGAACAGGAACGTGCACAAGCGGTTGCTGCGGTTGCTGTGGTGCCGGAATGTCCATATACTGAGGTTCCGGTGGCGCTACGTAATGCTCATCCACAATAGCACCAAATAAGGAAACATCCCTTGGTGCCTCAACCCCTTTCTCATACCCTGCACAAATGGTAAAGATCCGACTCATCATCGGTGAAATCTTTAGTTTCTGATCAATATCACCCTGTGCCTGAAGATCTGGATGATGACAATTGATGTGCAATTGAACAAATCTCGGATATAATACCCATTTCTGATCCCCGGCGTTTGCATTGTCGACCATAGCCTTGAAATAAAACCCGAGAAGTTGAACGGCTTGTTGTACACTAAAGCCAACATGGCAGAAGCCAAACTTCGGCTCATACCATCCGTTCCACCTTTCCTATTACCCAAACAAACGATAATCACGTGCATCAAATATCTCCAAACACGTGTGAGATTCGCTTTCCTATACTGATCAGTGGGAATCCCTGGATATCCAATCCTTTGCATAGCCCCTGCGACGAAATTTGGATCAAAACTAACAGGCATATCTGGTTGATCGTTCAGCTGAAGAAGCTCCCTAATGCTCTGTTCAGTAATTGTGATCTCAGTGTTAAGAACTGTAGAGACCAGTCGTCGAACGTTGTTATCAGTAACAACATTTGCATTTCTCCAGAAAGGGTTGATCAGATTTCCAAAAACCATAGTGTTATCTGAGATGGCGTGGAATACCCTTGAACGCCTCAAAAACGCAATCATCTGACGATACGGTGCAGCTTTATCAGAAGTATCATCAAGGTAAGCAGCAGTATTGTGACGCGCTTCGAAAACAAGAGCCATATCTGCAAAAACAGAAACATACAAGATATTCTCGAAAAGCGTTAGAACAAACAAAGTATTCCAAACTTATCACAAACAAAAGGTTTCATTGATATGTTAAATAAGTACAAAGTTACAAACACACATATCAAATCCTAAACCCTAAACCCTAAACCTAAACCTAGACCGAAGATCCTGGTTAAACGAATACAGCCAAAATCCAAGACAAGGTCAGGCTAAAATCCAAGACAGGGATGGTATCCCACCAGACCAGAAGGCCGAGATCCAGGATAATAAAGGAATTCCTCCAGACCATAAAACCAAGATTCAGGACAAAGAGAGAATTCCACATAACGGTAAAGGGATTCCTCCAGACCAGAAAACCAAGATTCAGGACAAAGAGAGAATTCCACCGGATCATTAGCCAACTGAGACAAAAATGGTCATATCTAAGTGACCAGATAAAAACTTTAAGGTGCTGGACCACCAGAAAGCGCAAAAGAATCCACGACCGGAAGAAGATCCTTCTAGCCGCGGACGGGCGAGTGGTGACACTTTTTTGGGCTGAAGCAGTAAGCACTATATTTGTCGTTCAGCTAGGAACTGAAAGAAATCACTCGCCATTGCTGGACAGAATTTAAAAGTCAGAAAAACGTAACATTTGATTGGTAACAAAAAAAATGTCATTTTTCTGTAATAAGCGACGTAGTCGATGACGTCGCATTTCAAATAGCGACGTAGCAAAGGACGTCGCAGGAAATCAGAATAATAACAAAAGCGACGTAGGCCACGACGTCGCACAAAATTCGAGCGACGTTAAAGGGGACGTCGCATTTTGCTATTTATTGTGAATTTAATCACAGTAATAAAAGTAGCGACGTAGCGAGGGACGTCGCGTAGGACGTCGCGGTAAAAGGCGACGTAGGGAAGAGCGACGTAGGCAAGTAAGAATAACTAATTAGAGCGACGTAGGCCACGACGTCGCAGCGTACGTCGCACTGACGAACAGTCGTCCCCAACCCAGAAACCTAACTTTCGAATTTAGGGGTTTTCAAAACAAAACACACCACAAGGTGCGGCTTTAAATGGTGATCACGAAAACATAATTTATACTATGTTTATCACACATTAACACAGGTAATTTGTCCCAAACCCGAAACCCTCCGCAACCGCTATATATATATAACAATTAAATGAAATATACACGGTGAAAAGAGGTAAAAATGGTACCTAAGTGTGCGGAATAACGAGTAGATCAAAGGTACGTGAATGAATCGGAAGGAAAACGGCTACAGATCACAAAGATGCTCGAAAAAATGCTACGTCGCAAATCGCCAAATGGTACGTCGCAGGCTACGTCGCAGGTGAATATTGAATAGTGTGACGTGTTACGTCGCGGTTGAGACTATATATAGTCTAACCCTATGTGCGACGTAGGCTGGGACGTCGCATGCGACGGCGAGTGGTACGTCGCAGAGAGCAGTCAGGATGTGATTTGAGTCGATTTTGTAATTATCAAGAACCGTTTACTCGTTATTTTAGCAAATAATATCTAAATGACTCGTGACTTGGGAAAAATAACTTTGAATAAATAAAAAAAAACATAAAATGAAATAAGTAAAATAAAAAATCTTTTTGGTAATTAGATTAATATCACAAAAAGTAAAAGTATAACAAAATAAAATTACTAACACTCTATTTTTGGTGACGGAGTTGTTTAGTCTGATTAGGGATCATATCGGAATAACATGCATTTATTAGGAATAGTAAGTGTTATTTCGATCATCAGTATATTTGTCCACTTTAAATTTACGTGGCACATTTAAAACACCTTTTATAAAAATTATTTCAAGACGATTATTGGTATTGTTTGTCCACCTAAACATGTGACATCCGTATTTGTGAGCTAACCTTTATTGTTAGTATGAATATTAATTTTGTGAAACCTATTATATGATATACTGATAAACTTTAGTAAAACACAAAACACTGCATATTTACGCAAGGTAGAGATTACAAGACCAAGATTTCTCGGCTCTCTTGTAACATACACTTGCCCTTCAAATTTAGGCATACATCAAACCGACTATGAAGATACTAGTGGCCCCAGATCTGTACTTAGTACAACAGAGGGTCCCTTAGTATGAACATAACAAGTTTGAGACTATTTGCATAACTAATGGATTCAGGTCTGTACGAGAGTACAACAATAGTCACCATTAGTTAGGCGAATAGCCATATTATTACTATATGCCAATTTTACATTTACATAATAATTATGACAGTGTATGACAGTACTTCCATTTATCAATTAAGACTTATGTCATACATCATATAACAATTTTCACAAAATAATAGACAAGTTTTAATATTACTTCTTACTTACTCACAAACCGGTGTGTATCATGCCTACCAATACATCGTGTGATGAAGATAATTTAGATAGAAACTGTTTTAAGTGTGTCAGATAAACCTACTGACACATCCAAGATAAATCTTAAAATTCCATTTTGTGCATGTTACCCGATGTACTATCATATCCCAAGTTGTTTACAGACACAACTTCAACGTCTATTTTAAAATGTTGCAACCTAGCGTTTTCTTTAATACTAAAGAGTATAAAGAGTGGCTGTTGCGAAAAAAAAAATTTTTTTTTTTTTTTTTTTAAACTAAAAAAAAATCCAAGTCACAAATCAATTCTTTGACTGAAAGAATCGTAAACCTATCAGATTGACCAGTTCAATAAAACGTGATCGCAAAAAGGCTTTTGTGAAAAGGTCCGCACACTGCTTAAGGGTATCTATATGTACGACATCTATAAGGTGTTTCTCAAAGCAATCCCGTATGAAGTGAAACCTAAGTTCAATATGTTTGGTCTTAGAGTGCTGTACGGGATTGTGTGTTATAGATATAGCAGCTGTATTATCAATGTAAATAGGAGTCATAGAGAGATTGAACCCGTAATCACGCAGCTGATGCTGAATCCAGAGAACTTGAGAACAGCAACTTGCAGCAGCAACATACTCGGCTTCAGCTGTGGAAATAGCAACCGCAGTCTGCTTTTTGCACTGCCAAGAAACTAAGCGCGATCCAAGGAACTGACATCCTCCAGTAGTTGACTTCATATCTACCTTGCAGCCACCAAGATCCGAATCCGAATGGGCAGTTAACTCGAAGTTTTTCTCGTTTGAATACCATAGACCCGGAGATGGCCTAAAAGCGAGATATCCAAAAATGCGTTTTACAGCCTTCATATGAGACACCTTCGGATTTGCTTGAAATCGTGAGCAGAGTGAAACAGCAAACACTAAATCTGGTCTTGAGGCAGTCAGGTACATGAGAGAGCCTATCATTGAGCGATAGTCTTTCTCCTTGCAATCTTCATCGTCCTCATTAGGTCCAAGATTGTGTCTTGTTTCAATTGGAGTGCCGTAGTGTTTACAGTTGAGCAATTCATACCGCTTTAACATGTCAGTGACATATTTTGACTGGTGGATATAAATTCCATTGTCAGATTGCTCAACCTGTAGTCCCAGAAAGAACGTGAGTTCCCCCATAGCACTCATTTCAAACTCAGATTTCATCAGTCTTTCAAAATCCTTGCACAACTGATCATTAGTTGATCCAAAAATTATGTTTTCCACATAGACCTGCACAAGTAACAAATCCGCTCCTTCCCGTTTGATGAAAAGCGTGCTATCAATCTGTCCTCTATCAAAACCATTCTTCAGCAGGTATTTGGCAAGTCGCTCATACCAAAGTCGAGGAGATTGATGAAGACCATACAAAGCTTTCTTCAGCTTGCAAACATGATTAGGATGCTTTGGGTCTTCAATACCAGGAGGCTGACACACATAAATCACTGCGTCAACATCTCCATATAGAAAGGCACACTTCACGTCAAGTTGATACACACGGAATCCTTTAAAAGAAGCATAAGCTAGAAAAATTCTAATAGATTCCAAACGGGCGACAGGAGCGAAAACTTCATCATAGTCAATACCCTCTTGTTGACTATATCCTTGAACTACCAGACGGGCTTTATTTCGAATAACCGCCCCACGATCATCCATTTTGTTACGGTAAACCCAACGAGTACCCGTCAAGTGAGCACCCTTGGGTAGAGGAACAATTTCCCAAACATTCATCTTGTTTATTTGCTGTAGTTCCTCCTGCATAGCCTCGACCCAAGATGGATCCTTTAAGGCTTGTTCAACCTTTTTAGGTTCAATTTGAGACAAATGACATGAATCGATATGAGCAATAAGTCCGAAAAGCTGCTGAGCTGAAGTCTGCTTTGCTTGTTGTCGTGTTTGAACAGATGCATGAAGATCACCAATGATATTATCAATAGGGTGATCCTTATGTATACGAGTTTCTGGTATGGCAGTTGGCACAACGTCCACACCCAGATTGTTCAAATCTCCCTCGGTTTCAGGAGTAGCAGCAGACTCAGAAAAGGCTAACTCTTCTTCTTCCCCTTCATGTTCAGAAGTATATAAGTGAGAGTAGGCCATTGTTTCTTCCAATTCATCTTCTTCTTGAGGTTCCTCTAAATGAGGCATGTTTGGATCATATGGAAGCTCCTTTGTGTAGTTATAGACTGTTTTAGAAGGAGCAGCCGAAGATGGTGGAGTAGGAGATGGTGTAGGTGTAGATGGTGGTGATTTGGTGGTTGGTTGTGGTTGTGTGGGTGTTGTTTGTGAAGGTGTAGGTGTAGTTTGTGGAGGTGTAGGATTAGTCGGTGGAGGTTCGGGTGTTGCATTGGGAGATGGGTCGGATGGTTTATTATTAACAGGTGTATCTTGAATAAGATCAAGTTCATGAAGTATAGAAACCAATTCTTCCGTATCATCCTCTTCCGGAATATTGAAAGAGTTGAAGAGGTTTCCATAGTTGAAAAACCAATTCGGACCCGTTCCTTGAGGAGGTTCCGTATACCTTAAACATTTCACTTCAAAATGTTCCTCAATCTGATTCGTTGATTTGTTAAAGACTCTTTTGTTCGGAGAGTTGACTGAATATCCAAGAAAAATCCCTTCAACAGCTTTATCACCAAACTTAGAGACCTTATCTTTTGTAATCATGATCAGGCATGGACACCCAAATGGTTCTAGGAACTGCAGATTTGGCTTACGGTTATTGAAAAGTTCATAACACGTTTTGTTCTTTTTCTTAACCGTGAGTACTCTGTTGAGAACATAACAGGCAGTATTAACTGCCTCAGCCCAGAAGATAATTGGTAACTTGGAGTCAGCTAACATAGTCTGAGCTGTCTCGATGATTGTCCTGTTCTTCCTTTCTGCAACTCCATTCTGTTGTGGAGTTCTCGGAGCACTAAATTGATGCTCAATACCTCTTGTAGCACAAAACAATTCGAGAGTTGAGTTCTTGAATTCAGTTCCATTGTCGCTTCGTATCCTTTTCACCTTCAAGTTGCACAGATTTGCCAACTTGTCCAACAAATACACCAGAATCTCAGGAGTTTCCCCTTTTGTGGTCAAAAAGTAAACCCACGAAAACCTTGAGTAGTCATCAGTAACTACCAAACAGTAAGACCGACCACCAATGCTCTTTGTAGAGACTGGACCGAAGAGATCCATATGCAGTAGTTCCAATGGAGCATTTATGGAATTCACCTGCTTAGACTTATGGGACTTCTTACGTAACTTTCCTTTTTGGCAAGAGATACAGTCATCCTTTAGAGCAAATGACTGTTTTGGAACCCCTAGCACAAGGTCATTTTTAGTCAAGAAATTCATTTTTCGGAAATGAATGTGTCCCATTCGTCTGTGCCAAAGCAGTGAATCCTTTTCAGAAGCCTTAGACAAGAGACACGTATACTCGTTCGAGGTCTCAACAGTTCTCATGTTCAGAATGTATGTGTCATTCTTTCTTGGTGCTCTCAGTAACACCCATTCTTCCGGAATGACATACCCAGGCTTCAGTATCACACACTCTGTCTTTGTGAACGCAGTGGTATAATCCTTATCACAGACCTGTGAAACACTTAGCAAGTTGTGCGTAAGCTGTTCCACGTAGTTCAAATTTTCAAAACTAACATTGCCTTCAGTTAGCGTTCCTCTTCCAGAAATGGTTCCTCCAGTATCTCCAGCAAAGGCAACATATCCTCCTGCGTATGGTTTAATATCCACAAGAAGAGATACATCGCCTGTCATATGTCGCGAGCAGCCGCTATCCAAATACCATTCACTCTCTTTAATACGTTCTGACTGCTGCAACACACAAACGAAAGGAGATTAGTGAGAAACGGTGACCCAAGCCTTTACAGACTTAGGTCGACCGTGGTCATCAACAATAAGCACGTCAGATAGGATTTTATCTTTAAACAAATTAGAATTTTTATCTGATGTGTTATTGTTGACGACTGAAGAGTCAACATCAGACTCTTTTTGTTTCCAAACTTTAGAAGGTTCGGAATTGGTATTAGAAGTAATGTTGGGCTTTTGAATTGGCAAAGGTTTTTGCTCAACATTACTTGGCTTCAAAACAGGCTTCAAAATAGGCTTGGAAGAGTTTGAGTAACGCCTAGGTGGAGATTTTGAAAAAGATTTTCTATAAACAGATGTCCTAGGCATTTCTCTCCCATAGCGCTGATTTGACAGCTTTGGACATTCACGGATTAAATGTCCTTGTTTCTTGCAGTAGAAACAAGAACGAGTCTCAACAAACGGTTGAGGCTGAGGAATTACCACAGGAGATGGAGAAACATTTCTAGAACACGAACATTGCGTACACGTCTTAGAAAATGTTTGTTTTGGTTGAGAGGTTGAAGTTGATGGTTTATTATACGAAACATTTTCATTTACTAATTTTCTTTGCAAAATCTTTACAGGTGACTGTAAAGTTTGTTGTTTCGAGTTTAAAACCTTGGGTTTTCCTTTATTTGGTTGAACTTTAATTTCAGGTTCAACCTTTGAAATCACTTTTTCAGGTTTAACTTCAACTTTCTTAACCTCAGGATACTCCTGATCCCTAATGTCCTCAATCTCAACAATCTCCTCAACACTAACAAGAGATTCATTCTTTAGCTCAACACTTTCCTTAACACTAACAGGAGATTCATGCACATACTTAACAAACGTTGGCAAGGGGTACTCTGGCCGCTTGGTTTTCTCCTTTGCCGGTTTGTTTTGTTTGGTCTCTTTAGCATCTTTTGCTTTTATACCATAAAGCTTTGACCAATCAACTGGAATCTCTTCAAAGCCTTCCTTAACAGGCAGGGGACAGTGAGTAGTAGGAGGAGGGACTGAGTGGTATCCCAATCCCTCATTCTTTTTCCCACTAGTACCATGCTTGCTAAGAATTTCATTAAAGACAACCGTTGAGGAATTTGAACCCAAGATTTTACTCTTATAATTCTCATACTCATTTTTTAAATCTGTAAGTTCTTTCTTTAGTAGTTCAATTTCAACAAGATAGCTTTTAATGGCATCTTCTTGACTAAAAACCTTAGATTTATATTTCTGAGTATCTAACCGATGAGCCTCAAGATGTTTTTCATAAAGTTTCTCATTAGCTTTTAAGAAATTATTTGACTCGGTTAGTTTTTCATTCTTTTTCCTCAACTCTACGGTTTCATTCTGAAATGCCTTTAGAGATTCAGTTAACTTAATGCATGAGATACAATTTAATGGTTCATCAGGTACCTCATTCACAATGTGAGCCATCAAACACTGTTGGTATTGCTGGGAGACAGCCGTCCAATCCTGACTTGTGGGCTCGAAAACAATCAGGGCATTATCAGCAGGCCCTTTCTTGGTAACTTACATTTCTTTGGCCTTTGGAGGAGTAGAAGGTGTTGTGAATCCCGATGCTGGCATTTTGGGTTTCTCGCACTCCCTGGCGAAGTGACCCAAATTTTGACAATTGTAACATCGGACCTTACTCTTGTTAAATCCGAAGCCAGTCTTTCCATCACCTTCCAAGCTTTTACGCCCTGTCCTCTGCAAGAACTTTTGAATTCTTCGGGTGATCATTGCCACATTCCAAGTTAGATCCATTTGCTCCAGATCATCTTCATCAAGCTGAGCATAGTCTTCCTTAGTCAACTCCAAAGTAAGATTCGGTTGAGTAACCAAATCCTTGTATGAGCTTAAGAAAGCTGTATAAATTGCAGCTTGCTCCTGAATAGCAGGTGAGACTTGAACCTGTTGTTGATTTGAAGAAGATCCAGACATGAAAACAGAATGAATCCCATCGTAAGACGAAGAAGAGGTCGATGAAGCATTTATATTTGTTACAAAGGCGACTCCAGATCCATAAGTCTTTCCAGAGTTAAGTTGACCACCATAGACACTAGGATTCTGAACAGCAGCACCAGACCTAGTTTCTTTCTTCTTAATCTCCATCGCGTGAACTTGAAGATCCCCTATCAAAGTATCCAAAGACATGTTTGCAAGTTCTTCATTTTCTTTTAAAAATTGGACTTTAACATCCCAAGAACTCGGCAACACATCCAGTAGCTTCTTATTGACTTCAATTGCAGGAAAAGTATAACCCCCTTCAAACAACTCACCTACTAACCGTGAGTACCTAGTGAATAAAGAAGTTGAGTCTTCATCAGGAAGGATGTCAAAAATATCATACTGTTTCTTAATAAGTTCGAGTTTGGCTTCCTTATACTTATCATTTCCTCCACAACGAGTTTCAATTGCCTTCCATAAATCAAAAGCTGTTTCATGAGTTCTGAAAAGCCATAGAACATCCTTGGTTAAACACATTTTAATCATTGAAAAAGACTTTCTTTCAGTATCAAAATCTTTCTTCTCCTCGGGAGTCATAGCTTTATAAGTTTTAGCAGGACGAATACCACGGTATTCTCCTTCAGCTAATGGAGGTACATAACGCTCACGTAATGGTCCCCATAATTCTGGACAATGAAAATCAATGTATTGTTCAACTCGGTCTCTCCAATACACGTAATCCATGTCCGTAGTAAATAGTGGAGGTTTATTACTTGAACCTATGTCATTACTTTGTTTGATCATTTCTCTCAATCCTCTAATATCCTCTTTATCAGCTGCCATTGTAATTACTTAATCGAAAAATCAAACTTCTGATATTAGCGACGTAGATGATAACGTCGCACAAAGATTATGCGACGACGAGAGTAACGTCGCAAAAGGCGAAGGATTCAATTAAGAATCAGATGTAAGCGACGAAGAATACCACGTCGCAGATGACGTCGCAGAGGACGTCGCACAATTACACTACGTCGCAACAAGACGTCGCAACACAGCGTCGCAGAAGACTAATTAAAGTCAGAATAGCGACGTCGCGGATGGCGTCGCAACAGTACGTCGCACAGACTAATTAAAGTCCATATCACTTACGTCGCACGTGACGTAGCAGATGACGTCGCAGGTAACGTCGCAAAACGCGAAAACCTGCGGCCAAAAACCCTAAAAACGAATTTTTAACCCAAAAACCAAAACCACGAATGAAGATCGACGAAAACCTTCAATAATCCCAGTAATATCGATCGAACACCTGTAAAAACACAAAAAAAACAAACGTAATAATCACAAAACAATATGAGAATCACGTCGCTTTATCCCGAACTCGATCCTAATCGCCAAAAACGAGTTGTTTCTGCTCTGATACCAGTTGTTTGTCCCATACCTAGGATCTAACAGAACCGAGTCACTCAATCGTTTGCGGAATCAACGATTAAGTTATCACACGAACACAATGAATAATCAAACACAATAGAATAAGAACAAAACGCTTGTATATTGATTATAACCGATCAAATTACAGGTGAATTCGACTAATTGCGTTTAGGGTTTCGTCAACCCTAAAACAGAAAACGTAAAACGTTTATGTAACATCCTCGAAATGGACCTAGTTGTGTTATATTATTTCTTGATTTAAATTAGTATTTAAATGTGTTTGGAAATAATATTGTTTGAATTAGTGAAATAATTGGAAGTTATTATTAATAGTTGTCTAGGTTGATTTGTACCTTATGGTGAATTACTTAAGTATTGAAAGAATTGGATGAATTCTTTAGTTATTTGTTGATAGTATACAAGTAAAGTAAGTGATAAAGTGGAAAAACTGGGATTAGATCCAAATAAGGTATGATATGAAAGTATATCTGGAATTGGATGGTGTTAAAGATTTAGTTGATCTTTGTTTGATAAATTGAGGAAATATGAATTGAATGATTGTTCATATTTTAAGAAATTGTATGTGTTAGAGAGTAAGAGAAACCTTGAAATTGTGTAGGTATGTATGTGTAACACCCCCAAATCATGGCCCTATGGGCTCGAGGGAGGCGGTGGGCCTGCCACCAGCTGAGGGGTGGGGTGTCACAGTATGTGTGGTATACATGATAATAAATGGCATGATAAGTTTTAATAGAATGAATTAAAATATGCCATAAGATATGTGGAGGTTAGTTAATTGTGATTAACTTGATGTAGATTTTGTTGGAAATGTGTTGGAAAGTAGCACATTTTGATAATGTGATATTGTGATGCTTGACCTGTAGTATCATAATATGTGGATTAAGATTGACTTAGTTGCTAGATTGACGGGATCTAGTGTTGAATGATTGGGTGGTTAAAGTTGTATAATTTTCTAATGGCTTGTGATTAGTAGTTTATGATTGTAAGGTTGAGTTGAAATAACTGGTTGCTAAGAATAGATTTTGATGTCTTACCAGTTTAATAGTATATAAATTCTAACTTGATGGTTAGTTAGAGTTTGAAGACAAATATTAAAGTACTGATAGGTGTACTGGAATGTATAATCACTAGTGTTGTGATTATTGTTTGAGCAGTAGTTGTTGTCGACTTTGATGTTGTTGACAATTGATAGGTAGTAATTGTGAAAACATAATAATCGTTGAAGCTCTAGACTTTTTAGGTCTAATCTAGGATTAACAAACAATGAATGATAACAATGATAAGATATGCAGCGGAATAGAACAATAACATCAATGTTATCTTAACAAAAAGCCTCAATTCTATTTGATCATGATAGAACGATTATACAAATATAACAGGATCAAGAAACCTTGATCTTGAGGCTAAACAAACCCTTAGACGTCTACATTATGTGTGCACACCAAAACCTACGTCCCTATGTCTCTTTATATAATAGAGATCTTTAGGGTTACAAGAAATCATAATTATACTAGAAGACTAATTAAAATAAAACAATTCATCTTTAGTCCCTCAACTTGCATCTTTTATTTTGTCTCATCAAATTAATAAATCCTAACAATCTTCCCCTATTTGATGATGACAAAATATCGATCTTCTTGCAAAACTTCCCCTTAACTCTTGATTTCTTGTAATCATATCATGCCTTGCGATAAGTTGCAAATCTGAATCTTCAAATTCTTCTTCCCCTTTTTGTCATAATCCAATAGGGGTCTTTTGCAACTTGTAAACACTTCCCCTCAAGTGTTACATGTAGATGATGAAACATTAAACAGTAAGCTTCCCCTTAAAATATGTTCACCATCTCTTGAATCTCAAATTCGATTGGCTCTATGTAATGATTACTGGTCGGTGAAGAAAATAGAGTATAACAAACTTAATAAAGAAGTCAAATCTTCCAAACTTGTACCTTATATCTTGTACTATCCACGACGTTGAACTTATAATCCAATGTATAAGTAGACCGCAATCTCTTTGACAAAAATCCTTATTTTTCCAACATAAGTCACTGATCATATCAAAACTCTTTCAAGTGATAGCAAATGTGAGCATTGAGCATCCTAAGGTTAATCTCACACGTTTGCTAGATTTGTCAAGTCTTCGTCGTCCCATACAAACCAAACAAGTTATCTTCAAAGCTCTTCATCCACCGCTTTGAGATATGATAAGATACATAGCTGTCAAACTCAACTACAATATCAAATAAGCTATAATCAATCTTCTTTGTAATCAAATCTTCAAATCATCTTAAAAACAAGCCATTAAATCAATCAGAATAGATTGTTATGAAAAACAATCCCATTCGAGATCCAAAGTAACCATAAGAACTATACGGATAACCATCCAATAATAGCAACGAAAACCATGTAGTACCATCCATGACGAGTATCACTAATTCCGCATTAGTGTTTGAAAAATGACTAACAGTGGTAATCGATACCCCAACAGTGGCAAAATTATGTTAACAGTGGCAATACCGAACAGTGGTTACTATGTATTAGCAGCGGTAGGATTTTGTGATAGCAGTGGCAAGCTTGTACTAACAGTGGCAAGCTTATACTAACAGGGGTAAGCCTGTACTGACAGAGGCAACGTTGTACTAGCAGAGGCAAGCTTGTACTAGCAGCGGTACAAACCTAACAGTGGGAACGTTGTGCTAGCAGTGGTAGACTTTGTGCTAGCAGGGGCAACGTTATGAGCAGTGGCTTACGAACTGTATATCTCCTTGGTTACATATCTGATGATGCTCAAATTTTAACACGAAGTCCACCAATGTTTCATTAACCACATATCCAAAAATCAAGTCGATCCAACGGTTAATGAATTTACAGGAATTATTTGACTTCAGCTGCATGAAAAGAAACCATAAACTTACTGCATTAACTTCGAATTTTAATATCTCTTTATAGAAACATCCGATCACTATGAAATTTTTATACGATGTAGATACATATGTCTTCTATAACATATCCAAAAATCATCAACTTTCGTTGGATAACGAAGACACAGTGATCGTTTTACTTCTGCCGTTTTGAAAAACCCTAAACTTTCAGCAACCAACTTCGACAATGAATATCTCTCAATCAAAAGCTCAGATCAAAAATTCCTTCGGTAGGAATGTGCGCCTATATGTTAAGAACCTACAGTTCAAATTTCACGACAATATAACGGTTAACGAATGAGATCCGAATTTTTTACCATGGCTGCGCAGAAAGTGACGAATTACGAATTTTTCTTGCAATCTTCTAGGGTTTCTTCAATACGGCTTCTCTTGCTTGTATATCCTAGATCACGAGCCCCCTTGCTTTGATACCAATTGTGAAAACATAATAATCGTTGAAGCTCTAGACTTTTTAGGTCTAATCTAGGATTAACAAACAATGAATGATAACAATGATAAGATATGCAGCGGAATAGAACAATAACATCAATGTTATCTTAACAAAAAGCCTCAATTCTATTTGATCATGATAGAACGATTATACAAATATAACAGGATCAAGAAACCTTGATCTTGAGGCTAAACAAACCCTTAGACGTCTACATTATGTGTGCACACCAAAACCTACGTCCCTATGTCTCTTTATATAATAGAGATCTTTAGGGTTACAAGAAATCATAATTATACTAGAAGACTAATTAAAATAAAACAATTCATCTTTAGTCCCTCAACTTGCATCTTTTATTTTGTCTCATCAAATTAATAAATCCTAACAGTAATGAAAGGAATTACAAGTGGAAATAAGTCAATGTAGAGGTTGGTTGATTGTAGGTAAGATTGATTGTAGTACTTTTGTTGATTGAGCAAAGTATTTGTTGATTGTAGTTTTACCTACTGAGTGTGACCTCTGCTTTGCTTATTAAGGTGATATGAATCTGGATTACTTTTAAGTAAAGAATTTCATATGATTGAAATGATATGTGAACATTATAGGTTGTACAAAAGAGCATAGGTATGAAACTTTTGGATGAAAAGCTGACCTAGATTTGAATTTCAGATCTTTGATGGTAAAGACTTAAGATTGTGATCTGTATATTAGACTGATTGTTGGTCGTGAGCTGAATTATATTTCAATGTTGCTAGGTACATTGGGGTTTAATAAACACTATTGTTGGGATATTGTTGCTGCTGTTTTATTGTTAACAGTGATGAACAGTGAGAACAGGTTAAAGATTTTAGCATGTTGCTAATTTTGGGTTGCATAAACCTATTAAGTAATGTTAAGTTTTATTTGTTGATTAAGTGATTGTAGGTTTCACTTGTTAAAGTAAGTGTCTGTCTATAAGATATATCTGATTGATGATATTGATTAGATGCACTGTATGTGTGCATAGGAAAAGATAGAAGCATGTACATTTGGATATGTGCATGTGGAAAGAATTCAAACAGTCTAAGTATAGTTGTAAGTTGCTATTGGGGACAAATGTATGTTAAGATATATGTGATTATATCACATTAGTTAGATTGATTGAGGTTAGATTCGGGGACGAAATCTCTTTAAGGGGAGGAGAGTTGTAACATCCTCGAAATGGACCTAGTTGTGTTATATTATTTCTTGATTTAAATTAGTATTTAAATGTGTTTGGAAATAATATTGTTTGAATTAGTGAAATAATTGGAATAGGAGTCGAATATTCCAATGTGATAAGTGAATTATTAATTGTTGTAAATTAATATAGTTGACGGTACAATAAAATGTTTGGACTCGCAAATGGTTTTCGGGTTCCAGATTATATATTGAGATGGGGTATTAAATTATACCCGTATATTGAAGGCGGTTTATGTGATGCCGACTATATATGTACTTTCCTATTTAGGAAAGTTATTCATTTTCATTTTAAAACTCACAGAAACTCTCAGAAAACCTCCAAATCAAATTAGAAATCAAATCAGGAAGTTGTGATTCTCGTGAAACTTCACCATGGACAGATTATCATCAGTAGATTCTTCAATCAGTAAGTGTTCTTGAGTATTTAAGAATTTGATTTCGATTGAAATTTGGGTGAATTGATAAATTGGAAGAATTGGATGTTAGGAACAAGTTATAAGTATTACATGATGATTATATGAAGTTAATTGAGTTGTTTATAACATTAGAACTGAGTTTGATAAGCTTGATTTATCAAAAATGGTTTTGAATTCGGAGCTGGGCAATTACAGGGATGAAGCTGAGCTGAAAGATGCTCAAACGCGATCCCAGAACCCTAGCCAGGATCGCGTTCGTTAGTTATAAAAGGAATCGGACGAGTTTTGTTCTTGGGAACGCGATCCCAAGAATTTGTCCGGATCGCGTTGCTTAGTTATAATTTGTCACATAATGATTTTACAAAGAGGAACGCGATCCCACCATTGTTTTCTGGATCGCGTTTGTCGGTACTTTTTGTAAAATTTCAAAAGTGCATAAGTGTTTAGTAGTGATTTTTGCCACGGAAAAATTGACAAATTGTCTTTAAACTCCGATTGGGCTGAAATTTACATGGTCACTCAAAAACGGCCCACTGATCAAAGCTATGTGCTATAGCCTAGTCAGTTTTTGGACATTCGGGGTCGTTTAGGGGTCGAAAATGGCATTTTACAGTTTTTGGACCTTATTTTGGGACTTTTTGATTTTGTTCCGAATTGAACTTTTGTTTGCTGTGATCTTAGAGATCATTGGATTCATGTAATTATGTTATGATTGTGTAATGATATTAATTACCTAAGTATTATCAGTTGAGACAAGTTACTAACTTATTGTTTAATTGATTGTATTCTCAGATGTGGAGAAGTCTCAGTAATATTAGACTTCTGAGCTGGCGGCTGAGGTAGTCGGTGAGTGGATCTGTAACCTCAGTGTGATTTAGTTGTAATGATTTGATTTACAACAAGTAATTATAGTATTACTTTGATAGAATGTAATTGTTGAGATATCTTGCCATGATAGTTTAACTAGTTGCTTAATTGACTGTTTGAGCTAGTATGTAAGATTTTGAGGTCAACTTGACTTGACAGTTGGACTTGGTTGTTATTGTAGACGACAGGAGATCTTGAAACTTGAAATGTTGGTTTAGAGATCTAGGTCGTTTGTGATTAACAACTGGTTATCGGTAATTCTGTATAGGCCAATACAGATGATTGATAAGAGTTCCTTGATTTCCAAACCGGTATTAGGGTATCTCAGGAGCCACCGATCCTCATGACGATTGATAATGTTTGATTGGTGTAGCTTGACATTGATTGGATGTCGAGTGAATGATTGATTTTCTGTTTATTGTTATTTGATGTAAACAGATTATTATGCTAGGTTGTACTGTTGCTTATAGTTTCATTCACTTAGCTTTATGCTAACCCCACCACAGTTCTTCCTGCAGGTTGAAATAGATGGGACATATTGGGCAGGGCAGGAAGTGTTTTGACTGGATGGAATGTTTGACAGGCTGTACTCTGATGTTAATTTAATAGCCATAGAAATGTTTTGAATTATATAACACCGAGTTGTTGAGATGTCACGTATTTGATTTGAAAAAGTTTACTGACATTTTGAGTACATTGATAGAATGTTTTTAAATATACGATTCCGAGTCGCAATTATTATATTATTGTTTATAATGAAACGAGGGGTGTTATAAGTTGGTATCAGAGCAATAGTTTGGGTGAATTGGACATGACAGAATGTTCAATCCTAAACTTTGATTGAGTTGAGTCAAACATTCCAGTGGGTGCGGGTTTAGTTGATTAGTGAATGTGTGAGAAAGTGATTGGTTGAATATGTACTAACTCTTAACAAGTTGTGAAGTTGTTGTTTGATTGCAGAGACGGAGGAACATGAGTATTAGATTGGTATATTTCATGTTTCCTCAACACTCGTGGGCTTAAGATTGCAAGGTAATCTTCGATAAGCCTATGTTAATTTACATTAACTTAAATTGTTTACTCTGTTATGTTGAGTAAGCTTTGTTGTGAAGTTAATTGAGTCAGACTGATATGATTCCCCAGTTTTGAGTCAACTAATGATTGCTATAGGTTGACATTAGGATAGCAATATTGAATGAGATGTTCATTGTTGTGGTTATTTCTGATTGAATTGTAAATGCCGAAATATGTTTAAGTAGACAGAGAGTTGATTAAGGTTTAACAAGATTGATGTTAGAACCTAAGAGTGTCTTTATTAGTGATACAAAATAATTGATAGTATTATGTTAATGGATTAATCACTAGGTGTGATCTAAATCCTTGTTAAGGAAGGTTGTGTCATTTGAATTGATAATGACTGCTAATTGAGAAAATATGTGGTTATGTGACTACATGATATGTTTTGATTGTAGTTAAACACTTGAGTTAAACCAAGATGAATAAGTTTATGAGGAAAATAACTTATGATAAAGCTAAATTGAATGAGAAAGTGATAGGTCTTTCTAGTCAATTGTGAATTAGTAAATGAAATGTTTATAGTAACATGATTGAGTAGGCTTGTTGTGACAGTGATGCTTGATAGTAAAGCATATGTCAAAGTAATGATAATTAATTAAGATGTGTCCTGAATTTTGTAGTAAGTAGGGACATTGAATTGTGTTAAGTATTGAAATTATGATGATAGGTTATCATATGTTTGAGGTTTCAGACCAGTAGATATACTGAGTAATTCAGTTGTTGAAAATAAATTATGTGAGATGGCTTGCATATGTAAGGTTGAATATGTAAGTAGTAAGCTGATTTTGAGTATGTATCAGCTGTTAGAAACTATTAAATGAATTTTGATTGATTTGAAATCATATGAGATGAGAATATATCACATTGATAATTATAATGTAGAGTAACCTGAGAATGGATTGTAAAGAACATAATCTTGCAACGCCTGATCACCGTTGTTATATTATGTTGTGTCACATGAACTTGTTGAGGCTACTTGGTATAAAAGAAATGTAATGTGATTTTGGAAATGGAGCATGATAGTATGCTAAGTTGTTTAATAGTTGTTTTGATAAGAAAACAATCAGTTGATAGAACTGTGACCTTTAGACTGTAAAGGTGAGAGTGTAAATGATAGTTGTCATTGATAGAGGCTTTGATGATAAACCTAAGTGACTAATTTGATTGTGTTGAATATGTAATTGTGATTGATTGTGATAGATTACATGTAGGTGAATTTAATAGTGCTTAAATGAGTCACTATTTTGTATTTGGCTTGTATGAAGCCAAAGTTGAAATAGGTTGATATTGCCTTGCTTGAGGAATTTCTAGTATTATTGAATGTAATAATTTAAAATATAAGTTTGAAAGTGAACATATAAGATGAAATGGTTTGTTGTGAGTTAATATTGATAATATGTTAACTTTGAAAGTCAAACCATGAATAGTGAGTTGTGTATAAAATTAATTGCTTGTGATTGGTTTGAGGATAGGTCAAACTTGAGAAAAAGCAGTTAGAGGATTTTATTGATTGGTTGATTTAAATCAAGTTGACATTTAGTCAACTGTGTGTGTTGAAATAGTCTAACATAGATTGAAATGTTATGATTGTATGGAA
Source organism: Helichrysum umbraculigerum (assembly GCA_949592205.1). Taxonomy (NCBI): domain Eukaryota; kingdom Viridiplantae; phylum Streptophyta; class Magnoliopsida; order Asterales; family Asteraceae; genus Helichrysum; species Helichrysum umbraculigerum. The sequence continues at coordinate 389,381,364 of CATIUR010000001.1, forward strand.
TATGATTGAATTCCTAGATTTGCTTAAATTATGTTGAAGGGGGTCATTTAAGATCCAGAGGGGATAGATGAATTGTCTAAGTTTGTGAAACTTGATTCATTACTTAATGCTAGTATTAAGTAATTGAAATAGTGTTAAGTATAATTGAGTATTCAGTTAAGTAATATTTGATATTTGAACTGAATATGTGTTAAAGAATTATACGAATATAAAGCCATTGTTTGATATGACAGTTATAATTTGCTAAGATATGTTAGAATAACTAAATCACATTGATTAGAATTGTGATAAGAAAATCTTACCAGTGTGTGAAGCTTGTGATGATAGCTTTGATTGGGTAAGAAGATGAGATAAGAAATAATTGAAAGTTATTATTAATAGTTGTCTAGGTTGATTTGTACCTTATGGTGAATTACTTAAGTATTGAAAGAATTGGATGAATTCTTTAGTTATTTGTTGATAGTATACAAGTAAAGTAAGTGATAAAGTGGAAAAACTGGGATTAGATCCAAATAAGGTATGATATGAAAGTATATCTGGAATTGGATGGTGTTAAAGATTTAGTTGATCTTTGTTTGATAAATTGAGGAAATATGAATTGAATGATTGTTCATATTTTAAGAAATTGTATGTGTTAGATAGTAAGAGAAACCTTGAAATTGTGTAGGTATGTATGTGTGGTATACATGATAATAAATGGCATGATAAGTTTTAATAGAATGAATTAAAATATGCCATAAGATATGTGGAGGTTAGTTAATTGTGATTAACTTGATGTAGATTTTGTTGGAAATGTGTTGGAAAGTAGCACATTTTGATAATGTGATATTGTGATGCTTGACCTGTAGTATCATAATATGTGGATTAAGATTGACTTAGTTGCTAGATTGACAGGATCTAGTGTTGAATGATTGGGTGGTTAAAGTTGTATAATTTTCTAATGGCTTGTGATTAGTAGTTTATGATTGTAAGGTTGAGTTGAAATAACTGGTTGCTAAGAATAGATTTTGATGTCTTACCAGTTTAATAGTATATAAATTCTAATTTGATGGTTAGTTAGAGTTTGAAGACAAATATTAAAGTACTGATAGGTGTACTGGAATGTATAATCACTAGTGTTGTGATTATTGTTTGAGCAGTAGTTGTTGTCGACTTTGATGTTGTTGACAATTGATAGGTAGTAATGAAAGGAATTACAAGTGGAAATAAGTCAATGTAGAGGTTGGTTGATTGTAGGTAAGATTGATTGTAGTACTTTTGTTGATTGAGCAAAGTATTTGTTGATTGTAGTTTTACCTACTGAGTGTGACCTCTGCTTTGCTTATTAAGGTGATATGAATCTGGATTACTTTTAAGTAAAGAATTTCATATGATTGAAATGATATGTGAACATTATAGGTTGTACAAAAGAGCATAGGTATGAAACTTTTGGATGAAAAGCTGACCTAGATTTGAATTTCAGATCTTTGATGGTAAAGACTTAAGATTGTGATCTGTATATTAGACTGATTGTTGGTCGTGAGCTGAATTATATTTCAATGTTGCTAGGTACATTGGGGTTTAATAAACACTATTGTTGGGATATTGTTGCTGCTGTTTTATTGTTAACAGTGATGAACAGTGAGAACAGGTTAAAGATTTTAGCATGTTGCTAATTTTGGGTTGCATAAACCTATTAAGTAATGTTAAGTTTTATTTGTTGATTAAGTGATTGTAGGTTTCACTTGTTAAAGTAAGTGTCTGTCTATAAGATATATCTGATTGATGATATTGATTAGATGCACTGTATGTGTGCATAGGAAAAGATAGAAGCATGTACATTTGGATATGTGCATGTGGAAAGAATTCAAACAGTCTAAGTATAGTTGTAAGTTGCTATTGGGGACAAATGTATGTTAAGATATATGTGATTATATCACATTAGTTAGATTGATTGAGGTTAGATTTCGGGGACGAAATCTCTTTAAGGGGAGGAGAGTTGTAACATCCTCGAAATGGACCTAGTTGTGTTATATTATTTCTTGATTTAAATTAGTATTTAAATGTGTTTGGAAATAATATTGTTTGAATTAGTGAAATAATTGGAATAGGAGTCGAATATTCCAATGTGATAAGTGAATTATTAATTGTTGTAAATTAATATAGTTGACGGTACAATAAAATGTTTGGACTCGCAAATGGTTTTCGGGTTCCAGACTATATATTGAGATGGGGTATTAAATTATACCCGTATATTGAAGGCGGTTTATGTGATGCCGACTATATATGTACTTTCCTATTTAGGAAAGTTATTCATTTTCATTTTAAAACTCACAGAAACTCTCAGAAAACCTCCAAATCAAATTAGAAATCAAATCAGGAAGTTGTGATTCTCGTGAAACTTCACCATGGACAGATTATCATCAGTAGATTCTTCAATCAGTAAGTGTTCTTGATTATTTAAGAATTTGATTTCGATTGAAATTTGGGTGAATTGATAAATTGGAAGAATTGGATGTTAGGAACAAGTTATAAGTATTACATGATGATTATATGAAGTTAATTGAGTTGTTTATAACATTAGAACTGAGTTTGATAAGCTTGATTTATCAAAAATGGTTTTGAATTCGGAGCTGGGCAATTACAGGGATGAAGCTGAGCTGAAAGACGCTCAAACGCGATCCCAGAACCCTAGCCAGGATCGCGTTCGTTAGTTATAAAAGGAATCGGACGAGTTTTGTTCTTGGGAACGCGATCCCAAGAATTTGTCCGGATCGCGTTGCTTAGTTATAATTTGTCACAGAATGATTTTACAAAGAGGAACGCGATCCCACCATTGTTTTCTGGATCGCGTTTGTCGGTACTTTTTGTAAAATTTCAAAAGTGCATAAGTGTTTAGTAGTGATTTTTGCCACGGAAAAATTGACAAATTGTCTTTAAACTCCGATTGGGCTGAAATTTACATGGTCACTCGAAAACGGCCCACTGATCAAAGCTATATACTATAGCCTAGTCAGTTTTTGGACATTCGGGGTCGTTTAGGGGTCGAAAATGTCATTTTACAGTTTTTGGACCTTATTTCGGGACTTTTTGATTTTGTTCCGAATTGAACTTTTGTTTGTTGTGATCTTAGAGATCATTGGATTCATGTAATTATGTTATGATTGTGTAACGATATTAATTACCTAAGTATTATCAGTTGAGATAAGTTACTAACTTATTGTTTAATTGATTGTATTCTCAGATGTGGAGAAGGCTCAGTAATATTAGACTTCTGAGCTGGCGGCTGAGGTAGTCGGTGAGTGGATCTGTAACCTCAGTGTGATTTAGTTGTAATGATTTGATTTACAACAAGTAATTATAGTATTACTTTGATAGAATGTAATTGTTGAGATATCTTGCCATGATAGTTTAACTAGTTGCTTAATTGACTGTTTGAGCTAGTATGTAAGATTTTGAGGTCAACTTGACTTGACAGTTGGACTTGGTTGTTATTGTAGACGACAGGAGATCTTGAAACTTGAAATGTTGGTTTAGAGATCTAGGTCGTGTGTGATTAACAACTGGTTATCGGTAATTCTGTATAGGCCAATACAGATGATTGATAAGAGTTTCTTGATTTCCAAACCGGTATTAGGGTATCTCAGGAGCCACCGATCCTCATGACGATTGATAATGTTTGATTGGTATAGCTTGACATTGATTGGATGTCGAGTGAATGATTGATTTTCTGTTTATTGTTATTTGATGTAAACAGATTATTATGCTAGGTTGTACTGTTGCTTATAGTTTCATTCACTTAGCTTTATGCTAACCCCACCACAGTTCTTCCTGCAGGTTGAAATAGATGGGACATATTGGGCAGGGCAGGAAGTGTTTTGGCTGGATGGAATGTTTGACAGGCTGTACTCTGATGTTAATTTAATAGCCATAGAAATGTTTTGAATTATATAACACCGAGTTGTTGAGATGTCACGTATTTGATTTGAAAAAGTTTACTGACATTTTGAGTACATTGATAGAATGTTTTTAAATATACGCTTCCGAGTCGCAATTATTATATTATTGTTTATAATGAAACGAGGGGTGTTATAGTTTATATACAAAATCTGGCACCTGCGACGTCGCACACGACGTCGCAGGCCCAAGCCCATGCGACGTTGACTACGTCGCAGGCCCAATACCTGACGTCGCACCTGCGACGTTACGCACAACGTCGCAGGAATCAGGAAACTCAAATCTAATTACAAAACACGAGCTAGACCAACTGACAGACATAAACATGTACCAACATTGGCTCCAAGTATAGCTTCAACTTTGTCTCCAAGTTTGGCTCCATGGCTCATTACTTTGGCTCCAAGTTGATCTTTGCCTATAAATAGAACCCATCACCTCCACATTTCACACACCATTCTACACCTCATTCTCACATTTCACTCTCTAGTTTAGATTCTCTCTCTAGCACTACTCTTAGGAGTTAGAGGAGAATTAGTCTTGTCTAGGTTCTCTCTCTAGTCTCTCTCTCTAGTTTCTGACGGTAGCCAAACGGTCGGTAATTTAGGAATCGCTTCCTGTCGTTGTGAGCCTTCCGCCTGGCTAGGTCAGTGGGTTTAAAATTTTGTTTTTGCTGGGCCTAAGTATACTAAAGCTATGGGTGAGTACAGCGATAGGTATGACCTAGGGTCGTTCTTCAAACTACAACGGGCATGGGATCTAGGATTTTAGTTATCTATGGGAATTTAGCTAGGGTTTAAAAGAGATTTTTGGTTGGTTTTGGTTTTAACTAACTACTAATTATCTAAAATTAAAATAAAGTAAAGTGGAGGGGAGGTGGCAACGAGAACTTATAGGTGAAGCGAGTGTTTACTATGATAATTACTCATGCTATTTAGGGGTAGTTAATGGGATGAAGCCTTAGTTAAGATGACAGTTATATTTCCTAATGAGCCATAACTCCTAGCCTATTATCTATCTAACGTAGAGTTGTCCGCAATCAGATAAATAACATGTCACATGGATAACAGTTATGGAATGTAAACTACACCGGAAGTTGTCCCAAATGTAGCAACCAATTTAACCAACAACCATCCTCGAGTCTTGTTCCCCAATCTCGGACATTTGAGATATCCGAATCATGGCATGAATTGTTGAATAAACAAAAACATGAACAGGGGTTTCCTACCGGAACAAGTTGGGATGGTCTGGTCTAACGGCTGATTAAATTGTTCATCATTATTTCATATAAATCATTTTAACTATTATATGCATGTTAAACTGGTGTATGCAGTTGATAAATATTCGAAAACCTAATCATGTAACTAATCAGCATAACAGATACTAGCATGCAAATCCTAAGCAACAATCAAACAAGAACATGCAGTAAGGCAGCATAGCAGGGGTCCATCATGCAGAGTGCCGGGGTACATGGTTAAATCACAAGTGTCCCGAAAGTTCTCTCAAAGACACTTGTTGGATGGCCTGAATCTAATCTATCTCTAATCCTACGCTCCGTGTCTCCCTCCGGTAATATTTCAACCAGGAGAACACCGGCCATGTCGAGTTCAACGATCATCAGACACAGAATAATTAGCGGCATACAACTAGCATTTGGCCAAGCCTAGAAAGATGTTACTAACCACAGCATAAGTTGGATAGATAAACATTTGAGATTCAATTCATAGATTCAAATATATTTCAACAGCATACGGACAGAGTAACAGCATGATTTAAGTATAACTACCCTAGCATGGCAACTATCATAGCAAACACAGATTTGTCTAGCTAAGCATGGCAATAATCCTAGCAAGTAATTCTAAACAAGCATAGCAACAGCACAACATTATTTAAAATAACAAGATAGAGATTATAATAAAACCTGACAAAGCGTTATTACAAATCGTGCGACACCGCAGTCTCGGAGCACCTCCGTTACAAATAAGCTACTAATCTACTAGCTTAACTAATCTAATTAACTAACTAACTATTTTAGAGAGAGAGTAGTGAGAGAAAGAAAGAAAGAAAAATGAAAGTGTATGAGAAGTGTATTGAAATGTTGAAATGAAGCCTCTATATATAGAACTCGCACAACCGTATCCATAGACCGTATCCAAATCTTCAAATGCACAACCGTATCGCAAACCCGAATAAAAACCTGATTTTTATCGCCCAAACGCACGATACGGTTGAGCTAGAGCAAATACGGGAGAACTGGAGCGTATATGGTTGAGCACCAACCGTATACGGTTGAACCAGGCCGTATACGGCTGGGCTTAGGCCGTATATGGTCTAGCTAGTCCGTATACGGTCTAGGTTTGGCCGTATACGGTCTAGGTTTGGCCGTATACGGTCTAGTTCTCCCGTATGCTGATTCCTCGGTTCTTCGCTTCTTCGTTCGGGCGTAACTTCTTCGTCGTTTATCCGTTTTGAGTGATTCTCATGCTCACGGTTTCGTAATTTCCTAACGAATAAAATGACATAAGTTAGAGGTCATAATTCCAAGTATATCTCAAATTGTGCTTAAATGCGTGAACAGAAGATTCGTTAACCGTTTGTACTTGTTTTTAGGTCTTTTTGGTTGAATCTTGAAACATCATCTATATTTTAGCCCTAATGATGAAATGTGATGTTTAAGTTCATATTTAAGTGTTTTCATTAATAATTGGGCTAAAATGGTGAGATAATGGCACACAAAAACATGACTTTTTGCGTGTTATCAAATATCCCACACTTAGACATTTGCTTGTCCTCAAGCAAACTTCCCTTCTTACCGCCAAAAATTCTCCATGCAAAAAGGTTTTTGATTTTTGACCCACAAAGAAGAATTCACACAGATTGAAAACAAGTATTCGCCTGTTAGATAAATAAGAGGTGTTCATATGAAGAATCTAAAGGTTTTCAAGATGATTCACTTAGGCAAACTTTCAATTCTCGAATTTGTGGAATATACACGACTGGGCGATCTCACTGGTGGTCACTCAATTCACTCAAAGTGTATCGGGGTTCCTATTATCCTAAGCCAAATGAAAAATCGCTCAAATACCAGACGTGCAGCACTCGTCGTCATAGGCTTGCCCGAGGATCAAATCTTCATCACTTAGACAGGAACGGTACTGGTTATCCCAGGACATTCAAATGGGTTGTAGTGTCTGGTGTGGGTTTTAAGGGGTATGGATAGATTGGGGGTATCTAGGTTTTTAAGGGTGTTTGCTTATCTTGGGACTTCTAAATTTTCGAAAAATTCTATCTAGATATCCTTTTTAATGAAAACGGAAACGGATAACACTTTAAGGGGATAAGATAGCTATTTTGACTTCTATATTTTGAAAACACACGGAATGATATTTTTTTGAAGAGTCGAGTTTTCGAGAGAGTAAAAGCACTTAGCTTTATTTCAGCTATTTTTTCTTTCTTTTTTCTTTGCTTTTCTATTTCTATTTTTGGGCTTAGATTTTTCTTGCCAAGAAATTTCTAAGGGATTTTCTTTTATTTCCCTTCTTGAGATCCCTTCTTATTTTCATTTTTTCAATCCTTTGATGATTTTTGAGTTTACTTTTAGTGCCAATTTTTCGCACCATATGACTCTCGATTCTTTAGTATAGATCAATGAAACCCACACGAGAAGTTTTAGTAAACATTATTTGTGATTTTTGGAGTGAAAGCAAAAAGGAATACCTAAATATCGTTTTTCAAAAAGATTTAAAAATTTTAAGATAAGTTTTTGGTAGGTAAGGGAATAACTGGGTTTAATAATATGGGTTGAAAGAAACGAAAAGGCTAAGGCTCAACAGGGTTTTCTAAGCGGATCATCAACACTAAAATTGAGTGTTGGAAGGGTTTTGGGCTTGAAAAGATATGTGAAAAGGGGTTTAAATCCTAAGGAATGTCAAGGTCCTCTAATCGTACCTATGTCACGTATGACACCTGTCAATGTGATCTCGAAATGTATACCTGGGGCAAGTTCTAATTCAGAAATGTGTGCACCGGTTACACACAACAAACGAACAGTGAAGCATTTAAAATGAATGCTTATAAGGCTCAAATTCCTCACCGCAAAAATGGGTTATATGTGTCCAGTCATGCGATGCCCCTCTTAGATCCTCATCTCAAATTGTTTAGAATCCGACATGATTTCGACCTCATATTTACCAACTTTTGACATACTTGTAAAAAAAAATATGTACTTCATCTCACTTTGTGACTCAGAAAAGTTTAAAATTTTTGAAATTTTGGCAAAATAAGGGTTGAAAATTTATTTGAGGACTAGCATGTTTCTAGATCAACTTAAACAGATATTTTGACAGACGAGAGATATACCGCTATCCCACACTTAGAAATAAACATTGTCCCCAATGTTTCTACACTAAGTAGGGAGAAAATCCCACACTTAGGGTTTTGGTTTAGGCAAAATGTGAATTTAAAAGTTACAAGCGAGGGGGATCCCACACTTAGAGATTTAAGTGGTCAATAGGCATATCGAAGTTATATTAAAATAGGAAGAACGGGTTTAGGAGAGATACTTCCCTACGGACAGTGGGCACTGGATATAGGACCAGATTCATGTAAGGTTGGTGTAAATAATTTGCTGGATCGTGAGGACCAGACTCTTTTCAAAGCTCATCCAATTCCTACGAAGATAAGGTCTGCAATATCATAAAATACCATCATAATCATCAGTTCAACAACATAACAGGTCTAATGATAAATAAAGATAATTAAAGATAAAATAAACTAGAGATCGTCTAGTAAATCATCCATGTCTGGATCAAATGCTGCATCTGGATCTGAAGTGAGTGACAAGGCAGCAGTGCGATCAGACACCATGGATGCATCAGCGGGAATCCGAGGTGGCCTAGAAGGAGCAACAGTAGTGGGAGGAACAGTCTGTGGTGGGGCAGCTGGGAAGAAGGACCAAGGTGGGAGAGCTCCCCTGGGACCCTGACCAAGCTGATACGGCTGATCGGCGAGTCTCGGTAGTCCTATTGCCTCTCTGATTTCGGACTAAGAGCTACGCTGAATCGAAAGCTCACTGAGCATCGCCCAAGTCACCATCGGATCTGAAGTGGTAACTCCAAAGTCAAAAAGTGGGGCAGATACAGGAGCAGTCGGAACATGCTCATCGGTAGTGGTGGTCGTCTTCTTTCTTTTTCCTCTGCGGGTCCTCTTCCTCTGTTGTTTCTGAGTAGCTTGTCCCGAAGTCTCAGCTGAAGCGTCCATCCTGAAACATAAAGATAAACAGGTAATGCTGTAGTTTTAAATGGGTATACAAATGCAAAATAATCAGATGACTTCAAGAAATGTTTGTTTAAATGTTAAAGCTTTGCGAGGTCATCTGTTCATTCGCATTTGTATACTATGAATAAAACTTATCTGATGTATATGTAAGAGTGTGGCATCGTCAGATATTTGGGTTATCCTGCATCGTTAGTTTAGGAATGATAATACTAAAACAAAAAATAACTGAGAAATAAAATAAAATAAAATAGGATAAGCAATGGGGTGCCTCCCAAGAGCGCTTGTTTAGAGAGTCTCTAGCTTGACTCTTTGTACCTACTAGTCGGCTCAAGGTGGTTCAAAGATATAGACTTCCTCACCAGAGGGAAAATCTTCGATGTAGTGCTTTAAGCGATGGCCATTGACTTTAAAATTACCATCCGGGACTCCTAGTTCGATTGCTCCGAAGGTAAAAACTTTTGATACAACAAATGGTCCGCTCCACCTTGATCTGAATTTGCCGGAGAATTTTTTGAAGCGCGAATTGAAGAGAAGAACTTTGTCTCCGGGCTTGAACTTAGAATTTTTGAGTTTAGCATCGTGAGTATTCTTTGTTCGTTCTTTGAAGTGCAGAGAGCTATCATATGCTTGGTCTCTTAATTCGGCTAGTTCATTCAGTTGCATTTTCCGATGTGATCCAATTGCAGAAGGGTCTAAATTACATTCTCTTAGCGCCCAGTGAGCTTTATACTCCAACTCTATCGGCAGATGACACGTTTTTCCGTAGACTAGTCTGTAGGGCGTGGTTCCTAGTGGTGATTTATATGCGGTTCTGAACGCCCACAGAGCATCGTCTAATTTTTCAGCCCATCTTTCCCTATGATTAACCACGGTTCGTTCTAAAATTCTCTTGAGCGCTCGATTCATCACTTCGGCTTGCCCATTCGTCTGCGGGTGGTAAGCCGTAGAGGTCTTATGGGTGACACCATAATATTGTAATGTCCTCATAAACTGAGCATTACAGAAGTGCGTGCCCCGATCACTAATGATCGCTTTTGGAGTACCGAAACGTGAGAAGAGCTGCTTTAAGAATTTCACCACTACTCGGGAATCATTTGTAGGAAATGCTTGAGCTTCGGCCCATCTGGAGACGTAGTCGACAGCAACCAGAATATACTCTTTCCCATATGATTTTGGGAATGGTCCCATAAAATCCAACCCCCATATATCAAAGATCTCGCAGGCCTGGATGTTAGTAAGTGGCATTTCACTCCTCCGTGAGATACTTCCAAACCTTTGGCAAGCATCACAACGTTTTACCAGGTCATGAGCGTCTCTGAATATAGATGGCCAATAGAAACCGTAATCGTATACCTTCCTTGCGGTCATATTTGCTCCATGATGTCCTCCAGTTGGTCCGTGATGACTTTGGTGAAGAATGTTCCTTGCCTCCCTCTCGTATCAACGGATTTTCCAATCGACTAAGATGATCTACTGCGACATTCTCGGCTCCCTTTTTATCCTTGATTTCTATGTCAAATTCTTGGAGGAGGAGAATCCATCTAAGCAGTCTTGACTTAGCGTCTTGCTTTTTAAAGAGATACTTCAAGGCTGAGTGATCTGTATAGACAATAGTTTTGGACAATATTAAATAAGAACAAAATTTATCAAAAGCGAATACTACCGCAAGAAGCTCTTTCTCTATTGTGGTGTAATTCTCTTGTGCATCAGTGAGTGTCTTACTGGCGTAGTAGATTGGCTGAAACTACTTCTCCTTCCTTTGCCCCAAAACAGCTCCAACAGCGAAGTCACTTGCATCGCACATGATCTCAAACGGAAGACTCCAATCGGGGGCGACCATGATCGGTGCATGCGTGAGCTGATCCTTCAAAATGTTGAAAGCTTTAAGACAGTCATCTGAAAAGACAAACGGAGTATCCTTCTCGAGAAGGTGCGTCATAGGTCGAGAGATCTTAGAGAAATCCTTAATAAAGCGACGGTAGAATCCGGCGTGACCTAGAAAACTGCGAATGGCTTTAACAGAAGTAGGTGGCGGAAGTTTGGCAATAGTCTCAACTTTGGCTTTGTCAACTTCGATTCCAGATTTTGATATTCGATGTCCAAGAACTATTCCTTCTTTCACCATAAAGTGGCACTTTTCCCTGTTTAAGACAAGATTTGATTCTTCGCATCGGGCTAGCATCCTTTCAAGGTTGGAAAGACAAGATGTGAAGGAATCACCGAAGACTGAGAAGTCATCCATGAATACCTCCATACACTGTTCAATCATGTCATGGAATATTGCCACCATACACCTTTGAAATGTTGCAGGCGCATTGCATAAACCGAATGGCATGCGGCGGTAGGCAAATGTACCATATGGACATGTGAATGTCGTCTTTTCTTGGTCCTTTGGATCGAGAGGAATCTGAAAATAGCCGGAGAAACCATCGAGGAAGCAGTAATATTCATTCCCCGATAATCTTTCCAACATCTGATCGATGAACGGCAGAGGGAAGTGATCTTTCCGGGTGGCTTCATTTAATTTCCGGTAGTCGATACACACCCTCCAGCCGGTGACGGTTCGTGTAGGAATCAATTCATTATTTTCGTTAGCGATAACCGTCATTCCTCCTTTCTTTGGGACAACCTGAACTGGGCTGACCCATGGGGAATCTGAGATAGGATAGATCAAACCAGCATCCAAGAGTTTGATAACCTCTTTCTTGACCACGTCTTGAATCTTCGGGTTTACTCTCCTCTGTCTCTGTATGGAAGGTTTGAAGTCGTTTTCCATGAGTATCTTGTGCGTGCAGTAATTTGGACTGATCCCTTGTATATCAGAAATCTTCCATGCAATCGCCTTCTTGTGTGACTTCAAGACCTGGATAAGTCTTGCTTTCTCTTCAGGTGAAAGACCTTTGGCAATTATGACGGGTAGATGTGAGGTTCCTTCGAGAAAAGCATATTCCAAGTGAGGGGGTAATTCCTTTAGCTCCAATTCTGGTGGTTCTTCGATAGAGGGTTTCATTCGAGCGATCTCGTCTCTTTGTAACTCGCCATACTCCTTTTGGAACTCTAATTCTTCTGGAGATGAGTCGGCTGTAGTGGCTGATGCTATTTCTACTAGTTCTGTCTCATTGGAAAGCGCGTTCTTCTTTAACTCGTATTTGCAGGTAGATGATGAAGAAGTTGCATTATCTTCAGTGATGATGACATCATTGTTGTCGGTGAGTGCGAACTTCTGAATTTGAGCTTTAGAAGAAGTACTTATGGTGATTTCTGGATTTGATTTGTCACAACCTTCAGATAGTTGTGGCAAAGTACCGGAATCCATCTCCTCGAAAGATTTGAGAATCTCAGCTACAGACGGAGACGATTCGGGTATCAGAAAAAACTGATTTCTTCTTAAAAGTGGGATAGGGATGCCTTCGCCTAAATGAACAGAAACAACGGAGTTGTTCGTGGGAGAGTAGTTAGGCGGTGCTAAAGGATTCTTCATTTCATGTAAGGGAAATAGCAGCTCTCCGGAAGGTGCTGGTTGGTCAGAGATAGCTGAGCAGAGTCCGATGTCATCCTGGCAAAGTCTTCTTTTGGTGATGACAGTGCTGGAGAAAGGTTCGTTACTGCTGACTGCTAGAATCTCCTCCAAATGCTCATCATATATTTCCTGCATGGCATCCACAAGACCAAGATCTTCTCCCATAGGGTACTTCATCAACTTATTGATATTAAAGGTGACTTCCTCCGCTCCGACCCTCAGTTTTAAAGATTTTTCGTTTACATCTATCACAGCCTTGGCAGTGTTTAGGAAAGGTCTACCAAGGATGAGGGGAACGTGGGTATCTTCCTCAATATCCATAATGACAAAGTCAACTGGGAAGATAAATTTACCGACTCGGACCATTATATCTTCAGCAATTCCTCGGGGGAATTTAACTGATCTATCAGCTAATTGGATGGTCATTTGAGTGGGTAGCAGTTCACCTAATCCTAGTTTCTTATAGAGAGAGTAAGGCATAAGATTGACACTAGCACCTAGGTCAGCTAAGGCGTTACTAACTTGTATGTTTTGAAGAAAACGGGGAATATTGAAACGGCCAGTATCTCCTAGTTTGGGTGGAAGGCCATGTAACATGATTGCTGAGCATTCAGCATCTAAGGGTAAACTAACTATTTGTCTTAATTTTTCTTTATTTGAAATGAGTTCTTTGAAAAACTTAGCACAACTAGGCATCTCTACTAAAGCGTCTAATAGTCTAACGTTTAAGTGCAGGCTTTTGAACATTTCTAGATATTTCCCAAATTGTGCTTCCTGTTTCTCTTTCTTAAGCCTACCAGGGAAGGGTATCCTAGTTCGTGGAATGATTTCTGGGGCTTTAGGTGATACTGGATCTGGTGCAGTGACAGGGGTGTCACTAGGCACTGGATCAGTGGTCGGTTCAGAGATAGGAAGTTGATTTGAATAATTATCTGAGGATTTCTCATTTCTGGTCTCTTTACCTCCTCTAGTGATGACCATGATTCCTCCTTGGTTCTCAACTTTTAAAAACAGTTGTTTAAGACTAACTTCCAGGTTTTTGATCAAATCTTCTGATATTTTAAGTAAAGCATCAATTTTATCTTGAAAATCTATTACTTGTTTGTTTATGTTCATTTGTTCAACCATGAAATTAGTCAAAGTTTCATTATAGTGTTGTTGAGAATTTACGAGGGAATCTGGCATATTAGAGGATAAAGGTTGCAGAAACTGAGTAGGTGGGTTATTGGTCGGCCGCTGAATAAAAGGTTTAGAATGAAAGTTCGATTCAGGGTTTTTAACAGTAGTGACAAGAATTTCTTCCGTAGAAGATTGAAGATCCTTGAAGATTCTGGAGAGATTGTCCACTTGAGCGTGCAGAGCTTCCAAGGATAGGTTTGAAGTACTAGTTACTTCCTTAGCCGGTTCGCCAAACTCCCAGTCATGTTGATGCATTGCTATCGTCTCAACTAGCTCCCAGGCTTCTTCAGAAGTGTGTGACATGAAATTTCCTTGAGAAGCAGCATCAAGGGTTGTCTTGTGCTGAGGAGTCAGACCATTGTAGAATATGCAGATTAGGTTCGTCTTACCCATTTGATGATTCGGACATCTGTTAAGCATCTTCTTAAATCGTTCCCATGCCAGATATAATGATTCATTGGTTTCTTGTCGGAAACTGACGATGTCATCCTTGAGCTTGGTTTGCTTGGAAGGAGGGAAAAACTTAGCCATAAACTTTGTAGCCAACTCTTCCCAAGTATGAATCGAATTGGGTTCGAGTTCATCAAACTAGGTTCGAGCACGCGAAGATAAAGAATAGGGAAAAAGATATAGTCGGGAGACTTCTCTTGAAATCCCTGATTGCTCACAGGAATCAGAGATTGATGAATCTATCCAAATGTGAATTTGGATCATCGAGCGGAAAACCGTGAAATTGGCAGAAAGTTTTGAGTAACTTGATAACGCTAGGCTTGATTTCAAAGTTTTCGTCGGGCAGCACGATAGGTCATCCTCTTCCCTCCAGTAGTGGTGTGCAGGTTGAGGCGAGAGTAATACGATTCGTCATAGCTGATGAAGTTCGGGTTTGGTAGAAAAGAGAGTTTTGGAAAGGAAAGAACAGAAAAGGAACTTTCGGATGATATTGATCTTCCGAAAGAATCGCTAGATAACTAAGACAACTAAATTCCTAAATCGGTCGTTGTAGTCCCCGGCAGCGGCACCAAAAACTTGACGGCAGCCAAACGGTCGGTAATTTAGGAATCGCTTCCTGTCGTTGCGAGCCTTCCGCCTGGCTGGGTCAGTGGGTTTAAAATTTTGTTTTTGTTGGGCCTAAGTATACTAAAGCTATGGGTGAGTACAGCGATAGGTATGACCTAGGGTCGTTCTTCAAACTACAACGGGCATGGGATCTAGGATTTTAGTTATCTATGGGAATTTAGCTAGGGTTTAAAAGAGATTTTTGGTTGGCTTTGGTTTTAACTAACTACTAATTATCTAAAATTAAAATAAAGTAAAGTGGAGGGGAGGTGGCAACGAGAACTTATAGGTGAAGCGAGTGTTTACTATGATAATTACTCATGCTATTTAGGGGTAGTTAATGGGATGAAGCCTTAGTTAAGATGACAGTTATATTTCCTAATGAGCCATAACTCCTAGCCTATTATCTATCTAACGTAGAGTTGTCCGCAATCAGATAAATAACATGTCACATGGATAACAGTTATGGAATGTAAACTACACCGGAAGTTGTCTCAAATGTAGCAACCAATTTAACCAACAACCATCCTCGAGTCTTGTTCCCCAATATCGGACATTTGAGATATCTGAATCATGGCATGAATTGTTGAATAAACAAAAACATGAACAGGGGTTTCCTACCGGAACAAGTTGGGATGGTCTGGTCTTACGGATGATTAAATTGTTCATCATTATTTCATATAAATCATTTTAACTATTCTATGCATGTTAAACTGGTGTATGCAGTTGATAAATATTCGAAAACCTAATCATGTAACTAATCAGCATAACAGATACTAGCATGCAAACCCTAAGCAACAATCAAACAAGAACATGCAGTAAGGCAGCATAGCAGGGGTCCATCATGCAGAGTGCCGAGGTACATGGTTAAATCACAAGTGTCCCGAAAGTTCTCTCAAAGACATTTGTTGGATGGCCTGAATCTAATCTATCTCTAATCCTACGCTCCGTGTCTCCCTCCGGTAATATTTCAACCAGGAGAACACCGGCCATGTCGAGTTCAACGATCATCAGACACAGAATAATTAGCGGCATACAACTAGCAATTGGCCAAGCCTAGAAGGATGTTACTAACCATAGCATAAGTTGGATAGATAAATATTTGAGATTCAATTCATAGATTCAAATATATTTCAACAGCATACGGACAGAGTAACAGCATGATTTAAGTATAACTACCCTAGCATGGCAACTATCATAGCAAACACAGATTTGTCTAGCTAAGCATGGCAATAATCCTATCAAGTAATTCTAAACAAGCATAGCAACAGCACAACATTATTTAAAATAACAAGATAGAGATTATAACAAAACCTGACAAAGCGTTATAACAAATCGTGCGACACCGCAGTCTCGGAGCACCTCCGTTACAAATAAGCTACTAATCTACTAGCTTAACTAATCTAATTAACTAACTAACTATTTTAGAGAGAGAGTAGTGAGAGAAAGAAAGAAAGAAAAATGAAAGTGTATGAGAAGTGTGTTGAAATGTTGAAATGAAGCCTCTATATATAGAACTCGCACAACCGTATCCGTAGACCGTATCCAAATCTTCAAATGCACAACCGTATCGCAAACCCGAATAAAAACCTGATTTTTATCGCCCAAACGCACGATACGGTTGAGCTAGGGCAAATACGGGAGAACTGGAGCGTATACGGTTGAGCACCAACCGTATACGGTTGAACCAGGCCATATACGGCTGGGCTTAGGCCGTATACAGTCTAGCTAGGCCGTATACGTTCTAGGTTTGGCCGTATACGGTCTAGGTTTGGCCGTATACGGTCTAGCTCTCCCGTATGCTGATTCCTCGGTTCTTCGCTTCTTCGTTCGGGCGTAACTTCTTCGTCATTTATCCGTTTTGAGTGATTCTCATGCTCACGGTTTCGTAATTTCCTAACGAAGAAAATGACATAAGTTAGAGGTCATAATTCTAAGTATAGCTCAAATTGTGCTTAAATGCGTGAACGGAAGATTCGTTAACCGTTTGTGCTCTATTTTACTTGTTTTTAGGTCCTTTTGGTTGAATCGTGAAACATCGTCTATATTTTAGCCCTAATGATGAAATGTGATGTTTAAGTTCATATTTAAGTGTTTTCATTAATAATTGGGCTAAAATGGTGAGATAATGGCACACAAAAACATGACTTTTTGCGTGTTATCAATTTCTCTCTCTAGGGTTTAACCCTTGGAACTAGTGGGAAGGCTAGGGGAGAATCCTTTCCTTTTCTTTATTAGTTATGTAATTTAGTTAGTAGAAGCTAGCATTGTAATACTTGGATATTGTACGAAGAAATACAAGTTGTTATTCTGCTCGTAATTCGTATTGGTATCATCTATCCTTTCTATTATTAATTTGTCATATTGTTCTTGTTTGATGTATGTGATTTATTAATATTAGAAATGTTTATTGTTATGCATTGTGAGTAGTGTGCTTGTATGTTTGTCATGATTTAAATAGTAGTGATGATGTTACTTCAAATATATGATATTGGGATAACATCATTATGAAACAACGGAGGTAACGTTATACGGCTTTCATTTGTATAGCGCCGGAAACATCTCTAATGTGTGGAGTACGGAACGTGGAAGCTATGAAAGTCATGGGCACAATCCGTTGTGGAATAATGTTCCCGATTATTATATAATTGGGAGTTGTTATACTTTGTTATCTGTCTAAGCTTATCCTGAATATAGATCTAGTGTCTCATCACCCTTTTCAGACTTTCACGTGACTGTTGCCCTTAGGATAGGACTTTGCAAACCCTAATACTACGTAGATACAGTTATCTCCAGTTACAATAGGAAGCTATGAACTTTCTGTAAAACGGCACAGTACTTCGTATAGCGTTGGAAACACCACTGGTGGAGTACAAATACGTGGAAGCTAAGGAAATGCCGTAAGACTGTTTCATCGTGGAATACCTAGAAGTGACCCTTCTAGAACTCGGGTCTAGGAATTAAAGCTGTGGAAATGCTCGTTGCCCTGTACACCGTTATTACACCTAAGATCTGGAAAACTGTGGAAATGCTAAAATGCCCGGTACACCGTTAGTACATCTAGGATTTGGAACACTGTGGAAATGCCTAATTGCCCTGTACACTGTGAGTATTCCTAGGGATGAACGCCTGAATGTAAAGGAGGGTCTATGTTTATGATGGTATAATATATGCTTTAATGAATGAATACAGAGTTCTGTCAAGAGAGCTTAATGCTCCATAAACATTGCTTAACTCTACAATACCTATAGTTTAGAATAACAACAGTTAACAACCAGTACACAGTTAGATAATAACAAATAGACTTAGGGGTTAAGAAAGGTCAGTAAATACAATTGCGGCATGTTGCCTTATGCCTGCACCCTAGATACTTTAAGGGTTACATGGTCTTATTCAAGACAAGTTCAAGGGGGTTTGAAAACAGTCTGATCTGATTAGGGTTCATGATAGCCTAGGTACTCAGTGACATACGTATTTAGATCTGGAACTAAATAAGTAGGGTCCTAGTGTTTACAACTAAGTTTATCTGTCTGTTAACTGACTGTGTCCCCAATAAACATCATCATAACTGTATGCTATCCTAAATCATGGTGAACCACGTCTTTGTTATGTTTAAGTGTTACATATGTGCTAGCTTCCTTTTACTTTTATGTTTTATTAGTTTTAGTAGTTTTAATTAGATAAAAATCAAATCAAATACCTATCAAACTATCTAAACCCTAGCTTGATCACTAAGTTATCTGAACGAGCTCTGTTTCAATTTTGTCGTCACGAGGAACGACCCTGGATCATCCTTACCACGTACTAGTATCATGTATTCGTACCTAATAACAGTAGGTTGTACGGAGGATTAGGCTCCCCCGACAAAATATAAATTTAAAACTACCACCTGACGCCGCGCCCCACGGAAAGGTCCGCAACGACGGGAAGCGATTCCTGATCCGACCGTTGGACGCGCGTCAGAGACCAAGTCTGAACTTACGTACAACAGAAGAAACAATCAGCATAAACCCCCAAATGATTTCTATAAAAACTCCAAAGATAGAAGTATGTCAAGCTACATTAGGGAATTAAGACATTGAGTCGTACTTTACAAGGTGTTTACCACAAGATAATAGACACGTATTAGAGTTACTTCTTAATAACCCAGAGACCGGTGTGTATCATGCCTACCAGTACATCATATGATGAAGCTAGTTTTTATAAAAACTGTAGTAAGTATGCTAGCTAAACTTACTGATACATCAAGGATAAACCTTAAAATTTCCATTTTGTGCATGTTCCCTAATGTACTATCATCTCCCAAGTTGTTTACAGACACAACTGAACGTCTATTTATACAAATGTAGCAACTTTGCGTTTTCTTTAATACTAGTAAGTATAAAGAGTGGTTGTTGCGATTTTTTTTTTTAAGAACAAAATAATATACAAGTCTAAGTCCCAAGTTACTTTTTGGTTTGGAAGAACCTTAACCCTATCATATTGACAAGTCAAATCGGGTTCCTGAGAAAGCTTTTGTGAACAAGTCAGCATTTTGCTTAAGGGTATCTATGTGGACAAGGTCTATCAAGTGTTTCTCATAGCAATCCCGTATGAAGTGAAACCTAAGTTCAATGTGCTTAGTCTTAGAGTGTTGTACGGGATTACGTGTAAAAGATATAGCAGCAGTGTTATCAATATGAATAGGAGTCATAGCTAGAAGTAACCCGTAATCACGCAGTTGATGCTGAATCCATAGAACCTGGGAGCAGCAGCTAGCAGCAGCAACATATTTGGCCTCCACTGTTGATGTGGAAACCGTGGTTTGCTTTTTACACTGCCATGAGACTAAACGTGATCCAAGAAACTGACATCCTCTGGATCTTGACTTCTTATCCAAATTGCAGCCACCATGATCAGAATCCGAATAGGCAGTAAGAGCGAATATTTTCTCATTCGAATACCATAGACCAAGAGTTGGTCTATATTTGAGATATCCAAAAATTCGCTTCACCGCTTTCATATGAGAAACCTTGAGCTTTGCTTGATATCTTGAACAGATCGACACAGCAAACACAATATCCGGCCTGGAGGCAGTCAAGTACATAAGAGAGCCTATCATGGAGCGATAATCTCGCTCCTTGCAATCTTCTTCATTCTCAGCAGGTCCGAGATTGTGATTTGTCTATATGGAAGTGCCATAGGTTTTACTGTAACACCCCCAAATTTACTGTGTAGCGGAAGCACGATTTGGGTGTTACTAATCAATAATCATAGCACAAAGATATATAGCAAACGACTCTATATGCGTCGTTTTAACAAAATATATTAATATATAAATGTTTACAACATTTAAAGCTGTACATAGCTCGTGTTCGATTAAATGAGAGATTTCAGTACATAAGTACTTGTACAAAATATACTAATGCAAGAAAATCTCTAATATCTACATGCTGACTCGAGCTATCGTAATCCTGATGGCAGTCCAACCTACTGCTGAGTACCTGTGATACATGCTAAAATTGGTCAGCTAAAGCTGGTGAGCTCACAGGTTTGAAATCAGATAATATCGTATGAACCGCAAGATTTAAGTAGTGATTTGCAACAGCAAATAAATAGTAATGTATACAGCCATGAGCACATAGTCTGAGCTTAACTCGATGGTCGGGTCCCATATAGAGAATTCTGAGCGAGGTGCCTCCACGAGTACCTAATCTACACTCGTCTGAACAATTATTAGTACGTCCGTTTACCCAGTTAGTGCATGCTAACCCGGACGAGGAGGGTCAATCCTATATGGTACCATATACTAATAATCACGCTACAAAGTATTACCAAACTATGCTGACGGAGGACTTTGAAATGATTAGTGGAAAACAACTCATGTAGTATATTGTAAAGTTTGTACTTGCGTTCACATGTTAAAAATAAGCATTGAATCACACCCCTGAGTGAAAAGCGGTAAAAAGAGGGGCTGTGAGACTCACCTGAGTCTTGAAGCGTTTAGTCAATAACGTACGGTGCTTAATCAAGCAATGAGATGTCCGCAGACAGATAACCTGAGGGTGTCCACGACACGCGATGGTTATTAATATGAGTAGGTAGTTACAAAGACTACCTTTGTAGTTGTTCGTTCAACTATAATGTCCAAATGACTACGATTTGGTTGTTTGATTAACTTGTATTTTGAAAACGTGTATGGCCCGTTGGTGATTAGTTGTAATAGTAATCTTCAACATAATTATTTTGATTTCGAATAGTTATACTTAAAAAGTATTTATAACTTTAGGTGACGGGGGTCCGGGGGCAGCGCCCCTGGTAAGCGGGGTTCCAGGGGTGGCAACCCCTGGCGGGGTCCAAGGGGCTGGCCCCTGATTGGGGTCGAGATGCCAAGTCAGCTCGAAAAATTTTTATTACTACTAAATTGCTTTGGTGAAAAACGCATCTGGACTTGCATTTGGGTGAAATCAAGTGATGAAATTTTAGGTCTCGAAACTTGGTATAAAAATAGTTTAACTTTCTGTTTTTGGCGACACTAGGCTAGTGTCGCTATAGGCGACACTAGTTGGGCGACACTAGGGGAGTGTCGCTATAGGCGACACTTAGTGAGTGTCGCTATATTTCTGATTTTTAATAAAGGGGCGACACTTGATTAGTGTTGCTATAGGCGACACTTATGAATTTTGGCGTCAC
This sequence comes from Helichrysum umbraculigerum, assembly GCA_949592205.1. Taxonomy (NCBI): domain Eukaryota; kingdom Viridiplantae; phylum Streptophyta; class Magnoliopsida; order Asterales; family Asteraceae; genus Helichrysum; species Helichrysum umbraculigerum. Next base: position 389,403,001 of record CATIUR010000001.1, read on the forward strand.
TAAGGGAGTGTCGCTAATCTAAATCTGGTTAAGTATTTCAGCGACACTTATGTAGTGTCGCTATAGGGGCGACACTTAGGAATAGCGACACTTAGCTAGTGTCGCTAGCACTGTTTTTGGCACACTAGCGACACTTCAAACTGTTAGCCGGAAATTGAGCCAAAATCGAGTTTTCCGGCCACCGTTCGACCCAAGCTTTTTACCCAACCCATATTTGGACATTATGAACATATAGGAACAACTTGTATGTAAAAATGAACGAAATTGAGACGTTTCAGGATTTGTCGGAAACTTACAAAGTTAACGCCGTGAAAAACGGGAAAGATAGAAACGTAGATCGTGACTCCATGAATCTTTTATTCCAAACGAGTGATATGATTTGAGGTCGTTTAGCGTTGTTATTTTGCGATTTAGTGTGTTGGTGGTGTGGAGGTTTTGAGAGAAAATGGAAGAAGAAAGAGAGAAAGAAAAGAAAAAGTGAGGGAGAAAGGAAGAAGGTGGGGGTTTTGACCTCCCCCTTTTCGTTTCCTGCTATTTCGTTCCGTGTGGTGTTCGTTTTTCCGATCGTTTAAACGTTAATAAATTAATTTATACGTTTGAATATACATTTTTAAAATACGAATAATTACTTAATATTTTCGTTGAATTATTTAGTCAACTACTTAATAATTGAGTTATATAATATAACTTAAACTTGTTTCGTTTTGTTTGCGCGTTTTTATGTTTTAAATCGCGTGGACATTGTTTGTACGATTCGAAATGAATATGAAATATTATTAAAATAATATCTTGGGATATAATAGTGTCATTAAATAAATTTATATTATTTAATAAAAATCGTTCACCAACGTCCGTATTTACTTAATCGAATTACATTCGATTTAAATTGCATACGATTTAATCAAATCGCATAATTGTATATATTCATCAATATATATTTTGATACATTAATTAGTCTAACACAGAACTAATTACATGTATTTACAATTGATTAGGCACTAATTAATAGTCCTAATTTGGCGGGTGTCACATTTACAGTTAAGCAAGTCATACCTGGTCAACATATCAGTGACATATTTTGACTGATGAATGTAAATAACTTTGGCAGACTGCTCAACTTGTACACCTAGAAAGAATGTAAGCTCCCCTATCGCACTCATCTCAAACTCGGATTTCATGATTTTCTCGAAGTCCTTGCACATTGCCTCATTTATTGAGCCGAAGATAATGTCATCTACATATACCTGCACAAGTAACAAATCATCTCCATCCCTTTTTGTGAAGAGAGTGCTGTCAATTTGGCCCCTTTCGAAACCATTTTGCAGCAGATGAGTAGCTAGCCTCTCATATCAAAGCCTTGGAGCTTGATGAAGACCATATAATTCCTTGTCTAATTTGCAGACATAATTCGAATGCACAGAGTCTTCAAAACCCGGAGGCTGCTTCACATAAACATCGTTATCAACCTGTCCATACAAAAATGCGCTCTTGACATCGAGTTGATAAACTCGAAATCCTTTGAATGACGTATATGCCAAGAAGATGCGAATCGACTCCAATCTTGTAACAGGAGCGAATACCTCATCATAGTCCAAACCCTCAACTTGAGTAAAGCCTTGAACTACCAAACGCGCTTTATTTTTTACCAAAACCCCTCGATCATCCTTTTTAATGCGATATACCCAACGAGTTCCAGTCGGATGGACATCCTTAGGTAACGGTACCAATTTCCAAACTTGCAGCTTTTTAAATTGCTGCAATTCTTCTTGCATTGCCTCAACCCAGGATGGGTCTTTCAAAGCCTCTTCAGTCTTTTTGGGCTCAACTTGAGATAGAAAACACTCTTTTACTTCAGCGGCCAGACATGCAAGATCAGCAGAATCAGTAGGTTCAGACATTGATTCAGGATTCTCAGATGTGGAATTCTCTGTTGCAACATTCTCAGCGCAGCAATTTGACGTCTAGTCAGAATCCCTTTTTCCAATGCACCAATAATATTCTCCATCGGATGATCCTTATTTATGCGAGAACTTGGAATCTCGCCAGACACAATGACAGAATCCAAATTTGTAGAATCTGCTTCAGGTCCAAAATCGTACGCATTATAATCTGATATCAGTTCCTCTTCACTGTCAGATAAAACTCGCATTTCCTGATTCCTTGTCGAAGACTTGGGCTTTTCCGTATTTCTGGTAAATGATTCAGGAGCTGATGCAGTGGTGGAAGGTGGAGTTGTTAGAGTAGGTGCAGTAGCTGGGGGTGGTGTAGAAGTTGTGGGCTTAGATACATCAGTAGATATATTAAGACCATGTAGCAATGTCACCACATGTTCAACTTCATCATCTTCTTGAGGAAGATTAAATGAGTCAAAGATAGCTTCATAATTAAACATATACTCGGGTCCCTTTCCTTGTGGATTTTCAGTGTAACGAAAGTAGGTTACCTCAAAATGTTCTTCCACACATTTAGTTGCCAAATTATATACATGTTTATTCGGATAATTGTTTGAAAATCTCAAAAATAAACCTTCACTAGACTTTGCACCAAATTTTGCAACCTTCTCCATTATGTACATAATCGTGTAGGGACACCCGAACGGTTCAAGAAACTGTAAAGATGGTTTACGGTTATTAAGCAATTCATAAGAAGTTTTGTTATGCTTCTTAACCGTAGTGACCCTATTAAGAACATAACAAGCTGTATTGACCGCTTCTTCCCAGAAAGTTATAGGCAGCTTAGAGTCAGCTAATATTGTCCTCGCAGTTTCGATGAGTGTCTTGTTCTTGCGCTCAGCAACTCCATTCTGTTGAGGAGTTCGTGCAGCACTGAATTGATGATCAATCCCTTTCTTCAAATAGTATAGCTCAATGGTCGAGTTCTTAAATTCGGTCCCATTATCAGAACGCAGTTTTTTAATCGACAATCTGCACAGGTTCTCTAGTTTATCGAACAAGTAAGTGAGAATCTCAGGTACCTCGTCCTTAGTAGCCAAGAAATACACCCAAGAAAATCGTGAGTAGTCATCAGTAACCACCAAACAGTATGAAGAACCTCCAACACTCTTCTTACTCACTGGTCCAAAAAGATCCATGTGCAGCAGCTCTAATGGACTATCAACAGAATTCACTAATTTTGACTTATGGGTTTTCTTATGTTGTTTCCCCTTTTAACAGGGGAACACAATGGTCATTAATTCCAAAGGATTGCTTCGGAACTCCTCGCACAAGATCATTCTTCACCAAATAATTCATTATTCTGAAGTGTAGATGACCCATACGTCTGTGCCAAAGTAGTGATTCTTTCTTAGGAGCTTTAGATAATAAACACGTATGCTGAGTTGTTTCAACAGTTCTCATATCCAAGATATATGTGTCTCTTTGCCTTGGTGCTCTCAGTAGCACCCATTCCTCGGGAATAACGTACCCCGGTTACAGAATACAACACTTAGTTTTAGTAAAAGAAGTAGTGTACTCTTTGTCACACACTTGAGAAACACCGAGTAGATTGTGATTGAGCTGTTCCACAAAATTAACTTTCTCAAAACTCACTTACCCATTAGTGAGTGTACATTGACCAGTAATAACACCTCCCTTATCACCGGCAATAGCAACATACCCCCCATCATAATTATGAACGTTAGATAGCAGAGATACATCGCCAGTCATGTGTCGCGAGCAACCACTATCTATATACCATTTGCTATTTTTGACTGCTTCAGGTTGCTGCAACACCACAAACAAAAGAATTAATTAGTAATGGAGACCCAAGCCTTTACAGATTTGGGTAACCCAGTAGCATCATCTACAATGATTACATCCGTCAAGATTTTATTGTTTAGCAAATCCGAGGTGTTGCCTGATGTATCATTGTCAGATGAAGAGTCCGAACGTGACTCTTTGATCTTCCAAACCTTTGAAGGTTTGGGTTGTTGCTTGTTAACAACTTTGAGCTTAATATCAGTAACTTAATATCCGGAGATTGAGGGATAAACCTCTGAGCACGGCCAAAAGAAATATGACATGAGCATGCACACTTAGGTATATATGCAGAGGTTGAACCTTGAGAAGAAGTTTTAGAAGATTTTTGATTGGATTTATTAACTGTTTGTTTCAAAATCTTCTTTTTAGGTTCGGCCTTGGCTTTACCTTTCATTTTAAAAATTTAATCATAACCTTCATTTGTGAAGACATGATTTTCTGATTTTACTAATTTCTTCTCAGGAGGACCGTATTCCTCATCGGTTATATCCTCAATTTCAATTTCCTCCTTAAGACTAACTGGAGGATCAGACGTAGCCTTACTAGTTTCAGGCTTTTCACCAACAATAGGCTTAACTAGCTCAGCCTTTAAATCAGGAGTCTTAGCAGACTCAACCTTCTCAACCTTTTGAGCCTTGAAAGTTTCAGGCTCACTAGTCGATGCCTTAACTGGCTCAGGCATACTAGTTAACGGTTTCTCAGACACATTCTTAACATTTTTAGCCTTAACTGTCTCAGGTTTACTTATCTTGATGCTAACAGCAGGTTTAACAGGTTTTATGTCTATCTTGGAGTAGATAGGCACAAAATCATTGACAATTTCCTCAACAGGAATAGGAAGGTAATCTTTAAGAGGCGGGACGTGATGGTAACCAAGTCCAGCCTTGCTCTTGGTATCACTCCTTTGACGCTGAAGGATTTCGTCAAAGACTAAAGAGGATGTATAAAAATTAAATAATTTTCGTTTCAAATCCAGAACCTCGGCCTGTGAATCAGCAAGTTATCGTTTTACACAAGTAAGCATATCTACGTGATGTCGTATAAACGGGGCTTTAGTTTTTAAAATAGAAATTACTTTACTTGTTAATACACAACTCAGGCAAGAATACCTGATCGCATAATAGTATAGTATGATAAGTTCGGATCGAACACAAGGAATGGATGTCAATTCTAATAAAATGAAATTTGCTACAAATAATTAAAGCAATAAATAAAGGGAAACGTTTTAGTTCCGTTCGAACAATTGACTAACAATTATGAAAAGTGATTTTAATAATAAAACTTAAATTTGAAAAGAAATAAATGATAAAACAATTAATCAAATAAAATACTTGATTCAAATGGTAGAAGGAATTTATTCACTTAGACTACTTTCCTTAGATTCCGGTTATCACTTAATCAATTTTCTTTAAACAATGAATTTTATTGCGACATAACTAATAAGACAACCCCCTTTCCGAGGTAAGTTAATCTAACACAATCAAGAAAGACACTAGGTTGTTTTCAACACGTCAACCGTTCAATTAACGTTGCCCACCAAATTGTGTTCTAAATTAAACCTACGCCGTTTATGTGATTTACTTTCGCGACTTGAATCAACAAAGTCTATAACTAATCATAGCTATCTTGTTCATTAATGATTAATACCGATTAGTAACCCTAACCTGTCAAACTCAATATATTCAGCAATAATTGTCAATCGAAATCAACAATCATCAATAATTTTATAATCAAAAGGAACTCAATCTCAATTAATCATAAAACCACGTTAGGTAATCAACAATAATCAAATAACAATCAAGGATCATCAAATAAACACATAAACATTCATAAAATCCAATAGTTTTCGCAAATCAATAATCAAACCATCATCTAAGTATCATCATCCAAGTAAATACATAAATAGTTTAGCCAACCATAACGTTACAGAAACTCAGAATTGAAAACGAAACCAAAATCATAATCAAATGAAAAGGAGTAACATATTCGAACCGAAAAACCGAAGAAATGATTGAACAAACGAAAACCTTCGATTCTCCAAACTCTTAATCCTTCAAAATGCTCCTGGAATAAGGTTGAAATGACTGGAAATCGGCTGTGTAAAAATGTGGAGAGTTAACCCTAAAATGAGATTAATTTAGGGTTTTTAAACATTCTGTCGAATTGATCCATCCGCCGGATGGAAATTCCATCCGCCGGATGGATGTGAAAGGCCCAGCAGGCTCGGCCCGCGATCTGACAACCCGGCTCACTCAATCCATCCGCCGTATAGATGTTTCATCCAGCGTATGGATTGAAATCTCAGATTTTCTTGTGAACCGCTTCTCTTCTCACTTCCTAGCTTCAAGACTTTACTTCTTTTCTTCAATATTAGCTCGTTTTCTGATTCTTTTCCGATTCAAGCTCCAATTAACTCCTAAATGCAAATATGAACGAAATCAGTATCTTATTCACATTAAATGCATAAGAATTTAATTAAACAAAGGGGTAATTAGTACTATAATCTAGTACATTTTGGCGTTCATCACTACGTAACTACTTATCTCATCTTACTGTTCAAAATTTTTGGCTTTCAGTTCTTTCTTTTCTTCAAAAATAGCTTTTAACTTTTTCTCACTAGCCTTATCACTATCTCTTAACATTTCATTAGTTTCATTTAATTTTTCAATGACAGAGTTAAGGCGTGTGTTATCCTCTCTATACCTGTTAGCCTGGTTTGTTAGCTTAATACACGAAATACAAGATAAAGGTTCATCGTCTACCTCATGTACTTCTGCCATAAGAGCTATGTTTTCTAGATTTTCCTCTTCTGCATCATCTGGCCAGCTGTTATCCCAAGGAGTTTCTGTCAGCATTAAGGTAGCTGAAACCATTGCCTTCTCTTCATCTTTATTTTGAGAAGGTTTTGTTAAACCAAAAGATGGATTCTTGTGTCTTTCACATTCACGAGCGAAGTGTCCATATTTTTGACACTTGTAGCACTTAACGTTGCTCTTGTTGAATCCCAAACCTTTTTCAATTGGATATGTCACAGATTTTCAGCCTGACTTCTTCAAGAAGTTCTTTACTCGTCTTGTGAGCATTGCCATGCTCCACTTCAAGTCCATTCTTTCTAACTCTTCTTAATAAATTTGACCAAAATCTTCGTCAGTCAAATCCACAGCGGCTGACAGAAATGCTGAAAAAGTAGAAGCATATTCTTCAGAAGCACCAGGCGAGTTCCTTGAAAATGAACATAAGTACCACCAGAAGAGGTAGTACTTGGTGATTCAGTTCTGCCAGCCATAAATGCAGTACCGGTAGATTGACTTGTGGATACGGGAACTTCCACACCATAAAGCTTAGGATTTTGGACAAAAGCAGTAGCCTTTGTCTCCTTTCTCTGCATGTAAATAAGATCGGCTTCAATCTGTCCAATTAAATCTTCCAAATCCATATCCATGATATCCTCATCTTTTTCCATCAGCAAAACCCGAGTATTCCACTTCTTAAGTAAAGATCCTAGAAGTATTTTGTTCACATCGGTCTTATCTAGTGTGACACCACCCTCAGTTAACTCACTGACAAGCTGTGAGTATCTACTACACATATCCTCAAGTGACTCATTTGGTAACATATCAAACACCTCATACTGTTTCTTAATAAGATCCAGCTTGTTTTTCTTATACTGGTCACTTCCGCCACATTTCTTTTCAAATGCAGTCCATAAATCATTAGCAATCTTATGATGTCTCATTTGCCTCAAAATTTGTTGAGGTAATGCCATGGTGATGGCAGAGTAAGTTTTCCTTTCCATATTAAAAGCCTTTCGCTCTTCAGGAGTCATTGATTTAATTGACTTCTCTGGAGCAGGTCCATTAAAAATCCCAGTTCGTACAGGACGTTCATATCTCTCCTCTAGATAATTTACATCTCAGGATCATGAAAAGCAAAGAATGATTCGAACCTTTGATGCCAGTCAAGATAATTCATACCTGGAGTGTACATATGAGGTTTGTTGGCAGATCCAACCTCATTGTTCTACCTTACATTGCCCCTACTTGCTGAATGGATGAGGAAGAAGATGTCGAAGCTGATGTAGACATTTTAAGTTTACCTCCAAAAGAAATAAACACAAACACAAAAGTTGTTATGCGACACAAGGGTAGTGTCGCAAATCAATCAGGTGACACAGAGATTATGTCGCAGGATGCCTTAACATCATAATCAAATAGCGACACAAAGGTTGTGTCGCAATCCAATAGCGACGGAAGAAAATCGTGTCTTATGTCGTAGAAAATAAGCTTGTGTCGCAAGCTGATGTCGCCTAGTCAAAGGCTTATGTCGCAAACAGAAATAAGCTTAAGTCGCAAGCTTATGTCGCCTAATAAAAGGCTAATGTCGCAGAAATCAAACGCGACACAAAAATATGTCGCAGAGAACCCTAGTCGCGACACAAAGGTTGTGTCGCAGCTTGTGTCGCAATGTCGAGGAGAGCTGCGGCCAAAAACCCTAAAATCAAAAACTTCACTAGCTAGGATCGAGGATTCACGCCTTCCCTTCCGCTTACACCATTTCTTTGTGAATGAAGTTAGACGCGAAACCCTAACGAAAATTCACGATCAGTGGACGAATATTAACCTACAAATCTTCAAGAAAACTCAGAAATCAATTCTATAACGCGTATCTATGAAGACCTAACACCAAAACTATTCGATTTTAACCGAAAAACGTTCCAAACGGACTCGATAATGTCAATATCCGAAGATTATGGCTCTGATACCAATTGTAGGTTCCCTATAGCCGGACCTAATCGAATCCTAACAATCAAACGTAGTGCGGAATCCAACGATTGAATATAAACGTTAAACGATTAACACGAATCAAACACAAACGAATAGTATATTGAACGTATGAAATATCATCTTGATTACAAAACACAGACTCAATATACTCTTTGATATACGAAATTCGTCAACCTTGATTTCTGAGCCGAAATCAAGTATTTATACCGAAAACCTAATATGTCTCATGCGACACAAGCTGTGTCGCCAGACCGACTATTGCGACACAAGCCTTGTGTCGCAACTGCGACACAGACTTTGTCGCCTAAACAAAAATGTAATTACTTAATATAATACAAACGTTTAAACTATCGTAATTACATAACAATTATAACACAGGCTAAGACCAACTGACAGACACACTAATATGCATCAACAATTAGGTAACTGCAATGTATCACATGTACAAATTTGAAATTTTTTTATAATAAATTATAATAACATCGAATTATGACTCTTTACAAAATAGAACGTAGTAGTTTGTTAGGAATTAAAATTTTTATAATTTTTTAGATGAAAGTGTTAGTATTTACGAATTTTTAAGACAAAAAATAAATTGATGATTTGACATAATTAGTAGGGTTTTACAAAAAGATAATGAGATGATGTGAGATGGTTAAAAATCAAGGAAAAATCTTTGTTTTAAAGAAAGACTAAATTGATGATTTGGCATAATTATGAAGGTTTTAGAAAAATGTAATGAGATGACGTGGCATGGCTAAAATTCAAAGAACACCAACGCTACAATAATATGGAGTAAAAAAAAGTATGAGCAACATTTCAAAAGTTTTTTATTTTTGCTTTAAAAATAAACTCACTAACATACAGAGTAGAATTTATATGCCGTATTTTTTAAGATGAAAAAGTAAAAAAAAAAAGTACACGTAATAGGGTGTGGCGGGAATCCCTCTTTATATATTAAAATAGGGATTGATTAGCCTAATCAACTCTTAATTAGCTTCTATGTCTAAACCTACCCCTAACTTTGATTAGCAAATAAATCAAGAGCTTAATTATTTGATTACCATATTACCCCTTCTCCTTAATAAGAAAACACAGGTCCTCCAGCCTTCTGCTGCGGTCGTTCTAAGGTGGGCACAGCAGTCCTGAAAACAACGACGCAACACGTGAACGTGTTAGATTTTAAATTTATATGAGCTGGGCTCAAACTATAAGTACTACCTACTTTTGGGAGTAAGCAGTAAGTATAACTCGAGTGTCGTTCTTAAAATCGGAGCGAATGGAACCAAAAGGGACTTACCGTAAATGAGCTTTCTAGTAGGATGGTTTATAAAAGTAGGTAGGTTTTGATTGGTTATCTAAGCTAATACTAAATAAAACAAATAAATAAAATAGAGAGTAGGCAACATGTAAAGCGTCATTGCTGAAACTTTGATAATTAGGGTTTCTGGATGATATTCATTATAAAGATGATCGGAGACTACCTTGGTCAAAGCATCAGACAGACAGTCGGTGTAAACACTAGGACCCTACATTTTAGTCTAAAAGCCTAAAAAGCATATGTCACTGAATCCTAGGTTATCATGATTCTGATCAGAAACAGGTTGTTTAAACCCCCCTCACTTGTCTTATAAGACTAAGCGACCTCTACGGATGATATATCCTGATGTAGGCATAAGGTAACAAATTGCGATTATATATCTGACATTTCTTAACACCTAAATCTATCTGAGTTTATCAAGGTATGTACAAATTGTATGCTATATATCATAAAATTAGGGAAAAACTTTGAAATATCTCTCGGCAATTTTCATACCGGCCTTAGTCTCCGGCCATCACACCAGTACCGACTCCAGAAATCTCTCCCGAACCGGCCGCCGCATCACACAAGCATTGTACAGCCATCCCCAACTCCGATTGTTAACTCTCGTCGTTGCTTCTTAAAGGTAACTGTGTATAATTTCTTATACTACATGCTACTATTCTTTTAACCTAATCTGATATTCTCATGATTCTATTTTGTGTGATTTGTTAACAGTTTGTGTAAATATTTTGGTAGAAGATTGTAATAGCAATTTCACAATTCTCATCAATTTGGTATTGAGTTAGTTATAGTTTTATGAAATGTTTATGGTTTCATTATGTTATTTATGTTGATATTATAGTCCCGTGTATGGTATCCGTCTTTCTTTCATCTGAATCTTCTTAGATTTTGATTTTCGGTTAATTTTTAATTAATTTCTTTATTGGATGTCGATTTAATTGTTTTTTGTTTTAAGATATCATCATGAGTTTGGACTTCTTGCAGTTTCTGGTATCATAAGCTTCAAATATGGATGAGGTAAGATGATTCACGGTTAGAAAGTACCCCTAAACATACATTTTGGTTTTATATGTATATGTACTAACCATGTATGTACTTGAACTGGTAGAAGCTGAAAGTATCTGATGACAAGGGGAAGGGAGTCTGTAGTTGCAGAAACAGAAAATAACCAACATCATAATACCAATGGAAGGCAAAAATCCAAGTTAGTCTAATACTCTAATTTTGTTGGTTTGACTTTGCTCTTGATTACACTATTTGAACTAAAATTGGTCTTCTTCTTAATTATAGGCTTAGTCCATGATGTTGGAAATGTACAGGAGCAGGGTTTGGGTGACTATAGAGGGTTTGTACATGCTCGATCTTATCATGGGCTGTTTGTGAAATTGGAAAAATGTGCGATTTAGACACGTTGGATACAAGCCAGATGGGTATCTTTTTGGTATTGAATGATTTTTTTTTTTTGAAAAAGAATCGTGCATTAAATATGATTTCAAGAGTTATATGATATAACCAATTATTCAGCTTTTGCAATAGAATGATTTTGGAGGTTTTGTGCATAAAAATTACACTTTCGGAGACTTTTGACCCATTTGACCCGTTTCATTTTAAGCACCGTTTTTTACCCATTAGAGATAAATTTAACCTTAACAGACTCATTTATTCATTTATTCACTGATCTCTTGCGATATGCAAGAAGAAGACCATCTGCTATCTCATCGTCTATACGATACTAAATCTCCCTTGCACCGCCCCTCATATTCAATTTCATTTAATGTTAACATCTATACAGGTGTTTGTGGGATAGTTTCTTTCAAGATTTTAGTGTGTTATGCGTACGTTGTGTGTGTGTGTGTGTGTGCAGATTTTGTATTCTGAAGCTATTTGGTTTGGACTCGGATTTTGATGATGTGATCGACTTTTGAACGAAGCTATGGGGGTAACTGTTTCTATTGCTATATAGGTTTAAAATTTCTGGATTTACTTCTTAAATTTTCTGGTTTCAAATACAATGTTATTACAATAACAATCTTGATCTTTTAATCAAAAATGTTTTAGGAATTTGTATCTGTTATAAGCATACATGAACGGATGAACCTGCGTGACTTGTGATCTTTTAGCTAATTTTTATTGTTGTCTATTAATGAAATTGGGTGAATATCGAGTTCAATCATTTTTAATGTAACTCACATATTTCATTTGTTGTAATAATGCTTTTGCTTTTTCTTATTTGTTGTAAATAGGGATAGATTGGGGTAGTGGGGTGAAACCACACTCAAATTTTAATTCGGTCTCCTTTCAGGTGCACGTTCGTTTAGTTTACTTAGAATTATTTCGGGTTACGCGAAAAAGTAAGTGAATTTTGTCCCCGATGAAAATATAAATTTGCTTACAGTTATTGGTTACTGGTCCTATTTGAACTTATCGATAAGGTATCTAGATTATTATTTTTAACAGAGTTATTATATATCAGAGGCTTCAATTCCGACCGAAGTCGTCTACAATCTATTTTTGCTGTAACATAAGTTTCATGAATAACGTAACACTTTTGCTCTCTTCTTCAATCAGATGAGTAAAGTTTCAAGATTTTAGCTAAAAGTTGTTAAACTCAAACCTTTGATCTGACATGTTTGATGCGCCCATTTTGTCACCTCTATTTTGATTTGCTTCTTTGGACACCTAGCTATAACTACTCAAACTTTTGTGTAGGATGAGAGTCGATATAACGGTGGAAGAGGTGCTCATCTTACTCTAAAGTGTGTCAAGAAAGCCCATGCATTGGTCAATAAACTTCGAGGTAAATTCCTTATATACTATTTATCAATAACGATGATAACTTTGCAAAGTCAGCCCCTTTGTATTAGAAACTTAACGCAAAATCTTGAAAGGGGAATGGTAGATGCTTCAGCTGTGAAAATAGTTGCACGGGAGAATGAAAGAGGTGTTGAATTTACTTATGATGGGTAAGAACTTATCTAAAATTAAGATATAAGTTTTTCTTTCTTTCTTTTTTTTTAAACATAGATTACTGAATTTAGAATATCCTGCAATCTCTAATATATCATATCCAGTTCACCTTCTCTCCATGCTTGAGGATTATGAGATATTATGGTAAGAAAATGAGGAAAAAACGAAAAATACTAAGGGTGTGATAATCTGAAGGACTCCCTGTAATCTACTATTACGAAGATGTTATTTACTTCACTTCCATTTTATTTGTCCTTTATTTTTTTTGATAATTTTTGACATTATATATTTATATTAGTTTAAAATATTTGTAGCAAGCGATGTTGCTCAAATATTTTACGTGATAATATTTTACATGGGACTAACTAGGAAAATCTCATATGCTACGTTATTTATACTATCTGGATTAAGTTAGTGAGTCACTTACTAACACAAAGCACCGTTTTATTTTGGTTATAAATTAGTAACCAATTTTAAGGTTTGGTATTAAGTTTCAAAAGCCCTTAACTTCGCACTTGAATCTTTGGATCATCAGCTATGATGTACATTTTAATTAAATTGATGGCTTGGTTTTTAGTTTTGGCCTCTGGGTATACAATAGAACTTTTTAATGACTGGTGTTGGTTTATATATATAATACCGTAGAGAAATAGTACAGATCTCATTGAGATGGTTTTGCTATGAAAATTACCATGAATTCTTCGCCAAACATGTATTGCATTCTATCTCTATTCTGATTCAAAGCTCCGGGGTCAACAATCACCAAGTAGTTGATTGAATTGGGGGTGGGTTTTTTTTTATGTGGTTTTCTTTCATAGATGCTTATCAAAGTTTCTATCAAGTTTTCTATAGATCATATTTTCCAACATAGGATCAACGCCAAATTTGTGTATGTTTTGTACGTTAGAACTGAATCATTTTTGTTACTGACTTTTATTAGTAAAGACATGATTATGACATGTTGTTGGCTATTAGATAACTAGTTCTATACCCGGGCGTTGCCCAGTTAATTGGCTGCTACATAAACAACATATAACTAAATAATTAGAGGAAACCATATATAATGTCGTATATTTATATAGAACAAAACATAAAAAGATCAATATTGGACAATTCACCAGGTACATTCGATAGTAAAACACCTAACTAAAATAGATATAACCAATCAAGATCTTATATTGCGCCAAATCTGATGTGCTTATCACTAAAACAACATGGCTATAACAGCGCCACAGAGAAATGATGGCAGTTTACGCCTTCTCAATCTTCACTTCCTTGAGACGTTGCTTGGACTTTGATGATGACAATGATTTGACACACGCATGATCATTCTCAATAGCTTCCATTTCGGCTTTCCTGATGGACTTTCAGCAATGTCTATTGTCAAATCAACAATAGAAACATTTTCTCAGTATGTGAAACAGGATCCTTGGGGCATTATTTGTGTTGGTTCATCATCGTCATCCTTCTAATATAGGAATAACCTACAGGCCATTAAGGATTTAAAAAATCAAATATAAGAATGTTAATCAAGTGCATCAATTTTGTACATGATATTACCTGTTCAATGACATAGATTCTCATTAAATGCGTGATTGTGTCTTAATCATCAGTGAAATTTTGAACAGTGTAAACTTCGTAGTTACACCTGATGTTTTAGTGACACGGATACCTTGACCAAAAACATTTTATCAATCAGCCAGTCCATGGCAAACTCACCATTTAAGTATTTCTTTTTGAGATCATGACCGCTGATTTTGAGCAATTTTATGACATCTCGATCCATACGGGTGAAAGAGGCCGATCAGGTATTGTTCATAACACGAACCTGCACCTTGTATTTAATATAAGTAGGCATATATAAAAGTTAGCCCAAGTACAAATTTATACCGATTACGAATCGCAATTATATGATTATGGGTAAGTTACTTGTGAATGGGTCGAGTTGGAAGATATGTTCTCTGTCTAATGGGTCAAACATGTATTTTCAAAAGCAAAAGCCAAAAAAGATCAAATGGGTTGAATACTTTCCCAAATTATTTTTTTTAATGCATAAAACCTACTAATCATTTTAATCCAAAAACTAAATTATATTGAGATGTTGGACTTTGTAGTGATCATATTTTAAACACAATTGCTTATTACAAATTAAAAAAGAATCACAAAAAGTGTTTATGGACAACCCAGCCCTTCGACTTTGCCACCTCACCTCAAGTTCATACCATATACTTTGTGCATAAAAAGAACGAACCTGCACAAGAATGAGGTCGGGATATGACGGCGCCATAATCAAAATGGTGTGACCATATCAAACTTCATTGTTACAGAAGCCGGATATGGTTGCTAGAATCGATTTTTTCATCTCTATCAAGTGATTTTGATGTTGTCATCAAGGCTGACTTGATAGCGCCCGGGCTGCAATGAGGGTGCTTCTGCTATACAGGAGTTGAAATCTCGGCTATATGTGGTGCAGCCATGCCAGTTACAGAACTATCAGCAAAGTATTATCATGCTCGAACAATAACGTCATAATGCAATCCTGACTACATGGGAAAATATAAAGAAATACGGAGTAATTAAATCGAGCATACATGTTCTTTCTTTTTTCAATTAGCATTGAAGCTTTCATGCAAGCCTCAATACACGCCTCTTCTATTCATCTAAATATGCTAAAAAAATTGAACAATCAGGGGAAACTGCTTTTCTAGTAATCTAGAATTAAGACACAAATTAAAATTAATTCCGTAAAGACTTGCATAATTTGAAATTCAATTTAACCCTGACCTTCATGGGTCCAAAACGCTGATATGCCTTTCACAGTGCCGCACTACTAGTTTCTCAGTAGATATCTATAACAAAAAAATATCATCTTTGAAAGCATCCAACCCTTGTATTTAAAGAATTAAACAATAGTTGACATAAAACTCGACTGATTTTGAACCAAGAATTTTCCTACATATGCAATACTTTCATAATCCTCTTTAGAAGATTTAGAGATACATACCGCAAACCACTGCTTTTCCTGATACATGTAGTCAAGAGTGGGCCAATTACTAACGTTACCAACCGTTCGTGATACTTGAAACCAAAACTTGCTCAGGCCAGCAGCTATAGATATCTAGGTTAGATCACTCGAGAGATAACGTAGTCTTTACTGGTTATGGTGATGATTTATGTAGTGTTTTCTTCGATAAAAGCTTCAACCTCCTTCAGAACATTTATAGCAGTTTGTTGACGTCATTAAAATGCACAACGAACAGCCCTCATCCAGATCTCACAGCTTACTTGCATATGCTCAATTATTTAATCGTAGACAGCCCCTATAATCAACTACTTGATGAATCATAAATATGCACAATAATTGTGGTAACAAATATTCACTTTTGAGGCTCCAAATATAATTGAATAGTATATTTTGACTTTTGAGAGTTGTCATGACTAAAATTACATAGGGTCGAGTTTGCTTAATCGAGAACAGCCTTCTTCACTTTTATATTTGTAAGATTTTTTCGTTATTGGTGCTTTTGTAACTAACTTATAGTAAAAAAGTTGCAAATAAAGTATCCAACTCTCAGAATGTGAAATGGCTTAATTTAAAATATTGAACTGGCATAGAACAAACTGTAATTTAACAACCTGGGAATAGTTAGAAAAGTTGTGTAGTTACACTTCCCATTAAGGGAGTAACATAACCAAATATAATTCTCAAAATCATACATGTTAAAAATCAGACCCTGTAGCACCATTCTCCAAAATCAGCAGGCAAAAATACTTTCAAGGTCTTAACTTTAATAATTGAAGGCAAAAAGCATAACATTGAAGAAATACCTGACAATGTTTCATTCTAAATCTCTTTCACCAGTCAGATTACTCTTTAGCAGTTGCTAGGTATTCCCTCATCGTTTTCCTCCAGCTGAATATTCGTTGTTCTCTCACGAGCCTTGTAGACAACACCATAAGTTCCTTCACCAATCTTCTCAGACTTTCTCATACTGCAAAATGGATTGAAAATATAAACGTTAAAACATACCTCAGATCAAACAAAGCAAACATTGATATCTGAGATAATATGTCACTTAGCAGACATACTATAAAATTGTGCTAAAGAAGAAAAAAAAATACCATTATGACTATAAATATTTCATGGAGGTGTTTTTTTCGCTTTAGACCCATTAACCTCCACAATCATCACTATATTAAGGGAGGTTAAAACTTATGATAATGATCATATTAAGTCTTTATTTTTTAATAGGAAATGGTTAAAAAGATACTTGTAAGTTGCCCGAACCATAGTCAACCCATGTACCACAAGGTGGTTTGGCTCGTCACCCACCACTCCCAAACGACCCATTTTATCACTTCTAATGTTTAATGAAAGCAAGTTTCACTTAGATTGCAGGTAAAGAAGAGGGCTCGCCTACTGTGATCAATGAACAAAGGATACATGTGGCAAACACAATTAAAGATGATAAAAGCTTGTCAAAATGTACCACTAACCTCCAGATAATTGTATTCGAAAAATTAGATTATTGTTGAAAATAATACTCTAGACTAATATTAATTATCTGTAGTATAATGTTAAATGGCAAGAAAGTGTTCACAGTCAAGCGACAAAAGTTGATTTACCAATGCTTTAACGCGATCAATGACCATGTCATCTAAGAACCATTCTTGATCCCTGAGTCAACAAAACAAAGGACATGAACAACATTAAAATTCATAAGAACGCCAAAATAAAAATAGATAAAAAACTATATACTGTGTAGGTTGAAAACTAAAAGCCTTCCAAGAGCACTCTAGCTTGTCTACCTCCAGAATAGCTTATCGACTATATCCATGTCTTTAATTCTTGCATAGTTGAAACGCTTCCTCCTAAATTACTACCAAAAAACCAACTTGAAACAACTATAAAAGTAATCCACCTGAAAATTTTTAATACACACTTTAAAAAACCAGGTAATGGATTAACAATAGGTAAGAGGACACATTAAATGAAGCTATATAAACACATGCAACTCACCAATTACCATCTGAACTAATTAACAGTTCAACACTAATCCCAACTTGCAGCTAATAGTAAATGATTTCAAATCATACTAAGACAATGATAGATTATTGCTGGCATCCTTCAATTACCCATTTCATTGAATGCAATGCTTGTTCAACATTTTTAGCAGCACTTTTGAAATTCAACAATAACCTGCTCATTCGACAACTCAAGATGATTAAAACCTCATACATCTCTCGATATGAGTACATACCTTTGGAAGTAAATGTCAAATTGTTAAACCCGCAACAACCCGTTAATTTTGTCCATCTTTGAGAAGCAAAGAAATATAATCAACTGAGAGACAAAAGGCACCATTCAAACTTTTAAAATTATAACAAATACTCAGTGAGACATAAACACAAACAGTTGGGTGCAAAACAAACCTGCATCTTTTTGTTGAAACATTTCAGAAGCGTTATTTTCTTGATAGCCAGACTTTAGCGTTTCTATTAATATCAAGTGAGAACAGCTTTCAATTTATCATCTGCAAAAAGACAACTGAGATAGCAAAACCAATTCATCAGTATGTAAAATAAACTCCTAAATACGAGACAAATTGAATGAAAAAATCACAAGGAATGGAAATCAAATACTAAGTTAATGAAAAATAACATGAAATTGAACTTGTATGTACCAAATGCATAAAGGTACCGTCACCTCATCTCAATCAGATATGATTTCAGCAACTTCAAACCCTAAGATCTAAAATCAGAATTTCGCACACAAAAACCATGCGCAAGAATTTTGCACAAGTAGCGCTGCTTGATTAATTTATTGTTGATTCGTGGCTTGAAGATTTGGGGTTTATTTCTATATTCCCCAAATCCGAAAAATAGAAGAACAAAAGGATGTAATACCTTTGAGAAACCTTGATGATCAGTTAACAGAGTAGCTCCCTGTAAAATCGGAGAACATGCAGCGGTTTCCTCCCAAAAACTGACATTCTGGAGCAAAATAACCGAAATGATGGATTATAGAACGGCTGGGATGCAAAGTCAACATGATCCAACGCACCATATTTACAGTCAATGAAAAAAAAACCTCCATAAAGCAGTTGACTCATCTGGAGCCATAGATAAGGTAAATTTAGCTGAGACTAAAGAGAATAAGATAATGTAATATTGGCTCGTGTTTAGAGATTCTCCCTCTACAAATCACTAATTTGCACCATATGCTGTTCGGAATTAAACTGGAATAAGTAGTAGCAAATCTGAGAGTATTGACATGCACATTTATTAGATCAATTACATGCTTTGTACTTTTAAATGATACTCTGTCCTTTATAATTCAAAACATTTTTGCATGTCATCCGCTAAAGTATGGACTTCAATATTACTCGCTAAAATAAAAATTATAATATAAACGTTTGTATTAATGTTATGAAGAGTAAGGTTCAAATGAGTACATCAATTTTGAGTGAGAATGAGGGAACCAACAGATTTCTGCCATGTGTCACTTTATTCTCTCTCCTCCACACTTTATTCTCTCTCCTCCACACTTTATTCTCTCTCCTCCACATTTTTAAAAATTAAATATCTCACGAACGGTAAGTCGAAAAATCATGAAAATTGCACCATAAAATTCAGCGTTTTCTCCTCTTTGATTTGCCGTCCCTCAAGGCATACTTTTGACAACTTTTTTTTTTCTCATTTTTTGGTGGGTTTCACAAATTAGTAACACATGTGTTAGTGATTAGTTGTACATTTAATTTGTGGTTAAGGTTAGGGTTTAGGGTTAGGTTTAGGGTTTAGTAGGGTTTATGGTTTAGGGTTTATAAGGGTTTAGGGTTTAGAAGGGGTTCAAGGTTTAGGGTTTAGAAAGATTTAGGGTTTAACGTTTTGTAAAGCGTTTAGGGTTTAGGGTTTGTGGTTTAGGGGTTAGGGGTTAGGGTTTAGGGTTTGAGATTTGGGGTTTCGCCCCGAAACCCCAAACCTCAAACCCTAAACCCTAACCCCTAACCCCTAAACCACAAACCCTAAACCCTAAACGCAACACTTTAACACATGTGTTAGTAAATGTGAAACCCACCAAAAAAATGAAAAAAAAAAAACTTTTCGAAAGTATGTCTTGAGGGACGGCAAATCGAAGAATAGAAAACGACGAATTTAATGGTGCAATTTTCATAATTTTTCGATTTGTCGTTTGTGAGATAATTGATGTTGTGGGTAAATGGGTTTTGTACATGTGGAACATTCTCTTTGTACACATGGCTTGATATCATTGGTTCCATCATTCTCACACAAATTCATATTCTCATTTGAACCCTACCCATGTTATGAAATAGCCCGCAAAGTTTGCGGGCTATGATCTAGTCTTTTATTAAAAGTGGGTCATTAACCCGTTTAATTACCGAAAATATTTTCAACTGTTTTTTTGAATTTTCTAGATTTTTTTAAATATCATAAAATTTTAGAAAATGTGTTCAAATGTAAAAGGTAAGGTTTAATTTTCCAAATAGGAGAAGTAGAAAGCCATTAGTCATAGATTTCATTTTCTTGAAAAACTTCTCTGGAAAACTCCAATTTAACCACATTTTCTAATTTTCGAGCTTTCTTGTGAAGTTTTTTTTATTAGATGAGTTTTTTGTAACTAAACGTACATTGACTATATTTTCTGTTTATTATTAACGATATTTGTAAGTTTTTCATTAATATGTTCGCACATAATATTTAATCAACTATCACAGGATATTGAATTTGTTACAGTTTGATGATCATCTGTTAAGAGTGTTAATGACAATATTTAATACTCTCGTTGTCATTTTTCAAAGAATAGAAACGAGTGATAACAAATTAGTTAACCACCCACCCCCAACATCTTATGTTGAAGTTTTTAATAAAAATATAATGATTTTTAATTTTTATTGTAGAAAAATCATTTTAATGTATAACATCTACTAAATAGTCATCACAATCTTGATAATCTATATAGTTCTTAATTAGTTTTTCATTTTGTTTATTACATTTAAACTATTTATTAATGGTATTGATATCTGCACCATGAATTTTGATAGATCCATCATAATTGTATAATCTCTAACCCTTTATTAAGCATTCCCATATGTTGACCTTATGTCATATGGGAAATCCCCATAATGCCCTTCTATTTAATCACCTAACATGTCAACCTTATTTTGACAAGTCAACTATACAATAACTCTACAAAATCAATTACATCAAAATATTCACTACTCAATCAATTATAAAATCACTACACAAAAAATCACTAGCAAAATTAACACTATATAAACACACTTGTACTCATGAAAAAAAATTCAATCTATTCATGTGCCTTTGAATTTTGCTATTTAAAGTTTAAATTTATTTTCAACTATCTGTTATGTTATTTTTTACGTAATCATATGAATATGACATTTATAATGCACATATCTTAGACATGCAGTATTTTTTTTAATTTGTTATAGTGTTGTTCATCATATTACTTCGTATTATTATTATTTGTTTGATTTTAACCCGTATATTTTATATCAATTTTTCAACTGCTCTTTCACCACCTTCTTTAACGAATTTCAAATATATCTCCGCCGCATTGTGCGGGTTATCTGCTAGTTAATAGTTATAACACGTACATAAATAGTTGTATTTTATGATAGATACATCAAAAATTATAGTAAAAATATCTTTAGCCATCCGGTGGTGATATACTCGTAGTTTATTTGACTTCTCTTAGAGCTAGGCTGGGATATATAGGTGTTGAATAATATGTTTAAAGGTGCAAAAACACATTTATAGAATATAGACTATAGATTATAGATGTTGAGTTTTGACTTAATTATCGGTGGAGATTTAATTATGTCTTTTTATTGGTGGACATTGTACTAGTAATATTTTATACGTACTTTTTCTTCCTTTTTCTTTGAATAGACATATAACTAATTTTTAATATTAACAGAAACACTTTGTAAATGAAAACAAAATGGAATGATATGTTTTACATGATACCTAATTAAGTAATGCTATGTACGACTAATTAGATATACTCAAAAGTAGACCTACTAATCTTATTGATTGATTTTTTTCTCTCTTTTAATCTTATCTAATCAACTTTTTACGTCCACTAATCATATTTGCAGGTTTATATTTAGACTCACAACTTTAAGTCTACCAAAGAAAACCACATAATACTTACTGTCCAATTAAAAACAATATGTTATTTCAAGTTTTAAAATATATATAATTTTGAAAAACAAATTCTGTAACCCATTTTTGATATGATGAGATATGTTTTATTAGTTTCATAATCAATATTAGTTATGCATCATCTAATTGTGACATAAGTAAAGTTCAGGTCCTACCAACTTACAGTAGTTTGGACATTTAGTATCGAGACTCATATGATCTTGTCTCAAAATATTAATACATTGAGTTGGTTCAATTATTCCTATATATATCTATGCTAATTCCTGCATAAAATACAGATGCTATTAGCTAAAATGCCTAAAACCAGTATCATCAAAACATGTGATTTATTCCTATGATCAAGTTATGTTCCACCAAATATAGAATCTGAAGGTTCAAACGGTTATGACTCGTTACAAGTTTTGAATCGAGTATAACAACCTGCAACATGAATAAACAATTCACGAGGCCTAAAAATGACTCAAAAGACCATCTGTATACAGTTGTTACATTCCATCATCAGTGTATGCATATACTGTTTTTAAAACATCACTTCTAAATCAAATTTGTCTTACTTCTTCCTTCTTGAAATCCTTCAAAAGTGTTTCTGAAAACCTTGTTTGGATTAAGAAAGAGATTTGGGGAAGCCACTCTCGGTATTGAAATTTGGAAATTTGACTACTTGATTCAGCCAACACTCATTTGCTATCAACATCTTCATTGCTCTTTCTACCCCATTACCTGCACAAGTCCATACACGTTGACTTTTTAGATCAAACAATTACATAAATCCAACTAAAAATTGATAGGGAATACTAGCAAATTTTCACTAATTTATTTTGGTTTCTCACATAACTTGTCTTAACATCAGTCAACCAACAAGTTTATCAAAAGGGTTTACATAAGTAATGAGTTCATATATAAAACATTGTCATATTTAACTTTAAAAGTCAACACTTGATACTAAAGAAAAAAGAGATGCTATTTGAACCTGTTTTGCGACCATTGTATTCTATAATCTTGTCAACAACATATGTTGCTATATAAGATTTTCTCATGGGATCCAAGAGGTCGGCTACAGGGGATTCTGCATTGTCTCCATACAACATTAGAAGCAAAGTCCTACGACTTTCTTTCTTGAAATCATCGGGAGCGAACAGTAGGCCTTTAAATTTGTACCACTCGATAAATTTGTGTGAATAGTTCAGTGCGGCTGTAAGATCACGCCTGCGACACAACTCAATCATCTTTTGCTGCTCCAAATAGAATTTTAGTCGTGGCCAGTAAGAAAAGTAAACCTGCACCCGGATTAAGAACAATAAGATAATCAATAAATAGCAAATATTAGATTTTATCTATTTTTTAGAAAGAGGTGCAAAAAATTTGTTGTTACCGTGGTTTGTGTTTCATTGATGAGACTAATGGCTTCATCGAATTGATTACTCATGATAAGATTTTTAACTGTCTTCTGTGTCTCGAGTACGGAAAGATCATTAATTCCTACTACATGTTTTCAAAGATTAACGTTATTGATAGTAATGAGGCTTTAAATAAGACAAAAATATCAAGAAATAAGGGACCGAGGTGGTACGTGGGCAGCCCGATTCTGTGTGAAATGCTTGAGCAACTGTAGGAAGTTCTTTGCCTACAAGAAAATCCATAACTAACATATTCATATCTTCTTTTGTGAAAACTGTCTTTTTTAGCATTCGGTTCCAATCATCCTCCGATATTTCTTTCACTACTTGTACATTATCTTGTGGTGCAACCTGTTCACCTTCTGGTTGAATTTGTGGTACAACTTGATCACCTTCTTGTTCAATCTGTGGTACAATATGATCGTTTTCTGGTTCAATTTGTGGAACAACTTGTTCATCTTCTGATTCACTCGATGGTTCATTTTCTGGTACATTTTGTGGTACACCTTGGTCATCTTCTGATTCAGTTTCAGTTTCAGAATGTTCACCATGTGGTTGTTCATTATCTAATTCATTTTCCGAATGGACCTGCACCAGAAATTCAACAATTGATAGTTAGTTATCTACAAATGTGTACAAGTATTCAAAATCTATTCTACGAATCTTGGTTTTCCAGCATTACAATATCAAGATAACCCAAAGTTAGAGTAGAACTTACATGCATGCATGCATGCATACATACATACATACATACATACATACATACATACATACATACATACATACATACATACTAAAAAGGCGGAATTTTTGGATTCTGAAGAGTAAATATATAAAAAAAAGGAAGATTAATCCAATGTACATACATTAGTTGATCAATCATTGGTAGTAAAAGGAAAAGAGGGTTTCTGGTAAGCAATTCTCTATCTTTTCAAGAATTATCAAAATCAACGATTCACGAGATGATGATACAAACTGAGAAATTGTTATAGAAACAGAATTAGGTGGCAACAGAATTCAATGAAATCAGAGATGAATTTACATACCTCTCCGACTTCTGGCACTTCCATCGTTTAATTCTTGAAAGAAATTTAAGGTAAACGAGTAGTAAATTTGTTTGTGAATGTTACAATGCAGAAAAAAGGGTTATTATTGATGAATTCTGAATCGAACAAATCTACAGAGAAAGAGCTGTTTAATTTGTATGTGTGAATGAATTAAAGAAAGAAGGTTTTAGTTTTTGGGGTGATGAAGTGTAGAATGTAGATCAAAGAAATAGGGTTTCTTGTTTTGGCGGGTAAATCTGTTTTTAAATTTGGAGTATGCCGTTTTTTCTGTTACAAGTTATCATTGAGCAGTAGTAATCCCAAATTATACCCCTATATTTTAAGTTTTTTAAAAGTACAACCCCCTGAATTTATATAAGCTAACATCTAGCTTGAGTTAATATTTATTGGATTCAACAATATTATCATTATCACTGTCTAGGGGTGTTTGTTCGGTTTATTCGGTTTAAACCGAATCGAATAGATAAAACTGATAGATTTTCAATTTTGAATTATTGAAATTGAACCGTCAAAACAAAATATAAAACCAAACCAAACCGAGCCAAATTACTTTCGATTTGTTCAATTTTACAATTTGGTAACAAAATAATAAAATTTTAGTACCAAACAAAGGTAATTGTCACACTATGTAAGTTCTCGACGAAAATTTTATAAAGTTGCAAGGCAAAACTAATGTATGATTAAGACTTTGGTATTAATAATTAATCATTAAAAGTTATTAATGGTATCACATATGCATAAAATCTAGTAAGTAACTTAATTAATGTGTACATATGTAGAAAAATATAACCAAAATATATTACTACTCGGTTTATTTGGACTATTCGATTTTTCAATTAGAACCAAAATCAATTCAAAAACCAAAATGATTATACACTTTTGAACCAAACCAATCCAAAAAATCAAATATATGAACCAAACTGTCCGATTGAACAATTCGATTATTTTCTAAATAGTGAACACCCCTAAATCATACTAACATACTTAATGTTAATATTATATACGTCCTTTTTATTATTAACAAACCATTATTTTACAATATATTCAAAGATAATTTCATTATTTAGTTATCTGTATTCTTATTCTTGGTTGACGTTGACTCAAAAATGTTGCTGCTTGATATATATAAAACACCCATCGTCCAAAATTATAGAAAAAGAAACAAAGAAATAAAACAAAATTTATAACAAATAAATGTTAACACTATATATGTCATAAAAGTCATGATCTTTTAGTAAGTACTGATCTTATGCTACAAACAGAACAAGAATGTCACAACATCAAAAGAGAGAATCTAAAAATTCAAATGATATCGGGTTTAATTTACTTATTTTGAATCGAATATAAAACGAACCATGGAATGAATCCTGACAATGCAAATAACCAAAAGCATCACTCTAGGGTAAAGATCAAAACACCATTAATTATTTACAGTAGCATATCATGTACGTTGGTATGTATATACTGTAAATCATATCCAACTGTTAAACTCCATTGATGAATTCTTTTAATCGTGTTCCTGTTCTTGAACTCCGCAATCAATATTGAAATTTGGAAATCGGAGTACTTGGTTCAGTTGATCCTGCTCCAATTTCAACGTTTGCATTGCTCTTTCTATCAGGCTACCTGCATAAATTCATAACTTTGACTTTCTAGGCAAACAACTTAATATTACAACTTAAAATCAATACAGATTCAATGCAATTATTCCCCAATACTATTTCGTTCTAGCACAACTTGTCATATGGCAGATCAAAATAAGTTTAAATATCCCAACAGTTTACGATAAAAAAGCTACTGTATAAAATTTTGTAATTTTTGACCTCAAGAGTCAAAATTTAACACTAACGAAAAGTCATACTATACGAACCTGTTTCACGACCTTGAAATTTTATCATCTCTTCAACAACATGTGTAGCTAGAACAGAACACCTCATGGGATGCAAGAGATCGGCCACGGGGGATTTTGGATCATTTCCACATATTACTAGAAGCATAGTCCTACGAAATTCTTCTTTGAAATCATCATTTTGAAACTCAAATGTTTCCCACTCGTTAAACTTGCGCGAAAAAGTTATTGCAGCTTTAATATCACCACTACGGCACATTTCAATCATCTTTTGTTGATCCAAATGGAAATTCAGTCGTGGCCTATCCATCAAAAAAATCTGCACCCGAATCAAGTACAAAAAACTTGATGAATTATTTATAACAAGTCAGAATAACAACATGCATTGAATTGAATAACATTTTACAAAGAAAATACAAAAACTGTATTTACCGTGCCTAGTCTATCATTGAGGAGATCCATTGCCTCGTCGAATTGTCGGTTGAGTATTAGTTCTCTCACATTCTTTTGAACTTCAAGAAGGGAAATATCATTGATTCCCACTACAAATTTTCAAAGATCAATGTACTTAATTAATGGTAATGAAATTAAAAATAAACGAAAAACAACAACAATGGGATCAAGAATAGTACATGGGCAGCCAGTTGCCGTATGAAACGCTTGAGCAACCTCGGGAAGTTCTCTGTTTACAAGATAATCCATAACCAGCTTATACATGTATTCTTTCTCGCGCTTCACGTTTTTAAGCATTTGATTCTAGTCGCTCTCCGATATTTCTTTCATTTCTGGTACAATATTATCTCGTGGTTCATTTAATGTTCCATCTTCTGATTCACTTTCTGGTTCATTAACATCTTGTGGTTCATCATGTGGTTCATTGACTATAGCAGCATGTGGTTAATCCTCTGGTTCATTGACTATAGCAGCATGTGGTTCATCATCTGGTTCATTGACTATAAAAGCACGTGGTTCATCTTCTTGTACATTTTCTGACTCGTTATCTGAATATATGTGCGCTGGAAAGCCATTGACAACCAGTGGTTGATTTATTGGCTCATTTAGTGGTTCATCATCTGGTTCATCTATTATTACTACGTGCTCCGGGAAACCATTAGCAACATCGTGTTCATCTTCAGAAAGTACGTCCACCGCAAAACCATTGACAACATGTGTTGTTCATTATCCGATCCATTTTCTGAATGTACCTGCACCAGGAATCGGAACCATTATTTTGAGATTAAATACCGAAATTAAACAACGAAACAAATACGTACACGAATTATTGATGAATTACAGAAAACAGAAGATTGAAATTACTCAACGTATATAAAGAATATTGATCAACAACAACTTAAATTGTGTTTATAGTTACTATCGATTTTAACACATTTTGAACATAAACGAGTTGATCAATCATTTTAACACATTTGGAACATTCAATAGTTAGTATCGATTTAAAGAAACTATTAAAGCTACAGATCGGAAGGCATAGAATGAAAATTGATGAGGTACCTCTCCGTCTTCTTGTTCCATTGTTCTTGAAAGAAACAGAGTAGTGATTGCTTTTGAAATGTTACATTGAAGCAAAAAGCTAGCGTTATTGATTTATGAATTCTGAATTGAACAGAGAAGGATATATAAGTGTGTGTGTATATATATATATATATAAATATATATATATATATATATATATATATATATATATATATATATATATATATATATATATGGGAAAGAAAGAAGGGTTTTTGTTTGTTATGTTGGCGCCCGAATCTATTTTTAAATTTGGAGTAAGTATGCCCGCTGTCATTTCTGTTGCAAGAAGCCCTTTGCCTCATTTTATTATTATTAATTTTATTGATAACAAAACGAAATTATGAAATCACCTAAATCCTTTTTTATTTTCTACAATTTTTGGTGTTAAACTATAGTTAAAGTCCATTACGTATATTATTATAATTATAAAAACAATTTACTGTTCAATCTATCTATAACATAACATATACTTAAAGCAAAATACCATGAGGTAATCTCGACCCTTAATTGGGTTTTTCCAAATTGATCAGATGATCAAGATTAATTTGTTCATAGTTACACTTACCTCCCCTAAACCCCCTATATAAAATAATAATAATAAAAAATATTTATTAATTAATGGTTTAATCCTCAAAGTTTCATTTTTTTTTCGTTTTAACCACTCAACTTTTTTTTAAATGTTTTAACCACTCAACTTAAGGTCAATAATGGTTTAATCCCTTAACTTTCAATTTGTTTTAGGTTTTAACCACTCAACTTTGTTTTAAACGTTTTAACCACTCAACTTATGAGTTGACCATATTTTAACCACTAAAGTTCATTTGCCCATTTAGAAAAACCTTTCGTTAACTTATAATGAAAGTTTAGATTGGGATATATAAACTTTAAACTGATTTTGTTATCGACCAAGGTTGTCAAGATAGAGATCTTACCTATGATGGTTTTTGTCTTCACAAGATCGAAATCGTAACATCAAATCGGGATCGTAAGGTCTTACGATTTCGATTTGAGCATAGGATCTTACGATGTCGATCCGATCCGATCTTACTTAACATGAATATAAGTTAAGAAAATATAAATTAGTTAATTTTTGTCCAATAAAAGGTTAATAGGTTTATTATTTAATTAATTATTACACGTAAAACTATTCAATTTTTAAACTAAAATAGTTTATCACGTGAAAATCTATATCTTTAATTACAAATATAGTAATCTAAGTCGCTATGATAAGTATGAATTGATGCTATGATATTTAAACTATAATAGTTTAATTAATTTGTCATGCAAATAATCTTTTATATGCATTATAATACACATTTATAAGATAATAATCGAAATTGTAAGATTTTACGATCCCGATTTGATCTTACGATTTCGATCTTGTGAAGGCAAAAACCATCATATGTAAGATCTCTATCTTGACAACCTTGGTCGATAAAAAAATCAGTTCAAAGTTTATATATCCCGATCTAAACTTTCATTATAAGTTAACGAAAGGTTTTTCTAAATGGGCAAATGAACTTTAGTGGTTAAAATATGGTCAACTCATAAGTTGAGTGGTTAAAACGTTTAAAACAAAGTTGAGTGGTTAAAACGAAAACAAATTAAAAGTTAAGGGATTAAACCATTATTGACCCTAAGTTGAGTGGCTAAAACATTTAAAAAAAAGTTGAGTGGTTAAAACAAAAAAAAAAAGTGAAACTTTGAGGATTAAACCATTATTAAATAATATGAATATTTAATATTTAATTTATTTTTATTATTATATTAATTAATAAAATTATTAGATAATATCAAAAACCTAAACCACGCATGACGTATTCGTATTGCTCACCACATTTTCTGTGTATTTTCTCAAACCCTATTTTACATGATGAATCCGTGAGATGATTTTTCTTTCAAAATTAAAGTCTGGCAGGTAATTTTTATCATTATATTGTATTTTCTTGACGTGTTCATCAATTGATATTGATTAGGGTTTCAATTTCTGATATCAACTCCTCTCTTATTTTGTTTGATAATTTGTTAAGTTTTTAATTTTCGTTATTTGATTGATTTTGTTCGTTATTTGTGCAGGTTACTTTGATTTTATTCACAATGTTACATATCTATCTTCATTCAAACTCTTCCATTTTGAGGTTTTATTTTTCGATCCGTTTCGAGTTAGGTTTCATGTTTTTGCTTACCTTTATTTTAGTTTCTTGATTAGTTATTGCCTTTTGATGGCTTTTTGATTCACTTATTTATTCAATGTTTTAATTTGATGCAGATGGTGGAATAAGCACATAAGCACCATAAGTACGTTAATTAAAAAAATCTTCAATGACACTTTCAAGTTATAAAGATGCTCAACAAATGAATGCTACTAATATGGTATGGTTTATAAATTAAGCTCGAAGTAAAGATAAAGTAGATGTCTATTTGTATTCTACTACTGTAATATGGAGTATTTGTTATGATTTGAATTTAAATCTCTCAATAAGCAGAGCAAGAAGTATATTTTTCTTGCTTCTATTTACTTATACACCATATTATTCTTGAAGGATAGAGGCTTCTATATTAAAAATTTATATAATATAAAATGCACTTGTGGGCAGCTATTTGTACGTTTCAGTTTGCTCTCAATACATAAACTATGGGTCTATAGTCATTTGGCCTATTTGATAATGTCAAATCAAAGTGTTTATATGGCTTGGCAATGTTGTATAGCAATGTGCATATGATATGCATGTTTATACTTTATATGGACTTTTAAAACTCTAAGTGAATGAGTTATACATTTTAAATTTGACTTTTTCTTGGATTGAATTGAATTTGGCCAACAACTATAGATTCTTTTAATGTAGATAGCCAGAAACTACAAAGTAAACTACCTATTTCCATCAACTGAGTTTGTTATGATAGCATATGAAATATATACATGCACACATTGGAATGGACAACTACTTTGGCTAAATATTCTATAACAAATTACACTTTAGTTGGAACAACTCGCTAAGGAGTTTTAATCTGCTCCTGAAAGAACTTTAAATATTGATCTCTTATCTTTTATTATGGCCAAATATGGGTTTGATCAGCTGATAGACTTCAACGCAGATCTGTCGTGATACAATATTCGTTCTCTGAATCACACAGTGAGCTGCAACAAGCTACAATAACCGGGTTGTCCGATGTCGTTTACCTTATGTAAGTCCAAATAAATTCTCTTAATGTTCTATTTTTGTTGTTGTTTAAGATGGGTGATGTACTGATATTATTTTGGTATCCTGTTGGTATGAATGGCAATGGCCCATATTATACAGGTAATAAGTCAATTATCTTTATAATAATATTCGTTGATTACTTCACTTGATTACATGTAGTATATAACATGTTTTGTTGTTCGGTGTAATTTCACATTATAGTTTATGCATATATAAAACGGAGCACGCATCTTTAAATGCTTCTCCAATTTATGTCATCAGTTTGGGAAGTGGATACACGAACCGGAAAGGTAACTGCTGCATGTCCAAACAAAACTGAAGTACTGAACCACAAATCTAAAACCTTTGTATCCCGAACTTTAAGTTCATTTTTGCTCTTTGTATTCACAGATCAAGGCGCCACGATATATGGAAGATTCTTCTCCTGGAGAGGGTTTAACTCTTTTGGTCCAAAGGTCAGTTAGCAACCTTGCGTCTGCATTTTTAAAGTACATGTGTCATTGGGTTCTTTTACTACGGATTCATATCTTAATCTTTGATGATAAGACTTCATTATGAAGTGGCTCTTTTACTAATGTATAATCATATGCATTTTTTTGTTTTCATTATTAAAGGTTCTCTCAATAACTTATTTGGGCAAAGCTGATTTTATCAAGTCTTTGGTAATCCCTTTTTATATATCTATATCTGTATCAAAATTTAGGTTTAGGTTCCTTTTTTTAACAAAAATAAGATTGTTAGTTTGCACATGAATTTTTTATATAGATACGAAGCAGAGTGAGATGGATATTAGGTATCAGCTGATGCTACTAAAAAAGTTCTAAAGTCGCATTTTGTCATCTTTATGTACACCGTTAGCTTTCTAATATCCTTCGTCTCTTATTCTAATTGATTAATTAATGTTGTTGCCATTTTAGGTTGCTTTTCGAACGTATAAATGGAACTATTTATATGATCTGAAAGTTCTGAAACCCAAGTCACTCTTATTAACACTTCAGGATATATGGTCATTTTCACTAATTGCATTCGGTTTAGTTTGCTTTTGGAAATCCACTCTTAAACTAAATGAAAGCGAATTGTCAAGCAGTTGACAAGAATTTGTATTTACTTGCGGTAAGTATATATCAACATTATGTTATTTCTTAATTATTGGAGTCATAGGTCATTTCAACTCATAATTATATAGAATGTGAAATATATTATTGCGAGAATATGTTATTACATATAGAACAGGTTGTCTGTTATCCCATTTGCTTGAGATTTAATGGAGATATGCTTAGGCCAGCTTTGGAGCGAATTTACCCCCAAGATACAAGTGCAACAAGGGATCTAAAGCCTAACAGTTTATGCAAATGATGTTGTAGTTTGAATATCGATTGGTAATATTTGTTCTATAGTGTTGATAACCATAAAGAGTAACCTAACTTGTGCATATGAACTACGGTGTTGTTTGTTTTCTCCAAAAATCACTTAAAAACCTCTGATCTCTGACCGAATCAGAGGTTTTTCAGATTCAGAGTGTTTGTTTTTTTCCTTTGTATTCAGAGGTAAATATCTTAAAAACCTCTTATTTTTTCAGATTCAAAATCATGTCCGAAGAACTCTCTGAATGAAAAAAAACCCATCAAACAATTGTTGCTTCTTTTATTTCCTCAATGTTTCTCTCTTTCTCTTGCGATCCAACAACTATCATCATCAACACTAGTCCATGTTGTCATCGGAGACCTTGGCCCCAAGCAGTCACCATCTTCAAAGACCTTCCAACACCATCGCAGGCTGCAATTCCCAGCCTTTGTCACACACCAAAATTAACTTATGAAGATTATTGTGCTGCTAAGATTGGTGGATAACTGATGATGACTGATTTTGATGGAGTTTCGTAACACTGTTATGGAAGAATCGCCGGATGTTATTGTTTACGGAGTAATAAAATGGAGATTGTTTTTATTAAATGGAGATAGCAATAGCAATCAAAATTGACGGTCAAAATGAGTTTGGGCAAAATTTAGATATTTATATTATCTCTTTGCTTTTATGTCTTTAAGTAAATAAAATAATAAATGTTGTTAGTTGATTTTTGTTTTTTTTTTTTTAATTGTAATATTTTATATTCTAAAATTGAAACGATTGATTTCTTATATTTGTATCTTTTTTATAAACATGACACTTTTATGTCCTTACAACGTATAATAATAGTATATATATTTAATAATAGTATATATATTTAACTAAGTTCAGTTCCAAATAAAAAAGTACAATATATTTCGTAATACATATACGGAGTAATTAACAACATTCAAATCTTTATTCAGATTCAGATCATAAAACAAACAGTCTTAAATAATTCAGTTTCAGACTTCTGAACCACCTCTAAATATTCAGATGTGGTTTTCAGATTTCAGACGAAAACCTCTTAAAAAAACAAACAACACCTACGAATCAGAGGATAATGTTGCCTTTGTGAGTACATTCTTTTAACTAGGGCACTTTCCACTGATGTCGGAAACCTAACAATCCCCTGTAAGTCCATCTAAATTCCTTGATATTGTTTTGTCTACTTCTTCAGTCTTTGCTATCCTACTAAGTTGTTTTGGAGTTCTGTTGGTTTAATTGTTGGTCATAATCAAAATTTAATAAATATTCACAGATTCCGTATCTTATTTACTCTATACCTAAACAATAATGAATCATTCTCAAACGTAGTAAGAATGAATAGATGATGCTTGATGACAGAAATACCTCCTACATATTTTATTTTGCAACTTGCAGTTTCTTTTCACAAGATTCTTTTCATTTATTTATTTATTTGTTTATTTATTTTCTTTTAATCTAGGGCCATTGCACAAGAACTTACAGCTAATCAGAAAGTTAATCTTGATGGTATGTTTACATGTGACAATTTTGACCCACTTCTATGCCAAATCGATTTGGGTTGTATATTATCTTAGTCATAGAGTTTCTAAATATATGTGGTTAAGATTCCGTGGACAGATTATAAAACATTCTGGACGTTATCTGGATGCATATAAGGAGTTCAAAGTTCAAACGGAATGTTATAAAGAAGTTTAGGCATTTGGTGAATACACAAACTTCACGTAGAAAACAAGGTAATGAATTGACATCGTTTGGTTAAAATTTCAAGATTCGTAGTAACTTTATAAGTTCTGAGGTTTCCAATGTTCTAAACGTAGTTATCATTGAAATCAATTGATATATTGTAACAATTAAAGAATAAATATTTGCTTAAACAATTTTTGATCTTTTTGGCGATACAAAGTTGCTGTTGCATTAAGTTTTGAATGGTGACGTTTATATAAGCTACTAGACTCTATTAATGGTGTCGTAATGTAAAGCAGGGTAGAATTGCTACTACGATAATTCATGACCCTCATCTAGAGATGGGAAAGTTGCTCACTCAGGTGTGTTGGGTAAGGGGTTTGGGTCAAATTGGTTCAGATAGGGTTGACCCTGA
The DNA here is from genome assembly GCA_949592205.1 of Helichrysum umbraculigerum. NCBI lineage: Eukaryota > Viridiplantae > Streptophyta > Magnoliopsida > Asterales > Asteraceae > Helichrysum > Helichrysum umbraculigerum. Next base: position 389,437,568 of record CATIUR010000001.1, read on the forward strand.
ACGCTATGTCAATTTTTTTTTTGTTATATAGATAACACCTGTGTCAAATATGATATGTGGATTAAATATACCATTCTGGCTTCTTTGAGTTTGGTTAGCATGTTTTTTATAGCTACTGTGAGACATAGAACATACTCGAATGAACCCATTTATAAATAAATGGGACAAAAGTGACATTGATACCTCTGCTCTCATTTTATCCCTCATGATAGAACGGGTCGAAACAGAACTTGGCCTTTTTTTTATAGATTTGTGTAGTGTGATTATGTTTTTGTTTGATGTCCGTAAAGGGAATTATGTGTCATCCATGACAAAACTATATTGACCTTTTACTTTATAGGCCAGGGTACATAGTAATCTTTATCTGTGAAGTTTTATATGGGCAAAGTCGACTGTCTACTTTTAAACACGAACATTTTCTTTCCGGTATGATAAAGCCTATATGTGTGCTATAAATTGATCATTTGATTTAAATGTATTTTTGTAGGTTGTATGGATTTTAAAGTTGTAATTTTGGTTTATATATAGAAATATAGAATAGATTGGCTGGTGATTTAGCTATCTTGATTCATGAAGTTTGTTATAAGAATGATTGTTTGTACTAAAGTTTGTTATAAGGATTGGCTCAAAAGAATGGTCTTCTTCCGATTTATTCGACAAAGACAAATAAAACTGGCCAACCACATATTCCATGTTTTACCTCTACTGTCCAAATAAAGGTTAGGGGTGGACCTATATTGTTTGATTAACTCTTTCTACGTATCAATTGACATATTGCAGATTGAGGTCCTCACTTGGGATTATAGCCTACTTTTGATTGCACTCAACATCTTATCATAGGACATTCATGAACATGGAGAGCCCTTATTGGAATAGACAAGCGTAATACTGGTAACTTTAGTATCTATCTAAATGACAACCTACATTTCTTTTGCCCATTAGTTAATAATATTAAGTGCTTTGATGTCTTTAATAAGATTACAAAAAGTTGTTTTATAATTAATTACATAAGGCGGATACAATGTTATATTGTTAGAATGTTTAAATGACTTGAGATTTGTTTTTGATTGGTGGCTATACTAATTCCTTTGTCACGAACTTTTCCTCCCTGAGACCCTGACATGAATGATTTCTATTAGGCTCCTGTTGGTGCTTATTGATGATAATTAATGAAAAGATCTAGCAAAATGATGGGTGAGGGTGGTTGTAATGGGGATAGAATGCGTTCGGGTGAAAGTATAGTTTTTTTACGGTTTGAAAAGGATTGGGTTAGGTTGGCTTGGGTCGGATCTAAAACGCCGTCTGTTACTCTTTACTAAATTTGAAAATAGCTTGTGTTAATGATTTACGGAGTATATCATTTCACTAACGCCATAAAAGTTTATTTGTAAGGTCTATGCACAAAAAATACATCATATACAACTTTTGACCTACTTAGAGCATTTTCTTCTAGGATATAAATGTATATGTTAAATAATCATTGGTAATAATCTGATAATGTGGTATCTACTCATTACTAATGAGTTTTGTTACTTTTGCATGATGTTAATTACTTTTTATTTTCAGATTTGTAGGACAAATTTGGATACACAGTGATGCCAAGTGAATGGAAGTATTGTTGGGTATTCAAAGGAATTAAAATAGACTTATGAAATTATACTATTATCGCATTCAATATATTATCGTGTAACAAGAATCTCAATTGTTCTTCATCCACTTCCAAGTTCCAAATGTACATATACATAAATATATTGCCGTACTTAATACATTTATACTCTTTTATCTTAAAAGTTTCAAGTTTTTAAGTCAAATGCAGTAGCTAGGAGTTATTGCTTGTCAAACAAAACAAATAATTTTCAACTTAAACAGAAATATATGTTATAATACAATCCTAAATTAACAAGAGAAAATTGCCCGTTTCATCATTGTGTTTGTCCAAAAAATCACAATCAGTCCCTTATTTGAAGAAATATCACCAGACATCCCTATATTCGTTCTTTTTGCTCACTCATAGTCCTTGACCCTAACGAGGTTAACAAATACCGTTAAAACCTATCATGTGACTAGCACGTGCAGGGTATTTTTGTCCTTTGCCTTTTTTTATTAATTTTGATATTTCTTTTAATTGCTTGCTCCAATTTTCATTCTTATATATTAGATTGTTTGATATATACTCCAATCTACAAATGCCAAGTGTCACCATCATCACCTCCTAGTTCTTCATGTTTCAATTTTAATCCAAATAAGATTAACACCATTCATCATCATCAGATCATCATTCTTCATCGTCAACTTTTTTTAAGCATCATCATATCATATTATAAATCAAAAAGACATGGGAAATAAATTACAAAGCATATCCTCACATGCCGATATGCATAATGCTAGAAGAGAAATTTGCAGGAAAAATTATGGGCGCGTTTAGTTACAGAAAAATTTCTCCATTTTTCTTTTTCCATTTTTCTAGAGAATGAGAAGTGTTTTACCTCTCTAGAAAAGAACGGAAAATCTAGAAAACATGTTTAGTTGCAAGGGGTGGAGTTTTCTTTTTCCAAGGAAGAGTAGAGATGAAAAACCATTAAAAGTAGTTTTCAACTTTGTAGTTATAAAAAGGAAAACAAGGATTTTCCTTTTCTTAGAAAAGTTTTTTAGAAAACTCGAATTTGAACACGTTTTCTAATTTTCTTGTTTTCTTAGAGAATTTTTATAGAAAAGTGGGGAGTTTTCTGTAACTAAACGCACCCTATACTTCTCTGGGTTATCCAAAAATGGGCTAGCTGCACCATCACACAATCTTGTTAAATTTAACTTCTTGTTTTAGAAAACTATTGCATCACAAATGTTGTTGGTAGTCATTACCAATGAAATAAACAGAGTAACATATTCATCATATCATCCATAAAGAAATATAATACTCCGTATAATTTTATTCTTTCAACAAAAACAACAATCTATCGTCATCAACTTCAAAAACTACAATATCATCACCTACCATCTAACACCATCCACTCTTATTCGTTATCACCTACCACCAAGATCAAAACCCAAAAAATTATTAAGAACAAAACCCACATAAAAACTTTAGATCAAACCCCTAGTTAACTAGAGAACCCCAATCAATAACCACCACCACTGACCTCGTAATTTCAGTGCCGTCGCCGGAGAAATTATGTGATTTTTGACGAACACCGCCGGAGAAGACAATGGCACCTTCCCTTCTTCTCCGAGCTCCAAATCGAGATCTCCTCTTCCATAATTCAATAAAAAGTTGTCCGTGATCCTGATTTGCAGGTATTGTTGGTCGACGATTGGGTTTTTAGATTCGTAGGAGGTCGTCGTGGGATTGCGAGGTTACAGAAATGGTGTCCAGTAAAAAAAACACGGAATAGATGGCATGTTTGGATTTTGGGAATAGATCTTGATTTTTCGTTTTAGTCATATAATATAAATAATATAATAATGCTTAATGATAATGATAATAATGGTGGGTTTGGTAGATCTGGGAAGGGAAAAGAAAAAGAATAAACATAAGATGTGTGAGAGAAAGAGAGAGGTGGGGACACATGCAAATGACAAAAATACCCTATGCATGCCTTGCAGTCTTGCACATGATAGGTTTTAATGGTATTTGTTAATCTTGTTAGGGTCAAGGACTATGAGTGAGCAAAAAGAATGAATATAGGGATGTCCGATGATATTTCTTTAAATAAGGGACGGATTGTGATTTTTTGAACAAACACAAGGATGAAACGGATAATTTTCTCAATTAACAACCTTCAATATTATCCTAAATGTAACAAAACAAATCAAACCAGAACCTGCGTTGTTGCGGTCCTTTACTTACTAAAAATATAAAATACAAACTTCAAATATATATATGTAATTAACTAGAGTCACCCGCGTTGCCGCGGGTCTTCTATCTAGTTCTTGAAGTAAAAGTTTAATGAAAATGATTAGTGATCGTTTGATTGTAACTAGAATTATATGGCCCGTAAGTTGCAACGATTTTAGATTTATACTTTTAAAAAAATTACAAAATCCTAACTTATTTAGTTATTAACTTTATAAAAACATGACGAAATCATATCCCTTTACAATAAAAGTATTAAGAAGTATGTGAGTTCCCTACTAATGGATAAAAATAGGTCAATTTTAAAATACATCAACTCGATCTAGTAGATTAATTTAATAAGAAAAAGGAAGTTTAATTTCTAATATAAGGAAGGAAGTTGATAAGGATCCATGGTGGTGATTGGTTGGATGATGAGTTCTAATTATCTATATCTATATACTACTTATTAAAACATTTGAACCAAAAGTCTTAATCTTAAAAAAATGGACAATGCAATTTACTATTTTACCCCACTCAATACTAATAATTACATACAATATATTATTAAATGAATCCAGAAATGCTACAACCTCGATGCTTTGTAACGTAAATGATATCTATTTTTTTAATGTTACTAATTCCTTTGTAAGCTAATTTTCTTGAAATTGCTTTATAACGTCCATGGAATGTAACATTAATGACTATAATTACTTTTAACGTTTCATTGATACATGAATTTGTCATATAGATATTTTAAATTGAATTTGATATGAATTCAATATTCACAATCTATTATACAACGTAAATATGTAATCTTTACCATTCAAACTTTGTAACAATATATTTCACCTCTATATCAAAATATCACCATATATAGCCTATCACACACAATTGGTCATAAACTTTGTAACAAAGTTGCAGTATATTCTCACTCATCTACAACGGGCTCACATGTGATAAGACAACTGTGGAATCTGAAGTTACGAATCGTCTAACTCATGCGGTAAAAACTACTTTCAAGTTTCTAACATTAAAATTTTCTTTCTTCTAGAAATTTCAGATGACTTTGTTGACATCAAGATCTCCGACAATAATGAAGTTTTGTCTATGAATAACGTCAAAAGAAGCAGGGAGAAATCAAGCTTTCGTAATAGTCGAAACGAAGTGTAGAAGCTCACCAATAAACAAATGAAAAGGTGATTGTCATATGAAATTTGTGTGCTTGACATGTTTGATTATTTTGTTTATCCCCGTTTTTTTCTTAATCTTCTTATTTATCCCCTTTTAACTCAAATGATTTTTCATGATAAACAAGTAATTGCGCTATGTTAATTTTGTAAGACACTTTTTAAAAACATATCTTGTATGGGGTGTTGTTGCTGAAAACAACGGGTGGTTTTAAAATTTATTGCTGGGGTCTAAGTGTGACTTACTAGTACTGAACCAAAAGGTTAGTAGGCGGTAAGTTGGACCTAGAGTCGTTCTTAAAGAGAAACTGAATTGAAACGGAGGTGATCCAATCAATCTTTCTTTTCTAGTAAATGTTTTAAAAGAGTGCGTTGGGGGTTTTGGTTCAGTTAATTAAGTAAACTAAATAAAGCGAATAAAATATAATAAGATGTCAGATAATGCAAAGTAGTATTTGTTATGAGTTCGTTAGTTAATAATTATGGGATGATGACTCTTACGGGAAAACGATTAACTAAATTGGGTTGCTTATGAGATTCATTAACTTATGGTATAACCAATAGATTCCTTATTAGTCGGTTATCAACTAATATGTCACGAGGAACTAAGGTATCATGATTCTGACCAGACAGACAATGCTCAACTCTCCACACTCTCCTGTGAGGGAGTTAGTGGCCCATATTATTGAACGTATTCGCTCGTGGGCGAAGGAATAGAGTAGCAAGTCCACAACATGTCTAGCCGTTCTTAATACCACAATGATTATGAATCCATTAAACAACTAACTTAGAACTTGTGTCCGGACTTATTTAATCAATTTCTACCAATGAAACTTAAGCGTGATAAACGAGGGAAAGCATTTAGGTTTCTTGCGTACCGTACTTAGGTTTCATGGTTTTAATAAAAAGGTATCGGTTTAAGTTGGATTTTAAACTTGCCTTTCTCAATACAGTTAACAAATCCCTAGGTTTTCGTAAATGGTCATTTAGCCTATAGCCTACCTAATCTAATCTAATCTAAAGTAAAACAACTAATTAAAATGCTGACGGCTTTTTACGTAAAGTCAAACCCAGACCATGTCGAAAATACTATGGTAGCTCACAACGTATTGAATTGTTTACCAATGTTTCCTTTGTGAGTTTAATTGCTTCGCGATGTTTACATGATAAGTACATTGTGATTGGAAGTGTACAATACTCATGGCAAGTCCACGTAATCACATTGCATTTTATAATGCTTGCATGACGTTACAATTAAAAACATAGTTTTTACACAGATAACTATTGACCGAGTATTGAGGTTCGCGACTCCTCTTTACAAGGTTACAATCACGTTTGTTAATCGAAAGACGAATATAAGTTTTAGGTTTAAAATCACAAGATAAGTCCGTTCACAAAGTTTCTAATTTTATAACGTCGATCGATAATACAACTACCTTCGGTCGTTACTGGCTTCCATATATTTGTACTATGCTCAAAAGCATTTCCAATACTATACCGAGTAATCAGTCGAATAGGGGCCGTCATATTATCTCACGACGTATTCAAAGTCATCCCACAATTATATACTAACTACATCACAACAAATACAATAGTAATCTACTCGCTAATCATGGTAATAACGATCGCAAACATAATTAAAGCAAACATGTTTAATTAAGATAGATAAGGATAGAGATAACCGAGATTAATATGCGAGAAGGAATAGACTTGAATTAATGATCGTAACTCCAAGCGTACAACAACGTTCCTAGCTTTCGTTCTACTCTAAACAAAGTACTAAACTAATCTAATGCTAAATTTAAAGTAAGAAAGTAGAATGAGAAAGTAAGAAAGTTATATGACTAGTGCATATAGGACTTCAAGGTGCAAGTTACAAATGAACCAAAAGCCTCCTATTTATAGGTGAGCTTTGGCTCACATTAGCACAAGTTGGCCTTGAGGTGCATGTTAGAAAGCTTGCCAAAAGTGGTATGTACCATACGAAAAGTAGGCGAACCGGGTACCGTACAACACGAAAAGTGGCCGCACCAGGTACCAAAAGTTACCAAAAATGGAAACCGGGACGGAGGCAGGGTGGCCGGCGCCGCCCTTGGTGTGGCCGGCGGCGGTGGTGGTGCTGCCGGCGGCGGTGGGCCCACCCCCGCCCCGTTGCGCGGTCTTTTGCTTCGTTTGCTGATTCGTGCGTGTTTTCTTCGTTATACGTCCGTTTGAGTTGATTCTTTTTTTGTTGGATTCGTAATTCAAAACGAAGATTTTGACATAGGATAGGCCCTGAGATGAGGTCCCTAGCTCCAGATATTGTGTACGGATCATTTGGATCTTCCGGCGGGCGCGAAATCTTCATTTTTTACCCGTTTCAGTTGATTCTTCTTCTGTTGGATCCGAATTTTGAAAACGAACATCTTGGAAATAATTGATGTTGGTGAAGGGCACTTTGGTCTTGAAATCTCGTTTTTATGCCTTGAATCTTCAAACGTGTGTGGAATCTTCGTTTCACATCCGTTTTACTTGATTTTTATCGTGCAACCTCGTTTTGACCTTCTTGGCACAATGTTACTGATTTGTGCTATATTGGAGTTAATATGCCAAGAATCGTTCCAGAATGAGAGAGATATCGGTAGTAAAAACGTGACTTTTTACGCGATATCACGGGGTAATTTTTACTAGTGTTGTGATTTCTATAATTCTTTCATTTTAACTTTATTAAGTAATGATAAACGTCAAAATGTACTATATTGTAGTACTAATTACCCCTTTTGTTTAGTAGATTTATTATGCATTTGATGTGAATAAGGTACTTATTTCGTTCATATTTGCATTTAGGAGTTCAAATGGAGCTTGGATCGAAAAGAAACAGGAAACGAGCTAATCGCGAAGAAATGTTGCTAAGAGAATAAAACATTGGACAAGAGAAGATTGGATCGGAGTAAAAGATGATCAATTTGTCGAAGCCGGAAGATTAAATGAAGAAAAGATGGAAAAATTCCTGAAAATCAATCCATCCGCCGGATGGATGTTTCATCCGCCGGATGGATCAAGGCGGTGGAGGCCCAGGCAACGCGAAGCTGGACTGGGCTTATTTTCAATCCATCCGCCGGATGGAATTTCCATCTGCCTGATGGATCAATTCGGCAGATTAGTTTAATAACCTCATTTGCCTTATTTTTAACCCTAACTTTGCATAACCCTAAACCACAGAAAACCAGTCGACAACCAGAGGGTTTTCTCCCATTTTTGGAGCATTTCGATGACGATTCGGAGGCGTAAAAGGCTAGGATCGATTCCTATCGATTCTACTTTGCACGGTTTATGATTTGGTTTGCATATCTTTTTTCGATTTCAATTCGAACATCGTCGATGTGTTTTGTTTGAAATCATGAATCTGATTTTGTATGATTAAGTTATGAATTAGATTTTATGTATATTGTTTAGTTTAATAACTTTGGATTATGATTAATTGATGGTTATAATTGTGTTTTGGATCAATTGTTTTATTGAAGATTGTTATGTTATCCGTGAATCCTTGTTTATTGGTGATTGTTAGTTATTACTTAACGTGGTTAATAGTGTCATTGAGATTGAGTTCCTTTGATGTTATTGATTATTGATGATTATGAATCTATGTTTATGATCATTGCTAAATAGATTGAGTTTGATAGGTTAAGAGCATAGTAATTAATTAATCTAAAATGAATGAGCTAATAAGTGATTATTAGAATGTATTGTTGAGTCATACCGCGAGGATTAATCGTAACAAGTCGTGAACACTTAATGCACAATCTAGGGAAAAGCACGCAATAGAGCAACATTCATGCGACATCGGATCGATGTTTAATGTGGGACTCTAGATTGTAGATATTAGTTAACCAGAACCGGAGACTAATTTACATTTAACTTGGATTCTTTGATTAGTAACTAAGTTAATATAAAATAAATCATAATCAGACAATCAAAACACATGAACCGGATAATATGAATCTGAGTGGAAGAACCTAAGCAATTACATGTCTATCTCCGATTATTTATCTGTTCCTCTTATCTTGTTTTATGTTGTTGGTTTGGTTAATTAGTTCATATTGAACGTTCGTACGGAACTAAAACGTAACCCCTATTTTACTGCTTTATTAATAATTCCAATTTAATTGAATAACATCGTTCATGTGTTCCTGTGTTCGACCTGGACTTACCATAGCTATATTATTTCGATCGGGTATTCTTGCCTAGTTGTGTGATAGTAGTGATTGGTATATTCTGTACTTCATAAATTATAAAACTAGACGCTTTCACACGCATCAAGTAATTATACAAACATGAGCAAATGCATATATCATGGGAAGCTATACACAAAAAAGAATCCTTGGAAGTTCTTAATATCAAAGACGATCAATAACAAGTTAACATAAAATAAACATCAAAATCACACATTTGCTCCCTAAAATCAAACTTCAATTCTTTTCATATAGACCATTTGTACGTATAATCAACTCTTAGAATGTACGATAACTCTTAAATAAATGTTCTAGTAATAATCAATATATATATTTTAATCGTACACTAAGAAGTCAAAGATCTATATAATCACTAAAAATCATTTTCCTAAATAAGTAGTATAGATAGAATAAGGTTCAAATGAGTACAAGTTTTTTTTTTTGTTAGAATGGATGAATGAATGTGAGCCATCAGATATAGCAAATCAAGGGTCCAAATTAATACCCCATTTTTTAATAAAAAAAAATAATTTAAATTAGATTTTGGGCGGAAAGGCATTATCGTAATTTGACCATATAATTAACTAAATTTTTTTCACTTTAAAAAAAAAAAACAAAAATCCATCTAACACATGTGTTACCAGCAACTAACACATGTGTTACCAGAAACTAAAACATGTGTTACTAATTTTGTAAAACCCAAAAAATAAAATTTGTCGAAAGTATACCTTGTGAGATGGCAAATCGAAGAGAAAAAAATGCTGATTTTTATGGTGTAATTTTTATGATTTTTCGCCTTATCATTTGGAAGATATTTAAGTTTAAAAAATATGGGGGAAAGTGGGTTTTGTGGCACATGACATGTTCTGGTTGGTTCATCTATTCTCATCAAAAATCGCATTCTCATTTGAACCTCACCCTATATATATGAGTTTATTTTCATTTAATATTGACATGTTGCATTTTTTTAATTAAGTAATGTTTTTCATCATATTACTTTATGTTAATATTTGATGTAAAATGCATCATTCGGATCAATATCTCAAGAGTTAATCAATGCTTATTTACCTATTTTAAATACGTTCCCATCGCATTACATGGGTGTCACACCCCCAAATTCGTTAATTGAGATTAGCGGAAGCATTTAGATAAGTAGGGGGTGCCGACGTTAACGTAGAACAAACATGCATATCATAGCATATGATTACAACAGAACATATATAAATTAAGATGCCAAGAGTAATAGTTACAAAGTTTTACGATTCATCAAATCGTACCAGGGTAAAAGTAGTTAAGTTGTACAAAAGTAGATTTCGTAAATATGACTAAATCAGTTTAGTTATATAAAAGAAATCCATCTGTTTCAAAAATGGCATCCTAAACGCTTCGCGGGTCGCCTAGAGTTCCATATGTGCAGGCAGTTCTTACGTGCAGCTAATTCCCTGAAAAACATAGTAAAAGTCAAAAACGAGGTTGAGTGAATTTACAGGTTTTAAGTTTATGTATAAAGTTTGATCAACCAGTATGTTTGTAATGTTTTGCCATAACAATTTAAGCAATGCTCATCAAACGTGAAGTTTTGTTGGGATGTCGCCCAAAAGTACAGTTTAAAAAGTTGTCCAAGAAGTAGGACCTATCAATGTTTGCCCAAGAAGTAGGGACTAAGATGTTTGTCCAAGAAGTAGGACCTAACAATGTCTGCCCAAGAAGTAGGGACTTTTTAGGTTGTGTCCAAGAAGTAGGACTGGCATCCAAGACGTAGGACCCATCTGCTTAAGAAGTAGAGCCTTCACCCAAGACGTAGGATGGAACCTTGCCCAAGAAGTAGGGACTTTCTGTATGCCCAAGACGTAGGAACTTTTCAATGTGTGCCCAAGAAGTAGGGACTTTCTGTGCGTGTGCCCAAGACGTAGGGACTTGCTGTGTGTGTTTGCCCAAGACGTAGGGACTTTTTAAATGTTTATGAAAATGTTGTTTCATAAAAGTCAGTTTGTATAAAAGTCTAATAGCATTTCATAAACGGTTTGTAATAGGGTATGAAATCATTCATAAATACGGTTTAAAAGTACTCAAGCTGTAGAGTAAAACATGGATACGTTCGAAGTCAACAATCTACAGGTATAAAAGCATAAAAGCATTTTATATAATCAAGGTAAGCTATGGCAATAGTAAAACAGTAACTATGTTTTCCACCCCTGTTCAAAAGTAGTAAAGCAGTAAAAGTAGGGGCTGTGAACTCACCTGTTGAGTTAAGTAAAGTGCGAGTGCTAGCAAAGCCTAAAGCCCAAGTCTAGTCCGAAACCTCCTAACGCCCTAAACGTATGAGATTTAATAAGTATGTGGATGTCTAAGTCGACCACCCATGCTAGCGTTCGTACAACCAAGTTATGTCCAAAACGTTTGTTAAATGTGTACGTTTGTATTTCGTAGTTGTGAAAATGTATGCGACTCGTTGGTGATAGTTTGAAATCAAAATTTTCAATAATATAAGTGTGTTTGTAATGTTTGTACAGTTCGCGTATCGTATCGTATACGGGTTTTAGGTTATACAAGCTCGACATTAGTATAAAAATAGTTTGTAAACATTCTGTTTTTAGCGTCACTTATAGCGACACTAAGGGTGTAGGCGACACTCAAGAAGTGCCGCATAAAATGGTAAGTTCTGAATTAGTGGCGTCACTTGGGGGAGTGACGAATAAAGGGCGACACTTAAGAAGTGTCGGGTACAAGTGTCGGGTAAGTTGTAGTTTGATTTCGGGGCGACACTTAAGCAAGTGTCGGGTACAAGTGCCGGGTATTAAATTTATGACACTTAAACAAGTGACGCAAAAAGAAGGTTTTTAGCGGCACTCAGGCATTAGGGTTTTTGGCGACACTTAATGCGTCACTTAAGGAAGTGACGCTACACTGGATCTGGCTGTGCGACACTTACGACTGATCAGGATTTTCGAGTCCAAAAACGTGTTTTCCGGTTTCCGTTTGGTCCGATCCTTTTACCAAACCCACATTTGGACATTTCAAGCTTATACAAACAACATACAAGCAAAATAACAAAGATTTACGAGTTTTCGAGAATTGTCGGGATCTTACAAAGTTGTCGCGAGAGAAATCCGAAAAGATGGAAATGTAGAGCTCGTTGTCGTGATCGTTTTTCTCTAAAGAAGCTAGATGATCTATGGTGTTTTAATGGTAGTTTTTGGTGGATTTTTGATGAGTTTTTAGAGAGAGATAAAGAGTTATAGAGAGAGGAGGGAGGTGGAGTGTTGGTGAAAATGAAATGAAAGAATGGGGTTGAGTGGGGGGGGGGGGGGTATGGGGCCGGTTTGGGGGTGGCCCACCATAGTGTGGGTTGCCCCAAATTTTGTTCCCGAGTTTGCGCTCCTCGCGGTGTTCGTTTACTCGATCGTTAAATGTTAAAATATTTTAATTGGTAAATTTTTGAATGCGTATTCGATTATATTTTCAGTTGACATACTTTATAAAGAAATTTTTGTCGAGTTATAAAATTTTAAGTTTGTTTTAATTCAGTTTTACGTATATGTTTTGAGTTGTTTTAGTTTACGAAATAAATGTTACACATTACAAAATACTTTGTAAATATTATCACATAATATTTAATAAACGTTAATGTTATTTAATAAATTTCATTTTATTAAATAATTCTGTTCACCAACAGTCGTATATTTTTGTCGCGTTTGTTCCAATTGTTTTGTACGTATTTATACGAGTCTCAAAATATGTAATACTACGCGTATTAACTAGTTGGGCTTTGCTAGACTTACCTCTAAAATGTGTTGTGAATTCACTCTAAGTTAGGGAATTAGCCTAAAAATGCGTGCAATTACTGTTTTATAATTATGCCGAAATTGCGGAAATGTTACAATGGGTTACCGGCTAGTTTGGAATAATGATGGCTGCAAATTTTCTACAAGAAATGAATTTTCTCATTATTGATGTAAAACGAAATTATACTGTAATCACAAATATCAATCAAGATATTTATATACTCACTCCGTCTCTAAATAAATGTCCACGTTACTAATTTATATATGTACAAGCTAATTGTCCGATTGCAAAAAATGAACTATTAAAAATAATAAACTCTTTATATTATCCTCATTTATTATTTTCAATCATTTATTTCTTAAATAAATTAAGTTAAACTTGTCTTGAATATAAGGGTAAAACCTTTTTAAAATATTATTAGAATAAAAACCTTTTTAAAAAAGGAAATTAAAAAGAACCTCACCATCGTTGGAAAACCTTAAAGTAGGGGTGAGCAAGAAAACCGATTAACCGACCCACAACCGAAATAACCGACCCAATTAACCGAACCAAACTAATAACCGATGGTTCGGTTTTAACTTTTATATTAACCGAAATAATCGGTTATGGTTACGGTTTCTCTAGTATTATCGACCCACCTATTAGCTATACATATAGAATTTAAGTGTTTTACTTGTGGCTACTGGAAATAGCTGCAAAAGATAATTTAAAAGTCTTTTAATTTAAATTATATATGTGGGCTTTGGCCAATTGGCCCAATCTTTACAATTAAAAACCTATCAAAACCCTAACTTTACAATTATATATGTCACTTAGCGTTCTCTTTATTCCTTTTTTTTTTTTTCCATTTCTGTGTAACCCTAGCCGCTTTCTCTTTTATCCTCTTTTTTCTCTTCGTCAAGAAAAAAATAACCAGTAACCAAGATGACCAGTAGCATATAAAAAGGAAAAGATGTGGTGGTCGATGATGGTATTGACAAACAAAGATGATGTTGACTATAATTAAACGGTGATGTGTTTCTGTACATCTTTCAAGTCTGTTCTTCCACATATTTTTTGTGCTCTTATTAGGTTCCACCAAAACCGACCGACCCGTACGCAGCCTGAAAACCGATTAACCGACCCGCTGAAAACCGAAACCGATCGGTTTCTACAATGCGTTAACCGACATTTCGGTTTTAGGTTTGGTTTTGGGTTTGGTTTTGGGTCATAACCGACCCATACTCACCCCTACCTTAAAGTGTGTAAAGTGGTCTGTGTCACAGTGTGTGTTTAGTTTTTTTTCAGCTGGTGTTAGAGGCAACATCAAGACTTGTTTGGTCTATTAAATTTAAATTTGCAGTTGCAGGTTTTTTGATTTTGTTTTCCCAAACTAAAGATCCGCTCCATCCCTGCTTACCATAAAACTAAACATACCCTAAAATCCCACACCCAGTCACGCACACCGTAGCACATACAAATCTTCTATCATAAGCCCTAAATTGATCTTCAATTTATCTTCATCAAATTCAACTAAAATTGAAGGTAAATTCTTTCACTTTATGTTTGTTATTCTTCTGTTTCGATTTATTGTTTAAAAAATTGTGTTACTTTTGCTCAAAACCCTCGATTTTGTATGTTATGATTGTCTTATCATGATTTATTGTAATCATGGAACTCAATTTCAACAATTGATGTTGTAGTTATTTTGTTAGTCGTGTTATTTTGGCTCTATATGTTGATTTTGTGTGTTATGATTGTGTTATTATGTTTTAGTTGTTGTTTTTAATTGTAAAGTTAGGGTTTTGATGGGTTTATCTGTTGAAATTGAGTTATTATTATTATTATTAGATTTGGATTTTGATATGTTGTATACACAATGTTTAGTTATTAAACCTCTAAGATAATAGTTCTTATAAAGTTATCTGATTTTTTTTTCTTTTGTGATAGCTAATTATAATCCAATGGGAAAGAATAAAGCCGATGACAGAAAGAAAGAAAAAGTATCTGTCTCTGCAATGCTTGCCAGAATGGCGGCTAATAAAGTAATCTATTTAAGTTCTAAACAACTAATAAAGGCGGAATGAAAGAAAAACTATCCGTCTCTGCCAGTGTGGATCAGAAACCCAATAAGAAAGTAACCTATACTGCTCGTAACCCTAAGCCTAAAGCAGCTCCAAAAGTACAGTCGCCGTATGCAGATATTGATCTTCCTCCTTCAGATGATGATGATGACGCAGATGAAGTAGATGGACGAATTAAAAGGAAAGAGAGGGCTAGTGATCATAAGAATCTTGAGATATCTATAACTGCTAAAGGGATTAAGAAACGAGAAAAGAGTATATGATTACTGCTCAAGCAGTAGAGCAGGCTAAACAAGAGGATATGAAAGATGATCATGATGCGTTTACGGTTGTGATTGGTGGTCAGGTTTCAGTTCTCAATGGTCCATAGGTTGCTGATGCAAATGTGAAAGATATTACAGTTGATAATTTCTCGGTATCAGCACGTGGGAAGGAGTTGTTGATGAATGCATCTATCAAGATTTACCATGGAAAGAGATACGGTTTGGTGGGACCCAATGGCGTGGGAAAGTCGACATTGTTAAAGCTCCTTGCTTGGAGGGAAATTCCCGTGCCTAAAAATATAGATATACTTTTGGTGGAGCAAGAAATAGTCGGTGACGACACAACTACTGCCCTTGCAGCTGTTGTGTCAGCAAATGAAGAGCTTTCTAAGAGGCTGCCTCTTTGTTGGAGGGCGAAAATGGTAATGAAGTTGAAGATACATGGGAGAAACTTGCTGGCTTATATGATAAGTTGCAGATAATGAGTTCAGATGCCGATGAAGCCCAAACTTCAAAGATTCTTGCTGGTTTGGGGTTTACAAAGGTTATGCAAGGCCGTGCTACCTGCCGATTTAGTGGCGGTTGGAGGATGAGGATTTTGTTGGCTTGAGCTCTGTTTGTGCATCCAACACTGTTATTATTAGACGATCCGGCCAATCATCTTGACCTTAGAGCTGTTATTTGGTTAGAGGAATACTTATGCAGATGGTCAGATGGAGGAAAACTCTTATCGTTGTATCACATGAGAGAGACTTCTTGAATACTGTCTGCAGTGAAATAATTCATCTTCACGAGTAAAAACTTCACAGGTGTCGTGGAAATGTTGATGTTTTTGAAAATGGGTATGAGCAACGTCGCAAAGAAATGAATAAGAAGTTTGAAACTTATGACAAACTGGTGAAAGCTGCAAAGAGGGCTGGGATCCAGAAACAACGAGAGAAAGTCACAGAAAAAGCAAAATATGTTGTTAAAGAAGCAAAGAAAAAGTGAAAAGGGAAAGTTGATGAAGATGAAGAGTTTCCTGAGGCCCCACAGAAATGGAGAGATTATACAGTGAAGTTACATTTTCCCGAGCCTACTGTATTGACACCACCAATGTTACAGCTCATTGATGTAAGTTTCACTTATCTAGGAGAGAAATTCAGTCTATCTGATGTGGATGTCGGGATTGATATGGGTACGCGTGTTGCTATGGTGGGACCCAATGGAGTTGGAAATTGACATTATCAAACCTTCTTGACGGAGACATTGACCCAACAGAAGGTGAAGTAACAAAAGGTTTAATCATAAGAAACCCAAAGTTGAGAATGGGCAGATAACATTTGTGAACAGTTTGACGATGGATGAAACTCAAGTTCAGTACTTTTGAGGCAGATAAAAGAGTCAAATATGGGAAGTTGACAATGGAGTTGTGAAGAAATTTGAGGGTACTTTTGAGGAGTACAAGGAAAAGCTCTGGAAGGAAATCAGAGCTGAGGTGGATGATTGATGTGGTATGTCGTATGTGAACTATGTTTAATGTTTTGTTAACATAATGTTACACTTTTGCATTTGAGTAAATCTTTATGACTTTGTTTCAGTTTCTGTTATGAAGTTTTTTGTGTTAATAGTTTACACTGTCTGGCATAACTGAAATTGCGTTGATTTACATCATGTGATGCGAAAATTAGGGTATTTTTTCTTTCTGTCTGTTTAGATAAAGCCTTTAAAATTCTGTACATCTTGATAAAGTCTTAGTAGGAGGACTGATTAGATGCCAGTCAGTTTGGGTAGACAAACAAATGCATATTTTTCTATTTAAAATGTTCAATATATCATTTTTTACTATGGGTTGAAATGGGTCAGCTCTAGTAGGAGGATTGAAAACACGCCAGGTCAGGTTGGGTAACCCTGCATAACTTGTTGCTCTATGTGTAATGATTATTATAATGCACTGATGATGTTTATACACTATTTGTGCAACTACAAACAGATCAAACTTATTGACATCACACTAGGGATGCAAATACAATATTTCTACTACATGAAAAGATCACTTTATGGTGACAGAGTGACGCACTAAGATAAAAAATAAAGTGTATAACAAATAAAAAAACGATGATAAAAAGATTTTGAATTTATTTTGTTCAGGTGCATATCCAGCAGATGAAACATGCACAAGTGCATGTTGAGCAGTATAATGATGGCATAAATTTACGGAAACACAAGCAGAAAGAGTGCAAAATGGGTCGTCCCATCTCCAAAAACCAACATCCACGAAGGAAAATATAGACACACACCAAATGTGGAGTAGCTTCAACAACTTAAGTTAGAATTTATGATTCCGGGATATATCAGGTTTGAATATGATAAGCCTATTTACAAGGCTTTATGCTTTAATCAGGTCTCTTTGAAGGGTTGTATGCTTGACCCAATTGTTGCCATTAGTTGAGGAAACCATAGGTGTCTTCAACTTTTTGATGTGAAATAAGATGAAAGTTTGATTAAAAATATACTGCCTGGAAGTCCCTTTTTGAAAACATTAGACTTAAAAAGGTGTTATGGTTTTATCCGGATTGATATCGCTTCTCAGAGTGTTAGGAAATTGCTAAAGTTTTGGGTATGCTACTATTCCTAGGATGGTGGGAGCTGGTATTGTTCATGATTTATGGTGAATCTCATCGTTGAAATTAATGCTCATCGTATTTTGTCGTTTAGAGTTGAGGGTCGTTTGTACTTGTCGTAGCTTATGTTGCAAGACGTCTCTTGTTAGTTGACACTAGCTTAAATTATACCAAATGTGTGATATTCTATACTCCAACACTGAAGAACAAGAAAACGCGGAAGAGGAAGACATGTTAAAACAAATTATACTAAATAAAAAACGTTTACTATAAGCTGTTTTAGCATCTCCTCCTTTTCAGCATATTCTAGTTCTTCAGTGGTATAAAATATCACATACTTGGTATAATCTAAGCTAGCTTCAACTAAACAAAAGACGTCTTGCAATATAAGCTTCGACAAGTAAAAACGACCCTCAACTCCAAGCGAGAAAATAAGAGGAACATTAATTTCAACATCGAGATTCACCATAAATCATGAAGGATACCCGCTCCCACCATCCTAGGCATAGTAGCATACCCAGATAACAACAATTTCAATTTCTTAACGCTCTAAGAAGTTATACTAATCCGGTTAAAACCGTAACACCTTTGCAAGTCTAATGTTTCCAAAAGGGGACTTCCAGACAATATATGATGAACTTAACTTTCATTTGATTTCACATCAAAAAGTTGAAGACACCTAAGGTTTCCCCAACTAACAGCAACAGTTGGATCAAGCACACAACCCTTCACAAAGACCTGATTAAAGCATAAAGCCTTGTCAATAGGCTCATCAAATTCAAACCACATATCCCGAAATCATAAATTCTAACCTAAGTTGTTGAACATTACGAGTGATAGCATACAGGGTCCAACGGTTGATTTTTGGTTTAGTACTATGTGTACCCCTTGCTACTGATAATGTTCGCGCTCCACAATTGGACTTGCAAATTGTCAATCGAGCGAATATTTGCTGTAATCCTACTTCTCCTGATTTGGTTTGTTCTACCTCCGCCTCTAAGCTCATCCTTTTGCATTTCGGCATTAGAACGTAAACTTGATGCTATAATTTCCTTTGAGGATGTCAGTTAGAGGTGTTCAAATATTTGATTTATCTAATCTGGAATTTCGGATATCCAAAGTATTGGGTAGTGATTTTCAAAATTTTGGGTAATCCGAAAAATAGATTTTTATTATATAATTTATAGATTTATATTAATTATTATATTAAATTTTAGTAATATAATATGAATCTTGTAAAAATTTAGTTTATTACGTGAAAGATTTGTCAAATGAGCTGTGTTCATATCTTTAAAGACAGAGCTATTGTACATTTTGAAAATGTTTTTAGTATCTTCAATTAAAAAATTGAATTTTTTTCCAATGGTGAGCTTTTGTTAAGAGCATCTCCTATGGTGGATTTTTTTTTTTAAAAAAAAATTGTGCAAAAAAACTTTTGATAAGGTTAAACAATTGGAGTATAAAGCTTTTTTTGGCAAAAGGTTTGCCGAAATTTGGCTTTTAATTTGTGACTCAATTAAATTTTTATGTGAATTTAATTAGTAAAAAAGATTTTGTAAAGCTTTATCCATTGAAGCAAATAGATTTTTGTTGTTTATAAAGGCGGTTTAAGAAAAAATGTCATAAAAAACCTTTTGGATGACTTAATCCATCGTGGGTGCTCGTTATGAAGCACTCAGAAGTTTATGAGAAGTTTCCAAGGTCAGGAATTGCCCATATATATGGTTCCATAAGAGTTGACTGAAAATTTTTTGGTTGACTTTTCATTTAGACCGTGGGATCACGTGAACTTTCAATCCTCACTGTTACAACCTCAGAATTGTTGGTTATTGTGGTGACGGTTTTCATCTGGCATAGGGCTCTACAACTGCCGCACGATCTCTGTTAATTTTGGGCGCGCTGAAATTTTGAATACCTGGTATTTCAATTCCATCGTTTATATACACTGAAATCCAAAATCAACCTCAAATCTAGGGATCCAGCCCCAAATCAACAAGTTTCGTACCAAAATGAGTGGTTCAAGTCGATTGGGTAACAGTGACATATAAAATTGTGTTCATTCTATGATCAAGAACTTTCTTAGGTAAAAAGGTTCTGCAACATCACCACCATTCTAGCAACTTCGGCCTTTTTTCTGTAGGTGGCAAAATGGGTGGGTTAAGTCGACTGGGTAACAGTAACATATAAAAATGTCTTCATATCAAAAGGGGATGGGTTAGGTTGGGTTGATAGGAGATGGTTAATTTATTGACAGGGGATGGTGATTAATATACACTAATTAGAACTTACGACACGCACAAAAAGAAATAGATGCTGAGGTTGATTTTTGAAACGTATATAGATAAGTGTTTAAAAATAATGAAATTTTTATATTCATATTGTAAAACTAACTGTGGTGATCATGTAATTCAAGAACCATCTTCGTAGGTTATTGGATTATATGACTCAAATATTGATATCATAGACTCAATCAACAGGTGTGCTTAGACAAGTGCCTCTAGATGTTGAGTATTTCTAATTTTCCATGCTAATAACTGGACTTGGAGGTTCAAGGGATGACCCAATCTACTCATACTTAAGATTTGGCAGACCTTGAACTCCCAGTTATCGAAAACTTAGTCATTCTTTTAGTTAATTCTTTAACGACTTTTTTTTTTTGTTTAGGTTGATTTGTTTTTAGTTCAAGATTTGTACAACAATTGGGTAGTAATCATGTAACATTATCAAGGAAATAGAAGTGTTGTAGGGTACTCATCCAGTTGATCTCTCACACACCCTTGTGAAGTGGTCTTCAGTAAGCTCTTCTTTTATATGTCGTTTTTATGCCTATTAATGTATTGAATTTTCTAGCATGTACTTCTTTGTATTAGTGTTTATATGTTCATCGAATGGAAGAAGATGACGTCGCTATACACTCCGTTGGATATGCCTCTACTCGATTGTGAAGATGATAACAAAGTTATATCAAAGATTTGATGTTCATTTTGCATGATTAACTGATAATTTTGATAACAATTTACTTAATTGTTAGATCGTATTTGCACGTACAGATGACTGACTTACCCTCAAAAAGATCTGTGACCTTTGAACTACTTTGTTCAATGCTAATAGATACGTGCCTCTTCATATTTAGAGCATCATTGAAACTCTAGATTTAATTCTGGATCTAACATGCCTCATAAGACAATTATGTAATTATACATAGTTATGTATATTTTCGATCATCTAATAACTGCAAATTACTTGGCTTCTTTAGAATATTTGCTATTCACATTTCTGGTTTTGTTTAATAGATGGGGGCATTGCTAGAGCAAACTGAGGCGACTATTCCTTTCAGAACAGGTACATGATGCTCTATTATAGTGTTCAAATTTTGTAGATATATCGAATTGTGATTGTGATTATCATAATAATTAGCTCACTTCATTTTGAGACTGTTGGGAATGTTCCAAATACACAGGTGATAGCAAATTTGGAAATTAGTAAATCAAAAATTGCAGCTGTCGAACACGTAGCACATGTGTGGCCACAGTAAGTTGGTATTGTAATGCATTTCTTTTCAATTATCTCACATGAGTAACAAAATCTTTTTTTAGAATTATTTAACTATTGTGCATATTGTACCATAATCTATATATATAACAGCATGTCAGCAGCCATTAACGTTGTGATTGTGGGCTTATTTGTTTTATCAAGTGTGAATAACTTCAAGTGTGTATTGGGTGATATTGGCACTACTTCTTATGACCCTCCTTACACTAGTAAGTCCATATTCCACTTCCAGAAGTTGTATCCTTTTATTATCCATTACAAAAGAAAAAAGAAAAAAAAAAGTTTCTAAATCTATATATTATTATGTTAAGTTAAATGAAAAAGTCAATCCTTATAAGTAGTTTTTGTATGTAGCTGCAAACTGCAATGGCAACCAACCACTTGAATTTCCATCAGGGAGCTTATTTGTATCAGTGAGTGAAGGACTATTTTTCTGTTAAAAATCGCTCAAAGTGAACACATCGATGGCCTCAGCAAGTTTTGGATTCGAGTATCCCGAATGCTAAGTAACGGTAGTAATTGGCCCACTCTTGACTCCATGATTCAAGAAAAGCAGCAGTTGGTAGTATTTATTTCTAAAGCTTCTAAAGACTAAATAGGATTATGAAGGTATTTCAAGTGTATGAAAATACTTGGTTGAAAATCAATCAAGTTTCTATCTCAACTATTGTTTAATTCTTTCAATACAAGGGCTGGATGGTTTCTATATATATATATATATATATATATATATATATATATATATATATATATGTTTCATATATTTACTTTGAAACCAGTAGTGTGGCACTATTGAAGGCATATATGAATGTTGTACCCAGGAAGGTATGGATTAAATTGAATGTCAAATTATGCATGTGTTTTCGGGAATTGCATGTAATTTGTGTCAATTCTTAGTTCTAGATGACAGTGAAGGAGTTTTGCCCTGAACTGGAAAACACGATCTATCCACAGTAACAAAAGTATTGTTTTCTTAATTTTGTATGTTGTTATTTTCATGTTCTTGTTAGTTTTGTTTTATAGCAATCAATTACTCGGGCAACACCCGGGTATAATACTAGTTTATCTTTTTCAAGAAGAGTTACGTGTATGGTCGTTCTTGTGGTTTACACAAAATTGTACCGGCAATCCAAGAACGTAAAAGTTGGTGTGCGTTCGGTCCCTACTCCAACTAAAATGACCAACAGACCCTTAATTTCTTATTTTTTAATAATAGGACATCAAGATTAAGAGGTAACATCAATATTTAAATTGGAGGAGGGACTAGACGGTAACAACTTTTGTATTTTTGGACTGTGGGTGAAAACGTGAACTATGTGGGCTGACGGTGAAACTGTGTGTAAACCATAAAGACAAACGATGCAATCAACTTTTTCTAGAATGAAGTTTGACTTTGGAGGGTAAAATTAAAATTCTTTAAGATATTTTTGATTATTTTGATCAACAATTGACTACAGTATATTTTATGAAAGGGTAATGCTATATAAGACTAATTACATAGATCTAATTAATAATTAACCTAGAAAGTAAAGAAATTTGTTAATAAAATATCAATTTTACCCTTATATTTAAAACAAGTTTGACTGAAAATAGAGACTTTAATTATTATTTATAGTTAATTTTTTATAAGTGTATACGGAGTATTTTTTTTGGACAAACAGAAATAGTAAGTTGAACATTTAAATTCCGAGGGAGATAGTATCTCCTAAGAAAAATTGTTGGATTTGTGATTGTGATAATTAAAATGTTACTTTTGCCCTTCTACTTAAGATAGAAATGAGTTATTGACATGGCAAATATGAAAATTTATTAATTTTTTATAGTTGATTTTTGCAAGTGATAATCTTTTTAATACAAACAATAAAAGTTTATACACATCTGAAATAAGATATTAAAAAAATGTAGAATTTATATGTAGCTTAACTTCGAAAAAGAAAAAATTATAGAACAAAAACCTTTTCTAATAATGGTAATATAAAATATAAAAAAGAACTACACCAAGTTTGATAAAACACGTCAACTCATTCACAACCAAATGGTTAGCTTAATCTGCCATTACTTATTCTTTCTATCCCACATATATACACTTATTATATGTCACAAAGTTCATAATACTTATATTAGTAGTACATCTTATATTATAATCTAAACAGAACAAGAATGTCACAATCAGATATAAGTATGGTATCATTAAGTTAGAAAATTCCTTTGCATGAAAACCAATAATATGAAATAGGCCTTAATTTAAACTATACTCCATAAGATTATAGGTGATTAATTAAGCTTTAAAATCACGACAATATCATATTACCAAATTCGCAACCATATAAACAGACACACCACTAAAGTCAAAAGTCATTAGGTCTTAAACTGGAATCAAAAGGTACAGACTACAGGCATATATTGGCTCCAAAACACAATTCTAAAGCAGATCTATCTAGCATTCTAAACTCCATTCATGAATATTTTGCTTCGATAAGAATCTTCAAGATCACTGTCTGAATGAGGAAGAGGTTTGGGGTAGCCGCTAACAAAATCGAAATTTGGAAACTCGGCTACTTTATTCAGATCATGCTCAACCGCTTTCAATGTCTTAATTGCTTTGTCAATTGAGTTACCTGCAATATCAAGACACTTTGACTTTCAGGTCAAACAAATTCAGTTTCCAACTCGAAATCAATAGGATTTGACTGCAGTTTTTTTCACCATTTCTATTTGTTTCTTGCTTAACTTTTCATAAAAATCAAACTTTATTCTAAAGATCAAAAAAGAGATGTTACCTTTGAATTTTCCCATCTTTTTAATGACCTTTTGGTCATTGAAACTCCTCAAGAATTCCGTGAGGTAACTCGGGAGGATTCTGGTACCCCTAAAACCGTTAAACAGTAGATGCGTAGTCGTAAAACAATTTTGCTTAAACGCATCATAACATACCCAGACCGAAAACTTGGGCGCAAACTCATCTGCAGCTTCAAAATCGCCTGCATGACACAATTCGATCATCTGTTGCCTCACTAAACGATAATGTAGTTTACGCCTTTTCAAGAAACTCTGCAACAGAATCAAGAACCATATGGTAATTAATAAAGCACAGATCTTGATATAAAA
Organism: Helichrysum umbraculigerum; assembly: GCA_949592205.1. Lineage (NCBI taxonomy): Eukaryota > Viridiplantae > Streptophyta > Magnoliopsida > Asterales > Asteraceae > Helichrysum > Helichrysum umbraculigerum. Next base: position 389,462,173 of record CATIUR010000001.1, read on the forward strand.
AATTGAAAGAAACTATGAAAATGGTGGTTTACCTTGCCCAAGTTTTCGTTTAGTACATCAATGGCTACATTGTATCGACGTTTTGAAAGAAGATCTTTAACAATCAGTTGTGTCCCAAGATGGTTAACATCATCAATTTCCACTGCAAATTTTCACAAACGGATGTTATAAAATTCAAACCAAACAAATGTTAAGACAATGTAATGATCAAGAATCGTACTTGGACAGCCAGATTCTGAATGGAACGTTTCAGCACCGACTAAAAATCCTTTGTTTAGAAGAAAATTCATGACCAATTTATCCATGTCTCGTTTCTTGAATTTCCCTTTTGTAAACATTTGGTTCCACTCCTCCACCGATATTTCCTTCTTTTCAAACGTTTCGTCTGAATCGTCGTCTGTGTCATCCTCCGTATCAATGATTATCTACAAATGCAGACTAACTTTTATTTTCTGTTCACAAAATCTTGATTTCAAGCAATTAAAAAAATAAAGATTACCCAAAAGAACACATACACGATACGAATTGCGAATTACCTGTAGGTTTTCTTCTTCCATTACTCTTGAAGAAAAATTACTGAAAAGAATCAGTGGCTTAATTTGGGAATCTTAAAAGTGAAGGAGTCTAATTGGTGAATCTTAAAGGTAACAGATGAACAGATATTTGAAAGTGTGAAAATGAGTAGTGATTTGTTTGTGAATGTTAGAATGCAGTAAAAGTGGGTTATTAAAGATGAATTCTGAATCGAATAGAGAAACAAAGAAGGGTTTTTATATGTTATGGGTGAGAATAGAAAGCAGTGGGTTTGTTTGTTATATTGGCGCCTAAATCTGCTTTTATTATTATTTTGAGTAAAATGCTAGCTGTAAACTTTTTTTTTTTTCCTAAACGACAAGTCCTTTTTCTTAAGGAGTATTATTGATGTAAAGTAAAAATTATATATCACACAATTCAAGGTATTAATATATTACGAGTACATAAATTAAAATTATACATATCCAAAACAAGAAATACTTTAAAATGAAAATATTATTGGAATAAAAACCTTTTTTAAAAATGATAAAAAAAAAAAGAACTTCACCAAAGGACACAATCAACTCATTATAACCAAGGTCTAGTTTTAATCGGTCACTAGTTTTTCCCCCAAAAATTTACACTTACCAAAAAAAAAAAAGTTATATGTCACAAAGTATATGATAGTTGAATCAAACGAGAATGTTAAAGTCATATTATAACTTGTAATGAGAAGTTCATATAATGTCTTACACATGGGCTAAATGAACCCCAATATGGACTCCAATAAAATGACTAGGCCTTAAATCATTACACTGATCAAGTTATAAACAAGACAACATTATGTTAGCAAATTTGCAACCAAATAAACTGACACATCACGGGTAAAATTTCAATAGGACTTAAGATGAAATCAAAGTTACAGTGTATGTATGTAGTGTTTCCAAAACACAACCATTCAACTTTCTAACTTCATTCATGATATGCTGCAAGAAGGTTCACGGCGGCTGCTAGCCGAGATTACACTTCACGTCCTCATTCTGATAATTCTCATCCACTTTCAATGCCTTTATTACCTTTTCTATCGAGGTTACCTGCAAAATCTAATACACTTTGACTATCTAGTCATACAAATCCGGTTTCCAGCTCAAAATCAATAAGACATAGACTGAAGTTATCTTAAGGGTTTTAATCAATTAAGTTAAAGCAAGTTCTTTAATTACCCTTAGAAGTCAAGCTTCATTTCAAAGAATAAAATATGGTTCCTGACCTTGGAAACTTCTCATCTTTGTAATGACTGCTTTATAATCGAAACACCTCAACTTGTTCATGAGGCTATTCGGGAGTGGATTAGTATGGGTGTGGCTTCAAACAGTATCCACGTAATGTGATAATTATCTTCCCCTATAACAGGATAATCTATCCAATCGATAAACCTTTTGGATTCAAATTCATATCCATTTATGAAATCGCATCTGTAACACAATTCAACTATTCATTACCTATTTAAACTCTAAAGTATAATGTAGTAAAGGCCTATCTTTCAAGAAACTCTGCAACCAAATCAAGAACCATATGGTAATTAAATAAAGCACAATTCTTGAAATGAAATTGAATGAAACTATGAAAATTGCTGTAGTGTTCGTTAAGTTCATCAATGGCTGTATTATTCACGTTCCTGGAGAAGGTCTTTAACGAAATGTTGTGTCTCAAGAAGGTTAACATCATCAATTCCCACTACAAATTTTCTAAGATCGATACAATTATATGCCACAAAGATGCAATTATATGTCACAAAGTTCATCATTAAGTTTTAAACAAGCCAAAATCATGTTACCAAATTTGCAAACAAATAAACAGACACACCAGACAAGAGTTAAATTTCATTAGGTCTTAAAATGGAATCAAAGGTACAGTTACATTCATTAAGCAGTACATGCATATATTGGTTCCAAAACACAATTTCTATAGGGCAGATCTATCTAAACTCCATTCATGAATATATTGGTTCAATAAGAATCTTCAAGGTCACTGTCTGGATGAGGAAGAGGTTCGGGGTAGCCGCTAACAAAATTGAAATTTGGAAATTCGGCTACTTTATTCAGATCGTGCTCAACTGCTTTCAACGTGTGAATTGCTTTGTCAATGAAGTTACCTGCAAAATTTATACACTTTGACTTTCAGGTCAAACAAATTTAGTTTCCAACTCAGAATCAGTAGGATGTGACTGCAGTTTTTTTCACCATTACTATTTGTTTCTAGCTTAACTTGTCATAAGGTAAATAATAAAAACAATCAAACTATCCAAAGCTTTTTACTCAATTAAGTTAAAAAAGCTCCTTTTTTTACCTACAAAAGTCAAACTTTATTTTAAAGAAAAGAAATATGCTACCTTTAAAATTTCTCATCTTTTTAATGACTTTTTCGTCATCGAAACTCCTCAAGAATTCCATGAGGTAACTCGGGAGGAGTCTGGTTCTCCTTTTACTGTTATACAGTAGATGCATAGTCGTAAAACAATTTTCCCTGAACACTTCATTATATGTCCACTTGTAGAACTCGGGTGAAAACTCTAATGCAGCTTTGAATTCACATGTGTGACGCAATTCAATCATTTTTTGCCTCTCTAAACGATAATGTAGTTTACGCCTATCTTTCAAGAAACTCTGCAACAGAATCAAGAACCATATGGTAATTTATAAAGCACACATTTTGATATATAAAATTGAAAGAAACTATGAAAATGGTGGTTTACCTTGCCCAATTTTTCGTTAAGTACATCAATGACTGCATTGTATCGACGTTTTGAAAGAAAATCTTTAACAATCAGTTGTGTCCCAAGATGGTTAACATCATCAATTTCCACTACAAATTTTTACAAACGCATGTTATAGATAATAGATGGTAATAAAATTCAAACCAAACAAATGTTAAGACAATGATCAAGAATTGTACTTGGGCAGCCAGATTCTGAATGGAACGTTTCTGCAGCGACTAAAAGTCCTTTGTTTAGAAGAAAATTCATGACCAATTTATCCATGTCTTGTTTCTTGAATTTTCCCTTTTTAAACATTTTATTCCAATCCTCCACCGATATTTCTATCTTTGTATAAACAAAGTTTGAATTGTCCTCCGAATCATCCTCCGAATCATCCTCCGAATCAATGCTTATCTACAAACACATACAAACTTTTAACATCTGTTTAAAAAATCTTGATTTCAAGCATTTTAAATATAAAGATTACCCAAAAGAACAGAAACACGATACAAATTGCGAATTACCTGGGGGTTTTCTTCTTCCATAACTCTTGAAGGAAAATTACTGAAAGAATCAGTTACCAGTTTAAGAATGTTAAAATTGAAGAAGGGTAACTGATGAAACTTGAGTGTAACAGATGAACAGATATTCGGATGTGTGAAAATGAGTAATGATTAGTTTTGTGAATGTTAAATTGCAGTAAAAAGGGGTTATTAACGATGAGTTCTGAATCGAATAGAGAAACAAATAAGGGTTTTATTTGTTGTGGGTGAGAATAGAAAAGTAGTAGGTTTGTTTGTTGTGTTGGCGCCTAAATCTGTTTCTAAATTTTGGCGTAGAAGGGGGCAACCTAGAAATTTAAAATTAGGGAATTAGTGACATTTTAGGATTCTGACCTTCCTGTGATCATAGTTGTTAACTCGTGACTCGACTCGTGATTCGGAGTATTGATTTTTAACTCGTGACTCGTGACTCGACTCGACTCGTAAGAGTCATAAATTTACAATAAATACATATATTTATATCTATATGTATATTATTGTTTAGATTTCTATCCTCGATTGAAGTAAAACATGATGAAAGTCATTAAATAACACAAATGTTTAATTTATAATTGATTATTAGTCATTTACTATCGTATCTTGTCATTTTATATTTTTTATTAGATTACATTAAACGTGAGACCGGATTCTGACTCGTAAGAGTCGCCCAAGACTCGTAAGAGTCGCCCAAGACTCGGAAAGTCAATAAATGACTCGTAAGAGTCAAAGCCATTTACGAGTCGGGGTCCGAGTCGCCTCGTTTTTTGAATTTCTGAGCCGACTCGTAAGAGTCGACTCGTGAATCGTAAGAGTTTAACAACTATGCCTGTGATAGAAAGAAAAAAACTAAAAATTTGCCACCACTTCTAAAAATTCTTAGCTCCGTCCATGTTTTTTTACAAGAAGTTCTTTGTCTCATTATTGATGAAAAAAAAGGATATACTATCACAAAAATCAAGATATTTAATAAATTAGATAAATTAAAGCTTATATAGTCTTTTACTTAAAAATCTAGAATATATATGTAGCTTAATTTTGAACAAGAAATATTTTAAATTATTATTATTATTTATTTGAATAGAAACGTATTATAAACATGGAATTGTGGGGAAAAAGGTAAGGATATAGAAAGAAGTGGGTTGTTATGTTGGGGCCTAAATCTGTTTTAAAGATAACCATTTAACAGCAAAAATCATACAAATGGAAAAGATACAACTGAATATTAATTTATAATGAATTTTTTTAAAAAAATAAAACCCTAATTTAAATGGAATTTGAAACTACACCAAGTTATGGAAATTTATACATGTATGATATCTCAAATATAAAAATACAGAGTAATACATAAATGAAGTCCTTTGAGTTGCATGCTACAAGCATAAACACTCCATAAAACTTAAGTGAACCCAAACTATTAAAACTACAAACAGATAAAACTTATTGACATTACACTAAAGATGTAGATACAAGATTTCTTACAATCTAGAAAGATTAACTTCATGGTGACGCAGTGATGCCCTGTGATCAAATACAAGATAAAAATAAAAATACGATGATAAAGAGAGAAAAGTTTTTATATTTATTTTGTCCAGGTGCATATCAAGTAGACCAAAAATGCACAAGGCCATGTTAAGCAGCATAATAATGATAAGGGTGGCGGTGATGATAACATAAATCTACAAAACACAAGCAACAATATGGGTTGTGTCATTTCAGAATGTGCCCTGCAGCAATGCAGCTTGTGATAGCAAATCGACACTCGACATCCTCGAAGAAAACTATAGCAGCAAGTTTCAGTTCTCACGCATTATGCTGGAACGCAAAAGGATGAGCTTAAAAGTGAAGGTAAAACACACACCAAATGAGGAGCAGCAGGATTGCAACAAATATTCGCCCTATTCACGTTTTGCAAGTCCAGTTGTGGAGGGCGAACATATCCAACAGCAAGTGGTACACACAATATCGAAATCTCAATTCTTGAACCTGTCAGACGTCTCAGACTCAGACTCACAGTGCAATAAATTCTCAAATAACTAATTTATCCCTTAGGTCACCATATAAAATATAAATGGATCAGATCCAATCCAGAAAATAAAAGAAAAATCCTATTTTTAACGCACCTTGCTTACTGGAGAGAGTGGCATGACCTCGTTTCCTACCAGCAATCATCCATTTCTCTGAACTTGCATTGACTTCATACATTATTTCCTCCTCAAAAAACTTCACTCTTTCAACTCTCCATTTCATTGTAATTAGCTGCCCAACTCTAAGACCATTTGGAGGAAGAGGAACAAAACCAACTACTAACAAAGGTTCCAACACGGGCCGTTTTAAGACAATTACACTCCTATAATTCAACAATGGTGTGACATCATCCTCTTGCCCTTTCTTTTCTAGAGACATGGGGGTATGAGATCCAAGATTTCTATCCCCAGAAATTCCATATTTTATATTTAATATTGTATCAGGATGCACAACTTTCCTTTCAGCTGTAAAACCACATATTCAATCAGTATAAATAACTTTGATATTGTCTTTAAGTAAATGATTACCTTCAGTGATTGTAGGCTCCATCAATATACTAAACAAAATTCCAGTTCTAGATGTTGCAGGAACGACAAGTGGGAATAAGTTAGATGTTGGCCTCCCATCACCTTTTGTAGTATGAGCAAAACCATCTTTTAGATCCAACCAAGCATCATGAATAGTTAACGAGGCCTTCACCTGTGAGTGTAGTATCACCTGAAAGAAGCAAGGGAACTGGTTTTACTTTTAAGCACAAAGAAAAAAATAATAATAAATAAATAAAAAATTAAAAAAAATCAGAGTTGGTTACCTAATATAGAAATAAGACCAAAGTTGGTTATATTTGTATGCTATTAGATCTTTCTTATAAAACAAACAAAAATAAGATTACTTTTTATATGGCAATAGACCTGCAGAAGCGAAGAACCATCACTGCCCTGTTCTGCTATATGTGTGCTAACATGGAACGGGTCAGTAAAATGAACAGCTACAGTCCTATAAACAACAATGGTGTTAATGAAGTTTAACAACCTCCATAAAGATAGCAAAGAGAAGTGCGAAACCTTTTGAACATCTGATTATGTGACACTCCAAATTCAAGTTTAAGAGCTAATGTCCTTAGTCCATCAACAATGCTTGTTCTTTGGGAAGAGAGTTCCCCTGAAAGGAGGGAAATGTTCAAACATATTATTAGGTAGTTAAGAAGAGTTAGATGTGGCAATTTGACCTATACTTATGAACGGGCTGATCTGGGTTTTGTTTTATTTCAACCCGGTCAACTCAAAAAAGAATGAGTCAAATAGGTTGAACATTGCCCAAAAATTTTGTTTGGAATCATATAATTTCATAATGAAAAACCCATTTTAGCTTTTAACTCGAAAATGTTTTCCACCTGTTACCCAACCCACCCATCTTGCCAACTCTGAAATACGGTGAGAAACTAATGTCATGAAAACCTGTGGATGTTCCTTTTGCTAACCCATCCTTGATGGCACACACGGGAATCCATAAAACACTATCTACACTGCTTGCCCACTCTGGTAATTCTATACTACCGTTCTTAAGAGTAAACTGAGCAAATTCTTTGGAAACAGCAGAAGCATTATTAGTATCACCATCAGTATATTTCTCCATTTCGATGGCACATGATTCCTCAATCCTCAACCCTGGGCCAGCGTCGATGTACAAAACAGCACCCTCGAGAGTGTAATTGACAGGCTTTACAATTATCCCGACCCACTGAGGCTCATTCATCAGTAATGCAGATGAAACTGCTGCAGTAAGATCGACAAGAGGCCTAGGTTTTAACACCTAAGATTGGAACATAACAAAAAACAAACTTTAAAATGTCACTATATAGTCATATACTACTAAGGAACATGTTCAAGACAGATTAAATGGCCAAGTTGGTCCAGTCAATAACAGGTTTTGAATGAGTCAGGTTGACCCAAAACACTGATTGTCCAGAAACTTCAGAGTTTTTATCAATAGTTTGTGTCAAACATGAAAAGAAAAGATACAGTATTTGACGAAAAAATACATTTTGAGCAACTTTAAACTCCTTTGACCCATTAAACCAATTGTCTTTCAAGGTGATTGTTCTTCATTTGACCTGTCGAAAACAACCAATCAACCCATTTCGGTTGGAATTGTGACCCCTAAATTCGCAATTTGGTGCATTAATATCCTTTCCCAGTTCTGCTAATGAAAACAGTTAGTACCTTCAAAATGAGCTTAGGTGGCTTATCGTAACTCATAAGATCATCACTGTCTGCAGGTCCACCTCTGGAATATCCATGAGACCTAAATCGTAAATGACCAATCTGCCCTGTAAGAACACCCAAGACATACGAACCAGGCTTTTGTGGGGGCAAGGAAAGGGTAATTGTATTTCTGCCCGTGTTCAATATTGTAGAGCCACAGGTCCTGATTGCCTAAAAATTACAAGATGCTGATAAGAGTTTTATCACCATTGCAAATTCATAGTAATCATGTTTGCACACAGCATACCTTAACACGAGCATCTGCATTATTGGTAGCTGTTAAGGTAAGACTAACTGATTCAAGGGTGATGTCATCGGGAAATTCACTGCATAACCTTACAGACAATGTACCCGGATCCCCATCACATAGCTCCAAGGGTGGCCCAGAATTGCCAGAAAATGTAATTAAGGATGAGACATCTAAAGGCACAGGATCCTCCATTTCACTGTGTGCAAGACGCACTACTTCTGACTGAAAAGCTCGGCGTTCATTGGTCAAAAACAAAGTTTTATCTAGAGAAAGCAACCTCACACAAGATGTTAAGTAACCAGGTTGATCATCAAGAAATTTCTGGCACTCAGCTAAATTAGGAAGCACATCTGCTAATAGATCTTGCCATCCTTCACCAGAGTAAAGAGCACAAACTTTTTCGTATAATTTAGCAGCAAGATCATAATTATCATGCTTACATAAAATAGCTGCAATTTCACCATCGAGAACAACCCCGTGCCTTTTCCACCATGAAAGATGATAATTATCAGCAGCACCCTTTGTTAGCTCTAGATATTTTTGCTGTTGGAAACATAAATGATGCTTAAAAGTCTTGATGTACATTATACGACTAATTTTGATACTGACTTGTAGCAAATACCTCAAACTCCTCTAAAGATGACAAGGAGTTCCATAAACCCGGATCGGAAATAGTTTTATGGAGAGCATGCTCAGCAGCCACACAAACTTCTGCAAGTCTCATGGTATCAATCGTGCTCTCAAAGTTAACAGGTATAGAACTTGTCCTTGACATTGAAGAAGAAGGTGATTTAAGTGAAGAAAATGTCTCTGCTTCTGAACCTGAGCTGGTAGTATATAACATGTTTAACCAAACTCTTATCATGGTGTGTAATTGAATTTTGGATTGTATTCCATAAACTAAAAAATAAATAACACATTTAGTATTCATTTACATGCCTGACACTTCAAACATATTTCCAGCAGAAACAGATGGTCTTCGACGATTAGCCTCACGCAGAAGAAAAGAGGGTTCAAGAGGCAATTGTTTCTTCTGAATACCAAAATGCTTGATCTTTGGAGTTTTTTGAAGAATTTTCTAAAATGAAGAGTAATCATGTTTATTGTTTAGAGAAAAAATGAAATTATCATCCTAAAAGTATATATCATATAGGATATTTGAAAAGATATACCTTTTCTTTCACAGGGACCTCAGATGAAGCATCAGAGGGAACTGACGGCCAAACTGCTGGCTTTGGCCAAGGCACCATGCTAAGTGAAGCACTGTATAAGAAATAGAAATGCACTTTTTGGTAATTTAGATAATGGACTTTCATGAAAGCAAAAGTCAAAAACTGAGTGCCTACCTGTTGACTGGACTTCTTTCTATATCAGGTCCATAACCAAGTAAATATGCAAGCCTCATGAACTGCCAAGTTCATAAAAGAGACTTCAGTTAAGTAGCTCATTATACTGTAACAGAACCATTTGGCTACAAAAAGTGTTCATATCATTTAGTTTACCTTAACTCGGCATAGAGAATATAATTCCCCCCTTACACGATAATATTCTTTTTGTATCTCTGGTGTCACTAATCTATCTCTGTAATGGTCAGAAGTTGCCTTGACCAAGCTTAAACATGCGGTTAGGACCCAAACTTCCCTCATACAAAAGGGTAAAATACTCTGGGGAGCAACCACAGATAATACGCAACAACAAATGAGAAATTAGGAAGTGAGCAGAATTACAAGTAAATGATTTGGATTAAATGCCAACCTCATGCATGGCCATTGCTTCTGAGAAGCTAACTATGAATAAAAAACCCCTAGATGCAACCTCAAATGGACGGTGTAGATTGAACAACAGCTGCATCAAACTGGACTCATCAGTCAAAACATTTTAGAGACGATTATACATGCTACAATGAAGAAGATACAATTTTCAGATTAAGAATTAATCAGCAATATATCTTAGATAACCTTAGCTTGACGGGAAAATAAATACTGTCGAAATTCAAACTCCCTAAAGGAACTCTCTTGAACAATTTGTGTCAGTTGTTTGTTTCCAGGATTTAGTATTGTAGCTTGATCATCTCCATGGTCCATTCCTCCAAAGTCCCTCTGTTTGCCTACCTTGTTGACTGTGTCATGTAAAATAAGAAATTAAAAGATTAAGAACCTCTATTAAATTATAATATGCGTTAAAGTAACATTGTTTATAAAATTGAATCAACTTTAACCAATACATCAAGTACCTGATTCTGAGTAACATAGCTCTAGTTCATCGTATTCCCCCATTGAATCCTCATAAAGATTCGCCATCTCCAACATGAATGCCAGGCTTTCCTATATGTACACTCAATGATTTACAAAAAATCGACTCAAATATGAATTTTATCCTAAGAACGTAATACAAAGTTGGGTACCTTGAGAATGAAAAGATTACAAAAACTCCAAATTGGCATCAAACGTAGTTCAGTGAGCTTACGAATCTCGTCCTCGTAGAACTGGATGCGCTTATCAAGAGTGTTTCTGAGGCACTCCACGACTTTGACTTCAAAATCGTCCCAAAAAGTTACTTCAGGCTCAAGAAGATCAAGTTTTAAGCATCTGGTTAACCAGTAGTCCTGAGTCAGAAAACAGACCCAAATTTCTACTAATTATCGGTAGATTACATATTGAATCACAAAAATGAACAATTTGTGAGGATATTTATGCCACTGAATATATAAGTTTAAGTTTTATAGATGTCAACGCATGTCAAGGAGGTTTTTGATGTTACAAAATGAAATCGTGAATAATGTAACAGTGAATGCAACTTTACCTTTCCCTCTTTCTTGAGTTGAAATCCACTTCAAGCCTGGCATAAACTTTTTTCACCATCTTGTTAGCTTGGTCATTATCTGGTGAAGCTTTGGACACAAATACAATGAACCACTCCTCATCATTTTGCATGATTAATTTCAGACGCGGTTTTAGAATCGTCTTGAACTCATCTAGGTCCTACAGAAGCGCACACAGTATTTTCAAGCCACAAAATTAAGACATTTACAACTAACTTGACGATTAAAAATGTGAACTTGTACAACTAACTAGATGTTTAACTGTTACTAGTTACCTCGCATGTAACAAGAACCACAGTTGCATATGGTTCTTGAAAACAAAAGGACAACTGCTCCTGAGGGAACCGGCTACGAAGCCTTGAATCTGTTGTCAGCACAAACTCAGCTGGCAGGTTTTCCACAGTTACAGGATTACGTGATTTGTTGTTGAACGTAACTCGTTTAAACGGAAGCCGTTTCTCAAATCCCTCCTTCACAAGGGGCCACAAATTACTCACATCTTTAACTGAAAAGCAATTCAATTTGAATATTTGAGTTTACAACTAGCATAATCCTAACTACTGTTCTTTTTCTTTTTGAATTTATTTCAGTTTTTATACGTCTTCTTTTTGCATTTTTAGCTCCTTTTAGTATTAAATAAAAGAGACCGAAAACGAGATTGTGTTCTTTAATATTGGAAATGCACGAAAACTTCTAATCATGTTTCAATATGTGAACGGCTCAACATGACAACATACATGATGGTGATAAAATTATAGTAAATTGTAGCTTTTAATCAAACATCATATCAAGTAATTTATAGTTTACGTAATAATGCGTCTTAGAAACATGAAAACTAGGGTTTATAAACGCGAAACAGTAGATAGGAATTGGTATATATACCGGCAATGACAATGTGATCGCGTGAGTTTTTGACAGACTGAAATTGAGCTAAAAAATTAGCCATGTAATTACATAATAACAATCAATCTGCAAATGATTAAAATAGATTTTATTAATCGGAAAGTGAGGTGAGATGTGTAATTAAGCGGATTGATTGATTTGACTGTAAGCGGTTGATCCGGTTTCTTCCCGGATCATTGCAAGACTCATTCAAATCGTTTAACGGATCGGATCTTTACCCTAATTGTTGAACCGCGTTATTTATGTTAGAATTGAAAGTCATAAAAAATAAAAATTGAACACAAGAAAGAAATAAAAAAATAAATGAATTATCAACATGTAATATTTATCAATTAAAACACTGATTTGAATTTAACCAGTGATTACAAATGAAAAAAAAATGCTAATTAAGCAGCAGCCATGGACATAACGGAAAGCCGGCTAGGAGTTGGTCGGAAATCAAACCACCGTCGGCTAAACTTCCGACCAGGTGGAGTCAACGCTCTCCTTATAATCTCTTTACTAGCACGCCGCCGTCTAGGGACCATTTCACGATTACTGTTTCTTCTAACCAACGACGATGGATTCAACCGACGAGACCGTGACGACGGTGAAGGCGAATCGTTGGAAATCGTTGACCGATTGATCGGAGATGGGTGTTGAAGGGTGTTCATATTTGTGTTCTCTCTTCTGATGATCATGAAATTAATTAAATAAATTTTGAAGATAAATAAAAGTTTTTTGAATGAGTGATCCCTTTAACTCAAAGTGATATATGTGGAAATTGCGTATGTGTTGACCTTTGACTTGTTGAATATTGTTTTGACTTTGAACAAGTTAGCCGTTTGTATTTGACGTACTAGAAACGTTATGTTGTCGTTTTAGACCGTTAACAGCGATCAGCTTATTCTAAAAGCCAAATAGTATTAATGTGATGTGGATATGAGACCGTTAACGGCATGTGGTGGACGATAACGGTAAGCGCGTTATCTGTTTATTAAAATTTGGCGACGTTAATATCATCAACTTATATTGTGTATATATGCAATCACGGGTGGTAAGGCTGCTCCCAACGGAGCTCGTCGCTTCACGTCGGCTCCCAACCGACGAACTGGACAGGGATGGCACCGGTCCGTCGGTTGCTCCCGTCGGTTTCGTCCTTCGGTAAACCGAAGTGGTCCGTCTCTTTTTTGTGGGCCCAAACAATTGTTTTTTTATTTATTTTGTGTGTATAAAATGAAAGGTAAATTGGTAAATGCGGGACTCAAAATTTAAAGTGACGGAGTAGGGTTGGGAGTGGTCAGTCAGTTTCAGTCAGTTTTGAAAAAACTGACGTGGCGCTGAGGTGGCTCTGTCAGTTTCAGTCAGTTTGTTTTAGGGTTGGGAGGTGTCTAAGGTGATTGAACTTCATTCAGGAGGTCTCGACTTCGAGTCTCATGGGTGACTTTCATGTTAAAAAAAAGGAATTTTCCTCAAAATGGGGTTTCTCCTTGAGGGTGAATTAATTGGAGATGATCGGGTGGACCATAAAAGGGGGTCCGTCAGTGATTCCAATACTACCTTTAAAAAAAACCCTTATATTGTGTATATAAATAATTGACAGAATTTATGATTTTTTTAAAATAAAATGTTAACGAGAGTCTCAAGATCTTCCGTAAGAATGTGAGAAAATGTATAAAAATAGATACTAATAATAAATTCTATGTATTCATGAATTTTAGGGCATGTTTACTAAGGCATTATTGGGATTAATGGGTCTTTTGTATTATTCGGTCAACAAATATGAGTGTTTACTTGGGACTTAAAAATTAATTTCAACTGGCTGGGATGATTATTCGCTCATTCCAAAAACCACACTACTCCACATACAGTCGTCCTTTTCCCAATACTACCCTCCCCTCTTCCATTTCATTTTTATTTGTATCTTCATTTATTAAAGAATAAAGTCTTTCGCCTTTCACCATTCTATGCAAACCTGCATAGTGAGCATCATTACTGCTCCATCATTGTGACAAATGGTACTTAAGCGTATTAATTACCTTAAACTAGAGTATTATTACGTGTATTTAGTTTGAAATAGGGCTAAATATAGTAACATTTTGTATATTTATATATACACATACGCGATTGGTTTAAATCGCGCAATAACGAATCGGGCGGAATCCGATCATGCAAATACGGATGTTGGTGAAACTTTTTCATAAATAACATAAGTCTATTTTGTAGTTAAATAGTAGTTATTTACATTATATTATTATTGTATAATAATACGCGCAACAATATACGTTTTATATAAAACGTACAAAGATAAATAAAATGCACAAATTGAAACCGACGACCCAATGAGACATTTTGAAAATGTTAACTAAAGTATTTGAAAATAATACTTACATTTAAAAATTAACGTATAATTATCGTTAACAAAACGTGTCAAATACACGTATACGTATAAATTACTATGCTTATATACGAGTTAAATACCCAAAATACTTAGGGAACACAAAATGGACTAATTTACCCCTCGTGGGGCCCCCCCATATTGCTGGCCAAACCCACTAACTCCCTAATGGAGCACCTCCAATCCCACTATCTCTTTCACTCATTCACTCACCAATCAATCTATCACTTTTCTCTTCACTCTCTCTCTCTCTCTTCAATCATTTTCTCCAACCTCTCTCTACCTCTCCATCCTCTCTCTAGGATCTGGAGATCAGCCTCCATAACACCACCACACCACCACCATTGACCTCCCTTTGACCACCATAAACCGTCACACAACCACCACTACAAAACTTCAAGTTTTTGCAAGGAAATCAAGCCTACAAGTTTCTCATCATCATCATCTTATTGTAAGAAACCACTTTCTCATGTTAGATTTACTTGCATGTTAATGATTTAGATGTTAATATGTTCATCTGACTTGATTATGTTCAAATATAAGCTTAAAATACGTTTTTTTTTAAAACACATACATAAACATGAAGAATCTGCCCAGAAAAAGTCAGTTTACTAAATTAATCATATCTTGCGTTCTACTTGGAGATAGACAACGAATTTTTTTTTTAAAGTTGCATATTGAAAATATCTACAAAAAGTTCTTCTATGGCTCTTTCCAGAAATCTACGTATTTTTAGCTACGAACCGATCTTTGAGCCTGGTCTGATGATTATCGAAAAATACGTTCGGTTATTACGCAGAATTATTTAAATACCGAAATGGACTCTATAAGTACCGGGAAATTTATGTAATGGACTGGACATATAGTAGATCTGTGTGTAATTTTTGTGAGGATTGATAGGGACTAGAAATGGTAGAAACTTGTGGCGAAACAAACCGACAAAATCGAAAAAACACATTTAGGGACTGTTTTGGAAATAAATATAAAAACGACACTTGTGAGTCACCAATGGTCACGAAACTCGTTTTCTATAAGTATAATAACATGATAAGGTTTGTGTAAAAGTTTCGGGTCAAACCGAGCTAGTTTGACCAGATTTGACCAACTTGACTAGTTGACTAATTTGACCAGTTGACTAGTTTGACCAGACTTGACCAACTTGACTAATTTGACCAGTTGACTAAGTTGACTAGTTTGACCAGATTTGACCAGTTGACTAGTTGGACCAGTTTGACCAAGTTGACTTTCAGAAAATAACATATTTGACCACAACGTTCGGATAGAAATGTATACATGTACTTCCAAATACAATAAAAGAAGCTTGAAAAATACTTACTACACTAAGTATTCAACACCTACAATAATCAAACATTATACAAAACTTACATTCGTACATTACAAACCATCACCAACGGGCCGTACATATTTTCAAAACTCAAACAAAACAATCAGACAAGTTGGACATAACTAGTTGATGGACGACTAGCATAGATGGTTTGTTGAGACATCAACTCACTCATATAACCTTGCACGTTTAGGATACCCGACAGGTTACAGTCTCCGGACACATCATTTGGTACAACATCATAATTGCTTGCTTTGCAAACACATTAGACTCAGGTGAGTTTCATAGCCCCGCTTTTAACTGTTTTACTTTGGGGTGAGAATACAATGCTCATTTTGTTTTACATGTGAACACAAGTACAAAACATCGATATATACTGCATGAGTTGTTTTACTAATCATGAGAGCCCTCCATTACATAGTTTGTTTATATGGATTTAGCGTGAATGTTAGTGTATGGTACCATATAGGATTGACAATCCCCGTCATGGTTAGTAGCGCTAATCTGTCAAACGGACGCATTATCATTTGTTCATACGAGTGTAGATTAGACACTTGCAGGGAGGCACCCTCGATCAGGCACTTGATTGTGATCCTGACACCTCAGTTAAGCTCAAACTATGGGCTCATGGCAGTGATATACATTTATTTATTTGCTTGGTTGCAAATCACTATACTAAATCTTGTGGTTCATACATTATGTTTATTCATACAAACCTGTGAGCTCACCAGCTATAACACCCCTCATTTTAATCTCATTTAAATATAGTAAATCGGAAGCGTAAGTCCAAATAGATATAGTGATAATTTACCTCGTTTTATCAACATATAAAATTCCACCTTTTCAAAACATAATTTATCAACAGAGGTGTTATATAAAAACAAGATAAAACATTGATTTAAACAAATCAATATCAGAGTCACGCCACGTCAAATATTCCATCCAGTCCAACTTCTTGCCCACCCGATAATAATGCTTAACCTGCAAGAAGTGTTAATGTGGGGGATTAGCATAACGCTAAGTGAGCAGATAACTAATCAACAGTCTAACTTAGCTCAACAACTTTGCATACAACAATTAACACTAAACCAACAAGTACACAATATCACTATTTAGCAAAGCAACAGGCAACGGTTCAACTGGTCAACTTAGCAACTAGTCAACTATTCAACAAAGCAACTATTCCACAACTAAGACTTAATAATGAGGCATCGGTGGCTCTAGGGATAACCATAATACCCGGGAGGCTCCCCAAGAACACTTACCCAACCATATCCGTATGGCCATAACGGACGAGACCGATAGCTAGTGGTTATTCTCAACTAACACAGGAGGTGTGTTAAACCTTGAATAACCGACTAGCCCAACCAACAGTTCAACAACTCGTTGACCTCATTAACAACTGATGCCTGAAGGCCAACAACAAGTCCAGTGATCACATAATCAACAAATCACATATTCATCAGGTCAACGTTATTATATCAACCATATTATTACTAACTATAATAATCATCATGGCAACTACAATAGTAATAATATGTTACTTGTTGTAACCAAACTCGTTACAACCAAGTTATACTGAGGATTAGAGATCCACTCACCGACCACCTCAGGCATCCACTCAGTAGTCTAATATCACTGAGCCTTCTGCACATCTGACAATATAATTAAGCAAAATGAGTTAGTAACTCATTCATAATAATTAACTCATGTTAAAGTCATACAACATGATTCATAATCTCTATTTCATTGAGTTATTACTCATTTCGTTAATCACTTAAATTGTATCATTTCAATTCACAATCACTTAATAAACTATGATCATCTTTCAACATCAAATCAAGTAAGTTTCCAAGATTATGAATAGCCATTATAAACATCAATATTCATAATCAATTACCAAATTATGATCATTAGTATCACATTCTCACCTTTATCCATCTTAATCATTGTTAACTAATTTAATTAACACATTAACAAGATTAATAACATCTAACATCAACAATTAATCAAACCCCTCATAATCATCTTCATGAATCAATCATAAACACCATGAACACCTAATCAACTTTACACAATTTAGTTTGAATACAACTAATCATCATCATGTATCAACTCTAACATGATCACTAACAACAATTATCAAACATACACTAATTACACAAGCTTATAAGCTTTGATCATCATAATCAACTAAACCCTTTAACTTTATTAATGATCATATATCAAATTCACCATTTCTAAACTAGGTTTAGATTATAATCCACATATAATCATCAACTAACAACTATATGATCATTACAAACTTCAATTTCATATTAATCAAACAACTTTTATCTTAATCATCATCAATATCAAGAACACTCAAACAATTCATAAACCCTAGCTTCATTGATGTTAATCATCATCATTAATAAGCTCAAGTAGCATCATTTTAGCAACCTCAACCCTTGATTTCGAATTTAATGTCACTAATTTGCTAAAACCCCAAAACATCATTTCTAGGTTTATAAAATTAGAGAAATAAAACTTACCAAGCAATTAGAAAGGTTGAAGGATGATTAATCTATGTGTTTGAAGCTTGGATTGGAGCTTGAGAGCTTTGATTTGAAGAGAGGAGGTGAATCCATCTAGGGTTTCATATGTATGTATGAACGTACGTATGTATGTATTGTGTGGGAATAAAAACCGATTTATTCCATAGATTATAGCATATAAGTGTGTAATTTTCATTCCCCGTGTTTATTATTGTCTGGAACTTAAAAATCATTTGTGGGGAAATACCATTTTATTTTACCGTCAACTAAATTAATTTAAATCGGTTAATAATTTATTAGTCACAATAAATTATTAGGCTCTTTTACCCATTTATTTTCAAATAAACTACCGAACCTGTTTTCTGACACATTAAATAATACCTCACAGTCTGAAAATATTAACATACTAACAGACCCAGAAACAGGGTGTTACACCAGCTTTATAGCTGATCTGTTTTAGCATGTATTCTAAGGTGCCCAGCAGGATTAGGATTACTACAAGATATGCTAGCTCGAGTCGCATATTTTCAAACAATTGGGATTTCATTAAATTACTTTTGTACTTCAATCTATGAAATGGAATTATTTACGAACTCGCAACATTTTAAACATTTTATTTTGGAAATGTAATAACTATTTTTCAAACGTCTCATTTAGAGGTTGTTTGCTATACTTTTGTGCTTGATTATTGATTAGTCGCGCCCCGACCCGAACCGCTTCCGCACAGTAAATTTGGGGGTGCGACAGATTGGTATCAGAGATAAAAGTTATAGTGAATTAGGTTGCATTAGTGGGCCTAGACTATAACTGTTTAGTTAGTATTTCCTTATTAGTTATGACTGGTTCAGGAATTGCATCATTCGAATTTAATTTAACATAGCCTGATCAACTATATACAATTAAAAGAGAAGCGGTGCCAGATCTGAAATGGTTATGGCAAACGGGAATGCATTAGTGAAATCTGACTAAGATATAAACGGGATCAAACTTATATGTGCTATACATATTAAGATTTATATGCTATATATAAATAAGTATGAGTTGAATAATTTATTTCATTGTGTAAACAACAATCAACCTAGAACCATACATCAAATGTTAAAACAATACGGATGAGTGAAAAAAAAAACCAAAAATATATAGAAGCCTAAGAAAAAGAACAAGTCTCCATGAGAGAGAGTTACAATTGGAATGATAAGTAATATTAAGGATACAAAGATCAGGATTAAGACTTGATACGATAGAAAATCAAAATTTCTTTATTCACTAAAACAACAAAATACAAAATACATCAAATACCATATATGTCAATATTTATTGTGACCCATAAAAATGCTAGGGCAATCGATAGCAACATTAGTATAGGTGAAGTAATTTCTTCGAGCGACATAAACATTAAATAGATAATGGACGCAACCGTTAAAACAATAGCAAAAACTATAACGGGATGAAGCATCGTTGAAACCTTTGGATGTAAGGTGAAGTATATAGAGAAGAAAATAAGGAAATTGTGTGTGAAATTATGAGAAGTTTTAATCACCTATTTATATACAAAATATAGCCATTAGATTACTATTCATAGCCGCTAGGTTACAGTTCACGTCTGTTAAAAAAAAAAAAAGTTTTTCTCATTCATTCATAAGTTATTTGTCTCACATGCACTACGTGGGAACATGGATTTCAATCAAGCTACCAATTGTTCCATATTATGCTCACTTGATCAACTATTTCATATCATGCGCTGACCCATTTTCATGCACATGCAGAGTGACTACTGTTCTTATCCATGATTTTGATTCTTGTAGCCACCCACATGCAAAACCCATGCACATGAAAATGTTAAATTCCACTCATTTACAGAAACATTGCAAACGTTCAATGTATCAAGATTACTCTTCACTATTATTAACTCACTACCAGTCACTCACACTAGATTGCATTTAGATAAATTACTACTCTGTCAATGCATTATACTTCACTAATTTACAGCTTTCTCCCCTACTTAAATTGTCTATCACTCTTTTGTAACATAATTCGTATTAGAACGACAAATAAATGTGTCACTATCACTTTACACAGCCTGACATCTATATTTTTTTTCTCAAACTCTGAGCCGAAATGTCAGAAATAAAATCTTTAAATGTCAAACACGATTTAGACTTTTTATTTAAAACATACACGTGAACTTCTCACACTTTTGTCGTTTCATCGTTAGACTTATAAAATAATCGTGATTTACAACAGTTACAAACATTAGCTGTCAGTGTTACCACAGCTATCCTTACCACTATAAATTTAGTGTAATCAATCTTCATAACATACCCTTCTATATCATTATATCAGTTCAAGACTTCTTTCAATATAATCATATCTCTTTAGTACACCCAAATTACAACCAAGAAGAACCACTAGCTAGTCAACAAGATAAACTGTCTAATGGGAAATATCGATCTAAATGAAGTACCTAGTTCAGAAGATCCAAGGTCTCAACCACTGCATGAGCAAGAGGTCCAACCAGGAACCTCAATATGTGAAGTCACTCCAGAACCAGTAATCCATAATTGTGAGGTATACGATAGTTTGATAAATGACCTCATAAAATATAAAGATGGATTCATAGAACTCCATGCCCAAGTAGAGAGGCAGAACACTGAGTTGGGAACGTTGAGGCAGGACATGAAAATAGTTGTGCGTCGACAAAATGAAATTCATAATCAATGGCTTGGCACAAGCTTTCTCCTGAATGAGGAACGGAGAAAGAATACACGTCTACAAGCAATAATAGCAGCTAATCATCCCCAACATAATGTCAATGAACAACCTCCCAACACTCAAAATCCATATAGTGTTAATTAACAACCCCCTAACCCTTGAAGGGGATAATCTGTATTAAGATATATAATTAAATAAAGTATGAATTACTACCGCAATAAATCTTATTTCGGTTGTTTACTCTTAAACAATAAATCTCATTGAGATCGTGATTATTATTCATACAGAATATTATACGATCAGGCGGCCGTATTATACGATCTACAATATTTTATGTAAAACGGCTATATTGTACGTATCCCAACGGCTACTTCATCCCAAATTCAAACAAATTCCTTCATATACACTATACTACTCCATATTCAACACACTTCTTTTCATATCAATATTCCACACAATTACCCCATATTCATATTATTTCTTACCTGTACCTTCATCCCAATCAAAGATGTTTAATCCGTTTATGTACTTGGTTCTTTTGATGATTATCGTTATAATCATAGCATGGAGTAATGCCTCTACCGAAGAATTTAAAGAAATGATTCCATGGTTAATTGCGTACGTTGGCTTTGGTGGCCCTTTGTTATTTTTGGTGTTGTGGATTAAATTATTCGGATGTTGATTTTACCTTGTTGTCGTAGATTCCTGTTTCTAAACTTTATTAAAATAATAGAAGTTAAGCTTAGTGGCGACATGTATCTTTAACATGTTAACCTATATGTACTCAACTTCATCAATCAATAAACATGTTAGATTTTAACATCAATGAGTTTCTCCAATATACTTCAAGTGTATTAAGTGTACTAGAGCTATAAAACATGTAACACCCAGTCTTCGGACCTAGTAGTATTTTAATATTTTCTGACTGTGAACTGTTATTAATGTGTCAGAAAATGGTTTCCTTTGTTATTTGAAAATAAATGAGGAAAAGAGTCGAATAATTTATTGTGACTAATAAATTATTGATTGTTTTAAATTAATTCAGTTGACGGTAAAATAAAATAATGTTTCCCCACAAATGGTTTTTAAGTTCCAGGCAATTATAAGTACGGGGAATGAAAATTTACCAATTATATGATAGACTCATATGTTTGAGTCGGTTTATTAACTTCCTCATATATCTATATGCATACGTACGTATGAACATACATACACACATATATCCCTAAATTGATTCATGAAATCAATTTTTAACATCAAATTGAAGCTCCTGAACTCGAATTCAAGCTTCAAAAACGTGGATTAAGCATCTCTTGATCATCCTAATCATGTTGTAAGTCTCAATTCTTGATTCTCATATAAACCTAGAAATGGGTTTTTGAGTATTTGATTGAATTAGTTTGATTTACTTGAAATTGAAGGTTATAATGCTTGTATAATTGATAGTTGATGCTTAAATGAGGATCATAACCTAAACCCTAGTTTAAAAATGAAGAATATGATGTATGATCATATAGATAGCTAAGGGTTTAGTTGAGTATTCATAAATCAAAGCTTGTAATCATGTTAGAATGGTTATTTGATACTTGAATGGTGATTATAAGCTAAGCTCTAACTTAGAATTGATGAATTGTTGATGTTAGAGGCTAATAATCTTGTTAATGATTGCATTATATTAATTAACAATGATTAAGATGAATGAAGGTGATAAAATGATTATAAGTTGATAATTGATTGTGAATTGTGGTGATTAAAAGTGATTATTTATAATCATAGAATGAATTATGTTAAATGATTATAAGAAAATGATAACTTATTTGATTTAAAGTTGAAAAGTGATTATCATGATAATTAATCATGATTAAGTGATAAATCAAGAAAGTTAACATTGGAGTTAAATATCATGTTATAGTGACTAAACATGTTGTTGACAACCATGACATGAATCCATGTAAGTATGGATTGAATATAGATGATTGTGATGATTGTATAAATTTATATGAATCAAGTAGTTGGAATGGTTGGTGTAAATCTATTTGAGTGATGTTATATCAATATTGAGACAAGTTATTAACTTGTGTGGTTCTGATGTGTTTTCAGATAAACAGAAGGCTCAGTGACATTAGACTATTGAGTGGACGACTGAGGTAGTCGGTGAGTGGTTCTGTACCTTCAGTGTGATTTAGTTGTAATGATTTGGTTACAACAAGTAATTATAATATTACTTTGATATAATGTTTTCGTTTGAGATAACTCGCCATGTTAGTTTGGTTGTTTGCTTACTTGGCTGTTTGAGCTAGTATGTAAGATTCTGAGGTCAACTTGAAATGATGGTTGGACTTGATTGTTATTATAGACGACAGGAAATCTTGGAACTTGAATTGTTGGTTCAGAGATTTAGGTCGTGTGTGATTAACAACAGGTTATCGGTAATTCTGTATAGGCCAATACAGATGATTGATAAGTGTTCTTTGAGTACCAAACCGGTATAAAGGTATCTCAAGAACCACCGATCCTTATGATGATTGATTGTTTATTGTTATTTGATGTAAACAGATTGTTGTGCTAAGTTGGACTGTCGATTATAGTATCACTCACTTAGCGTTATGCTAACCCCACCACAGTCCTTCCTGCAGGTTATAATAGATGGGACACATTGGGTTGGGCAGGAAGTTCTTGGAAATGATGGAATGTTTGACAGACGGATTACTCTGATGTTGGTTTAATAACCGAAGACATGTTTTAAATTATATAACACCTAGTTGTTGAAATGTCATGTATTTAGTTTGAAAAAGTTTATCTACATTATAGGGTAATGTAAAGTATGGTTACTTGTTTGAAATATACGCTTCCGAATCACAATTATTATTATAATTGTTTATGAGAAATGAGGGGTGTTATAAGTTGGTATCAGAGCAATAGTTTGGGCGAATTAGACATGATAGGATGTTCAATCCCAAACTTAGAATTGTGTTGCGTCAAACATTCCAGGATGTGGGATTAGTAGTTGTATGGGAAATTAGTTAGTTGGATATGTACTAACCCATAACAAGTTCCAAGATTGTTGTTTTGGTCGCAGAGACGGAGGAACGTGAGGAACCGAATGGTATTCTCAATGATTCCTCAATATCCGTGGGCTTAAGAATATCAGGTACTTCTCATTAAGCTTGATGAATCTCAATAAGCTTGAATTGACTACTTTGCTATCATATGATTAGTAGTAAAGTGATTGAGTCAGACTGATATGATTCTCCGGTTATGAGTCATTGGTGATTATTACTTGTTAATGTGATGCTAGGAATATTAGTTGAGATGTTTAGCATCATGAGTAGTTCAAAGTGAACTAGAAATGGATTGTGTAGACACATTGTTGAATGAAGTGTAACTGTTGCATTATTTGGATTAAAGTGTGTCTACGATAGGAAAATAAAGTATAAATCATTGTGTGATTATGATTTGATAAATGCAAGGTGATTATAAATCCTTGTTAAGGCATTATGTGATAGTTGTCTGAAGTATAGTTGCTCCTTCGGGAGAATACTTGAAAATGTGGCTAAATGCTTATGTGTTGTGCCTTGATCATGATTGTGGTTGAATTATGATCTAGGTGTTAAAAGTGGTAAAATTGAAAGTCAAAGTGGTCAACGAGTCTTTATATGCGTTGACAAGTTTGTGAAAGGTCAATGTTGAAAATTTGTTGTAATTGGCCTAAACATAATGAATTTTATGTGAAATTGGTGTTTTGATGGTATAATAGGACACCAATAGTGATAGTAGGTTAGTTTGACTTATAATAGTCAACGTAATGTGAAATGGGTGATGAAATGGTAGTTATATGGGTTGAAGCCCAAATGGGTTGTTAAAGTGCCAAATAGGTCACTTATTGGATAAATGGTTAAAACGAGTGGTGGTTCGTATATAACGAATGTTAAAGTGACTTTAAGTCATAAATATAGTAGCAAAATGTGTTGAAAGTGTTGTGGTAGTCAAAATGGTTGAAATTGGTAAAAGTGCCTATTTGGACCCTCAAACGGGTCAACGAGTCAAAACATGATAGAACGAGTATATGAAAGAGATGAATATGCCCACACGTCACAAATGTATATAGGAACATGTTGGCAAAGGGTTGAAGTCAGAAACCTAGCCATTTGGAATATGGCGTGTCAACGAAAATGGTTAAAAATGGACTAAAATGAGTCGTACGTCCGTTTTCTCGATAAACGTGAATTTTGAAAAGTGGAAAAATAGAAAGTTGCATTTTGATCATATGAACGTGCCTGCAAAATTTCAGACCTTAATTATTTACGGTTTAAGAGATATGTGCGTTTGAATTTTGGAAAATTGCATTAAAGTTACAGGTCTGAAAAATGTATAGGAACGCGATCCAGGCTCTGGATCCGGATCGCGTTAGTATGTTGAAATTGGTTACAGAACGTTTTGTGCTAGGGAACGCGATCCAGCCACCTTAGTCCGGATCGCGTTTGCAAGACTAAATTTGAAAATTTTTTTGCAAATTCCAAAAGTGCATAAGACTTTAGTAGTGTTTTTAGCGACGGAAAATTTGACAAATTTTCTTTGAACTCGGATTGGGCTGAAATTTACACGGTCACTCGAAAATGGTCCAATGATCAAAGCTAAGTACCTTAGCCTAGGCGGTTTTTGGCCATTCGGGGTTGTTTGGGGCCCAAAAATGGCATTTTACTATTTTTCGGACCTTATTTCGGACTTTTAGCTTACGTTTTGTATTGGGCTTTTGTTTCTTTTAGCCTAGGGATCATTCCTATGACTAAATACAATATTAAGACTTGTTTTAAGAGGTCCACATACTCTTATCGGGTATTAGTTATTTTTCGATTGTTTACTAAACTGCAAAATCGGGTAGCAACTGATATTGTTGATTGCTGCTCACTAGAATTAGTACACATTGATTATAGAGTTATGTTGACTATATTATGTTATTTAGTTGAACATGATGAAGTATTTAGAATCATGTAAAGTATTAGAATATGTTGTATTGAGCATTTTAAGAATTAATAAAATAAGTATCTGAGCTCATACTTATGTGATAATTGAACATGAAATGCTCAATTGTAATTCAACTAAAGTTGTCTAGATTAATGAATATGTATTAAATAATACACATAGTAGTGACAAAGTGTTTAGTACTAAATGTACTATAAGTATTAATTGTTATACCGGTGAATTAAATTGAATCAGGTAATAAAGAGGTTGATGGATGTAATTGTGTTGGACATTACATCTGTGTTAATGAAATAGTGAAAAGAATTATATTTAACTGATTATGTGATTAGTTGTTCATTCAAAGTGATAAATGAAATTGGTAGCAAGTTAATAAGTGGTCATATAACTGCTACAAAGTGTTATTATATGTGCGATAATTATTGATATCACCTTGTGAGATAGGTAAAAGTAAAAGTTAATCACTGTGGAAAGTGATGGTATGAAGTGACCTGAAAATGAAGTGTACCTGACATAATATGACGACGTCTGACCAACGTATTTGTATTATGTCATTTCACATGGAGTTGTTGAGGTTACTAAGTACCAGATAAAGTTAATGTGATATAAAACAACAGGTAAGATATGTTAACCTGTAGTTGAGAAATAGTCAATGATTGACTGAAATGAAAGAGTAGTAAACCATAAATTTGTTGTTAATATGGTACCTATGGTACAAGTGATGTGTATGTGATTAATTGCAACTAGTGATAATTAAAAGATGATTTAAGCAAAGTAGAGGTCAGTTGATTGCGAATAATATTGTGTTGATATTGTTGAATAGATAACTAGTGACAGCACCTTGTGTTGTTGAAATACCTATGCTGATGGCGCATGGTATTAACAGGTGTTGATTTAGCGTCCGAGTTGATGTGAAAGGATGCTAATTGATTATGTGATAATGATATTACCATAGAATTGGACCTCTACATAAGGCTTAATGGTTATTCCTATGTGTTGATGGTTATATGAATTGGATTCTTTTAGAGAAAAGAGTTTCATATAACCTAAGTAAAGTGATGATAAACTAGTTGTAACGTTGGAAATTCTAGCAAATTGTTAGCTAAATTGCTAGTGGTGAAGTAAGTTAAACCTTTATGGTTAAGGTACATGTTGTGGTATTCAGTACCACTTGTTATTGTTGTTGTTGTGATAAAGATGAAAGTGGATTATATGTTTAAATAGTTGACATGGCTAAGTATGAATGGTCATGTAAGTGGTTATTTAAACTTATTTGAGATACGATATATGCACAGTATGTGTGTAGGGGGAATGATAGAAACATGTACATTTGGATAGGTGAATGTGGAAAGAATTGAAAACGTGTATCTATATTTATAAGTTGCTCACGGGAGTAACATTTGATGTGTGTATTTGTGATTAAATAGTTGAAGATGCAACTTATATGATGAATATTGCATCTTGTATTAGCAAATTAAATTGAGTACAAAGCATAACTTATGTGTTTGTGTGAATTTAATTGAGATACACACTGGTGGTGTGTAGGTTGATAAGATGTATACACATTTAGTGTATGAGTGGTTAAATATATGTAAGTACATTTTGGTGGTGGTGTGACTAAAGTTATGCATAAGGATGATATGCATAAGTGAAATAAATTATAACCACATCTTGTGTGCATATAGTAATGAATAATTATGTGGTTAGAAAAGTATGAAAAGTATAGTATTAGTGAAATGAAATGTGTGACTCTATTTCACTTGATTGGTTAAGTGTGATAAGATTTCGAGGACGAAATCTCTTTAAGGGGGAGAGAATTGTAACACCCAGTCTTCGGACCTAGTAGTATTTTAATATTTTCTGACTGTGAACTGTTATTAATGTGTCAGAAAATGGTTTCCTTTGTTATTTGAAAATAAATGAGGAAAAGAGTCGAATAATTTATTGTGACTAATAAATTATTGATTGTTTTAAATTAATTCAGTTGACGGTAAAATAAAATAATGTTTCCCCACAAATGATTTTTAAGTTCCAGGCAATGATAAGTACGGGGAATGAAAATTTACCAATTATATGATAGACTCATATGTTTGAGTCGGTTTATTAACTTCCTCATATATCTATATGCATACGTACGTATGAACATACATACACACATATATCCCTAAATTGATTCATGAAATCAATTTTTAACATCAAATTGAAGCTCCTGAACTCGAATTCAAGCTTCAAAAACGTGGATTAAGCATCTCTTGATCATCCTAATCATGTTGTAAGTCTCAATTCTTGATTCTCATATAAACCTAGAAATGGGTTTTTGAGTATTTGATTGAATTAGTTTGATTTACTTGAAATTGAAGGTTATAATGCTTGTATAATTGATAGTTGATGCTTAAATGAGGATCATAACCTAAACCCTAGTTTAAAAATGAAGAATATGATGTATGATCATATAGATAGTTAAGGGTTTAGTTGAGTATTCATAAATCAAAGCTTGTAATCATGTTAGAATGGTTATTTGATACTTGAATGGTGATTATAAGCTAAGCTCTAACTTAGAATTGATGAATTGTTGATGTTAGAGGCTAATAATCTTGTTAATGATTGCATTATATTAATTAACAATGATTAAGATGAATGAAGGTGATAAAATGATTATAAGTTGATAATTGATTGTGAATTGTGATGATTAAAAGTGATTATTGCTGGCCAAACCCACTAACTGGACTAATTTACCCCTTGTGGGCCACCCCATATTGCTGGCCAAACCCACTAACTCCCTAATGGAGCACCTCCAATCCCACTATCTCTTTCACTCACCAATCAATCTATCACTTTTCTCTCCACTCTCTCTCTCTCTCTTCAATCATTTTCTCCAACCTCTCTCTACATCTCCATCCTCTCTCTAGGATTTGGAGATCAGCCTCCATAACACCACCACCATTGACCTCCCTTTGACCACCATAAACCGTCACACAACCACCACTACAAAACTTCAAGTTTTTGCAAGGAAATCAAGCCTACAAGCTTCTCATCATCATCTTATTGTAAGAAACCACTTTCTCATGTTAGATTTACTTGCATGTTAATGATTTAGATGTTAATATTTTCATCTGACTTGATTATGTCCAAATATAAGCTTAAAATACGTTTTTTTAAAAACACATACATAAACATGAAGAATCTGCCCAGAAAAAGTCAGTTTACTAAATTAATCATATCTTGCGTTCTACTTGGAGATAGACAACGATTTTTTTTTTAAAAGTTGCATATTGAAAATATCTACAAAAAGTTCTTCTATGGATCTTTTCAGAAATCTACGTATTTTTAGCTACGAACCGATCTTTGAGCCTGGTCTGATGATTATCGAAAAATACGTTCGGGTATTACGCAGAATTATTTAAATACCGAAATGGACTCTATAAGTACCGGGAAATTTATGTAATGGACTGGACATATAGTAGATCAGTGTGTAATTTTTGTGAGGATTGATATGGACTAGAAATGGTAGAAATTTGTGGCGAAACAAACCGACAAAATCGAAAAAACACATTTAGGGACTGTTTTGGAAATAAATATAAAAACGACACTTGTGAGTCACCAATGGTCACGAAACTCGTTTTCTATAAGTATAAATGTGTTTTTTCGATTTTGTCGGTTTGTTTCGCCACAAGTTTCTACCATTTCTAGTCCATATCAATCCTCACAAAAATTACACACTGATCTACTATATGTCCAGTCCATTACATAAATTTTCCGGTACTTATAGAGTCCATTTCGGTATTTAAATAATTCTGCGTAATAACCGAACGTATTTTTCGATAATCATCATACCAGGCTCAAAGATCGGTTCGTAGCTAAAAATACGTAGATTTCTGAAAAGATCCATAGAAGAACTTTTTGTAGATATTTTCAATATGCAACTTTTAAAAAAAATTCGTTGTCTATCTCCAAGTAGAACGCAAGATATGATTAATTTAGTAAACTGACTTTTTCTGGGCAGATTCTTCATGTTTATGTATGTGTTTTTAAAAAAACGTATCTTAAGCTTATATTTGGACATAATCAAGTCAGATGAACATATTAACATCTAAATCATTAACATGCAAGTAAATCTAACATGAGAAAGTGGTTTCTTACAATAAGATGATGATGAGAAGCTTGTAGGCTTGATTTCCTTGCAAAAACTTAAAGTTTTGTAGTGGTGGTTGTGTGACGGTTTATGGTGGTCAAAGGGAGGTCAATGGTGGTGGTGTGGTGGTGTTATGGAGGCTGATCTCCAGATCCTAGAGAGAGGATGGAGAGGTAGAGAGAGGTTGGAGAAAATGATTGAAGAGAGAGAGAGAGTGGAGAGAAAAGTGATAGATTGATTAGTGAGTGAAAGAGATAGTGGGATTGGAGGTGCTCCATTAGGGAGTTAGTGGGTTTGGCCAACAATATGGGGTGGCCCACAAGGGGTAAATTAGTCCATTTTGTGTTCCCTAAGTATTTTGGGTATTTAACCCGTATATACGCATAGTAGTTTATACGTATACGTGTATTTGACACGTTTTGTTAACGATAATTATACGTTAATTTTTAAATGTAAGTATTATTTTCAAATACTTTAGTTAACATTTTCAAAATGTCTCATTGGGTTGTCGGTTTCAATTTGTGCATTTTATTTACCTATGTACGTTTTATATAAAACGTATATTGTTTCGTGTATTATTATACAATAATAATATAATGTAAATAACTACTATTTAACTACAAAATAGACTTATGTTATTTATGAAAAAGTTTCACCAACATCCGTATTTGCATGATCGGATTCCGCCCGATTCGTTATTGCGCGATTTAAACCAATCGCGTATGTGTATATATAAATATACAAAATGTTACTATATTTAGCCCTATTTCAAACTAAATACACGTAATAATACTCTAGTTTAAGGTAATTAATACGCTTAAGTACCAGTTGTCACATTCTTCCCCCGTTAAGAAAATTTCGTCCCGAAATTTTGATTGTAGTCGTGGTTATGTGAGACCCAGGGAGAAGGGTGTGTATAAGAAGTTTGTTGCAAGTACGCCTTGCATTATGATTTAGTAGAAACTAATTCGTATGATATCAAATAATGGTACTAATATATCTTTAGTAAGGTACTAGTATGTCACCAAGCATAAGATATTGCTCTACCACAATATTGTAGATGTAGTTCATGAGAACTAAAGGAGTATTTAGTTTAGTACTGTATCAATTTTTTTTGTATTGCTTTACCGCAATATTGTTTTGTATCACTCAACCGTGATATATATATATATTTTTATTTTATGAAATCATGTATGCCTATGTGTATCAGTAGCAACATGGCATGCCCGAATAGTGTATCGTATCATCATGTATGCATAGGTTTAACGGAAGTGGTACAGGTACTCAATTTGTACATACGGTTGTCACGTATTACTCAGAAGTAGTATAATGCATCTAAATATGTTCAGTCGTCACTTAGATGTCGGGTGTAGTGTAATGTGTCTAAGTATGTATACTCATCACTTAGCTATCTGGGAGTAGTATAATGTACTTAACTAATGTATGCTACCATCGTATACTCATAATTTCAAGTTTAGTTAGTATGTTGGTGCCTCTAGTCGGTGTTCTCTCATGAACTAGTCTAGCTTAGTAATCATAGAACTTTGGTGTGGAGAGACTTTTAGTCCCTATAAAGTTATACATGTAACAATTCCAGGTGTTTTATAGCTCTAGTACACTTAACACACTTGAAGTATATTGGAGAAACTCATTGATGTAAAAATCTAACATGTTTATTGATTGATGAAGTTGAGTACATATAGGTTAACATGTTAAAGATACATGTCGCCACTAAGCTTAACTTCTATTATTTTAATAAAGTTTAGAAACAGGAATCTACGACAACAAGGTAAAATCAACATCCGAATAATTTAATCCACAACACCAAAAATAACAAAGGGCCACCAAAGCCAACGTACGCAATTAACCATGGAATCATTTCTTTAAATTCTTCGGTAGAGGCATTACTCCATGCTATGATTATAACGATAATCATCAAAAGAACCAAGTACATAAACGGATTAAACATCTTTGATTGGGATGAAGGTACAGGTAAGAAATAATATGAATATGGGGTAATTGTGTGGAATATTGATATGAAAAGAAGTGTGTTGAATATGGAGTAGTATAGTATATATAAAGGAATTTGTTTGAATTTGGGATGAAGTAGCCGTTGGGATACGTACAATATAGCCGTTTTACATAGATCGTATAATACGGCCGCCTGATCGTATAATATTCTGTATGAATAATAATCACGATCTCAATGAGATTTAGTGTTTAAGAGTAAACAACCGAAATAAGATTTATTGCGGTAGTAATTCATACTTTATTTAATTATATACCTTAATACAGATTATCCCCTTCAAGGGTTAGGGGGTTGTTAATTAACACTATATGGATTTTGAGTGTTGGGAGGTTGTTCATTGACATTAGGTTGGGGATGATTAGCTGCTATTATTGCTTGTAGACGTGTATTCTTTCTTCGTTCCTCATTCAGGAGAAAGCTTGTGCCAAGCCATTGATTATGAATTTCATTTTTTCGACGCACAACTATTTCCATGTACTGCCTCAACGTTCCCAACTCAGTGTTCTGCCTCTCTACTTTGGCACGGAGTTCTATGAATCCATCTTTATATTTTATGAGGTCATTTATCAAACTATCGTATACCTCACAATTATGGATTACTGGTTCTGGAGTGACTTCACATATTGAGGTTCCTGGTTGGACCTCTTGCTCATGCAGTGGTTGAGACCTTGGATCTTCTGAACTAGGTACTTCATTTAGATCGATATTTTCCATTAGACAGTTTATCTTGTTGACTAGCTAGTGGTTCTTCTTGGTTGTAATTTTGGTGTACTAAAGAGATATGATTATATTGAAAGAAGTCTTGAACTGATATAATGATATAGAAGGGTATGTTATGAAGATTGATTACACTAAATTTATAGTGGTAAGGATAGCTGTGGTAACACTGACAGCTAATGTTTGTAACTGTTGTAAATCACGATTATTTTATAAGTCTAACGATGAAACGACAAAAGTGTGAGAAGTTCACGTGTATGTTTTAAATAAAAAGTCTAAATCGTGTTTGACATTTGAAGATTTTATTTCTGACATTTCGGCTCAGAGTTTGAGAAAAAAAATATAGATGTCAGGCTGTGTAAAGTGATAGTGACCCATTTATTTGTCGTTCTAATACGAATTATGTTACAAAAGAGTGATAGACAATTTAAGTAGGGGAGAAAGCTGTAAATTAGTGAAGTATAATGCATTGACAGAGTAGTAATTTATCTAAATGCAATCTAGTGTGAGTGACTGGTAGTGAGTTAATAATAGTGAAGAGTAATCTTGATACATTGAACGTTTGCAATGTTTCTGTAAATGAGTGGAATTTAACATTTTCATGTGCATGGGTTTTGCATGTGGGTGGCTACAAGAATCAAAATCATGGATAAGAACAGTAGTCACTCTGCATGTGCATGAAAATGGGTCAGCGCATGATATGAAATAGTTGATCAAGTGAGCATAATATGGAACAATTGGTAGCTTGATTGAAATCCATGTTCCCACGTAGTGCATGTGAGACAAATAACTTATGAATGAATGAGAAAAACTTTTTTTTTTTTTTAACAGACGTGAACTGTAACCTAGCGGCTATGAATAGTAATCTAATGGCTATATTTTGTATATAAATAGGTGATTAAAACTTCTCATAATTTCACACACAATTTCCTTATTTTCTTCTCTATATACTTCACCTTACATCCAAAGGTTTCAACGATGCTTCATCCCGTTATAGTTTTTGCTATTGTTTTAACGGTTGCGTCCATTATCTATTTAATGTTTATGTCGCTCGAAGAAATTACTTCACCTATACTAATGTTGCTATCGATTGCCCTAGCATTTTTATGGGTCACAATAAATATTGACATATATGGTATTTGATGTATTTTGTATTTTGTTGTTTTAGTGAATAAAGAAATTTTGATTTTCTATCGTATCAAGTCTTAATCCTGATCTTTGTATCCTTAATATTACTTATCATTCCAATTGTAACTCTCTCTCATGGAGACTTGTTCTTTTTCTTAGGCTTCTATATATTTTTGGTTTTTTTTTTCACTCATCCGTATTGTTTTAACATTTGATGTATGGTTCTAGGTTGATTGTTGTTTACACAATGAAATAAATTATTCAACTCATACTTATTTATATATAGCATATAAATCTTAATATGTATAGCACATATAAGTTTGATACCGTTTATATCTTAGTCAGATTTCACTAATGCATTCCCGTTTGTCATAACCATTTCAGATCTGGCACCGCTTCTCTTTTAATTGTACATAGTTGATCAGGCTATGTTAAATTAAATTCGAATGATGCAATTCCTGAACCAGTCATAACTAATAAGGAAATACTAACTAAACAGTTATAGTCTAGGCCCACTAATGCAACCTAGTTCACTATAACTTTTATCTCTGATACCAATCTGTCGCACCCCCAAATTTACTGTGCGGAAGCGGTTCGGGTCGGGGCGCGACTAATCAATAATCAAGCACAAAAGTATAGCAAACAACCTCTAAATGAGACGTTTGAAAAATAGTTATTACATTTCCAAAATAAAATGTTTAAAATGTTGCGAGTTCGTAAATAATTCCATTTCATAGATTGAAGTACAAAAGTAATTTAATGAAATCCCAATTGTTTGAAAATATGCGACTCGAGCTAGCATATCTTGTAGTAATCCTAATCCTGCTGGGCACCTTAGAATACATGCTAAAACAGATCAGCTATAAAGCTGGTGAGCTCACAGGTTTGTATGAATAAACATAATGTATGAACCACAAGATTTAGTATAGTGATTTGCAACCAAGCAAATAAATAAATGTATATCACTGCTATGAGCCCATAGTTTGAGCTTAACTGAGGTGTCAGGATCACAATCAAGTGCCTGATCGAGGGTGCCTCCCTGCGAGTTTCTAATCTACACTCGTATGAACAAATGATAATGCATCCATTTGACAGATTAGCGCTACTAACCCGGACGGGGATTGTCAATCCCATATGGTACCATACACTAACATTTACGCTAAATCCATATAAACAAACTATGTAGTGGAGGGCTTTCATGATTAGTAAAACAACTCATGCAGTATATATCGATGTTTTGTACTTGTATTCACATGTAAAACAAAATGAGCATTGTATTCTCACCCCAAAGTAAAACAGTTAAAAGCGGGGCTATGAAACTCACATGAGTCTAATTTGTTTGCAAAGCAAACAATTATGATGTTGTACCAAATGATGTGTCCGGAGACTGTAACATGTCGGGTATCCTAAACGTGCAAGGTTATATGAGTGAGTAGATGTCTCAACAAACCATCTATGCTAGTCGTCCATCAACTAGTTATGTCCAACTTGTTTGATTGTTTTGTTTGAGTTTTGAAAACATGTACGGCCCGTTGGTGATGGTTTGTAATGTAGCGTGCAATGTAAGTTTAGGCTCAAAAATATCTCACATTTTTATAGTGGGGCTATAAGTGTGCTAGTCATGCAATTCACCCAATGAGGTTGCTTTATGACACATTAATCATGCAAGAGATAAGATTTAATTACTTTCAAGAAAATTTTATCATATACATTATAAAGCAATTAATCTTATGAGGACAAACTAGTTCAAGTATATAATAGCCTCCCCACACTTGAGGTTTGCATTCCCTAAATGCAACAAAACAAATATATTCAATAAACGTGTGTGTGAAGTAAAAGGGAACGAGTACTTCCCCGGGGGTTTTTGCATGTTCATATTCTTGATTAACCTTCGTCCATGATTTCAAAACATCCATTCTTTTCAGGTACATTCTCGCCATAGCACAAAGTTTCCATTGCCAATCATCCATCATATCTCCTACAAGACAAACCAAAACGAAAACGCAATTCCCAACAAAAACAAACAAACTATGTACAAACTCAAACAAATCCTAATTCATTTTCGTAGAAAACATGATTGCATTTAGCATATGCAATAAGCCTTTAAACCCCTCGGTATCCCGAGTGGATGAGTTATAGTCTCGTGAAGGTTTCCATGGAACACACCCACAAAGTTCAAAATTTAAAAACAAAATCTAACGCTGAATAAAGAGAACAATTTTTATTTTTATTTTACAAGTGTTGGTGTTAGCAAAAATAACAGGTAAAAATAGACATGGAAACCAAATGGGCGATCTCGTTTCAAAATCACAAAACAATTCCGACCAAAAAATACATAAACCAAATATACACATAAACTAAAAACATAGACTAAATAATTTAGTTCAAGTGACAAAATAGTCGTAAAGCTCACAAACTCAAACTTGTACAATTAATATATCATCTAATATCAAACCATACTTGAACAATGCAAATTATCAAATAACTTAATTCACGATGGTCTTACAATCAAGATTGGATACTAAATCGTACAATGTGGTGTAGACTCAAACCAAATTATGAATAAAATATATGAACTAAAACAGAATCTAATAACTTAAATTAAAACAACTAACTATCCTAGATACATATCAACACATGGCACAAACAAAAAACTCAATCCTTGCAAAAGTAATAGGTCACTTAATATCAAACATCTTGAATCATGTCATTTTCTAACATAATATTGGCTCAAGAAAGTCTTACAATCAAAATAACCTATTATCTAATACAATGTACCATAATCACAATCACTTTCATTATTTTACATAAACTTCAATATCAACAACCACTTGAATCATGCAACGAAAGCACAAATTTTTTCATCAACTGGTATATTACAATCAAAATTCATGTAAACTAACTCTAGCAATTACCCTAAATCATAATCATCATTTTTTCTCAAAGTCACAGGAACACTAATTGCATAATTTTTTTTTATCATTGACATTTATCAACAATTAAGCAACCTTAAGCATAGCAATCATTGTATTCATGTAAATTAACACCAATCACCAACCAAAATTCGGATTTCCCAAAATTGTCTCAATAACCATAATTTGCTAAATCATTAAACCAAGCAATCTAAACATGTAATCATGGCAAAAACTAAGTAGTACGCATGTACTAAGCATAATCATCAATAAAACCAACAAATAACATCCCCACACTTGAATTTAGTAAAACCCAAATTCAAGTGTTCTTCCCCAAATCATGAAAATTAAGTACAAAAGAGATGTTAATTTATAACTTGGATGATCCAAACATGTTTATTTGATGAGAACTTGAAAGATTATTGCAAGATTTGATGTTGAAATTAAAAATTAAACTGGTTGGTGAGGTGTTGTGCGTCGGCCACAAAGAGCAAGGAGAAAGAGCCTGATTTTTTTATTTTTTTATTTTTTTATTATGTTATGTGTTTGAATGATTGATCCCCGTGTATAAATGTTTTAACCCGAAAGTTCCTGACCCGACCCGGAAAAATACGCAATCCAAGGTCCAAGGGCCGGATCACGTTTTTATGCTTGGATGGTTCCGTGTTATGCCAAAACCCGACCCGGTGACCCGTTCTATAAACACATACGTGATCCAATGGGAGGTGGCTGGATAGCGTTTTAAAGCTTTGAACAGCCGGAGCAGCCGGCTAATAAGTGCTTAAAACGGATAGATACGGAATTACCTTCCGCGAGGTGCTTGATTTATTCCCGAGTCCCGAGCTAGACTCAACCCATTTCATCTATCAAGGCGGATCATCTATCAAAACTCCAACGCCTTTCCAATCGTACTCAGTCGGGAGAAAATTATCTTTTGTTTTTCTACTTAAGTAAAATTTCTCCCAAACCAAGATACCAACAGCCGACTACCTTCCTGTGATATGCTTATGAACCAATTGACAGTATATTTTTCAAGTGTATATTCCCCAATGTTCTCAGTCAAAAACATATTCCCATGAGTCTCCCCATTTCCAAGATTATCTAAAAGACTATTATTTGCCAAATTTTCATGAAACACAAGGCTCTGATTTAATTCATCTTTGCTAAAATTTCCTTGTCTCATATCTACCTTTGACTTATTAAAATCTTTCGTCACCGATAATTTTTGCAAATCTGGCACAAATGGGTCGGGTGGTTTTGGTTCTTTTGTAAGCACAAAATCGTACTCACGTTTAGATGACAATGAATTAAACTCTAAGTATGTATAGGGCCTCACAATTAAAGGCGTAGTCAATACCAAATTATCAACCACTGACAACTTACAATCCCTTTTAAAAGGAGATGGTACGTTGTCCCTATACAATCTACCAGTTTTAAGCTCATCCGAATTATCACCAATAATTTCAAGACATACCTGGTCGCCACTATCACGATACAAATTATCAAGTTCTGCATCTAGGATTTGATCATTATCAATTCCTTTTTCCACAAGCTCATCATCACTAATTCCAAGCAGTTCTTGCAATTCCTTTATATCAGGATCATAGTCAACAATAGCTTCTTTTGGCAAAAGTGCTCCACCACAAGAATTATTGTAAAGAACATTTGGCATGTTCTCCTCCAAAGTAGATGATGTGACAGGTACATTAACAGCTTCCAAATCAGGAATGACCAGAATTTCTTCCATTTCTCCTACCATGCTTTCTTCTTCAAAATTAGAATCGGAATAATCCGATTCTTTTGAATTTTCAGTTGGTGTGACACCCCCAAATTTAATGCTTTGCGGAAGCGAGTTTTGGGTGTCACTAATCACATATCAACCACCAAGATTAAAAGCAAACGACTCTAAATGAGACGTTGTAGAAAATATATTACATTACATAAGTTTTCAAAAGTAGTACAAAGTTTAAGTCATAAGTTTGAAACATAGTAGTGAGTTCGCAAAATGATTTCAGAAGATTTTAATGCATAACCATTATACAAAATATAATGCAAGAAAATCTTCATGTCTAAATGGATGCATGCGACTCGTGATAGCTAGCTTATCCTGTAGGCCATTCCTACTGTTGATGAGTACCTGAGAATACAACACTAAAAGGTCAGCTATAAAGCTGGTGAATCTCACAGGTTTTAATATAAACATTGATGTGATCAATATGATTATCCGACGATAATAGAAAGTTATAAATGAATAGTGATTTAAGCAGTTTACTCAAACAATGATTTTAAACCAACGCATGTTCCTTAAACAATAACAAAATCAACTAGGATAAAACCAACGCAGATTTTGGAACATTGAACAAACCAACGCAGGTTTTCGAACAATGTGCAATTAGAAAATGATGAAACCAACGCAGGTTTCGCAACATGTAACAAACCAACGCAGGTTTGCGAACAATATGAACTTAGACTATGATGAAACCAACGCAGGTTTCGTAACATTGAACAAACCATCGCAGGTCTTCGAACAATGTGCAATTAAACAATGATGAAACCAACGCAGATTTCGCAACATGGAACAAACCAACGCAGGTTTCCGAACAATGTGAAGTTTAACAATGCTAATCAGAACCAAAGAATGGTAGCCAAACAATGTAACTAATATAGTTAACCGAACTAAATAATCATTTAATTCCATGAGTTAATAATTAAATTAACTAATCAAATAACATATGATCACGAAAACATGTAAGCATTGTATCTCACCCCAATATTTAAAACAGTAAAAATGGGGCTGTGAGACTCACCTGAGTCAATCCGAGCAATGAATATATTCGACGTGGAATAGACAATCTTTGAAATCCCTTAGAGTCCTAAACACGCGAGATTCTAATGAGTAAATGGATTCTCCAATGTATTATTTAATGTTTATGTTTGAGTTTACAAAATTTGGTACGAGTCTGAAAACAGTAATCTGCCATTTTCGGCCCCTAAACGACCCCGGATGGCCTAAAACTGACAAGGCTAAGGTACTTAGCCTTGATCATTGGGTTGTTTTTGAATGACCGAGCGAATTTGAGCTCAATCCGTTATAATAAATTTTTCATCGAGAAGCTACCCAGTTTTAACTTGTTAAATCGTCGACGTTTTCGAAAATTTATTTGTTCTGTTTTAGCTAGAATTCACAGGGCTAGTTTATTGATCCGTTGGATTATGAAATATAATGGGGGAATCCGCCGTATTGGTTTGAATACGCCGTATTCAATGGTTTCAAAGGGAATACGCCGTATTGGTCTAAATACGCCGTATTCAATGGTCTCGAAGGGGAATACGCCGTATTCAACCGAATACGCCGTATTCGATGGCTAATCAGTCTGATTGGGCTCAAGATGTGGGGAATACGCCGTATTCGCCCGAATACGCCGTATTCAGTGGTTTTGAAGGGGAATACGCCGTATTCCCTTGAATACGCCGTATTCCGAAGAGGCGCGGGAAAAAAATGTTTTCTGGGCGGGAATACGCCGTATTCCCTTGAATACGCCGTATTCTGAGGTCTGGTTCGAGTCTGTTCTTGCAGAAAACATCCAAAACCAGTTCTAAATCCTATTTCCGCATACAACAACCTA
Organism: Helichrysum umbraculigerum; assembly: GCA_949592205.1. Classification (NCBI taxonomy): domain Eukaryota; kingdom Viridiplantae; phylum Streptophyta; class Magnoliopsida; order Asterales; family Asteraceae; genus Helichrysum; species Helichrysum umbraculigerum. Next base: position 389,502,744 of record CATIUR010000001.1, read on the forward strand.
ATACAAAGCTAATACATGCTATATAATGTATTATAAACATAAAATTAACGAGTATTGATAAGTGTTCTTACGTAGCGAAATTTGAAACCGTGGGGATGATGATGAGAATGATCCGATGATGAAGATGATGATTTTGAAGCTAGATGATGATGATGATGTTACCGATCTTTGTTGTTGTTGTTAAAATGGAACCGAGAGGAAGAGGAGGGAACGAGAGAAAGAGAGCAGAGATTGTGAGAGGTAAATAATTGGGGCGGTGTATATACACCGGCCTCAATTATTGAGGTGTGCGTGTGTATTTTTCGTCCCGTGTTCGCGTACCCGATCGTTATGTAGTATTATCTTTTAAAATGATAATTTTCTAAAAATAGAATCGTATAGGTTTTTAATTGAAATATTTTATAGAAATGTTTTTACGGATGTATAAAATTGTAACTTTGTTTTACTTAAAATGTACGGATGATTTTCTGTATCTAAAATGTATTTAAATTTCAAACGGATTATGTAATTATTATCCTTAATAATAATACTTGATTTAAAAATGTTTTTCGCTCACTTTCATTTTGAGTTTCTACGTTTTGTTAAATTTGGTATTCGCGATTATTTAAATAATCGTTTCGGTTTATATATATACATATATATATATATATATATATATATATATATATATATATTTATATATATATATATATATATATATATATATATATATATATATATATATATAATACTTGAATGCTTAAGTGTTAACACGTATGTAATACGTGATTTAAAAGTTTAAATTGGCCCCTAATTTTGGCCCTTTTTGACCGGGTGTCACAGTTGGTTCACGCTCAACTGAATTTGATTCCTGCAAAACAGCTTGTGTAGTGGGTTGAGGGTAATTATCATATGCATAATATTCCTCCTCATCCTCACTATCATCAAAAACAAATTTAAAAGATCTAGGAACATAATCGTTAGAATAATCATCAATATATTCAATGTCCTCATCATCCTCAGAATCTGAGTTTTCAACCGTTTTATGCTCAATCATGCTGGAATCCTGCAAAACAAAATGTGAAACTTCATGATGGTAATAAGTAACTTCATTTTCTTCTCCATCCTCATCCGTTTCGTCATTGCACGCGACATATGGAAGATTGCAAACTTCTCGCCTCAAGTAATCAGAAATCATTATTGGAATATCATCCCAATCACAATTTTGATACTCCTCCAAAAATATTAATACCACCATTGGTATATCCTCCCTGTTGTAATTTTCATATTTTGCCAAAAATCGTAATCTAACATCTTGTAAATCCATTGGCATGTCGTCTTAACCGCTTCAAACAATGAAGGGAAATAAAACCTACTAAAACAAAAACAACAAAATTGTAAAATGCACCGATTCTATATAACTAAAAACAGAATATAACTTTCCAAGGATAAATCCCCGGAAAGGATCAATCAATTACACTTAAATTAAACTCTTAAAATAACACATTCCCCGGCAGCGGCGCCAAAAACTTGATGTGTAGAATCTAGTTATAAAATTTATCGTTGAAAAGTGAACAAAAGAAGTACCGCAATTAGACTATTACACAACCGGGCAGTGGACCCTATCGTGTGGTAATATAGTTTAGGTAAGTCTAGGTTCGAACACAGGGAATGTGAGTTTAAGAACTTAAATTTAAATGCAAATAATTTGTACAAGAAAGTAAATGGTTGGAGTTTTGTGACCGAGTTGTCACGATGCCTATAAACTACTTTTATCTAAACCAAGGCAGGTGGATTCTGAAGAATCGGTTTATAAAAGTTAATATGATAAAAATGACATTTGCTTGGATTAGTTTACTAATGATTTCGGGGTGTTTGTTAAAACCAGTTTATAAGATACATTTGTAAATCAACATTAAACATAGGATTAACGTTCGCCATCTCCTATGACTTAACTTTAATTCACTAACCATATGATTTAATCTAGTAAATGTTTACTTAGCTTGATCCTTTTCTTTGATTATCTATAATTCAATTACTGGCTGTCACTCCAAGTAAAGGCAATGCTAAATCCCACAAGTTGTCAGTTTGTGAAACAAAACATAATTATTTCCAATTCAAATTACTAGTTGTCACTCCTAGTAAATGTCATGCAAAATTCCACACATTCTCACTCAATGAAATAAACACAACATTAATTGAAATCAAGTATAAACCGGTTTACTTTCTTACACGTTTGAGCTTAATTATCCTAACTTATTCCAAATCTAAGCTCGCAATGTTTGTTCAATCATTCATAAACAAATAATTGATAATGAATTACCAAATGGAAAGCGCTTGCTATATCCCTTAGCATTTCATTAAATAAGTCAAGACATTTATACTAAGCTCAAATACATAAGGTTCACAATTAAACATAGAGTCTCTAATTTACAATCTAATCTAATGAAAGACATTCGCCATATTCATTTATTTACACATTCAAGTTTAATTGTTCAACTCATTTCAAATCTACGTTCGCAATGTTTGACCTATTATTCATAGACAAATAACAGGAATAAACTATAATATGAAGAACGTTCGCTATAATCATTTTATAGTTTACCAACAAGTTAAATCAATTTACTAAACTGGAACATGCAAAGGTTTGATTAAATGTAAATTAATTATATTCATAAACTCAATAGATTAACACCCCTAATCAACAATTCACATCATCCAAACAAATGTCTAGAGAAATTAGCTCATAGTTTCAATACCGAAATCACTAATAAATATTACAGAAAACATTTAATTATGGTAAAAATAATGTTACCCGAATGATTATAGTGATTATACAAGGAGTTTCGTGACCAAATGATTCTTGTTCTCGGCTCCTGCTCGGTGTATCCAGTACGAACAATTAAAATTGAAAATAAAAATTACAAAACTTAAAATTTTGGAAATAACAGTTGGTGTTGGTGTGAAACAGAGAGCTTTGGAGAGGGTTTCTCCGTCTGTCACCTGGAGAATTCTCCCGTTACCCGTCTTCCGACTGTCTGTCACCCAGTCGGGTCTCTCCACCCGAACCTCAGTACCACTCCCCTTTTTTTGGATTTTCAGCTTGTATTTATTGATGAAAATGGTTGAAAATTTCGTTGAAGTAAAAAAAATTGGGATATGAAAAATCCCCCTATTTTTTCTTTTTTTTGCTGCTTGTCTGAGACTTCCAGTACAAATGTGGTTGAGAAAATTAAAGAAGAAGTAGGTGGAATTGGCGCTGTAATGCTGTATCTGTATCCGAGAGGCAACAAAGAACGGAGAAAATAATGATGATTTATAATGGATGATTGATTGAGAGTAGATGCTATGTGTATTTTATTCAAAAGCAAAGTTATGCCATGCTTTCTTGTCTCCTTCGGCTGACCAAAACCCCCAAGACTTCACTTTCATCCTTTTATTTATTATTTTATTATATAGAATAAAATAATGAAATAATTATGATGATTTAATTTCCAACCCAGTTCCTTGTTCCTTTAATTCGTGATCTTTCTTTTGCCCATGAATTCTGACCTTTTAATATGTTGTAGCCCCATGAATTTCAGAATTTTTTACCGAAATAGTATGTATTTACAATAATTTATCGTTTCTAGTAGTATTTCGTAAAGTTTTTTAAAACTGGTAGAAGCTAGTTTAGTAAACCCGACTCCATATCTTAATTATTTAGGAGTCGTGTTTCACAAACCCGACTTTGACTCAATTCCAACACATGACAGGGACCAATTGTACTTTTGCTGAGAGAGAGAAAGTGGAATCGGGTTTGGCAAACCCGACTTTACTTTTTCAAGAGAGAGAAGATAGTTTGCCAAACCCGACTCTCCCTTTACATTTGCAGCTCCAATTAACCGGGTTAAAAGCCTTCCATTTGTTATCTAAATTCCTAAGTAATGCACAATTGTACATACATTTTTTCATTTATGATGATAATTGTATATGTATTGATTAGTTATATTTTAGTATTTGAATTATATATTTATTATTATTTATATATCTCGTTTGCAATATAAATGTACATTTGTTAATACAAAATACGTGTGACACTTTTGTGTCATTTAATTAAATTTTAAATAGAATAGTACATTGATACAAAATATAATAAAAGTTTTCAAAGTACACGACAATTACAAAATTACTAAAAATCAACGGCGATGATGTGTTCCACAACTCGGTCTAATAATTTGTCTTTTTCCTCTATCACGAACAACATTTCTCTCCACAATAATTTCTTTCTCAAATTCCATATCCTCTTGCCATTTATACTACTAGAAACGATAAATTATTGCGAATACCTACTATTTCGGTAAAAAAATTCCACATACATGGGTGCTTCCTGCTTTAGAGCTTGTACTACAAGCTAAACAAGTTGCACTATAGGCAACTTGTACTCTATGCTTCACATGCATATAACTTTCCAAACTCTCTTATTTATTCCAACATGACTTGTAAAATATTTGTGCCACGAGAAATCAAAAAGACATATATATTATAATTATATAACTAGTAACTAGATTATAACCCTCGAATTCGCGGACTACCACATAACTTTTATACAAAGTTTATATTATATTTTTATTTTACTACGCAATTTTTAATTAACATATTTATGTGGCTAACATTGTATAAATGTTTTAAATTGAAAAGAAAGACGTATATGTCTTTTATTAAATATGATTAAATTAAAGTGATCGAAATATTATTTATTTGTTAATAATAGTACTCTACATATTGTAGATGATAGTAAAAAAATTTTTAGGTATTCAAACTTTTTTCTTTTATTTTATTAATGTAAGGTATCTTAATTTTTTTTCTTACCAAAAGAATGGTGTTTTGATTATAAACCCTTTTTTCATTAATGCACGATACCGAATCAAATTTTTTTTTATAACGTGAAAAAATAAAAACTTTAAAACCTAATATTTTCAAGCTTATAAAAAATATTCTTTCACATGTTTTTTAAATAAAAACTTATATATAGAAAAATAGTTTATAAGAGTTGATCTACATCACTTGGTACCATGAGTATGTGATAAAAAGAAACATATAATACTAAAAAGTTGATAAGTAATATAAGATGGTGTGGCATAGTAAATGAGTTGCATGTTGTATTTGGTTAAAAAAATATTATAAAAATTATCCGTCACGACAATATTATTATTTTCTTCACGGACCATACACTCATATTTAAAATAAACTAATGTTTCGTTTTTTCTTAATAAAAGTTAAAATGCAACTCTTTTATTATGCAAGGGCATTTTACGTTTTTATTATCGAGTTATTTAGTATATTAGAATTATTTTTTCTTTTTAGAAAATTACCATTATAATTTAGATTATTGTGATAATAAGGCTAGCCATATATAATAACAAAGTTCATAATTCACAAAATAGATAGAAAAAAAAAAACTCTTTTCCTGGGGTTAAATCCAAAGACTACACTACAATATCACATTGTTGTATTAAATCCAAGCAAGCAACAAAATTAAAGTTAATATAACCAATATATATATATATATATATATATATATATATATATATATATATATATCAGAAATTTATCGACTCTAAGTGTAAAGATGTTTTTTTTAAAAAAAAACTTAAACTAAATAATAAATTGGGAAAAAAGGTAATTTGAAGGGTATCCCCAACTCCTGTATCAGGTTTTAGTGGTACGTGTCCACCCCAACCCGCAAGACGAGCATCAACGCCGAACAAATCGCATGTCCACAAATAACCCACATATGCCAAGGTATGGATTCAAACCCGTGACCTATAGATCACATATGTGGGGTCTAAGATTTATAAAAAGAATGAACAACTAATCAAATCAAAATTATAAATCTTACATTTGGGATAGAAAGTTGAAAGCCTTGGAGACATTTAGTCGAACATCTCGTGTACATTCACGAAACTTGAAAATTTATAATTAATCAATGAAAATATATTTGATGATCAGAGAAAAAATAAGTTGAAAATGAAAAATTAAAACTACTATTAGCAATTTAAAAATATATAGTGCATTTATATAATAAAAAATCAAAGAAAATATTCAAATTCGAATTTATAAATGATGAATTGAGACCGCTGTATATAATAACGAAGTTCATAAGTCACAAAAAAAGATAGAAAAAAAAATGTTTTTCATTGGGTTAAATCCAAAGACTACACTGCGATATCACATTATTGTATTAAATCGAAGCAAGCAACAAAACTAAAGTTAATATAACAAAAAAAAGGAAACAAATATCTATCCGAAATTTATCGGCACTAAGTCTAAAATGTTTTTTTTTAGAAAAAAACAACTTTCCATAGGGTTGAATCCAAAGACTACACTACGATATCACAATATTGTATTAGAACCAAGCAAGCAACAAAACTAAAGTTAATATAACAAAACAAAAAAAAGGAAACAAATTTCTATCCGAAATTTATCGACTCTAAGTATAAAAAATTTTCTAAGAAAAAACTTAAACTAAATAATAGATTGGGAAAAAAAGTAATTTGGAGGATACCCCTGACTCCTATACCATATTTTAATGGTACGTCTCCGCCCCACCTTGCAAGGCGAGTATCAACGCCGGACAAATCACATATCCACAAATCACCCACATATGCTAAGGCACGGATTCGAACCCGTGACCTATAGGTCACATATGTGGGGTATGAGATTTATAAAAAAAAAATGAACAACTAACCAAAATTAAAATTATAAATCTTACATTTGGGATAGACACGTTAAAATCCTTAGAGACATTTAGTCGAACATCTCGTGTGCATTCACGAAATTTGAAAATTTATAATTAATTGGTGAAAATACATTTGATGATCGGAGAAAAAATAAATTGAAAATGAAAAAATAAAACTATTATTAGCAATTTAACAATACATAGTGCATATGTATAACAAAAAAATTAAAGAAAATATTCAAATTCGAATTTATAAATGATGAATTGTTTGACAATTATTATGTGAATAAAATTAAACCTTGATTTGTATTTATCTTAAATAATTGAAAATTAAATTTAATTGATTGTTAAAATAAGAATAAAAGGGTAGTTTAGACATTTGATTATCCCCTCTCCACTATTTAGGTTGTCATTATATTAAGCAAAGATCAAAGGTCTAAATTAAAAGTTTTAATTTATTAATGGTGGAGATTAGTTTATAGGTTACTAAAATTAAAAAAACTACCTAATTCACACTCTGTTATAATATATTATAAAGATTATAAAGATTAGGGGCCGTATTTTTAGTGTTGACGGAGACTTTTTTTCACTTTACTCATCCCTACTCACGCGTCAGGCATGTGCCTGACTTAATCTTGACTTTTTATTTGCTTTACTTATATTTTGTATTTAATTGTAATAAGAAAATGGTTTGATGGGCATCAATCAATATAACAAAATATAAGGAGGCCAGAATTTTACATTTACAAGGGTATATGTTTTACATGTACATATGTGTGAAAATCATTACTTACGTAATCTTTTGTATGCATAAAAGTTTTACTTATTACTGCATTCATCTCAATTTATTTGTCTACCTTTCCTTTTTGTTATAGATTGATAACATACTTTCATTTTTTTCAATGTTGGGAACAAACCAATTATATAACCAATGTTGGTTATGTACGTTGTAAATTGTATCGGTGTAGGTAATATAATTCATAAGTATATTTACATACCTTGGAACATATTATGTAAAGTACATTGCTAGCATGTAAAGTACCTTAGAACAAATTTAGTTAAACAAAACAAAAGTGTCACAAGTATTTTGTATTAACAAATGTACATTTATATTGCAAACGAGATATATAAATAATAATAAATATATAATTCAATTACTAAAATATAACTAATCAATACATTTACAATTATCATCATAAATGGAAAAAATGTATGTACAATTGTGCATTACTTAGGAATTTAGATAACAAATGGAAGGCTTTTAACCCGGTTAATTGGAGCTGCAAATGTAAAAGGAGAGTCGGGTTTGGCAAACTATCTTCTCTCTCTTGAAAAAGTAAAGTCGGGTTTGCCAAACCCGCTTCCACTTTCTCTCTCTCAGCAAAAGTACAGCGGTTCCTATCATGTGTCGGAATTGAGTCAAAGACGGGTTTGTGAAACACGACTCCTAAATAATTATGATATGGAGTCGGGTTTACTAAACTAGCTTCTACCAGTTTTAAAAAACTTTACAAAATACAACTAGAAACGATAAATGATTGTGAATACATACTATTTCGGTAAAAAATTCTGAATTTCAAGAATTTTGGCTTTTGAATCAAATCAATCGGATTCCGTATGAAAAAGTTATGGCCAAAATACAAACGCCTCGCCAAAAATTGCAAATTTTAGTACAAACTTCACTTCTTTTGCAATACTTCTCGGATATGAACCTGAAAGCATTTTTCAACCAAATAAGTATCGAAAGTTCATAAAATTGACTAAAAATAAATACAAAAACAATGATATCGCGATAGATAAACATGTATAAAATGAGCGATATCACCCGACTAATCAATAATCAAGCACAAAAGTATAGCAAACAACCTCTAAATGAGACGTTTGAAAAATAGTTATTACATTTCCAAAATAAAATGTTTAAAATGTTGCGAGTTCGTAAATAATTCCATTTCATAGATTGAAGTACAAAAGTAATTTAATGAAATCCCAATTGTTTGAAAATATGCGACTCGAGCTAGCATATCTTGTAGTAATCCTAATCCTGCTGGGCACCTGAGAATACATGCAAAAACAGATCAGCTATAAAGCTGGTGAGCTCACAGGTTTGTATGAATAAACATAATGTATGAACCACAAGATTTAGTATAGTGATTTGCAACCAAGCAAATAAATAAATGTATATCACTGCCATGAGCCCATAGTTTGAGCTTAACTGAGGTGTCAGGATCACAATCAAGTGCCTGATCAAGGGTGCCTCCCTGCGAGTGTCTAATCTACACTCGTATGAACAAATGATAATGCATCCGTTTGACAGATTAGCGCTACTAACCCGGACGGGGATTGTCAATCCCATATGGTACCATACACTAACATTCACGCTAAATCCATATAAACAAACTATGTAGTTGAGGGCTTTCATGATTAGTAAAACAACTCATGCAGTATATATTGATGTTTTGTACTTGTGTTCACATGTAAAACAAAATGAGCATTGTATTCTCACCCCAAAGTAAAACAGTTAAAAGCGGGGCTATGAAACTCACATGAGTCTAATGTGTTTGCAAAGCAAGCAATTATGATGTTGTACCTAATGATGTGTCCGGAGACTGTAACCTGTCGGGTATCCTAAACGTGCAAGCTTATATGAGTGAGTAGATGTCTCAACAAACCATCTATGCTAGTCGTCCATCAACTAGTTATGTCCAACTTGTTTGATTGTTTTGTTTGAGTTTTGAAAACATGTACGGCCCGTTGGTGATGGTTTGTAATGTACGAATGTAAGTTTTGTATAAGGTTTGATTATTGTAGGTGTTGAATACTTAGTGTAGTAAGTATTTTTCAAGCTTCTTTTATTGTATTTGGAAGTACATGTATACATTTCTATCCGAACGTTGTGGTCAAATATGTTATTTTCTGAAAGTCAACTTGGTCAAACTGGTCCAACTAGTCAACTAGTCAAATCTGATCAAACTAGTCAACTTAGTCAACTGGTCAAATTAGTCAACTAGTCAAGTTGGTCAAGTCTGGTCAAACTAGTCAACTTAGTCAACTGGTCAAATTAGTCAACTAGTCAAGTTGGTCAAATCTGGTCAAACTAGCTCGGTTTGACCTGAAACTTTTACACAAACCTTATCATGTTATTATACTTATAGAAAACGAGTTTCGTGACCATTGGTGACTCACAAGTGTCGTTTTTATATTTATTTCCAAAACAGTCCCTAAATGTGTTTTTTCGATTTTGTCGCTTTGTTTCGCCACAAGTTTCTACCATTTCTAGTCCATATCTGTAACACCCGGTCAAAAAGTCAAATTTCGCGCCGATTTTAAACTTTGAATAATTACATTTTATAGTTCATGTAAAATATTTTTATTTAAAAATACTTACAAAATAACATAACCAAATTTTAGATTTAAAGTAATAAATCTACATTTTAATCAGGTATAAAATCACGGACATTTTGTACTGTGGTTGGAGACCACAGTACACGAGTTAGGGATCTGAGTTCAAATAAAAACCCAAATCCCTCCTCATTCTTTCTCATTCACCACATTTCACTCTCTCTCTCCTCTCAACTTTTCTCTCATCTCTCTCTCTCTACAACCTACCACCACACCACCGCCACCATAATCCGCCAAAAACCACCGTCAAACGACCTCCAATCTCAAAGCTCCTTTAGGGAAAAACGATCACCACGCAACGATCTACAATCCTATCTTTTCGGATTCTCCTCGCGCGAATTTGTAAGTTTCCTACAATTCTCGAAATCTCTCAAAACTTTGTTATTTTGCTTGTTTGCGGTTTAGATAAGCTTAAAATACTTAATTATGGGTTGGGTAAAAGAATCGGACTCAACGGAGGCCGGAAAACTCGTTTCCGACTCAAACTCCGGCGAACAGTCCGCTACGTCGCAGGGACCAAAAACAGTGCTGCGACGTCGCAGCCAACTTCGCAAAAACATCTCAACGTCGCATGATGCGACGTAACACCCTACGTCGCAGTAAATCTTAAACGTCGCACATTGCGACGTAACACGCAATGTCGCATTAAATTGCGACGTCCCACATAGCGACGCAAGACCCTACGTCGCATCTGACGTCGCAGTTGACGTCGCATCTGACGTCGCAGAACCTTAAAAACCTATGTTTTTCACTAAGTATTGACAACCAAATTTTACCACTCGATTTTACCCGAATTTGGATTTTGAATGCGTTTTCTTTAAAGCAAAGTAGTAGAAATAAAAATTTTCCAAGCTGACCTGGCAGCTCGACCCCAGCCAGGGGCTCTGCCCCTTGGACCCCGCCAGGGGTTGCCACCCCTTGGACCCCGCTATCAGGGGCGCTGCCCCCGAACCCCCGTACACGGTCTTTAAAACCAAGCGACAAACAAACATTCGAACGACTTACTTGGTCAGACTATTTGATCTCGTACTTATACAACCTCACGTGTTTAGGACACTAGAAGGTTACCATTTGGACGACGCGCGTATCATCGTATCGTTAACAACTCACAGGTGAGTTTCATAGCCCCACCCTTTCAACTGTTTTACTATTTTCGGGGTGAAACACATGCTCAATTGCTGTTTTCAAATCATATTAACAATCGTTTATAATTTACAACTCTTTATATTACTGTATGTAATACGAAATGTGTAATACTTAGGAATTACACCCGCAATATTGTTTTAGAACAATATCAGTACTTAACCTAGATAGGTTACAATCGTACCCGGTTAGGTCGTTGGAAACGATTACCAACACATAACTTGATTTAGTTATCACAATCTTTTGGCCATATTGTCACGGGACAATATCATTGAATACATTAGAACTAGTTAGTTCTACCGACACTGAATAACATCTGTACTGTTACAAGTTTAGTTATTCTTTAAGAACTAAAACTGTCAACACACTTCATTATCACTAGAATGGGAACCGAACTTAAGTGAACATTTTCCCAAGACTCCGTTATATATACTTTCTAGGCTTTAGGCTAGGAGTATACAATATTATCACAAGTTAGTACAGACTTCTTATATCCATACTACTCAACTGGTGACGACTCTGGCTCAGGATGTAATCCAACCAGGGATGGTCCCCCGGCCCAGGATGTAATCCAACCGTGGGGGTGTCACCTGATGAATATCTACATACTATTATACGATCTACTTAGTCAGGCATGTCGAGTACTGCTGGCTCTCAAACAACTTAGTCGGGCATGTCGTTGTACTGCCGGCTCAATCACAAATTGCTGCGAGCAATTCCAAAAACGATGCCGCGGTATTGCAGCGGGCACCAAACGATGCCACGGTAAAGTGGGCACAAAACGAAACCACGGTATTGCAGTGGACGAAATTTCAATCAATGGATCAGCGAGTGATACTCGGGATTCACAATAAGCTAACGGATCGGTGGTGCTGCCACGCGAGGCCGTTAGCTCAATTCATGTCCGGGTTAGCTTATGCTAATCGGGTAAACGGACACGCTAAACGTTCAAACATAGATCTGCGGATCTACAATCACTTGTTGCTGGATGCAACACCTCATATATTAAATCATAGTTATGCGGGACTACAGTTACTTACTATCATATGACGTGGTCATACAGTTATTTGGTTACAACTTAGGCAGGTATTGCCTCCCGTTATACACTTACTCATACCAGATAGGTATTCAGGCTCGGTATGCCTCAATTATTGTGTACTTAGGTACGGACTACAATTGCTTAGGTATTAGATACCTAAACTTTCGAATTACACATTGGTAGTTACAACTACAATTTGCTACAAATCAGAATCGTGGATTCTGAACAATTTCTCAAAACATACAAGATTTATACTTTATGTATTCAACTAACAAACCTATGAACTCACCAGCTTTATAGCTGACCTGTTTTAGCATGTGTTCTCAGGTGCCCAGCAGGATTAGGATTACTACAAGATTATGTTAGCTCGAGTCGCATGATTTCAAACATATGGGACAACTCTGCATTTACTTTCATATTTTCCAATTATGTATTTGGAATTTGTTGTTAAACTTATAACGTTGTAAACATTTTTATTTACGAAATGTATAACCATTTTCAAACGTCTCATTTAGAGTCGTTCATTATGTATCTTATGCTGTGATATTTGATTTAGTAACACCCGACCCGACAGCTTCCGCAAACCGAAATTTGAGGGTGTTACAGATTGGTATCAGAGCCTAAGGTTATAGTGAACTAGGTTGCATTTAGTGGGCCTAGACTATGACCGTTAGGCAGTATTCCTCGTTAGGTATGACTGGTTCAGGGATTACATCATACGAGTTTAATTTAACATAGCGTAGCTAACTATGTACAATTAAATAAAGATGATGCGATATCTGAAAGGGGTTATACTGGACCAGGAATGCGTAGTTGACTCTAATTTGTTATGTGCTAGACATCCTAGGCTATTATATGTACTGTAGGTATGTATGAATAGGCCTTACATGTGTAATAATTTTATGTACTTATATATATATTGAGTATATATATACAATCAATTCCGCTGAACTAATACATACTCGCGAAGGGGCACATCGCCGTCTTCCTAACTATCGCGACTCGACACCTTTCTCCATATGCACGCATAGGAGAATATCACATTTATCACTGAGCCTCGGGAAGGAGGTACAAACGTATTCAATGGGAATGGAAACCCACACATGCTAAACGTCCACGAAATTTAAAACAAACAAACGAATCTCCCACCTTTGACTGTGCTGGTCACAATTGGATTAGTGTTGACTAAGTCCACAACAAATTAATTATCTCAAGCACAACTTGATCATTTGGATCAATTGATTAAATACCTCAGTGCCTTGGCACTCACATTCTAGCATTGTGCTACATTTGGGAAATCACATAACTTTAACGCATATTCGGCCTTAGGGCTACAATCGAACAACACATGGCACGTAGTGCTACGATTTCAAGGTATGTTGATACCACAACTTGAGCACGTTAGTGCAACCTTCACAGTACGTCGATACTACAATCATGGCATGTTGATGCCACACTCATAGTACATGGGTACTACAATTTCAATGCCGCGGGCACTTCATTACAGCACGTGGTGCTGCGTTTCATGGTACTTTGGTACTACAATTACAAAACATTAGTATTTCAATTACTGTGCTGATAGCACTGCATTATAGCATTAGGTGCTACTTCAATTATGCATGTAGACTTGTTATAGTTGCATGTACGACTTACATATATACATATACACTTACTTAACTGGGCACGAGATGTCACACCTGACTTTTATTACGCACGTATACTTGAATAGTTACGTGTACACCATATATGTATATACGACTACTCTACTGGACACGAGGTGTTCCACTCGATTTCTGTGCGTATGAACACTCGCTATACGCACTTATACACTTATACGCATACGCGATTACCTTACTGGGCACGAAGTGCCACACCACGACTACTAAGGCATGTAATGCCTCAATCGATAAATACACGATGTCACCACACACATGGGTTGTGTTGGGAGACCCCGCTTCAACACCACATAGGGCACTGTAGGTGTCACATTCACCGGCGTGATTGGCCGTATAGTATCATAGTACTACACTATAGTCCGTGGGACTACTCACAACAACATAGTCTGGTTGACTACATTAAAACACGATTTAGTCATTATTACGACTATTCATCAAAACTACAACCTAATTGGTCACAACTCTCGAAAAACATGGAAACAGGACAATTTAACCAAGGTTAACTCGACAACAGATACTTAAACTGTTGTGACAACACCACAAAAAGGGCAGAAATATGACTACCACACGCGATATCAAAACTTCAACATCAAGGATCATGGGATCCCGTATCACTCATTTAAGAACTCAAGTTTACTATTCATGTCACTGTAATAATCAAAATCTTTGAATAAAGGTCTCACACTTTGTCGTTTCATTCTTGTTCAAGAATCATGCCTCCTAAACGACAAACTTTCACTCAAGCTGAGCACGATCAAATCATTAATCAAGCAGTGACTGCGACCTTAGCTGCTCAGAACCAAGTAAAGCCTTGCACTTTTAGGGATTTCCTGAGGTGCGAACCACCAAACTTCGTTGGTACTGAAGGAGCTATCGGATTAATTCGATGGTTCGAGAAAATGGAATCTATTTTCCACGTGTGCAACTGCCCCGACGACTGCAAAGTCTTGTACGCCACATACACCCTCCAGGATAATGCTTCTACCTGGTGGAATTTTCACGCCCGAACTGTAGGAATCGACACTGCTCACGAACTTCCGTGGGAAGACCTGAAACGAATCATGAAGGACAAGTATTGTCCCATCGAAGTACTTCACAAACTTGAGGACGAACTTTGGCACCTCACCGTAAAAGACAACGATATCGAAACATATACCACTCGTTTCCAACAACTAGCACACTTGTGCCCCACCATAGTAAACCCTGAAAGTCAACAAATCGCAAGGTACACCGGTGGACTCCCGCTACTAATTGAGGGAATGGTCACCGCCTCTAAACCCACTACTATTGAAGAGGCCATTCGTATGGCCCACAGACTTATGGCACAGAGGGAACGACGCGAAACAACTGCAACTGAAAACAACCTAACAAATTGGGATGGAAATTCCATCACTAGTCACAATCCAACCAATCAACCTAAACCCTTGAGGTACCAGGCTGTCGAACCTAACGAAAGACAAGGCTATGTGGGTAACAAACCATTTTGTCACGGCTGTAAACGTCATCATGACGGATTATGCGGATTACCCTGCGAAAGATGCCAACGATACGGTCACGTAATCCGGGACTGCAGAGTTCCCGCCAATCCCGACTCTCGAAGGATATGCTTCAAATGTAAGGAACCCGGTCATTACAAGAAGGACTGCCCAAAAAGACGCAAAATTCACTTAATCGACTCCGAGTAAATCAAATAAATCTCCAACGAAAATGTAAGTACAATTTCTCCTCGAAAACATAACTCTTCGATTATAGATTCGCTAAACGTGTACTTATTGTCCCCACCATCATTTTAACGACTTAATGTCGATCACATCTTAGGGCTAGTTGACCTAGGCCCACATAAAACCCAAAGTTTGCTTTCAGCAGACCAATCGATAGAACACTCACCAACCAAACTCAATGTTTACTTTCAGTAGACTAATCGACTCAACGATAAATCGCTCAGCCCTGATATAACCAATTACAAAACAGTCACTATGTGACAACCATCTAATCCCGAATGGACTACGACGTAAACGGTTACCGAGTAACCACAAAATAATCATACTCTGAACAAACAATATAGTCAGAATGTGACTACAACGATTAAACATGATGCGGTCATGGAGTGACTGCTATTCAACCTCGTTATAGACATCATGTGTCTGCAATCTATTCGACAAATACCTCGTACGTGCATTGCTCCCCAGACCATGCGCAACCCTGACATCACTTTAAATTTCGGGACGAAATTTTCTTAACAGGGGGAGAATGTAACACCCGGTCAAAAAGTCAAATTTCGCGCCGATTTTAAACTTTGAATAATTACATTTTATAGTTCAAGTGAAATATTTTTATTTAAAAATACTTACAAAACAACATAACCAAATTTTAGATTTAAAGTAATAAATCTACATTTTAATCAGGTATAAAATCACGGACATTTTGTACTGTGGTTGGAGACCACAGTACACGAGTTAGGGATCTGAGTTCAAATAAAAACCCAAATCCCTCCTCATTCTTTCTCATTCACCACATTTCACTCTCTCTCTCCTCTCAACTTTTCTCTCATCTCTCTCTCTACAACCTACCACCACACCACCGCCACCATAATCCGCCAAAAACCACCGTCAAACGACCTCCAATCTCAAAGCTCCTTTAGGGAAAAACGATCACCACGCAACGATCTACAATCCTATCTTTTCGGATTCTCCTCGCGCGAATTTGTAAGTTTCCTACAATTCTCGAAATCTCTCAAAACTTTGTTATTTTGCTTGTTTGCGGTTTAGATAAGCTTAAAATACTTAATTATGGGTTGGGTAAAAGAATCGGACTCAACGGAGGCCGGAAAACTCGTTTCCGACTCAAACTCCGGCGAACAGTCCGCTACGTCGCAGGGACCAAAAACAGTGCTGCGACGTCGCAGCCAACGTCGCAAAAACATCTCAACGTCGCATGATGCGACGTAACACCCTACGTCGCAGTAAATCTTAAACGTCGCACATTGCGACGTAACACGCAATGTCGCATTAAATTGCGACGTCCCACATAGCGACGCAAGACCCTACGTCGCATCTGACGTCGCAGTTGACGTCGCATCTGACGTCGCAGAACCTTAAAAACCTATGTTTTTCACTAAGTATTGACAACCAAATTTTACCACTCGATTTTACCCGAATTTGGATTTTGAATGCGTTTTCTTTAAAGCAAAGTAGTAGAAATAAAAATTTTCCAAGCTGACCTGGCAGCTCGACCCCAGCCAGGGGCTCTGCCCCTTGGACCCCGCCAGGGGTTGCCACCCCTTGGACCCCGCTATCAGGGGCGCTGCCCCCGAACCCCCGTACACGGTCTTTAAAACCAAGCGACAAACAAACATTCGAACGACTTACTTGGTCAGACTATTTGATCTCGTACTTATACAACCTCACGTGTTTAGGACACTAGAAGGTTACCATTTGGACGACGCGCGTATCATCGTATCGTTAACAACTCACAGGTGAGTTTCATAGCCCCACCCTTTCAACTGTTTTACTATTTTCGGGGTGAAACACATGCTCAATTGCTGTTTTCAAATCATATTAACAATCGTTTATAATTTACAACTCTTTATATTACTGTATGTAATACGAAATGTGTAATACTTAGGAATTACACCCGCAATATTGTTTTAGAACAATATCAGTACTTAACCTAGATAGGTTACAATCGTACCCGGTTAGGTCGTTGGAAACGATTACCAACACATAACTTGATTTAGTTATCACAATCTTTTGGCCATATTGTCACGGGACAATATCATTGAATACATTAGAACTAGTTAGTTCTACCGACACTGAATAACATCTGTACTGTTACAAGTTTAGTTATTCTTTAAGAACTAAAACTGTCAACACACTTCATTATCACTAGAATGGGAACCGAACTTAAGTGAACATTTTCCCAAGACTCCGTTATATATACTTTCTAGGCTTTAGGCTAGGAGTATACAATATTATCACAAGTTAGTACAGACTTCTTATATCCATACTACTCAACTGGTGACGACTCTGGCTCAGGATGTAATCCAACCAGGGATGGTCCCCCGGCCCAGGATGTAATCCAACCGTGGGGGTGTCACCTGATGAATATCTACATACTATTATACGATCTACTTAGTCAGGCATGTCGAGTACTGCTGGCTCTCAAACAACTTAGTCGGGCATGTCGTTGTACTGCCGGCTCAATCACAAATTGCTGCGAGCAATTCCAAAAACGATGCCGCGGTATTGCAGCGGGCACCAAACGATGCCACGGTAAAGTGGGCACAAAACGAAACCACGGTATTGCAGTGGACGAAATTTCAATCAATGGATCAGCGAGTGATACTCGGGATTCACAATAAGCTAACGGATCGGTGGTGCTGCCACGCGAGGCCGTTAGCTCAATTCATGTCCGGGTTAGCTTATGCTAATCGGGTAAACGGACACGCTAAACGTTCAAACATAGATCTGCGGATCTACAATCACTTGTTGCTGGATGCAACACCTCATATATTAAATCATAGTTATGCGGGACTACAGTTACTTACTATCATATGACGTGGTCATACAGTTATTTGGTTACAACTTAGGCAGGTATTGCCTCCCGTTATACACTTACTCATACCAGATAGGTATTCAGGCTCGGTATGCCTCAATTATTGTGTACTTAGGTACGGACTACAATTGCTTAGGTATTAGATACCTAAACTTTCGAATTACACATTGGTAGTTACAACTACAATTTGCTACAAATCAGAATCGTGGATTCTGAACAATTTCTCAAAACATACAAGATTTATACTTTATGTATTCAACTAACAAACCTATGAACTCACCAGCTTTATAGCTGACCTGTTTTAGCATGTGTTCTCAGGTGCCCAGCAGGATTAGGATTACTACAAGATTATGTTAGCTCGAGTCGCATGATTTCAAACATATGGGACAACTCTGCATTTACTTTCATATTTTCCAATTATGTATTTGGAATTTGTTGTTAAACTTATAACGTTGTAAACATTTTTATTTACGAAATGTATAACCATTTTCAAACGTCTCATTTAGAGTCGTTCATTATGTATCTTATGCTGTGATATTTGATTTAGTAACACCCGACCCGACAGCTTCCGCAAACCGAAATTTGAGGGTGTTACAGATTGGTATCAGAGCCTAAGGTTATAGTGAACTAGGTTGCATTTAGTGGGCCTAGACTATGACCGTTAGGCAGTATTCCTCGTTAGGTATGACTGGTTCAGGGATTACATCATACGAGTTTAATTTAACATAGCGTAGCTAACTATGTACAATTAAATAAAGATGATGCGATATCTGAAAGGGGTTATACTGGACCAGGAATGCGTAGTTGACTCTAATTTGTTATGTGCTAGACATCCTAGGCTATTATATGTACTGTAGGTATGTATGAATAGGCCTTACATGTGTAATAATTTTACGTACTTATATATATATATATTGAGTATATATATACAATCAATTCCGCTGAACTAATACATACTCGCGAAGGGGCACATCGCCGTCTTCCTAACTATCGCGACTCGACACCTTTCTCCATATGCACGCATAGGAGAATATCACATTTATCACTGAGCCTCGGGAAGGAGGTACAAACGTATTCAATGGGAATGGAAACCCACACATGCTAAACGTCCACGAAATTTAAAACAAACAAACGAATCTCCCACCTTTGACTGTGCTGGTCACAATTGGATTAGTGTTGACTAAGTCCACAACAAATTAATTATCTCAAGCACAACTTGATCATTTGGATCAATTGATTAAATACCTCAGTGCCTTGGCACTCACATTCTAGCATTGTGCTACATTTGGGAAATCACATAACTTTAACGCATATTCGGCCTTAGGGCTACAATCGAACAACACATGGCACGTAGTGCTACGATTTCAAGGTATGTTGATACCACAACTTGAGCACGTTAGTGCAACCTTCACAGTACGTCGATACTACAATCATGGCATGTTGATGCCACACTCATAGTACATGGGTACTACAATTTCAATGCCGCGGGCACTTCATTACAGCACGTGGTGCTGCGTTTCATGGTACTTTGGTACTACAATTACAAAACATTAGTATTTCAATTACTGTGCTGATAGCACTGCATTATAGCATTAGGTGCTACTTCAATTATGCATGTAGACTTGTTATAGTTGCATGTACGACTTACATATATACATATACACTTACTTAACTGGGCACGAGATGTCACACCTGACTTTTATTACGCACGTATACTTGAATAGTTACGTGTACACCATATATGTATATACGACTACTCTACTGGACACGAGGTGTTCCACTCGATTTCTGTGCGTATGAACACTCGCTATACGCACTTAAACACTTATACGCATACGCGATTACCTTACTGGGCACGAAGTGCCACATCACGACTACTAAGGCATGTAATGCCTCAATCGATAAATACACGATGTCACCACACACATGGGTTGTGTTGGGAGACCCCGCTTCAACACCACATAGGGCACTGTAGGTGTCACTTTCACCGGCGTGATTGGCCGTATAGTATCATAGTACTACACTATAGTCCGTGGGACTACTCACAACAACATAGTCTGGTTGACTACATTAAAACACGATTTAGTCATTATTACGACTATTCATCAAAACTACAACCTAATTGGTCACAACTCTCGAAAAACATGGAAACAGGACAATTTAACCAAGGTTAACTCGACAACAGATACTTAAACTGTTGTGACAACACCACAAAAAGGGCAGAAATATGACTACCACACGCGATATCAAAACTTCAACATCAAGGATCATGGGATCCCGTATCACTCATTTAAGAACTCAAGTTTACTATTCATGTCACTGTAATAATCAAAATCTTTCAACATCAAGGATCAATGATAGATTGATTGGTGAGTGAATGAGTGAAAGAGATAGTGGGATTGGAGGTGCTCCATTAGGGAGTTAGTGGGTTTGGCCAGCAATATGGGGTGGCCCACAAGGGGTAAATTAGTCCATTTTGTGTTCCCTAAGTATTTTGGGTATTTAACCCGTATATACGCATAGTAGTTTATACGTATACGTGTATTTGACACGTTTTGTTAACGATAATTATACGTTAATTTTTAAATGTAAGTATTATTTTCAAATACTTTAGTTAACATTTTCAAAATGTCTCAATGGGTTGTCGGTTTCAATTTGTGCATTTTATTTACCTTTGTACGTTTTATATAAAACGTATATTGTTTCGCGTATTATTATACAATAATAATATAATGTAAATAACTACTATTTAACTACAAAATAGACTTATGTTATTTATGAAAAAGTTTCACCAACATCCGTATTTGCATGATCGGATTCCGCCCGATTCGTTATTGCGCGATTTAAACCAATCGCGTATGTGTATATATAAATATACAAAATGTTACTATATTTAGCCCTATTTCAAACTAAATACACGTAATAATACTCTAGTTTAAGGTAATTAATACGCTTAAGTACCAGTTGTCACACCTTCGCACATCTCACGTGACCTTCGCTGATGTAGACCTGAATACCATCTTAAATCCACCTTGATAATCGATATGTAATCGAGGTTTTTAAATTGGGGAGCTTTATAAAGAAATTACAATTGTAGAAAAAGGAGTGTATGTGTCTCTCTATGATTGCTTCGATGAAATTATAATGGTTAGAACATGGGGAAGAACTATAACTGGAGGTTTCTGTGCGGTTGAAATCATAATTGTTGGAACATTGGAACAAATTTATGTTCTTGGTGTTAATTGTGTATGTTATACAAAAGATATCACTTGTCCAATTTTTTAATCCCGATTATTCATTGAAATTGTATAACCTTTGTTCGACTGTTTTAAAAGGTTATAATTTTTATTTATGAAAAATGAAAAGTTATAAGCCAGGGATAAAATAGTCATTTTTATCATTTAGACAGTTTATTCTGGATAAAAAGTAAACATGATTATTCATTCACTGCTTACTCCATTCAACCCTTCCATACCCATACTGCCATCTATATCCATATAGGACTTAGGGTATGTTTGGCGCAAGTAGCTGGAGCTGGTAGCTTGTAGCTGGAGCTGGTAGCTTGTTGCTGGTAGCTTGTAGTTGGTAGCTTGTAGCTGGAGCTTTTGGTAATATTTGTGTTTGGCAGAGTAGCTGGAGCTTGTAGCTTATGAATGTAAAATGACATAAAAGGACAAATATATTAATTTTAATAGATGAATATAATTATTTGAAGGGTATTTATGTAATTTCACCTTCCATAAGCTACAAGCTACTTTCATAAGCTACTTCAAGTAGCTTATGGTTTTGGAACTTATAAAAACCATAAGCTACTTAAAATTTTATTAGCCAAACGGAGCTTACGAAAATCATAAGCTACAAGCTACAAGCTCCCATAAGCTCAAAAAATGAGCATGCCAAACATAGCCTTAATGGAAAGAAAAGTAAACAGCCCCTTAGTTAAGGTACCATTATTCTATGTGGGTGGGGTTCAAATGCGAATAGGAATTTGTGTGAAATGAGAGAATTAATCTCAGCCACTCATTTTAATTAAATACTTATTTCCATAATCTTTTTCAAAATTAAATATCTCACAAATAACAAGTCGAAAAATTATAAAAATTGCACCATAAAATTCAGCGTTTTATCCTCTTCGATTTGACGTCTCTCAAGGCATACTTTTGACAAAAAAAAATTTCATTTTTGGTGGGTTTACAAATTAGTAACACATGTGTTAGTGTTGCATTTAGGGTTTGGGGTTTAGGGGTTAGTGTTTAGAGTTTAGGGTTTGGGGTTTCAGGCCCTAAACCCAAACCACTAACCTCTAAACCATAAACGCTTTACAAAACTCTAAACCCTAAATCGTACTAAACCCTAAACCCTACTAAAACCTAAACCCTAAACACTACTAAACCCTAATCCTAAACCCTAAACCCTAACCACAATTAAAATGTACTACTAATCACTAACACATGTGTTACTAATTTGCAAACCCACCAAAAAATGGAAAAAAAAAGTTGTCGAAAGTATGCTTTGAGAGACGGCAAATCGAAGAGGAGAAAACGATGAATTTTATGCTGCAATTTTCATGATTTTTCGACTTACCGTGTGTGAGATATTTGAGTTTCAAAAATATGGAGAAATGGATATTTGATGAAAATGAGTGGTTGAGATTGATTTCACTATTCTCACTCAAAATTGATGTACTCATTTGAACTCTACTCTATTCTATATCCAAACTTTATAATGAAATCCTTTAAGACGTTCGTTAACACAACCTTTTTTAAAAAAATTTAAACTTTTTGTAGTAATTTATCTTTAGTATTTACCGTGGTGAAAGTAACACATGAAGCAATGGGGTATGGAATTGTGTGGGTGACAACTTTATTTACTAAGCACTTGTTCTTTAAGATGCAACTTTAATAACTCACAAATGATCGATTTAATTAACCACAATCTATGTACGTGATAAGCATCAAATAGATAGTATATTTTATATTAATTTATCCCTATATTTTTATACATTTTATTGCATTTATATTATTTTAGATACTTATTTTGTTAATAATTGCATAAATATATTTTAATTAAAGAATGAGATCAGAACTGAAGAATTAAAGCACTTAAAAAAATAATGATTAAAGACCTTGAAGAAATAAAGACTAAAAGAGTTAAAATGAAGAATTGGGCCAAAAAGATAATAAAGTCCGGTTATGAAGATTGAGAGTCCAAAAGTTAAGCCCAAGCCCGTGATTGGAATATTCTGGAATTAACATTCAACCGGCGGTTGGATTAACCAACCGGCGGTTGAGCTTTAGGGTTTAAGGCGGTGGAGACACGTGGAGTTGGACCCGGATTCGAATTACTTCAACCGGCGGTTGGAGTATCCAACCGGCGGTTGGAAGGTCGGCCAGAAAAAGCATAAATAGAGGCTTAAGCTAGGTCATTTGATATACGATTCAAGAATACTAAAACCGAAAGTTAGGGTTTTAGGGCAACTTTAAGGTGCGATTTTGGAGGCAAAGGAGCTAGGGTTTGAAGGTTTTTAACCCTAGAAAAAGCTGGTTTGCTAATTGGTTCGGTTTCTTTATCCTTGTAACTTTATTAATCTTTTGGGTTATTTTGGATATTGTTTATTTGAATTAATTACTTATTAGGTTTTCATTATGAATGTTTAAATGTATGTTTATTAGATTTATTATATGAATTATATGTTTATGTTGGAACTATATTATTGAATGTTTATTATACAAGAATTGTCTGTGTTATATTAATATTGATAAAAGTTAACTGATTTATATAGATAACTTTACGAAGCTAGTGAGTTTTATAAGTTAATTAATGATTATCAATTATTAATGTTAAGTAACACTGTAATTCAACCGAAGCTAGGAATTGTATTAATAAACTGCTGATAGATCTTAATAAATAGTAATATTGTACTTAATCTTTGGCAATGCTACTATATGAAAATTATCTTAATCTTTGTGATTTTCTACATTAGTAATTCACCAATAATAATAGCCAACAAAGCAAATAGACATAAGTTGATATAATACGTTTAACAAATAATTGTTTGAATAGATATAATCTTCTATCCACTTGAGTATACTTAAGTTGTTTCCTAGAACTTATCTATTAGAATCTGTATCAAAAATATAAATATAAATATGTTCGTTCGGAACTAAAACGTCCCCCTTATCTTGTAGATTGTTGTAAATTGGATCCTTGTATTTAATTGTATTATAATTGTAAATATTTGTAAGTAGAATAAATAGATAATTAGTTATAAATAAGAATAACGTTTTCCTGTGTTTTTTGTGTTCGAATTTGGACTTACTTATTAAGCTATATTACATGAACGAGTTAATCTTGCCTGAATTGTGTGATAGTATTATTTAGTATTTCCTTAATTAAACTTGTTATTATAATTGCATATACTTTAGCACACATCAAGTTTTTGGCGCCGCTGCCGGGGAACACTTAACCGGTTGAACTTTTGTTTTACCGGGGGAGCGGTGTATTCTATTTTAAACTAATTATTTTACTTGTATAATTTTTATTTCTGATACATTGCAAAATCGATAAGAAATATCGGCTCACCCATTGAGAATACTGACAAAAACAAAGGTATAAGGAGAGTAAAGCCCTATCTCATTGATTTATCATATAAGAGATAAGGTGCTTCTCGAAAGAAATAGGTTTTTAATAAGCTTCGTGCTGACCTGTTTCTCCGCTTTTGTGTACTATCAATGGAGCTACCGAGATCTATTGATTAAGCTTTGTAAAAGAAATCTAATTAAATATGTATAATTATGTAAATGTATTCTATTTGTATAATATGTTTTACTTGTACTATATGTGTTCTAAATTAAGTAATTTGTGTATACAGACTTCGTTAACTGTTAGTGAAATGGAAAATAAGCAAATGGAAATCTTGAATGAAACTGTGGAATGCAAGGATGTCTGTGTTGATGAACATTCTCTTAGGAAATTTGATAACCCTACACTAGATACTATATCTGAAGAAGAGGAAGAGAATTTAGATAGTATGTCTGAAGAAGAAGGAAATGATTTAGGTATTAACACTGAGGTTGAAGATACTAGTTTAGGAAGGATACATGTGCCAGTAGTTAGTACGAGAGGTGGATTGATGCAGCTTTTAGAAGTTGGAAAAGATGATACATATCATATTATGGCTGTTATTAGAGCATCTACTTATGAATTTACACCTGAACAAAAGTACATAATTGAAAAGATTGGAAAAGAATATGAAGATTGGCATAATCCTAACCAGACACGAATGGTAAATTATTTTGATAAGTATGTGACTAAACTAATGGATACGCTATATCAGCAAGAAGCTCAAGAGGAAGATTTCTTTGAAGGGCAGAAGATTTTGTACTCATGTGTCTACATAGCGTTAACTAGATATCCGTTTCCATATTCTGATAAACAAATTAGTTTATTGGAATCCTACAAGCATCATATGGATTGGGCAACTGGAAATCCAACGCAAATGGCGGATATTTGTTTGATAGAAGAGTTGCAGGAAGTGATTAGCTTATTGGAACAAAAAGATTATAAAAATTGCAGCACTTACTATGTAGATTGCACATTGAAATATTATGCGCATCAAATGATAAATGATTTGTACTATCCCGCACAAGAAGAGCTAAGAAGGAGAGTTCCGGAAGGGATATCTGAAGTGGCATTAGTTAATGTGGCGAACTATGTGATTATGGAGCTTAAATCAATTTTTCAAGGAAGGAATCATTTTTGTCATAATGATCTATTTCACTTAGGATTATCTCAGATTTATACAAAAATGATAAATATGTTTAGATTTTCGGGATTGTTGTTTACTGAGCGTCAGAGAGAGTTAATGAAAGAAATAGTATGGGAAGTTGAAGAGGTAGTGAGAAATCCTACAACTGGAAAGTATGAAATGTTACATTTAGGATTTTATGGTTTTATGGATGAGTTAAGACGTAAGCATCAAGAACGTGAAGTGAAGGAAGTAAATGGATATAAGGTAATTAATGAGGAAGGACAGGTAGCAAAGATAATAAAGAAAATAATGAGAGAATTCTATGAATTGCAAATAGCAGCTGATGAACATTACCGACATTTTGAAGATTCTACTGCTCAAGTGCCTGATATCACTAAAATCATGTTTAGATACTTTTTAAGAATCTTTCCCCCTGACCAGAGAGTTCCTATACACTTTATGCTACCAAATAGTTACTATGTTTCACCACTAGCTCGAGAATGGGTTCATCAACCTTGAAGACATTTGCACATTCTTATTTTTATTTGGAGTTTTTCATTTTGTTATTAGTTACGATTTCTTTTAAACTTTAGTTGGTTGTTTGTTTATGGAGATTAAGTTTTTAATATATGTGTTATTTTAGGAATAATTTTCATGTTTATTTTTCTTTAGTAATATTTAAGTGGTTAAATGTTTTCATTATTAATCTCGGTTATATTATATAAGGTATAATACGTTTCAATTAAATAACCATATTTTATGACTGCATTAAAAATCATTTTAAGATTCATATTGGATGTTATCCTCACTTTTATAAGTTTTTTTTTTATGACATCGGGTAAAATTTTATAATGTTGGTTTGATAAGTGTGAGTTATTTTATAGAAATTGTTAAAATATTTTAATAATATAATGGAAGTAGATATGAGGAATTTAACTATATTATATGCTATGTTCTTAATTGTTAACTTAATGAAATGAATGGATTTTCTTTATTGGTATTATTTTCTTAACTAAGGTGTGGATACATTAATCCAGTAATTGTTTTTATTTAATTATTTTTTATAGTTAGGATTTTTTTTTTTAGAATCTGAATTATATATATGTTTTTGCTATAAAGATAATTACTAAAACATACTAGATAATGATATGAAACATTGATGAAGAGAATTTTAATCAATTTTTGAAGTACAATAAAGTTTGTTAAATAAGTTTAACGTTATTAAAGAATTAGTGTGTTAATATTAGAAATATTGTATGGGTATTTTAGTTTTAGGATAGGTTTGAGAAACTATAATTATTAGAAAACAGTATTAAGATAGGAAATCAATGGTTGTAGGTACCAAACTAGAGATTGAATACTTATCTGAATAGCAGTAGTCTAATAAGTTTTACATAATAAGCCATAGGAAATAATAGTATGTGTTTATATGTTTTTGAATTATTTTTAATTTGTTGTTCATTTTGTATATTTGGTACGTTTCATTTGTTGGCTTGTTTATTTTTGTAACATTGCCACTTTTCAAAGTTGGCGTAGAGTATATAATATAATATAATATAATATATAATATAGTATATAGTATATAATATAGTATATAGTATATAATATAGTATAATACAGTACGAGACAATGCATGCGTACAAGTACAAATGAATACTGAATTATTTTTTTGGAAAAATATGAACTTTGTGGGTGTGTTCACTGGAAACCCTCACGAGACTATAACTCGTCCACTTGGGATAACGAGGGGTTTAAAGGCTTATTGCATATGCTAAATGCAATCGTGATTAACTACGAAAGTGTGGATGTTGTATATTATTTTTCAAGAGATGAAGGAATCAACCAAGAAGATTTTTTTTTAGCCGATGATGAAATTTATAATTTCAGTCAGGGGAGTTTTTCTTTTCTATTTTTCTTTCCCTTACTCACTTTTTGTTTATCATTTTTATACAATGAGGGCATTGTATAATTTAAGTGTGGGGATAGGGTTCGTAAGAAAAAGAATTTCTTTAATTAAACATTTAAGTTTCTATTGTTCTAAAATTTTTGAAAATTTAAAATTTTAAGTGAATAACTAAGTATTTATTAGTTGGAAAACTTTTGTTAAAAGTTTTGTTTTGTATTTAAAAGTTTAGACTTTAATATGGATTAACTGTTTTGTATATATAACGTAAGCTACTTAATAAGGAAGTGATATATAGTTATATGATATGATGTACTAATAGGCAATCTATATGAAGATTTCTGAATTTTAATAAATTAATAAAATAACTTGTTTATTATTTTATGATACATAATATGATGTATGACATAAAAGTCTTAATTTTTAAATTTATTATGCAATAATTTTATATCTTTTTACTTATGTGAGTACATTTGGGGGTATATATTGATGGTTTCCTCTGTTATACGAAAGTATAGACCTGATCTCTATTAATATATACTTAAAAATTAAGCAAACGCAAGTCAAAAGTACTTGAAAAGTCTTAAAAATATAAGATACCTAATGAGGTCGCCAAAATGGTTTGACCAAGTCTGGTTTTGCTTAAACCTGAATCAAGTTATGTCGCTCTGTTGCATGAAAATGCAGACTTGTCACCAATGTCTTGATTCTTAAGAATGTATTTCATATATTTAATTGGAATATAGAAGTAAATTGTATAATTAAATTTAAAGGTATATCATATATGGAAATCATAAGTAATATACAAACTAACAATAAAGGTTTATTCAGAAGTATAAATATAGATTGTTTAAAGTGGACAAATATATTAGTAATCGTTCATGAACTATATATTACACAAATAATAATAATTTTATTTATACATTATAGTTATCCATGTTAATTAAATTGTTTAAATTTTTAACTTATGAAACAGATTTTTAGTATTGGTATTCTGATTCTTAAATATTAGTTTGATGCTTATTTTTAAATTTTATTCAGTATTCTACTTGAGGACAAGCAGAACTTAAGTGTGGGGATATTTGATAAGCATCAAATAGATAGTATATTTTATATTAATTTATCCTTATATTTTTATACATTTTATTGCATTTATATGATTTTAGATACTTATTTTGTTAATAATTGCAGAAATATATTTTAATTAAAGAATGAAGAAAAAGGAAAAGAATGAGATCAGAACTGAAAAATTAAAGCACTTAAAGAAATAAAGATTAAAGACCTTGAAGAAATAAAGACTAAAAGAGTTAAAATGAAAAATTGGGCCAAAAAGATAATAAAGTCCGGTTATGAAGATTGAGAGTCCAAAAGTTAAGCCCAAGCCCGTAATTGGAATATTCTGGAATTAACATTCAACCGGCGGTTGGATTAACCAACCGGCGGTTGATCTTTAGGGTTTAAGGCGGTGGAGACACGTGGAGTTGGACCCGGATTCGAATTACTTCAACCGGCGGTTGGAATATCCAACCGGCGGTTGGAAGGTCGGCCAGAAAAAGTATAAATAGAGGCTTAAGCTAGGTCATTTGATATACGATTCAAGAATACTAAAATAGAAAGTTAGGGTTTTAAGGCAACTTTAAGGTGCGATTTTGGAGACAAATGAGCTAGGGTTTGAAGGTTTTTAACCCTAGAAAAAGCTGGTTTGCTAATTGGTTCGGTTTCTTTATCCTTGTAACTCTATTAATCTTTTGGGTTATTTTGGATATTGTTTATTTGAATTAATTACTTATTAGGTTTTCATTATGAATGTTTAAATGTATGTTTATTAGATTTATTATATGAATTATATGTTTATGTTGGAACTATATTATTGAATGTTTATTATACAAGAATTGTCTGTGTTATATTAATATTGATAAAAGTTAAATGATTTATATAGATAACTTTACGAAGCTAGTGAGTTTTATAAGTTAATTAATGATTATCAATTATTAATGTTAAGTAACACTGTAATTCAACCGAAGCTAGGAATTGTATTAATAAACTGCTGATAGATCTTAATAAATAGTAATATTGTACTTAATCTTTGGCAATGCTACTATATGAAAATTATCTTAATCTTTGTGATTTTCTACATTAGTAATTCACCAATAATAATAGCCAACAAAGCAAATAGACATAAGTTGATATAATACGTTTAACAAATAATTGTTTAAATAGATATAATCTTCTATCCACTTGAATATACTTAAGTTGTTTCCTAGAACTTATCTATTAGAATCTGTATCAAAAATATAAATATAAATATGTTCGTTCGGAACTAAAACGTCCCCATTATCTTGTAGATTATTGTAAATTGGATCATTGTATTTAATTGTATTATAATTGTAAATATTTGTAAGTAGAATAAATAGATAATTAGTTATAAATAAGAATAACGTTTTCCTGTGTTTCTTGTGTTCGAATTTGGACTTACTTATTAAGCTATATTACATGAACGGGTTAATCTTGCCTGAATTGTGTGATAGTATTATTTAGTATTTTCTTAATTAAACTTGTTATTATAATTGCATATATTTTAGCACACATCAGTACGTTATAAGTATAATTACAAGAAAATAATTGGTGTTTCATCAATTTCAATCTCAAATGTGACAGCAAATATTATCCAAATGGGGGACAACTGTTTGGTCCCTTTCTCTTCATAATGATACGTCTTAATTACATAGAAAATATGTTACTATGGTTTTATGTCTTAATCACGAATAAGTATTGGTAGTTATGCATATAATTAAATTAAATATGGTTTTTTGTAGAACTTAAACAAGAAGACGACCATTATATGCGTCCGATCAGTAGTGAGCATTAGGTTTAGATTTCGCGAAATATAAATAACATGTGTTAACTTCAAAACCGGGCATTGATTTTTTTATTTATATATTTATTTATTTTTTTATTTTTTTTCAGTATTATCATAAGTGGAATTGAGGGTGTGCAAGATGCATGAGCTAACGCATGCTTACATTTTTGTGGGGGCTCAATTTCTTAAACTTGTATGTAGGCTGATTTCCATATGTTTTAGTCCCATTAAAAGGAGTTTTACGATATTAAAATACATTTAATATAATTATGATATAATTATCGAATAGACAGTAAATTTCTTGTGATTTAAAAAAATAATAATAATAAGGGTAAATGGCCCAAAAAGGTAATCAACTTGTCAAAATTTAACAATAAAGAGAATATGAGTTTTGTCGATGCCTAAAAAGGGCTCACATTTCAAAATCGTGCCATAAAAGAGTTTAAGTTGTTAAAAAAGTTCAATCAAAAGTAAAAATTACCGTTTCAAATTTAAAAAACGTGCCATAAAAGGATTTAGTATTTTGAAATCGTGTCATAAAATGATTAAACATTTTGAAATCATATAATAAAAGGATTTAACACTAAAAATGAAATTTGAGTTTAAACACTCATCAAGTATTATTAGTGTTTATTTCGTATGTTTTCTACGTCAAAAATGTAACCTATTAATTGAATATTTGAAATTTAAACCCTACATTAGCTAGAACCGATCAAAAATTGAAAAAGAAAAAATGTAAAAATAGTTATACTTTTAATTGAACTTTTTTGACAACCTAAATAATTTTATGACGCGATTTTAAAATGTGAGTCATTTTTGGGCATCGACAAAAAATCATATTTCCTTTATTGTCAAATTTGAACAAGCTGGTTACTTTTTCGGACCATTTACCCTAATAATAATAAAAAAAAACAGTGTATTTGAAGGGGCCTTTATTTTAATTATAATACAGGTCACTTAAAATTAGCGGGCGACCTTGAATTTTTTTTTTTTTTTTTTTTTTGAACGGCCAAATTTAATTCCCCCTATACACCACTGCCTGGGCTCTAACCTCAGACCTCCAGGGAGGCAAGCCTCCCACCTCACTTTTACCACTTGGGTTGCTTTAATACTAACAAATCATACTAAAGCATTTGAAAAGTAATAGCATTGTTCGGTACGTATTAAAATTTAGCATTAACAACACGTACATATCAAAAGGTCTAGCGTTATACACTGGACCAATCAACCGATAGCATCTATCTAAGTTTAAGCCTCACTGAAAAAAATGTATATTTGTGATTAATTATATGTAACATGTAACGTATAGTAGGTTGCAGCTAGCTAGTGTAAAACTGAACTAATTTAAATCAATAAATCGCACACTAATGACCGTTTAGTGATTTGCCATTTGTACACCGTCGTCCTTATCTTCATAAATATCTTCAATCACATCTCAGGATCCATTCTTGTTAGGTACATGCATATATACACGTACCTTTGATAAACATGTATGATACATACAAATACGTATTTTAAAAGTATTGTTAATTAGATGATTGGTTACGTACGGTAGATGATCGAGATGTATAAGCTAGGGTTATTTAGGTAATTACATCTGGATTCTAATTTTCCATGAAAGAGAGAGATGAGAAAAAAGATGGTCCATATCAAGATTGTCCCATTAAGATTTACAAATGAAGCCACTAATGATGCAAAACGTATTAAAGTTGGTTTGTACACTTTACTTAAAAAGGAAAGAAATGCAACTAGTGTGATTTAATTTGTGTGGTTTTAAGATTATGATTCCTTTTGATGACAACCCCAAGTGGTCCCACTACCAAATGTTATTCAACTTTCTAAGGTGTGGTTGATTAACAAGTAAATGTCTCATCCATGGGAAAATGACTCTTATCTCACATCATTAATAATAATAATTAATATACTTTAATTTTGAGATTAACTTAGAGATAATATCAAATTAAATATCACATCTTCGAGAGGTGAAGTCTAATGTTTGTCATTGAGAAGATAACATCACAACTTTGTTTTCTATCCAAGTTTTTCCTTGATTGGAGTGCGTTGGTCACTGAAAATACAACTTAAGATGAGTTCATGTGGTCGACATTAAAAGGTGTTAATTTTTGCGTGTTTCTTTCTAGTGACGTTATTTTTGTCTTGAACTTATTGGGAATTGAGAGCGATTTGAGTAAAACGCATCGCATTCACAAATGTTAATGACATTTCAAATTCAATTTTTGCTTTGGTTCCTATATATAAAAAATCTTTTTCAATCTTCCGATTCTTGAAAGGGTGTAAAAGGCAATAACATAAAAGGTATAAAAGGGTATGATCTTTCTAACACTTATTTTGGCGAGGCGTGCTATTTTGTTATCTTGATGTAAAGACCAAAAGCTAACCTAACGAGCCAAGATTCGGGTGAGGTTTGTAGGGTTTCTATGCTCAATAATAAAAACATTTTGTTCCTATTTATTTTTAGAGCATGTACATATTGGCTTCTTTAATAATCTTTTAACTTTTTAGTGTACTACATATGAAAAAATTAAACATAGAAATGAAATGAACATATTCTTTTGTTACTGCAAGTCACGAGGGCTTTCGTTAGCTTAACCCATAAATATGTATATAGAAGGTAGGCTTAAATAAGGCCATATATAATACGAATATATATATACATATGAATTAACTTTAAGTATTATTATTTTAACATAACTAAGTACTAATTAACTGATAATTAATCAACCAACTGTTGATGAAATTTCTAGCTAATTAACGTCATAATTCAACACTTATGTTTTTTTTACTGTTAGTAGCTGTACAGAACTCGTGATCTTATTCCATGTTCACATATCTTGAACAATTTATTAGTAAATGCAGAACGAAATCAAATAATATTAATCTGCAAGGGAAATAAAATGATTTTTGAAAAAAATCAGGTAATAAATGTTCAGTTCAGTAACAGTTATGAAATAAATTAGAATTAATCAACAAGCATTCATAGTATATATATAGTGATGATGATGTTTTTAGAATGTGAGGTATCCATGTGACATATATATTAACTATAATATAATTCTACAGATATATTACATAAAATTAGTATAAAGTACATATGCATGTTGTACAAGATTTTAAATAATTAAACAGCTGTAGAAAAGTTTAAAGATCATTTTAATTACCTTTTAGGGTTTTCGAAGTTTCTCATTGAAAAGAAGATGTGTATCATATCATACCCACTTTCCAAAACTGATCTAAGTGTACCAATTCATCCCTGGTAATTGATAAGGTTGCCGAAAAACGCCATCTTCAAGCGACCCCAACATTGATTGTTGTTGCATTTGTGGTGTTTGTGGTAGTTGGCTAAGTAAACTTGCTATAGAACCATTGTTTTCTTCATTTGTTCTTGTTGCCATAACAGTAACATCACTATTACTTTTGCCGCCAGCTTCTTCGCTCCAGAATAAACTCGGTAATGATCTTTTAGCAGGAAGGAGATTCGATGTTGTGTTTGTGTCGCTATCGTTTGAGTTCATCCTAGTATCAAACATGAGGTTTTGTTCATGATTCTCCATCATTGTATTGAACCCTACCACATGACCTGTTGAGGGTTTGCCAATCATTCCTTGGTGTCCGTGGGCCAGTGAGATAGATGGTGGTATCGACGACAGCATCCCGTTCATGTTATGATGATCACTACCGTCACTATCCATCGGTCTTTGCATATTGTTCTTCTTGTATATTCGACACAAAACCCAATCATCTAACTACAATTCAATTATAGAACTAAAGTCAGGAGCTGTGTGAGTATTTGTCATTTTAAATATTTAAAAAAATTAATAGAAAGTTTTCAAGATTAATTCATTATAACTAGTCTTAGACAGGGTATGTCGTAGGTTTGATGCTTTGGAAAAAACTATAAAGAAAGAATTAATAATATTACCCTTAAGGAGCCTTTTTGCTTGGTGAGATCATGGGGTTTGGAGATTGTTTTACCATCGGTAAGTCGATATTCATGCATGATCCAGTTCGTCTTAACCCCTTTCGGCGGTTTCCCTCCATAGAAAACAAGTGCCTTCTTGACACCAACCTTTTGTGTACCACCGGACGTCATCACGGGCTTATCAGTTCCGGTAGCTTTCCAGTATCCAGAATTGGCGGCCCTGTTAGGCCGAGCTCCATTGGGGTACTTTCTGTCCCTTGGGCTAAAGAAATACCACTCTTGCTCCCCAAATGTCGCCTTAGCTATATCATACACAATTTAAATCCACAAAACAAGTTAATTAAGGTATATATGTAACTAGTTCAATATACAAAAAGTTAAGATAGTCTAGTAGGATATGGTATTTATAACTGTTTTAGGTGACATATTTGAATTCGGATAGAAAACTTGTACCTTCAAATAATATATTCTTATGAATTCAATACAAAAGTACTCACCTAATTAATTTCATTTGGTAATTCTTAAAAAAAAAAAAAAAGAAGAAGAAGCTAGGGTCGTCATGAAGCTAAGTCTTGAACTATTGATAATAATTACCTGGTAACTCCCATGGATCAAACTTGTAAAGATCAATTTCGGCGATGATGGCCACGGGAAGAGGAGCAGAGGCAGCCCGTTTCTTGAGGTAGTGAACAACCAACTCTTCGTCGGTTGGGTGGAAACGAAACCCGGGTGGGAGTTGAGGTAACGGGGATCCCGTGGATGAATCGGTACTCTCCATGATCAAGAAAATATTATATTTCTCGATTTAAGTCTTGATTGTAGGTATGATCACAGAAGATCATCAGCATGTTAGATGGAGAGAGTAATTTGTATAAATATAAAGTTGATTGATCTTTTTATATGGGTATGAAATAAAAATACAAGACCATGGTATTAATATAGGGTGAACCGTACAGAATCAACGGTCATACACTCATACACCATTGGTTTAGATACTAGGATTTCACTGCAGTCGACTGATGCCACGTCATATTCTGGAGGGTAGAATAGTCAATATCATGGAGATATATTAGTGGGTCCGGTGGTTTTGGGCCCATGTGGTCCCACAGAGGTCATTTGTAGTCCAAACCAAAAAATATACGTGTCAAATTATAAACCCATCTTACAGACTATATTAATACGGAGTATTAATTAACATTAAATCAATATTAATAATCACGACCTCTATATTTAAGATAAAAAGTTTTTTCTTTTTCTTTTTCTTTTTATTCTAGTCTTAATAGAAACAGAGTGGAGCAGCCATCAAGTTGAAGTATAAATGGTGAGCCAACTCATCACTGTGTTGACTTGCGACACAAAGTCAAAATGGCCATCCAAATATCTTCTCTGTATATCTCAAATCATGGGACATTGGGACCCACAAGGCTATGTAAAGAATACTACTGAGTAATAATTAACTGGTTCGATCACATAATATTCCAAATATTATTATGTTCATATAGATATAGATAAATCAACGTAAAGCAGTGTGATTATTATTATTATAAATAAAAATAGTTTGTATGTTAAATTACATTACATACCGAAGTACTGATAGTTAACGGTATATAAGTTTAATGAGGTCCTACTTTAAAATCAATCGGTGATATGGTGATAAATGGGACAGTCCGTAATCTTATATGTAAATAACTTTCTTACAATTTCCGATGTAGTATAGTATTGGATCTGCACTCAACAGTAAAAAAAATATATAGTAAATTTGTGATTATGTACGAGGAATACAATTTTAATAGCAAGCAATGGGATAGAAAATGAGTTAAGTAAAACAAAAAAGTGTGTTTGGAGGTTTTGGGAAGGAAAAAAGAACAAACCGACCGTCTCACCGTATTTTCCCTCTCACACATCTCATATGTAACAGAATCAGGCATGATCACTAATTGCATGATCCTTAAACATGTGACCAAACACATGCATGTTTAATTTTCTGTTTCACATAATTATCTCTTTTGTTACACGTAATCCCTTCATTATTTAATTGTATCTTTCCTATATATTTAACCCATTATTATAATTCTATACATCCAATCCAATATTTGATGAAACAACGGGCCTTTGTGTACCGGTACGTGAGTTGTCCCTTAACCTAGTGGTTGTGGGTTTAAGCCTCGTGGAAGACATTGTAAATATTCATGGTTGTATATATAATGTGTGACTTAGTTGTAGGTTTGACTTTTTAAAAAGTAAAAATATATATTTGATTCAACAAAAAATTTAATTAGAAGTTTAATCAACAACTTAAATATACTTACAATTAAGTTGTAGTATTACCTATCTCATTTTGATCGTAAGATCGGTCAGCAGGGGACTGGATCCAAATAAGATATTGTATGAGTCAATCACACAAGTACTTATCGTACTCTGTATCTTACGTGAACATGTTAAGTAATTGTGATATTTTTTAAACTATATATTAATATTAATGCAATAACTTGTAAAAATGGGCAAACACTTCCTTTTTTGCATAGGCATCAATTTTTTTCTTATTTCATTTTGAAATCATGATGGTTAATTAATGTGTTCAAACTGAGTACTATAATTAGATCTTATTTTCTCCTATAGATTACAATTAAAGAAAAGAGGGATTAATATATGGTAATTAAGCGACCTAATTCTGTTTTAAACCGATATCATAATAAGGTATTGTGATGGCAGGTGGGGTAGAGTTGCTTTCACTAATCACGTTTCGGTTAAGACTTAATTAATAATTCTACGATTTTATTATTTCTTAATCACTCACTAAACATTTTTTGTGTACCTTAATTTTACTTTGACAATGTTGGATATAAGATTAGACAACTCATTTTTAATCTTTTTCATTTGTTGAATTTCAAGTCAAGCTGAAACAATTGATAAAGGACATGACGAAATTAATGCCATGAAAATGATTATCTTTTAGTTTAATTTGTAATTAAAATTTAAATTAAAATTAAATTAATTATTTCAACTTCAAAATGTTTGGTGTGTGAAAATGCGACTGTTTGGTGTGTGATAACCAAAATGTAGCACAGGTATAATGATGTTTATCTAAATTTGGAAAAAAATTAAAAGAAATGACAACAATTTATTCGTGGGTTGATTATAAAAAAGTTTGACATGATTTATGAAATGGGCATGTATTTCTCTTGTTTTGAAATCATGCCACAACTATAGATACAGCACAAGTACGAAGTTTGTACGTATATCTAACTCGTTATATAACTTTAGGTTAAATTCGAATGATTCATTTCCGAACATGTTCAAGTTGGTCACAAAATAAGGTGATGGACCAACGAGCATCTTAAATTATAGGAAGCGGTCGATGATGTCATCAATTTTTCAATTGACCAATAGGATTACTCAATTTTATTAAATTGACTAAAATTAATGAGACGGTGACATCATAATTAAAATTTAAATAAATAAATTCAAATATTTATTTTAAAGTTAATCATGGTAAATAAGATAATTAATAAATAATATTACTAACGTTATCTAAATTGTATCATAATTGTATTATAAATATGCCATAGGTTTTCAACAAGTTTAATCGTAAATTCTTTATAATATTATGAAAATCAAACATTTAATTAACGCATTCTAAATAATTATTTTTTTTAAAAAAATTGATGTAACACACTTTATTATTTTTTGACAAAATATTAACCCTTATAATAATATATAAAGAAAAGATGATATGATTATAAATTAATTATTTATATGTATCCCTTTCTTATTTAAGTAGTCTTATAGATGATTTCTATTTAACTTACAACAATTTTACGTATACAATCACTCTACAATATATACCCACAAACACTATATTCTACTGTTTGTCTTTTTTTCTTATTTGTAGTTCCTTAAGGGTTTAAGTATTTGAGTTCTTTAGTAGTTTTATTTGTCCGTTATCGTAAGTGCTTCAAATTTAAGTTTACCGATCATAGTTCACTATTTAAATATGCTATTATTGTTTAAAATATCTTTATGATGTCATCATTCTAATTAAATTTTAATTTGTCAATTATAGTCCTTTAATTTTAGTAAATTTTAAAATAAGATTCCCAACTTATTAAAAAGATTTTTTTTAATCAACTACTCACTTACATATAATAAAAAAATTTGATTCATTAATTAACAGATAATTCAAATCGATCTGTAATATTTCTATTATTAATTCACTAAGTAGGAAAAAATTTATCTGAAAAGGTTAAAATATACTTAAAATAATTAACTTTTATCACTATGGTTTTTAAAAACTTCTAATTTTTTAATCTTTATTTGTATAAATCCATTTACGTAAATTAATATTATCATGAATCCAACTAAATGCTTAATACACATACTAACTTACACACGTTATTATTATTAACAAGAACTAAATACGAGAGTTCATATTAAAAATCAACATACCGTGTGTATACACAAGTTTAACGTCTATGTTACTATATAATTGTCCATTGTATTCTTCTTATTTGATTCTTAATTAACATAGGGTTTAAAAGGCTTTCACACACGACGATAAGTTCATTAGTAATAAAATGTGATTTATCGTCTGCGTTCTCTTTATGTGAAGCATTAAATTATTAATAATCGTTTTTTATATTGACTTTTCAGGTCATAAAAAGTTACAAACAAGAGGGTTATACACTTGTACCAAGTTACCAACACTAGATAAGAGATATGAGGTCCAACCGAGTAATGTTAAATAAGTCTACTTACACAGACCTATAAGTAAGCCTAATTTTCTGATTGGTTGAATTTTTCTCTATTATAATCTCATTTGATCAATTTTCTAACATACTAATCACATCTTTATGTCTATTTTTAGTCCTACAAATTTACGTCTACCGATCATTTTTGGGTCCAAAATTAGTATGAAATCAAATGACTCTAGATTATATATATGTTAGAAAGACTAGCAGTAAAATTGTGAAATGTTTACTACGTACTTACGTAGTACTCCGTACTATACTGTAAGGCTTTGTATTTAAGGACTTAAGGTGAGATAATATAGTTGGGCCCAATAAGCAAGAAACTTAACATGCCTAAAAGCCCAAAACCGGTAAATCTTTTTGTTAAAACACCTGAGGTTCATTCAAGAGATAATCCGTAGAATGTAATTAGGTCCATATTCGGGTCCATTATAGATCGAAATCTTTGTATGCCTGTGTGGTATTTACTGGAGTAAAACTCTATGTAAGGGGGTGTTACACACGAACCTCAAATCTATATTTTACTTTTTTAAATATCATGTTTGTGACATTTTTAGTTTGTTAAAAAAATATTAAAATCTAGTGTTTATTAAAATGTTAACTTTAAGACATATGTGACTTTTTTTTATCTATACTTCCATACTAATATATAAAACGAATGTATATTAATTATTTATATTTAGAAACTTTAAGATTTAAAACTCAACATTACTATATTTAACTTATATGATTCTCATCTTATAACAATTTTATCATTTTCATATTTTTTTCACTCTTCACTAATATATCCTAAATACAAGAAAGTTGCCGTTATATTGAGTCAACATCATGAATAATCTATTGGTGAATAACAAACGTAATATGCGTCGAGTTACTATTTATAACAAAATTTTGCATTACACTTGATAGGGTGGTTATTACGCTATAAGTACAAATGCTAGTGAAAACGTCGTTTAAGTTTAAAGTCAACAATAATCATCTTTTGTGATTCACTTAATCTTTTTAATCATGAACAAATGGTTTTCTTATCAGGCGAAGACTTCTAAACATCTTATATAAGTACTCTGTATAACACTACAGACATAATGCCATAAAAGAACTTCTTTGAAACAGATTATGGCGCCAAGGATAGAAACCCCAGAAACTTCAATCTAATAAACAAAGATTCACAAACAAATCACTAATCTTTTTCATTCAAATCTATGGATCAACAAGTTCCACAGGTATATCATCACCTGAATTCATTTGATTTCGTTTGTTTTTGGATAATTTCTTGAAAAAATTGATAGTAAATCGTTCACAAGAATTTGTATCTTTTTTTTTACAATCAACAGGTTTATGCAAGAAATTATCGATGGTTAATTGTCTTTAGCAGGTAGAAATTGCAGAAGAAATGGAAGAGATATCCGAAGACGATTGGAACAAAATGTTTAAAAAGGGAAAATTCAAGAAACAAGACATGGATATGATGGTTATGGATTTTCTTGTTTACAAAGAATTCACAGATGTTGTTAAAGCATTTCATACAGAATCTGGCTGCCCAAGTATGCCTTTTTATCGGTTTATTTTTCATGTTATACTAATCTAAACTACGTTAAAGTAATCTTTGAAAACTTGCAGTGGGAATCAAAGATGTATCTGTTCTCGAGACAATGAAGAAAGTTAGAGAACTTATCTACGATCTACAATTTGATGAAGCCATTAGTCTCCTTACTGAAAGCCTGGGCTTAGTAACACATCATTCTCAACTTCTTTAATAATTGTTGTTAGTTGGATTTAGTTATGTAATTAATCGTTTTATTGATTCGGGTGCAGAGTTTCTTGACTAAGAACCCTCGAGTACATTACCTTTTGGAGCAGCAAAAATTGATTGAATTGTGTCGGGCGGGTGATTTCAGAGCTGCATTAGATTTTTCCTCCAGATTTGTCATGTGGAAAAATATTAAGGTAGAAGGTTATGATTTTGAGAAAGAATGCAGTACGGCTTTGCTTCTAATACAACATATAGATGATACAAATTCCCCTCCATATGACCTCTTACATACTTGACAGAGATCCTTTGTAGTAGTAACCACTATTAACGAGATGTTTAGATTCCACGGCCGTGAACCAGGTTCATATAGCATCTTTCTTTCTTTTAATCCCGACTTGACTTTTGAGGTCAATATAAAGAAAAAGTTATCAACTTTACTTATAAATCAATTATATATTGTTGATGATTAATGATAACTTGATTGAAGTCTATGAAAAGTTATGTGAGAGTAGAAAAAATATGGTGAAAATAGCTTGAAGTAGGTAAAGATATCAACTTGCTAAATGGTTTTGTTTGGCCTAAAAGTCAACGGGTATGAATTTGTGCAGGGGAAAGCTTGATAGGAAGAGCACTGAAGATGTTGAGATTGGAACAATATAAGCTAGATAAAGTAGTCAAAATTCCCAATCTTAGATTCGATAGCGGCTACCCTGAACCACTCCCTCATCCAGATGGACCCTTCAGAGACCTTTTTAATTTCACGGACTCGATGATGACTACACTGATACATACACTCCCTGATAAATGCTACTGCATAGATGGAGTTTTGGAATATGATTGCAGTTTAACGTGTAACACCCTCAAATTTTGGGTTACGGAAGCGGTCGGGTCGGGTGTTACCAAATCAAATATCACAAGCACAAAGGTAAATAATGAACGACTCTAAATGAGACGTTTGAAAATAGTTATACATTTCCAAAATAAAACAGTATACAAGTTGCGAGTTCGCAAAATACTTTCAATACATAACTGATAATACGAAAGTTATGCAGAGACATCCAATTGTCAAAACATGCGACTCGAGCTAGAAATCCTGTAGGTCAATCCTACTATTGCAGTGTACCTGAGAATGCACACTAAAAAGGTCAGCTGGAAAGCTGGTGAGTTCACAGGTAATTTGTAATAACAAGTAGTTCAAATAATATGTACTTCATTCCGAAATGTCAATCGATTTTAGCAGTTTAAATAACAATTGTTGCCCCTCGATGCAAATATGAGAAATTTATGGTAAACAGGTGAACCTAATCAAAAGGTTTCTAGCCAACTAAAGAGGATCAATCCTCAGTATGTGTGTTATCAGGTAAGTTATTGCCACCTGGCAATATGTATACGAGTGTAGCGTAAGGTGACTAACTGTCGTGCTACTGATCGAAAGCAATTAAACAAGAAAGTCCTTAGACAGTCGGTATTGCTCCCCGGCAATACGGTACGGATAATTTGTAAGTTTGCAGGTATTAGTACTACGGGTACCGGTAAGTCACAATGCCACCTGGCACGAAAGGTTGCACCCCGACAACGTGATCAAGTTATCTATTCTGTAATTGTGTCATATTTGTACGGTTTGTAAGTATGGAAAAGTGAGAAAAAGCTCGTAATTCCCTGAGTCTCTGACTCGTAGGTATTTCGCATCACCTACAGTGATAGTAAAGGATATCCCTGATGCGCCCCCAGCGGTCGGTTCAGGAATCACTTCCTGTCGTTGCAGACCTTTCCGCTAGGCGCGGCACCAGTGGTGGTTTTAAATTTATAAAAGTCGGGGGAGCCTAAATCTCCGTCCTTCTTACTAATACTGGGTATGAATACCTGGTATGAGTATGCGGTAAGGATGATCCAGGGTCGTTCCTCACGACGGTAGAATTGAAACAGAGCTAGTTCTGATAACTTAGTAATTAAGCTAGGGTTTTAAAAGATTGAAAGGTAATTGTTTTTGGGTTTTTATTATTTAAACTACTAAAACTAAGAAAGCATAAAAGTAAAGGGAGGCTAGTAGATATGTAACACTTAAGGATAACAAAGACGTGGTTCACCATGATTTAGGATGTTGGAATGATGATTATTGGGGACACATTTAGCTAACAGACAAATAAACTTAGGTGTAAACACTAGGACCCTACTTATTTAGTTCCGGTTCTAAATTAGTATGTCACTGAGTACCTAGGTTATCGTGATTCTGATCAGAACAGGTTGCTCAACCCCCCCAACACTGCCCTTGTGACGGTATAGTGACCCTTGCTCAACTACCCTGTTACGGAATAGTGAGTCTCTGGAGATAACTCCGGGGTGCATGCATGAGGTAACAAACTGCCATTAAGGATACTCTGACCGTTCTTAACACCTATGTCTAAATGTTTTTACCTAATTGTGTGCTGGTTGTTTACTTTGTTATTCTAAACTGTCGGTTAAGTGGAATAAAGCGGTTTAAGCATCTTAGACTACTGATGAGTCTTTGCTTTCTTTTCAGAATTCCTTATTCAAACATTTTAAGCTCAAGTACTTCCGTCATGAATTAGACCCTCTTTTACAATCAGTCGTTCATCCCTAGGTATACTTACGGTGTACAGTGCATTAAGTATTTCCACAGCTTGTATAATTCTAAGTATACTCACGGTGTACAGTACTTTTAAGGTTTAGCATTTCCACAGCTTTATGTATCCTAGACCATGTACTAGAAGGGTGGCTTCTAGGTAATTCACGATGAGATGATCCTACGGCATTTCCTTAGCTTCTACGTATTTGTACTCCACACGAGGTGTTTCCAACGCTATACGAAGTACAGTGCCGTTTTATGGAGTCTCATAGCTTCATACTGTAACAGAGATGACTATATCTACGTAGTATTCGGGTTTGCAAAGTC
Organism: Helichrysum umbraculigerum; assembly: GCA_949592205.1. Classification (NCBI taxonomy): domain Eukaryota; kingdom Viridiplantae; phylum Streptophyta; class Magnoliopsida; order Asterales; family Asteraceae; genus Helichrysum; species Helichrysum umbraculigerum. The sequence goes on from CATIUR010000001.1 coordinate 389,547,123, forward strand.
CTATCCTAGGGGCAATAGTCACGTGAAAGACTGGAAAGGGTGAACGATAAAGTCTATATTCAGGATAAGTTTAGACTGATAACAATGTATAACAACTCCCATTTATATAATAATCGGGAATATTATTCCACAACGGATTGTGCCCACGACTTTCATAGCTTCCACGTTCCGTACTCCACACATTCGTGATGTTTCCGGCGCTATACAAATGAAAGCCGTATAACGTTACCTCCGTTGTTTCATAACGATATTATCCCAATTAGATATATCACCACAAACTACCCATTAATCATGGCAAACATATAAGCACACTACTCACAATGCATAGCAATAAACATTTCTAATATTAATAAATCACATACATCAAACAAGAACAATATGACAAATTAATAATAGAAAGGATAGAAAATACCGATAGGAATTGCGAGCAGAATAACACTTGTATTTCTTCATTAATATCCAAGCATTACATAAGCTAGCCTCTACTAATTAACTACATAATTAATCTAAAAGAAAAGTAAAGGTTTTCCTCCCTAGTTCTCCTCTAACTCCTAAGAGTAGTGCTAGAGAGAGAAACTAGAGGGAAGAACCTATAACCGACTAATTCTCCTCTAACTCCTAAGAGTAGTGCTAGAGAGAGAATGCTAAACTAGAGAGAGAAAGAAGAAATGAGAGAATGAGGTGTGTGAAATGAGGTATGAGAGGCCTCTATTTATAGGCAAGGGCTTGGAAGAGGGTTATAAGCACTTATGCACAAGATACAAGCCACAAAAGCACAAGAAAATCACACGGGCACCCCCAGGGCCGTACACGGCCTTGCCAGAGCCGTACACGGCCTCTAGCAGGCCGTACACTGCCATTTACAGGCCGTACACGGCCATATCCCATCAATACACGGCCGTGTGGTAGGCCGTGTGATATTTTCGGCTTTTCTCGTTGCTTCGGACGGCCATAACTTCTTCGTTTCTTGTCCATTTGACTTGATTCTTGCGCTCACGATCTCGTAATTCTGTTACGCTTCTAATGATACCAATTTTTTAGAAATTGGAGGTGTGGAGCCCAGGCATGTCCGGAATATGTTTTGTGGTCTTCGGAAGCATTGTTCGGCTTGTAACTTTCTCGTCCTTGATTCAAATTGAGCTTTCTTTATATCCACGGTCTCGTAATCTCCATAGCTACAAAATGAGATAAGAATGAGGTCTTGGTATGGAGCTTATAGTAGATTTGAAGTATTGCTCAATTCGGTGCCTATTTCGGTTAGTTTTCCGACCTTTTTGCATGATTTTTGAAAGACCGGCAAGTTTATACCTTTCTAACAAAAGTTGATTAATAATGATGATTTTAAGATATATTTGTTAGAAAAGAGTTAAATACGGGGTAAATAATGTAGATAAAAACGTGACTTTTTGCGCTACATCAAATATCCCACACTTAAGCTTTTGTTTGTCCTCAAGCAAACCTCATTTGGAAAAAGATTTTTAAAAGAAATTTTTTTTTGGATGCTTAGAGTATCTCCTGCAAAAAGTCACTCTCTTCAAATTAGATAAATATTTTCAGAAAATAAGCATCAACAAAAATAAACTATACTTAAACATAAAACTGATCAACCCTTTTTGGCATACTTTGCAACTCTCGAAATGTAGATGTACATGAATGGGCGATTCTCACAAGTAGGTCACTCAATTCACTCAAAGTGTATCGGGTTACCTATAATCTAATAGAAACGAAATCGCTCAATGCCAGTCATGCAGTGCTTATCGTCATAGGCTTGGTCGAGAATCGAATCTCCACCACTCCTTTGAGAACGGTGCTAATTATCCCAAGGCATTTTGATCGGGTTGTGTGAATGAGGGTAAGGTGTGTATGGGCAGTGATAGGTTGGTTAATGGGTTGAGGGTTTGGAACTTTAGACTCGGAATTTCAAGGATCAAAGAAAGTTTCACTTAAGATAACTACTAGAGTAGACTCATCTCCTAGAGGAATAATCTCTGCTGAATATGGTGTTTCTTTTGAGATCTGACAGATTTTTCTTCTTTGGAGAATAGTCATCTTAATTGATGTCTTCTAGGAGTTCTCTAAGGTCTGCTTTTTTCTTTTCTTTTCTTTTCTTTTTTCTTTTTCTTTTTATGACCTTAGAGATCCTTCATGTAGTGAGACATCTTTTGACTTCTCTTTCGACAAGTACTAATTTTTCGTACTGTCATTTGCGGAAAATATCTTCGTGATGGGTACTAACTTCGCCTTTGTACCATTTCTTCTTTTTTTTTTTGATTTTTCTTTAAGCTCTTGAAAGGTACGGAGAGATGTTCGAAGATGAGACACCAATAGAAAGATATCTTAAGCAATCCTTTACTTATAACCTATGAAGTTCACGAGCTGGAATGGTGTTTATGGAAAAGTGTTTGTGTGTGGGGAAGTTTTAGGGTTTTGAGGTTTTAGAAATGAAATGGGCTAAGGCGCAAAAGGTTTTCTAATCGGATCATCAACAATCTTAAAAAGAAAGTTGGAAGGGTTGGCTTGAAAAGATATGAAAGAAAGGGGTTAATCCTAGTAAATGCCATGATCCTCTAATTGCACCTATACCGCGTACGGCACTCATTGGTATGGTCTCGAAACGCATTACAGGAGCAAGTTCTAATTCAAAGACACATGCATCGGCGCACACTCAGAAACGAAAGTGAAGCATTAAAAGTGAATGCTTATTAAAGGCTCAAGTACCTCACAATCAAAGGGTCATATGCACCAAGTCATGCGATGCCTAGAGGACTTCTCAATTTCAGTTTAAGATACGTTCTTATCTTTGCCTTATCTTACTTTCCAAAGCAACTTATTTATTTTGACAGAAGGTTCATTTCTTTAGAAGAATCTTCAAAGTCTAAAATCTTTTGAAAAATATTCAAAATCAACCGAATGGATGTCGAACATCGTCGAGGTTGGGTTTCCGAATGTTTTTGTGGTTTAAAAATCTCAACCTTTAGGTTGGTTTTGTGAAAAATTTTGAAAAAGTTTGAATGAAAACGGAGGTATTACTTTGGATAGGCAAATATAAACTTGAGGTATTTATATACCGTGTATCCCACACTTAAAACAACATTGTCCTCAATGTTCATTGCTAAGACGTAAGATTTTTTTTGGAAAAAATCCCACACTTAGGTTTTGAAACAGTGGAACAATTTAAGTGTTTTTGAAAAATGGTGGGATGGGATCCCACACTTAGAAATTTAGGCACTTAGGATATATGGTAATGATACGAGGAATTTCAAAATCAGATAAAAGGTATAGAAAGAAACTCCCCTACGATTGAGGCAAGAGATGGTTTTAAGAAAGAAGCCGCAGTCTGCCGACAGTTAAACTTTATTTAGCTGGCTCCTTGCAGAATGTGGTTTCTTCATGAACGTTCGTCATCTCTTTGCTCATTATTTCATTCGCAACCTCACAAATTGCCGGCACATACGTGAGCTGAGGATCTGAAAAGTAGACTGAGTTGACAGTTGTGTCTGCTGAATCCAAGTCAGTCTTCATGTTGTGCACTCGAGCTCACACTGGCATACTCTTCATCCAATCCTTCCACTAACTTCTCTATGAAAATAACTAAAACAAAAGGGATAGATTGTAGAAAGTGAATCGAAGTGATGTCTTCTTCCGGATACATGTAGAATCAACCAAGATACACCATATGCTGGGTGGAGATAATGGACGAGGATCCTAATCATCAAGAGCTGCTGATGTAGTTTGATTGCTCAAGATGATCCTAAAGTGCTGAATCTGACGACCATAAATCTTTATCACCGATATCTTCTCCGATGAACTGATGAAATGAAGTTGATGTTGTTCTTATCGGAAGAGATCTCTAGCTTACATCCCGTATATTCTGTATTCATTCCCTGGTTACATGGTGAACAAATGGTCCCGGATGGTGATGTGGGTGGATATGGTGATGCTAGATGGTAGTGATGATTTTAGGTTCTATGTAACACCATGATAGTAACCAAGGAAAATGTAAGGTATGGCTCTGGGATGTGGAACATATGGTGAATTTTGATGTGATCTTCTCGATGACTTAGTCATAGACAACTAGAATGTAATCATCTATGTGCCTGAAATTTCCATCTTTTCTCCTAAAAAGAAATGCTCAAATGTTTCCTCATTTTGTGAACTTGTAAGCTCCCCTTGTCTTCTTTCCATTATACTCAAAAGTTCTTCATCCATAGGCGTCAGTCCCTGTTTAATAGAGCAAACAAGCATGATCTAACAAACAAGTGATCATTCTCCAAATCACAGATTCACTGGTTTGTAAAGGCCCTATCAAAGTGAGGACTTTGAAGAAACAAACCAGTGCATGACTTCGAGTTTGATCTCACACATAAGAGTGTTAGTTGCCTATAATTTCACTACAAACAACAGATATGGGAATATTAATATGAGCAATTAAATCAGGCAACCAAGTATAAAGATGTTCACATCACATATTTTTAAACGAGTTCGAGCATAATACAAATATTGACATACAAATCATGTTACCAGATAAAGTATTTAAAGATCTTTTATGTATGTTCACAGAAATATATGTAAGTACCTCAAATGCTCGAAATATGTGGGTGAGTAGTGTAAGATTACTAAGGTTGCTAATCCCATGTTTGTGAGTGAAAGGATATGTAAGAATTTTTAGATAATGGAAAAATAGATGTTGCAATAAAGTTCAAACCAGTGGGAGAAGGAAGTTTTGAAGGTTTTGACAAAAGTTTGAAGTTCATTTTGAAAAATCATCCTTATTGTTCATATGAAGAAAACTTTGAACATGCAATTTAGGGTTTCATTTTCTACTTATTCAAGTTAGCATACTACTTATCCTAAATTAACTACTATTATTATTACTACTATTAAAACTACGTTAGACACTGGTTGCCTCCCGAGAAGCGCTTGTTTTTGTTCGAGTCACTAGCTTGACTCTAGGACTATTTATCATTAAATCCTAGCGGCCTCCTTGCATCCATCAGTAGACACAAGGGGTAATATTGGTACATACTTAAGAATTTAAAGCATGTTAAGGCCAGGGTATGTCCAATATGAGGAGATGGTTCAAAGTGAGGGAATTGATTTACCGGAGGTATAACAAATCTCTTAACTTCTACTACCTCCTTAAGTTGGATGGGCAGAATGGGTTGGTCAATGGGGTCCTTACTTCTCCTAGACATATACGTCATAATGTGGTGGAGAGTTGGTTTGTAGGGAGACCATGACGCATAACCCACCTTACTTCCTATGGTCTTTGATTCAATGATAATGTTGGACATTGGGCATGGAGGTGGGACAGATTCCGTTAACGTCTCCAATCTTGTAACAACATTTTCATTGACTACTTGGGTAGAAGGTTCAAATTGATCAAGGGGTGATCCATCCGAAAGGCCATGTGGGATATAATCAACCTCAACTAGTTGTGGGATAGTATCAACCACGTTGGTTTGATTCGGGATGAGATCACTGCTTAGAGTTGGTGCGTATTCCTCCAGTCCTTCTAAAGCTGAGTCTTCTGTGTAGATATCCTCCTCCGGGTTCTCCATTTCTAACTCCTCGTCTACCTCGTTGTACTCGTCACCCTGGCCAGTAGTTTCGAGTTGCAGTGGTTCGGAAAGTTCTTCTAGAATGAACTCCTCGTTGGTCTCAGACGATGATAGGTTAAGAATTGGTGGAAGTGAGGATTCAGAAGGTTGTGTAGCTGAAGAAATGATGTGACCAAACTCAAGAGAGTGCAAGTCTGTGTTGAGTGTATTAGATGTGGAGTGTGGGTTAACTTCGAATGATAAGGATTGAGATTGATGTTGAGTGGGGCTATAGGGGTTGGATTGAGAATCTAAGTGTCCTATGCCTAACATCGTATGTCCCTCACATTCTCCTTCAAAGTGGGGAACACCGCATATCCTACATCCAATTGGAAATATTTGAGCAAGACTTTGCATTTGATCTTTTAGTGTTTCTACCCATGTGTTTAGTAAAGACGACATCTGAAGAAGGTTTAAGAATTAAAGTTGTAGTATGGAGGGAAGTTATTCTAAGCTACGCTAATTTAATCTAACTACACTAATCTATGGGCAGAAAGTAAAAAGATCACTTAAAAACTAAATTATCTAAACAGGCTCCAAATCGTACTACCGTCCCCGGCAACGGCGCCAAAAACCTGATGCGCCCCCAGCGGTCGGTTCAGGAATCACTTCCTGTCGTTGCAGACCTTTCCGCTAGGCGCGGCACCAGTGGTGGTTTTAAATTTATAAAAGTCGGGGGAGCCTAAATCTCCGTCCTTCTTACTAATACTGGGTATGAATACCTGGTATGAGTATGCGGTAAGGATGATCCAGGGTCGTTCCTCACGACGGTAGAATTGAAACAGAGCTAGTTCTGATAACTTAGTAATTAAGCTAGGGTTTTAAAAGATTGAAAGGTAATTTTTTTTGGGTTTTTATTATTTAAACTACTAAAACTAAGAAAGCATAAAAGTAAAGGGAGGCTAGCAGATATGTAACACTTAAGGATAACAAAGACGTGGTTCACCATGATTTAGGATGTTGGAATGATGATTATTGGGGACACATTTAGCTAACAGACAAATAAACTTAGGTGTAAACACTAGGACCCTACTTATTTAGTTCCGGTTCTAAATTAGTATGTCACTGAGTACCTAGGTTATCGTGATTCTGATCAGAACAGGTTGCTCAACCCCCCAACACTGCCCTTGTGACGGTATAGTGACCCTTGCTCAACTACCCTGTTACGGAATAGTGAGTCTCTGGAGATAACTTCGGGGTGCATGCATGAGGTAACAAACTGCCATTAAGGATACTCTGACCGTTCTTAACACCTATGTCTAAATGTTTTTACCTAATTGTGTGCTGGTTGTTTACTTTGTTATTCTAAACTGTCGGTTAAGTGGAATAAAGCGGTTTAAGCATCTTAGACTACTGATGAGTCTTTGCTTTCTTTTCAGAATTCCTTATTCAAACATATTTTAAGCTCAAGTACTTCCGTCATGAATTAGACCCTCCTTTACAATCAGTCGTTCATCCCTAGGTATACTTACGGTGTACAGTGCATTAAGTATTTCCACAGCTTGTATAATTCTAAGTATACTCACGGTGTACAGTACTTTTAAGGTTTAGCATTTCCACAGCTTTATGTATCCTAGACCATGTTCTAGAAGGGTGGCTTCTAGGTAATTCGCGATGAGATGATCCTACGGCATTTCCTTAGCTTCTACGTATTTGTACTCCACACGAGGTGTTTCCAACGCTATACGAAGTACAGTGCCGTTTTATGGAGTCTCATAGCTTCATACTGTAACAGAGATGACTATATCTACGTAGTATTCGGGTTTGCAAAGTCCTATCCTAGGGGCAATAGTCACGTGAAAGACTGGAAAGGGTGAACGATAAAGTCTATATTCAGGATAAGTTTAGACTGATAACAATGTATAACAACTCCCATTTATATAATAATCGGGAACATTATTCCACAACGGATTGTGCCCACGACTTTCATAGCTTCCACGTTCTGTACTCCACACATTCGTGATGTTTCCGGCGCTATACAAATGAAAGCCGTATAACGTTACCTCCGTTGTTTCATAACGATATTATCCCAATTAGATATATCACCACAAACTACCCATTAATCATGGCAAACATACAAGCACACTACTCACAATGCATAGCAATAAACATTTCTAATATTAATAAATCACATACATCAAACAAGAACAATATGACAAATTAATAATAGAAAGGATAGAAAATACCGATAGGAATTGCGAGCAGAATAACACTTGTATTTCTTCATTAATATCCAAGCATTACATAAGCTAGCCTCTACTAATTAACTACATAATTGATCTAAAATAAAAGTAAAGGTTTTCCTCCCTAGTTCTCCTCTAACTCCTAAGAGTAGTGCTAGAGAGAGAAACTAGAGGGAAGAACCTATAACCTACTAATTCTCCTCTAACTCCTAAGAGTAGTGCTAGAGAGAGAATGCTAAACTAGAGAGAGAAAGAAGAAATGAGAGAATGAGGTGTGTGAAATGAGGTATGAGAGGCCTCTATTTATAGGCAAGGGCTTGGAAGAGGGTTATAAGCACTTATGCACAAGATACAAGCCACAAAAGCACAAGAAAATCACACGGGCACCCCCAGGGCCGTACACGGCCTTGCCAGAGCCGTACACGGCCTCTAGCAGGCCGTACACTGCCATTTACAGGCCGTACACGGCCATATCCCATCAATACATGGCCGTGTGGTAGGCCGTGTGATATTTTCGGCTTTTCTCGTTGCTTCGGACGGCCATAACTTCTTCGTTTCTTCTCCGTTTGACTTGATTCTTGCGCCCACGATCTCGTAATTCCGTTACGCTTCTAATGATACCAATTTTGTAGAAATTGGAGGTGTGGAGCCCAGGCATGTCCGGAATACGTTTTGTGGTCTTTGGAAGCATTGTTCTGCTTGTAACTTTCTCGTCCTTGATCCAATTTGAGATTTATTTATATCCACGGTCTCGTAATCTCCATAGCTACAAAATGAGATAAGAATGAGGTCTTGGTATGGAGCTTATAGTAGATTTGAAGTATTGCTCAATTCGGTGCCTATTTCGGTTAGTTTTCCGACCTTTTTGCATGATTTTTGAAAGACCGGCAAGTTTATACCTTTCTAACAAAAGTTGATTAATAATGATGATTTTAAGATATATTTGTTAGAAAAGAGTTAAATACGGGGTAAATAATGTAGATAAAAACGTGACTTTTTGCGCTACATCAATCCCCCAAGGGAATGTCAACTTATGTCCCGCAGGACCACGTTTAAGTAATTTAACCAATTATTGAGTCAACGTCCTAGAGTATAACACCCGCTGACCCATCGCTGAAAGTAAGTAAAGCATAAATCCCTATGCTGAAATGAGTAACCGTGCAGTCCCGCATAAATACGATAGAGCATAAATCCATATGCTGAGCCAATGACCCCGACCATAATAATTCGTAGGTCCGTTGCTGAGTGTGAGCATTCAGCTCGCAAGTAAGTTGTACCACCCACCGTGGTATCATGAACAATCCAGCTCGCAAGTAAGTTGTACCACCCACCGTGGTATCGTGAGCAATCCAGCTGGCAAGTAAGTTGTACCACCCACCGTGGTATCGTTTTGCTTCACATATAGTGACAGCGTCCGTTATTCTCCCGCAGGAGATGCAAGTAATCGTTTTGGCAGTACACGTCATGCCCGCAAGTAGGTTTAGCCCACGGCTAGTAAAGTGTTACAGGTACTCAACAGTACCTCAAGTTGTTACGTAATTCACAGTAGTATATTATACCAAGAAAAGTAAGATGTCACCTAGGCATAAGGGGAAAATACTAATCATTTATTAGGTACGCATCTACGTCACTTAGTTTGCCTGAAGTAATGTGTAAAGTCTATGTACGTCATCACGTCACTTAACTGTCGGGAAATACTTATAGTACTTAGTAAGAGTCATCCGTTTGTTCGTAAGGGTAGTCATCGCTAAACTAGCAAGTCGGTACCTCTAATTGGTATTCATAAGTCCACTAGTCATTACCAGTAATTAGCAAGTCACTGATGTAGTGAGGCGTTTATTCCCTAGATGTCATATGTAATATAATTCTAGGTGTTTCTAACACGGTCATACTTAACATATCCAAGTATGGTCAAATGGCTCGTAGCTGTCGTAATCTAACACCGTTACCATAAACCATTGTGAAACGTTTGTAAAGGTTTGTACAGTGGAAAGTAGTAAAACAGGAGTATGCATTCCCACCCCGAAATCAGTTGGAAAACAGTAAAAGAGTGGGGCTATGAAACTCACCTGTTGAGTTGAGCAAAGTGCGAGCGCTAGCAAAGCCTAAAGTCCAAGTCTAGTCCGAAATCTCCTAACGTCAAAGTCGTCGCGCGGAGAATCTGAAAAGATAGGATTGTAGATCGTTGCGTGGTGATCGTTTTTCCCTAAATGAGCTTGAAGATTGGAGGTCGTTTAGTGGTGTTAAATGGTGAAAAATGGTGGCGGTGGTGGGTTGTAGAGAGAGAGAGATTGAGAGAAAAGGGATGAGAGGAGAGAGAGTGAGAAAGATGGAATGAGATGGGGAGGGGGTTTCCCTCCCTTTTTGCTGATTCGGTGGAGACACCGTCTCCCAAATTGCAGTACAAAATACCCGTGTAATTGTACCCGATCGTAATTTAAAATAATATTTTAAATTCTAAAATTTATTTATTTTATCTCGAAATGTTTTCTAGTGAAAGTTTTTTATAAGAATACTTTATTGAAAATGAAGTTTTATGTTTGTTTATGCGTTGTCTCAACTAAATAAAATCGTGTTTTAAACTCAAAACGGATGGAATTTTTCGAATGTCTAATATTTTTCCCAAACATGTAACATTTATTTGAAGTTTAAATTTGGCGCGAAAGTTAACTTTTGACCGGGTGTTACATAACGCCTCATGGATTCATAATTTCTTAGTCCAGTGGTTTCATTTGTCTAGTTATTTGGTTTCCTCCTATATACTAATTTGTGGCTAGATTCAAACAAATGAAAACAAAACAAAACCAAAAAAAAAAAAAAAAAAAATTCATTAAAAGGTATTTTTCTAGCATAGTGGTCAGTAGGCATGAACAAAACCGGGTTTTGGCCCAACCCGACCCGACCCTAAAACCGAACCGGGTTTTGGTCAAACCCGGTCAAACCGGGTATTTGACCAACCCGAACCGGGTTTTTGACCGGGTATTTGACCGGGTTAAGACCGGGTTTTTGACCCCTACGGTTTTCAACCCGACCCTATTTCAACCCGGGTTCAACCCGATTTCGATTTAAAAAAACCGTACCCGGTTCCATACCCGCCGGGTACTAAGAAAACCCGAACCGGGTAGGGTAAAACCGGGTAGGATCGGGTCGGGTATTCGGGTTCAAAATCGGGTTCGGGTTTCAACCCGGTTTTTTTGTTCGTGCCTAGTGGTCAGGGACTCAGGGGCGGATACACTTCTTTACAATGGGGGCCCATGGAACCCCATGGATTTGGCCCAGGTAGTGTTAATTTGATAGTAAATTTAAGGTGGCCCCCAAACCCAAAAGTCACTAGGCCCCGATTGAAATACATAGATTGAATTAAAGCCCAACTAATGTCTTTGTTTATATATTGAAAATTACAGATCGTTCCTAAACCCCCATTGAAATTCAGAAATTGGAAAAAAGTCCAATTTACTATTTTTGTTTCAAAATATGACAACTAATGTATAACGTAAGCCTCTAATGGCAAATAAAAGTTATGTAATTTCTAGTTATGAGATAGATGATCTTTAACTTGTTATTTGTTTAGTTTTATGAGATTTGTGAAATTATATCTTTAGATTGATTCTAAGTGATCATATTTATGCTTATTATTAGGACAAAAGAAACTAGTAAATACAAGAGATTAGAAAGGTAGATTTATAATTTTAAAAATAATCCCAAGTGATTTGTGCGGTAGATAAAAGAATTACTTGTAATCGTTGTAAATGAAAATGTATTAAAACGCTTTCAAAGACCAATTGTCATATACTGTATTTCATTTAATTGTAGTTTTGTCTTTTGGAGCAATATTTTTGCTACCTTGGCTATTTTTGTGCATATTTTTATGCAAGTTTTGTCCAATATTAAGCAGTTTTGTGCAGTTTTTTTTTTATAAAGCTATTTTAACACTTTGTAGTTAGTAAAAAAAAATTTTAAATAACATTGTTTTATATTTAACTCTTAATTTTTTTTTGCCCACCACGACTGATTTTCCTGCATCCGCCACTGATAGTGGTAATTCTGATTTTGGAACTCAGTGAAACCTATTTACTCATATGTACAATGGAAAAATATATCTTGATGATATGTACAAATTAAAATATGCTTAATCTCGATTCTTCTTGTAAATACTAGTGTAGTTGTGAACCAATGGTACACCATCAAACAAAGCAAAAGTATGTATGATGATAGTGACCAGTTTTAAGTATAAGAGAACTGATTAAAATAAGTCAGTAGTCACTAGTTTGTTTGTTTGGGTCAAAATTAAGCTACTGGTGATTCACACAAGATTACATCTGTATATTTATAACTTTATGCTATTGTGGGAGTTAGGGCCCTGTGTCGAACATCGATCCATGCTTAGTATGATTAGGTTGACCAATCATAACAAATAATGGAAGTTATAAAGATTGACTGATTATATAATCCATACATCTGGTTGTCCCTTTAGACCAAGTTAAATTTGAAACTTGATCAATGGAGATTTAAAGTAGTCTTTGACTTTGATTTCATCATGATAAAGTTATTCTTTTGACTAGACACGATTGGTGATTTGGTGCACTTATATATTCAAAGAAGAAGTCATGTTCGTACCAAAAGGCCTATGGTCTAGCGGTATGTGAGAAACCTTTCAATCAAGCCTCGTGGGAGGCAATTTATAAATATTCGTAGTTGTATATATTAATTGTGGGTAGGTAGTGTAGATTTGTTTTTCTCAAAAAAAAAAAAAGTCATGTTCATACATCGAGATCGAAGAATTTGCTAGAGCATTGACAAGTCAACATATTTCTCCTGACTACAACGTAAGATATTACTCATATCATATGTGGAGATACAAAATTAAACACAAACATTCTATATTTACAATGCATTCATTCCATAATTATTTATAATCATGATAATATTAATTAGAAATTTGTTATATATATGGAAACTTTGTTTAATTAATAGTTTGACTATAATTTTAGAAGGGTTAAACAATGCCCTAAGGGCTATGAATATCAAAACCATAATAAGTTTTTGTTGATATAATAATGTTGCATTAAATTAAACTTTACAAGCAAGATCATTTAAAATTTTTGTATAAAACCAAAAGTATATCATTTGTACATGTTTCAAAGTGTGAGGTTCAAACTTGGTAATAAGTAATTAAAATTTTAAAGGGTGTAAATTGTCAAAGTAGTTTTGTATAGCTGGCGCCGCAAAGAATAAGGAAACGTGGGCAATCGGGAAATGACGGCTGTCGTATGTAACGTCCATCTATACATCACGTGTGGTTTTAAAATTCCAATTCTTATCATCATTACACTTGGTCAATGCAAATCCTAAAACCAAATGCAAATTTACCCCTCTTTTTTCCCTTTTTCCATCTTATACCCCCTGCCACTTCTGAGTAACCTCATCTTTTTATAATTTCTACCTCCTGATTAGTCTAAAACTGAAACTGATTCTGTACTGAACTAGGTCGATCTTAGATAAAACTATACTGAAAAAGGACCGGACTAGAACTGTAGTTGGGGGTGTCTTTAGAATTCCCCCCAAATTATTCAATTTTCAAACCTTTTCCTTTTATAACTCAAGTACAATATTCGTATATTATTCCCTCAGTTTCAAAATATTTGTCACCCGATTAAAAATATACAATTGAATTACAAGGTAATTATTATTGCATTCTCTTTCTTATTTTTTATAGAATAACTTTACTCTTAACTAGTTAATTAATTAATATTTTCTTTAAAGTTTGTGATAATAATTTCAAATAAGTGTAATATAATAATAACGATCCAACTTTACTATCTATTTTTAAAAATGAATAATTAATTTAGGACGTTCAGGAAAAAAAAACATGTTTTATGTTATTGTAAAATACAACAATATAATCCTAATTAGGGGTGTTCAGGAAAAACAGGTAACGTACATATATATCACCACCTTTATTGAGAATAATAAGTTTTGACTTTTGAGGTCAAAACAATCCTAAGTTAAATTATTACTAACGTTACTTTAAAAGTTACTAACATATTTATATGTAGATGTAGATTTCATATATCTTAAAATTTCCAGTTGTTCCTTAATTTTGTTTTATATTTTGCACAACTAATAAAAATGGAAGTCTCTGACATTTTCATCAATCTTTGGTCAACTAGTTGCCCACCTTGCTTTCTACCTACATTCACGAAAGTTCGCAAACAAAACATATTCACATGCATGGTAAACGTGAGTATGTACAACATTTGACAATAAATATAAATATAAATATAAATATAATATTCTAAATGTTATGTTTATATAAAACTTACATAACCAGATTAGCATCAATATGGTCAAAGTTTGGCAAAAATTGGTCAAAGATCAAACACAGATTGAAAAGCTATTCTATTCTTCAACTGAAATTACATTGTAACCATTATACCTAAGTTGAATATACCATTTCCTTAATTTCCCCAACTTTCTTTTTTCTTCAATTCTAATTTCCATCAAAATTGAGCTCCACTTCAACCTCCCCCTAGAGAATCATATATTTACACGCCGCCCCCTCTACTTATACTTCATTGTCTGTAACCCAAATTTCCTTGTTGGATTGGGTACCGAATACCAAACGGGTCGATCGTGTTCGAGATCCTCTGGCTCGATTCAAACGGGCCCAAATTTGACTGTAAGTAGCCAGGGTGATCGGCCCGTTGGCTTCTGATTCCACTTTGAACTTCATCTTCTATTGATCTTCTAAACTTTGTGTCCATGTTATACATTGGGGCCATTGATGGTGCAACATTCATAGTTGAGGTGGTGTTTGGTTGTGAAGGAGCTTGAGTTGTGTTGACGGACTCGGGCAGCCCGAATGCGGCTATGCTGGCCCAATCATAATTGCCGGAATCGTATTTTTGTAGATTTAGCTTCTGATCTTCTTGTAAGAAGGTCTTGATGGAATTAACCCTTGGTAAGTTGAAGTATCTGTCTTCGATTTCGGGTAGTGATTCAAGAACATCGTCGAATTGAGATGAAGATGATGACGATGAATTGTGGCTCTGTTCGGTTGTTTGAGCTCCAGAAATGGCTTTTTGTGCACTTGAGTTTTTCTTGTAGATCCGACATAGCACCCATTCATCCAACTGCACCAAATCAAAAACCCAATTAATTAAGATTTTTTACATTAAAAAAACTAATATTAATTTGAGAATATTGTTTATCTAATTATTAGAATGCAAAATAATAATTAATTTAATTTAATGAAAGTGTGACATACCCTTGAGCTACCATTTTTCCTTTGGGGCTCCGATAACCTATATTCATGCATGATCCAATTAGTTTTGTTTCCTTTTGGAGCTTTACCAACATAAAACACCAAAGCTTTCTTGATCCCCACCCTTCTTCCATTAGTGGTGATCACCTTATCAGTTCCGGTAGCCTTCCAATAACCCGACCCGGCTACTCTATTGGGTCGAGACCCATTTGGATACTTCCGATCTCTTGGGCTAAAAAAGTACCATTCTTTCTCACCAAACATAGCCTTACCTATAAAAAGATTACACAATTTTTAGTTAGCTTACAAAAAACCCATAAAAACCCAAAAAGGAATTTTTTATTTTTATAAAACAAACTAAAAATACTTACTTGGTAGCTCCCATGGATCAAACTTGTACAAATCAATATCAGCAATTATTTGTAAAGAGAAATCATGCCCGGCGACTTTCCGGCAAAGGTATTGCACCAACAGCTCCTCGTCGGTCGGGTAAAACCGGAAACCCGGCGGTAAACTAAGCTGAGTCATCGGGTCGGTCACCGGTAAACCCATATTTGTCACGTTTGTTTAGATAGAGAACAAGATATTTTGTGAAACTTGAAAGAAATAAATTTATAAAAATTTATGAATTTCTTTTTTTTTTCAAGAAATGAGAAATCAGGTGGGTATTTATAGGGTGAGAAATTGGGATAAAAGTACGGTCGTCCTTTTCTTACTGTGGTTATTGGTGGGGTAAAATATGGTTTAGAAGTAGACACGTGGTTATAGGCCGACCTTATCTGAAGATTAAAAAAAAGGGTTTAAGTGCATGAATGTCTTTTGGAGTATTATATGTTATAATAAGACAAAATAAAATAAAGATGGTGAGTCATTTAACTAGATAAGATCAAGGCCGTACACGTATGTATTTTCCAGAATACTAAGTCGACTTCGAGTGATACCATAATACGACAAAAATCATGGTAAGTCCAAATTACTCCGTATTTTAATGATGGAAGAAACATGAAGTTGTGAGTTTTAATTATAGGGTTTT
This sequence comes from Helichrysum umbraculigerum, assembly GCA_949592205.1. NCBI lineage: Eukaryota > Viridiplantae > Streptophyta > Magnoliopsida > Asterales > Asteraceae > Helichrysum > Helichrysum umbraculigerum. Next base: position 389,563,203 of record CATIUR010000001.1, read on the forward strand.
TTCTCGAAAAAGGAACAACTTATTCTTATTTTTGTGTTTTATGGTATCAAATATTCTTAACTTTTTAAAAGGAACAACTTATTTTAAAATTAAGATTAAAGGGTATATGGCTAAAAAGTTCGGAATAGTTAACAATTTGTAGAAGATTAATGAGTCAATAATTCTCGTTTTTTCCAAAGAAGCATTTAACCATTCTTCGATTTATGTCATATTTACCGATTCACCGACATTAGCATGTTTTCGCGTATCAAAGATTCCGAACTTTTTAGCCATATACCCTTTAATCCTAATTTTAAAATAAGTTGTTCCTTTTAAAAAATTAAGAATATTTGATACCCTAAAACACAAAAACGAGAATAAGTTGTTCCTTTTTCGGCAAAAAACCCTTAATTATAAGATGACTTTTTTTTTTTTATATGATTACGATTATTTTAAATGTGACATGAAATCGTAAATAATATTTGTTGAGATGTACAAGACCCACAAAAACCGAATTTCCGCTTCTCTAACTTTACATTTGAAAATAATGTGGTCTAAACTTTTAGTTTAAATCTTGTACGTGTAGAGTAACAAATGCTTTTATATGATATTTTCAAATTTAACCAAATGATCCGATACACAATCCCTCTCTACTAATATAAGAAAGTGATAATGACATCGTTAACATGTCATTAAGTCACCTTAATTAAATATGACCCCTTGGATGGAAGTCAACCAATGCCATCCCACCACTACTTTCAAATATTCACTCTAATGACATCATTAATCTCTTTTTTTTTTTTATGGTAATTGTGGTTAAATGGCCACTAGCCCAGAAGGCATAGCGAGCCCACACAACCAGGTTGGGCCCAGCCCGTAAGGCAATGGTATCCTTCCCTTTACGCAAGCGAAAGGAAACCTCTATCTAATCCCCATGCCCGCTATTTTCTCTGGCGAATACTCAAGTGAGGATAACCAAAACACGTGGGGAAACTCGAAAAACCGATGGGTAATACTAAACGGGTACCCGCCAGGTATTGGGTTGGATATGGGTATGGATTTTATAAACGGGTTTGGGTACGGGTTCACTAAAACCCGCCCCCGAACCTGACTCGTTTCCATCCCTACGTACCGGCTATCGTTATGAGCGTATAAAATAATATTATTTACTGTTATTCACGGGTGGCTCAAGGTTAAAGCCAGTAAAACTATCGCTTTAGACGTCATGAATTATAAGGCCCCATATTTATGTATATGTATGTGTATATATACATAATTAATTTTGTATAAATATATTAATAATTAGGTAAAAATGTATTATCCTAATCTATACTACTTAATAAAGATATTGGACTCTAAATCTTAATACATTGAAAAATAGGACTTTACAAATTTCGATGTTATGAAGATTAAATATTTTAATCAATCTCTAAGCACTTAGATTCAATACAATTAATTGTAAAAGTAAATATATCATAAAATTTTTATAAAGTTAAATTAGCTCCGTAAATATATGATTTTTCTTTTTTATAATTGTTATTGTATAACCAACACAAATAAAACGATACAAAATGTGTAACCGATAATACTTAGACTTTGTAACATATTACATTTGACTCACAAATTGAAAATTGATGATTGTGAAACATGAAGTTGTGGAACATTAAACATTCGATATAAAACTAATTTCCAATATTTACCATTGATCATGTTCTTTCTTTAGTTTCGAAATACTATATTGTTGACTCATCAAACAAACGTAAGTGATTCGTGATACAACACGAAGTTGAATGAAAAATATTATCCTCCGCAATGTGCGGGTATCATTCTAGTACTTTATAAGATCGGGCCTATTTTTAAGGCTACACTTTATAATTATAGCATTCCAAAGTCGTTGTGACCATCATTTGGAGCCCTTTATAAGGTCATTCAGCTACAATTATGTACTTTAAATAGAGGATAAAAGAGTCCCATTTAAGAATTCTTTTACTCCAAATTTGATTAATCTCCAAATATATATTCTATAAATCAAGTATGTAATAATTATGATATCTATTTTAATTTTAATCAAGTATTAGAATTTATCAATATGGTACGTACTTATGTGTTATACACTATACACATATGTTATATATTATTATATTATTATCATTATCAAATACTATTCCTTCCGTCCTAAAATTATTGTCACCTGACAAAAAAACGCAGTTTAATAAAAATATAATCATTACCGCTTTCTCTTTCTTACTTTTTACAGAATGACAGTCTACCCTTAACCAATTTATCATTGCTTTCTTAAAAGTGTGTAATAATAATTTCAATTAAGGGTAATATGGTAATAATGACCAAACTTCACTATCTATTTTTGAAAGTAAACAATTAATTTGGGACGGAAGGAGTATATTATTTATAATTTATACTTTATCTTTTAAATGGATCAAGAACACAGTATTAATTAATATTTAAAATTATTAGCATTAAAATGGATCAACAATTAGTATTTTAATGCTAATAATTTTAAATATTAATTAATATTAATTAATATTAATTAATATTAATTAATATTAATAATTTTAATTAATATTTTAATGCTAATAATTTTAATTAATATTAATTAGTATTTTAATGCTAATAATTTTAACAATTAGTATTTTAATGCTAATAATTTTAAATATTAATTAATACTGTGTTCTTGATCCATTTAAAAGATAAAGTATAAATTATAAATAATATACTCCTTCCGTCCCAAATTAATTGTTTACTTTCAAAAATAGATAGTGAAGTTTGGTCATTATTACCATATTACCCTTAATTGAAATTATTATTACACACTTTTAAGAAAGCAATGATAAATTGGTTAAGGGTAGACTGTCATTCTGTAAAAAGTAAGAAAAAGAAAGCGGTAATGATTATATTTTTATTAAACTGCGTTTTTTTTGTCAGGTGACAATAATTTTAGGACGGAAGGAATAGTATTTGATAATGATAATAATATAATAATATATAACATATGTGTATAGTGTATAACACATAAGTACGTACCATATTGATAAATTCTAATACTTGATTAAAATTAAAATAGATATCATAATTATTACATACTTGATTTATAGAATATATATTTGGAGATTAATCAAATTTGGAGTAAAAGAATTCTTAAATGGGACTCTTTTATCCTCTATTTAAAGTACATAATTGTAGCTGAATGACCTTATAAAGGGCTCCAAATGATGGTCACAACGACTTTGGAAGGCTATAATTATAAAGTGTAGCCTTAAAAATAGGCCCGATCTTATAAAGTACTAGAAGGATACCCGCACATTGCGGCGGATAACATTTTTCATTCAACTTCGTGTTGTATCACGAATCACTTACGTTTGTTTGATGAGTCAACAATATAGTATTTCGAAACTAAAGAAAGAACATGATCAATGGTAAATATTGGAAATTAGTTTTATATCGAATGTTTAATGTTCCACAACTTCATGTTTCACAATCATCAATTTTCAATTTGTGAGTCAAATGTAATATGTTACAAAGTCTAAGTATTATCGGTTACACATTTTGTATCGTGTTATTTGTGTTGGTTATACAATAACAATTATAAAAAAGAAAAATCATATATTTACGGAGCTAATTTAACTTTATAAAAATTTTATGATATATTTACTTTTACAATTAATTGTATTGAATCTAAGTGCTTAGAGATTGATTAAAATATTTAATCTTCATAACATCGAAATTTGTAAAGTCCTATTTTTCAATGTATTAAGATTTAGAGTCCAATATCTTTATTAAGTAGTATAGATTAGGATAATACATTTTTACCTAATTATTAATATTTTTATACAAAATTAATTATGTATATATACACATACATATACATAAATATGGGGCCTTATAATTCATGACGTCTAAAGCGATAGTTTTACTGGCTTTAACCTTGAGCCACCCGTGAATAACAGTAAATAATATTATTTTATACGCTCATAACGATAGCCGGTACGTAGGGATGGAAACGAGTCAGGTTCGGGGGCGGGTTTTAGTGAACCCGTACCCAAACCCGTTTATAAAATCCATACCCATATCCAACCCAATACCTGGCGGGTACCCGTTTAGTATTACCCATCGGTTTTTCGAGTTTCCCCACGTGTTTTGGTTATCCTCACTTGAGTATTCGCCAGAGAAAATAGCGGGCATGGGGATTAGATAGAGGTTTCCTTTCGCTTGCGTAAAGGGAAGGATACCATTGCCTTACGGGCTGGGCCCAACCTGGTTGTGTGGGCTCGCTATGCCTTCTGGGCTAGTGGCCATTTAACCACAATTACCATAAAAAAAAAAAGAGAAAACATGTGTTAAAACTAAAACGCGATAAAAAAAAATAGCAAATGAAGATACCCTAAATTATATTCAAGATTACTTAGTGTAAAAGCAAACGGTTTCATAACTCAAACCTTCAGACCATTCATAATATGAAGAATTCCATGTTTTTGAAAGTACAAATTCAAATGTCATGATCATGAAAATTGAAAGAAATACCTGAAAAATACTGATAATATGATCATTCTTAAACTTCATTCTTCATCCACCAGTTCCCAAAATGTCAATAATTGAACTTGAACTTTCATCTAATTTTAATTACTGTGTTAGTAAAATTAAAAGAGTTATTCATTTACATAGAGTTTAAACGTATAGGGAAAATCCACCACTCAATTGTACTTTAATTATATAAAAGAGTTAATTACGCCGTTCGTCCTTATGGTTTATCGAAAAATACTGGTTTAATCCTTTAAATTTTTTAATTACATTGATCATCCTTATTTTTGAAAGTTGTTGCACGGTTGGTCCTTTAATGCAACGACTGTTAAGGTTTTCGGTTAGTTCAAGACACGTGCCTTGCACATGAGGGTAATTCCGTCTTTTAATTATTAATTTTATTTTATTTTAGCATAAATTAATTAATTAATAATAAGTATCTTCCCGAACCATTCTGCAACCCTTTCTTCTCCCTCCACTTCTGTACAGCCGGAAACCCACCGACACTGACACAACTATACAACTATTATCCCTCACCTATACCCCTTTGAACTACCACAAAATCAAAAGGGAAAGATTCATGAAACAAACTTTAAATGGAACTAAAATACTTGATGAAACCCCGATACGGGTAAAAACGGATCTAAAATACTCATTAAAACCGGATTCTAAACAGGAAAGAGAATTACATGTTGAAGTTTGCCGGAGCTTCCGAATCTCCGACACCGGCGCCGATCGTTATCTTCAACCCCTTGGTTAATTTATCCGACGCCGGCTTTCCACCGTTACAGATTTTGGCCGGTCATTCGTTCCCACCTTTTCAGATTCTGATCGAAATATAGATTCGGCCGTTGGTTTCTTTATCTGAACGAAATACATATCTAGATCACACATTAAACTGTTGTTGATGAGTTTAATGTTGATTACTACGATACTGAAAAAAAAATGATGTTGATGACCATGATGATGCACATGTTCATGACCATAAACTGCCGTTCACATTAAGGGAAAATCTAAAGCCACCCCCTTAATTACTGGGGGATACCCCCTGGCCCACTTTGGCCCCGTGCAGTCCTTTTTCAGTCCTGTTTTATTTAAGATCGATTCCAGTTCAGTACAGAATCAGTTTTAGACTAAACAGGGGGTAGGAATTAGAAAAAGATGGGGTATATCAGAAAGTAAAAGAAACAAGAACATGATGTGATTGATTAGATGGGTGGAGGGGGTAAGTGATGGGAAAAAATGGGTCAATGGGGGTATCTTTAGTAGGACCCGTTCATTAATTTCAATTTATAAATATACATCATCATATATGTGGGGTCTTGTGTGAGTTCTTTCGATTTCTTTATTTGATTTTTGGGGTTTTAACTTGGGTGTAGAAATTTGGGTTTCAATAGGGTTTTTGTAACATGATGAAATTGTGTTTGTGTTTTGCAGGGTTGTTTGTAGTGTGTTTGTGAGTTTCATTTTATTTTTGTTGATAAGTCTATTTTAACCTTTACGTGCAAGGCACATGTCTTGATGTAACGGAACACATTAACGGCGTTACATTAAAGGACCAACTATGCAACAACTTTCAAAAATAAGGATGATCAACGTAATTAAAAAGTTTAAAGGATTAAATCAACATTTTTGATAAACCATAAGGACGAACGACGTAATTAACTCTATATAAAAAGTTTAAGCATTTACATTACATATACATTATACGAATACTAATTAAAAAATCAGTCGGGTATTACTAAAGCCCATACCCAAACCCATACCCGCGGGGAAAAAATATTTCTACCCAAACCAGTATCCAAACCCGCATACCCGTCTCCGTACCCGAGCTAATTGTTTCTGGTGGTTTTTGACATCCTTACCGGTACGACAAATCACCACAACCCAACAGAAAAAGAAATTCATAATCGGACTTGAAGAAATAAAAGATGTTTGCGAGAGTATAATGGGATTCTGGGTAGAAAAAAGTATGGTAGTTAGTGGCCAACCAGAAAATTAACATGGAAATACATTCATGCTCTTCAGATTGACTTGAAAATTATAGATCTTACGTTCACTTTGGTTGGAAGAGCAATGCAAAGTATTCACAACATCCGAGAAAAGCAAATCACATTTTTGATTTTTTAAGTTTAACAAACAACTATTCAAAACTGCAGATGAGATCATATACTCACCCACAAACTTACTAAATGTTGACTACTTAATTACAATATATATGTAATCGCCTAAATCTAACGTTACTCTCACACTCATGCATAATTCACAATCCACTTTTAAGTAGATATACTTTGTATTGGCAAAAAATATGCACCTTTCACTTCACCACTAAACCAAAATCTGCATAAACACGATAACAATTCATCTCATCAATATAAGACTTCATGTTATCATTAAGGTTTATCCTATATACATACCACGTATAAATACGTCTAATAGGTCATCCCGCGAAGTCGCGGGTTATAATCTAGTTATAGAAAGATAACAAAATAAATGTACAATATCAGTATAACAGATTTGGAGAACTAAAGATAGCACCCATGATGTTAAAATTAACCAAGTTAGGTCGGGTTGAAGGAAAAGAAATTCGTAGTTTAAGCATACATTTCTCACTTGATTCCGCACGAATATTAAAAAATTTGTAGTTTAAGCATAAACTTTCTCACTTGATTCCGCATTTTTACGAATATTCTGCAAAATTGTCTTACATTACATATCGTTTTCGCTTAAGGAGATTTTAGTTTTACAACCTCAATTTTGGATTTTGTCTCTACTTGTCGACTTGATTTGTAAATTGTTTATCAAAGTGGTCAATATGATTGACAAGTTAATAATTTCTTTACCGTATGAGTAAGTAACACTTGAGGTATACATGTAGCTATAACATTAGAATTAAATTAATTAATTAATTTAATAAAGATAACACGTGGGCAAAAAAAGGATACGAGAGGAGTGTGGGATCGAAGGCAAACACGTGGTTAGTAGAGTCGAACAAGTTAGGCCGGAATTTTCTTTCTTCGTCAAAATAAGATGTGGAAAGTTTTATAGAATGTCGATTGCTTGACACGTTACTCCCTTTCTTCTATTTGTTTATTTGTATTTTATGCCCTTTTTATCCGCTTATTATTTCCTTTAATTTTAGGCTTTCTTTCACTCTTCTACTTCTTTAATCACCCCTTTTGACTTTTGACTTTCCCTTCTAACTACATTATTCTTCTTCTTTACTTATAAAGTTCACCATCTTTTACTACTTTAATCATGATTAATTAAAATTGTTAAGATTCATCCTTCAATGCTATTATAATATGCTGATGATTAATTAGTTAGATTGTAATATTAGCTTAACGTGTCATTTGCTATGATCGTTTTACTCGTGACCACATTTCTTTTCTTTCTTTTTGTTATGATCATTTTACTCGTGACCACATGTCTTTTCTTTCTTGATCTATGATTACTCCTTAACAATGGAGGATACTAGCAAGAGCAGTATGTGACAGCGCAAAATGCCACTGACTTTTTAGGGTCTATGATTGTTTAAGAACATACTATTATTATTATTATTATTATTATTATTATAGTTTTAAAGTAAAAAACACTATCATTACAAAGAAACGGTATTCAAATTATATAACGACTAGAGATAATTAATTATTATAAATATTTGATAAACAAATTATCTTAAAGAATGTTCGAGAAAGGAGTATTTATGTGTAGGATATGAATAGTTATTTAATCGATATGTAACAAATGACAACTCATTCTATAAAACAATTACGGAATTGTTAGTGTTAATCATGGGCCTTGTATATGATATCGCACAGGGCCTCTCAAATTTATTTGTCAGCCCTGTTCCTTAATAAGATTTCGCGAACCAGACAATCGTAATAGCTTAAACAACCCTAGACTTACGGCACACACATAGTAGAGAAAAGTAAAAGCCACATGATAAAAAAAAATAAAAAAAATAAAGGAATGCAAATCATAACATGTTGGTTCTGATATTTTGAACTACGTACAGAGATGTTACAATCACTTCTTTTTTGTTGTCAAAGTCGTATAAAATGAGATGCAAGAGAGTTACAAGTGGAAAGTGATGACGTCATCAGTGATGCTAAATTAAAACTCCAGCTTTATTGGTAATCTTTAATCACAAGTAATCATTTTGTAGACGTGGCAGATGCTGTTTGGATGGAACAGAAATGAATGCATTCGAAACAACCTGTTTGGGATCTTCCTAGAACAGTGTGCACGTGGCGGCGTCTAAATTAAGTATTTTATACGTGTAAAATGTTTTGATTGAGGTATACTTGTCCCTTTTGTTCATTTTATAATATGTATTTTTAATTTTAATTAGTTGGATACCAATAATAGTAAGCATGACGATAATAAAGTAAGGTTAAAGGAACCCTAAAGATATTAAGATTAATTTAATTAATTAAATATAACACCACCTGTACTACGTCGTTAAGGAATTATTTCCCAATTAAGATATTTAATCATATCAGAAACATGCTATCCATATCTGATGAATATTCGACTTAGACTTCTTCTTTTTATTAGTGGTTGATTGATCGTTTTAATAATTCACTTAGAAAGTATATAATTCAAATTATACGTACCGATGATCACAATTCGTAACTTTTGTCACGCGCTTGATATTGTTTTTTAGAAACACTAAATGTTCAACCTATTTCAGATTTTGACATATGATTATTATTTTTTTGATACCGTTAGGTCAAAATTCATTTGATAATAGCAATATGTATTTTATATTTACATAAGTAAATAGAATTTGAAGCTATAAAAAAAAAAAAAAAAAAAAAAAAGTGGCCTTTTGGATTAATGATATAGTTCTTGAATAAAAGTAAAGTATAAAAAATCATATATAATAATACGCGCGCAAAAAGTAAAAAAATGTTACCATCTCACAAGGCTGCAAAATATTTTAAAGGTATAATGACTTGGATACGTATTGAAGAAATTAAAGAATTATTTATTTGCTGCATTGAAAAGCTTTTTAATTTTATTTATTTTTATCTCTACGTACGTGATTGTGATACAATAACTACTTGACATATTTTGGTCATAATTTTTATGTGATAGTATACTCAAAAGACATGTGATAATTTTCGTGTCACAAGTCGTTATTATTATGTGAGATTTCTTGTTCCACTGATATTAGAACACATCTATAGACTATAGTTCCAAAGTAATTTTTTCACATATAAAGAGGCATTCAATAGGCCCAACTCCTTTGGACTGAAGAAACTTGTGAACACCACACTTACCAAAAATATATTTGTTATATACCCAAAACAAAAAACAAAAAGAAATTAAAATAGTCCCAACTTCATCCGTCTTATCCGTCTCCATACGGATGAACCATACAAGGACGTCCAATTAAAGACCGAATGGTGTTAGTGGGTGTCATTTGTGAGACGCAAAAGACGAAACCATTAGTAGCGGTCTTAGAAAAAGGGGATAATTAGAAGGAGACAATTTGAATTCAATTTGGCAGGTGCACCAAAATTTCATGCCACTAACCATCATAGATATACGTGTATCGATCAATAGCAGAACCCATGTATATACGTATAGATATAGATAGAGATTACATATATATCTCACATAATAATTACATCTACTTTAAATACCTTATCCCATACGTATATGCTCAATTATTCGATCATCCACTTTTCAATCTAGCTTCTCTTAGATATATGTTTATTATACTATACGTATATGCATTAAAATAGATCTCATGTTATTTAATTCGAGTAACTTATAACTTTGCTGTTTTAATATATACACACAATTAAAACCAGCATGTTGGTATTTTTTATTTATTTAGGTGATAGTTAATTACTTAGAAATTAACCTTTATTGGTACCGGTTGGCTGGTTTAGAGGTTCTAATTTCTGCGTATCATCCAGAAAATTAAAGTTGTTGTGTGAACTTATATCATGATCTAAATAGAAGCTAGCCTTCTCCAAGAACTTGCACATAAATGCTAAATAATTAAAAGAGATGATGAAATGTGATGTTTAATCAATGATTCCTGAAAATGCCGACATTATTGTTACCGATAAAGTGTACTTAGCGAGAACAATGACATCTAACTAATGTTAATGATATCATTATAAGAGATGCACGAAACGTGATGTTTTACAAATAATTATTTGAATAATGGCGATATTATTGTGACGAGAAAGTATAGTTGGGGAAAACAATGATATCTAGCTAATTTGAATGATATATATGGTCTTTGAATATTTGAAAAACAACGTGTACCGAATAAAAGTTAGGAAAATAACACACAACGAATGTGTATAGTTGTTAGGGATAAAGAAAATACCAAATGAGGTATGGGAGAACATAAATTCAAAACTTTATGTTGTTGCAGGCAATGGAAACAAACTATAATGCAAGAAAATAGATGGTGAAAATCGATTTTGACTGGTACGGAGGGAGTAAAATCTATAATCAAAACAATGTTCACACACAAAAGCACATATAAAGAATTCTTCTATTTATAAAATTTATACGCCCAATTAAAATAGCAACAATATGATGTGTTGCAGTGTTGATGAACGATATATTCGGGTGGTGAGGTTTGGTTTATGGCTAAATCAAAGACTTGATGAATCCTAGAGGATAGACATGCACAATGGCAAATGTGGTCCATAAAAACATGCATTTAATAGTATCCATGTTCAATGGTTTGCTTTTTTCCTTCAAACTTTATAAAGACTACAATCATTGAAGGCAATAGTGTTAGCTAGCTTCACAATTTTTATGTACTATACTATAACAAGCATCTCATCTTATCCTTCTACCACTTTACCAAAAATTTGTAAGCAAATATGGCATATAAACGGCAACCATAGGTGTCGTTTTTTCTCCCTTGTCTAGAGACAATGGAACGAAATGTATTCAGGGTAGGAGCTTTTATAACATAGATCTCGTGATCAACACGGAACTTAACCACATTATTTGAATATAGTTCCTTCAAGTTGTAAATGGTAAATATCGAAATGCATTATAAACTTTCATGAAGCGATGATCGTGTATGTAATTATATGCATAATTAACAAGAGTACAAATAACTTTCTACGGTAGGTATTTATCTTTCATAGTTCAAGTGATTTGGAAACATGTATCCATTATTACATTTATGCCTTCGTGATAACCATTTAATTCATCTTTCTTTTTTCTATATAATCATTTGGTGATGAGAAGAAACAAATGGTGTCTTACAGGTTTATAATAGAACCCATGGTGAATTGAATTGGATGAGTAATAATGAAAGTGTGCATAAAGTTCTAGTAAATAAATTAAAACAGATATTTGGGCCATTGAGGATAAGGCCCAATAACTTTATATTAATTCGGTTTGAAGAATTATTGATTACCTCAATCCTGTCTGAAAATATTAGGCCCAATATTTTGCAAGTAAAAGCTGCTCGTTCTCAAATATGATTTTTTACCCCTAAAAAAACTTTCTTCCCCACAATACTTATAATCTTATATCGTAATTATTACATAGTGTTTTTTTTTTTTTTTTTTTTTGAACGGCGAAATATTATTGAAAAAGAAAAAGGGAAAATTACAAGGAAATCAAAGAAGGACTTTGCATCCAAAGATCCCTAGAAAACTTCCTATTACAACGACTAGACATCCATATAAAAGATTTCATGACAATTTCATCAAACAAAAGCGATCTCCTAGGAATACAGGAGCCAAAGAGGATTTGATTTCTGAAGTTCCATATATGCCACCACATCACATAAAACGCACCTTCTAACAACATCTTTAGCTTTGAAGAAATCTGAATCGACTTGAACCAATTGAGCCACTCTTCGAACGAATTCACGTGAACTAAATCTATACCCCACCAACGGCAAAATAAAGACAGCAACCCTTTTGCTAAATCACATCTAAAGAAAGTCATTTAATGGGTATCGGAATTGATCAAAGTCAGGTGCAAGAAGCAGCTCAATTGATTGGGTGCTCGGTTTTGAAGAATCCTTTTCGTTACCTGGGAGTTATGGTTGGTGGGTTAGCTGCTAAAAAGGCTGCTTGGGAAGACATGTTGAGAAAGCTTAATATTCGTCTTTCAAAATGGAAGCTTAAAACTCTATCAGTTGGAGGCAGACTAACATTGTTAAAAGTTGTCCTTGGATCTACTCCGATTTATAATATGGCAATTTATAAGGTTTCTAATGGGGTCTTAAAGGAGTTAGAATCCATTCGGAGAAGATTTTTTAATGGCATTGAAGATAAGCAAAAGATAAATTGGATTTCATGGAATAAAGTCTTAGCTTCTAAAGAAAATGGTGGATTGGGAGTTTCAAGTTTCTTCGCTTTAAATAGAGCCCTTTTGTTCAAATGGATGTGGCGTTTTTGACTGCACAAATGAATTATGTTGTTGACCAACCTCATATAATTATAATTTATATTTATAGTCTTTAACATTTTCCTATGTACACAAATAGTCCCTCATTTATAACTAATCGTACAAAAATATTTGTGCAGTTTTGCTGCACAAATTATTTGCACTTATTATATTTGCTAATTTAGTTAATAGTTTCGCTCCCGTTTTCATTTTACTCGTATGTGATCATTTTGCGATATCATTTATGTAAAGATTACAAGCCATGCAATTGAGAGTCAAGAGATTACTCATTGATCGTAGTATAGTAGTATACCGTATACGTCTAAATTCATAAAGATCGATCATTACTAAACTTAACTTCCATGACATAAATGTCATTGAAAAAAAAAGACAGTAAAAGTTGGTACAACTTAAGAGCACAAGGTGTGGTGTCGGTGTTCTGGGACAGTGTTATGGGACAGTGTTATGGAGAATGTTGAAGGTGAGGATTTTGTGGTGTGGTGAAACTGAATTCTCAGTGTTCTTGACAGTGTTCTGGAGTTTTTTATTATTTGTATTATTTGATTTTTTAATAAAGATAATTGTATTAATTAATATATAAAAAACAAATAAAGAAAAAAAAATATAGCAAGAAAACAAAAAACAAACCATGATATCTGCATAAAAAATAAATTGAAAAAACAAAATGAAGTTGAACGTTGAAAGGCCCCAACGTTTGTCTACGGACGGTGGCTTATTTTTTGGCGAGAACGACGGCGAGAACGCCGGCAAGGGGTGGCAGAACGCCGATGCCCGGCGTTCTCGTCCAAAAACGTCGACGCCACGTATGAGCATACCGAGTGCTCTAACTCTCTGTCAAGTTGGCACAATCCCAGCTCAAGTTGGTCCCACAGTTTTTTTTTATACCAAGGATCATAAAAAACTTTTGTAAGCTTTAGATATATCATATGTATTTAGTACCAAATGTCATCTGGTCTAATGTGAATAACCTATCAACTTAGTGGTTGGAGGTTCAAACTTCACGGGAGGCACCGAGGCGATTTATATATATTCGTGGTGTTATATATATAATTCGTGGGATATGTAGTGTAGGGTTGTCTTTTTAAATATATATATATATATATATATATATATATATATATATATATATTATTTAGTTTCAATATTTGACTATTACTTTATAATAATATTAAAAAGGAAATCGTGTCACAAAATTTATATTTTAAACTTAATAATGCTTAATATGATGTGAAATTGAGCGTTAATCATTAAGTAGACATTGGCTAATATATTTTAAAAATCAAGTGAAGTAGACGGATATGGTGTAATCCACATGTTCGTCTCTCTTTCACATCCACAAATTGTATTTATTATAATTATTTCTTGGTTTAATTTCATTAATAACTTGAAAAATGCGATGTGAGCAACTATTTAAAGATTCGGGGTACGTCATGAAATCTTCACGAGTTCCTTGTAAGAAGAAAAAATAATCAAAAGAAACAAACATCTTAAAATTTAAAAAAATATAATTTACGTCTCACTTTAATTACCACTTAACAGGATTTTCATTTATAATACAAGTAGATAACATCATAACAAGATACTCATTTTATCAGCTAATGCTCCCAGGTTAGATGTTGTTAAGATATAGATCATGGTTTTAATATCTTGTTAATAAAAACGATCTCGATTTACACAAGATGTTAAGTGCATATGATCTGTCTGGGATCCTGATCTTAACCAAAGAGGAATCATATTTGATCCAATCCGATCTTATTTTGTTTGGATTAACAAGCTATAAAAAAATTATTTTATCATATAGTTAGTTTTCTAAAACACTGTCTGTTTAATTAATTCACAAAATTGTATTAATCAATTGGTCAATTTCAATAGCTCAAAAGAAAAACTGTGCAAAGCTAAAGTTTCTTTATTTAATCAAAATTATAATTAATACGTTTTTAAGTCTTTTTTTAGTTTACCGATTTTGATCTACATATCATTTTTCTTTTTTAAATTGGAAAATGATTGGTAGGCCTAATTATATAAGACTAAATATATGCCTACAAATATGATTGGTGGGTTTCCAAAATTGAGTTGATGAAATTAAGAGAGAGAAAAAAAAAACCAACCTAACAGAAAGTTAGGCCTATTTGTAAGCCTGTGTAATTAGGCCAATTTAGCATTACTTTTTTAAATTTGTATACTGAGAAGTTTGCTAGCTTGAGTATTATGCTTAAGGAGCTTAGCTTGCTATATAAACTTAAAAATGTAGATCTAAATGTAGACTTAATGTATATATGTAAAAATTATTGACAAAAGTAAGTATAGAGATAAAGTGAAAAGATATGTGTCTTATATTTATTGTATGTATCAGGGCATCTCCAATGTACGCATTAAACCTTACATCAAATTTGGTGTAATCAAGGAATTTTTCAGAAAAATATGATTGCACCAAATGTGTTTCATTTCCAACGTATGCACTAAACTACTTTCATCATTTACATATTGCACCCTAAACTATTTTTACATTATACTTTACTTGAATTCGTTATTTTTATGATCAATTAACCTTCCAACCTATTAACTTAAATGTAAAGTTTATTTATTTATTTTCGTAAAGTTTCAATTACATAAGTTCTTTAAGTAAATCAATGTTTTAACTATCATAATTTGTTTAAAATTATATTTTATTGTTTCAATAGTTATATTATCTAATATAAATTAATGATAAGATACTTAAAAATTTTCAAGTTTCGTAATTAAATAATCACGATATTTCAAACATATGGGTTAAAATGAAACATTATGGGTGTGTTTGGCAACAAAGTAGCTGGAGCTGGAGCTTGTAGTTGGAGCTGAAGATTGTGACTGGGGATTATAGTGGCTGAGAATTCTTTTAGAAGCCACTTGAAATAGCTTCTATAAAAGGGGATTATATGAGATTATTTTTTCAACAATCCCTATTCATTTCATGTTACCAAATAGGACTTCCAATTAATAAGGGCCGGAGATTTTTAAAACTGGAATCTCAATCCCCTATAATCCCTAAAATCCTTTGTGTCAAATACACCCTATAAATCTCAATCCTTTGCCATTGAGGTCTTAGCCCAGAGTCAGGGAGTTTTCCACTATGTGGTTTCTTCCTGAGGGTTACAAGTTCGAATCTCGCCCATGGCATTTTGCCTGGGGGAGGGGCGACTCCACGACGCGATACCCATCTAAGACATGGGATAGCAATACCTATAGAGCGTCGCCGAGATTTCGAACTTGGGTGCGGTTCTCATATCGGGGAGTAACCGCATGGAGATGATCGGGTTGACTAATAAGTCTTTCTGTTATTCAAATGCTACCTTATAAAAAAAAATACACCTTATAAATTTGATGAAACTTTAGTGTTGCATCAAATTTGATGCAAAATCTTTAAATATTTGGTATAAAATTTGCATCAAATTTGATGAGTTAGTTGGAGGAGTAATTTTACAACAAAACTTGCAATTGTGTGCATATGGCCTTAGTCTAAATTTGGACTTATATTTTATATTTTTTATTTTTGGACTTATATATATATATTTATCATCGGTCTCGTTTTAGCAAGTATTTTACAGTTAACCTTGCCAGGTGATGTCCTGTTACTGTCAGTAGCAGTCCTATATACGTTTCCAGAATCAAGGAATCAAAGTTTTTTCAATCACAAATTCACATGAACCAGAAATCAGAAAAAAAATATATATATGTGATTTACATTTCACACTACGAAATATTCACAATAAAATTAATGGAGTTAAATACACTAACCATCTATCTTATTTTTGTCAATTTTGCTTGTTTTTCAGTTCTTGAAGCTGCTTCCACTAATGGCGGTGAATCAAGGGGTGAACAAGAAAACCCAATAAATATATCCGATTTTCCATCCGGGTTTTTATTTGGAGCAGCCACTTCTGCTTATCAAGTACTCTGTGACTCTTGCTATGTTTCCTTTTTACTAGTTTGACCATTTATTTAGCCCTAAAAATGCCTTGTTTTGGTAGGTTGAAGGAGCATATCTTGAAGATGGTAAGTCTCTCAGCAACTGGGATGTATTTTGTCATTCCAAAGGTTAGTTTTTTAATTAGATTTTGGTGTTTTATACTTTATAATTTTAAGTCAAATGTTGCTAAATACAACTAGTAAAAACTGCTACTGTTGTTATTAGGGTGTGGAGATGATGGTGAGAATGGGGATATTGCTGATAATCACTACCATTTGTTCATGGTATCAATCTTTAACTTGGTAGTACAATCATATATATCATAAAAAAGCTTGTTTTTTTTTTTTTTTTTTTTTGTTATGTAATTTTGGTTTTTGTACAGGAAGATATTGAAATGATGCATTCTCTTGGCTTTAAAGCTTATCGATTTTCGATTTCTTGGACTAGAGTTCTTCCAAGTAAACTTTTAAAGTCATGCCTTATTTGGTGATGCATTTCTTATGTTCATAGATCTATTAAAATAATGTTGTACATGTGGTAAATATTTTAGGGGGAAGATTTGGTGAAGTGAATCCTCTAGGAATCAGGTTCTACAATAAGATCATTGATAATCTTCTGTTGAAAGGTGAATTTTGATGCATTTTCTCTTTTGACATGTTAGTGAAAAGTCAAAAGTGTTTCTTTATAGATGGAAATGAAACAGATTTGCCTATTGTACTTCAATTCTTGAAAAGATTTTGTAAGATGGTACAAAGTGCACAACTTCAGGTTTCATTAATAATGGAATGTGAGTAATAAGGCGATTTTATACAGGAATTGAGCCATTTGTGACTATTCACCATCAAGATTTCCCCCAAGAACTTGAAGACAAATACGGGTCTTGGCTTAATCCTCAAATGCAGTATGTTAAAATGGTCGAAAAAATTCTCAAAACTTACTGACGTTTTCTAGGTCAGATTACTAATATTTTTTACAGGGATGATTTTGTGCATTTTGCAGAAATTTGTTTCAAGAGTTTTGGAGACCGAGTGAAGTACTGGATCACAATTAATGAACCAAATTTAGCTACAGAAATGGGTTATATAAAAGGGGAATATCCACCGAATCACTGTTCAGAGCCTTTTGGCAACTGTCTTGCGGGAAATTCAGATGTCGAGCCTCTGTTCGTTATGCACAACTTGTTATTAGCCCATGGCAAGGCTGCAAAATTATATCATGAAAATTTTCAGGTTGTATTACTAATGTATATATCTCGTTCCATTAAGTATTCATTATTATAAAATAATAAAAGAATTATAATCTTCTTTACTTTATATTTGTGCAGTCAAAACAAGGTGGATTGATAGGACTAGTTTCACATTGTTTCATGTATGAACCACTTACAGACAGTGATCTAGATCGAAAAGCTGCGGAAAGGGCTTTGATCTTTAATATTGGCTGGTAATCTTCGGGATTTCATCAATTTATGTCCATTTCTAGCTTTTAGTTACTAAAAATAATGAAAAAGTTGCAATAATTTTACTCAAACAGGTCATTTGATCCGCCTATATTTGGGGACTACCCTCAAGAAATGCGTGAATACCTTGGTAGTAAACTTCCAACATTATCCCCAGAGGAAAAGGATTTTATGAAGAACAGTATTGATTTTATCGGAATTAACCATTATTCAGCTATATATACCAAGGATTGTATCAATTCTAGCTGCTTAGAAACTTCTAATCGTGCAATTAAAGGTTTTGTTGAAATTACTGGAGAGCGGGATGGTGTCCTGATTGGTGAACCAGTATGATTTAGTGATTTCTGTTTCAATATTTGTTTTTTTTTTATATATACATTATTTGGTATTAAAGGGAATGGTTTTGCATTCAACAGACGTCAATGCCAAGATTTTTTGTAGTTCCTAGAGGCATGGAAGAGATAGTTGATTATATTAAGGCTAGGTACAATAACAGACCCATGTTTATTACTGAAAATGGTAAGTTACTTTGTTAATAATGTCAAGACTAAATATTGATTAATTGGAGACAATATTGTTCATATAACGGATTTTTGCAATTTTGTTTCAGGGTATTCGTCACCAAACGTGCAGAATGTACAAGTCGAAGAGATTGTGAATGATGTCAAGCGAATTGAATTCCATCAGACATACCTTGCTTCTTTAGCCAAAGCCATAACGTGAGTTTGGTACACTTTTGATTAACATCAAATCAAACAGGAAAAATCTTTGACTGAAACCGACCTTACAACATAAACTGCATATTATAAAGATTATGATGTTAAGTTTGAACCGTAATCCTTCCTGTTCTATACCAGACAAGTAGTTAATTTGACCATGAAAGTCAAAAGAAGGTTGACTTCTTTCTGAAATGACAGGAGTGGAGCTGATGTCCGTGGCTATTTTGTATGGTCGTTAATGGACAACTATGAATGGACTTACGGTTACAAGGTAAGATTCGGGTTACACTATGTTGACCGCAAAACACTTGAGCGGGTACCCAAACTGTCAGCAAGATGGTATCAGAATTTCTTGAAGAACAACAGCCAGGTTGATCTATTATCAGCGCGCAGATATTCAGATTTTTAAGATGTTTGATTTGCACATACCAATATTTACGTGTTATTCATCCCCACAAGTCTGTACTTGTTATTGGCACATTACTGTAGCTCATATACCCATACAATAAATGCGTGCAAAAACTATGTAATACTTGAATAAGAATAATGTTTTTTATTTAAACACATCAAGTGATTGAAGGCATAAGGTACAACAAATTGTCAACTTTTGTAACTAATATACATTAATCAAATTCCTATAACTTAACAAGTGAATTATTGTCAAATAATTAAAGAAACGAATAAATCATCCTATATAGTAATGTTAATATTAACTTGTGCAAATTGTTATCATTTAGGAGTATAAGATTTTGGTGTGATGGGCAGCATTTTTCTCATTGTCGATCTCGATCAAGCTTTCTTTCACCAAGTCTGTTGCATATGTTACCACATCTGACCAATTCCTGTAACCAGGTTATAAAGCGTTAGAACTTTCAACACGAATATAGAAAAAGAAAAAGAAATAGAATAAATTGTGGCATACCCTTTGTTTGTGTCGAATGCAAGTCCTACCGTATTCTTAGCCTCTTCAATAGCATCACTGAACCTTTTGATCTCAGATTGAGAACACATTTTGTTATCTGAAACCCGAAGCGCAGAGGGTTTCACATCACAAAATATTGGAATAACTTTTTTTCCAGACTCCATCATTAAAGCAAGCTCATGAAGACAGAAGTAAGATTCACAATAACGTGGTGAAAAAACGGCTACACCAATCTTGCAACCGAGTATTGCATTATCGATATGGGCAAAAAGCTTATCCCCAGGCTTCATGTTCTTGTTGTCAAGAAACGATGGGATTCTTGACAACAAAAGTTGATTGTAAAGCAAAGACGCGAGTGATCTTTTTGTGTCTATACCACGATGGTTTATAAAAACGTCACAAGCTGGTTGAGCTAGATGTCGCGTCTTTTGGAATGCGATTTGGCGTTTGATGGTGTTCAACATGGCTGAACGATGCATGGTTTGTTACTGTTTTAGCCTTTTAGGAAAGTGAAAGCAAAATGTTATAAAGCTTTTGTTTTGGGTTGGGTTTGATTATTAAGGCTATGTCATAAGGTTTTCTATTTATAGGTGATGGGATGATGGGATTGACTGAGAATGTTTTTTCTTTTTTCAAATTCTTCTTGTGTTTGGGATTATTAGAATATAAGTCAAACATGACTAAGTTGGTAAAAGTAAGTGTCTATGTAGTGTTATTATATTTGTCGTGTGTTAGTCAATTTATTCTCTAAGTTACAATTTCAAATAAGTGAAGGTGGACTCGAATTATGTGAATTCATATAGTTCGACTTAGAAATAGAGCAGGGTCGATTCATATGAGACTGCCTTAACGAACTACCAAGATTGTATTAGTATACGAGCGAAAAGATTTATCAAAATGTACAATTTTCATGATAATTAAGTGTCTTAGTTTACGAAAATGATAACGACAGTCGTAAAGGCCGTCAATAAGACTTTAACACGTGCATCAATGATTGTACTTAATCCAACACAAACTTTACGTCTCACTGAAGTAAAAAAAAGGACCGTCGTTAACGAAACCAGTTATTATAATACGTTGAAATGTACTACTAATACTTTTTTTTCGAGTTTAAAAGGAAAAATAAAGGTAATTTGAAATTTGAATTGATCAATGAAGAGGCATACGAGAGTTGACAGGAGACAGATCGACAAAAGACCCTTTGAATGTTTTTCAAGTTATATTAATTAGTTCATGAATATGGACTTTCTAAAGACCCTTCAAAGACGTTTTTTTTTTTAAAAAAAGGTCGAGTTCAAATCTGATTTGGAAACTTTTGTCAATATGTTGCTGCTATGTTCTGCTCGTATACAATAAAATTTAATAATAATCATCATCATTATAGAATTAAGATGATCATTAACTTGTCAAAGAAACATTAAACTCTTCTGTAATGATGATTATTATTATTTATTTGTATGTAAAACATAGCTCATTACAACAACATTAATATAACAAAATTAACGAAATGAAAAATAATTTGAAAGACAGTATTCATTATTCAACGATAATTATCAATATCATTATCGATCATGCATGTACCCATATCATTTGACGCATAATGAGTTAACAACCAAGACTAGAATTGGTCAGTCCAAAACGATCCTTGTTTATGTAGAAAAGGTTCAATTATACCCCGCTCCTTCCAGTGTAATTTACCAATAATTTTAATTTGTCCTAAACATAATTATTCGTTTTTAATTTCAATCAATCAGAAAAGTGAATCCCGACTCATAATCAAGTACTCTCCGAGGGTTAAAAATGTTAAAATAATATTTGATTTTTGCTAATTAGATGCTTCATTTTGGTTAATTAATCTTCTATAGTTCTATTGTTTGGATCGCACGTAACACGTTTAGTAATTTTGTTTATCTAGACAAAATAGATATAAATATTCAAGGAAATGAATTGAGTAGACTTTTATTCGGAAAAAAAAGTAATACGGAGTATTGATTTGGATGGGTGGGAATGTGGGATGGGTGGGCTGGGCTGGGCTGGACTTGAGGCTGACCGTATGATACCTGGGCTCCTCCACTTTGTCCTGCAAGTGTTTCAATATACGGAGTCGGACTGCTTATCTTTTAGTAACGAGCCACTAATTAAGTCTTAATTAATACGTAGTAATGGGTTTGAAACCCGTTCGATTTCTAGAAGAAAGGTAAGTTAGCTTCCGCGATGGCTCTGGTCTTTTAGACGTGTCGAATGATCAGAAATCGTCACAGCCCTCTTCGTGTGCTAATTCATAGGCAAACAACAAAAAACAACTGTTTTTCTAATATAATCTATCACCAATGGTGGCTCATTGTGTGCTATATACTTATATATGTTGTACAACAGCTGACCATATCATATATTTCTGAATTTTTTAGATTATAAATGCAAGATTGCTGCTGATAAACATCATTAAATCATATTAAAGAAATCTCATCTGCACTAAAGTCAATAACCCTTGAGCATGCTTATGACTTTGTTATGAAAGTGACACTTTTACTAACTAATTTGGTAACTTAGCATGCGTGCTAGCTATGAAACAACACATTACATGTCAAGATAAATCCTTAATTAGTTTCCAACCCATCGAAAGGGTGCTTAGTTCAAATCTTTGAGAATATATAATGTTTTCTGTGTCGATTTTATATTAACAAAAACGAATGGAACAGGATCATATTGAAACTTCTTCTAGTTCGGGTAGAAACAAAGGCAAACAAGCATGGAATTTGGTTCATCCAGTGAAGAAGATTAAAGGGTCAGAAAAACAACAAATTCAATCCAAATTTGTGTTTCCATTTTCTCTTGATGACAACCCTCAATCTCAATCATCCAAGAATCAACAAATGATATCTTTTAGATCAAACGATAACGAAACGGGTCTGAACCTTGAGCCCTATAATCAGCCTGTTCCAAAGCTATACAGAGGGGTTCGTCAACGCCAATGGGGAAAATGGGTAGCAGAAATACGTCTCCCACAAAGCAGAAGTAGACGATGGTTGGGAACATTTGAGACTGCTCATGAAGCCGCTTTAGCATATGATCATGAGGCTTTTAAGTTAAGAGGACATAAAGCTCGCCTCAATTTCCCACATAATTTCATCAAAAATCAAGAACAAATCCCAATTGAATCTTCACAACCCTTTGTAGCACAAGAGGTCAACCCTTTGGTCAACGCCTCGTATGGGTTGGAACAGAATGGTCCAACTAACAGTTTTGGCCCGAGCAATCAAAGCGTGTTTGAATATGGTCATGAGGCAACATGGGAAACTATGGAAGACGGTGTGTTAAATGCATCACAAGGTGATAGTTTCATATGGGAAAACTTTGAACCTAGTTTCTTGAGTCCATGATTATATTACTCGAACCTTTTAAGTTGTCATATTTTTACTGAGAACTAATTAACAATTGCATATGCATATGGTTTCTTTGGAATTTGCAATTCTCGTGTCGAAAATGTAAAGAAACCCATATGAATACGGTATATTCATAAAAGAAACGGAGCCTGCTTTGGTCTGGGCTCGGTGGCTTGACAAGTCTACATAAGTCAAGTTTCTCAAGTCTAGCTAATGATCATATATGAGCCATATATAGTCTTATTTATATACGGGTTCATATGAGGATTTAATACTAAGTATTTGATAACTATTGTGTAGATGTTTCTTAATTTTATTTCATATTCAATTCAATTCAATAATTTGTTATGACATTTTCAATAACAACAACCTTCGAATGCATGTGCAACGATTCGAAACGAGAACAAACAGGGACATGGCTAAACCAATAGATATTAGAATCAAGAACTGTATTGTAGTGTATAGTATATCAATTTGATGTCATTATGACACTACGAAGTACGAACCATACTTAAACTTTTGATCTGGTAATTGATTAGACTACTGAACTGAAACTGGACTAGATCGTACATAACCGGTCTCGTTCTGTTCATGGGTCGATTAATTTCAGTCAGTTTTGTTGATTTCATCAATATATATAGAGGATGGAGTCTCCGCGTACCCTTCTCTTTAGAAATATGTAAATCCATGAAATTTTTGGACATGGATATTTCCATTTAAAAAAAATATATATTATTGTTACTTGAAACATGATTTGTCTAAATTGATATGATCCACATGTTTGCATACAACACATTTGCTGTAGACATGGAATTGAATGCAACCAAAAGTTTATAAGAATCAAATTTAACTAAAATGATTATTTTTAATTAAATAAATAAAATAAAAAAAGTTGACAAGTTATG
The DNA here is from genome assembly GCA_949592205.1 of Helichrysum umbraculigerum. Classification (NCBI taxonomy): domain Eukaryota; kingdom Viridiplantae; phylum Streptophyta; class Magnoliopsida; order Asterales; family Asteraceae; genus Helichrysum; species Helichrysum umbraculigerum. The sequence continues at coordinate 389,587,464 of CATIUR010000001.1, forward strand.
CCTAAAGTATAACCTAATGATCATTGATCAGTTATCAGTATGAAACTTGACGTTGTTTAGAGTTGATAGAGTAACCGAGACAGAAAAATGATAAACCACGTGAAAGTATAAATATACGATAGAAATGAATAATTGCAAAAGGAATATAAATAAAATTATTGAAGAAGTATGTGATATAGCTGGTACACTCTTTAATTTTTGTAGACTATATAATTACATATGGTGGACTTATTTTTAATTCATGACTTTGCTTCATTTTTTTTTTTTTTTTTGCATTTTTTAAAAAGAAGAAAGAAAATGGTGTGCATTTTCTATTAATTATTCACACACACAAATTACAAGTAAGATTAACAATCAAGCAGTTCATCAAGCAGTTCATAAAAGTAGTAAAATGACCATTAAGACTGCTCTCAATGGGTGATACAAACTGACGCGTCAGTTTGTGCCACCTCTGCGCCACGTCAACTTTTTTCCCAACTGACACAAAGTGACATTTCACTGCCTACAGTAACATCACTTCCCTCTTTTTCAGGGCACCACACACTAGTTTCTCTATTTATTTAATACACAAACTTAAATAACACATATGTTAAAATTAAAAACATTACATTAATATAATATAAAACATTACAAAAAAAACATATGTTATATTTTTTTAATTTTTTTTATTAACCATTAAATACAAAAAAAACAAAAAAAAAAAAAAGGAAAAAGCAAACTGACGCGGGCCCCACACATTCTCCCCCTCCGTCGTCAAAGCGACGCCGGCAACCGACACCGGCCAATCGACGGGCTGTGCCTATGGCGTCGGTTCCGTCGGCTGGTACCGACGTGCTGTAGGCACAAGTCTAACAGGTTGTTTGTTGAGAATCAAGTTACGTGGGCTACTGGGCTGTCAGTCACTAAATAATTATATACTTATACATATATCTACGATTCTAATGCTTTATGCTTGTTACTATCATAAAATATATTTTTTTCATCCTAACCTATGTAATGTTATATAAAGTAAGAGTAGAGTTCAAATGAGTATATCAATTTTGAGTGAGAATAGGAGAATCAATCTCAACCACTTATTTTCATCAAATACCCACTTCCCCCAAATTTTTGAAACTCAAATATCTCACAAACGGTAAGTTGAAAAATCATGAAAATTGCACCATAAAATTCAACGTTTTTACCTCTTCGATTTGCCGTCACTCAAGGCATACTTATGAAAACTTTTTTTTTTTTCATTTTTTGATGGATTTTACCAATTAGTAACACATGTGTTAGTAATTGGTTGTACATTTGATTTGTGGTTAGGGTTAGGGTTAGGGTTTAGAGCTAAGGTTTAGGATTCAGGGTTAGGGTTTAGCATGGTTTAGGGTTAGGGTTTAGCATGGTTTATGTAACACCCCGAAATTTAGAACAATTTTTTTTGTTTTTACTCATTTCGTAAAGTCCCACGTTTAAAATATGACATTTTAGACTTATTGTATCATTCCCTAGATCAAATAAGGATTTAAATAAGAAAATGTTGAATTTATAAGAGATTCCCCATGAATGACTCGCATTCCCTAGGAATGAAGCCTGCTGTTACCATCATACTTCGGATTCCCCAGGAATGACTCTCATTCCCCGGGAATCAAGCCTGCACACTTAATTACCATTTATCGAACTTCAAACGTGCATATCTTGAAAATGACAAGTCCAATGACCATGAAAATTTGCAGGCACGTGTATAATGACAATACAAAAGTTCCCCAATTTTCACTTTTCGCAAATTCGCGTTTTATCATGATTTGGACCGTTGACCCCAAAATGACCACTTTTACTCATTTTCGTTGACATACTAAGTTCTAAACCATGTGCATTTAGGTTCTAGCATTTTTACCACTCATTCAATTCTACATTTAGAACCTAAGGCCACTTTAACATTCGTCATACCATAATCACAACTCATTTTGACCTATAGACCTATTAGTGACCCATTTGGGCACTTTAACGACCCGTTTGGGTCTTAACCCATATAACCATCATTCCAACACCCAATTCACTTTCCTTTGACTATTCTAAGTCAAACTAAGTTGATGTTTCTATCAAAACTCATTAAGACTATAAAATCTCAATTGTTCCATGGAAGATATTATAATTATAATATTTACATCATAATTCTTTAAATTCAAGATTTACACATTCAAAACTATCAACAAGCATAACATGCTCATTGACTATACTATCCGTTGACTTTCAACATGTTATATATGACTTTGACCAAAAGGTTTACATTTACAACACCAAGTGTCAAAACCTTGTTTTCTTCATAAAGGGGGTATAACAACATATCATGAGCATGATTAAGAGAAGTAACTTGTTACCGACAAAGCAACAAGTTCCACCATTAGCATCCCTCGGGTCTCTTGCCCGAATCTCGTTGGGTCCCACTTGGCTCACCTAAAAACACATAAACATAATCGAGTAAGCATTTAGCTTAGTAAGCAATGGGCTATCAATGATAATCAATATCAAATCACAACATACGTATATTAAGGATCCATAATATCATATGCTAATTCCCGCAAGAATTAACATCTTCGGGCCTACACCCCGGTATATAATCATAACTCATCAAGTAAATGACATATCCATTACCGGTCCTTCCAAGTAAATGGAACAAGCATTACTTGAAGAAAGATAGCATCATCTATTAACTTACCTCGCGATAGCCCACATAATTAATCACTTGTAATACTTGGCATACTTTTATCACCTATTCATATAATCATATAAACACATATCAATAATCATTCATCATATAACATAGATGTTAATTCATTTAACACCTATATCCAATTCATACTAAATCTCCAATTCATTACTTGTATCATATAATACAAGTATTAATTTCATCATATGATCACATCATATGTTTTATACACTTTACACATAATCATATAGAAATGGGTAATTATCATGATTACATCATCAATTTCATCAATAATCACCAAGAGCATCATCTCTTAGTGTATAATCATATTCACCATATATCAATTACTCACTTGTACATGACTTTTATATTCTTTACACAATGAATATAATTTAACATACTACTTTAGATGAAATCATTCATCATATCGTTGTTCTTTCATAAATCACCAATTACTATCATCATTTACATAATCAAAATCATTCATTTACTCATAAACACAAGGTTATGAGTTATTTACCACAATTAACATCATTTCAATATATAATTTAGCTCAAAGAAGTGTATGAAACATAATTCCATTCATTAACCCAATTACCCATCAATTTCATATATCTAGGGTTTACTCAACTTGATTAAAATCATGAACGAAACATAAAGTATAACTCAAAGGTGGTTATAAAACATCAATTAATCATTAATCCAATTACTTATAAATTTCATGAGTCTAGGGTTTATCTTTCTTGAATCACTATCATTCATAACATGAAATAAAACACAATTAAGTGTTAATCATACCTTTAGAATGAAGAATTAAAGGATCACAAGTTCTAATCTTCAAAACCCTAGCTTAATCTTTGATGATTCTTCTTATTTCTTTCAAGAGCCAACTCATACAGGAACACATACGTGGTTTTCTATTTGCAGTGTCTGTAATGAGCTAGAATAATACAGAAGCAGTGTTTTTATACTGCAAATTTCAATTAAACCCCTCAACTTTCCACACTCAACACATTTAGTCCCTCAAACACATATTTCATAATATTACAAGTCCTATGGACATAAAATAGTTTACATAGTTAGTCCCACTAACTTATACAATTAAAATTGTATATTTAAAGTTTTAAACTTACGAAATTTGGGACGTTACAGTTTAGGGTTGAGGGTTTAGTATGATTTAGGGTTTAGAGTTTTGTAAAGCGTTTAGGGTTGGTGTTTGGGGTTTCGGGCGAAACCCCAAACCCCCAACCCTAACCCCTAAACACCAAACCCTAAACGCAACACTTTAACACATGTGTTAGTAAATGTGAAACCCACCATAAAAGATGGGGAAAAAAACTCGTCGAATGTATGCCTTGAGAGACGGCAAATCGAAGATGAGAAAACGCTGAATTTAATGGTGCAATTTTCATAATTTTTCGATTTGTCGTTTGTGAGATAATTGATGTTGGGGGTAAATGGGTTTTGTACATGTGGAGCATTCTCTTTGTACGCATGGCACAATATCATTGGTTCCCCCATTCTCACGCAATTTCCTATTCTCATTTGAACCCCACCCTATAAAGTAATACGCATATGCATGATGTCCATTTATTATACATATAATCAATAGGCGCTGCATTTTTACTATTCACATCTAGAAGTTATATGCGATTTTTGTTATATTATATATATTTATAATGACAAAAGAGAAACAAAATGCATCTCTGGATTGGTGGTTGTCGCCCGCCGTGTTTGACTTCAAATGTTAAAGAGCTCAGGTTCGACTCCACGTTTTGCACTTTTTTTTATTTATCTAATTTTAAATGAATTTTATTTAATATATAATATATATGTGAGGTTGGTAACCAATTGTAACTTCAGACCAATGGATGAGTCTCCTCCCTCTTCTCTAAAGTCTTGGGTTCAATTCTTGCTATACCTATTAATTTTTAATTATTGCCTTTTTTAAAGGCAATATAACTTATATAACTATTTTTAATTCTTGCCTTTTTTAAAGGCTATGTAACATATATATACATTATATTGTATGTATATATGTGTTTAGAATGAAATGTATACATTTCTAAGTTATTTCGTTTGATTTCGTAATAGTTTTCAACAGATATTTTTTAATTAACCACAATTATCGAGGAATAAACAGACATAATTAATTTTTAATTATTGGCTTTTTTAAAGGCAATATAACTTATATACATATTTTTAATTCTTGCCTTTTTTTTAAAGGCTATGTAACATATATACATTATATTGTATGTATATATGTGTTTAGAATGAAATGTATACATTTCTAAGTTATTTCGTTTGATTTCGTAATAGTTTTCAACATTTTTTTTTTAATTAACAACATTTGTCAAAGAATAAACAGACGTGAAAGCAAAACATTTTGTAGACACGTGGTTGTGAAATGTTTTCAACTATTCTATTACAATTGTTTATAAATTTAACGTTACAATATTCAAATACGAGTTAATTCAAGATTTATATAAACATAAAGTCAATAAGAGCGTCTCCAATGGAAACTTTTGGAGTAAATAATTTTTTTTTTTTAACATACACATTACAATTATTCATTGTGTTTTAGCATGTGCAATGATTAGATGTTACGGTTTACACGTCATTTTATAGAGCGTATAATAAATAGGTCAATGCTTTTCTAAAAATAAAATTTATAAAATAAAATATTTTTAGTGAAGTTTAAAATAAATCTATCCGCTCTATCCCGGGGCGGAGCTTGGGCATCAATCCTCGTTTATATTAAAACGCAACCTTATCATTTAATTGATTAAATCTTGTAGAAAATAAAAAATAAAAAATGAAACAATGTGCTTCCCCAAATGAAGCAAACTACATTTGCATAGTGGGTCCGTAGTCCTTACCCTTACTCCTTTTCTATTTAATTTAATTTTAACTATTGTGTAGATATTTATTACTATAATTAGATTTGATTTTTTATTCATTTCAATTCAATTATTCAATACGAACCGGACTCAAACTTTTGAGCTAGTAATAACTAATTACTAATTAGACTGTCCATCTAGCTAATCCATTCCTTAATTAGTTAGACTGAACTAAAAGTGGACTAGATCGTACACAACCGATCTTGTTCTGTTCAGTCAATTTCAGTTGGTTTTCTTAATTTCAACAATAGGATAGAGTTTGCACGTACCCCTTAATTTATACTTAATATATAAAACATCTCTATTGTTGAATCTTAAAGCTTTTAAAAAAATTAAAGTGACTAAATTGCCACTATTAATTCTAATTGTTGTAAAAAATTACTAACATACTCTTCTAACAACTTGACATCCCATAATTAAATTTTCTTATATAAGCCAAGTCAACTAAAATTAAATCTCAACTAATAAAGGTTTTTAGTACAAAATATCAAAAAATAAAATAACTTTGTATTTATGGAGTTTAATACGAATTAATGTACATATTTGTGGAATAAAACTTGCATAATACGTTAATGATATGATAAATATATATACATCGACTTTAACGTGTTTATGTGTAAGTATCCGTTGCTTCGCGTGAGTTTCATGCTAGTTTAGAAATATATACATCCATGAAATTAATGGACATGGATTTTTCCATATAAAAGTAAAATATGTATTCATGTTACTTTAAAACATGATTTGTGTAAATTGTAATGATCCACATGTTTGCATATAACACATTTGTAGTAGACATGGAATTGAATGCAACAAAAAGTTTGTAAGAATCAAATTTTCCTAAAATGATTATTAATAATAAATAAATTAATAAAGCTGACAAGTTATGTATAAAGTTTAACCGTATGAAACATTGTTTAGATTTGATAAGAGTAACTTAACACTTGACAAAAACATGATATACCACGTGAAAAGTGTAAATAAATAAAATGTGTAGTTAAAAATGCATGTGGGTTTTTTTTTTTTTTTTTCTCTGGGGAAAAGGGTCGGTACCCGGCGGTGATATAAAACAAAAGGCTGTCGAAATAGAAGACGATATTATTGATAGTCACGAGAAGCGACATCATTTGTGTCAGGTAGGTATATACTCCGTAAGAACACGGGGAGCGCTTGACGGCGGTTCGGTGTTTAGTTCAGTGTTCTTGAGAACACTGAACTTGAATGTTGAGGTAGAAAAGTGGGGTAGTGGTTAATCTTGAGGTTCAATGTTCAGTTCAGTGTTCTCGTGATTATTTTATTATTATTTATATTTTCTAAAAACATTTTTTTTAATTTAATTTTGTTACAAGCAAGAAGACAAAATAATAATAATATAATAATGGAGAACGAGCTCGTGCATCAGCGTTTGGATACGAACACTGAACGAAAACGTTGGGCTTGAACGGCGAGGCGGAGCGGCGAACGGCGGTGATCAGCGTTTTCGGTGGGAGAACGGCGAGCGAACGCCAGGTGCTCCGGGTGCTCTAACTACTTAATGTATATGGGTGATATACAACCTATTTTTCCACGTATATCACTAAATATACTTTAAATTGTTATGCATTACAACAAATTTAAAACATGTTTAATGATGTATGAATAAATGTTCAATTTTTAAACTAACATCCTTCATCTCATCCCGTTTCAAATTAAGTGTTCGTCTTTCTATTTTATTTTGTCTCAAAATAATTGTCAACATTCAAAAGTAATTCCATTATCTTTATCATGTTATCCTTAATATTTTTTTTTTCTCAAAACTGATATGTAGAAGTATGTAAAAAAATGACAATGTGATTTCTTAAACTTCGTTAAAATTTATCGTAGACACAACTATAGGACGTAGCGATTATTATTTTTCACTTATATTTTTTTCAAGCCTATTGAATGCTATAAAAAAACATAATGCTCCAACAACATTGTAGGTAGTATTAATTAATTCTAATAGTAATAGGGTATTCATTTGTTTAGGCATGGTTGATAAACTTGTGGTTATAGCATACCAAAAAAGAAAGACTTTATATGTTATTATTGTTGTCCATAGTAAACATGTCAGATTTTTACTATATACAGTATTTACTTACGTATTTGAGAAAATTATAAAAATCGTCCTTATAGTTTGGTTAGAATTGTACATTCAGTCCTTTAATTAATTTAATTATATAGATGATCCTTTCTTTTGAAACTTGTTACGTAAATAGTCCTTTACACTAACGATTGTTAAATCTCCGTTAAAAAAGACCATACGTGTAAAAAAATTTAATTCTTTAAATTTTTTTGAGTAAAATATAAATAATAAAATCTAGCATATGTATCGATACATTATATGGTGCACATAACATTATTTTCATTTTACTCATTTTATTCATTATCAAATCTGATCATATTTTCTTCTATAACTAGGGCTGTTGACGAACCGAGTCAATTCAAATATCCTGATGCTTGACCCGACTCGTTTAAAAAATAAGTATGTTCGAGTTCAACTCGAACTCGATTAACTTTTTAAAACCATATTCGAGTTCGGACACGGATAATAATTTATTGTTCGAGCTCTAGCTCTATACTCGTTTAAGTTTATGACAATTTACAAAAAAAAAAAAATAAATAAATTATTTGAGATCAAAATGTTTGTTTAGAAGCTTAAGCTCGATAAAATCGTTTATAAACTTAAACAAACTCATTAAAAAGTATACAAACTATTTTATGAAACTTGAAATAAAGTTTGTAAGAGAAATTTACAGTTAATTAAACTTAAAATGTGTAAGTTTAATTAGTTATCATCAAAATACTAATAATAAGTATGTAATTAGATTCTTGATGTTAATATTTATAGTGTGCTCATCTCATCCTAGCGAGCCGGGTCGAATTTATTGTTTTGAAGCTCGGCTCGTGAAATTAATCGAGCAGTCTTTTTATGTTCGAACTCGACTCGGGCTTGAATAGTATTATGCTCGAATTCGAGATAAACGAGTTCGAACTCGAGTAGCTCGTTAAGTGCCCGGTTCGTTAACACCCATATCTATAACATCAAATTTATATTCCACCACCATCTTTTTCTACCTAAATATACATTTTTGACTTAATTAATTCTTACTTTTCAACGTCATTTTACTTTAAAGCTAGGTCATCAAAAAGGATACAAAAGAGAAGAGATGGTGGCCACTAAAGTTATTACGAGATAAGATGAATGGGTAATGGAGGGTCCTTGAGTGGTGAAAGACAAATGTGAAAGATGAACAATTTGACAATGAATTTGCTAAACGAAATGTGAAAGCTGAAAATGATGTTGTGCACCTAATAATGTATATATACATATTTTAAATTTTATAATTTATATATACTCAAAAAATTATAAAAGTTTAAAAGAATAAAAAAAGCTACACACGTGGTCTTTTTTAACGGAGATTTAACAATCGTTAGTGTAAATGACTATTTACGTAACAAATTTCAAAAGAAAGGATCATCTATGTAATTAAATTAATTAAATGACTGAATGTGCAATTCATGTCAAACCATAAGGATGGTTTTTGTAATTTTCTCTACGTATTTTGTTTCGGTCAGTGATTATTATTTTGGAAGAATGTGCCTGTATGTAAGGTTACACATTTAATAATCATGACTTTTTTGACAATAGTAGTGTTTCTACTTATTACAAATTCTGACATATATATGTGACGATATTGTAAATTAACTTGACATTTAGTCACAATTTGCTTCATCTGTATAGTTCATCCGCATCAATATATATATATATATATATATATATATATATATATATATATATATATATATATATATATATATGGGAATGATCAAGAGGGAAGAACTAAATTTGAGGGAAGGAGGGAAGCAACTCTCAGTCACCCATTTCCTCCCCACTTTTTTCCTACACACTTCATCAATTTTTGTCAAAAAACACAAATTAAAGTATGCTTTTCATTGATTCATCAATCAGAAACATTATAAAATTTCGAATTCATCAATCACATTCATTTAGATCATCAATTCCTCGTTATACATATTCATCAAAAATATTAAAGTTTGGGTGTAACTTTTGGGTTTTTGTGAAATATTTTATTTTTCAATGAAAACAATAAAATTAAACGAATTTCGTAATTCAAAACTTATAAACGAGGAATTAATTGTATTATAATCGCCATTCATCATTGAATTTAAAAAATGTAAATTTCAGAAGGTTAACATGCATTTGCGAATCATGTTAATCAAAATTACAATAAAGATTCTTAAACATTCATTTTTGTTATTTTTTACCTTATATAAGTTATTATACATGTTGAACGTAACAAAATAACATTCATCAATGTATCGCAATATATATGAGCTTATATGCATTATAAATGAATGTTATGATGTTCATCAGCATGATATAAGTTAATATTCATCATGAATGAAAGTTAAAAATTCAATGAGATGTTAACATGCATTTATAATGAATATGAGTTATTGTACAATAATAACAATATGAGCTAATATTCACCTTAAATGAATGCTTAAATTGTAACTTTGATTAACATGCTTTTGAAATGCATGTTAACGTGCTGAAAATTTGATTTTGATTAACATGCTTTTGTAATGCATGTTTACGAGCCTGGGAGGTGATTTTAAGTTATTTACAAAAATGCCACCTCGTTGACTTTTGCATTGACCGGGATGTGTGGCTGAAAATTGCTTCCCTCCTTCCCTCATGATCTCCCTCCTATATATATATATATATATATATATATATATATATATATATATATATATATATACTTTGTTAAATAGCTTGTATACAAAATCAACACCATGAATTTTATAAAAAATTAGTAAAATGTAATGATTGATTGGTTTAATGTACCTACAGCTAAGCTTATACATGATTTGTGGATGTATATATATGTGATTAAGCTGTCTATAGATATCTCATTTTAGTTGGTTCATAATATTTATATATGAATATTATTATTTTTTTCCTTAATAGAAAATACACATTCAAAAGGAATGCAAATAAATTATTGAAGAAGTTTGTTTCCATGTGGTATATGTGACATGGTACACTCTTTGTAGACTATATAGTTACATATAGTGGTCATAATCATCACTCGCTTCATTTATTTTTACATTTTTGAAAAAAAGAAGTAAAAACAGTCAAATTTACCATATATATTCACCGCTTCGTAAGGAAAATACTTGAAGAATCATGAACATAACATGTTTTTTACCAAGAAATTAATATATTAGGTTGATAATTTTTGTTATCTTTCTCCATTATAAAGGGTTTACCCATTTTCTTCTGTACCTTACCCATTTTAAGATTGGAAATTACTTACTTACCCTTATTTGCAATGATGATGACAAAACTACCCCCGACTAATTTTGGAAAAAAACAATAATAATCAAAATATATTTATAATTAGAATTAATTATAATATGGTTCACAAATAACCTTTTCATAATTTTAGAAATAATTCACTAATTAAAATATATTCCTTGCCAAACATTCAATAATATTGAATAATGTACATTAAAATTTTTTTAATTAAGTTAGTTAGTAGTTGTCAAGATAAAATATAACTTATTAGGACGATATCAAATATGTTTTATACCGCCGGCTCTTATTTTGTTAACCGGTTCGATAGCAACATATATCTTATTGTTAAATATTTAAAATTTAAATGTTATTAGGATAGACTTAAACTTCGACAAAGCTAACAATAATACATACTGTTTGGATGAACTGAGCAAAAGTTAATAACAATCTTTTTGATCGAGCTTAAAACATTGTATCCGCTGTATAGCGCGGGTTTTTGCTAGTAAGATTTAACTAGTTTTCATTTTATGCTAGTCATTGTGTCAATATGAATATTCAAACTATGAAACTAGTATATCTAAGGGGTGTTTGGCACCTCCTTTATTCCGGAGAAGGCTTGGGTTTATAATTTTTGGAAGTTTAACCTCTTACAAGAATTTATTTGCATAGTGGCTCCGCAGTCCGCACTCCTTTTCTATTTAAGTTAATATTAACTTGTTTATTTAGATGTATGTATTATGTCATATATAAATTTTGCCTCGAATAACTCTTGCTATAAAATTTTCAACGTATAATAATGCTATAATCGGCATAATTGCTATGGCTTACTTATATTAGGGAGTTATTATTGAGGAATTATAATGTCATTTTTATTTATGCAAAAAGTAATAAAGCTTTAATAATAAGTAAGAGAAATGAAAAGAGAAAAGGGTGTGTAGGAAGCAAGCGAGCAGGAATGCAATGTGGTGTCAAAATGGTTGTTTCGATTTTGCCAAATCACTCCTCACCGACTTTTGCTCACTTTTCATTTTTCTAATATTCCACTTTTGTGTTTGCATTCATCACTTTTTTTTCCCTTTTTTTTTTTTAATTCTTATTCATTTATGCGAATTCATTTTCTCGAATGCGTACATGGGTTGGTTCTCATACACATTGTAATTGTAATGGTAAGTTGTTTTTCAATATGCTCAATGACAAGTCGATCACTTGCTACACGATGAGGGGAGGAGCTACATAGATGTTAGGGTTAGTTGTAGATACGGGTATCTTTGTCAGGCAAACTATAAATTTATTTTGATAAATACTTGATTTTCTGTTAGTGCTACGGGTCCAAACAAGTCGTGCTACTAGTTCGATAAACAATTAGCCTGTTTCGTATGATATTCATTGAAAAACTACTAATTAGCTCGTGTTTCTTTATGAAATCGTACATGTTAAAATAAATAAGTTTTTTATTATAATATAATGAAGGAAAAAAGAAAATTTGTACTACGGGTCTCACTTGAACTCCTAAATCCACCACCCTATACGATATACATTTGAGGCAAGCTTTTGTTAGTAGGGCCAAAAGGAGTAATTTTAATATTTTATCATGATGAAATACGATCCAAGGTGTAATGGGTTTCATAGATGCATAATATATTGTAAAAGCAATATTAGTTTTAAGAAGTTTACAACTTTACATTAATATGTATATGTCAAAAGAAAGTAGACATAATTAACAACTTTCTATAATTTTGCTTTATGTAAAACATAAAAACAGAAATGTGATGTGATTTTTTCATTAAACATTTAAAAAAACTTAAAGTAAGATACACCAAAAATCAACGATTTACAAGAATAAAACTCTAATCTCAAATCATTATCAACCTATACATTTAATAAACATTACAAAAACCTAAATTGGCTTTTCGAGGGAGTTACCCGTTTAAGTCAATGACATGACGGTTGTGATTTTTGTCGTTATAATTTAGAGCAATTCTAGGTTCACTAAATTTTTACAAAAAACAATTCACAAAATGATGTGGAATTAGATGTGGACCAATCAAAATCAATTATGTCTTCTCTCTCATTCTTCTCTCTCCTCACATGATTGGTACATGTCATTTTGTGGTTGATTTTTTTGTAAAAATTATGTGAGTAAAGTATTTCTCTATAATTTATGTTTTTCGCTTTTAGTCAACCATCTAAGTTTTCACGAATTTAGTAAATGTCAGAATTACCCCCTATAGTTTTCCTATTTTCATAAGCTACCCAACATTTACGGTTTCGGTGCTTTGCTAACTAATTCCGTTTATTTTTATTTTTATATTTGGCCCCGGTGACTAATTCGTTATATTGGCTGTCTCATGTACATTGTACATGTACATTTGATTTTATTGTTGTAGAATTAGATATACTTATAATGTATGTATTGGTGGTCCACAGCATGTATTTAATGTAATTATTTAAGTTGTTATGTTTTAGTTGGAGTCACAAACTGATCATCAAGAGCTGTTATGATATAGTTGCCTCCTTTTTTTATATTATTTAACGGTTGAAAAAACTATAGGAGGTACGTCATCGATATTTTGTATGTGGTGCACAACAACAATTTGATTAAATCTTACAAACTAAAATCATGTATTGCTTCAACTATACATCATTTTATTGACTTTTAATTGATTTAGTAATTAACAACTGTTTTGGCTGTCATTGTTGTGTATAAGTCGAATCCAAACCCACTCACATTAGATTCAACCCTCACATTTTATAAACGTTGCCCTAACACCTAATTACTCAATCGGTGAGATCGAGAGGATGATACTCTTCAACCGTGCGTTTAATGTTGTTTCTAAGTATAATCTGTATTCCTTTTGTGGTTTGATGTTATTGCACGTCGGGTTATGTATCGCTAGGGTTTTCTCTTACCGGTTATATGTGTCTTTGTAAATAAACAAAACATAACATAGTAAATATGTGTATATATATTATTTGTAAAAGGGAGGTCTTGTCATTGAATATGTTTGTGAACAAGTAAAAGAAGTCAGAAAATAATTTAAGGTGAAATTAAATTGGGTTTTTTTTTTGTATATGGTGGGGGAGGACAACCAAACGAAACCAAAATGTACTACTACTATGGACTATGGTGATGGACTGATGGTCTACACCTATGTACCCCTCCTACCCTATCTATACTAGCATGGTCCATCATCTCCATTATATCATTTGTTTTTCATACCTATTTTTTCTTACTACTTTTCCCCAATAATAAAAAACCAAAGACATAGTAATAAAAAGATACTTGCTGTTTACATACATAATGTTATAATAATAATATAATATAATATAATAATGCTTTTACCAAATTTTTAATTTTGTAGGTATGAGATCGTAGGGGATGATATTTTAGAGATAACATGAGGGACGTATAATTCCAACCTTTGATTTTTTGTCTACAACTCAGATTTATCACATTATAACGACTCCGAATCTCAAAAACGATGCATCTCAACAAAACTACAATTTACCCCTACAAATTTGTAATAAGATGCACATATTTCGCAACTCTCCTCCTTTCCTCTCTAAGCCATTTGTCCATAGGAATTGCACCAATTTTTTAAACCGAAAAAGCTATAAATATGAATCACGTTAAATACGTCTAACAAGGAGAAATCGAAGTTATTTACTAATGAACAATTTTTTTCTTTGTTTTTACATAAAAGTATAAGTTTATATACATTACATCTTAAGCATGTAACACAAGAAATTAAGAATACAACAAACTACCGTTATCGTATTATGTATCACTTAAATTAATTTATTAATTTTATATTGAGAATTTAATTAAGATAGAGACAATACAATTTAAATCAAGGTTCTCTCACAGATGCATATGCAAATAATTGTACCAATTTTTTTCTTATTCATTTATTTATATTTATTTAATTATTAAAAAATGATATTTAATTAATTATTTCTGCTGATCAAAAAAATTAATAATTTCTGGAATCGCGGTGGTTTCACTTCGTGCTCATCACACACATAAACACACCCCAAACCCAACGAACCGGAACCGATCGAAACCCAAACCCCTTTGTCCTCTTTCCAGTACTATAAACGACACACAAACGACATCGTTTTCTCCCCACTCGCCGGATCTCTGTTACTCCAACTGATTACCGGCGGGCATTTTCATTTTCCGATGAGAATGCCCGAACCATGAGCAAATCTCACAACGAAAACGACGACGAAAACATCAACGACTGTTTTTACGAATCACTTGATCGTATACTGTCATCAACAACATGTTCATCTTCTTCTTCATGTTCAGACGATGATGATGTTGAATATACTAATAACCATCTCAATTTCACTAATGATAATAATAATAATGCTTCGTTATCGATCCCTAACTACGACGTCTGGATCTCGCAACCGTCGTCGGTTGAAGAACGCCGTTCGCGGTTGCTACGGCAGTTTGGATTACATAGACCTAGTTCATCGGGTTCATCAGTCGTTGATTTAAAATTAGGTAAATCTATCTCAGCAGATCAATTAGATATTAATGATGACGATATTAATAATGTTGATAAATATGTTAAGCCTGTAATCATTCGATCTAAATCTGCTGATCATGAAATCCGTGATTCTAATTCTAATTGTGATGATATTCTTTTAATTAATTCAGAAATTGTAAATAACAATAATGTTGATAAAAATGTTTTACTTAAATCACCAAGCATTAGTAATAGATCCTGTGTGGTCAATGCGGTTAACACGGTCAATGTTGTTTCGCCTAGTAAGCCTCCAACTGGTAAAGTTACTAGGCGTAGTGGGGAGATTGTTAAGAGTGATGTTTTGGCAAATTTGATGAATTCGAGTGTTGATAGAAACGATGGTGATGTAACAGTAGCGGAAATGGATATGGATTCGGATCTGGATTGTGGTAGTGGTGATGATGCAGTGTGTACGATTAAGAATTTGGATAATGGGAAGGAGTTTGTGGTGAAGGAGGTGAGAGAGGATGGATTGTGTAGGAATCTTAAGGAAGTTGGGACTGGGAGGCATTTAACTATGGAAGAGTTTGAAATGTATCTTGGACATTCACCGATTGTTCAAGAGTTGATGAGAAGGCAGAACGTTGAGGCTGGCAATAATGATTTGCCAGATTCGAATGGGAATGGGAGTGGTGGTGCTGGATCCAAGTCAAAGAAAAAAGGGAGTTGGTTGAAAAGTATTAAGAATGTAGCTAGTTCAGTTACTGGTCATAAAGAGAGACGCAGCAGCGATGAGAGAGATACCTCGTCAGAGAAAGGTGGAAGAAGGTCCAGCTCTGCTACCGATGACAGTCAAGATGGTTCCTTCCATGGTCCAGAGAGAGTACGGGTTAAACAGTATGGGAAATCATGTAAGGATCTTACGGCTCTCTATAAGAGCCAGGAGATTCAGGCTCATAATGGTTTCATCTGGACTATAAAGTTTAGTTTGGATGGTAAGTATCTTGCCAGTGCTGGTGAGGATCGTCTTATCCATGTATGGCAAGTTGTTGGATCAGAGAGGAAAGGCGATCTATTGTTTGATAAACAGGAAGATGGGAATCTGAATGTGTTATTGATGTCCAACGGGTCGCCAGAACCGACGTTATTATCTTCAAATTTGGAAAGTGTGCCTGAAAGGAAGAGAAGAGGTAGATTGTCTATAAGCCGAAAGTCGATAAGCTTGGACCCGATTGTAGTGCCAGATACCGTGTTTGCGCTGTCAGAAAAACCAGTGTGTTCTTTCAATGGTCATCTGTTAGACGTGCTTGACCTGTCCTGGTCCAAATCTCAGGTTAGCCAACATTTTCACGTTTCTTACTACTGTTTTAAATTATAGCCTAATATGAATATTGAATATTATATATTTGTTGAAGGAATAGAATAAACAAGACATGACATCTTGATACATTTATTCTTTTACCATCAGTGATCTAGGTTGCTTTGACCTTAATCACAAGTAGGTAGGGCTGAAAGACAATTCTCATCTAAAGTTGACATCTGTCTGTTCACATATTAAATGGTTAAATATGACCTACATAGATATGTGGATGGTTTTGCATAACTGACTAGAAAGAATGCTCGATATTTACCAATTTTGTTTTATTAAATGTAAACAGTTCACTCCAGAATGCAATGATGTGTTTTCTTAATTTGTTTGTGGAAAGTATGATGTATTTATTGAGTCGGAGTAATACATATTAGCTTTGCATGAAAAGAAGACAGGGATACATTAACTGTGAATATTATTTGAGTTTCTTGCAGACAAGTGAGACTATTCAAGAGATCAGTAGTGAGCGTTCCTTATTTGCTAGACTTTATGAGGCCCTTTTCAACTATACTCATGCGGCTATGTATTGTGCCACATAGACAACCTAACTTGTTGAGGAATCAATTTCAATATGAGCTTATACTGATATGACCGCTAGATTTACTATTATTGCCATTGCTTATAATCATTTAAAACGGTTCAATCTGATATTTAATACGAAGCATACCTTGTTCATTAAGATGTCCTTCGCATCTATAAAGGTCAGTCAGTGTGCATCCATTTTAGGCGACAGTTTTTTCATGAAGGCTTGATTATTAAATCTCTATAATTTACCCACATGAAGTAAATCATTTCCATTAGGGTCTGGAATTTATTTTTTCCTCTTCTGGAGCATATGACCTGGTTACGGTGTTCTATAATGTTTGGGCATTTAATTCTTCTAATCCACATGTCACATGTGGACCTTTAAAGTAGAATATCTTGTAGGATTTAGTCATTTAGAATTCTGTAGCTTCTTCTTGCATCTGACTGATAATTTCTATTTTTTCATTCATTTATAAGGTCCGTGACCATTCCCCGTTGATAAAAATTTCAAACATTGGATAAATTAAAGTTTTGTACTTCCATTACACCACCAGTTCACTCATTTGAAGATTTAGGTGTTAGTTGTGTTACTTGAATTTTCTTGGCTCTAATTTAAAGAAAGAGATGTGAGGGCTTTTTGTCACTTATTATAGTATACATCAAGGATTTTAATGGACTACGTATGCACATCTTATCAATGTCAACTAGCTATTTCAATTATGCATTTATTGTGACAAAGCATACATGAAAGCTCTCATTGACAGTGAATTTTGATATCAGTATTTGCTTTCATCCTCTATGGACAAAACAGTACGATTGTGGGAGTTGTCTACCAAATCTTGTTTGAAGATCTTTTCTCACAGCGATTATGGTAAGAAAACAACTTAAGCTCATTTATGTTGGTACTACTTAAGAAGAATATATTTTAGCTTTGGTAATACAAAGTATATGAAATGACCTGATACTTTATTACCAATTGAAATTTGTGTGTCCTCTTTCATGAAACCTCACCATATTTCTCTTTATTTGTTTCTTGATACAGTGACGTGCATCCAGTTTAATCCTGTTGATGATAATTACTTCATCAGTGGTTCTCTAGATGCTAAGGTTCGCATATGGAGCATTCCTGATCGACAAGTTGTTGATTGGAATGATCTGCATGAAATGGTCACTGCTGCTTGTTATACACCAGATGGCCAGGTTGAGCCATAACTGATTATTGTCAGTTTTATGTTACTAAATTAAAATTGGGCAAAGTTTTTTCTTTTTAAATTAAATTTTTTTTTTAATTTTTAATTTATGGGGTATGTCGGATTCAATTAATGACTGAAGGTTGTTTTTTTGTTTATACTTGAAGGCTGCACTAGTTGGTTCACACAAGGGGAGTTGCCGTTTATTCAATACAACGGGTATGGGGTGATGAATTTCTATCACTTTGTTTTCCCAATTATCTGATGTCTGTGTGCTTTTTTTTCTTCCCGGGTCTCCTTTTTGGTTATAGTCTAATAGTTATCTATAATTTTCAGACAATAAGTTGCAGCAGAAGAGTCAGATTAATCTGCAGAATAAGAAAAAGAAGCCGCATTACAAAAAAATCACTGGTTTTCAGGTGTTAAAGCTATTACATCCCTTTTGTGTCATGGTTATATATGGTTTAGCATGGAGGTTGTAAGCTATAGATTAATTCCTAAGAAAGGAGTGTGATGTGTACTTGTGTCCAGCACTGTTCGGACAGGGGTGGCAAATCGGTGGGTTGTGTAAGAGGTTGGGTTTTTTACCACAAATATTTTCCCCCGAACATATTGTATTTTTGTTATAAGTAATTAGTGTCAACCGTAAAAATGAAAATAATAGTGTTTTAATAATAATCTATTTTTTTTAGTGTAGATCTAGGAGGTCTAATACTTCGATGTTAACATTAGCTAAATTGGTGGATGTAATATGTTAGTTCTCTGACGGTGAGGGAGGGCAACAGTTGCCAACACATAGCTACAAATGCCTTTACATGTTTTATACACTGCTGATTAGCATTCATAAACAGTTTGCTCCAGGCAGTTCATCGGAAGTGCTCATAACATCCGCAGATTCACGAATTCGTGTTGTTGATGGTGTTGACCTGGTCCACAAGTTCAAAGGTAACACACCAAGTAAATGTAGAGCTTACATGACATTTGTTTCTTGAATTTTATTATTATGTTATATATTTGTGTTCTATTACAGGTTTTCGCAACACAAGCAGCCAAATTTCCGCCTACCTGGCAGCAAACGGAAGATACGTGGTTTGTGCTAGCGAGGATTCCAATGTGTACGTCTGGAAACACGAAGGTGATTCACGACCTAGCAGAAGCAAAGGTGTGACTGTTACTCAATCATACGAGCACTTCCATTGTCAAGATGTATCGATGGCTATCCCATGGCCTGGTATGACTGACACCTGTTGGGATCTTCAAGACGGGTTTACTGAACCCACTAGTCTAAGTAGTGACCATGACCGGTTAGAAGAGGTGTCCACGGCTAACCATCCTCCGACACCAGATGAAAGAGATGGTAAAGACGGTTCACCATTGAATTCTGGTTGTAGCAGCAGCCCACTTCATGGAACCATCTCGAGTGCGAGCAATGGCTACTTCTTTGATAGGATCTCGGCTACATGGTCAGAGGAAAAGCTTGTTTTGGCTACTAAGAACCCTAGTCCAAGGACCAGTGTTGACTTCACCAACGGGATGAGCCTGGGTAAGTCAGCCTGGGGTATGGTGATTGTGACAGCTGGACTACGTGGGGAAATTAGGACATTCCAGAATTTTGGAATGCCAGTTCGGATATAAGTGGATGGTTGTACAGATAGCTTCAAAGATTTGTAATATTAGCAAGCAGAGTTCCGTTTTCTTTTGTGCTACTTCTGCCTGTTCAAATTGGGAACTGTTGAAGGAGCCAGTTCTTGAGTAGGAAAAATATAGAGTTGTCAGGAAAAATGCCAACAAAAAAAAGAAAAAAAAGAGAGAGAGAGAGAGAGAAGAGAATACGATTGAGTTTCTAGAAAACGTCGATGAATTGTAGAGACTTGGAAGTATTAATTTGTATTTTTATGATTCAATTCTTGTGTATTCGATCTGTGTATCTTCTTTAAGTTAATTGTGTTGATGGAAATGAATGAATTCTTGATTTGTGTATACAAATTACAATGTTTTCGGATCTTTTTTGGATTTCCACTCTCCCTTTTTTTTTTGTTGTTACTAGTGATCAAGTTGTCAATAAGATCAGTCGCTTAAAGCTCTGGACACTTGGAATTGAAGTTGGTCTCATAATGAACAGTCAAATGCTAGTACGTTATAACCGGAAGACCTTCTTAGGTTCTGTTGTTTAAAAACAAGAATCAGTTGACCCAAATCGGTTTCGTGTTGAGTTTCAAGTCGTGTCGGAAATTGCCAAAACAAGAATCAGTTGACCCTAATTGGTTTTGTGTAGAGTTTGAGTCGTGTCGGAAATTGCTAGCCCCGTTTATCACAATAAGATAACAAATGAAGAGAATACCCGGCCTTAGATTATTTCTCACGTAACATATTGACATAAAATAAAATTCTTAAATCAAATTAAATATTTTTTTATCCATCGTGAAAACTCCCCATTCCAAGCCCATAACTCTGGAGGTAAAAAACATAAACTTTGGGCTGTGCACCTAGAAATCGTCATCAAATAAACCTCCAATTCCCTTCAAACTCAATACTTTAAATTTCAGTCAACAATATAATGGCTCTACAAGCTACTCCTTTCACCATTAACAATCTTGTAGGAAAGACTACTTCATCTTCTAAAGATTCAACCCTCTTTGGTGTTTCATTTTCAAATATTGATCATATTACTTCAACGGTGTCGAAAACCAAGGTAAAGTCACTACAACAGATAACTCATTTTACAATATCTTTTTTTGAGAATATTGACACTTTAACAAAATGTAAAAATGTGAACACTAGAAATGTGTTGGGGCAACTAAATCTATGTATACAAACTAATAAGTGTTGAGTTTTTATGGTTTATCTAACAGAACTTGAGTTTATTTCATTATTTGTACAATTATAACTGTGACAAAAACTAATTATATGTATGTGTTTTCATGATCACTAAATAATGGGTTCACATGGTTATAGACTTAGAGAGGGTTAACAGATCTTTAATCTTTCTATGAATGGAATTTGGAGTCAAAACAATGACTTATTTGATTGTTTTTGCAGATGGAATTTATCCAAAGAAAAGTGTTCAAAGTTCAAGCAGTAGCCACTACAACTCCGGATGTGACCCGTGCTACACCAGCCGGGAAGAAAACATTGCAAAAAGGCAGTGTCATCATCACTGGGGCTTCCTCTGGTTTGGGTCTAGCCACGGCTAAATCCTTAGCAGAAACTGGGAAATGGCACGTGATTATGGCATGTAGAGACTTTCTAAAAGCGGAAAGAGCAGCAAAATCAGCTGGTATGTCAAAAGAAAACTACACCGTGATGCATTTAGACCTCGCATCATTAGATAGTGTTCGTCAATTCGTTGCTAACTTCAAGCAATCGGGTAGACCACTGGACGTTTTGGTATGCAATGCAGCCGTGTACCAACCAAGGGCTAAAGAACCAACCTTTACAGCCGATGGAATCGAGCTTAGTGTGGGAATAAATCATCTTGGTCACTTTCTTCTTTCAAGATTGTTGCTTGATGACATGAAATAATCTGATTATCCATCGAAAAGGCTCATAATTGTGGGGTACTGGAAACACACACTTTGGCTGGAAATGTACCTCCAAAGGCTAACTTAGGTGACACGAGGGGTTTAGCTGGTGGGTTAAATGGCGTAAATGGTTCAACCATGATTGATGGAGGTGTTTTTTATGGTGCGAAAGTATAAAGATAGCAAGATTTGTAATATGCTTACAATGCAAGAGTTTCATAGGAGATATCATGAAGAAACTGGGATTACACACTACAAGATAAATGGCATTCAGTGACTGAAGAAAAGTGTCAGTAAAACTCCAAAAACAGTCACTAAATCCGCTTTGGTCTTCTCCTTCTGAAAAAATAAGTGTCACTAATGCCGCCATCGCTAAAAGTCTACTGTTACACATATTTTCAGTCACAGTATGTCTAAAACATTTACTCACTGTAACTTCAGTCACGAAATGGGTCTTGAATCAAGAGTATATATGTTCGCTACTGACTGCATTTACAGTCATTAAAAGTCTTTCTTAATTAATTTAAATTTAGATTTTTACTTTTATTCATTTATTTACTAACAAGTAATAACTGTATTCAGCTAATTAAAGATCACGAATTAAACAAGGGGTAATTTTATTTCTCAAACCAAATCCAAACATGTGTTACAAGATACATACTACACAATATTTCTAACTTCTAACAATGCAATGTAACAGCTCCCATTAGAGTGTTGATAAGACCTGCAAACCAGAAAACATAAAACTTAAAGGTATAATGAAAGATTAATTATTAAACTTTCACTTATTATTCAATATACTTTGGTACAAGATTTTGAATAATTACCTTGTTAAGAGACAACACAGTTTCAACTTCTTTGGTTGATTACCTGAAAGACACAACAGACGGAAAATGTGATCAGATATCTAGACCTCACTATCACATGGTGCATCGGTAATAGAAGGAAAATTTTACACCTTGACGCCATATAGGATTCTCTGTTCATATTCAAATTGAAACTACCATCAATTCACCACAGAATAAGTGAAAGTTTGTCGATTACTTGGTTTCAAGATATTGAACAATAATAACAGTGGATTAGATAAGGGAATTTCAACCCACTTTCTTATAAATGGTTGAACCTTAATAAATTATTGCATATAAACACAAGCACAGATTGACAAGTAACCACTGCTTTGAGCCAGACCCGTTATCCAACCAATCCAACTTTCCACAAGTATCAGTAATATAATAATTAGATTTACCTTCATTGCATGTTGTAGATTCTGTCATCTCCAAGATATATAGTGAGCACATTATCACAAATACTTCAGCCTACTAAAACACCATCACTTCTATATATTATGCTATAAACAGATATAAACCTTTATAAAGAGAAATGGAACTAGAACTTTACTTACCAAGTGATTTAAGTAAGAACTCGATAACCTTCCATTGGTGCCACATAAGTAGAAGACGTATGCCTAAATCTAAACATGGGAGAATAAACAAGAATTACACAAGTGTTTGATATACAACCTTGTTGATCATAGTTAAAACTTACCTCTTTAATTGTAAATGACTTGCCTCCAGCGGTGACAAAAAGGTTAGAAACATCACCTGCTACTGAGCAGAGGATAGGTGATGATGAACTTCTATCCTTCTTTGGCTGCATTAGAAAAATAAAAGTTGATTATTTATTAGTAAAACC
The DNA here is from genome assembly GCA_949592205.1 of Helichrysum umbraculigerum. NCBI lineage: Eukaryota > Viridiplantae > Streptophyta > Magnoliopsida > Asterales > Asteraceae > Helichrysum > Helichrysum umbraculigerum. The sequence continues at coordinate 389,611,172 of CATIUR010000001.1, forward strand.
TACAAAAATGGTGATCAGTAATAGGAATTTACAGTAACAAGAGTAAACGATTCTTGAATATGCTCTAAGAAATGTCACCTTGTGTTACCAGACTTTGGTACAAGCTTATCTGCACAAATCAGAAAACATTAACCATAGATAATCCTAGTATACATTAGAAAACCAAACCAAATTTCCTAATTGAACAATTGAAAATTCAAAAGAGCATGAGTAGACAATAATCATGAAGTGAGATTCCTGATGTCCAATACTTCATATATACATGTGTGTATGGGTGTAGCAAAATGGATCAAATCATTTACATACAAACTAAGAATCATTAAGTTAAGAAGACACACATCAATTGTCCTGTCAAATTACAAGTTAACACAAAGTAAAGATCACAATTTAACCTTGTAACATTATTTTGAATTTCAAAACCTTAAAGGAATATATCTTAATTCATGATATAAAGCACCTGTGTGGTCTGCTGCATCTTTCATCATGGCAGTAGTACTTCTAGCTCGGTTTTTAAATCCAATTTAAATTATCGGATGGTTCATTACTTCATTAAACTGCTACATGAGTTACTATAAGAAGCATAACAAGCATAAGTTACTATAACTGCACAAAATCAATATCTAACCAAACCATATTATTAATAGTGTTTACTAGAATGAACAAAAGTAAGTGCACTCACCAAGTGTCCTACAATTTGGCTAGTTCGATTTGTATCAATGCGGCATATACTCCCTAAAAATTGGAAACATCGTTCTAGAAATCGTCACTGCAATAAGTTCATACAATACTCATTTCAATAAAGATACGCGAGAACCCAAAAGGACATTCATGCGGAGTAGAAACAGATCATGAGAAGCTTTATAAAATTATAACCTGTCAACTGGATTACGTTGTTACACCCATCATGACATGAACATCTCCAAAATCATCACTTAAATTCACCCCCATGGCACGATCCATCATTGCAGCATGGTTTGGTACCTAAGATGATAAATACTCAAATAAGTAGTTAAATACATATGGGCTGAACATACACATGGAATATACAACAATAAGATTTCTAAATATGAAATATAAACAAATATACACTTAATGACATATCAACATGATTTATGGAATATTAATATCAACAGCAAAAATTATAAATCTTAATTTTGAGGTTCAAATGCCTGTAAATACTAGACAAAGTAAGATATAGATGTCTAACATACATCAAAAGAGCAGTACTAGCAAATAACATTTTCTACATGTAATAACTACTTATAATCTCAGCATAACTACAAACTCAAAAGATAGAACAAATTAACATATAAACAAATTAGAGCTCAATTTTGAATAAGTCATTAACCAGATCCAACTTAATGACAGAATGCAAAGGACTTTAGCTTGAAAAATGTGTAAACGCAAGAACATAAGAGATAAATAATCTGCAAAAGCAGATTGATGACATATAACTATACAAGTGTTAAGATCGAGCTTCAACAATATTGCTACAAATTTACACATAATTAAACAAGCTAACAGAACAAATGCAATTCATAACCAATACATAATCAAGTAATGATTAAGTACAATTTGAAACAAATTAGAAATCGTACCATTGCACCTGCACAACTCATACCGAATACAAAATCAAAAGACTACGAAGAAGCAGCGCCAACGAAGACGCAACGGACGGCGGCAATGAAACGAAAGGACACCGACAACAACAGAACGAACGGCGGTGATGGCGGAACGGAAAGCGGTGACGGCGGTTATGACGGCGTAGACGGCGGTTATGATGGCACAGACGGCGGTTACGACGGCAAGGACGGCGGTTATTACGGAACGGACGGCGGCGAATCGCTCAAAAACTAGGGTTTCGTTTTTTTTTTTTTGAGAAAGTAAAAATGCTTGTAATTGAAACAGTTCCCTATTATATTTCTTTGACCGTATTGACCAAATTCTCAATATTGACATATTGTTATTATTATTTCTTATTCTTATTTCTTATTACTCCGTTTGTTTATAAAACGTTTTCTCTTATTTCATTTGGTTAAAAAAAACATAGAAGGGGCAAGGGAAACTGGCTATATTGACTCTTTTACATTTCAGTAATTAAAAGCTTCTGTCACTGTATGTCATTTATCTTGTTGTGACATTTGCATCTTTGTACCCTGGTTGCATAGCTACCACAGGGTTGTTTAGGGAACACCTTCCCCAATTCCGATTGTTGTTTTCTCCATTCCAAAAGTTTATCACCAAAGGGTTCGTCTCAGAAGATGAATCTGGCAAGCGACTTGCACAGGTATGCAATAAAAGATTGTTTAAGGGGTGTCTGCAGGGGTTTCTATCATTATCTACTTATTGCGTATTGATACACCTAATAAGTAATTTTTAGAATGTTAATGTTTACTGTTTATCTAAACTGCTTATCTGATTATTTTAAGCCTAATCAGATTAAGGAGGACTAGCGTTTTATTTATTTATTAACATGTTAATGTAGATTTTTATAGCTGATAATAATCAAATGTTTATGGTGTAGGTTGTGAGTGATCCGAGCTTAACAAAGTCAGGGGTGTACTGGAGCTGGAACAAAGATTCGGCTTCATTTGAGAACCAGTTGTCGGAAGAAGCAAGTGATGAGAGCAAGGCACGTAAGGTGTGGGACATAAGCGAGAAGCTTGTAGGGCTTGCTTGAATCTGAATTTGCCATTGATGAGGTAATGGAGAACGTTTGGTTTGGCAGGAACAGAATGTAGGAATTGGTGCAATATATAGTTAACAAGTTTGGTGATGTAAATTTAGTTTAGTTTCAATAAGGGTATCACTCATGGGTCACCTTCATTTGTTCATAAATGTACTGACAATCATTTGCAACATGATAAGGACTTGAAATCTATATATTTTTTGTCTCTTGTTTGAACATTATTTATTTACTTATACCATAAATCTTGAGGTCATAATTATAAAAAAATAAAATCAAAACGCGGATCAAACTGGGTGTATGGTGCACAACATGCACGTCAATTTAACACCAATTTGATTTGGAAGACTTTCATGTTAGTCATCTTTCTTTCTTATGCTCTGCTAGAGGTTTCAATTTCAATCCATAATCTGTAAAGTAATATAATATAATTGATATTGATTGTTCCCCTCTCATTACGATTACATTGCATCTCTATTTATAATAGAGCATAACTTAGGGAACAAGCTACATAGTTTTAACCTAAAAACCTAACGGACCCCTAAACCCACAATTGGGTTTGGGCCAACTAAGCCATTCATCTAACACTCCCCCGCAGTTTGAACGGGAGGCTTCCGGACGAACAAACCGGATCAAAAGTTGATTACTTCTTCTTTATTTTCTTCTTCTTTTGATTTTGTTTGCTTCTTCATTTGATTTTGTTGTTGGCACGGAGATAAAGTTGTCTTCGGCAAAGTTGAATAATGCTTGACGACTTCCCACTTTCTGTAACGTTTTTTTTTCACGTCATGGCTTGCTTTGCCTAGGTAGGAATGACAATTTTTATTAACTATTTTCGAAGGCAGCAAATGATCTCCGGTGTTTAAAACAAAGTGTTATGTTGATGAAACAATATTAAATGATTGATGGCTAAATCAACATTCATGGCTAGGGTTTGTAGGCTAGAGTTTATTAGATAAAAAAAAAATATAATTTAAAAGAAATTAATAGAGCCGGTTCTAATTGCATTATGTTTTATCTCACATGATTTAATAAATAAAACATGGGCGGATTTGAGAGTGTGCAAGGTGAGCTATTGCTTAGGTCCTCTATTTTTTTTTGGGCTAGAATTTTTGAGTTTTCGGCTGTAAGTGGTTGATTTTTGTACTTTTTAATCTTATCAAACAAAGTTTTATGATGCTATATATGATAATTATTGGATGTAGACAAAAAATCAAGTTTTATGTATGTATTTCAATAGAGGATGTGTGGTTACATGTCTGATTTGGAGAAGAAGCTCCTTTTTCAAATTATTCTCTAACTTTTAAAGGACCTATACTTTTTTTATGACAATGGGCACCTAAAACCAACGAGACGGCCTGAAATAAAAATTGAGTTGAAAGAGAATGAATAAAATGGGTCAAATGGGTTAAATAAGTTAAAAGTTTCCTAAAGTGTATATCAAATGCATATCAGCATACAACCTCCGAAATTGCTTTATTAAGTTTTTACTTTATTTTAATACTACTGTAACAAAATAGGCTTTGAAATCATATCTGTACGTTTTTTTTTTTTTTTTAGCAAAAAGAGGAAACATTGCATATGAATTCAACAAATGTTGAAAAGAGTTGTTACAACTGATGGAACACATTAATTAATAGGGAAAGTCAGGATGAGCATGTTTAATCGGAGGACAACAACAATGTAGTATTAGAAAAAAAATAATATTAACCATAAGTTAAGTCATCCTTTAAACTCAAGTTACATAATAAGCTTAGTCTAGGTTCACTTTTAGTTATGATGATGACCATGGACAAATAGGTAGTTGTAGCTGGTAAGTTTATGGAATTAAGGAAAAGGGAAATAGTTACGATGATGACCATGGACAAAGTCTATATCTTTGTTGGATTTGGAGCTCCCTCAAACTCGTACTTTACTCTCAGCTTAACAAAAATGAGCCATGAATATATAGTGCCTCAGTTTTTCCTGCCAGGCTAACGAAGTTGTTTAGGGTGGGTTAACGTCGAGCTATCAATTGTGTATTTGTGTTACTCTGGTTTTAGTGTGTAGATGTGGCAAAATGGGTGAGACGGTCAGGTACGTTTTAAAGTTAAATACGATAACGTGGACGTCATTATCACAGTTCTATAGTATATTAAACCAAACAATTTCAGGGGTTACATTTTATGACAGTGACTTTCCACCTGTTCAAACCATGTCATCCTTCTTTGTAGATAAACTTTATCTATCACCCATTGACCCTTTTAAGATTTAACATGACCCAAGTCGACCATTCATAAGTAAATTAGCGGAAAAATCGTCCCCTCCACATCTGTGTGTTCATAATATGTTTGGTACAGGTATATGTTTGTATATGCAGTATCCATAACATTTAGCATCATGGGTAACTTTTACTAAAACTGTACAATCGAAAATAAAAATTAGAATTGTACTTGTGATACAAAATGAGTACTATGAATGACAAAAGTTTAAGTATTCATTCTTTGGAGGTCAAGTCAATTTTATAGTTACTGGACACTAAACAACAATTTATTACAGTTTTCGGGGAATGCAGGGTCATGCATCCGATGTGCAATTAATATGCTGTGGTTCTTCAGATGAGCATTTGATATCAGTAAGTCACCCGTGCTATTCTCCTTTACTCGTAATTGGCCTCCATCAAGTAAATAGATCATACCTTCTTAAAAAGTTGTTTAGATGGAAAAATGGGCAGGTCATTCGGGTTAGTTAATAGGTGAATTATGTGATTTTTGGTACGGTTTGATATGGATCAGGTCCCATCTAGTCTGCAAACATCTTTAACTTTTGTCCATTTTTAATTGTTTTTTATGAAGCATTATATATTTGTGAATTGATTTAATTAGGAGTTATATGCATACACTTGGGTGCATTTCGGGAAAATCATAAATTTGATCCATTTACCAAACCAATTTAACAAAATAATCCGTTGACTTTGCTTTTTAACAAAGTAATCCACCGATTGGCGCCGAAAATGACGCCCCGGCGCCCCTGACACAACCAACCACACAAAAAATGCCACGTGTACGAGGATTGCTTTGATTAAATAAACCCGGCGCCCCATTAATTTTTTTGGCGCCCCATCTCCTTCATTTTCTCCCTTCTTTGGCCCCTCTCATATGTTTAATCGGCGCCGGCGCCCCATCAACTTTTAATTGGCGCCCCTCGTTTATTTAATCAAAGCAATCCTCGTACACGTGGCATTTTTTGTGTGGTTCGTTGTGTCAGGGGCGCTGGGGCGCCATTTTCGGCGCCAATCGGTGGATTACTTTGTTAAAAAGCAAAGTCAACGGATTATTTTTGTTAAATTGGTTTGGTAAATGGATCAAATTTGTGATTTTCCCGTGCATTTCAACCCTTTGATCCATTTAAGATTACAATGGTTGAGTGATATTAATCTTGATATAGAACTAAGGGATTAGTGTATGAAAATGTAACAAATTTTGACAAAATCTCTGTTGTATGTATCAACTTTCAAAACATCTATTGTATGTATTCAATTTTCGATTATTGCCTATTGTATTTAACCCGTCTATTGTGTTATCCATATAAAGCTCCACGTGGCATTCTCACAAAATGACACGTCGAAAAATTGCATACAATAAGCATAAATCAGTAGTTGAATACACACAATAGAGGTTTTGAAAAGTTGATACACACAATAGAGTTTTTGTCATAGTTTGATACATTTTCATATACTTAGCCCTATAACTAAATTACGAGTATTGAAACACATAAGATTCTAAAATGCTCACCGATAAATATGTTGGGTGTGAACATCGTACAAAAATAGAAAACTGGACTTAGAGAATTAAGTTGGAATTTTGGAAAGGATTTTCGAGGAAGCAAAAAGCGACTCGAGAATTAAAGCCGTGTCAGCGGGAATTTTTGCGGCGTGAGTTAGAGGCGGCTCACAAAAACTTATTCTCCAAGTTTATTCTTTATATAAATATAACCCTTGTATTTGTAAACCCTAACACCTCCGAAAATAATAAGATTTCTCTCTAGTTTGGCCGTGGATTAAACCAATCGAGTAGATTGGACATAACCATGTTATATTCGCGTGTTCGTTTACATTCTCGCATTATCTTTATTGTTTTGCTTTGTTTCGTCCGTTTATTGTCGTGGGGTATAATCTTGTGATTGTACGTATTCTTGGTTGGGTCCTATAAAACCTTACAAAGTAGTATCAGAGCACGTGGTTTTCGTGTTTTGGGAACAATGGCGGATAAAAGCGAGATTAGGATTAGTAAATTTGATGGCAGCGATTTTGGGTTTTGGAAGATGCAATTCGAAGACGTTTTGTACGAGAATAAGTTACACCAACTATAACACCCCTCGTTTAATTATAAACAATCAATATAATAATGGCAATGCGGAAGCTTATATTTAAAACATACTATCAATGTACTCAAAATGTCGATAAACTTTTTCAAACTAAATACATGACATTTCAACAAACTCGGTGTTATATAATTCAAATACTTCTTTGATTATCAAAATTAAATCAGAGTAACAGCCTGTCAAACATTCCATCCAGTCCAACAACCTCCTGCCCTGCCCAATATGTCCCATCTATTTTAACCTGCAGGAAGAACTGTGGTGGGGTTAGCATAAAGCTAAGTGAATGAAACTATAAGCAACAGTCCAACCTAGCATAACAATCTGTTTACATCAATTAACAATAAACAGAAAATCAATCAATCACTCAACATCCAATCAATGTCATACACGCAACATCATGAGGATCGGTGGTCCCTGAGACACCCTAATACCGGTTTGGTACTCAAGAAACTCTTATCAATCATCTGTATTGGCCCATACAGAACTACCGATAACTTGTTGTCAATCACACACGACCTAGATCTCTAAACCAACATTTCAAGTTTCTGAGATCTCCTGTCGTCTACAACAACAACAAGTCCAACCATCAAATCAAGTTGACCTCAAAATCTTACATACTAGCACAATCAGCCAAGTAAGCAACTAATTAAACTATCATGGCAAGATATCTCTACAGATGTATTATATCAAAGTAATACTATAAATTACTGGTTGTAAATCAAATCATTACAACTAAATCACACTGAGGTTACAGATCCACTCACCGACTACCTCAGCCGCAAGCTCAGAAGTCTAATATTACTGAGCCTTCTCCACATCTCTCAATAGAAGAACACTGAATTGAAAGATGATAATGGTGAAACTAGAATCAATCATAGCTCCAATTCGTAGGTTTCAAGTTTCTGATTTGGATTTCATAAGGTTTCTGTGAGTTTTTGAAGTTTCTAATGAAACTTTCCTAAAATAGAAAGCTAAATATATAGTCGGTTCACAAACCGCCTTCAATTATACGGGTATAATTTAATACCCCATCTCAATCTATTGTCTGGAACCCGAAAACCACTTACGAGCCCCAAACATTTTATTATACCGTCAACTATATTAATTTACAACAATTAATAATTCACTTATCACATTGGAATATTCGGCTCCTATTCCAATTATTTCAACTATTTCAAACAATATTATTTCCAAACACATTTAAATACTAATTTAAATCAAGAAATAATATAAAACACTAGGTCCATTTCGAGGATGTTACAACTCTCCCCCCCTTGAAGAGATTTCGTCCCCGAAATCTAACCTCAATCAATCTAACTAATGTGATATAATCACATATATCTTAACATACATTTGTCCTCAATAGCAACTTACAACTATACTTAGACTGTTTGAATTCTTTCCACATGCACATATCCAAATGTACATGCTTCTATCTTTTCCTATGCACACATACAGTGCATCTAATCAATATCATCAATCAGATATATCTTATAGACAAACACTTACTTTAACAAGTGAAACCTACAATCACTTAATCAACAAATAAAACTTAACATTACTTAATAGGTTTATGCAACCCGAAATTAGCAACATGCTAAAATCTTTAACCTATTCTCACTGTTCATCACTGTTAACAATAAAACAGCAGCAACAATATCCCAACAATAGTGTTTATTAAACCCCAATATACCTAGCAACATTGAAATATAATTCAGCTCACGACCAACAATCAGTCTAATATACAAATCACAATCTTAAGTCTTTACCATCAAAGATCTGAAATTCAAATCTAGGTCAGTTTTTCATCCAAAAGTTTCATACCTATGCTCTTTTGTACAACCTATAATGTTCACATATCATTTCAATCATATGAAATTCTTTACTTAAAAGTAATCCAGATTCATATCACCTTAATAAGCAAAGCAGATGTCAAACTCAGTAGGTAAAATCACAATCAACAAGTACTTTGCTCAATCAACAAAAGTACTAAAATCAAATATTACCTACATTCAATCAACCTCTACATTAACTTATTTCTGCTTGTAACTCCTTTTATTACAACCTATCAATTGTCAACAACAACAGTTGTCCACTCAATAATCACAGCACTAATGATTATATATTTCAGTACACTTATCAATACTTACTATTTATTTTCAAAATCTAACTAACCATCAAGTTAGAATTCATATATTACTTAAACTGGTAAGACATCCATAATCTTATCATAGCAACCAATTAATTACTTTACAATCTTAAGCTACTAATCACAAGCTTTTAGAATTTATATGACTTTAATCACCCAATCACTTAGTACTAAATTCTATCAATCTAGCAGCTAAGTCAACATTAATCCACATATTATGATACTACAGGTCAAGCATCACAATATCACATTATCAAAATGTGCTACTTTCAACACATTTCCAACAAAATCTACATCAAGTTAATCACAATTAACTAACCTCCACATATCTTATGGCATATTTTAATTCATTCTATTAAAACTTATCATGCCATTTATTATCATGTATACCACACTTACATACCTACACAATTTCAAGGTTTCTCTTACTCTCTAACACATACAATTTCTTAAAATATGAACAATCATTCAATTCATATTTCCCTCAATTTATCAAACAAAGATCAACTAAATCTTTAACACCATCTAATTCCAGATATACTTTCATATCATATCTTATTTAGATCTAATTCCAATTTACCACTTTATCACTTACTTCACTTGTATACAATCAACAAATAACTAAAGAATTCATTCAATTCTTTCAATACTTAAGTAACTCACCATAAGGTATCCAATCAGCTTATGCCACTATTAATAATAACTTTCAATTATTTCTTATCTTACATTCTTACCCAATCAAAGCTATCATCACAAGCCTCATACACTGGTAAGAAATTTCTTATCACAATTCTCATCAATGTAACTTAATTTGCACCTTTCAACAAATTATAACTGTCATATCATAACATGACTTCTCATCTGTATAATTCTTCAATACATATTCAGTTCAAATATCAAATATTACCCAACTGAGTACTCAATTACACTTAACTATATTTCAATTACTTAATACTAGCTTTAAGTAATGATCAAGTTTCACAAACTTAAACAACTCATCTATCTCTTTCGGACCTTAAATGACCGATTTCAACATGTTTTAACTAATCAAGGAATTCAATCATATTCCACAAAATCATAACATCACAATCTATGTTAGACTATTTCAACACACACAGTTGACTACATGTCAACTTTGATTTCAATTAACCAATCAATAAAATTCTCTAACTGCTTTTCTCAAGTTTGACATATCCTCAAACCAATCACAAGCAATTAATTTTATACACAATTCTCTATTCATGGTTTGACTTTCAAAGTTAACACACTATCAATATTAACTCCCAACAAACCATTTCATTTCATATGTTCACTTTCAAACATATATTTTAAATTATTACTTTCAATAATCTTATCAATCTTTTACAAGGACAAGGTCAACCTACATCAATCTTGGCTCCATACAAGCCAGATACAAAATAGTGATTCATTTAAACACTATCAACTCCACCTATGAGCAATTTGACACAATCAGTCACAACTATATTTTCAACAAAATCAAATTAGTCAACTAGGTTTATCATCAAAACCTCTATCAATGACAAATATTATTTACACTGGCACCTTTACAGTCTAAATGTCACAGTTCTATTAACTGATTGTTTTCTTATCAAAACAACTTTTAAACAACTTAGCATACTTTCATGCTTAATTCACAAAATCACATTACATTTCTTTTATACCAAGTAGCCTCAACAAATTCATGTGACACAACATAATATAACAACGGTGATCAGGCGTTGCAAGATTATGTTCTTCACAATCCATTTTCAGGCTACTCTACATTATAATTATCAATGTGATCTACTCTCATCTCATACGTATTAAATACTTCATGATTTCAAATCAATCATAATCTATTTAATAGTTTCTATCAGCTGATACACACTCAAAATCAGCTTACTACTTACATATTCAACCTTACATATGCAAGTCATCTCACACAATTTATTTTCAACAACTGAATTACTCAGTATATCTACTTGTCTGAAACCTCAAACATATGATAACCTATCATCATAATTTTAATACTAAACACAATTCAATGTCCCTATTTACTACAAAATTCAGGACACATCTTAATTAATTATCATCACTTTGACATATGTTATACTATCAAGCATCACTATCATAACAAGCCTACTCAATCATGTTACTATAAAACATTTCATTTCTTAACTCACAATTGACCAGAAAGATCTATCACTTCCCAAATCAATTTAGCTTTATCATAAGCCCTATTTCTTATAAACCTATCAGTCATGGTTTAGATCAAGTGTTTAACTATAGTTAACACATATCATATAGTCACATAAATACATATTTTCTCAAATAGCAGTCATTATCAATTCAAATGACACAACCTTCCTTAACAAGGATTTAGATCACACTTTGTGATCAATCCATTAACATAATACTATCAATTATTTTGTCTCACTAATAAAGACACTCTTAGGTTCTAACATCAATCCTGTTGAACCTTAATCAACTCTTTTCTGCATACTTAATCATATTTCTGCATTTTTAATTCAATCATAAATACTCACAACAATGAGCAACAATAAACAGCTCACTTATCACTTCTATTCTTATATCAACCTATAACAATCATTAGTTGACTCAAAACTGGGGAATCATATCAGTCTGACTCAATTAACTTCACAACAAAGCTTACTCAACATAACAGAGTAAACAATTCAAGTTAATGTAAATTAACATAGGCTTATCGAAGATTACCTGGAAATCTTAAGCCCACGAGTGTTGAGGAAACATAAAATATACTAATCAGATACTCATGTTCCTCCGTCTCTGCAATCAAACAACACTTCACAACTTGTTAAAGGTTAGTACATATTCAACTAACTACTTTCTCACACATTTACTAATCAACTAAACCCGCACCCACTGGAATGTTTGACTCAACTCAATCAAAGTTTAGGATTGAACATTCTATCATGTCCAATTCACCCAAACTATTGCTCTGATACCAACTTATAACACCCCTCGTTTAATTATAAACAATCAATATAATAATGGCAATGCGGAAGCTTATATTTAAAACATACTATCAATGTACTCAAAATGTCGATAAACTTTTTCAAACTAAATACATGACATTTCAACAAACTCGGTGTTATATAATTCAAATACTTCTTTGATTATCAAAATTAAATCAGAGTAACAGCCTGTCAAACATTCCATCCAGTCCAACAACCTCCTGCCCTGCCCAATATGTCCCATCTATTTTAACCTGCAGGAAGAACTGTGGTGGGGTTAGCATAAAGCTAAGTGAATGAAACTATAAGCAACAGTCCAACCTAGCATAACAATCTGTTTACATCAATTAACAATAAACAGAAAATCAATCAATCACTCAACATCCAATCAATGTCATACACGCAACATCATGAGGATCGGTGGTCCCTGAGACACCCTAATACCGGTTTGGTACTCAAGAAACTCTTATCAATCATCTGTATTGGCCCATACAGAACTACCGATAACTTGTTGTCAATCACACACGACCTAGATCTCTAAACCAACATTTCAAGTTTCTGAGATCTCCTGTCGTCTACAACAACAACAAGTCCAACCATCAAATCAAGTTGACCTCAAAATCTTACATACTAGCACAATCAGCCAAGTAAGCAACTAATTAAACTATCATGGCAAGATATCTCTACAGATGTATTATATCAAAGTAATACTATAAATTACTGGTTGTAAATCAAATCATTACAACTAAATCACACTGAGGTTACAGATCCACTCACCGACTACCTCAGCCGCAAGCTCAGAAGTCTAATATTACTGAGCCTTCTCCACATCTCTCAATAGAAGAACACTGAATTGAAAGATGATAATGGTGAAACTAGAATCAATCATAGCTCCAATTCGTAGGTTTCAAGTTTCTGATTTGGATTTCATAAGGTTTCTGTGAGTTTTTGAAGTTTCTAATGAAACTTTCCTAAAATAGAAAGCTAAATATATAGTCGGTTCACAAACCGCCTTCAATTATACGGGTATAATTTAATACCCCATCTCAATCTATTGTCTGGAACCCGAAAACCACTTACGAGCCCCAAACATTTTATTATACCGTCAACTATATTAATTTACAACAATTAATAATTCACTTATCACATTGGAATATTCGGCTCCTATTCCAATTATTTCAACTATTTCAAACAATATTATTTCCAAACACATTTAAATACTAATTTAAATCAAGAAATAATATAAAACACTAGGTCCATTTCGAGGATGTTACACCAACCGTTGTCGGGTACTAAACCTGAAGGTATGAGTGATGCCGATTGGAAGTTGTTAGATCGTCAGGCACTTGGAGTAGTTCGACTTTCTCTGGCCAAGAATGTCGCCTACAATATTGCGGGGGAAACCACGACTACGGGTTTGTTAACGGCGTTGTCTAACATGTATGGGAAACCCTCAGCCTTGAATAAGGTTTTCTTGATTCGACAGTTGGTGAACGCGAAGATGGTAGAAGGTGCATCGCCAGCGGATCATGTGAATGAGTTTAACTTGATTTTGACTAGGTTAAAATCTGTAGGGGTTACATTTGAAGATGAGTTGGAGGCACTTTTCTTGTTGTCTTCGTTGCCCGAGAGTTGGTCTGGTATGGTTACAGATGTTAGTGGTTCATTTGGAACTACTAAGTTGACTTTTGAGGGGATCCGTGATTTGATACTCGGTGAGGGAATTAGAAGGAAAGATTCCGGAGAGTATTCGGGTTCGTCAGCTTTAAGTGTGACTAGCAGGGGGCGTAGTAAGAGTAGATCTAGATCGCGGAGAGAGCCATCGGAGAATAGGAACGTCACATGTTGGAACTGTAAGCAACTGGGGCACTTTAGGTATCAATATTCGAATGGTAAACCGAGTGTGTGCGACAGTTGATACGACCGAAGATGCATTGCTTTGTTGCGAGGAGAATCTTGTGGAATCCTGGGTTTTGGATTCGGGTTCATCTTTTCATGCTATCTCGTGAATGGAAGAGATGACGAATTTTAGGTCTCATTCCGGTAGGGTTCGTCTTGCGAACGGAAGGAAACTTAGAGTTGCGGGTATTGGAGATGTTGTCCTCAAAACTCACCTTGGTACGGATTGGGTCCTCAATAATGTGAGATTCATTCCCAAGCTCAAAAGGCGGTTGATATTGGGCAGTTGGATAATGAGCGGTACCACGTTAGATTTGGTGACCAACAATGGAAGATTATCAAGGGTAGTTTGGTAATTGCTCGCGGGTATAAACGGGGAACCTTGTATATGGTTGAGATTCCAAATGATGAATGGCTAGGTGGTGAGGTAGGTGTTGCAAATCCTAGTCGACTTGAGCTTCACGAGATTGTTGAGAGGTCTGGAACGAGTGGGAGTTCGGTAAGAGTTGAAACTAGTGGGAGCTTGGCGTTGAGTGGGAGCCTTGGGGTTTCTATGGATTTGGTTTGTCATCTCGGTACAACTAGAGTTTTCAAGTCTTGGGTTAGATCATCTCCAATGACAACTAGGTTGCCACTGACCGAGAGGGGTGAACAAGATACTTTTATGATAGTCACGTTTGATAATACATCCGTACAGTGGGAGTTGATTCGATGGGAGAAGTTGTGTTTGTGTGAAATCATGCGCATGTTTGTGGTCGGTGGTGAAAGCGAGAGTGATGAAGTGGATGATCAAGGGTGTGATGGTATTTTCACACGGCTGTCTTGATGGTGTCATTCACGTGTTTGTTCTACCGTGTGGGCTCATCTTTGTTGGAAAGAAAGATCGTGTAGGCAAAAGGCTGTATGGATGGGTTGCATGTGTAACGAGAGTGCTGAAGCCATGCCGGGCTTCAACCGGGCTTCTCATGAATTAATGAGAAGGCTATTAACTAGAGAGATTTCTTGGTCACAGTTTAATAGTGGAGTTCTGGTAACTATTATCGAAAGTCTTCCGACTCGGTGTGGTCGTGTGGTGTGTCCCGATAAGTTTCGGCGGTATAGGTTTGAACGAGTTCTATTGAAGTGGCGTTTAGTTACGGGTTACTGGAGTTGGGTTTGTACGATCTTCAAGTGGGAGATTGTTGGGTGTGAACATCGTATAGAAATAGAAAACTAGACTTAGAGAATTAAGTTGGAATTTTGGAAAGGATTTTCGAAGAAGCAAAAAGCACACGAGAATTAAAGCCGTGTCAGTGGGAATTTTTGCGGCGTGAGTTTGAGGAGGCTCACAAAAACTTATTCTCCAAGTTTATTCTTTATATAAATATAACCCTTGTATTTGTAAACCCTAACACCTCCGAAAATAATAAGATTTCTCTATAGTTTGGCCGTGGATTAAACCAATCGTGTAGATTGGACATAACCACGTTATATTCGCGTGTTCGTTTACATTCTCGCATTATATTTATTGTTTTGCTTTGTTTCGTTCGTTTATTGTCGTGGGGTATAATCTTGTGATTGTACGTATTCTTGTTTGGGTCCTAAAAACCTTACAAAATATTGGATGAAGAGCTGTATTACCAGTAGTCCCTATAGGAAATGTCATAGTAGTAAAAGTTCAAGTGGTTAATCCTAATCATATTGCTTTGTCGATGTTTAGAGTTTGGAGATGTGGAACATGACAGAGAACAAAATGATGACATAAATTGAAGAACTGGTTTCCGCACTTGCTGTGTCTAGTACTTTTTTTTTTTTTTTTCGAAAAACATAAAAAGTAATATTGCATAGGATCGAAAAGATCCACTTGATTTACATATTGACCGAATGCAAATTGCATACCCGAGTACAACAATTGACTAAACGACCCTATCCTAGCTTGTTGAAATACAATAAAACAACTTGAACTAAACCATACTACACGTACACCCTCATCTTCTACATACTAGGACAAATCTCATCTTTTGTATCTCGTACTTCTGGTTTGATAGCATCAGCCGGTCATAATGACTACCTCTTTAAGCTTTAGAAGTAGTTTATATTATACTAGTGTGTAGATATTCATCTTTAGAAAACTGATCAGACTTTCGAGTGCACAAATTTGAGCCAAAGGGAGGTTCCCAATATCAAAACAATGAATTCGATTTTCGAGTAAAGAATGGTTCAAAAGGGACAAAAGTTGAAAGTTTATTGGCTTTGTGGGAGATAAGAAGTAGATTTCCAAGTTTTTAGGAAACAAAAAAAATGTTTTTTTTCTTCATGGTAGTGCAGACCACTCTCGTGCCACCACGTTACGACTGGTATAGTCACTGCCGCTCACGTATTCGCATACCATTTGATCTTATTAGCAAGTAGGAAGTGCTTTTTTCGTTTTTTCCTTCATATCTTCAAGTTGCATTGATGTGAACTCCATTGACAACATCACCATTGGTCCTAACATAAGAGAGAAGGATAACAAATTGAATATAACTGTCATACATGGTTCCTTAGATATGAATTGATTTGTAGAAACTGTATATCGAGTTTTGTTAGTTTTTTTTATTTTTGTCCTCCATTTCTCCTTACCGAACAAAAGAATTGGTTAACTAGCTCATTTCAGAGGTCAATTCTTTGTCGCTACCAAACGATAGAATTCACTAAATTTATGCAATTTCTGCATTATACTTCATTTGTTCATTTCATTTATTTCCCTACTGATATAGTCAAAATCAACTAAGATATTAATAATAATCACAATGCATTTATCCGTTGTTTGAACTCCCCATTCCAAGCCCATAACTTTGGAGGTAAAAAACATAAACTTTGGGCAGTGCACCATAAAATCTTCAAAGGCACGTGCCTGCAATCCAAATCTCAATTCCTGATTGGTTAGTTGAAGCATAAAATTATCCAATAAAATTACCAAAAATGGTAAAACACGTTGCCCCCACCACTATATATATACCACTATCATCTATAGCATTTACCATCATCAAATAAATCTCCAATTTCCTCCCCAACTCAATACTTCAAATTTCAGTCAACAATATAATGGCTCTACAAGCTACTTCTTTCACCATTAACAATCTTGTAGGAAAGACCACTTCATCTTCCAAAGATTCAACCCTACTTTTTGGTGTTTCACTTACTAAAGTTGATCATATTACTTCAACGGTGTCGAAAACCAAGGTATGTCATTACCACAGTCCACATATAACTCTATTTCACACAATCTCCTTTTGAGAATATTGACACTTAGGAAAATGTAACATTGTGAACGCTAGAAATGGATTGGGGCTAACCAAATCTATGTAATTACATAACACACTTGTAAGTGTGACATCATTTTCTCATCATTTATATATAATTCTTTATTACTTTTATATCATTATAATTGTGGAGTTTTTATCTTTCTTTTTTTCCAACAGGATTTAGTTTATATATATGTACAATTATATGTAAATGTATTCATGATCACTAACTAATGGGTTCACATTGTTATAGACTAATAGAGTGTTAACAAATCTTTAATCTTTCTATAACCAGAATTTGAAAACCTTTCGAGTCAAAACAATGACTTATTTGATTGTTCTTGCAGATGGAATTCACCCAAAGAAAAGTCTTCAAAGTTCAAGCAGTAGCCACCACAACTCCGGATGTGACCCGCGCAGCACCAACCGGGAAGAAAACATTGCGAAAAGGCAGTGTCATCATCACAGGGGCTTCCTCTGGTTTAGGTTTAGCCACGGCTAAATCCTTAGCAGAAACTGGGAAATGGCACGTGATTATGGCATGTAGAGACTTTCTAAAAGCGGAAAGAGCAGCAAAATCAGTTGGTATGTCAAAAGAAAACTACACAGTGATGCATTTAGACCTCGCATCATTAGATAGTGTTCGTCAATTCGTTGCTAACTTCAAGCAATCGGGTAGACCACTGGACGTTTTGGTATGCAATGCAGCCGTGTACCAACCAAGGGCTAAAGAACCAACCTTTACAGCCGATGGAATAGAGCTTAGTGTTGGAATAAATCATCTTGGTCACTTTCTTCTTTCAAGATTGTTGCTTGATGACATGAAACAATCTGATTACCCATCCAAAAGGCTCATTATTGTGGGGTCAATTACTGGAAACACAAACACTTTGGCTGGAAATGTACTTCCAAGGGCTAACTTAGGTGACATGAGAGGTTTAGCCAGTGGTTTGAATGGCGTAAATGGTTCAACCATGATTGATGGAGGCAATTTTGATGGTGCGAAAGCGTATAAAGATAGCAAGATTTGTAACATGCTCACAATGCAAGAGTTTCATAGAAGATACCATGAAGAAACTGGCATCACATTTGCATCTTTGTACCCTGGTTGCATTGCCACTACGGGGTTGTTTAGGGAACACCTTCCCGAATTTCGGTTGTTGTTTCCTCCATTCCAAAAGTTTATCACCAAAGGGTTTGTCTCGGAAGATGAATCCGGCAAGCGACTTGCACAGGTATGTATTCCAAGATTGTCTAATGGGTTGTTTGGGATTGCTAATTAAAACTCATTATCTTCTTATTGCGTTTTGACACGTTAGATAAGTAGTTTTTAAATGTTTGTGATTACTGTTTATCCAAACTGCTTATCAGATTATTTTAAAAAGCCTAAGCAGTTCTATTAAGCAATATCAAACTCCTCTTGAAATTTTAAAGGGGACTAACTTTTTTAAACAAATTCATGTATACTTTTATAACTAATAAACAAATGTAAATGGTGTAGGTTGTGAGTGACCCGAGTTTAACAAAGTCGGGTGTGTACTGGAGCTGGAACAAGGATTCGGCTTCATTCGAGAACCAATTGTCAAAAGAAGCAAGTGATGTGAACAAGGCTCGCAAGGTGTGGGACATAAGCGAGAAGCTTGTGGGGTTGGCTTGAATTCGAAGTCTTCATTGATGAGGGAATTGAAGGAGCGTTTGGTTTGAGCTGATCAACTGAATGTAGGAATTTGGTGCAATAGTTAACAAGAAGTTTGGTGATGTAAATTTAGTCTAGTTTCAATAAGGAAATCAATCACCTTGTGATTTATGTTCAAAAATGTAAGGAAAATCATGTGTTACACGATAATTATAATCTAAATTATACTTATTGTTTACTTGGTAATTTGTAATTATGATTTATGTCCTACATATTTATCCAAAGTCCAAACAATACCTTACCATGTCTTTGCATCTAAAAGCCCATTCAAATCGGACTGATAATACCATAATGGGCTGGGCTAAAAAACTACAGTTTTTAACATTCTTTGAATATATAAATAAGGCCTAACAAGCCCACTAACAGTGAATAGCACCGTTGAGTCGTTGACCGTCCCGTACTCCCGTGTATCCTAAAACCCTGATAAACAGAGGACCTGGGTTTAACCTTTATAGTTAGCTATGACGTAATGAAATGATAGATTATTACTTGTGGCTATTGGTTTATTCTGATCAAGCAGTGTATGCTATGATAATATGATATGGTTGGTTGATATGCTATATCTATTTATGACTCGCTTTATGTTATTTTATTTTTAGATCACACAATGGAAGAGTTTAAGGCTCACTGGAAATCATCTCAAAGGTTCCCGCCCTCTTCTCGCATTTTCATCAAATTTTGATAAAGATCCGCACTGGAAACTTTTTAAAGGGATGATTACATAGGTATGTAGTTCTTTTCTTTCGTTGAAGTAAAACTTTTATTTGTTGTTGCTTATGTAGATTCTGTTGTTCTACATATAACAATGTGATTTTATGTTGACTTACTGGTGACAAAACTCAGAAGCTTGGGGAGTATAAACTCTTAATAAAGAGTATTCAGTTTATATTCCTCTCAAGAATGATGTACTTTACAGATAATATACAAATATATAGGAATTACAAAGGTACATGAATGGTCTAATATAATACACACAGGTATATGAATGGACCATAATAACTCACTATAACTGTGGTAAAGTAATATCCCCCCGCAAGCGAGACGGTGGCGGACCAAGACGAAGCAAACGACGAAAAAACTCAAACTGCGGTTTAGGAAGACTTTTCGTAAAGATGTCCGCCACTTGGAGCTTGGTAGGAATGAACCTGGTGTGAAGTTTCCCTGAAGAAACAAGTTCCCGAATGAAATGATAATCCAACTCAATATGCTTAACCCTTTTGTGAGAAATTGGATTTTGAGTGAGAAACAGAGAACTACGATTGTCACATAGAATGGTCGGGCGATCTGGAGGTAAGGCATGTAATTCTTGTAGAAGGTGCGTTATCCAAATGATTTCTGCTGCCGTGTTCGCCATTGCACGATATTCAGATTCACAACTCGACCGGGATACCGTAGGTTGCTTCTTTGCACTCCATGAAACAAGATTACCACCAAAAAATATAGAGTATCCATATGTAGAGCGACGTGTCTCAAGACATCTTGCCCAATCAGCATCAGAATAACCAATAATTGATGTCTTAGAAGGTTTACTAAATGAAAGACCAAAAGCCAAAGTTCCTTTAATATATCAAAGAATTCGTTTGACTGCTTGAAAATGGTCAACTGTTGGTGTATGAAGGAATTGGCTTACTTGGTTGACGGCATAGGAAATATCGGGTCGTGTAATAGTCAAATATTGTAACGCTCCCACAATGGAACGGTAGTGAGTTGGATCTGAGTACGGCTCACCAGTGGTAGTGAATGATACGTGTGGGGAGAGTGGTGTAGGAGCCGGTTTTGCGTCCATCATTTTTGCACGATCTAAAATTTCCCGAGCATATTTGGATTGGTTTAAGAACAAGCCATCATGGGTGTAAGTAACTTCAAGCCCAAGAAAATAGTTTAGATCACCCAAATCTTTAATTGCAAATTCTTTGTTTAACCTAGCAATAAATGACTTGACAATGGTATCTTGATTTCCAGTGAGTATCAAGTCATCCACGTAGACCAGTAAATACATAATGCATGAATCCCTTTTAAAAATGAAAAGGGACGTGTCAGCACGACTACAAGAGAAACCATTAGCCATTAAAAATGTGCTTAACCGATGAAACCATGCACGCGGTGCTTGTTTGAGCCCATATAAAGCTTTATTTAATTTACACACATGATTAGGAAATTGGTGATTAGTAAAGCCCGGGGGTTGTTCCATATAAACCGTCTCATTAAGATAACCATGTAAAAAAGCATTATTCACATCAAGTTGATGCAAGTTCCAATTATTAAGAACCGCCAAGGAGAGAATAATTCGAACAGTTGAGGCTTTAACAACTGGGCTAAATGTGTGTGAGTAATCAATACCCGGTGTTTGGCTATACCCTTGGGCGACAAGACGAGCCTTATGACGTTCAATAGAGCCATCAGAATGAAATTTGGTCCTAAACAACCATTTGGAGCCAACAATGGGATGGTTGGTTGGGCGAGGGACAAGGGTCCATGTATTGTTTTTATGTAAAGCCTCAAGTTCATTATGCATGGCCATCACCCATTTAGGATTCTTAAGAGCAGTTTTATAACCCTTGGGATCTGTTGAGGCAAAAAGAGCAGCGTGTAAGGCATGATGAGTGACATGCGACAAGTCAGCTCGGTGTCGGGGTTTGAATATACCCGCTTTTGCACGGGTGACCATATGGTGTGTGGAGGGTGGTGGTGGCGTTGGTGGTACAGGGATAGGGCTAGCTTGGTGTGAGTCAGTGACGGAAGTGGTTTGGGACGTAGGGGAGGAAGCTTCTAAACCGGGATCAGATGAGGTGGGTTCAGGGGATGGAGGCGAGTCGGAGGTAGGAGGGTCGGTGGGAACAGGAACAGGAGCTGTTGGTTTAGGTGATGTGAGGAAGTCCATGAAAGGGTGGCATGGAGGGTACGATGGATTGGATGTAGTAGTTGGCAGCGAGTTTGAGCAGGGAGTGTTAGATGGAATTGATGACTGGAATGTGTTGTCATCAAATGTACTTAATTGAGGTGTTTTGATGGGTTTATTTTCACCAGTAGCAAGGAATGGAAACACCTCTTCATCAAACCTAGCATGGCGTGTTACATAAACTCGTGAGGTAATGGGGTCAAGGCAACGATATCCCTTGTAGATGGGGCTATAACCGACAAAAATGCATGGTATGCTTCGTGGGGCAAGTTTGTGTTCCGAATAATCCCGAAGATAAGGGAACACACGACAACCAAAAGCCCGAAAGTTGTTGTAGTTGGGTGGTTGTAAGTACAGGATTTCAAACGGAGACTTACCATCAAGTATTTGTGTAGGTAGGCGATTTATAATGTAAACGGCCGATGAGAATGCATCTACCCAAAAAGAGGGATGGAGTTTTGCATTAAATAACATTGCCAACCCAGTTTCAACTATGTGTCGATGTTTACGTTCCACCCGACCATTTTGTTGTGGCGTATACGGACATGACAACCTGTGAAGTGTCCCATTTTCTTCAAATAAAGATCGAACTTTATGATTGACAAATTCAGTTCCACCATCACTTTGAAAAATTTTAATTTTGCGAGAGAATTGAGTTTGAACGAATTTCATAAAAACCATCAAGATATTATAAAAGTCAGATTTCAGTTTTAATGGATAGAGCCAACAAAACCGAGAATGGTCATCAACAAAAACAACATAATACCGGTAATTATCAACAGACATAACCGGAGAGGGACCCCATAAGTCACAATGAATAAGATCAAGTGGGTTCAAGGCCCGTTTATTATTAAGATCAAACGGTAAACGTTTACTTTTAGCAAGATGACAAGGCAAACAAGTGCCCGGTTTAGGTAAAAGAGCAGAAATGTGTAAATGTCCAAGTTTCTGTAAACTAACAATAGTATCAAAATGGACATGTCCCAGGCGGGAATGCCAAACTTCAAAAGATGCTGTGGGTCTTGAGGATGAGGCAACGAGCGCATGAGGACCTGTTTGTAAGACATAAAGACCATTCTCACATCGTCCTTGGGCTAGGACCAGTTTTGTTTGGCGATCCTGAATGTAGAAAGAAGGGTAAGATAATAATACATCCACATAATTATCTTTGGTTAATTTGCTAATGGACAAGAGATTCTTGGTGAGATTGGGCACAACCAGGATGTCATTTAATTTAATGTTATTAGAAATGAAAGAGTGTCCTTTGTGAGTGATGGGGAGAGTATTACCATTGCCGAATGTGACCGTATTGTTACCTGTGGTGGATGAAGGATTGGTAACTGTTTGAGTAGATGGAGTCATGTGATCCGTGGCTCCCGAATCCACATACCAATCTGGTCCGGAGGATGATGAGACATGGCATTGAGTAAGAAATGCACGAGCCATATTGTCATCGGTGGGGATGGCCTGTGCAGCATAGGATGGAAGACTCGGACATGCGTTAGCATAGTGGCCATCATGGCGGCACAGTTGACAATGAGGTGGACGGCGACCACGAGCCCGTCCACCACGTCCACCGGTGTAACTAGGAGCACGTGAAAACCGTCCTCCACGTCCCCGTGAAGGAGATGGAGGCCGCTGGCTTTGAGCCGAGAAGGCCACAGGTTGTGTAGAACTACCATGGAGGGCACGGATGAACAACTCGTGGCTTTCAGCCCTAGCCAGGAGATCGGTAAAGGATGGTGCAGGTTGAGGCGAGCGGATGGCGGTGGAGAATGTCTCAAAAGAGGGTCCAAGACCGCAGAGAAACCAATGAATTTGGTCATTAACATCAACCGGATAACCGATGGCGGCTAACTGATCGCATAGAGTTTTAAAGTGACGACCATATTCAGCAACAGTTTTTGAATCTTTTTGAACCAAACGAAGTTGATCGCGAAGATTGTGAACCCGTTCAATGGACGAGTTACCATAAGCATTCTCCAACGCTACCCAAATTTGACGAGCAGTGGACAGTCCGATGATAATCGTGACAGCTTCTTCGGATAAAGTAGCGTTTATGATAATAATAGTGCGATGATCAGCGGCAGTCCAAGCTGCATATGCGGGATTTTCGGTTGTTTTTTCATTGCTAGTGAGGGTAGTAACAGGAGCAGTGGCTGAACCATCTACATGAGAGATGAGATTATGATATGTTAGGAGGGGAGTCATTTGGTTTTTCCATAGTAAATAGTTAGAGGAGCAAAGTTTCATTGGGATCAAGTGAGCAAGGGAGTGGGGAAGGGTAGCATCGGTGGAGGAGGAGGCAGCCATGGCTATGGAGGAAGGGAGGAGAAAAGTGTGGAAGAGATTAAGGTGAGGGAGTGGACCGTTGCTCTGATACCATATAAACTCTTAATAAAGAGTATTCAGTTTATATTCCTCTCAAGAATGATGTACTTTACAGATAATATACAAATATATAGGAATTACAAAGGTACATGAATGGTCTAATATAATACACACAGGTATATGAATGGACCATAATAACTCACTATAACTGTGGTAAAGTAATAGGGAGCTTATAGTACTTTGATATCCTGAGCTGTTGCAATGATCAATTGCAACTACTACATTGTGGGGGTGTACTCGTATAAATTAGGTTGTGTCTAATTTGGAACGTTATTTCTATACGTCTTCTAAAAATTTTCAGAATTGAACTTTGAACAAAGCATACATTTCGCAGTGTCTCAATTGTTCTATTTGTCCTGGTACCATTTATCCTTTGGACATTATGAAACAAATGCATCTTTTTTGCTATATCATTATATAGCTGGCAACATCTTGGCGAGCCTTCAATATGATCCTGTAGCTAGCTTTTTAGTAATAATTGTTAATATATATGATCCATAATCTTGATTCTGCTTGAATAAATAAGATTGCTACTCGGCCTGATTTGGCAAAATGCTGTAGTAGCAGTACTTTTATTTTGCTCTCCTATATGTGTAAACAGATATTTGGAACTCCCAAGGAGCAAAATCATAGCCTTAGCATGATCATGTCTTTGTGTTCTCGATTGTTGATGAACACATTATGGTTCCGTAATTACCAGGTTGTGAAAGTGTTTGATTATTATTGCTTGCCTCAACTGATTACAAGAACCACAAATAAATAGAGATAGGTACATGAAAACCCTAAAGCCCGTGAGCCCATTGGGCTTTACATTGGGCTATAATAATACACACTAATATGCCCCCGCAGTTTGAGCGGGAGTAGGCTGCCGAACGCTCAAACTGGATCGAAACTCAGCAAACAAAGAAGAAGGTAGTCCTTTGGTAAAAATGTCTGCATACTGATATCGAGATGGAACATGAAGAACTCTAACATGACCTGTAGCAACTTTCTCACGAACAAAATGAATGTCGATCTCAATATGCTTAGTCCGTTGATGCTGAACAGGATTAGCTGACATGTAAACTGTACTGACGTTGTCGCAATACACAATGGTTGCCTTGAAAAGGGGAGTATGGAGTTCACGAAGAAGGTTACGCAACCAGGAGGTTTCGGCAACTGCATTAGCAACTCCTCTGTATTCGGCTTCAGCACTGGATCGAGATACTGTGTGCTGACGTTTTGAAGACCAAGAGAGCAGATTATTACCAAGAAAAACACAATATCCGGAAGTAGATCGCCGTGTAGTGGGGCATCCACCCCAATCTGCATCTGAGTAGGCAGTGAGCTGAGTAGTAGAGGAAGAATACAGCTGAAGGCCATGGTCAATGGTGCCCCGAACATATCGAAGAATACGTTTGAGAGCATGGAAGTGAGGCTCTCGAGGATCATGCATGAAAAGACAAATCTGTTGAACAGCATACGTAATATCTGGCCTGGTGAATGTGAGATACTGTAATGCCCCCGCAAGACTACGGTATAAAGTAGGATCAGCAACAGGAGTACCTGTGTCATTAAGCTTAGAATCTGTATCAACCGGAGTTTTGCACGGATTACATTTTACCATGTTCGCTCGTTCAAGAATGTCCATAGCATATTTCTTCTGAGAAAGAAACATGCCAGCTGAAGTTCGCATTGCTGCAATACCCAAAAAATAATTAAGAGGCCCTAAATCCGTCATAGCAAATTCTCCATGCAAAGAGGAGATTACTCGATGTAGAAACGCATCTGATGATGCAGTAAGGATAATGTCATCCACATATATCAATAAGTATGCAATGTCAGATCCTCTGCGAAATATGAACAAAGACGAGTCGGTTTTGCTGTGCTGAAACCCGACTCTAGTGGCATATGAAGCAAACCTCTGAAACCAAACACGAGGGGCTTGTTTTAGACCATATAGGGACTTCTTCAAGTGACAGACATAACCTGGGCGGTGAGGATCAACAAATCCTGGGGGCTGCTGCATATAAACGGTTTCCTGCAGAGAACAATGTAAAAAGGCATTCTGTACATCCAACTGATGAATCGGCCAGGAGCGAGAAAGAGCTAAACTGAGAACAGTACGTATGGTAGCCGGTTTGACAACCGGGCTAAAAGTCTCCTCACAATCAATACCAAGCTTCTGGCTTTTCCCATCAGCCACCAAACGGGCTTTGTATCTATCAAGGGACCCATCAGCACGCAATTTGCGTTTATACAACCACATAGAACGGACCACATTAACTCCAGGTGGTCGAGGAACCAGATCCCAAGTCTCATTTTTAATTAAAGCATTATATTCAGTCTGCATAGCTGCATGCCAGTGAGGATCCCTAAAGGCTTGGGTGTATGAACGGGGTGTGGAAGGGGTGACAGTAGTTGTGTGAAGGTTAAGTTTTTGGATTGGTTTGTGAATATTATGTTGGGAGCGAGTGGCCATTGGGTGAGTGCGTAAAGGAGGAGATTGTGTTGGAGAGGATGTAGATGAACTGTTGGAATTTGCAGAAGAGGTACTGCTAGAATTTTCAGATGAGGTGGGAGATAAGTTGTTTGAGGTATTTGTAGGGGGTGAAGGAGGAGGTGTTGGAGGAAGAGGAGAATTTTCAGGAATGGTGTGAGGTTGTGCAGTATTTTGGGGGGGTTGGTTTGAAGTTGGAGATGGGGAATTTACAGAAACATGAGAGGATCGAGACATGAGAAGCTGACGAGCAATCGGAGAAGGGTCACATGACGTGTCTAAAAACTCATATGATGGAGCTATGTTGGGAGAAAAAGACGCGAATGGAAAGGATGACTCGTCAAAGATGACATGTCGAGAAATAATGATTTTCTTGGTGTTAAGATCAAGGCACCGATATGCACGGTGATTGGTAGGATAACCAAGGAATATGCATGGAGTGGTACGAGGTGCGAGTTTATGTGGAGGGAAAGTATATGGGTAACAAAGGCATCCAAATGTGCGAAGGTGCGTGTAGGATGTTGGTTTGTTGAATAGTTTGGTATAGGGAATTTCATTTTGGATTGAGGTGGACGGAAGAATGTTCAGAAGGTATACAGCCATGCAGAGGGCTTCTACCCAATAGTCAGGAGGGAGATGAGCTTGAAATAGAAGGGTGCGAACGACATTATTGATTGTGCGAATCATGCGTTCCGATTTCCCATTTTGTTGGGAAGTATGAGGACAAGAGAAGCGAAACTGAATGCCATTAGTGGCAAAGAGGTCATGCATGGATCGGTTGTCAAATTCTCCACCATGATCGCATTGAAAAGCTTTAATTTCTCGATTAAACTGAGTACGAACAAAGGCGCGAAACTGAACAAATTTGGAGAAAGCATCGGATTTTCGGTGAAGAGGGTAGATCCAGAGAAAGTGAGAGAAATGATCAAGAAACAACACATAGTATTTAAAACCACTGACGCTAGGAATTGGTGAAGTCCAAATGTCGGAATGAACAATGTCAAA
The DNA here is from genome assembly GCA_949592205.1 of Helichrysum umbraculigerum. Classification (NCBI taxonomy): domain Eukaryota; kingdom Viridiplantae; phylum Streptophyta; class Magnoliopsida; order Asterales; family Asteraceae; genus Helichrysum; species Helichrysum umbraculigerum. Next base: position 389,639,000 of record CATIUR010000001.1, read on the forward strand.
AGGTGACTCAACTACAGACTCAGAGCGATAGAATGGAAGTTTGATTTGTTTGCCCAACTGACATGCATGACACAAAATAGATGTTTTATGTTTGTGATATGAAATTAAACCTCTAGATGCAAGGGATTGTAAAATTGTATCCCCGGGATGTCCTAAACGCTGATACCATACAGAATGATTTTGATTTTGAGAGACTACAGAAAAGGCAGAAGCATGTGGAGAAGAAATGGGATAGAGATCTCCGGTGCTGTCGGACCGGAGAAGGAGTTGTCGTGTGTTTAAATCTTTTATCGAGAAGCCATAAGGGTCAAACTCGATTGAGCACTTATTATCTTTTGTAAACTGACGAACAGAGATAAGATTTTTGATGATGTTTGGAGTAACAAGGACGTTTCTAAGATATAGAGGACGATATGGGTTTGGTAATTGGCTATGTCCTATTTGTGTAACGGGAATATGAGATCCATCACCTACAACTACAGACTTAATAATACTTGAATTAAAAAGAGAATTGAGATTACCTGTATTCGAAGTGAGGTGTGAAGAAGCTCCGGTGTCCATGATCCAAGATTGCGAATTCGAAAACATTTTTTTTTTTTTTTTTGATGACGTCACCTGGCCACGTCAGCAAAGCGGGTCCAGTCAGCAGACGCGTGTCATCCAGTCAGCAGCCCAGTCGGGTGCACAGTCAGCGGCTGACTCAGCGTCCACACAAGCGTCCACGTCAGCAAGTTGCACAGTCAGCAGCCACGTCAACATGCCACGTCAGCTAACCAAATGGGGAAAAAATCCGGCGCGTGGCCGGCGCGTGCCGCGCGTAGGCGGCGCGTGGGTGGCGCGTGGAGGCGGCGGTTCGTCCGACGGAGCTCAAAATTTCCAGTCTTGCTCGGATTTTAGCGATAAATTGTTCTGTGTGGGTGGTGTCGATTGTTTTCGAGTGTAAATGGTCGTAATTTTAAATCTCCGATTTTGAGATTCGAAACTTTGCGCGGCTCTGCGGGGCGCGTTTTTTGGAATTGGAGGATGAAATATTCAGGGGTTACTCGGTTTTCGTTTACGAGTATATTGGTTGTGGTGGTGTAGTGTAAATCCGCGTATAGACTTGCGATTTGAAGATGATCAGAATGTTTAGAGAGGGATAAATTGAGAAGATAGGAAAAAAATTGAGAGAGATTAAGGGAGATAGGTGAGAGGCTCTGATACCATGAAAGTGTTTGATTATTATTGCTTGCCTCAACTGATTACAAGAACCACAAATAAATAGAGATAGGTACATGAAAACCCTAAAGCCCGTGAGCCCATTGGGCTTTACATTGGGCTATAATAATACACACTAATAGGTTGGTGATAAATATAGTGACTGTATTGTGACATATTACCTTCAGTCACTCTATGTTTGCTATTGCTTTTGTTTTATTATGATGAAATTAGCTTGTAATGGGAGTTTGATTGGGAATTGCTCATGATCACCAGTTTAGCGTCTCGAAAAAAGACTGAAAACGTTGGTGGAAATATTTTTTTTCTAGCTCATATCAAATCATTAATCTTTTCTGATACTCACACACACCAACCACGAATATTTACAATTTCCACGAATATATACAACAGTCCATCCCTGGACTTGAACCCTCAACCTTTTGGTTGGAGGGCCACCTCGATACCGCTAGGCCAATGACCCTTTATTATGGATAGATCGTGGAGAATTGTTCAGGCTTAATCACGTTCCTGCATGTTATGAATTTAAGTTTTAGATCTGGATTACATTTGGATCTCTTTTCAATTACCATGATTCACTTAACATAAGACCTTTTAAAATATAATTAATTAAGGCTTGTAATCGGTATTCGATTATCTACGTATAGATAGATATATTAGTAAAACCCCATGATTTAACATCTGAGACTTGTTATCAGTTCCATTTTTCTTGGTTTGAACATTTTGGAACTTATTTAACGTTTGCCTTCAATTATGGAACTGCTCACACCCTTCATTCCATCAGGTAAATGCCAAAGTGTTATCTTAACGTTTTTCAAACATAAATAAAGAAATATTCTCAGTTTCATTTTTGTTCTTACTCACTGTCACTACTGACACTAATTTAATTACAGTATGAATCTAAGTTTTAGATGATCCGGTGTTAAAAGCATTTATAGCAATAGCAGTACATAATTAATAAATAATTAGGTACGTATATCAATTATTTTCCTAATATAAAATAACATATGGAAAATAGAATGATATATAAACTGATTAATCATATCACATCACATAAGTATATAAATAAATAAATCACCATATCAGGTGAAAATACTATAGAGAAAATGTTATAAAAATAAAAGGAGTAATAAATAAATATTACTGTATAAATATAAATAAATACTCCGTATAAGATAAGTAGCAGCACCTCTCTCTGGCGTGGTTAGCTAGCTGTGCCTGCAGCCGAGGCGAGGCTTGTATTGGAGCATGACAGCGGTTGATTTGTCACCTTACAATACCTTCACATGATCAATCTTTGTTTTCTTCCCATTCGATGTCATCTATGTTTTTTCTACTACAAATTTGAGTTTTATTTATATATTCTAAATAAATGCATATGTGATATACTAATAACACTACTTATTTACACATTAGCTTCCTTTTATTGATATGTAAGCTTTTTTGAATATAAAAAAGACATATTTAAGCACTTGAAACAATTTTAGCTAAACTAATTAACACACGCTTTGTTATGATATTTGACAAGTGAACATTAAGTCAACATATCTTTACTTTCATTACGCTTAAAATTATGGGAAGCAATAAATGCAGCAAAAAAATTGATTCGTACATCAAATTTAGTTTTTAATGTGTTTGTACTGTACCTTTAACAGTTATACAGTTCGGTGTATGAATTAATTTGTTTGTTGTATCTATCAACTCCCTAAAATTATGCGTCGGGACTTAATTAATTGTAATTCATTTTTAGCCAACCAATCGTAATTTGAGAAGTGTTAAATACAATGAAATAATTGATTCATACACCAAAGTTGTACTATGGTATGTTTGTAGTGTGAGCTTTAACAATTTTTATAGTTTGGTGTATGTAACAATTTGTTTGTTGTATCTATCACATCCCATTGTAATTAGGTTCATTTTCTCTCCAAATTTTTTACAATTTTGACTTTGTATAGTTAGTTTGGCTTGTATACAACAACATTACTCAAATTTGCCGAATGAGAGAATGAGGAGGTAAAGATGTAGACAATCACACCTGTAACATCTTCGAAATGGACCTAGTTGTATATATATTATTTCTTGATTTAAATAAGTATTTAAATGTGTTTGGAAATAATATTGTTTGAAATAATTGAAATAATTGGAATAGGATTTGGAATATTCCAATGTGTTAAGTGAAATATTAATTGTTGTGAATTAATATAGCTGACGGTGCAATAAAATGTTTGGACTCGCAAGTGGTTTTCAGGTTCCAGACAATAGATTGAGATGGGGTATTAAATTATACCCGTATAATAGAAGGTCGGTTGAGGAACCGACTTAAGTTTCTATTTATATAACTTTCCTTTTTAGGAAGTTATTCATTTTTATTCCAAAACTCACAGAAACTCTCTGAAAACCTCCAAATCAATCCAGAAATCAGATCAGGAAGTTGTGATCCTCGTGAAACTTCCTAATCATCAGATTACCATCGTTAGATTCTTCAATCAGTAAGTATTCTTGAGTATTTAAGAATTTGATTTTGATTTAAATTTGGGTAAATCGATGATTTGAGAGGATTGGATGTTAGAAACATGTTATAAGTGTTATATGCGGATTATATGATGTTTCTAGTGATTTATAACTGTTTGAAATCGTGTTTTGGGTGATTTTGATATAAATCCGCGAGTTAGGGTTTGAGCAGATCGACCTGGGCTGGGACGAAGGGAGTACCCGGCGGGTACTTTCCTTGCCCGGCGGGTAAGAGTGAATCAAGAGAAGCCGGCGGCTTCTAAGCCATAGCCGGCGGCTTGTGTCGCGTTGTAGGACCCGGCGGGTATAAACCCTAACCGGCGGCCAATAGAGGCTTTAAAACTTAGTTGTGTTCTGTTAACGCAATTTGTAAATTGCCCGGCGGTTAAGATGGTGAAGCCGGCGGGTGGAGACCAGAAGCCGGCGGCTTCTAGGATGAAGCCGGCGGCTTGAAGGGTTGTTTCAGCATTTCTTGTTTGTTTGTTAATAAGTAATGTGAATTGTTACTTGATACATGTAAATATATGATAATGATTTTATTGTAATCATTAGTAAATAATTAAGAACTAGTAATCTTAATGTTGATTATGTTAAGTTCTTATTATTATTGATTGATATAAATTAAGTATTGATGATCTGGATTACTAACTTATATTTGATTTATTGATTCTCAGATGTGGAGAAGGCTCAGTGATATTAGACTACTGAGTTGAGGCCTGAGGTGTCGGTGAGTGGATCTGTAACCTCAGTGTGATTTAGTTGTAATGATTTGATTTACAACCAGTAATTTATAGTATTACTTTGATATGATACATCTGTAGAGATATCTTGCCATGATAGTTTAACTAGTTGTTTACTTGGCTGATTGTGCTAGTAGGTAAGACTTTGAGGTCAACTTGACTTGATGGTTGGACTTGTTGTTGTTGTAGACGACAGGAGATCTCGGAAACTTGAATTGTCGGTTTAGAGATCTAGGTCGTGTGTGATTGACAACCAGTTATCGGTAGTTCTGTATAGGCCAATACAGATGATTGATAAGAGTTCCTGGAGTACCAAACCGGTATTAGGGTATCTCAGGAGCCACCGATCCTCATGACGATTGATAATGTTTGATTGGTGTAGCTTGACATTGATTGGATGTCGAGTGATTGATTGTTTTTCTGTTTATTGTTATTTGATGTAAACAGATTATTACGCTAGGTTGTATTGTTGCTTATAGTTTCACTCACTTAGCGTTGTGCTAACCCCACCACAGTTCTTCCTGCAGGTTGAAATAGATGGGACATATTGGGCAGGGCAGGAAGTATTTGACTGGATGGAATGTTTGACAGGCTGTAATTCTGATGTTATTTTGATAATTATAGAAATGTTTTTTAGTAACACCCAGTTGTTGAAATGTCATGTAATAAGTTTGAAAAAAGTTTATTGACACTTTGAGTACATTGATAGTATGTTTTAAATATACGCTTCCGTGTCTGAATTAATATATTATTGTTTATATTAAAAACGAGGGGTGTTTCAAGTTGGTATCAGAGCAATAGTTTGGGTGAATTGAACATGATAGATTGTTCAATCCTAAACTTTGATTGAGTTGAGTCAAACATTCCAGTGGGTGCGGGTTTAATTGATTAGTGAATGTGTGAGAAAGTGATTAGTTGCATGTGTACTAACCCATAACAAGTTGTGAAGTTCTTGTTTGAATGCAGAGACGGAGGAACATGAGTAACTGGTTGGTTTATTTCATGTTTCCTCAACATTGCTGGCTTAAGATTTGTCAGGTAATCTTTGATAAGCCTTTGTTAATTTAAATTAACTTGTATTGTTTACTCTGTTATGTTGAGTAAGCTTTGTAGTGAAGTTAATCGAGTCAGACTGATATGATTCCCCAGTTTTGAGTTAACTGTGATTGTTATATGTTGATATCAGATAGAGGTATTAAATGAGTTGCTCATTGTGGCTAGTATTTCTGATTAAATTGAAATGCAGAAATATGATTAAATGAGTAGAAAAGAGTTGCGTAAGGTTTTAACTGGATTGATGTTAGAACCTAAGAGGTGTCTTTATTGGTGAAATAATATAATTGATAGTATTATATTAGTAGATTGGTTACAGGGTGTGATTTGAATCCTGTTTAAGAACTGTGTGTCATTTGATTTGAGGATGACTGCTAATTGAGAAAATATGTGGTTATGTGACTACATGATATGTTTTGATTGTAGTTAAACACTTGAGTTAAACCAAGATGAATAAGTTTATGAGGAAAATAACTTATGATAAAGCTAAATTGAATGAGAAAGTGATAGGTCTTTCTAGTCAATTGTGAATTAGTAAATGAAATGTTTATAGTAACATGATTGAGTAGGCTTGTTGTGACAGTGATGCTTGATAGTAAAGCATATGTCAAAGTAATGATAATTAATTAAGATGTGTCCTGAATTTTGTAGTAAGTAGGGACATTGAATTGTGTTAAGTATTGAAATTATGATGATAGGTTATCATATGTTTGAGGTTTCAGATAAGTGATATACTGAGTAATTCAGTTATTGAAAATTAGAACATTGTGTATATGTGAGATGACTTGCTTATGTAGGATTGAATATATAAGTAGCAAGCTGATTTTCAGTGTGTATCAGCCAATAGAAACTATTAAATGGAGTATGATTGATTAGAAATCATAAAGTATTTAATATACCAAATGAAAATAGAGCACATTGATAATTATAATGTAGAGTAGCCTGAGAATGGATTGTGAAGAACATAATCTTGCAACGCCTGATCACCGTTGTTATATTATGTTGTGTCACATGAACTTGTTGAGGCTACTTGGTATAAAAGAAATGTAATGTGATTTTGGAAATGGAGCATGATAGTATGCTAAGTTGTTTAATAATTGTTTTGATAAGAAAACAATTGGTTAATAGAACAGTGTCAGTGTAAGTAATAGTTGTCATTGATATAGGTTTTGATGATAAACCTAAGTGATTAATTTGATTTTGTTGAATAAGTAATTGTGATAAATTACTTGTAAATGAATTTGATAGTGTTTAAATGAATCACTATTTGATAATTGGCTTGTATGAGGCCAAAGTTGAGACATGATGGTATTGTCTTGCTTGAGGAATTCTAAGTATTATTAAATGTAATAATTGAAAGTTTATGTTTGATAATAAACATATAAAAGGAAATGGCTTGTATGGAGCCAGGATTAATATAATTTGACCTGGTCCTTGTGAAGGATTGATAAGGTCATTAAAAGTAATAAATTGAAAATTTTGTTTGAAAGTAAACATACAAGGTGTAATGGCTTGCATGGAGCCAAAGTTGAGGTAGGTTGATTTTGTCCTTGTGAAGGATTGATAAGAACATATAAGATAAAATGGTTTGTTGTGAGTTAACTTGATGGTATGTTAACTTTGAAAGTCAAACCATGAATAGAAAATTGTGTATAAAAATTAATTGCTTGTGATTGGTTTGAGTTTGGGGTCAAACTTGAGGAGAGCAATTTGAAAATTTTATAGATTGGTTGATTGAAACCAGAGTTGACATATAGTCAACTGTTTGTGTTGAAAAAGTCTAATATTGACTGTAATACTATAATTGTGTGGGGAATGTGGTTAAATTCCCAAATTTTCTAAGTTTGTGAAACTTGACTAATTACTTAAAGCTAGTGTTAAGTAATTGAAATAGTGTTAAGTATAATTGAGTATTCAGTTAAGCAATGATTGATATTTGAACTGAATAGGTGTTGAAGAATTATACAGATATGAAGTCATTGTTTGATATGACAGTTATAATTTGCTAAGATATGTTAGAATAATTAAATCACATTGATTAGAATTGTGATAGGAAAGTCTTACCAGTGTATGAGGCTTGTGATGATAGCTTTGATTGGGTAAGACTGTGAGATGATGAATAATTGAAGGTTATTATTATTAGTTGTATAGGTTGATTGGTACCTCATGGTGAGTTACTTAAATATTGAAAGAATTGAATGGATTCTTTAGTTATTTGTTGATTGTATACAAATGACGTAAGTGATAAAGTGGTAAATTGGGATTAGATCCAAATAAGGAGAAAAGATATGAAAGTATATCTGTAAATAGGCAGTATTAAAGATCTAGTTGATTTTTGTTGATAATTGAGGAAATATAAATTGAGTAGTTGTTCATATTTTAAGAAATCAGGTATGAAATTAAGTGTAATGATCATTATTTTGATAGTTTAAGAATAATGATTGCTTGACATTTGGGGCTGAAAACCTGATGTGTATAATTGTAAAGTGTTGGAGAGTAAGAGAAACCTTGAGATTGATAGGTGATGATTGTATTCACCAAACTTTTCTTGAAAGTTTAGAATGAAACGTTGAAGTTATATACTAGTTGATAAGTATATAAGTGAAACATAGAGTTATTGATTGTTCCATGTCATGTGGTATGGATATGTGATGAATAGTAGTATTGAAAAGGCGTGATAAAGACTTTAACAGTCTGAATGGCCTAGTATATAGAATGAAATGAAATGGTTGTGTATGTGTCCATTTTAGAGAATATCTGAAATTGTGTAAATATATATGTGTAGTATACATGATAATAAATGGCATGATAAGTTTTAATAGATTGAATTAAAATGTGCCATAGGATATGTGGAGGTTAGTTAATTGTGATTAACTTGATGTAGATTTTGTTGAAATGTGTTGTAAAGTAGCACATTGTGATATTGTGATACTTGAATTGTGGTATCATAATGTTGATTAAGATTGACTTAGTTGCTAGATTGATGGAATCTAGTGTTGAATGATTAAGTGATTCAAGTTGTATAATGGCTAATGGTTTGTGATTAGTAGCTTAAGAGCTTAAGGTTGAGTTGAAATAACTGGTTGCTAAGAATATATTTTGATGTCTTACCAGTTTAAGTAGTATATAAATTCTAACTTGATGGTTAGTTAGAGTTTGAAGACAAATATTAAGTACTGATAGGTGTACTGGAATGTATAATCACTAATGTTGTGATTATTGTTGAGCAATAGTTATTGTCGACTTAGATGTTGTTGACAATTGATAGGTAGTAATGAAAGGAGTTACAAATGGAAATAAGTCAATGTAGAGGTTGGTTGATTGTAGGTAAGATTGATTGTGGTACTTTTGTTGATTGAGCAAAGTACTTGTTGATTGTGGTTTTACCTACTGAGTTGACCTCTGCAGTACTTATTAAGGTGATAGGAATCTGGATTACTTTTAAGTAAAAGGTTTCATATGATTGAAATGATATGTGAATATGATAGGGTATTCAAAAGAGTATAGGTATGAAACTTTTGGATGAAAAGTTGACCTAGATTTGAATTTCAGATCTTTGATGGTAGAGATTTAAGATTGTGATCTGTATATTAGATTGATTGTTGGTCGTGAGCTGAATTATATTTCAATGTTGCTAGGTACATTGTGGTTTAATAACCACTGTTGTGATAATGTGATTGCTGTTTTATTGTTAACAGAGATGAATAGTGAGAATAGGTTAAAGATTTTAGCACATTGCTAATTTCTGGTTGTATAGACCTATTAAGAAATGTGAAGTCTTACTTGTTGATTAAGTGATTGTAGATTTCACTTGTTGAAGTAAGTATTTGTCAATAAGGGATATCTGGTTGATGATATTGATTAAATGCACTGTATGTGTGCGTAGGAAAAGATAATAGCATGTACATTTGGATATGTGCATGTGGAAAGAATTCAAACAGTCTAAGTATAGTTGTAAGTTGCTATTGAGGACTAATGTATGTTAAGATATATGTGAATATATCACATTAGTTAGATTTATTAAGGTTAGATTTCGGGGACGAAATCTCTTTAAAAGGGGGAGAGTTGTAACATCCTCGAAATGGACCTAGTTGTATATATATTATTTCTTGATTTAAATAAGTATTTAAATGTGTTTGGAAATAATATTGTTTGAAATAATTGAAATAATTGGAATAGGATTTGGAATATTCCAATGTGTTAAGTGAAATATTAATTGTTGTGAATTAATATAGCTGACGGTGCAATAAAATGTTTGGACTCGCAAGTGGTTTTCGGGTTCCAGACAATAGATTGAGATGGGGTATTAAATTATACCCGTATAATAGAAGGTCGGTTGAGGAACCGACTTAAGTTTCTATTTATATAACTTTCCTTTTTAGGAAGTTATTCATTTTTATTCCAAAACTCACAGAAACTCTCTGAAAACCTCCAAATCAATCCAGAAATCAGATCAGGAAGTTGTGATCCTCGTGAAACTTCCTAATCATCAGATTACCATCGTTAGATTCTTCAATCAGTAAGTATTCTTGAGTATTTAAGAATTTGATTTTGATTTAAATTTGGGTAAATCGATGATTTGAGAGGATTGGATGTTAGAAACATGTTATAAGTGTTATATGCGGATTATATGATGTTTCTAGTGATTTATAACTGTTTGAAATCGTGTTTTGGGTGATTTTGATATAAATCCGCGAGTTAGGGTTTGAGCAGATCGACCTGGGCTGGGACGAAGGGAGTACCCGGCGGGTACTTTCCTTGCCCGGCGGGTAAGAGTGAATCAAGAGAAGCCGGCGGCTTCTAAGCCATAGCCGGCGGCTTGTGTCGCGTTGTAGGACCCGGCGGGTATAAACCCTAACCGGCGGCCAATAGAGGCTTTAAAACTTAGTTGTGTTCTGTTAACGCAATTTGTAAATTGCCCGGCGGTTAAGATGGTGAAGCCGGCGGGTGGAGACCAGAAGCCGGCGGCTTCTAGGATGAAGCCGGCGGCTTGAAGGGTTGTTTCAGCATTTCTTGTTTGTTTGTTAATAAGTAATGTGAATTGTTACTTGATACATGTAAATATATGATAATGATTTTATTGTAATCATTAGTAAATAATTAAGAACTAGTAATCTTAATGTTGATTATGTTAAGTTCTTATTATTATTGATTGATATAAATTAAGTATTGATGATCTGGATTACTAACTTATATTTGATTTATTGATTCTCAGATGTGGAGAAGGCTCAGTGATATTAGACTACTGAGTTGAGGCCTGAGGTGTCGGTGAGTGGATCTGTAACCTCAGTGTGATTTAGTTGTAATGATTTGATTTACAACCAGTAATTTATAGTATTACTTTGATATGATACATCTGTAGAGATATCTTGCCATGATAGTTTAACTAGTTGTTTACTTGGCTGATTGTGCTAGTAGGTAAGACTTTGAGGTCAACTTGACTTGATGGTTGGACTTGTTGTTGTTGTAGACGACAGGAGATCTCGGAAACTTGAATTGTCGGTTTAGAGATCTAGGTCGTGTGTGATTGACAACCAGTTATCGGTAGTTCTGTATAGGCCAATACAGATGATTGATAATAGTTCCTGGAGTACCAAACCGGTATTAGGGTATCTCAGGAGCCACCGATCCTCATGACGATTGATAATGTTTGATTGGTGTAGCTTGACATTGATTGGATGTCGAGTGATTGATTGTTTTTCTGTTTATTGTTATTTGATGTAAACAGATTATTACGCTAGGTTGTATTGTTGCTTATAGTTTCACTCACTTAGCGTTGTGCTAACCCCACCACAGTTCTTCCTGCAGGTTGAAATAGATGGGACATATTGGGCAGGGCAGGAAGTATTTGACTGGATGGAATGTTTGACAGGCTGTAATTCTGATGTTATTTTGATAATTATAGAAATGTTTTTTAGTAACACCCAGTTGTTGAAATGTCATGTAATAAGTTTGAAAAAAGTTTATTGACACTTTGAGTACATTGATAGTATGTTTTAAATATACGCTTCCGTGTCTGAATTAATATATTATTGTTTATATTAAAAACGAGGGGTGTTTCAACACCCCTATCTAAAGGTAGAGATACTACTTCTATAAAGACACCCAACTTATCTGTCAAGATTCAGTTATATTAATATACCCTCTATAAAGCCTAGACAAATAATTTTGTTTCTAAAATTATGTTAATTTTAGAATTTAGAGTACTACATTTTAGATATGGTACGTTTTTGGTACATTTCGTGTCACAATTTCACACGTATTTAGTTTGGGTGTATTTATCAAGTGCATATTTGATTTGGACTAGCACATGTGACTTGTTTTTCTTCGAAACAAAAATATATTTTATATATATGTTTTTATTAATTGATTGGTCTACGTACAATACCAGCTACCTATCATATATAAGATCAATTTCATATCAAATTAAATATATATCATATGTGAACTTTGAACCAACACACATACTATCATATATGTTAGGGTCTTATCATCTACTTACCAATATAGTGATATGATATGATATGATATGAAAAGAGTTCACATTTGATTTTTTGACATTAAAATTAATGAAAATTATAAGGTCATTATTAATAAACACTTATTGCACATGCACCATCACAATGCCGAAAGAATTACATGAACCTTTTACACTAGATTCTAAAAGTAAGTATTTTAAAGGAGTTTAAGAACCATCTAGAACACGATCGAGTTAGGTCTCATGTTAACTAAGTGTGCATTTGCAACTTTATATTGCTATTTTTAGAAACCTTATCCATATTTAGACAATCACCTATTCACTAACTTGTCATTTTCATGTGATTAACTTCTCTTTATAAAATTACACTCGTACCCTTAATTAACTAGTCATGACACTTTTACACTTTAGCCCCCATCAATAGTTACCACAAATGGTTATAAATACACAACACCAACTTCAATTCCACATCAACACACTCATCCCTTCACACACAAACAAACACACATTTTACCTTACCAACAATTTGCGTATGGCAGCTAGATTGTTGGCATATGAGGTCTCCGATCTTTGCTTAGGCAAACCTCCCCTCACCTCCCTCCCTATCACCGCCACAATCCGCCACGCTTTAACCGCACTCAAAACGTCCGACGACACACACATAAGTATTTGGACATGTGATGACCACCCTCACTCCACCACTGACCACCTTGTTAACAACTGTCGTTGTATCGGTAAAATTTGCATGGTTGACATCATTTGTTACCTTTGTAAAGAAGACAACATTGCGTCTCCTTCCTTGGCCCTCAAGTCACCCGTTTCGGTTTTGTTGTCACATGCTCCTCATGTTGTTAAACACGTCGAACCCTCATCAAGGTAATATTACAATAAAGTGTTTGTAAACTGATTATTCGATTATTGCTTTTATAATCAAAATAAAAGTATTTTGAGTACACTTTTTGTCCGGTGAATAATTATTTTGAGACGAAACACTATTAATAAGTAGTTTTTAACTTATCTTTTGTTTTTCATTTTTGTTTTGTAGTTTGCTTGAAGCAATTGATCTTATCATCAATGGTGCACAAAACCTTGTGGTGCCAATACAGAATAGAGCTACGAAAAGGAAACAATTGCGTCCGAACCACGAATATTGTTGGCTAACACAAGAAGACGTGATCAGGTTCCTTTTAAGCTCAATCGGTTTATTCTCGCCAACCGCGGCTTATTCCATCGAGTCACTCGGCATCATCACCACCGACATCCTCACAATCAACTACCATTCTCCGGCCTCAAAAGCACTCGACGCAATATCAACTTCTCTCGCTGACCAAACTTCGGTCGCTGTCATCGATGAAGATGGTGTGTTGATTGGAGAAATATCTCCTTTTACACTTTCTTATTGCGACGAATTGGTTGCTGCTGCGATCACAACATTGTCCGCTGGTGATCTTATGGCGTATATAGATTGTGGTGGCCCACCTGAAGATATTATTCGAGTGGTGGAGACAAGATTGAAGGAAAGGAATCTGAATGGAATGTTGGAGGAGTTTTCAGATTACTCTTCCAGCATTCCGCACTGTAACAATACTACCAATTCATCATCTTCTGACGATGAGTTGATATCGTCCCCGACCTCGACCACTACGAGGTCGGGGAGGTACAGCAGGTCAAATAGCTACTCCGCCCGAATAATGAGGAGGGCAGAGGCTATTGTCTGCCATCCTGGAAGTTCGTTAGTGGCTGTGATGATTCAAGCGATCGCGCATCGTGTGAGTTATGTGTGGGTGATTGAAGAGGACTGTAGTGTGGTCGGAATAGTGAAGTTTTCCTGCATGTTGGAAATTTTCCGGGAACACTTGGAGAGTATGATTAACTAAGATGGTGATCCTACGAGGACCTATGTCAAAAGTGAAAATAGAAAATAAAGATGTACAAAAAAAAAAGATAAAGGGGAAATTTTGTAAATATGAACTACTAATGGGTGGTTATAGTAATATCGTGGGCCTAATTCCGTGTTTTTGTGCTTTTTCTCGTTATGATAAATAAAAACAAAATTAGTTTAAAAAAATACCGAAAGCATTATCAGAGGGAAAAAGCAGTCTAACAATTAAACAATTATAAACTTTACTATTTCCGGAACAAAAGAAAGATGAAAATCATTGTACTTTTATTGCGTCTAAATGAATATAAGAATTGTAAGCTTGGGTAAAAATGTGTAGTACTTTCTTTGGAATTTTTAGTTGCACATCTACCGTTAAGGGATATTTTTACTGTAATTAAAAAGTTGTTATTATTGTTCTTATTCTTATTTGCTTAATTAAAGTAATGAGAATATGTTAGAGATAGCAAAGAAGGGGTGCTTGTCGTAACGATAAACTCATAAAAAGTCTCAAATATGTCTTTCTTTGAAGTGTACTTATTAAGCTATACGCCTAAGAGCATTTGTACTCGGGTTTATGTTGTGACGAAGTCGTGTCCATCACTTGCTACCCCCATTAACATCATATTTGCGCCACTTACATAAATCGTGTAACAAACTTCTGGTCATAACTCACCTATCACTCTCTAAATACGATCATCAACTATATATATATATATATATATATATATATATATATATATATATATATATATATATATATATATATATATATGTATATATTATCATGATCATGGTCATGATTGAAGTGAAAAAAAAAAGAAAAAAAACACGCGTTGCCGGTACCACGCAACGCCCACTCTGACTCATTACGCAGTGCACCGACCTAGTGGTACCGAACGTGGTGAGTGCCAAAACGAGCTTAACACGAGCCCCAATCCACGACTTATCAAAGATTGGCGAATATTTAAGCACTAATTACTTATCATTTGGAGATACAAAATGCTTCTTTTTATCTTCTTTACAAGAACTTGTCATATTAGAAATAAAATGGTTATCTTTCATATATTTTCTCATTTTCCTTTTAAAAGGCTCTCTTTCTTTTCTCTCAAAAACAACTCGTGAAAATATCATACCAAACATAAACATGTAATTATTAATATTCTTATTTGTGTCGATTTTTGATCCCTCGTATAAACACTCAATTTTGTTGGCATAGATAAAAACAATCAAAGTCTCACCACCTGAATTTGTACGTGTTTTATTTACGGCTTTCACGTGAGCTTACGCTATACGAATAAAACCATGACGTGGCGTTTAGTTTTTGTAGTACTACCGACTACGTGTACTTTATGATTCATGAAATACATAAATACGTGGAACGTATGACTCACATGCCGGTATGTCACACACATCGAATTAAACGCCTAAAACATTTACAGTATACTCTTACATATTATATAATCCGGGAGGTACAGGTCTATTCGTAGTGTAAATTTTCTATGAAAAAAAATTGCATCTTTAGTTGCATTCATTGTTTATGCTACGTGTTCACAAGAATTGAGATACCAGTATCATAGATCGTTTTAAATCCTGAATCTGCCATCAAATATAATAACATATCAAACTGGGCAAAATCATAAGGCTTTTGTCACATTATAACATATTGTCAAACATACATCACAGGTTGCAGCTTACATTGATACAATAATTCACTTATATTTCTCCACACTTCAATAATCTTCACAAGCAAGGTTTCAACAACAATTACAAAACAATCATAACTTAGCTCGATTTCGGTACACGTAAATGATTTTATTATTACAACATATCGAATATAAACAAAACCAACAATATATGATCTACTATTATCATACATGCAATGCACCAACATCACTTGCTTCTTCAACCAAGGTTTCAGTCGGGTTGCGACAATCTCTCACCTTATCGTGTCCAAGTTGTGCCCGCTCATTGTCTCCAAACCCAAAAATACGACCTTGATTTGTGACCACAACCGAGTGATATAAACCTGTGCTTACTTGAGAAATATGATGATCCTTTAAACTGTAAAGCTTGCTTGGCTTCAACACTTTATCAGATACACCTTTATCTGGAAAACCAAGACTTCCAAATCCCATCCATCCAAATCCGTACATACTTCCATTATCCAATAACACAAATGTCTTCCTCTTGCTTGCACACACCTACAATCGTTGAAATCCGATTATATGGTGCCCCAAGCCATCCGAAAAGAATGTGATATGAGTGGCATTTTTTACCCATTCACTTACAAATAGGTTGATTACTTGATTTGGGTGTGTTTTATTTCATACAGGTCCAATTAAAAGTTTAGCTAAAAGGGAAATGGATCAAACAGGTTGAATGTAGACCACTAAAGTCAATTTAATGCATACAAGCCTCTTAAGTAGTAATATTCAAACATTTATATTATTATCGTTATCGTATGTTTCTGATTATCATAATTATTGTTTTATTCATTTCACAAAAATGTACTCATCTTGCCATCGCAAGTAAATATGCTCCAAGAAAAAGTGAATATGTTGCATAAGTTTTAGTATTAGTGTTCATTCCTTAAAGATAGTTCGTTTGATCATTAAATTATGATCACATGACATGTAAACATTATAATAACGAACAATATCGAACCTGGACAGCTAGGTGATTCTTGAGGCTAATCAAGAGCTCAGGGGTCGTTTTATCAATCTCATCTCCATGGCCAAGCGCACCACAGTAGCCTTTTCCCCATGTGTAAACCTGAAATTTATTTATCAAATGGTTCAGAAATGTTAAAAACTTTGAACTTAAAGGACAGCTAGTTGGGGATTAATGAACTTACGTATCCATTAGAATCAAGTGCAACCACATGTTCATCACCAGCAGAGACACGAACCACATGGATGCCTTTTCTCCTGAACCACAAGAGTGGTCTGGGTCTTAGTTCACTGTGCTGCTCACCATGGCCAAGACAGAAATTGGTTCCAGACCCAAATGAATAAATGGTTCCATCACTAGTGACAGCAAGTGCATAACTTGGACCAGCAGCAATATGTACAACAGGACCAACGTTCACAAGTGATTCCACTAGTTTCGGTGTTGGTCTATCCAAGGTGTCACCATGGCCTAGTTGACCATTAGTGTTGGTCCCACATGTGTATACTTGACCTTCATTTGTTAGAAATACGGTAAAGCTAACCCCAGTAGCCACCTGCTTGCAAGTGACTTCCTTTAATGCTTCAACAAGCCGAGGCTTGAATATTGGACGGTTAGTATCACTATGCCCACAGCAGAAAGATGAATTGTCACCACATGTGAAAACCTACAAACATTCATAGTCAAAATTGGGGGATTCATTAATTATGTGTCACATGGAAAAATAACAATCAGATAACTCGTAAGTTCCGTAACCAGTAGTAACAAATCAGGCTGCAGGATATACAGTCTGGATATATATATATACCTATTCTATTTGCAGAATAACTGCTTGACTAATTTTAGTATTATAAGGAAGGATTTACATGTAATATAACCTCGAACACTATCTACGACTTGAAACACAATGATCACATATTCACTTTCTGAATTTGACAATAATACACTTCTACAATACCGAGTAATAAAAATCTTATGAAGTGTAAAGATAGAGATGTATGCAAACCTCTCCCAACTGCGTGACAAAGGCAGAATGATTATGTGAGGCAGACACATGCGTCACATTGACCGGATACGGGAACTTAATCGGTGTAAATGCTACACATTGTGTTGTTTCGGGCCCATGACCAAGAACACCACACAAACTCGAACCGCACGAGTAAACCATTGAGTCTTTAATCAATATTGTGTGATACCTTCCACTCCTAATTTGCATCTGCTAGCAATTATCAAACATTCAGTAACCTACTAGACTAGACAATTTTACTCATATTCTTCTCAATACTAACAAAACTAATTCATAAATAACATATATACACAAATATAGAAATAAATTGTAAGAAAAAAAAATACTCTAAAATCATACATTGCCTGAAGATGTTTGAACAACATCGGAAGACTGGTTGACTGATTGCAAGAACCTCAAAACTCGTTTCCAGTTTCCACCACATCTACTCACAAGCTCATCTTTAGCTCTAGGATTCAAACACATATAAACAGGATGTGACCCACAAATTTGAAAAGCAGCAAATTCAACCAAAGACTTTGACTTTTGAGAAACCAATCCATGGTTACCTCCAAAAAGTTTATTACTTAGCTCCAAACACACAAGATCCACACCACCCAGTCCACCCCCAGATGTCAAGATTTCAAGAATCAAATGTGAAGGCAAGTCATCAAACCTAGCTGACCTTAACCCATCACCGCCCATTTCAAAACCCCTTATCAAAATCGAAAAAAGATCAGATTTTTAGACGGAATTTGATGAAATTTAAGCAAGAAAATGAATAAAAGTATATGGGGTGTAAGAAATTGGAAAGATTTATTGGTGGTAATTCGAAACTAAACATCAGAAATTGAAATTGAATTGGAAATCAAGAAAATTGAGGGAGCGGAAATGTGGGTAATTAGTAATCGGAAAACATGTTTTTTGAAAATAATGGGGGTTTCAATAACTATTATTAATGCGAAAATTGATCACTTTCTCTCTCTAGAAATATTAATTAACTAGTGAAGAAAAAAAGTAGAGAGAGAGAAAGGCCGGTTCCGTGGGCTTGGTAGAGTTAAACACTCTGTCTTGTACACGTGGAGGGTTTTGATTGGTTTTGATGTGAACATAAAAATGGGAAATTGATGTCAGATTGGCACTATCAAAGTATCATGTTGTACGCTACTTTTTTTCCTTCTATAACAAGTCTGTTTCATGACTTCATCATCTCCATTGAATTCCGCGTTGTCGGATTGGAGTAACTTCGGTCACTTGTTTTGTATTTTTCATGAATTTGATTTATCAAACAAATTGTTATTATGCCAATGATGTCCAGCTCAACTGGTCAGAGGCTTGGGGTCAATGATAGGAGACCTGGGAAACCCAGGTTCGATCCTTGATGCCAGCGGGTTTTACCATTAATTCGTTGTCGTGCCTTCGGGCGGACGGATGAGTGGGTTTTTCTCGGATTTGGAGTAACTTGGGGCGCTTAAGGGCTCCGTACGGCTGGATTGGGCCAGTATATGGAGACTTAGCCATTGGGTCTCCCCGTACGGAGTACCTAGGCGATTTCTGTTAGCCTTTCAAAAAAAAAAAAAACAAATTGTTATTATAATACTAACACTTACATTTAGGGCCTTAGGGGGTGGTGCAAAGTTAACTGTTAATCACTCAACGGTCGATTAATCGAATCAAATCAACCGATGCAAACTAAGAATTGACGTTTCAATTTTGATTTTTCAATTAAATAATTAATGTGGGTCGATTACGATTAACCTAGCATAATCTACCCATATTAACCGAGCTAACCAATTAAATGTATTTTTTAGTTTTTTCTTTGATGTATATGATTATGATTATGGTTATGGTTATGTTTACGTTTATATAACTTAAAAACACATAAGTTTGAAAAGACAATACAATTCTAGACAAATACTCCATCCGTCCTAAATTAAGTGTCCTGTATTAGATTTGAAAGTCTTTCTTTTTCAACTTTGACCTTAAATATTTTTGTTTGTGTTATATATTACTTTATGAAAATTATACCAATGAAAATATATTAAAAATCCAATCCATACATATATTTTGCATCAAGTATTATATAACACAAACAAAAATATTTAAGGTCAAAGTTGAAAAGAGAAGACTCAAAAAGTCAAACCAGGACACTTAATTTGGGACGGAGGGAGTATATACCAACGTAAGGGATGTCATTTATAACAAATGAATATTCATTTTTTATTTTGATGTTTTATACATACACATAGAGTGTCATTTAGCGAGACTCAAAAATATCGATGTCAACGATAAATTACAGTTGATGTTTTACAACAAAAGTTATATACATTCCAAGTTCTGTTTTCGTTTCACCTACGTGTTGCAATTCGCCTTTTAAAAATAAATTTTTGCCCCCTTAAGAAGCAAAGAATGAACACACACACAAAATACCCCTCAATTTAAATATTCTAGCTCTGCCCTTAATTGACCTCACGATTTACTTATGGTCATTGTCGCATTGTATGAATGTACAATTATAGCATCTAAGAAAAATGAGAAATTATAAGTAGTATTAATATTTTATGTGCATGTAATAAAGTTATAGTTAATAATTAAACGGTAAATCATTTTCATGATCTAGCTTAGGCAATGTTATGTTATCTCAAAAAAAGAAACATACGGAGTAGCATATTAAGGCAAACTCGAGTGATTTGCTTATATCACATCATATCATATTAATATATATTTTTCTAGTTTTTCGTCAAAAGATAAAAATGTTTGTATCAATGAGACAACAATTAATAACATAAACAACACCATTAATTTTAATGACCACTAATTAGGCCACTTAATATTGATACGTAAGAGTTAGTCTACCAAAGTTTCCAACAATCAATAATATACGTTGAGTAGTTCAAAGAGTTCTTTGTTCATATAAATAGCTAGGATGTTTTGAGTTGAATCACTGTAATATAAAGATTTCAAACACAACATACGGTTTACGATTAACGAACGATTGAAATCACAGCACAAATATATATTAAAAACATTAGGAAACATAAGAGTATATTCGATGGATGTGTGTATCGGTAAAAGAACAAAAGAGATTGCATATCATATGAACCCTATTGAAAGTTATAATTGGTTGAGTAATAGTAATAGACTAATAGATTATAGATACCGTATTAAATCACCATGTTGGGCTTTGTATTTGAGCCCAAAGGTATGAAACTGGTACTTTTTGGCCCGCCTTAATACGTTAATACGGTAATACCAGTTATAATTTGTAAAATATTTGCAGTTATTACATATTTGCACAGATGCATATACCAGTCGTGTGAATACTGACCAAAATCATATCATGATATAATTAATCAAAACGGTTAGAATAACAGCTAATACATCAATACTCTCAAAACTAAATTCTCACATATATATGGATGATATCCCTCTTAAACAAGCAGCCATTCATCACACACCGCGTTAAAAAGACATCACAAAACATGGTCTTTTTCTAACCTCTGTTGCCAAATCATGTCGTGGTCATGTTTACTATATAACCCAAACAAAATGGTGGGAACAAATACACGCCAACATTCAAAATTCCAGTTTTCTGTAGAAATCAAAGAATACTCCACACACTAGTAGCGAACGATATCTTGTAGGCACTCATAGAAGTGTGAAATTTGAATTGTTTCCTTGCCGGAGTATATTGCTTCTGCACTTCCACCTGATTCTCCCTGCGCCGCCATCTCAACCACCATATAAAGCCTCTTGATTGGCATCTGTAACACCAACACAATTTTTTTGTAAGTTTCAACAAGTCTAACTATTGAAGGTTGCCACAGATGAACGATATGAGATATAACTATCTTTTCCTAGCAAGGATCTTACTGATTACCGGAGTAGTACCCAACAAGTATTTTGTGCTAATACAACAGATAAAAAGGCATTTTGTTGATTTTTTTCTCCATCAGTAAAGTACAAGTGTGTGTGTGTGTGCGTGTGTGTGTATATATATATATATATATATATATATATATATATATATATATATATATATATATATATATATATATTCGACCAAGTTCCAGATGCTAATTGTAATTAGTAAGTTCTGTGTCAACTAAAACAAAATGTTTAAGAAATTTAGAATTTTACATCATTCAATGCCTCAGCTGCAGCATCAATATCGTCTCCCGAGAATACATTAAGTTGTTGCAATACCTAAAAAGACAAAAATTGCCGATATATTGAAGAGACGAACCAAACATTAAACTACAAAGCATATATTATGACTGAGATGAGAATAAGAACAAATTACCTGTTTAGCATCTTCAGTCTTCAATGTAGGAACATGGTAAGTGACCGAGAAAGCGTCACAAACACCAACCGACTCCAAGAAAGATAGCTCACTTGTCGTTCCAATAACCAGCATATTTTTACCCTGAAAGGTAGTAATAAGACCATTTTCACAATATTTCGAAGAAACATATGGTATTTGTTACATTTCTAATCTTTCGTTGACAAATTAATATACCGAAGCAGCAATATAGATGAATCCACATCAAGACGTGGAAGGTAACATGATATTAAGTACCTTTGGAGGTAGCCGCTTGAGGAGAACCATCAACGTCTGAGAGATCAAGTTTGAAAAGCGAGGCCCGATGGCGACATATTCTAGTAGCCTGAATTAGAAAACAAACAAAATCATCAGCACATATCTATTCGACTAATAAAATGGCTGTATATACAAAATCAACAAGCTGCTCACCTTTCAATATCATCAAGGACAATGATGCTCAGTGTTGACTTGTAAGCATCCTCAAATACCTAAAAAGGAAAGTTCATGTGAGAAACAGTTCATGAAATGTATCTAATTGTATAAAACAAACACAGGATAAGAAAGATAAGACCGAAGGACAAAACCTTGACAATTTGTGCACATTTACTTCCTTCACTGAGGCCAATCATTGATTCAGCTGAGATCTACCATTTGGAGAGTGAAACAATCAATCTTTTGGAAAATAAGTTGATTTCATACAATAATATATGCAGTGAAAAAGGTATTTCACATGGAGAAACTTACAATCTTCACATAAGGGAAATCACTACCAATGCCAACAGTAGCTGCCATTGCAGTCTTACCACTGCCAAAGATGTTAAGAAAAAGTTAGTCAAATGAAAGACTGCTTAAATTAACATTATTTATGATCAAAGCACAATTTACCTGCCACTTGGACCTTCCAGGAGAACTGTGACAAGCGGACTACCTCTGCTAACCTTCACTTGCTCTGCTAATAGCATTGTCCTCTTAAAGATATGATCATGTCGTTTACCACAATCAACTATTCCATTGAGTCTGCATTAAATTTAAATGAATTTTCAGAAAATTTAGGTTAACGAGATTTAGAGAAAGACAATTTCAATTTACACATTTTCTGCCTTATCATCACCAAAATCAACATGTTCTAGCCCACTAGTGCAATCATTCAAAAAGGAATGTCACAAAATTATCCATCTAAATGAGAAGAACTTTCAGACAATCCTTACCTGCAACGCTCAAGGTCGTCCATGGAAGCACCAAATGAAGGAATAACTTCATGAAGGGCATTCAAGAAGTCATCCATTGTGACTTTAATGCTCTCCTCATCTACTGTTTTAGTCAGATCATCGAGGCTTAGCTGCCGATTCAGAGCATAAGAAACCGCACTTTTCACAACACCTTCAAGTTCTGCACCACTGTAATTCTTTGTTCGTGCAGCTGTGCTCCATAAAAACAGATATCGTTAGATTTACTTACACCTGTTTATCATTTCAATAGGTATACATGGAATCCACCATTCTAATAATTTTAATCAGCATTACAACTTGATTGAATCCTTGCTTGAAAAGGTGAACAGAAAATATGTGAAATACAACATACCGAGCTCTTGCAAGTTCACATCTGGAGCTAGAAAAGAATTCTCTTTCATCTTATTCGTGTGTATTTGAAGAATTTGTAAACGGCCATTTTCATCAGGAAGGCTGATCTCCACTTGGACTTCCAAACGACCAGGCCTAAGCAAGTTTTAGAATAGTATATCAGCAATCATAGAAAAAGAGACATTTAAAACCTTATGAGAGATAATGTAATCACCTCAAAAGAGCTTCATCAAGCAAATCTTTCCTGTTTGTCATACCGATGAGCAACACATTATTCAGGGCTTCCACACCGTCTATCTAAGAAACAGATATTCCAAATCAGTAATTTCAATTAAACTTTGTATTGTTATAATGATGTTAGACTTTACAAGGTTGATCCAACCTTCGTAAGAAGCTGATTGACAATGCTATCATGCACCCCTGTGCCATCCCTAGTCGAACCTCTTGACTGCATTTACAGAAAAAAGAGACTGTAATGAATATTTGGAAATGGAAATTAATAGGAAGAAAAGTCAATTCCTGAAGTATGGGAAGAACCTACCTTACAAATTGCATCAATTTCGTCAAAAATGATCACATGCAAGTCACTTTGATCCCCTGGAAAAAAATCAGACAAAAGGGCATAAGAAAAAAATAAATAAATAAAAATTTGTTTCGAAGTCTAAATTCTAACTAGCAGAACTTCCAACCTAGTGCTCTTTGATCTTGTTCAGCATCAGCAAATAAGTCTCTCACATTCTTCTCAGTTTCACCAACAAATTTACTCAGCACTTCAGGCCCATTTACAATCTAGATTGTAAAAATCAGACAAAGAAGTCATCATTATAAGCAGCCACATATGTAATGTAGAATCGTGTTGCACATTTTTGCAGCAGAAAGAACTAAGAGTCCAGTTAGAATTTATGATCAATCTAGATTGTAAAATCAAACAAACAAGTCATCCTTAATTCATTATAAGCAGCCACATTTGTAATGTAGCAGAAGGAACTAAGAGTCCAAATAACAATTTCATTTTACTATGTTTATAAATTATAAGATTATGCTCCGAATATCTTATGTAATACATCTAAATGGCAATGCATGCGTAACATACCTTTGGATCCTTTCCATTTAACATCTTTCCGATCTGACGAGCCATTAGGGTCTTGCCAGTACCAGGGGGACCATATAACAGCATTCCCTTGACATGCTTTACGCCCAGCCTGATGAATATAGATTCCCATTCCGATAATTAAATAAATACGAAATTTCAAAAGTAACGTTAAGCAGCAGGAGACAATAATATGACATTACTTGCTTGCCACGTGTGCAGGGAAAACCCTAGAGGCAAAAGCTCTTCTAAAAATATCTGCAAATTCATTGCCCAGACCACCAATGCCGAGTGATTGAAGGTTAAACTCCTTGTGCTTAAAAATCTTGCTGCTAGCAGCCTCACGCTGGTTGATAATCTGCACACAAAGAAAAAAAAAACTTATAAAATATATTCAAAGAAAATACAAATACAAATAGAAATGAAAGAAAAAAGTCCCCAAAACAAGAGTATTTCATCAGCCCACTTGTTTCGAAACTAGTACCTTTATCCCACTAGAATTAGAGGCTTCAAACACAATGTACGAATCTTGAGTGAGCATGCCTCTTTCAACATCTGTTTTCTCCTGACCTTCCACAGCAACTTGGTTGACTGTGAAGATATAACCATTGCCATGATGTTCAAAGGTTACCCTTTGTCCTGATGTCAAAACCTAAATCGCAGTAATAAGCCTTCATGTCAATCTCCAACAAACATAATTATATATATACATATACATATGAAGTAATATGTGTGTATTGCCTACATATGTAAAGGTGGCCAACACGTACCTGATTAACAAATCTTTTTCTAAGTTGTTGAGCTAAAAGAACAGCATCAACCTGCAAATAACAAAATCCAAATCAAAAGGTGCAATCTCAGAGCAATAAGTTAATATACAGGTTAAAATTCAATAAGAAAGCACGAGACATACCTGCTCTTCTTTATTTCCTTTTTTTACAAATTCCAACTCAAGGGTAAGTAACGCAATGTTAAAATCTTCAGGTGGAATAAACCTAAAACGTTTGCCAGACGAAATACTTCAACTAACCAACAATAACTTAGTTACGACAACAGAATAATAAGACATAACCGCCAACAACAAACCTGCTAACAGGTACCGAATCTCCAGTAGAAACTCGTGCATGACGTCGTTGAATGGCATTAAGCCCAATTTGTCCACTTTGTATGGTTTCATAGGGTGTTTATTTCAGTTAAGTAAAACAATATAGTAAATACGCCCTAAAAAAAAATATAATAACACCAGTAACATTCAATGCACAAAAAGATCACTTAAACATATAAACAACCAGCTTGCAGTAAAAAATTTATATAACGGAGTTAACACATAAAATAGCTCCGATTAACACTACTAGCATAAACATAAACAATAAACTCATAAACTAACCGCAATATCTGTATTCCAATTCCAATTCCAAACTTATAATAATCTATATTAAAAACACAAATCGTGAATGAGATTAGGTTAAACGTAGCACTAATCAACACATTTTGTAATATATACAATAAAACTGCATTACATTCACAATTATTCAAAGTAAAACAGTAATGATCAAGGATTACCTCATTTCAGATTTCAGAATAATATATAAATTAGGTTAAAAAAAAAGGATATGATACAGTGAGAACGAAGACGCCACCAACAAGCGCAAGAGCTAGATTTGATCCAGGTACAGCAAATTGACGAAGATCGGAAGGTGAAACATAGGCGCAATTTGTATACGCGAGATCTTTCGCCGGTGTCTGTGTAACGGTCATCATCGTCGATGATCCTGACCTCCCCGCCATTATCAAATCGGACAGATCGAATCAAATTATACGAAAAATAAATATGAATTATAAATTTTTATTATAATTTTGTTGAGGATATTAATATTAATTTTGGGGAAAATGATGATTTTTTGAAAATGATGAAGGAAGGAAGGAATAATACAGAGGTCGGTTTCTTAGGATCGAAGGGTTGACGGAGTTGGTTAACTTAATTGATAAGAACATGACCACCGGGCACCGGTTCATACTTCACACCCTGGCTCGGTCATTGTTTCTCGAAGAGTAAAATTACATAAGTTACCCTTCAACTTACAACATTCTCCAACAGTAGATATTTTCGTTGTTTGATACTTTGGGTCCATTTGTCAACTATATGAGTAACGATCAAAAATAAAACAGTATAATAACGATAGGGCATTGATCCTTACACCACTACTTTTTATCCATACATCACTTTTATGCTTTACAGTGATGTACAGTACAAGACTATAAAGCATATTTGGTGGTGTATGGATAAAAGTAGTGGTGTAAGGATCAATCCCCATAACGATAACGAGAGTCACTAAACTGTCAGCAATACCTTGAGAAATCAAAATAAAAAATATATATTTAAACGCAAGTCATAGCAAACTACCTTAGTATAAATTTACAAATCAATTTTGCCCTGTTTTTCGAGAGCGTCGTCATATTTTAAAGATCGGATATTGTTTATTGGTTTGTAAAGAATTGTATGTAGTATTTCAGCCTGATAGATATATTTCAGCCCGATAGATAAATTTCAGGTTCGTATGATTGACTTATCATTGTTCCATGTTTTGTGTTGCAAAATTATCCTTTTAACTTGGTGTTTCATATGCACCTTGTGATCATTATTGTTTTTAAGTTGATATCTTTAACGCTTTGTCTATTTTTTGAGGTGGAGGAAAGTGAAATAAGCTTCATAGGGGTTGCGATGGACGGATTTTGTAGCGGGTTAAATATAACCGATCTAGAGTTATGTAATTCAAATAATACCGATCAAACTTAGCTAAAAAAAATTAAAAATAAGAAATCTCTAGTTTAATTACAATTCGAGCTTGCTTGTATATCTAAAAAAACATGGTCTCTAACGTATGTTTATAAGTTCAAAATCGACCTAAGCTAGCTCAAGTTGTTATGAATGCTCTTTGATATAAACTAGGTGATGATGATCTAAGGTAAACTCGAATTGACTTGAGCTTCAACGTAGTAATAATCCTTTCACAATTTTTTTTACACCAACCTCTAAGGAAACCTTAACTGCAATGTTTTTAAAATCGAAAACCAACTCGGACCGTTTTGCCCTCCGGTTTCGGTCGAACCGGTCCGACCGACGGCCCAAAACCGGTGAAAACCGGCCCCAATAAAAAAGAAGAAGCGAAAACCGGTTAAAACCGGCCGGTTTCCGGTTGAACCGTCCGGGTTTGACCAAACATTCCGGTTCGTTGATCAAGTTGACTATCCCCAAAACCGGTTTTCACCCGCTCGGAAACCTCAAAATTTCCAGTTGAACCGGTCCGACCGGCCGGTTCAACTCGGTTTTTAAAACATTGCTTAACTGTATCCAAGTGCACAAGTAACGGGATTATCAATTACTCCGTAGTATTTATATACCATTGCAACTTTTTTTATAAAGTTAACTCAAATTACTAACACCCCCAAATTTAATGATTTGCGGAAGCATACTTGGGTGTTACTAATCAATACACAAAGCACAAGATATACAGTAAACGACCTCTAAATGAGACGTTGTAAAACGATTTCATATAAAGTAAGTGTTTGAAAACTTAATGTTTTCGTATACAAAATGTAGTCCCCTAGAGTCCGCGCGTGTAGCGGGAGATTCTATTACATAATCAACATGTACAAAAGATAATGCTGAGAATCTCCGTTAAATGCAGTTTAGTTGAAATCATAAGCTCTGATACGTATGCATGCTTTGTTATTGTGGCACCCCCCGTACTTAAACTAAATGTTTCCGCTAAACAAAACAGACAAATTTGGGGGTGTTACATATTGTTAATTTATTATGTTTACCTTATTTTGTAGTTATCCGTCATTTGAACTCTATTTTCAACAAACTTTCTGAACACACAAAAAGTACATTGATAATAAAACTAACATTGATGATACTAAATTAAAGATTAAAGATACTAATAATGACAATAATAATAATAATAATAATAATAATAATGATAATGATAATGATGATAATAATAATAATAATATTAAATATTAAAGAAGTACACATGGTATATATGTAGATTAATTCCTAAAGTAGTTAATCATCATCATCATTAGAACTAATTAAATTACTTCAATTATATAAATATACATTTGTAAATTTTAGATATTAATCTTACATAGAAGTGATGAAAAATCATACAAAGATAAGTCAAATTCAAAATCCAAAAACAAAATTTTAAAATTAAAGTCTATCACCTTGAGGATGCATACAATACGCGTTTGTAAATATGTATATGATACTTGGATGTAAATTTTGTTATTTTAATAAAAAATTTCTTGCTTTCTCTAAAAAATACGCGTTTGTATTTACGTATATATTAGGGGAGTTCATGAAACCGGCAAACCCCGTGAAAACGGGCAAACCGAACCGTTTAAACCGGTCCGGTCCGGTTTGCTTTTTAGCGGTCCGATCCGCGGTTTAAAAAATACAAAACCGGATGTTCCCGGTCCGGTTTACGGTTTATACTGATTACCGGACCGTTTAAACTGGACCGGACCGGTTACTATATAATATATGTAACATATATAATTATGTAACATATATATATATACTTATTTATTTACGTTTACTTAAAACATGTTATTTATCATATAAATTGTGTAGTTTGTAGTCTAGTCTTCAACAACAAACTATAAACTATCTATTATCATTTTTAGTAGTATTATTATATAATGAACTAGATTGTAAACCCGTGTATACACACGGGGTGTTGATTGATTAATTAAACTAAATGTTTTAATTTTAATTTAACCAAAATAGAGGGACTTAATTGATTAATTAAGTTTGATTTAAATTGATGATGTCATAACCATGTTTCCTATATATAATTTAAGATTATTGTATTTTTGTATGTTTTGTTCAAATTTGATGTGTATAAAAGTCGTTGTGGAAGATGAAGTATGATTATTGTTATCGAATACGAATTAATGATGTTATAATGTTGTGTTGTTGTACGTATTTATTCAAGTTTTTTTTTTTCATTTTTCAATTTTTAGCAAAAAGCGAAAAACCGCGAAACTGGCCAAACCGAACCTGTTTTCACGGTTCGATCCGGTCCGGTTTGAATTCTGCCAAACCGTTAACTATCGGTCCGGTTTGAATTTTCGCCAAAAACCGGCCGGACCGGACCGTGAACACCCCTAGTATATATATCTTCACGATGATGATGATGATAGTATAATAATTATAGTATAATTAAACTCCCACACCTTCAAGGTTTTAACTTTTTCATACATATATTTATGTATTTATGATCACTTTTGACTAATTGATCTCATAAATACCCAATCGCATGCAAAAACTTAGCACTAGCCAACCAATCAACGATGGATGATGATTATGATGCATTCCCCTCGTTTATCTTTTTGGCACTTATGGTCATTATCCTGTTGTGGGTTTATCATCTTTCAGATTGCACGTCAAGGAGCGTAAATTCTAGACTCGTTGTTGAGGATATCGAAACTGGAAGTCAACGAAGACCATCAATTCGTTCGCCAACAATAACAACCATATATGCCACCAACGATTTTTTAGCATGGTTAAGACAAGTAGACAATGAAACTGATCAGGGTTTACATAATGGTGGTGATCTTCCTGAAATCGTGAAAGAGCAAGTAAACGAGAAGGGTATGTTTGAAAATCATGCCTTTGATTGCACGATATGCTTGGAGGAGTTCAAAGAAAAGGAGACGACGAGTTGTGGTACCATGTCATCACTTGTTTCAGGCTCATTGCATTAGTCAATGGTTGCATAATAATAAAAATTGTCCTCTGGGTCGACAATCCATTACTTCTTGAAATTACATCCTATAGTCAAGAATATGTATATAGTAGAATACTTTTTACTAGTTTATGAAAGTCACTTGAGATTGAATTTATTTGGGAGAATTACATATATGAGAAGATGATTAGATATATATATCCCTATAAAACTTGAAAATTGCATATATATATATATATCCAAAATACAAGTTTTTTGTGCATAATGTACAATACCTCTAAAGCGTGTTTTGGATATATATGTAATTTTTCATTTTTCCAGGTACATATATGAAATTGCCCCTATTTGTTGTATCAATGAGCATAATCTTTGGTATGTACCTATTTTTACAGGTTTTCTATTAAAAGATGTATAAAAATAGGGAAAATCACAAAAAGACTCCAAACACACACACATATACTCTTACTCCTTTGACTCACTTTTTACCAAACTACTCCTTTGACCATCGCCACTATCAGCGCTAATGGACCTACTTAAAAAACACAACCAATAAGGAGGCTATACGTAATACGAGCAAAAAAAACGTGTGTACTCTCCTCGCCACTACTGTCCTTTCCTCGCCGCTTGGAGCTGGTCAGCATGTTCTCCAACCATTTTTTGACACGTGTCCTCACCAGTGGGATCCCCCAACTACCATAATACCAGAGTAATTAATTTATTTCGTCTTTCTTCTTATTTTTAATCTTTTTTCCATTTCTACTTTAACTTAATATCTTTTAAAATACACACTTTTCACAAAACACATCTACAATACTTAACAAAATTTTATAACCTTTAATTTCAATTTTCATTTTAACTATTTTCCCTTTAAATGTTATAACATCTACAAGTATTTTCCTTTCTATAACAAAAGGGTGATGATCCCTACACCACTCATTTTTTTCCATACACCACCAACTGTGCTTTACAGAGTTGTACAGAACAACTTTGTAAAGCACAATTGGTGGTGTATGAAGAAAGATGAGTGGTGTAGGGATCAATCCCTATAACAAAAGGTTATAAAAATTTGTTTAAGTATGGTAGATGTGTTTTGTGAAAAGTGTGTATTTTAAAAGATATTAAGTTAAAGTAGAAATGGAAGGAAAAAAAACAAAATAAATTAATCACTATATTGCTATGGTAGTTGGGGGGTCCCTCTGGCGATGACATGTGTTAAAAAATGGTTGGGGAACATGTTGATCAGCTCCAAGCAGCGAGGGAGGACAAGTAGTGGCGAGGAGAGTACACAAGTTTTTTTTTGGCTCGTATTACGTGTAACCTCCTTATTGGTTGTGTTTTTTAAGTAGGTCCATTAGCGCTATTAGGGCCGATAATGCCAAGGGTCAAAGGACTAGTTTGGTAAAAAGTGAGTCAAAGGAGTAATTTGTAATATATGTATATGTGTTTGGAGTGTTTTTGTGATTTTCCTTTAAGGGTGTTTGGCACGTTATTTAGTTCCTAAACTTCATATATATGTAATGTATTACCCGTAAACTCTTTTATATCTTGATTTATAAACGAATTTATTGTAATGTTTTTGTATAATACGTCTTATATAACAATTACTCCATATTATTATGTCATATTTAAAAATAAAAAAATAAAATTGAGGGGTTAAACCGATAACTAGGTGAAAGTTTAAGAATTTAATCATTTTGATTGTTGGGATTGACCCCACTCTCATACAACCTTTTGGGATCGATCACCACCACAACAATTCACATAACCTTGTATAAGTCAATAATCAAACGCATACAAAACACAAAAACAATAACACACGATATTTTGCGTGGAAAACCTCTCAAGAGAGAGTAAAAACCACGGGACCAGCGGCCACTTAAAATTCCACTATATACGAACAATATTACAAGAATGGACGCACATCTCAACACACTTGAATATTATCACGTATTTCACCACGCTCACAAACCTCTCAACGGATGGTTACAATAACGGAATTCACGCCGTCGTTATTGAATCACCGAAACCACCACTCGCTCGGGACGGAGGGAGACGACTCTCATATGATCTCTCTTTTTCTCTCAACCTCCTCATCAAAATCCTAACTCAAAACTCCTATATAAATAGGCAAACACAAACCTTCTTCCCCAAGTTATTTCCTAATTGACTCGATCTCCAAATCTTCTTATTTTAGGAAACTTGAAACAACTCTCCATCACATCCTCCCTTGATTCAAATTCCCTAAATCTTTCGCTATGATGTGGATCTAATCTTCAACGATAATGAGTGTGATCTTCATCTTGTACCGCCGTTTTCTCTCTAACGGAACACGCCGCCCGACAACCTCATTGTTAGGAAGACTTTTGACACAAGGAACCCTCGCGATCAACATACTCTACCGAGCCTCATCATCTTTGAAACTCACATAATCCACGTCAATCGCTTTAGCTTCAACAATCCCGATACTTTTCCTCAAAAACGAAAGCTTGCGTAGAAAACCCTCTTCAAAAACAGCAGCAAATTCGAATATCTCTATCTCCCAATAGGAACATCCGATCACAGTAAAATTCGGTCACAACCTGGAACCTTATGTCTTGAACCTCCTGTCCAAAAATCACAACGATCCAACGGTTAAAGACCTCGTAATGCTCTCTTCATCGCAGCTGCTCGGAAACCCTAAGAATATTCTGCAGCAACCTTTGACGCCACATATCTCTCTATCGACAACTCTAATCACAAATCCCAACGGTCAGATCGTAGATCAACATCTTATAAAGCTACAGTCCAAATTTTAGAACGATCCGACGGTTAACGAACTCACACCATCGATTTCCCCGACGCCGCACATAATATGACGAACCTGTGTTTTCTCTCGTATCGACTTCCTCCCGGTTATGTGATTCTTCTCCACGAACCTCGCTCTGATACCAGTTGCTGGGATTGACCCCACTCTCATACAACCTTTTGGGATCGATCACCACCACAACAATTCACATAACCTTGTATAAGTCAATAATCAAACGCATACAAAACACAAAAACAATAACACACGATATTTTGCGTGGAAAACCTCTCAAGAGAGAGTAAAAACCACGGGACCAGCGGCCACTTAAAATTTCACTATATACGAACAATATTACAAGAATGGACGCACATCTCAACACACTTGAATATTATCACGTATCTCACCACGCTCACAAACCTCTCAACGGATGGTTACAATAACGGAATTCACGCCGTCGTTATTGAATCACCGAAACCACCACTCGCTCGGGACGGAGGGAGACGACTCTCATATGATCTCTCTTTTTCTCTCAACCTCCTCACCAAAATCCTAACTCAAAACTCCTATATAAATAGGCAAACACAAACCTTCTTCCCCAAGTTATTTCCTAATTGACTCGATCTCCAAATCTTCTTATTTTAGGAAACTTGAAAAAAATCTCCATCATTGATCTCTCGAACTTTTTCAAATATTTTATTTTTATTTATTTATGTAACTACGAGTTTTTATATAGGGTCCAGATCAAAGGAGCACAAGGCAACAGGGGAGGGGTCTTTTGCAATTTTGACAAATTTGTAAAAAGAAGGAGGGGTCATTTTGCAATTTTGACAAAAATTATGAATCAACCTGAAAAAATGCCTTAAATAATTCCAAAAAAAGTGTCAACAATTTTATTAAATCGTAAAACTTGTTAAATATGCAAGATTTAGGAAAAATGCCAACGAACGTAAGATGCAGTAAAAAATATACAAGATGTAGTCAAAATGCTAACGAACGTAAGTTGCAGTAAAAAATATAGAAGATGCAGTAACAAAAACTTGTTAATATGCAAGATTCAGTCAAAATACTAACAAACGTAAGATGAAGTAAAAATATACAAGATGCAGTAACAAAAACATGTTACATATGTAAGATTCGGTCAAAATGCAAACGAACGTAAGATGCAGTAAAAAATATATAAGATGCAGTAACAAAAACTTGTTAATATCCAACGATTCAGTCAGAATGCTAATGAACGTAAGATGCAATAACAATATATACAAAGATGCAGTAACAAAAATACAAAAAAGACGTAGTAACAAAAAAAAATACAAGATGCAGTAACAAAAAATACAGAATGCAGTAGACAAGTAAAACAATTTTATCACTGCATCTTACTTTTTTATAACACATAAAAATGCTAAAGAAAAATTCCAAGATGCAGTAAATAAGTATTAGGAAAAATATACATTGGTTGCATTTAGACATAAAAAGTAGATAAGATGCAATAAAAATATACAAAAGATGCTGTAAAAAGTACTCATAGTTTTTTATAGATCTAAGAAGTACGATGCAGTAAAAAAATGTAAGATGCAGTAAATAAGTAGTACTCCATAATAGTTTTTTTAGAACTAAAAAAGTACGATGCAGTATAAAATGTACGATACAGTAGAAAATGTACGATGCAGTAGAAAAAACGTAGGATGCAGTGAAAAAATGTACAATGCAGTCATATCTAAAAACTAGAATATCAAAAATAACAACATAATCTTCATATCATCCCCACAACAAGAATATCAAAAAAAAAAAAAAAAATAGATTTACAAAAATTACTGGTACTTACAAACACAATAATGAAGATTTTAAATGTGAACTATAATTTAATGAAAGATAGATGAAATATTTAAAGCGGAATTAAAGTGAGATGATTATTAGCACGTACACACCAACGCAACCACCATTAACATCAACGAACACGTGAACGTAACCAATGCGATTCTTAAAAACCCATTAACGGACCTCAAAGTCATCGGAATCTATTTGTGATTTGAAGACACCTCAACCTCCTTCTCCGCCATAACCTCCATCCGCTTGATATAAGATCTCGTAATCCTCCGAAACTCACAGGAGACATTTTCGTCAACGAAACTTCTCTTCTTCGGCAGATTATTATTTGGCGAGATTCTACCAGGCGAATTGCACGATAACTCAATATCTCTTGTTATATTCGAAGAAGAATCAATGATTTAAGTAGAATCGAGTTTTAGAGCAGGAGCTAGTTTCAAAATCGGTGAAAATTTCGAACGCTTCCGGCGAGGTAGCTTTGATCTGAACTTCTTCATCGCTAATTAATTGAACGCTACTTTAGCTATAACTTCGGCGGTTGTGATCTGTAACAGGATAATAACAACAACGCTTCCGATATAAATATGGCAGCAAGACAATTATCCGGCGAAGCATTAACGGCATACAGAGCGTTGCTGAGAGCCACTCGGAAATCATTCGCCGGAGATACGGTAATGCTTCAGGGATCGGCGGCGGAAGTAAGAAAGAAATTTGAAGAGAATAGGCACATGACCTCTGAACAGGAGATTAAGAAACTTTTAGATATGGTGAACGTGGATTCATTGAAGTGTTTTTGAGATCTAAATTTGTGAGTGTGTGTCAGAGTGTGTGCGTAGTGTGTGAGTGTGTCCCTTTTTCATTTTATATAAATTGCAATATAGTCCCTTGCCCTCATTGCCATCTTTAACCCTTGTTCCCCTCTGATCCTGAATCTTTTGTATATACTCTTATTAAAATTAAAATGAAGAATATATATATATATATATATATATTACCGTACGTAACTTCCTCTTATAACATTCGTTCGATCTATCTCTTTAAACACATTAAAACTTCCATCCTTCCTAGTCATGCTTAATGTGCGTACGCTCGAAGGCTATAAAAAAGAAATTACAACCAAGTTAACCAACAACAATAAGTAGATGTGTTTACGAAGATCAAATACAATGAATGGTCACGTAATTGTAATTTTCTATTTGCTAGGTAATATGTTTTCTTTCTTACATTAATTCTTAATAATATTTTTTTTATTGTTTATTACTAGCTATATAGGAAAGCAGAAAGCCAATAATTGTTATGGAAAAAGTTCAACCTTTTTAACTAGGGGTGAGCTTGGTACCATACCGGTACCGAACCGGTACCGACCGGTTGGTACCGATTTTTTTTTGTTGCAAATCAAAAACCGAATACCGTACCATTTGTATCGGTTGGTACCGGTTCGGTACCGGTCCGGTGCGGTTCCGGTTCGGTTTAGGTATTTTGGTGTGCATGGTACCAACCGGTACCGAACCGGTACCGACCGGTTGGTACCGGGTTTTTTTTTGCCCCAAATCAAAAACCGAATACCGTACCATTTGTAACGGTCGGCACCGGTTCGGTACCGGTCCGGTTCGGTACCGGTTCGGTTTCGGTATTTCGGTTTTTTTGCTCATCCCTATTTTTAACTGTACATAGAATGCATGTATAATGTATTCGATTTGGCTTTTGATGGTAGAAAATGATTTCAGTAAGATAACTTTTTGTTAGGGTAAAATTTTAAACCCCATCACCATCTCAGCTTAAACGAATTTTTTGATTGACTTAGTTTTCTAAAATATCATAAGTCCCTTGATAATGTTTTTGATGTTTAACTTTTGAATTTATGTATGAATGTAGTTGCTCAACAAATGTGTATGATCATGACCATGGACTTGGCTTCGAGAAACAATATCGATGATTGGGCAATGATAACAACAACAAGCTTGAAAGCCAAAAAAACTTGTACATCAGTAGTAGATTGTGACAGAAAATGCCTAATAAATTGGTGATTCTAAAAATAATGTGACAATGAGGGTATAACACTTATTTACCTCGAGATCATAATCATAAATCTTATTCTTATTAATTATTAAATATGATATAAGAATCATATGATGACATTATCAAAATTTCAATTACCCAATAAAATTATTTAATTTTGTCAAATTGGCTAACATTTAGAACATGATAACATCATACATAATACTTTAATTAATTTAATTTAAGTAATATATAATCTAATAAAATACAAGTAGTTGTCCTCGACGAATTCAAATCTTTTGAGATCCCTTTAATATTTTACACACATATGTTATAAATTAAAAGTTTTATTTTTAATTTTTTTTTAATTCAATAAATTAGTATATATGTTAGTTGTATAGCATTAAGACTTGTGAGAAGACGAACGACTAAATTGAGATTGTTATAGATATTTAATTGAATATGAGTGGATTCATTGTTGTAGATTTTGATTGTCATATATAAACAATATAATTAAAAATGCATACATCATACCTTCTATTTTGTGAATCTTTGGGATATTGAACAACTGATTGTTTTTTATCAGATGTATATTCAACTATACTTGATTCTTGGATGCACAATTTTTTGAAGTTGTTGAGATCTTTGTGAATTCATTGATATTAATATGAGGGAAAACATAAAAAAGTGATGGATCATATAAATATAAATATATATATATAGTGGGAGGATCCAGGGGGAAGCACTTTTTTTGGGGGAAGTAGGGAAGTGTAATATTCATCATGGAGCATCTTAACTTCGTCAATACATTTGTCGAAAATTAAAAAGTGAAAATTAATTAATGTTGATCAAAATGAATGCTATGAATGTTAAGCTTCCATGATAAATTCTTTTTGTAGGCTATAACATTAATTGATAAATTTTAAATCCCAAATCGTTAATGTTCGTCGTGGTGAATGTTAACTTAACATTCATCACGATGAATGTTAAAAGAAAATTAATGTTATTTTTTAATATTCTTCGTGATGAATGTTAAGTTAACATTCACCACGATGAATATTAACGTTTTATTGAATAAATATTCATAAAATAATATTATGACTAAAAATTGACTTTCATATGTTAATATATTCTTTATAGCATCGATCTTGATTACTATATACAAGTAAATTTAATTTTATTTTTGATATTTGTATTGACAAAGTTAAGATGCCCCGTGATGAATATTATACTTCCCTACTTCCGCCAAAAAATTGCTTCCCTCTTGATCCTTCCCCTATATATATATATATATATATATATATATATATATATATATATATATATATATATATATATATTGGGTTAAAATAAAGAATTATAATTAAGAAAAGATTTAAATAGAATATATTTCTATTTTAAATAGTAATGATTGAAAAAATGCTGTGAAAGTTGTGTTGGTTTATATTTTTTGAATTTTTTTTATTTAATAGTA
The DNA here is from genome assembly GCA_949592205.1 of Helichrysum umbraculigerum. NCBI lineage: Eukaryota > Viridiplantae > Streptophyta > Magnoliopsida > Asterales > Asteraceae > Helichrysum > Helichrysum umbraculigerum. The sequence goes on from CATIUR010000001.1 coordinate 389,677,383, forward strand.
TTATAAGCTAAATTTTTTTTATTAATATATATTTATATAATATTTAATATTTAAAGGTTTATTAAAAGATGGTTTCTTATTTAGTGGGGGTAAAGTGTAACATTATTATTTTTAATCTAATTTAATTATATATCGTTAGATCAAATTAAAAAACTCCATTGAAGGGTCCAGATTCCTCCATGAGATTTTGGTTTATTTTTTATTATTATTATTATTATTATTATTATTATTATTATTATTATTATTATTATTATTATTATTATTATTATTATTATTATTTTTACTTACTTGTAATATTTACTTTATAAGTACTCCAAGATTATCTTCTCACTATTATGTCTGCTAGCTCTCCTTTTTCTTTTTATAATTTTCTCTAATAATTTTTTTTCCTTTAATAACTTTCCTTTGATAAAAGATTTATTTACTTTTTTACCGGTTCATATATTTGGGTTAGTTGAATTTTACTAAATTTGGGTTTCCCTCATAATTCGGTTTGTTTTTTGGTAAGTTTAGTTATTGATGAAAATTTTGGCTTAACCCCAACAAGCATCATTTATTCATTTTGTGTTCATACTCTTAGAGTCTTAGGTTTAATAAACTCAATAAAGATGGGTGTAAATTAACAACATAGTTTTAAAGCATGTTTTACTTTTATATAATAAAGCGTTAAATTTTTTTCATATACATCATGTATATACTTTAAAAAGTTAAATACAAATTCAACGGCTTATGTGTATACACGGGTTTAAAATCTAGTATATAATATTAAAAAATAAAAACACAAATTGTGAATGCGATTACGTTTGGTACTAATCAACGGGCGATTCACACCTAGGCTCGTTCATTGTTTCTCGAAGAGTAAAATTACATAATATACTCCTCAACTTGCAACAATCTCTAACTTTTGTATTAAATAGATTAACACAATACCCGCACGATGTAGCGGAATATAGTATTTTATTGTAAATAGATACTCAATGATAGTCATATTATTACCCGCGATGATGAGTTAATAGTGGTACGTAGAGTTTAAGATTCAAGCTACTATAGACAAAAGGTGGAAAATGTAAAATATATTTTATAGTATATAATATGGAAATTAGACAAACTTAATAAGGAAATGTTGAATCGTACTTCTTAAAATTTTCCAAAATTAACATAGCAATAATAGATAATATATAACTAGCCGATAACCCGCGCAATGCGGCGGGAATATATTCGAAATTCGTGAAAAAAGGTGGTGAAAGAGCAGTTGAAAAATTGATATAAAATATACGGCTTAAATCAAGCAAATAATAATAATAATACGAAGTAATATGATGAACACCACTATAACAAATTAAAAAAACACTGCATGTCTAAGATGTTTGCATTATAAATGTCATATTCATATGATTACGTGAAAAAATTATATAACAGATAATTGAAAATAAATTTAAACTTCAAATAGCAAAATCCAAATGCACATGAATATATTGGTATTTTTTCACGAGTACAAGTGCGTTTATATAGAATAATTTTACTATGTTTTTTTTTGTGTAGTGATTTTGTAATTGATTGAGTAGTGAATGTTTTGATGTAATTGATTTTGTAGAGTTATTGTATAGTTGACTTGCCAAAATAAGTTGACATGTTAGGTGACAGCTAGTGCCAAAAGTTGGTAATAGAAAGAGTCATTTGTGTTAATATTATTTTTTTATTTAAGATTAAATAGAAGGGTATTATGGGGATTTCCCATATGACATAAGGTCAACACATGAGAATGCTTAATAAAGGGGTAGAGATAGATAGATATTTTCGTTGTTTGATACTTTGGGTCCATTTGTCATGTATTTGAGCTAGATCATAACATCATAAAAACGATAGTCATTATAACTGGGATTAATTAAGGGGTTTTGCTAACATATGGTCCTATGACACACGTTAAGGTGCATTTAATGAACATGTAATTTCCTTAATTTTAAACTCTTCTTATACCATAATTTTAAACTATTCTTTTATGCTGATAATAATTTATAAGCAGCATGTAAACATTGTTGTTTTTAAGTTAACATTTATACATAAAACAAATTTGTCTATTCTTTGCGGTGGCGAAACATGGTATAAGCTTCGTGGGGGTCAGGGACATGGCACATGATTGAGGTGACAAAATAGACGGATTATTATGTTGCGGGTTAAAAAAATTCAATTTCTTTGAAATTATGTAATTCAAATAAATAACATACCAATCCTACACAAATAATGCAAAAACATAAAATAAAATATAAAGAGATATTCCGTAGTTTAGTTACAATTCGGACTTATTTGTATATTTAAAAACATGATGATTGTTTCTAGTGTATGTTTACGAGCTCAAGATCGACCCGGCCTAGCTCAAGTTGTTAAGAATGCTCTTTGGGCAATATATTGAATCCTAGCTATTAAAAACTAATTAAGTTTGTCCATTGCAAACTCCATTTGACTTCAACCTCTGTTGATTTGGAAATCAGAAAGAAAATGCTACAGCAAAGGTGAAAGGAAAATAATGGAGAGTTTTCTATTCAAGAATAATACGATTACATTACTTAAATAAAAGAGAACATAAGTCATAACACCCCTTAAGTATAGGGGTAAAACCTACAACTTATCAACCTAAAAATCTGGAAGTATAACTCCCATGTAAATCCACTTACCCACGTACTACTCCTACTCCAACTAATTTGGTCAAACTAAAATACCAATTATTATTATAACTAATAAACTACGGAGTAAAACATAACATATAAAAACATAATACTTGTTAAATCTAAATACTATTTTATTTTCCCAAACTATCCACATGCAACGTGAATAGCAAAACCGTGACCGGTATAAACAATTAACCCAACAATCACCTCCTTAATCGTTTATTTACACCTTCACTCACTGCATCGCTTGATCACCTTCTTTTCGAACTATCTCGAGTCTTGACTTTTCTTGGATACCCGACCTCCACCTCGGTCACATCCATAGTCGTCTCGAGTTCAACCCTTTTATATGCAACACCGGTAACATCTAACATGGCTTCCCGTTGGACACGTTCATTAACATCACGACTCTTCCCGGATTCACGACCTCTTCCTCGGCCACGTCCAAAGTGTAACACCCGGTCAAAAAGTCAAATTTCGCGTCGATTTTAAACTTTGAATAATGACATTTTATAGTTCAAGTGAAATATTTTATTAAAAATATTTACAAAATGATATAAACAAAATTATGGATTTAAATAATAAATCTACATTTTAAACGGGTACGAAATCACGGACATTTTGTACTGTGGTTGGAGACCACAGTACACGAGTTAGGGATCTGAGTTTTAACAAAAACCCAAACTCCCACCTCATTTCTTCATTTTCTTCTTCTTTTTCACCTACCTTTTCTCTCATCTCTCTCTCTACAACCTACCACCACCACCACCATAATCCGCCAAAAACCACCGTCAAACGACCTCCAATCTCAAAGCTCCTTTAGGGAAAAACGATCACCACGCAACGATCTACAATCCTATCTTTTCGGATTCTCCTCGCGCGGATTTGTAAGTTTCCGACAATTCTCGAAATCTCTGAAAACCTTGTTATTTTGCTTGTTTGCGGTTTAGATAAGCTTAAAATACTTAGTTACGGGTTGGGTAAAAGAATCAGACTCAACGGAGGCCGGAAAACTCGTTTTCGGCTCAAACTCCGGCGATCAGATCGCTACGTCGCAGAGACCAAAAACAGTGCTGCGACGTCGCAGCCGACGTCGCAGCCAACGTCGCAAAAACATCTCAACGTCGCATGATGCGACGTAACACCCTACGTCGCAGTAAATCTTAAACGTCGCACATTGCGACGTAACGCACAACGTCGCATTAAATTGCGACGTCGCACATAGCGACGCACGACCCTACGTCGCAGCTGACGTCGCATCTGACGTCGCAGAACCTTAAAAACCTATGTTTTTCACTAAGTATTGACAACCAAATTTTACCACTCGATTTTACCCGAATTTGGATTCCGAACACGTTTTCTTTAAAGTAAAGTAGTAGAAATAAAAATTTTCCAAGCTGACCTGGCAGCTCGACCCCAGCCAGGGGCTCTGCCCCTTGGACCCCGCTACCAGGGGCGCTGCCCCCGGACCCCCGTACACCATTCCCAGACTTCAGCAACAAATGCACACATGAACAACTCGCTTAGACAAACTGATTTGTCTCATACTTATATAACCTCACGTGTTTAGGACACTAGAAGGTTACCATTTGGACGACGCGCGTATCATCGTATCGCTAACAATTCACAGGTGAGTTTCATAGCCCCACTCTTTCAACTGTTTTACTGTTTTTGGGGTGAAACACATGCACAACAACTGTTTTCGAATTATATTAATAATCTTTTATAATTCACAATCAATCTTATTACTGTATGTAATACAAATGTGTAATACTTAGGAATTACACTCAACACATTGTTTTGGAACAATATCAAGACCTAACCTAGATAGGTCACAATCGTACACTATCAGATTGTTGGAAAACAATTACTTAGGTATAACTGGATATAGTTATTACTATTCATTTGCCATATTGTCGCGGGACAATATTATCAAATACACTAGAACTGGTTAGTTCTACCTACACTAGACGACATACATACATTTACAGGATTAGTTTCTCTTTTAGGAACTAATATTGCCAATACAATTCAGAACCCAAATATACTTGCTAGGCTTTAGGCTAGAAGTATACGATAGCATCATATGTTAGTATAGATCCTTTATACTAATACAATTCAACTAGGTGATGAGTATTCATACCTAGGACCAACGTATTACTTAATATCTAAATATTTGCTTATACGTATTTAGATACAATCAATTATTTTCATGCGTGTCACGATTGTTACTTACGTTTGCTCATTTGACAAATATATGTATCTATATATATATATATCTACATGTTTATATATTATCATGAGCACTTGGTGCTAACTTCAATAATATTTATGTATATTAGTATACATACAATCATACAAACACAATCATTCACGTCGGACGCGTCGTTGTACGGTCGACACTTATTTGCAATAGCTAGTATGTCGTAGTACTACTAGCTCTACATTTCAACTATGCTCTCGAGCACTTCAGAAACGATGCCGCGGTATTGCAGCGGGCACAAAACGATACCACGGTAAAGTGGGTACAAAACGATGCCACGGTATTGCAGTGGGCACAACTTCAATCAAACAAGTCGTTGTACTTGTATCATTTTCAAGCAGACAAGTCGTTGTACTTGTATCATTTTCAATCAGACAAGTCGTTGTACTTGTAGCATTTTCAAACAAACAAGTCGTTGTAACTTGTATCAATTTAAGACAAACAAGTCTAAGTAACTTGTAACAATGCAACCAACCATATCGGGGTAATTGAACATTAAGTTAGACAAACAATTTCAATGGTAGACTTACAATTCAAACTAGTTAGGTAGGAAATACCTAGATTAGACCTTTACACATTGGCGTTACAAACTTCAATGTATTACATATCAAAAATCACTGATTTTGGAAACAACTTTACAAAACATAAATTGTTTTATTACTTTATGTTTTCAACTAACCATCCTATGAACTCACCAGCTTTATAGCTGACCTGTTTTAGCATGTGTTCTCAGGTTGCCCAGCAGGATTAGGATCGCTACAAGATCTTATTAGTTCGAGTCGCATATTTTCAACAATTGGGACAACTCTGCATCTACTTTAGTATTTTCAAATTATGTATTTGGAAATTATTATTAAACTCATAACGTTGTAAACGTTCTATTTTGGGAAATGTATAATTATTTTCAAACGTCTCATTTAGAGTCGTTCATTATGTATCTTATGCGGTGATATTTGATTTAGTGACACCCGACCCGACAGCTTCCGCAAACCGAAATTTGAGGGTGTCACAGATTGGTATCAGAGCCTAAGGTTATAGTGAACTAGGTTGCATTTAGAGGGCCTAGACTATGACCGTTAGGCAGTATTCCTCGTTAGGTATGACTGGTTCAGGGATTACATCATACGAGTTTAATTTAACATAGCGTAGCTAACTATGTACAATTAAATAAAGATGATGTAAGATTTGAAAGGGGTTATACTGAAACAGGAATGCGTAGTTGACTCTGATTGTTATGTGCTAGACATTTTAGGCTATTATATGTACTGTAGGTATATATTAATAGGCCTTACACGTGTACTACTATTACATACCTATATATATAATAAGTATGTATATACAACAAAATTCCGCTGTACTATTATTTACCCGTGAAGAGGCACATCGCCGTCTTCTTGACTATCACGACTCGACATTTTTCTCCTTATGTACGCATAGGAGGATATCACCTATATCACTGAACCTCGGGAAGGAGGTACAAACGTCACCAATGGGAATGGAAACCCGCACATGCTAAACCTTCACGAAACTTAAAACAAACTGACCACTTTTAAACCTTGAACATATGGATCACAACTGGATTAGTGTTGACTAAGTCCACAACAAAATTATCTAGAATCACAACTTGATCACGTAGATAAAAAAAAAAAAAAAAAAAAAAATTCAATCATGCGGTACTTTGACCCCTACATTTTAGCCTTTGTGCTACAACTGAGAAATTCGAACTTCAAACACATTTTGGCCGTGGGCCACAAATCAAACCACACATGGCACGTGGTGCTACGATTTCAAGGTATGTTAATACCACAACTTGAGCACATTAGTGCAACCTTCACAGTACGTTGATACTACAATCATGGCATGTTGATGCCACACTCATAGTACATGGATACTACAATTTCAATGCCGCGGGCACTTCATTACAGCACGTGGTGCTGCGTTTCATGGTACTTTGGTACTACAATTACAAAACATTAGTATTTCAATTACTGTGCTGATAGCACTGCATTATAGCACTAGGTGCTACTTCAATTATGCATGTAGACTTGTTATAGTTGCATGTACGACTTCCATATATACATATACGCTTACTTGACTGGGCACGAGGTGCCACACCTGACTCTTATTATGTACGTATACTTGTATAGTTACGTGTACACCATATATGTATATACGACCAATTAAGCATGTAATGCTTTAATCAATAAATACACAATGATGTCACCACACACATGGGTTGTGTTGGTGGACCCTGCTTCAACACCACCGAGGACACTGTAGTTGTCACATACACAGGCATGAATGGCCGTACGATATTCTAGTACTACATTATAGTCTGATAGACTACGACAATACTATGGTTCTGGTCAACTACCTATAATTCATAACTAGGTCGTTAGTACGACTACACATCAAAAATTTCAAAGTCCGAGGACTTTCATATAGATACCTTAAGTGGTTTCTGGATAACTAACACTTTTACATCCGAGTATGCAACTATAAAGTCAAAATCTTTGAATAAAGATCTCACACTTTGTCATTTCATTCTTGTTCAAGAATCATGCCTCCTAAACGACAAACTTTCACTCGAGCTGAGCACGATCAAATTATTAATCAAGCAGTGACTGCGACCCTAGCTGCTCGGAACCAAGAAAAGCCTTGCACTTTTAAGGATTTTCTGAGGTGCGAACCACCAAACTTCGTTGGTACTGAAGGAGCTATCGGATTAATTCGATGGTTCGAGAGAATGGAATCTATATTTCACGTTTGCAACTGCCCCGACGACTGCAAAGTCTTGTACGCCACATACACCCTCCAGGATGATGCTTCTACCTGGTGGAATTTTCACGCCCGAACTGTAGGAATCGACACTGCTCACAAACTTCCGTGGGAAGACCTGAAACGAATCATGAAGGACAAGTATTGTCCCATCGAAGTACTTCACAAACTTGAGGATGAACTTTGGCACCTCACCGTAAAAGACAACGATATCGTAACATATACCACTCGTTTCCAACAACTAGCACACTTGTGCCCAACTATAGTAAACCCTGAGAGTCAACAAATCGCAAGGTACACCGGTGGACTCCCGCTACTAATTGAGGGGATGGTCACCGCCTCTAAACCCGCTACTATTGAAGAGGCCATTCGTATGGCCCACAGACTCATGGCACAGAGGGAACGACGCCAAACAACTGCAACTGAAAGCAACCTAACAAAATGGAATGGGGATTCCAGCTCTAGTCAAAATCCAACCAATCAACCTGAACCCTTGGGGTACTATGCTGTCGAACCCAACGAAAGACAAGGCTATGCGGGTAACAAACCATTTTGTCACGGCTGTAAACGTCATCATGATGGTTCATGTGGTTTACCCTGTGAAAGATGCCAACGATATGGGCACGTAATCCGGAACTGCAGAGTTCCCGCCAATCCCGACTCTCGAAGGATATGCTTCAAATGTAAGGAACCCGGTCATTACAAGAAGGACTGCCCAAAAAGACGCAAAATTCACTTAATCGACTCCGAGTAAATCAAATAAATCCCCAACGAAAATGTAAGTACAATTTCTCCTCGAAAACATAACTCTTCAATTATAGATTCGCTAAACGTGTACTTATTGTCCCCACCATCATTTTAGCGACTTATTGTCGATCACATCTTAGGGCTAGTTGACCTAGGCCCACATAAAACCCAAAGTTTGCTTTCAGCAGACCAATCGATAGAACACTCACCAACCAAACTCAATGTTTACTTCCAGTAGACTAATCGACTCAACGATAAATCGCTCAGCCCTGATATAACCAATTACAAAACGGTCACTATGTGACAACCTTCTAGTCCCGAATGGACTACGACGTAAACGGTTACCGAATAACCACAAAATAATCATACACCAAACAAATAATACGGTCAGAATATGACTACAACGATAAACCGCGATCCAGTCATGGATTGACTGCCCTTCAACTCCATTATAAGACATGATATGTCTAATATCTACTCGATGAACCTCTCGTACGTGCATTGCTCCCCAGACCATGCGCAACCCTGACATCACTTTAAATTTCGGGACGAAATTTTCTTAACAGGGGGAGAATGTAACACCCGGTCAAAAAGTCAAATTTCGCGCCGATTTTAAACTTTGAATAATGACATTTTATAGTTCAAGTGAAATATTTTATTAAAAATATTTACAAAATGATATAAACAAAATTATGGATTTAAATAATAAATCTACATTTTAAACGGGTACGAAATCACGGACATTTTGTACTGTGGTTGGAGACCACAGTACACGAGTTAGGGATCTGAGTTTTAACAAAAACCCAAACTCCCACCTCATTTCTTCATTTTCTTCTTCTTTTTCACCTACCTTTTCTCTCATCTCTCTCTCTACAACCTACCACCACCACCACCATAATCCGCCAAAAACCACCGTCAAACGACCTCCAATCTCAAAGCTCCTTTAGGGAAAAACGATCACCACGCAACGATCTACAATCCTATCTTTTCGGATTCTCCTCGCGCGGATTTGTAAGTTTCCGACAATTCTCGAAATCTCTGAAAACCTTGTTATTTTGCTTGTTTGCGGTTTAGATAAGCTTAAAATACTTAGTTACGGGTTGGGTAAAAGAATCAGACTCAACGGAGGCCGGAAAACTCGTTTTCGGCTCAAACTCCGGCGATCAGATCGCTACGTCGCAGAGTCCAAAAACAGTGCTGCGACGTCGCAGCCGACGTCGCAGCCAACGTCGCAAAAACATCTCAACGTCGCATGATGCGACGTAACACCCTACGTCGCAGTAAATCTTAAACGTCGCACATTGCGACGTAACGCACAACGTCGCATTAAATTGCGACGTCGCACATAGCGACGCACGACCCTACGTCGCAGCTGACGTCGCATCTGACGTCGCAGAACCTTAAAAACCTATGTTTTTCACTAAGTATTGACAACCAAATTTTACCACTCGATTTTACCCGAATTTGGATTCCGAACACGTTTTCTTTAAAGTAAAGTAGTAGAAATAAAAATTTTCCAAGCTGACCTGGCAGCTCGACCCCAGCCAGGGGCTCTGCCCCTTGGACCCCGCTACCAGGGGCGCTGCCCCCGGACCCCCGTACACCATTCCCAGACTTCAGCAACAAATGCACACATGAACAACTCGCTTAGACAAACTGATTTGTCTCATACTTATATAACCTCACGTGTTTAGGACACTAGAAGGTTACCATTTGGACGACGCGCGTATCATCGTATCGCTAACAATTCACAGGTGAGTTTCATAGCCCCACTCTTTCAACTGTTTTACTGTTTTTGGGGTGAAACACATGCACAACAACTGTTTTCGAATTATATTAATAATCTTTTATAATTCACAATCAATCTTATTACTGTATGTAATACAAATGTGTAATACTTAGGAATTACACTCAACACATTGTTTTGGAACAATATCAAGACCTAACCTAGATAGGTCACAATCGTACACTATCAGATTGTTGGAAAACAATTACTTAGGTATAACTGGATATAGTTATTACTATTCATTTGCCATATTGTCGCGGGACAATATTATCAAATACACTAGAACTGGTTAGTTCTACCTACACTAGACGACATACATACATTTACAGGATTAGTTTCTCTTTTAGGAACTAATATTGCCAATACAATTCAGAACCCAAATATACTTGCTAGGCTTTAGGCTAGAAGTATACGATAGCATCATATGTTAGTATAGATCCTTTATACTAATACAATTCAACTAGGTGATGAGTATTCATACCTAGGACCAACGTATTACTTAATATCTAAATATTTGCTTATACGTATTTAGATACAATCAATTATTTTCATGCGTGTCACGATTGTTACTTACGTTTGCTCATTTGACAAATATATGTATCTATATATATATATATCTACATGTTTATATATTATCATGAGCACTTGGTGCTAACTTCAATAATATTTATGTATATTAGTATACATACAATCATACAAACACAATCATTCAAGTCGGACGCGTCGTTGTACGGTCGACACTTATTTGCAATAGCTAGTATGTCGTAGTACTACTAGCTCTACATTTCAACTATGCTCTCGAGCACTTCAGAAACGATGCCGCGGTATTGCAGCGGGCACAAAACGATACCACGGTAAAGTGGGTACAAAACGATGCCACGGTATTGCAGTGGGCACAACTTCAATCAAACAAATCGTTGTACTTGTATCATTTTCAAGCAGACAAGTCGTTGTACTTGTATCATTTTCAATCAGACAAGTCGTTGTACTTGTAGCATTTTCAAACAAACAAGTCGTTGTAACTTGTATCAATTTAAGACAAACAAGTCTAAGTAACTTGTAACAATGCAACCAACCATATCGGGGTAATTGAACATTAAGTTAGACAAACAATTTCAATGGTAGACTTACAATTCAAACTAGTTAGGTAGGAAATACCTAGATTAGACCTTTACACATTGGCGTTACAAACTTCAATGTATTACATATCAAAAATCACTGATTTTGGAAACAACTTTACAAAACATAAATTGTTTTATTACTTTATGTTTTCAACTAACCATCCTATGAACTCACCAGCTTTATAGCTGACCTGTTTTAGCATGTGTTCTCAGGTTGCCCAGCAGGATTAGGATCGCTACAAGATCTTATTAGTTCGAGTCGCATATTTTCAACAATTGGGACAACTCTGCATCTACTTTAGTATTTTCAAATTATGTATTTGGAAATTATTATTAAACTCATAACGTTGTAAACGTTCTATTTTGGGAAATGTATAATTATTTTCAAACGTCTCATTTAGAGTCGTTCATTATGTATCTTATGCGGTGATATTTGATTTAGTGACACCCGACCCGACAGCTTCCGCAAACCGAAATTTGAGGGTGTCACAGATTGGTATCAGAGCCTAAGGTTATAGTGAACTAGGTTGCATTTAGAGGGCCTAGACTATGACCGTTAGGCAGTATTCCTCGTTAGGTATGACTGGTTCAGGGATTACATCATACGAGTTTAATTTAACATAGCGTAGCTAACTATGTACAATTAAATAAAGATGATGTAAGATTTGAAAGGGGTTATACTGAAACAGGAATGCGTAGTTGACTCTGATTGTTATGTGCTAGACATTTTAGGCTATTATATGTACTGTAGGTATATATTAATAGGCCTTACACGTGTACTACTATTACATACCTATATATATAATAAGTATGTATATACAACAAAATTCCGCTGTACTATTATTTACCCGTGAAGAGGCACATCGCCGTCTTCTTGACTATCACGACTCGACATTTTTCTCCTTATGTACGCATAGGAGGATATCACCTATATCACTGAACCTCGGGAAGGAGGTACAAACGTCACCAATGGGAATGGAAACCCGCACATGCTAAACCTTCACGAAACTTAAAACAAACTGACCACTTTTAAACCTTGAACATATGGATCACAACTGGATTAGTGTTGACTAAGTCCACAACAAAATTATCTAGAATCACAACTTGATCACGTAGATCAAAAAAAAAAAAAAAAAAAAAATTCAATAATGCGGTACTTTGACCCCTACATTTTAGCCTTTGTGCTACAACTGAGAAATTCGAACTTCAAACACATTTTGGCCGTGGGCCACAAATCAAACCACACATGGCACGTGGTGCTACGATTTCAAGGTATGTTAATACCACAACTTGAGCACATTAGTGCAACCTTCACAGTACGTTGATACTACAATCATGGCATGTTGATGCCACACTCATAGTACATGGATACTACAATTTCAATGCCGCGGGCACTTCATTACAGCACGTGGTGCTGCGTTTCATGGTACTTTGGTACTACAATTACAAAACATTAGTATTTCAATTACTGTGCTGATAGCACTGCATTATAGCACTAGGTGCTACTTCAATTATGCATGTAGACTTGTTATAGTTGCATGTACGACTTCCATATATACATATACGCTTACTTGACTGGGCACGAGGTGCCACACCTGACTCTTATTATGTACGTATACTTGTATAGTTACGTGTACACCATATATGTATATACGACCAATTAAGCATGTAATGCTTTAATCAATAAATACACAATGATGTCACCACACACATGGGTTGTGTTGGTGGACCCTGCTTCAACACCACCGAGGACACTGTAGTTGTCACATACACAGGCATGAATGGCCGTACGATATTCTAGTACTACATTATAGTCTGATAGACTACGACAATACTATGGTTCTGGTCAACTACCTATAATTCATAACTAGGTCGTTAGTACGACTACACATCAAAAATTTCAAAGTCCGAGGACTTTCATATAGATACCTTAAGTGGTTTCTGGATAACTAACACTTTTACATCCGAGTATGCAACTATAAAGTCAAAATCTTTGAATAAAGATCTCACACTTTGTCATTTCATTCTTGTTCAAGAATCATGCCTCCTAAACGACAAACTTTCACTCGAGCTGAGCACGATCAAATTATTAATCAAGCAGTGACTGCGACCCTAGCTGCTCGGAACCAAGAAAAGCCTTGCACTTTTAAGGATTTTCTGAGGTGCGAACCACCAAACTTCGTTGGTACTGAAGGAGCTATCGGATTAATTCGATGGTTCGAGAGAATGGAATCTATATTTCACGTTTGCAACTGCCCCGACGACTGCAAAGTCTTGTACGCCACATACACCCTCCAGGATGATGCTTCTACCTGGTGGAATTTTCACGCCCGAACTGTAGGAATCGACACTGCTCACAAACTTCCGTGGGAAGACCTGAAACGAATCATGAAGGACAAGTATTGTCCCATCGAAGTACTTCACAAACTTGAGGATGAACTTTGGCACCTCACCGTAAAAGACAACGATATCGTAACATATACCACTCGTTTCCAACAACTAGCACACTTGTGCCCAACTATAGTAAACCCTGAGAGTCAACAAATCGCAAGGTACACAGGTGGACTCCCGCTACTAATTGAGGGGATGGTCACCGCCTCTAAACCCGCTACTATTGAAGAGGCCATTCGTATGGCCCACAGACTCATGGCACAGAGGGAACGACGCCAAACAACTGCAACTGAAAGCAACCTAACAAAATGGAATGGGGATTCCAGCTCTAGTCAAAATCCAACCAATCAACCTGAACCCTTGGGGTACTATGCTGTCGAACCCAACGAAAGACAAGGCTATGCGGGTAACAAACCATTTTGTCACGGCTGTAAACGTCATCATGATGGTTCATGTGGTTTACCCTGTGAAAGATGCCAACGATATGGGCACGTAATCCGGAACTGCAGAGTTCCCGCCAATCCCGACTCTCGAAGGATATGCTTCAAATGTAAGGAACCCGGTCATTACAAGAAGGACTGCCCAAAAAGACGCAAAATTCACTTAATCGACTCCGAGTAAATCAAATAAATCCCCAACGAAAATGTAAGTACAATTTCTCCTCGAAAACATAACTCTTCAATTATAGATTCGCTAAACGTGTACTTATTGTCCCCACCATCATTTTAACGACTTATTGTCGATCACATCTTAGGGCTAGTTGACCTAGGCCCACATAAAACCCAAAGTTTGCTTTCAGCAGACCAATCGATAGAACACTCACCAACCAAACTCAATGTTTACTTCCAGTAGACTAATCGACTCAACGATAAATCGCTCAGCCCTGATATAACCAATTACAAAACGGTCACTATGTGACAACCTTCTAGTCCCGAATGGACTACGACGTAAACGGTTACCGAATAACCACAAAATAATCATACACCAAACAAATAATACGGTCAGAATATGACTACAACGATAAACCGCGATCCAGTCATGGATTGACTGCCCTTCAACTCCATTATAAGACATGATATGTCTAATATCTACTCGATGAACCTCTCGTACGTGCATTGCTCCCCAGACCATGCGCAACCCTGACATCACTTTAAATTTCGGGACGAAATTTTCTTAACAGGGGGAGAATGTAACACCCGGTCAAAAAGTCAAATTTCGCGCCGATTTTAAACTTTGAATAATGACATTTTATAGTTCAAGTGAAATATTTTATTAAAAATATTTACAAAATGATATAAACAAAATTATGGATTTAAATAATAAATCTACATTTTAAACGGGTACGAAATCACGGACATTTTGTACTGTGGTTGGAGACCACAGTACACGAGTTAGGGATCTGAGTTTTAACAAAAACCCAAACTCCCACCTCATTTCTTCATTTTCTTCTTCTTTTTCACCTACCTTTTCTCTCATCTCTCTCTCTACAACCTACCACCACCACCACCATAATCCGCCAAAAACCACCGTCAAACGACCTCCAATCTCAAAGCTCCTTTAGGGAAAAACGATCACCACGCAACGATCTACAATCCTATCTTTTCGGATTCTCCTCGCGCGGATTTGTAAGTTTCCGACAATTCTCGAAATCTCTGAAAACCTTGTTATTTTGCTTGTTTGCGGTTTAGATAAGCTTAAAATACTTAGTTACGGGTTGGGTAAAAGAATCAGACTCAACGGAGGCCGGAAAACTCGTTTTCGGCTCAAACTCCGGCGATCAGATCGCTACGTCGCAGAGACCAAAAACAGTGCTGCGACGTCGCAGCCGACGTCGCAGCAAACGTCGCAAAAACATCTCAACGTCGCATGATGCGACGTAACACCCTACGTCGCAGTAAATCTTAAACGTCGCACATTGCGACGTAACGCACAACGTCGCATTAAATTGCGACGTCGCACATAGCGACGCACGACCCTACGTCGCAGCTGACGTCGCATCTGACGTCGCAGAACCTTAAAAACCTATGTTTTTCACTAAGTATTGACAACCAAATTTTACCACTCGATTTTACCCGAATTTGGATTCCGAACACGTTTTCTTTAAAGTAAAGTAGTAGAAATAAAAATTTTCCAAGCTGACCTGGCAGCTCGACCCCAGCCAGGGGCTCTGCCCCTTGGACCCCGCTACCAGGGGCGCTGCCCCCGGACCCCCGTACACCATTCCCAGACTTCAGCAACAAATGCACACATGAACAACTCGCTTAGACAAACTGATTTGTCTCATACTTATATAACCTCACGTGTTTAGGACACTAGAAGGTTACCATTTGGACGACGCGCGTATCATCGTATCGCTAACAATTCACAGGTGAGTTTCATAGCCCCACTCTTTCAACTGTTTTACTGTTTTTGGGGTGAAACACATGCACAACAACTGTTTTCGAATTATATTAATAATCTTTTATAATTCACAATCAATCTTATTACTGTATGTAATACAAATGTGTAATACTTAGGAATTACACTCAACACATTGTTTTGGAACAATATCAAGACCTAACCTAGATAGGTCACAATCGTACACTATCAGATTGTTGGAAAACAATTACTTAGGTATAACTGGATATAGTTATTACTATTCATTTGCCATATTGTCGCGGGACAATATTATCAAATACACTAGAACTGGTTAGTTCTACCTACACTAGACGACATACATACATTTACAGGATTAGTTTCTCTTTTAGGAACTAATATTGCCAATACAATTCAGAACCCAAATATACTTGCTAGGCTTTAGGCTAGAAGTATACGATAGCATCATATGTTAGTATAGATCCTTTATACTAATACAATTCAACTAGGTGATGAGTATTCATACCTAGGACCAACGTATTACTTAATATCTAAATATTTGCTTATACGTATTTAGATACAATCAATTATTTTCATGCGTGTCACGATTGTTACTTACGTTTGCTCATTTGACAAATATATGTATCTATATATATATATATCTACATGTTTATATATTATCATGAGCACTTGGTGCTAACTTCAATAATATTTATGTATATTAGTATACATACAATCATACAAACACAATCATTCAAGTCGGACGCGTCGTTGTACGGTCGACACTTATTTGCAATAGCTAGTATGTCGTAGTACTACTAGCTCTACATTTCAACTATGCTCTCGAGCACTTCAGAAACGATGCCGCGGTATTGCAGCGGGCACAAAACGATACCACGGTAAAGTGGGTACAAAACGATGCCACGGTATTGCAGTGGGCACAACTTCAATCAAACAAGTCGTTGTACTTGTATCATTTTCAAGCAGACAAGTCGTTGTACTTGTATCATTTTCAATCAGACAAGTCGTTGTACTTGTAGCATTTTCAAACAAACAAGTCGTTGTAACTTGTATCAATTTAAGACAAACAAGTCTAAGTAACTTGTAACAATGCAACCAACCATATCGGGGTAATTGAACATTAAGTTAGACAAACAATTTCAATGGTAGACTTACAATTCAAACTAGTTAGGTAGGAAATACCTAGATTAGACCTTTACACATTGGCGTTACAAACTTCAACGTATTACATATCAAAAATCACTGATTTTGGAAACAACTTTACAAAACATAAATTGTTTTATTACTTTATGTTTTCAACTAACCATCCTATGAACTCACCAGCTTTATAGCTGACCTGTTTTAGCATGTGTTCTCAGGTTGCCCAGCAGGATTAGGATCGCTACAAGATCTTATTAGTTCGAGTCGCATATTTTCAACAATTGGGACAACTCTGCATCTACTTTAGTATTTTCAAATTATGTATTTGGAAATTATTATTAAACTCATAACGTTGTAAACGTTCTATTTTGGGAAATGTATAATTATTTTCAAACGTCTCATTTAGAGTCGTTCATTATGTATCTTATGCGGTGATATTTGATTTAGTGACACCCGACCCGACAGCTTCCGCAAACCGAAATTTGAGGGTGTCACACAAAGTCATCTCGATTTGAACCGCCACCCGCCATAATGCTCTCACCGCGTTCTTTCTCCGTTACCTTCTTGTCTTGACAAGCATACCTTTTCCGAACACTGTTATTCCGTGAGATTCTCACACCGATCAAGAACACAAGGTGACCACCACCTTTACCGTATTCTATCACCCGCAACACGAACTGAACTCAAAGTCACCTGCTTTGATTTCCTTCCGCTCGTCTTTTCTGCGCCTTTGGTTAACCTCACAAACAATCTGATCAAGGATGGAACCCGCCTTTCTTAGATGGAACCAACGCCATTCTTCCTTCCTTGTTATAGCCCCTACCTCTTAATCAAGCTTGTTCCGAGAGTCCTCTTCCACCAGTCAAGAAAATAAAGCTCCTGCTTCTTCTGTTTCCTTCTACCGGCGAGCAAGCCAAACCAAAAAAAAACACATCTGTTTCTGATCTCTTCTGCTTGTCTTTTATGCTTCTGGTTAGGTACCCTTCAACATGGAACAACTTGATCAAAAGTGGACACCACACCCTTTTCGGCCGACTCTCAAAACGATATACAACCCCTTCAACCGGACACCGCTCTGATACCAAGTGTTGATTTGGAAATCAGAAAGAAAATGCTACGGCAAAGGTGAAAGGAAAACAATGGAGAGTTTTCTATTCAAGAAAAATACGATTACATTACTTAAATAAAAGAGATCATATGTCATAACACCCCTTAAGTATAGGGGTAAAACCTACAACTTATCAACCTAAAAATCTAGAAGTATAACTCCCATGTAAATCCACTTACCCACGTATTACTCCTACTCCAACTAATTTGGTCAAACTAAAATACCAATTATTATTATAACTAATAAACTAAAACATAACATATAAAAACATAATACTTATCAAATCTAAATACTATTTTATTTTCCCAAACTATCCACATGCAACGTGAATAGCAAAACCGTGACCGGTATAAACGATTAACCCAACAACCTCAACCATAATAATCCCATCACAAAACTATTACACCAAGTGCACAAGTAACGGAATTATTAATCAGTTATATATAAACCATAACGACTTCACTTATAAAATCATTGATCGATATGTTAGCTTAATATATTTATGTTTATCCTCTTTTGTAATTTTATCCGGGAGTAACTATAACTATTAAATAAAAATACGCATGGTATGTAGCTTAAATCCTCATGTAATCAAAGGAGTAATTATTACGGAGTAATTATTACGGAGTAATTATTATTAGAACTCTATACCTCGACACACTACCGATATATCTTTATCTTTACCCCCTTATAAAGAGTTTATCCCCTTTCTTCTATGCCTTACATATTACAAGATGACAAATTACACAAATGTCCCTACTTCCAACAAAAATGACAATACTACCCATACCTAATTTTAGGAGACCTACAATATTCGAAGGATAGTGATCCGTACACAACCATTTTTTATCCATACACCACCAAGTATGTTTTGTAGTCTTGTACTGTACAACACTGTAAAACATAAAAGTGGTGTATGGATAAAAAGTGATGGTGTACGGATCACCACCCATATTCGAGATATATTATGTATTAAATGCACTATAAGGTAGTCCATAAATAAATCATGTAACTATATAAATAACTTAATACTATACGTTGATCATTTAAACATTCAAGGTGATCCTTTATACACCTGTGACTATTGCGTGATCATGCAAACATTCTTAACACTTTAAACGATTAAACATTCAAAGTGAGCTTCACTTTATAATCTTCTTCGAAAACAAACATTCTTATTTATTACCACTTTTTAATCCTTTCCAACTATGCTTCAATTAATCACAATATAATATTTTTCTGTCGAATTTAAAAATTTTATCCGCTACATTATGCGGGTCCTTTACTAGTACATTTAAATTTGGGCAAATATTTCGTGATGTTGAAGTTAATAGAAGGATCATTTTGTGTATATACAAAAAGTTGGAGTTTAAAAATATAAAAATATGTAATTTTATTTAAAGGTTGATTGGTCAATTGATATCCACTTTAAATTTACATAATAATAAAACAGAGTCGTAAATAATAAAATTGAATTGTAAATTTTAGAGATTAAGCTTAGATAAAAAAACTATAATAAAAAATAATAATAAAAGCTAGGATCAGTCCAATTCAGATATACAATAAGCGTTTTTGTATTTCATTATCTTTATCTTCGCGATAGTATAATTAAACTCTCAATTAGTCCACATGATCACACATAACTCATTGATCTCAGATACACAATCGCATGCAAAAACATAGCATTGGCAAATTAATCAACGATGGATGATGTTAAGTATATAGCATGGCTCGTACCTATCTCATTATTTATTGTCTTGCTTAAGGCTTGTAATTCAGATCGCAGGCCAATGTCCATAGAGTCTGGACTTGTAGATATAGAAACCGGAAATCGACAAAGACCATCAATTCGTTCGCCGCCGCCAACAACAACAGCAGCAGCAACAGCCATAAATGCCACCAATGATACTTTAGTGACGTTAAGACAAGTAGACGATGAAATTGATCAGGGTTTACACAATGGTAATCTTCCTGAAACCGTGAAAGAGCAAGTATACGAGACGGGTATGTTTGAGAATCATGTCGTTGATTGTGCGATATGCCTGGAAGAGTTCAAAGAAAAGGAAACGGTTCGAGTTGTGGTACCATGTCATCACTTGTTTCATACTCATTGCATTATTCAATGGTTACCTAATAATAAAAGCTGTCCTCTATGTCGACAATCAATTACCTCTTGAATTCACTAATTACATCCTCTAATCAAGAAGCAATAACCAAAAGTTTCTCTTGCCTATAGTATATTTACTTTTTACTAGTTTATGATATACATATGAAATTTGAATTTATTCTTTTATTTCAGAATATATCAGATATAGATTAGTATTCGTTTATTTGTATGAACTGAGTGTTGGAAATTTGTGGTTTTTAGGTATGATGATAATCATGAATTTCTTGGATAAGACTTTGAATCGTGTAAGGGTTTACACTTTTAGATCGTAGTATTTTGACCCACTATTACCCGAGTTATACGAAATCTACAATTTGATAAGATAAAGTTTCACGCAAGCGTTCAAGCAATGCAATACTTGATGTGACACACGTCAAATTAGGACTAGTAATTAGTGCCTAATCAATTGTAATACATGTAATTAGTTCTATGTTAGGCTAATTAATGTATCGAAATATATATTGTTGAATATATATAATTATGCGATTTGATTAAATCGTACGCAATTTAAAACGAATGTAAATCGTTTCAAATAATACGGACGTTGGTGAACAATTTTATAAAATAATATAACATTATTTAATAACGCAATTATATCCAAAATATTATTTTAATAATATTTCGTACACAATTCGTATCGCACAAACAAAGGCTACGCGATTAAAATGTTAAACGTGCAAGCAAACAAAACAAGTTAAAGTTATGTTTTATAACTCAAATATAAAGTATTTGATGGAATACTTCAACCAAAATAACGAGTAATTATTCGTATTTTTAAATGTATATTTAAGCGCATAAAATAATTATTTAAGCGTTTAAACGAATGGAAAAACGAACACCGCACAGAGCGCGAGTACACGGGATTAAAAATGGAGACCCACACCTCGGTGGGCCCCCATCGAAAATCAGCCAAAATGGGGCGGGGGGGGGGGGGGGGGGGGGGGGGGGATCCCACCCATTTTCTCATTATCATCATCACCTCCATCTTTCTTCTTATTTTTCTCTCTCAAAACATCACACCACCACCACCACCTTCAAGCCTCAAATCACACCACTAAACAAACTTAAATCTCGAGGCTCATTTGGAGAAAAAGATTCACCGCATCACGATCTACGTTCCTATCTTTTCGGATTTCTCCGGCGTTAAGTTGTAAGTTTCCGACAAATCCCGCAACTCTTCGATTTTAAGTATTTTAGACTTGTGGTTGTACATCTAAGCTAAAAATGCCCATATAAGGGTTGGGTAAAAGTTTCAGGCTGAACGGAAACCGGAAAACTCGTTTTTGAACTCAAAAATCCCGATCAGTTGGGAGTGACGCACGGCCAGATCTAGTGATGCGTCACTTCCTTAAGTGACGCATTAAGTGTCGCTAAAAGCCCTAATTTTGCGTCACTTGCCTAAGTGCCGCTAAAATCCCTCTTTTCCCGTCACTTCCTAAGTGTCGCAGTTTCCATACCGTCACTCGACCCCAACACTTGCCTAAGTGTCGCCCCGAAATCGATTTGCAATTTACCGACACTTACACCACACTCATACCCGACACTTGCCTAAGTGTCGCCCCTTATGCGTCACTTCTCCCAGTGACGCTACTAATACAGAATTTACCATTTTATGCGACACTTCTTGAGTGTCGCCTAAACCCTTAGTGACGCTCTAAGTGACGCTATAAGTGTCGCATGAAACAGAACCAAGAAAACACAGATTTTACTAAGTGTCGAGACCTAAATTTTATCACTTGATTTCACCCAAATTCAAGTTTCAGATGCGTTTTTCACCAAAGCAATATAGTAGAAATAAAAAAATTTCGAGCTGACCTGTCATCTCGACCCTAGCCAGGGGCTCTGCCCCTTGGACCCCGCCAGGGGTTGCCACCCCTGGAACCCCGCTAACCAGGGGCGCTGCCCCCGGACCCCCGTCACCTAAAGTTTGTAAATATTTTTTTTAGTATAACACTTCGAAATCAAAATAATAATGTTGAAGATTATTATTACAAACAATCACCAACGGACCGTACATGTTTTCAAATACTCAATCAAATCAACAAAATCGTGGTTATTTGGACAAGTTAATCAACCAAATCGTAGTAATTTGGACATTCTAATTGAACGAACAACTACAAAGGTAGTCTTTATAGATACCTACTATTGTTAATAACCATCGCGTGTCGTGGACACCCTCAGGTTACAAGTCTTCAGACATCACTACACGGCTAATCAACTCAAGTTTATTAAGTTAAATTCTCAAGACTCAGGTGAGTCTCATAGCTCCTACTTTACTGTTTTCACCAGGGGTGTGATACATTGCTCGATTTATTTACATGTGAACGCAAGTACAAATCAAATCAAATACTACATGAGTTGTTTTTAACTAATCAATTTAAGCCCTCCACAACATAGTTTGGTAATACATCTGTAGCGTGAATGTTAGTATATGATATCATATAGGATTGACAATCCTCGTCCGGGTTAGCAAGCACTAACTGGTCAAACGGACGTATTAGCATTTGGGTAGACGAGTGTAGATTAGGCACTCGTAGGAGGCACCTCGATTGGAATTCCTTCATTGGACCCGACCCTCAAGTTAAGCTCAGACTATGTGCTCATGGCTGTATAACTTTTATTTTGCTTTATTGCAACTTGAATTCAATTAAATCTTGCGGTTCATTCAATATGTTTTGACATACAAACCTGTGAGCTCACCAGCGTTTCGCTGACCCATTTTAGCTTGTATCACAGGTACCCAGCAGTAGGTTGGACTGCCCGATCAGGATACTTAGCTCGTGTCAGCATACAAACATTCAGAGATTTAGCTGCATTATTATATTTTGTATAAATTAATTATGTATGTAAATCTCTCAATTTCAAACCGAGCTAATGTAAACAATATTTTGATGTAAACTTTGGTTTTATCAATTCCAGTTGTAAAACGACGCATATAGTGGTTGTTCATTATATCTTTGTGCTGTGATTACTGTAATTAGTCGCGCCCCGACCCGATTCGCTTCTGCAACCCGAATTTGGGGGTGCGACACTTGAGCAAAACATGGAAGTGGTTTTTGTATTCGTATATTGTTTGTACGTTTCTGACTAAATTTTAGTTGGTTCTCATTTGAACCTCCCTGTATATATATATATATATATATATATATATATATATATATATATATATATATATATATATATATATATATATAGACTTGGGATCCTGTGAGAACAAGGAGATTCCGTGAGAACGGTGATAACACATTTTAGCCATCCATTTTTTGATCAAAAAACCTGATTTTGGAGGTGGCATTTTTGTAAATACTTTAAAGTTTGATTTTGAAAGGTTAACATAAGGATTGCTAGGTGAAGTTTAATTTTTTTTGCTTCACAATAGTTTTAACATAGTGAAGTTTTATTTAATTTTTGTTAATCAACATATTTGAAGTAGTGAATTGATAAGTATAAAAATTAATCTTTTCAAAAACTAAAGTTAACAAAAAAATATTTACTTAATCTCATTAAAACTATGTGAATCTATAAAAATAAAAATTCATAGCATCGTAATCTTATGTTAAAAAAATATATATTAAACTTAACCTCACCAAAATGATGTGAAGCTAAAAAAAAAAGAAGCTTCACGTGAACAAAATGATGTGAAGCTAAAAAAAAAAAGCTTCACAGGAGCAAAATGATGTGAAGCTAAATAAAAAAAAAGATTCACATGAGCAAAATGATGTGAAGCTTAAAAAAAAAAAACTTCACATGAGCAAAATGATGTAAAGTTAAAAAAAAAAAAAAAGCTTCACATGAGCAAATGTGATGTGAACCTTCCAAAATCAAACTTCAAAGTATTTACAAAATTGCCACATCCAAAATCAGGATTTTTGATTAAAAAATGGATGGCTAAGATGTGTTCTCACCGTTCTCACGGAATCCCCTTGTTCTCACCAGAACCCAACCCTATATATATATATGGACAAAGTGACTATTCATGAAAACTCACAACTATTGATGAATGGTTATAAACCTTTGTGAGAAGTCACAATTAATACTCTTTCAAGCGGACTTAGCAAAACTCATACAATTATTGATCAATTGATTATGTTAATAATTCATTTATGTTTATTCTCTTTTGTAACTAGTACTTAACTCGGGCGTTGCCCAGCCGAATGACAGACATATAATACAAATAGGGATATTGTGCATTTGATGTACATATAACTTTTAAATAGCATGATACTATTTAACAATTAGGGATATTGTGCATTTGAATGACAGACATATTACTTTTGATGGTTTTGAGTGTGTAGAAGATCACACTAAACTGTTGAAGTGCTAAATAAATGATCGTAAGGGACATCGTTAAGTATTAAAATGTAAAAGATGGAGGATAAGTGTCCAAAATTGGGTAGTATAGGGTAAATAACTAATATAGTTTTTCCTTTAATAATCAACTAGATCATAACCCGCAAATTTTGCGGGCGAGATCATTATAATGCAAGTTATGTTTGCTATTACATATAATTGTTGATTTAACTGAACAAAATACTGTAAAATATAAACACCACGTAGGTCTGTTTATATTGTTAAACAATTAATGTAAAATAAAGTATAGCTTCACAAAGAGAAGACAAAATTGGCTAACATAAGGATTCATATTAGGAATCAATAAGGATCAAACATTCGTAAAAAGAAAAAGATATAAAAACATAATACATACTTAGTTTTTAAACGACTCAATCCGACAAAATTTCTCATGATGAGCATCTTGATGTTATTTTTTCAGCTTCTTCCTTCGGTATTTCTTCAAGAGCTAACCAATCCTCAATGTAATCCTGTAAATAAATGTATTATTTATGCTGATAAAGTATCCTAATCCAAAAGAGCCAAAAATGTATTACCTTTTGATGTTTGTACATTTCATGCATGAGATTAACTGGATAGTATATGTTTCAGGTCGACCACAACTTGATTTTTTCAAACAAAAAAGAATCGTTCATCGAATGTATCTGAACCCATCTTAACCTGTTAACCAACTTCCCTACCCGCCAATTTTGCTAGATTTAAATACAAAGTTTTTTGATAAAGCATGCAATAAGAATGCGATTCGCCAATTTGCAGGTTTTGATAAGAATGTGATCACGTGCATACTACTTTAGAAGTCAGCATGCAAAATAATACTAAAACGCAACAAATAAAACACATAATGCTAGTTAGCTACTTATTAGAAATATAATGAAAAATAAATGGGGAAAAAAATGAAGCAACATGAATCCAGCAATGTACATACTTACATGTACAAATAACAAATAATTAGATAAATTACGCATGTTTTTCGTACAACAGCCTTTATAAAACATGTAGGGTCCTCACTAACCGTAATCTAAGACCAACCTTGGACTGTAGCCATACATGCTTAGCATAGACTTTTTCTTAGATGAACTGATAGGCTATCAAGAAATACGACGCTACTTAGACGCTGGATGGACTTAGATTATAAAGAGCATGATGGACGCTAGCATTTATCTAGCTACAAAAGTAATGAAATAAAAATTAGACGACTTTAAGAGAAAGTAAGTGAACTTACAGTTTCAACTTTAATTGCTTGCATGCCTTCTGGTCTAGAAACTTGAACTCAGAATAGTGCGATCCCTCTTCCCAATAGGTATCATCTGGTAGTCCCTTCTCTGATACGGAATTTATGTTGTGAGAAGCTATAAGCTCTATCTAATGTGATTGCAAAAGGAACACAAAAGTATAACACACATACCATTATTTGAGTACTGAACTCAAATATTACAATGACTTTATACATACCACTATTATTTTTGCTACACTATTCATCTTCATGCTTTCTGTTTAATATGGATTTACATATGGCTATAAGTACACCATCTTTTGACATCAAAGAGTGAAAAAGTAATAGATAAACCTCACTGACTCCACAAACGGGCATGGAGATTCATGCCAAATAATCCTGAATCAGGTAGGTTTATCAGCTTCAGTATCTGAGGCAAATTCCTAATTCACACAGAGACCAATAAGAATATAACACACACACATGTACACTTATGGACCTCTTTCCTTCTTAATGGTGAATGGTAAACTGTTTGTGGGTCAACAAAAATCCACTTAGACCTGAAACTTCATTTTTACTCTACATTAAATTTGCCAAAATCTCAAGCTTTAATATATAATCATGATGAACACTACCCGTTAACAATAAAGCTGTTGGCTAAAGATGTGCAGGGTTAAATTATTTAAAAGTTACAGGAAGTGCACCTAAGCAGTCTATTGTTTACCAACACCTTTCTAAATTATAGTGTTGCACCTTCATATTAAAGAATTGGATATTGTGACGCAATATGCCAGATATCAAAATTTTCGTTAAACTTTAAATTTAATTGGAATATAAAGAAGTTAGACATTTAAGAAACAAACCTAAGACATCATGAGTGCAATCTTAGAAGTGCAATGGTGATCCTCTTGCTTCCTATGTGTAACGATATTCCTTCATGTAGATCAAATTAAATCTTTTTTGGATAGCAAGCTATTTAGGCTGTTATGTCAGGTTGTCTGCTTTCACTCGCTCCACTGTCAAAAAGGAAATAAATCACCAAATGTGAGGTTGATGTATGATCTTCGGGAAATATACAATAAATATCATAAACAAACTAAATATCGAATTATGTGATACTATGATGGATCCCTAAAAGATAAAGATTTGCATAGATGTAGGCATCTTGTGATAAAAAATTCATGTAAAATAATATGTAAGGTAACTACAATTAGATTTCAAAACACGCCATTTTAACACACAAAAACCAATACAGAACACTCCAACTACACATTATAACACATCCTAGATATAATACAATCTATCAATAGACAATACGAAACATCTTACCTTCATTTGATCATTTCAGAGTAGCATACAAACTCCTTTCCAAACTTCAATATTAGTACATTTGCTGCTTCCAGGTACGTTTCTTCCTGGAAGACTGTTTAATCAGTTATCAAGTACGAACCAGCTGGAACAAAGGACCATTAGGCAACTGAGCAAATATAAATCTTACTTGGCCTAAGGACAACCTTATTATCATAACAGACGTGAAAAGGAGAAAGCTTTAAGATGAAAGCAATATATTTATATTAATCAACCATACCATTGTTAACCGTTGAATTCAAGACAAGCCATTGTGAAAAAAAGTGTCATTGCACGACTTATGGGGGCTCAATAGTCTCTATGTATTGATTCCTTAGTAAGTCTTGAAACTGTACAAGAAATCCAAAAAAAAATTTATATAATATTTCGATCGATATTGTTAGACACCAATAATTTGTTTTTTTAACAAAAGAGGTGGTTAAGCATATTTGTTTATATATTTGAAACCTAATATTACAACGCACATCAAGTTATCTAAAAAATCCAATAATAGTTATAAAATTTAAGTCCACACAGTTCCGATATATATCACAAAACTTAAAACTCACAAGTTACTGTTAGTCAAGACGGTAATCAATAAACAAATATGGTTTTTACATCACAAGAACCTTGACCTCTAACCAAAATCTCCAAAGAATCAACAATTAGCCATTCATAATAAAAATGTTAGCATAGAATAAAGAAACTTCGCATCAAAAAATGCACAATTTTGACCAAACTGGTTAACCCGAATACATTTATATCACATTCACAACAACCAGCTGGTTCCAGTCAGTCTACCCAAATACATCTATATCATCAAGACTCAAACAACGCATTCATTACCACCGGCCACCGACCCTTTTTGACCCATTACCCAACCCGTCTGACGCATCCAATTTGACACAATAACTTACAGCAGTTATTTTGACAGTTGAAGACATTGATGCCAGTCTTTGAACCTGAGATTAATTAGTGATGTTCCGAACACTCCTAAAGCTTTGTTAGCTTTCCTTTATAAGCTGCATCAATCATATAGTTTGATCAATAAACCAGCATTTTTAAAAAAATATTCTTATAATTAGAAAGGAACACTCGGACCTAAGATCTTCAAGCACTAAAAAACAGCCAGCTACTTGTTCGAGGTCTTCAAGCACATCGGTTGTAACATCAAAAATGGTTTTCCATTAATCTAAATCAAGCGTAATATGGAGAATGATGTATGCTGATACATCACATTCACAACAACCAGCTGGTTCCGGTCAGTCTACCCAAATACATCTATATCATCAAGACTCAAACAACACATTCATTACCACCGGCCAGCTAGTACTTACATATATTTCTTTCAGATCTATTACCTAAATTTGCAGCACTTCAGAAACAATCTCATACAGGTGTATCATTATTCCATATCCATAACCTCTATCACTACACAATATACAATGACTATAATATAAATGATGGCATAAGTAGGATTTGGACAAAAAAATACTTACCTTCTCAAATTCTAAACGAACTTTGTAAACACGTCTAAATCCACATTCTCTAATCAAATTCGTATACTTTATATTCTGTGTGGCAATAGAAAATTCACGAAACATAACCATGTGCCACATTAGCCCTCTAACAGTTTGACAACTAAACAGTTTGACTACTAAACAGTTTCCCCCTCAAAGTATCTCTCACCTTCCAATCTACACACCAACATCATAAATTTCAATCGAACTATATTGTTCGAGAAACAATCATATCAATATATATTCTGGTTTAGGGACACAATGTTTCCCTGATAAAATAATAATTTCTAAGAACTCCAGGTCTAATTAATGCACATACATATTGTGTAGAGAACAATAAATCACATAAGGATATGAAATCATTTATGATTAAAGCAGAAGTGAAAAATAGCAGACATCGAAAATGGTTTTCCATTAATGGGTAGGTAAATCACACCATGTGTCTGTCCATGATCAACTTAAAGCATAAACACAGAAGATTAATACATACATAGTTCAAGTGCATGAATAGTTCGTCTAATGATTTGGATCAAACCTGGCCATTCGTGATTTCTTTGTTTCTGTAGGTACGCTTGTTCCGCTTCAAGAGATGGTGAAGAAAAACGATATGTAGTTGAGATTGAATCAAGGAAAGTTTATAATGTAGGAAAACTATATAGGATATTTGAATTGGCTTTCAAATTGTATGAAGACACTCACACTAATACTTTTGAGCGAGTTTAACTAAGTGAATAACCTTCAACTTTGTGAACTGATTATTGATAACGGGCTAATCAAAACATAATAATACTTCTACATATTCATTCAAATGACTAAGTGATATAAAATACGAAGTCCACAACAATCACAAGCACATAAAGTTTCCTCAGTGTTTATATCAGCAGGACTAATGTAAGTGGAGAAACATTAGTTGAATAAGTTTGTGTAAAGATCAAAACCTTTATAATATACTTACAACCACATTTCAAGCTAAATAGTACAAGACGGACGAAGATGTTACCAATCATAACAGTAAGAGAATCCTGCCATTTTAATAAAATATAGACCACAAATGAAAAATAACTTGGACGAAAAAGGTATATCATCTAGAAATTCATATTTGTAACATCCTCTCCAGTAGCCTGATATTTTTCTATTTAAATTGAATAATTAATTGTTTTAGATATTTATTTGTTATAAATTGTACTTATTGTGAAACTTGGTGAAATAGGTCTTAGGACTTATTGTGGTTAATAAAATGTTGCTTGAGTTAAATTATTAAAGTTGACGGAACAATAAAATAAGTTTTTCGCAATTAGTAATTAAGTTCCAGACAATAGATTTAGAGCGGGTATTAAATACCCAAAGTTGTAGGCCGGGTTAAATGAGGACCGACCTAACCATTGGATCACTTTACCAATTCTCATTTCCTTTCATCTTTTCCTTTTAGAACCAAAACCCTCAAACCCTAACCAAGTAATTGCAAGTTAAATCAAGAATCATAAACAAGAATTGTGGAGATGAAGTTGTAAATCAAGCTAGTTGCTATCCTCCTTTTGTTCATCCTCTTCTTCATTTTAAAAGTAAGTGAACCTAATTCATGAAAATAGGTTAGCTAGGAATTGGATGAATTGAATTAATTCTTGAAATATATGATGATTACTTGTTGGTGCATTTAGTGTGTCAGTCAGTTGGTCAAACTATTGTAATTGTCAAAGTCAATTAGTCTACGAATGTATAGTGTTTAGAGTGTGTATTCGAGTCTGTAAATGAAATATACATAGAATGGTGACATTGTAATTGGGCCTGCGACGTCGGGTCAGACGTCGCAAGGGTCTGGGCCTGCGACGTTGGGCTTAACGTCGCAGGGTCCAATAGGCATCATATAAATAGAGAAGTTAGATTTTCGTTTTAGGGTTGATCAAACCCTAGAGGAGTCAGCCGTTTTCAGAGGAAGAGAGGAGAGAACGAGAGTGTGTTTGTGATTGTAACGTTTATAATCAAGTGTTAATATATACGAAAACGTTATAGAGATTTGTGTGTTCGTGAATTCATTATCAATTGTTTATCATTATTCTATACGATCCGATCAGATCTATACGTGTTCGGGACTATCAACTGATATCAGAGCCATAGAATCAAGGATTCGTCGGTTTCGGATCGTGTTTAGAACGTTTTTGATTAATTCGCGAAGGTATTAATTGTTATTAATCGTTTCTGAGTTGATTTGCTTGATTATATCGATTTCTGGAAGTGTTTTTGGGTTAGATCGACGTTTGGTTTTCGAAATTTCGTTAGGATTTAGAAAATTTTCGATTTTTTGGGGTTTTGGCCGCTGCAGCCCGATTGTGCGACGTCACCTGCGACGTCGCTAAGTTTTGCGACGTTACCTGCGACGTCAGCTGCGACGTCGCGTGCGACGTAGTAATTTGGACTTTAATTAGTCTGTGCGACGTACTCTGCGACGTCATCTGCGACGTACCTCTCAACGTCGCATAGTGTGATTCTGCGACGTCGCTAGACTCTGCGACGTTGGACTGCGACGTTATACACTACGTCGCATTTTCGATTCTTAATTGAGTCATCGGACTTCTGCGACGTTGCTATTTTTTTTCGACATTAACCTCGTTCTAGTTTCGTAAAAAAAAAAAAAAAAAAAAAAAAAAAGTTTTTTGGCGGGAAAGTCCAAAAATTTTTTGCGTTTTCAAATTTTTTACATAGGCTTAAAACTGTTCAATTTTAGTCTGGAAAAAGTTTCATTTTACCCGGCCATTTTTTGACGTTTTCGGACGAAATTTTGGCGGGAAAAACGCGAAAATTTTGTAATTTCAAATTTTGTTTTTAGGCTTAGAATAGCTTCATTTTTGTGTCGGAAAAGTTTCGCTACACTCTGTCAGTTTTCGAAATTTTCGAATTCAATTTTGGAGGGAAAATTCGGATATGGCTTTTGGTGCGAAAATGCTTCCTTCTACATCTTTGTTCTATAGTGATTTTGCGAGTTGGAAGATTAAGTTATGCAATTTCATTGAACACAAAGATCCAAATCTGTGGAATTGGTTTAACACCATTGATCGATATGAGCAACCAAGACTCGATGGGGTGCTTAAGTCAAGAGCACAAATGTCAGTCAAGGAACGAGCAGAGTTTGATAAAGACAATAGAGCATATGAGATGATTACCAAGTGTTTGCCAGAAGTTGTGATTAATGAATTTAAAAATCAAGCAACTTCTATAAGTTTATGGGATGCTCTTATAGCGGCTTACGATCAAAAGGAAAAGAAATCAGAGGTAAATATTCAAATTCCTAGTCTACATGATACTTCCAGATCTACTTCCAACTCAGCAGCATCTACTTCTACTGGCACTTCCTATACTTCTCATACAGCTCATACCGCTCCTTCAAAGTCTACTGAGGAACATGCTAAAATCTTTACAGCTTTCCTCAATTTTTATGAGAATTTTCTTTCCAAGAAGGCTAGTACTTTGCAGCTCACTGAGGAAGACTTTGAACATATCGATTCTGATGATTTGGAGTATATGGACATCAAATGGAGCATGGCCATGATAACCCAAAGGACAAAGAAATTTCTTCAGAGAACGGGCAGAAAAGACCTGGATGACGATGGTGATACAGGTCTTGGTTTTAATAAAAGCAAAGTGAAATGCAAGAACTGTCAGATTCATGGGCACTTTGCTAAGGAGTGTGAGAAAGTAAAATATCCTTCATCTGGATTCACTACTCCTACAGCTCCAACGACTCCAGAGAAAAACACAACATCACAGGCTATGACGGTGTATTCTCAAGGAGTGTTTGATTTTAGTGCACTTCAAGGAGAGGTTCAACACAGTGCGCTTTTGGCAAAGATACATGCGGTACATGATGAACCTAAGGTACCCATAAACTGTGTTTCTTGTTTAACATTGACTGAATCTCTTAAGAATTATCAATATGACAATTTAGAGTTGCGAGAAAAAGTTGTTAAACTCACCGAGTCAAACAAGTTTTTGAAAGCTAATGAATTTCTTTATGAAAAACAAATTGAGGCTTATAAGTTAGACACTGAAAAATACAAGTCTAAAGGTTTTAGCCAACAGGATGCTATTAATAGCTATCTTAAAGAAATGGAACTTTTGAATAAAGAACTTTCTGAGCTAAAGTCTGAGTCTGACAATTTTAAAAAGGGAATCACGAATTTCTCAAATTCTCATAAACTCTTCGATGAAATGGTGGACAAGATGAGGACAGATAAAAGTAAAGCGGGACTTGGGTATCCACCTCCCACTAACTATTATCCTAAGCCTGTTAAGGAAGGCACCGAAGAACTTGTGGCTGACTACTCATCACGGTCAGCTACAAAGTCTAAAGAAGCTACATCCAATCCCAAAAGGCAGGCAAAGGAGAAAACTAAACGGACAGAGTATCCCTTGCCTACTTTTGTTAAGTCTGATAGTACACCTCCAGTTCGTGTTGAGGAGGTCGTTGAGGTAGAAGATATACCTGAAGAGTCTACCATTAAGGTTGAGAAAATAAATGTCAAACCTGAAAATTTCATCATTACAACTGAAAATGATGATTGTTTTACATGCAAAGGCAAAGCTAAGGTTGACAATGAATCCTCAAAAGTTGAAGTTGATAAATCTGAAAAGAATAAACCTTCAAAATCAACTAACTCAACCTCAGGAACATCTACTTCAACATGTTCTCCTAAGAGTGCATGTTCAACAAATGTTCCTAGTCATAGACCTTCTGTGTATTGTCCTCCACCGAAACGATTTGAGGGAACTCATTGGAATCAATCTTATGTTGAGAGACGTTCTTGTTTTCGTTGTGGTCAACAGGGACATATAATTAGGGATTGTCGGTTATTATCCCTAGATAGGTTTGGTAGAGGGATGCCAAGAACTTCCTCCTTTAGGAATTCTTATTCAAAATCGTTTTCTAGGCGTGCTTCGTATTCGCCTATATCAAGATATGCATCCTATTCTCCAAAACCCGTGGCTAGAGTAAACAAAGTTGTGCCTAGTAAACCTCAAGTTCAACAGCACAACATTGTTGAAAACAACTCATCTGAACCTACAAAGGTTTGGAAACCCAAATCCACATACAGCGCATCAATGAAATCTTCTGAGTTCTTAAAATATCATAAACTCATTGATGTGATGATTATGGATGACCATGGACAACCCAAGTCTATCAAGGCTTGGGTATCCCATAAGTACTAACGTTTAATTGTTTGTGGTGGTGCAGTCAGGTTGTTATTAGCTAATATTTTTGTGACTGCAAGGATGTGGATATTTGTTGGAAGATTGTTTTCAAGGTGGTTATAACTTGTGGATGGATGAGATTATCGATGTTATGAGGTGGTAAAAGTGCTAAAAGGCATTTGACTTGACTTGATATGTGATTTTAATACCTTTCTTTAAATTTTGTTTAATGCAACAGCCATTCTTTGTACTTTTTAGTATCAAAGAAATGCAATGTTGCGAAATTTATTCAATTAAAAAAATACAAAAATATGTTTAATGTTTAAGGGGAGTATTTTTTTGGATTGGATATAAGAATTTGCTGTTCAGGGGGAGTAATTCTGAATATTAAAAATTCTGATTATTTAATTCAGAAATGTGAATAGCAAGATTCTTAAGTCTTGAAAAGATGTTGGATTGTGTGTCTGTAAAACAACTTGGGATATGATAGTACATCGGGTGACATGCATAAAAATGGAAATTTTAAGGTTTATGTTTGATGTGTCAGTAGGTTTATCTGGTATATTTAACACATCTTTTATAAACATTAGCTTCATCATATGATGTATTGGTAGGCATGGTACACACCGGTTTGTGAGTGAGTAAGAAGTAATAATAAAACTTGTTTATTACTTTGAGAAAAATGTTATATGATGTATGACATAAGTCTTAATTGATAAATGGAAGTACTATCATACACTGTCATAATGTAAAATGGGCATATAGTGATAATATGATTATTCGCCTAACTAATGGTGACTATTGTTGTACTCACGTACAGACCTGAATCCATTAGTTAAGCAAATAGTCTCAAACTTGTTATGATCATACTAAGGGACCCTTTGTTGTACTAAGTATAGATCTGGGGCCACTAGTATCTTCATAGTCGGTTTGATGTATGCCTAAATATAAATATCAAGTGTATGTTACGAGAAAACCGAGATAAACTTGGTCTTGTAATCTCTACCTTGTGTGAATATGCAGTGTTTGTTTTACTGAAGTTTATCAGTATATCATATAATAGGTTTCTCAAAATTAATATTCATACTAACAATAAAGGTTAGCTCACAGATACGGATGTAATATGTTTAAGTGGACAAACAATACCGATGATCGTCTTGAACTAATTTTTATAAAAGGTGCTTTAAATATGTCAAGTAAATTTAAAGTGGACAAATATACTGATGATCGAAATAACACTTACTATTCCCTAATAATTGCATGTTGGCCTGATATGATCTCTAAGCAGACTTAAAACAATCCTATCCCCAATGTTATTTTAATCTTCGTTCTTTACTTTTCATTTATAAAAAGAAAATACAAAAAGATTTTATTTCTATGTTATTTTCTTCAAACATCACATATCTTGTTAAAGTCAAATATTGAAGATGTAAAGGATGTCGGTTATTCTCCAAAGATTGTGAAGATAATTCTATCGGAGAAGCTGCTGATGATTGAGAGATGGTCACAGAGTTTGAAGATCTTATTGTATGATAAATTTGTGTCAGTCACATGAATTTGGACACCAAGATTTCTTTGAAGACCATGCTATCTCAAAGGGGGAGTTTCTGAATGTCAAAGACATGAAAGAGTTTGTTGATGAAGACTAATTGAAGACTTATTTGACCAAGCTGCTGACAAGGGGGAGTTTGTTGGTGCATTTAGTGTGTCAGTCAGTTGGTCAAACTATTGTAATTGTCAAAGTCAATTAGTCTACGAATGTATAGTGTTTAGAGTGTGTATTCGAGTCTGTAAATGAAATATACATAGAATGGTGACATTGTAATTGGGCCTGCGACGTCGGGTCAGACGTCGCAAGGGTCTGGGCCTGCGACGTTGGGCTTAACGTCGCAGGGTCCAATAGGCATCATATAAATAGAGAAGTTAGATTTTCGTTTTAGGGTTGATCAAACCCTAGAGGAGTCAGCCGTTTTCAGAGGAAGAGAGGAGAGAACGAGAGTGTGTTTGTGATTGTAACGTTTATAATCAAGTGTTAATATATACGAAAACGTTATAGAGATTTGTGTGTTCGTGAATTCATTATCAATTGTTTATCATTATTCTATACGATCCGATCAGATCTATACGTGTTCGGGACTATCATTACTTGTAATATGAGATGCTATATGATAATTATTGTTTGATGATATATAGTAAATCCATGTTCTTGAGTTATAATTGAATTTAGTTTGAAACTTAATGGATTTTATGATTTTGATGTAAATATAGCATCTTTAGATGTTATTGTAGTTGATTTATGGTAATTAGTTATCATATGAAGTTGTAGTAGCATTAGGAATCGAGTTTTCTACGGATTTGATTCAAAAGTTGGAATTGGTAGTTTTTGGTTCGTGCAGAATTCATAGCTGCTGCTGCTGTTCTTGATCTAGAAGAGAAGCCGGCGGCTTGATAAGCCTAGCCGGCGGTTTCTGTTGTAAGATGGGGAAGTCGGCGGCTTCACATACCAAGCCGGCGGCTTGTGACCCATAACCGGTGGGTCAATGACCCGAACCGGCGGATTCTAGAATCTTTAAAACTCAATATTTTTCTGAGATGTCAAAACTTAAATCACCCGGTGGGTGATGGGGTTGACCCGACGGTTAACCATGTGAAGCCGGCGGTTTCCATGGTCAAGCCGGCGGCTTGATGCTGTTGCTGAGTGTTTTGATTTCCAATCTTTTCACTGTTGATCTAATTGTTAATATAAGTAATAAGTGATGATTATATGATGCATTATGATTAAATATGTATGATTAGTAGTTAATAATCTAGATGTTTATAGTACTGAGTTCCAATTGTGGTAAATCTTTTATAAATTATATTTGGACGTTAACAATTACTAACTTCTATTTGATGTTGAATCTCTAATCATCCAAAAGATAAAGTAGCTCCTGGAATCTGAGTTTGTGAAGGCGAAGGTATCGGTGAGTGGATTCAAAACTCACCGTTTGGCTTAGTTGTAATCATTTGATTACAACGGGTAAACGTAGACTTGATTATTGAGTGATTAGTTGCTATTGTTGATTATATGTGCTTTGTGTGGCCTTATGGCGTTGTTGTTAATGAGGTCAACTAGTTGATGAACTGTTGGTTGGGCTAGTGGGTTGTTGTGTGAATGGTACAGGGATGTACTTCATTTGTTGTGTGTGCTGAACTGTACCTAAGTATGATAACAACTAGCTATCGGTCTCGTCCGTTATGACCATACGGATATGTTTGGATAAGTGATCTTGGGGAGCCGCCCGGGTACTAAGGTTATCCCCGGATCCGCCGATCCTCATTAAGTTGTTGTTGATTGTTGTGTTTGCGAATATTTGTTGTAGTTAATTGGTTTAGCTAAGTTAAATGTTGGGTGTTGGATTTACTCACTTAGCTATGTGCTAATCCTTCGTTGTTACTTCCTGCAGACTTTGGTTTTATGCATGCGGGTGGGTAGCAGGAAGGTCAAACCTTGGAAGCATGGAATGTTTGATATTCAAGCTACTCTGATTATTTTGTAACAACTCAGTTTAGTTTATATAATACCCCGACATGCTAGTCTTATGAACAAGTTGTAAATTGAAGTAACTTTAATATCTAAACTGTTTTTGGTACTTTAGGGGAATATGCAACAAAGTATTGCATTTTATTTACCTTCGCTTCCGTATTACCTATAATATTATTACTATGGAATGAGGGGTGTTATAAATTGGTATCAGAGCAGAGTTTTGGGTAAATTGTTCATTGTTGAATGATCAATCCCAAAACCGGAGCGTGATATATCAAACATTCTTGGGTATGGGATTAGTATTGGTTGACGGTAGTTAGTATTTAGATGCTAACGATTAACAAAAGTTCAAGTGTTGTGTTGAATTTCAGAAATGGCAGAAAACGAACCACCGACCACCAACCTCAACAATGCCTCCAGGATCGTAGCTCCTCAAATTGAGACTCATACCGAGCAACACGATCATGATGGTACTTCTCTGTTAGTCCCTGTTTAACTTAATAAACAATCTTACTTAATAAGCCTTGAATATATTATTGAGAAGTTGCGGAATCACACTCAATAATATTAAGAAGATCAATGAATATTAATTAATTTAATGAACACAATAATATACCGAAAGCTTCAATCTTATTAATAATATAAGACGAATACACTTGATGTATTAGGGTTACAGAAAACCTTGAAGCTGCGCAATTAACATTAACCTATCTAGGTCTAAAGGATCTCTATTTATAACATATAGAGTCCTATACAATCTCCTACAAATATGGAATAAAATAACTTCCATAACCGACTCATACTTATCACAAAATCATAAACAGTTTTAACTACCATTCTGATGTAAACAGTTGTAACTATTACACATTCAGTGGTAACTGCTTCAATTGTAATATGCGACTAAGTACAAATACATAATCAGTGTTAACTGTTTCATACATAACTAACAGTTACTAATACATAAGCAGTTTTAACTACTTACAGACACATAACTATCAGTTGTAATCTATCTTCAAACAGTTGTAACACTTGTCTTCTCTTCAGTTTTCTTCTATCAGTTGTAACTTCATAAAGACAGTTTTAACCTTTAAAGCAAACAGTTTTAATCACTTGTACTCTGTCTTCTCATCAGAACTTCAACTCAGACCTGAAACAGTTTTGACCCAACAATCTCCCCCTAAACTTAATCTGTCCTTCACAGCATTAAGTTTCTTCTAATCCTCCATTATAAGCTTCACAAAATTCTTTCAAAACTGTTAGTCTTTTCTTCTCTTCCTCCTATCAATCTCTTCCTTCTTATAAATCTGATTTAACACCATATATACCAGTTCTAGAGCTACATCATCTAACACTGCAGCTTGTAACCTTGCATTTCTCAAGCTCATCAAAAATCTCAGATTGATATCATAAAATCTATCTGTCAATAACCACATAAACACTGCATCCTCCATAACAATCTGATGTACTCCAGGTTTAGCATGATAAATCCAATTTCTGACCTTGCTAAAAGTAGCAAACTGAAATGGAAACTCTTCTGGCTCAAACATAGCTTTAATCCAATGCCATGTAACCTTTTCAACCAGATTATCAAATCTTTTTAAATCTAACTTCTTTTCCATTCCAATCTCATACATCCTCACCAAATCAGTTCTACTAATCCTCTTTATCAAATCCCTAAAAGATCTCCACCAAGATATATTTCCATCTGCTCTTTCAACTTTAATCTTGTGAATCTTAACAGGATTGACAAATTGCTCTATAGACCAATCAATAATACCAGGTAATTCAACATTAATTACCTCAGATTCCATAGGCTGTAACAAAATAAACTCCTTCAATTCATCAATATTCCTTTCTCTATCAGGAATTTCATCTAACTCTCTCTTCTTTTGCTCAAGCTCATCTTTCCTCCTCTTTTCAGCTTCTATCTTTTCTCTTTTTTCTTTTTCTTCCTTTTCCTTCAATTTTCTTTCTTTTTCAGCCTTTTTCCTTTCCTTTTCAACTTCCTGCTTTTTCTTCTCAGCTTCTTTCTTTTCTGTTTCTTTCTTTTCAATTACATCAGGATTCAACTCATCTTTATCCCATAACTCCTGCAATCTCTCTAAACTCATTTGTTTCAATGCATTCAAAGGAATAATTCCACATTTTAGCTTTGCAATTAAATTCTTCTTCATTTGAGCTTTTGTTGGTGGTTTTGCAGCTTTCTTCTTTCTTGCTTCTTCTGCTTTCTTCTTCTTAAGCTGATCAACTAAATATTCAATATCATCCTGTCTCTGCTCTTTCAACAAATACTCATCCCATTCTGCCACTTGCTCTTTTGTCATTTTTACAAACTTTCCTTCCTCAACCTCAACATCAATCAAGCCCTCTGCATTTAGCTCAGCCTGTAATCTTTCTGCATATTCAGTATCATGAGCAGTTACTTCTGGTGGCACTGGTTTTTGCTTCTTCTTCTTTGGTTCTTCTACCAGTTTTTCCTTGCCCTTAGCTTTTGGATCTATCTTTGGCAATTCTTTCTGTTGAACAGGAGCAGCAGCAGATTCTCTAATTTGAAATCCAGGCAAAGATGGTTGTTGTGAAGATTTCTTCTTTGGAGTTTCAACCTTCTTTCCTGTTCCAGTCATCTTAGCAGTTTTAACTGGAATGCTCTTCTTTCTAGTTTTTTCAACTTGTTGAGCATCAGTTTTAACTTCAGTCTTCACTTCTTCCTTTTCAACTGCTATCTCAGGTTTACTCACCTCTTCACCATCATCCTCATCAATCTTTAACTCCTCAGTCTTATCATCCAAAATCACCTCTGTAGTCTGCTCCACTGACCCAATAACCTCAGTATGATCAGACCCAACAACCTCAGTATGATCAAACTTATCTTCATCTGCCACTGATTCCTTCATTTCTGTTTCCACTGTCTCAAACACTGACTCATTAACCTCTGCTCTGTAGGTGGTGTTGGAGGTGTATGCACAAATTCATCTTCCACTGGTTGTTCCATTTCAATGTCTTCATCAACTTTTTCATCATCAGACACAACCTTCTCATTCTCATTCCTCTTATCACCCATATTTGTCCAGACCTTCTCCCCCTTTTTGAAAGCATTTTGTTTAAAATTATAATGCTCCTCAGGTTCTGAAGTATCATGAACCACATATCTCCTTCCTTTCTTCAAACACTTAACAACAACCTTCTCTAACTGCTTCACTTTCCTCTGCAACTGAGTTATAACTTCATCCTTAGCCTTATTCTTCTTCCTCTCTTGTACAAACTCAGCCCATACATAATCAATCATTTTCGTCAATTCCAAGTTAGTTCTAGCCTCAACACCTTCAGAATGTGAATCCTTTGGTGAATCATTGACATCATTAAACTCTGACTCATGCCTAGCATGATCATCAAAGTCCCCTTGGTTCTTGGTACTGGGACCACTAGGATCATCTACAGGTGTAGAATCATGTCCATGTGTTGCCTCTGATTGGGTCTTATTAATGTTACTTCTGTCCTGCTCTGCCAGTGGGCTAGAAGCAGTAGAAGCAGCCCTCTCAGAATGGTCACCCCTCTCCTTATGGACCACATGTTGTTCTGGACCACTGTCCATTGACTGAGATGACTGAGCAACATGATCCTCAGACATCTGTGTTCTAGCCTTTTTGGCTCTAGAAGATTTGGCTGTTTTGGTCCCTTGTTTTCTCTTAGTACCCCCAACTACTGTGGGTTGAGAAGTGGTGGGTGGAACCATTCTCTCAGTAGTTGGTTCAGCTTCAGTTGGTAGTACTGATGCTGTGGTGGAAGGTGCAGGAAGCATTGTAGAAAATAATGCTGTAACCTTCCCAGAAAATTTAGTATCTCTCTTCATATTTACAAAAACTTTTGGTTTAAAAGAGACAATACCAATAATCTTTTCAAGTGCAGTTATATTAGGAATTTGTTCATTTAAGAACAACTGCACAAAACGTGGATACATCAAAAACTTAATCTTTGGCTGCTCAATGTTTCTAAGCATACCAGAAAATATCAGATTTGAAAAATTAAACCTTTGACCAGTTGCAAGACAAGCAATTGCATAAGCAATGTTGCTTCCAAACTGCTCAAAAGATGATCTCTTAGATGATAAGCAGTGTAAAATTGTATGTATTAAAAATCTCCACTGATGAGAAAATAAGGTTTTCTGAAAAGTAAAAATTTCAAAAGAACCCTCATAACCCATCAATCGTAAAGTATCATACATAACAGTATCCTCTAAAAAAGATATACCTGCCTCATCATCTAGTTGTAATGAAGCTCTAACAGTAGCTTCTGTGATTACAACACGTGTATCCAAAACTTCTGAAACAATTCTTTTAATCCCCTGTTCCTCTTCTATTGATGCATTCACCCAGAAATTGTTGATATGATCGTGAGATATTCTGGGTGCTACAGTGAGAGCATGACGAATATGTGAAGCACGAAGAAAATCAATGATTTCCACATACTCGTTTGCCTCCGCAGGTTTCATTAAGAATGCAATCATATTGTGATCTTTTCCAATCGGCAGTTGAACAGTAGACGAAGTCGATGCCATGATAAGAAATCAAGTAATCGAGAAGAATTGAAGATAATTTGACAGAATCGAAAATCAAAGAGACTTATCGCAGTTGTTTGTATGTGAAATTTTGAAAGCGTAATAAGAAACCCTAAGTGTTGAGAGTTAAGTACTGAAATTAAATCAGTTGTAAGCCCTAATTTGATCAGATCCCCAATTATAACTAAAACAGTGTTAATTAAACAAAATCACACGTTCAGTGATAACTGTGAAAATAACCATCAGTGGTAATCAACACTTGGTTTCTCAAATGCATCATTTACATAATTAAGCTAGCAGTGCTAACTTGTACAAGCAGTACCAACCGACCAAGGCAGTGCTAACTTAATACAAGTAGTACTTCAGTTCTAGCAAAATCATATAAACAAAGCAGTGGTTGAATTTTTTAATTTTTTTTTTTTTTTTTTTTACCGAAAGCTAACTCCATAAGCAGTAAAAACGTCAAAAACACCTGCATAAGTTAGACTCCAAGACATAACAATATAACCTGCAGTGGTAATTTCAAACAATAATACAAGTATACAGTGTTAACTATACACCAACAGTGGTGAAATGATTATTACCACTGTTTATAATAAAAGTAAGAAACAGTGATAACGATACACATTACACACAATCAGTGTTTAATTAACAAATCAGTATTAACCCAAATTGAAATCACAGTGGATATTATTCACAGAAAGCAGTAACAAGAGAAATAACTTATGACAAATTGATCATTCCAATACTAGTAACCAAGAATGTGAATCTGCCTACATCAAAAGCTTTTGTAAACAGATCAGCAAACTGATTATCAGTATGAACTTTCAAAATTTGAATAAGTCTTTTCTCATTACAATCTCTAATGAAATGATATCTGATTTCAATATGCTTTGTTTTAGAATGTTTAACTGGGTTATTAATAATACTGATTGCAGAGCTATTATCAATAAAAATAGGAGTATTAAGAAAGGTAAA
Organism: Helichrysum umbraculigerum; assembly: GCA_949592205.1. Taxonomy (NCBI): domain Eukaryota; kingdom Viridiplantae; phylum Streptophyta; class Magnoliopsida; order Asterales; family Asteraceae; genus Helichrysum; species Helichrysum umbraculigerum. Next base: position 389,720,599 of record CATIUR010000001.1, read on the forward strand.
ACCATAATCTAGCATCTGATTCTGAATCCATAGCACTTGAGCACAGCAACTTGCAGCTGCTACATATTCTGCCTCTGCTGTAGATGTAGATACAGTGGTTTGTTTCTTGCATTGCCATGAAACCAATCTTTCTCCCAAAAATTGACAACCTCCTGATGTAGATTTCAATTCCTGTCCAAGTTAGCTCCTCCATAATCACTATCTGTGTAAGCTATCAGATCAAAAGAATTAAACTTTGGATACCAAAGGCCCAATTTTGATTGACCCTTCAAATATCTAAAAATTCTTTTGACTGCTAGAAGATGTGATAGCTTTGGATTAGCTTGAAATCTTGCACATAAACACACTGCAAACATGATGTCAGGCCTTGATGAAGTGAGATACATAAGTGACCCAATCATAGATCTGTAAAGATGTTCATCCACACTCTCCCCCTCAAGATCTGCATGTAATTTCTTGTTTGTCTCAACTGGTGTGCTTGCAACTTTAGCATCTTTGTACCCAAACCGATCCAGTATATCATTCACATACTTACTTTGATGAATAAAGATTCCTTCTTTCCGTTGCTTTACTTGTAGCCCCAAGAAAAATGTTAACTCCCCCATGGAGCTCATCTTGAACTTTTCATGCATCAATGATTCAAGCTCCTTGCAAAGACTATCCTTTGTTGAACCAAAAATGATATCATCTACATAAACTTGAACCAGTAGTATATCATTCTTAATTCTTTTAGTAAACAAAGTTTTATCTATTGCACCCCTTTTGAATCCATTTTGCAACAGATAATCTGAAAAAGTATCATACCAGGCTCTAGGTGCTTGATGTAAACCATAAAGAGCTTTATCCAGTTTGAAAACTTTATCAGGAAATTTAGAATCTTCAAACCCTGGTGGTTGACATACATAGACCTCTTCCTGTATAGTGCCATACAGAAAAGCACTCTTAACATCCATCTGATACACAATGAATCCCTTGAATGAAGCATAAGCCAAAAACAATCTAATTGCCTCTATCCTTGCAACAGGTGCAAAAACCTCATCATAATCAATCCCCTCTTCTTGTGAATACCCCTGTGCAACCAATCTAGCCTTGTTTTTGATCACTATACCTCTTTCATCCTTCTTGTTCTTGAAAATCCATTTAGTACCAATTGCCCTCTTCTCTTTAGGCAAATCAACCAATGTCCAAACTTCTTGAATCTTAAACTGAAGCAACTCCTCTTGCATAGCTTCAATCCAACTAGGATCTCTCAAAGCTTCAGTAACCTTCTTTGGTTCTGTTTGAGACAGAAAACAGGCAAACAAAGAAGTATTTACAGCTTCTGTATCAAGATTGACTTCTTCCTCATTTGCTGAAGCTTCAAACACCTGACTTTGATTTCTTGTTTTAACAGCTGATTCAATATCTCCTATTACATTCTCAAGTGGATGATCTTTATGAGTAATGTATTTAGATGCTGCTGTTTCTTGAATACTCTCTTCTAAGTTGGTAAAATTTCCTTCTTGACCAGACTCACTACTTGACACTTCTCTTGCAATTCTCTTTGACAAAGGAGTAGAACTCATCAAATGTAGATAATTCAATTGTTCCTGCTCTGTGTCAAGATGCTTTTTAGGTGTCTGATCAACATTCACATGTGCCTTTGTATTCTTCTGTACTGGACTCACATCACTGTCTTCTGTACTATCTTCAATAACAGGTCTATCAGAATCATCAACATGAGAAAATGATGTTTCATCTGATTTTCCTGTTTCCACATCCTGTGATGTCGTTGGTTGATCAGTATCAAACACTTCTGGGGGATCAGGAGACCAAATTGGAAATAATATGTATTCCAATGAATCATTCTTCTTTCCAATTGATTTTCCTGATGTTTCTCTACCTTCTTCAACACCTGTTCCTGCATTTGTACCTGCACTTGTACCTGCACTAGTATCCACATTTGTATATCTAAAAGCAGTATTAAGTGCATCAATATCAAACAGTGATTCAGGACCTTTTCCCTCAGGATTAACAGTGTTTTCATTAAAAGTAATGTGCACTGTTTCTTCTATGATTCTGGTCCTTTGATTGAATACCCTATAAGATTTACTTTGAATAGAATAACCAACAAATATCCCCTCATCAGCCTTACTCTGAAACTTACCTAAGTGATCTTTGGTATTTAAGATTGTACAAGGACACCCAAAAGATTTTAAGAAACTAACCAAAGGCTTTCTCTTAAACAACAGTTCATATGGTGTCTTGTTATGAGGCTTAACAACTAATACTCTATTCTGAACATAACAAGCTGTGCTAACTGCCTCTGCCCAAAAAGACATAGGTAGCTTTGCATCAGATAGCATGGTTCTAGCAGCCTCAATCAGTGTCCTATTCCTCCTTTCAGCTACTCCATTTTGTTGAGGAGTTCTAGGTGCACTAAATTCTCTCTTAATACCTTTAACTTCACAGAATTTATCCATCTCATGATTTTTAAATTCTGTTCCATTATCACTTCTGATGATCTTTACTCTTTTATCCAATTGATTCTCCATCTTAGTTATAAATGATCTAAGTATTTCACCCGTCTCATCCTTTGTCCTAAGAAAGAAAACCCATGTAAATCTAGAATAATCATCAATAATCACAAGACAGTAAGACTTTTTCCCCATACTACTTATACTGGTTGGTCCAAATAAGTCCATATGCAATAAGTGTAAAGGTGTGATATTTGTGTTCACAGATTTGGACTTAAATGAGGATTTGTGTTGCTTTCCCTTTTGACAAGAAACACAATGATCATCACATGAATAGACCTTTTCAGGCAAACCTCTAACAAGCTTGTTTTTGACAAGTTTATTAATGGTTTTGAAATTCATGTGACACATCCTCCTATGCCACAGTTCAGATTCATTCACACTTGCTTTAGAAATAAGACAGTTTAAATCAGGTTGAGGTGTCATATTCACTAAGTCACACTTATATACATTATCTTGTCTTGGAATTCTCATCAAAATCATGTTTTCTGGTATTTTAAATTCTTTGGACAAGATAAGGCATTCAGTGTCAGTAAAAAGAACTGGGTTCTTTTTATCTGTGATTTGACTCACACTTAGTAAATTATACCTCAATTGTTCCACAAAATAAACATTATCAAAACTTAGCTTTTCACTCTGAACTGTTCCTTTCCCTGTGATCCTTCCTCCTTTTGGATTGCTTCCAAAAGCTACATATCCTCCATCAAAAGATTTAAAGTCCTGCAGCTTTTCTTTGTCTCCAGTCATGTGCCGTGAGCATCCACTATCAATATGCCATAAGCTCTTAGGCTTGCCCTGCACAAATAGTCAAAAAAGAGAATTAATTTCTCTTGGGAACCCAAACCAATTTGGCTTTGGGTTTCCCATGTGCATTCACATAATCAACTTTCTTAAAGATTATTGATTGTGAAGCACTGTTGGTATTTGGATCTGTTAATTTATCAGACTTAATAGGTGTCCAAATCCAACTAATTTTAGACTTAACAGTGTTCTTTGGCTTAACAGTTTTAACTGTTTTACCAATTGAAGATTCAGTGTTAATTTTGTTAACACTGTTTTTGAAATCAGTTACCACTGTTTTAGTCTTTGAGCTTTTGGCTAATCTTGTTATTACTGCTGCAGTAGTTTTACCTGTAACAGTGTTTAACATCGTAGCCTTTGAGTTTATCTTCTGAACTCTGGCAGTATGATCAACTTTTGATTGAAAATTTTGTTTGTTAATCATATTTGCTTTTGTCCATGACTGTTTTCTAATCCTTTGAACATTCTCAGGATTATGATAGCAGTCATATTTAAGATGACCCATTTTTCCACATATAAAGCAAGACTTTTCTTTAATCACAGTAACATTATTACCCAGTTTTTGTGAAATCATTTGATTCCAATTTCTTTGATTACCTCTGGGTTTTTGATTTTGAAAACTCTGTGAAGAAGAAGCACTTGCTTTACATTTACAATTCACACAGTTATTCACAACAGATTCAACAACAGGTTTAGTAACTGAGTTAACTTTATTACTAACATATCCTAACCCATGTTTAGATTTGTTAGTATTCAAACTCACCTTCTCTAAGTCCAGTTTAACCTTCTCCTTGAACATTTTCTTACCCTCTTCTAGTTTATCAGTTTTAAGATTAACAACTAGACCAGTAATTACTCTCTTCACATCCTCACATGTTGACTCAGACTTATATGATTCAGATTTCACACTCTTCTCACTATCAGATGTTCTATCACTCTGATCATCTTCTTCAGTCCAGTCACTTACTTCACCTTCTATAAACAGATCATCATCAGATAAACTTTTAATTGGATCAGCCTTTTTAACCTCATCTACCATTTCTCTTTTAAGTGAATTGATATCAATTTCACTTTTGGGAGGAAAGTAGGTGTGATTATAAGGTGGAGGTACATTATTGTATCCTAATCCAGTCTTAAGTTTATCATGAATCTGTGAATTAATAAGTTTATTTACACTCTTTGAAGCATGTTCTAATTTACTTACATCAAGCCTTATACTATCTCTTTCACATGTGACCTCAGTAAGTTTCTTAGATAACAAATCAACTTTATCTTTAAAAGAGTCTCTCTCCCACCTAGCATATTCAATGTCATACTTAAACTGTGTTGCATTGACTTCATATGCCTTAATTTGATTTTCCAGATTTTCAATGACAGCTATGGTGTGTTTACTTTTGATTTCCCATTGTTTTAGTTCCTCACACACTTTTATATTATGATCTCTGTAGTGTTTAACAGTTTGTTTACAAACAGCAGAACATAATTTATTTTGTACCTCAGTAGGAACTTCTGACTTTTTGTCAGAGTCTGCAATGGCCATAAGACATTGATTCTTCACAACATGCTCTTCTTGATCACTCCAATCCCATCCACAGCCATCCATAGACACCAAAGCATTTGCTGAAGCCCCCTGAATTGGAATGTTTCTTGTCTGTGTCCCATTGCTTCCAGATCTCTGACCATTACCATTCTGCTCTTGCCTAGGGTTTCTGCATTCTCTGGCAAAGTGTCCCATCTTGTGACAGTTGAAACACTCAATCTTGCTCTTATCAAACCAATTTGCATCATTCCTCTTGTATGCAAAATTATTTCTACCAGTCCTCTGCATGAACCTTTTTGCTCTTTGAGTAATCAATGCAATTTGCCACTTGATGTCCATCTCCTCTAGATCATCACCATCAAATTGTTCCAGATCTTCATTAGTAAGTGAAGAATTCACATTACTTGCAAAGAAAGATTCTAATATTTGATCATTAGAACTATTTGATGATGATCCTGCTCCCCCTGAAACATGAGTAGAACCCATTTGACTTGATTCTGCTTTTGTTCCAGCCATAGACATAAAAGCAGCATTATGACTGTATCCAGTTGCTTGCTTCTTACTTTCAACCTCAGACTCAAAGTTCCTCAGATCATTGTATATATCTTCTAGTTCCTTAACTTCAATGTCTGAACTCTGCCTCAATCCAACAGTATAAATTGTCCATTCATCACCTAATGATCTCAAGAACTTTCTGTTAAGATCTTCTTTGTCAATCTTAACCTTGTGATTTTCCAATTCTCCAACTAATTTAGTAAACCTATCAAAGGTTTGAGTTAGAGTTTCAGATTTCACATGGCTAAAATTTTCAAATTATTGTTTTAACAGAGATCTTTTATTCTTTTTGGTGTTATCATTACCACCAAACCTCTTCTCAATTGCCTCCATTAATAACTTGGGATCTTCACAATTATCAAATCTGCTCTGATGCTCATTCGGAATGGATAGCAAAAGAGTACTAAGTGCTTTGTACTCAGTAGATCTGATTTTCCTCTCTGCTTCAGATGTTGGTGGTGCTCTTGGTTGCTTTACTCCATCACCATCAAGCGTTACTGGTATACCATTAACAACAACTTCCCACATCTGATAATCCGTGAGAAGCATATATTGCCTGATTCTGACCTTCTATAGGTCAAACTCATCTGGTTTAAGCATTGGTATCTTCGTTGCTTGAATCCCTTCATTGCCTTCAGACGCCATTGAAATCAAAACTTAATATCTGAACTAAACTCAAATACTAATACTAATAATCCCAGATCTTCCTGTCTTCAAAGCTTCACAAGCTCTGATACCACTTTGTTAGTCCCTGTTTAACTTAATAAACAATCTTACTTAATAAGCCTTGAATATATTATTGAGAAGTTGCGGAATCACACTCAATAATATTAAGAAGATCAATGAATATTAATTAATTTAATGAACACAATAATATACCGAAAGCTTCAATCTTATTAATAATATAAGACGAATACACTTGATGTATTAGGGTTACAGAAAACCTTGAAGCTGCGCAATTAACATTAACCTATCTAGGTCTAAAGGATCTCTATTTATAACATATAGAGTCCTATACAATCTCCTACAAATATGGAATAAAATAACTTCCATAACCGACTCATACTTATCACAAAATCATAAACAGTTTTAACTACCATTCTGATGTAAACAGTTGTAACTATTACACATTCAGTGGTAACTGCTTCAATTGTAATATGCGACTAAGTATAAATACATAATCAGTGTTAACTGTTTCATACATAACTAACAGTTACTAATACATAAGCAGTTTTAACTACTTACAGACACATAACTATCAGTTGTAATCTATCTTCAAACAGTTGTAACACTTGTCTTCTCTTCAGTTTTCTTCTATCAGTTGTAACTTCATAAAGACAGTTTTAACCTTTAAAGCAAACAGTTTTAATCACTTGTACTCTGTCTTCTCATCAGAACTTCAACTCAGACCTGAAACAGTTTTGACCCAACATTCTCAACCAACCGGACAACAATCTAACCGAGACGAGTATATTCATGAGATGGAAGACGAGTTAATATTCCTTAGGGAATTCATGAGGAAAGCTGAGGAAGCTGCGACTAGGCAGTTATTTCAGCAAACCCCGGCCTTTGGTTCTAGTTCATCCTCTCAATCAGAAAAGAAGTGTCCGTACAAAACTTTTATGGCTAGTCGACCACCGGAATTTCAGGGAAGTAAAAATCCTACGGTAACGCTAAATTGGTTGAGAGATATGGAACGCAAATTTGATGTGACTTGCTGTGATGAGGAACTTAAAGTCAAGTATGCGGTTCAATGCATGAAGGATGATGCTATGGTTTGGTGGGATTCTATTACCGGACACTTGACGCAACAACAAAAGGAATCTACTAATTGGTCTCAATTTAATCAGGCTGTTCGTAACCAATACTGTTCGGATTTTGATATTGCTAGGATTCGAAGAGAGTTTGTGAATCTTCGATTAAAGGACGACATGACTATAGATGAATTGATTTCGCAGTTTACGGATAAGCTTAGATTTGTTCAACAATGGGTTCCGGATGAGAAAACTCAAATCGAACAATTCGTGGATACTTTACCAGATAATTACCGTACTGTTGTGAGATTAGCCAGGGATTTAACGCATGCTTTTAACCTTGCGCGGTCTGCCGATAGTGATTTGAGAGGTTTGCGATTATGGCAAGGAAAGGATACAAGTTTCTCGAGAGCAAGAAACGAATCGTCGGGTAAGAATAAATCCAAGTGGCAAGGGAATCGGCAGGGTGGTAAGAAATTTGTTGGAAGAAGTAGTTCTTCGGGAAGTTCCAATAGTTCCAACTGGTGTAGTTCGTGTAGGGCTCGGCATAATGGTCCGTGTACGGCTCAGACAAACAAATGTATGAAGTGTGGTGAATTGGGTCATGAGATAAAGAGTTGCCGTTATCCAAATTTTGTTTGTTGGGCTTGTAAGAAAGAAGGGCATAGGGTTGGTCAATGTCCGGAGGCAAGGTCGGCGGGGTCGGGTTCGGTCGGGAGTTCGGGATCTTCCGGTCAGAAAAGAAAGAACCCTCCTCCAGCAACTAGTAGGGCTTTTTAGATGACGGTTGATGAGGCCGTGCATACTGAAGATGTTATCACCGGTACATTTCTTATAAACTCTGTACCTGCACGTGTATTGTTTGATTCGGGTGCTAATTGTACTTTCATTTCTGTGCAATTTTGTGATAAGTTGAAATTAGTCCCTACAGTGATAACAAAGCCTATAGAAGTAGAAATAGTTAGTGGTAAGTTAGTTCCTGTTACCACCTCGGTGACTGGAGTTAATATTACTATTGATGATCATGCTTTTCCTATTTCTTTCTTGTTGATGCCAATCCCTAGTTTCGATGTAATAATTGGTATGGATTGGTTGAGTCAGAATAAGGCTAGTATTGATTGTCATCAGAAGTTGGTTAGGATCCCAATCTCCGAAGGGTCATATGTTGTGGCTCGAGGAGAACGGGACGGTGTAGCTATTCCTTTGATTTCTTTGATGAAAGCTAGGAAGTCATTGTCAAAAGGTTGTGAGTCATACCTAGCCTATGTAGTCAATGCCAAATTAATAAAGAAAACTATTTCGGATGTTCCGGTTGTTTGTGATTACCCTGAAGTGTTTCCAGATGAATTGCTTGGGTTACCACCAGTTAGGGAAGTAGAATACAGAATTGATCTAGTTCCGGGCTCATCGCCGGTTGCTAAAGCTCCCTATAAGTTAGCTCCTTCAGAGATCCGTGAAATGATGAATCAGATTCAGGAATTGTTGGATAAAGATTTTATCAGACCTAGTTCCTCGCCGTGGGGTGCACCAGTGTTGTTCGTGAAAAAGAAAGATGGGTCATTGCGGATGCGTATTGATTATAGGGAATTAAATAAGAGGACTGTGAAGAACAAATATCCATTGCCCAGAATAGATGATTTGTTTGATCAGTTACAGGGTTCTTCGGTATACTCAAAAATTGATTTGAGGTCGGGTTATCATCAAGTCCGTGTTCGTGAACAAGATATACCTAAAACTGCTTTCCGAACCAGGTATGGGCATTATGAATTTCTGGTTATGCCTTTTGGTTTAACTAATGCACCAGCAGTATTTATGGATTTGATGAACCGTGTGTGTCGACCATTCTTGGATAAATTTGTGATTGTTTTCATTGATGATATACTTATTTATTCGAAATCTGAAACTGAGCATGCCACACATTTGAGATTGGTTCTTGAAACATTGAGACGAGAACAGTTGTATGCAAAGTTTTCCAAATGTGAATTTTGGATTCGAGAAGTTCAGTTTTTGGGTCATATAATTTGTCAAGATGGTGTGAAAGTGGATCCATCAAAAGTTGCAGCTGTGATGAATTGGAATGCGCCGAAATCTGTTCCTGAGACAAGGAGTTTCCTTGGGTTAGCGGGATATTATCGGAAATTTATCAAAGATTTTTATAAGATAGCCGGTCCGTTAACCAAACTAACCCATAAAGATGAGAAGTATGTGTGGACTGATCAACAGGAGCAAGCTTTTCAGACACTGAAACAATTGTTGTGTCAGACACCGATTTTAGCATTACCAGAAGGTACTGATGATTTTGTGGTTTATTGCGACGCTTCATATTCGGGTTTGGGTTGTGTCTTAATGCAAAGGGATAGAGTTATCGCTTATGCTTCTCGACAGTTGAAACCACATGAGAAGAATTATCCTACGCATGATTTAGAACTCGCCGCAGTTGTATTTGCCCTAAAACTTTGGAGACATTACTTATATGGGACTCGATGTGTTGTTTGTACCGATCACCAGAGTTTGCAGTATGTGTTCTCCCAGAAAGAATTGAATATGCGACAGAGACGATGGTTGGAATTGATAAAAGATTATGACTGTGAGATTAGATACCATCCGGGCAAAGCTAATGTGGTCGCCGATGCTTTAAGTCGAAAGAATACTCCTGAGCGAGCTTTCTATTTAAAAGTGAATGTTTCCTCGGATTTGATTGATCAAATTAAATTTGTACAACTTGAAGCATTGAAAGACCTGAATCTGAAATCTGAAATCATGTTAAAACGCAAGGACGAGTTAGTTGATGATTCAAGGGGATTAAAGACTTATCAGTCTCGTGTTTGGATTCCTTCCATTGGTGGTATTCGAGATTTGATTTTGAATGAAGCTCATAAGTCACGAATGTCTATTCATCCAGGTAGTACTCGAATGTATAATGATTTGAAACCGTTTTATTGGTGGCCAACGATGAAGACCGACATTGCAAAGTTTGTTAGTACTTGTCATATTTGCGCACAGGTCAAAGCGGAACATCAAAAGCCGTATGGGTCGTTAAAACAGTTGGAAATACCCGAGTGGAAGTGGGATCACATAACTATGGATTTTGTGACTAAGCTACCGCGTACAGTTCGAGGTAATGACATGATTTGGGTTATTGTGGATCGGTTGACCAAAAGTGCACACTTTCTTGCTACGAGTGAGACAGCATCGTTGACTAAACTTGCTCAATTGTATGTTAACGAAATCGTTTCCAGACATGGTATTCCCTTATCGATTGTGTCAGATAGAGATACTCGTTTTGCTTCTCGTTTTTGGCAAAGTCTACAACAAGAGTTGGGTACACGTGTAAATCTCAGCACAACTTATCATCCTCAGACAGACGGTCAGTCAGAACGAACAATACAAACTTTAGAGGATATGCTTCGTGCTTGCATTCTGGAATATGGAGGTTCATGGGATTTACATCTCCCATTGGTTGAATTTACTTATAACAATTCGTACCATTCAAGTATTGGGATGCCTCCGTATGAAATGTTGTATGGTCGTCGTTGCCGCACACCCACATGTTGGTTAGAGGCAGGTGAGAAACAGTTTGCTGGGCCCGATATTGTTCAAATGACGGCTGACAAGGTAGCTATCGCTCGTGAAAAGTTGAAAGCCGCGAGGGATAGACAGAAACAGTATGCGGATCCTAAAAGACGACCGGTTGTATTTTCCGAAGGTGAATTAGTGTATCTTAAAGTTTCTCCGTGGAAAGGTGTGATTAGATTCGGAAAACGGGGGAAATTAGCTCCAAGATATATTGGTCCATTCAAGATTCGACAAATTGTAAATGATCAGTCGGTGACACTGGATCTTCCTCCAGAACTCTCTAGTATTCATGACACGTTTAACGTATGTTACTTGAGAAAGTGTAATATTGAGGATCAGTCGCAAATTCTTCCGTTGAAAGATTTAAGGTTTGATCAAACTCAGAAATTGGTTGAAGAACCGGTTGAGATCCTTGATAGAAAGGTGACCAAACTTAGGAAGAAACAGATTCCTATGGTATTAGTTAAATGGAGATATAGTTTAGGTTCCAACCTAACTTGGGAGACCGAGGGGTCGATGAAATCCAGATACCCTGGATTGTTTGTTGATGTTGAGATTTCGGGGACGAAATCTCCTTAAGGAGGGGAGATTTGTAACATCCTCTCCAGTAGCCTGATATTTTTCTATTTAAATTGAATAATTAATTGTTTTAGATATTTATTTGTTATAAATTGTACTTATTGTGAAACTTGGTGAAATAGGTCTTAGGACTTATTGTGGTTAATAAAATGTTGCTTGAGTTAAATTATTAAAGTTGACGGAACAATAAAATAAGTTTTTCGCAATTAGTAATTAAGTTCCAGACAATAGATTTAGAGCGGGTATTAAATACCCAAAGTTGTAGGCCGGGTTAAATGAGGACCGACCTAACCATTGGATCACTTTACCAATTCTCATTTCCTTTCATCTTTTCCTTTTAGAACCAAAACCCTCAAACCCTAACCAAGTAATTGCAAGTTAAATCAAGAATCATAAACAAGAATTGTGGAGATGAAGTTGTAAATCAAGCTAGTTGCTATCCTCCTTTTGTTCATCCTCTTCTTCATTTTAAAAGTAAGTGAACATAATTCATGAAAATAGGTTAGCTAGGAATTGGATGAATTGAATTAATTCTTGAAATATATGATGATTACTTGTAATATGAGATGCTATATGATAATTATTGTTTGATGATATATAGTAAATCCATGTTCTTGAGTTATAATTGAATTTAGTTTGAAACTTAATGGATTTTATGATTTTGATGTAAATATAGCATCTTTAGATGTTATTGTAGTTGATTTATGGTAATTAGTTATCATATGAAGTTGTAGTAGCATTAGGAATCGAGTTTTCTACGGATTTGGCTCAAAAGTTGGAATTGGTAGTTTTTGGTTCGTGCAGAATTCATAGCTGCTGCTGCTGTTCTTGATCTGGAAGAGAAGCCGGCGGCTTGATAAGCCTAGCCGGCGGTTACTGTTGTAAGATGGGGAAGCCGGCGGCTTCACATACCAAGCCGGCGGCTTGTGACCCATAACCGGTGGGTCAATGACCCGAACCGGCGGATTCTAGAATCTTTAAAACTCAATATTTTTCTGAGATGTCAAAACTTAAATCACCCGGTGGGTGATGGGGTTGACCCGGCGGTTAACCATGTGAAGCCGGCGGTTTCCATGGTCAAGCCGACGGCTTGATGCTGTTGCTGAGTGTTTTGATTTCCAATCTTTTCACTGTTGATCTAATTGTTAATATAAGTAATAAGTGATGATTATATGATGCATTATGATTAAATATGTATGATTAGTAGTTAATAATCTAGATGTTTATAGTACTGAGTTCCAATTGTGGTAAATCTTTTATAAATTATATTTGGACGTTAACAATTACTAACTTCTATTTGATGTTGAATCTCAGATCATCCAAAAGATAAAGTAGCTCCTGGAATCTGAGTTTGTGTTAGGGTAAAATTTTAAACCCCATCACCATCTCAGCTTAAATGAATTTTTTGATTGACTTAGTTTTCTAAAATATCATAAGTCCCTTGATAATGTTTTTGATGTTTAACTTTTGAATTTATGTATGAATGTAGTTGCTCAACAAATGTGTATGATCATGACCATGGATTTGGCTTCGAGAAACAATATCGATGATTGGGCAATGATAACAACAACAAGCTTGAAAGCCAAAAAAACTTGTACATCAGTAGTAGATTGTGACAGAAAATGCCTAATAAATTGGTGATTCTAAAAATAATGTGACAATGAGGGTATAACACTTATTTACCTCGAGATCATAATCATAAATCTTATTCTTATTAATTATTAAATATGATATAAGAATCATATGATGACATTATTAAAATTTCAATTACCCAATAAAATTATTTAATTTTGTCAAATTGGCTAACATTTAGAACATGATAACATCATACATAATACTTTAATTAATTTAATTTAAGTAATATATAATCTAATAATGCATTTGATGTACATATAACTTTTAAATAGCATGATACTATTTAACAATTAGGGATATTGTGCATTTGAATGACAGACATATTACTTTTGATGGTTTTGAGTGTGTAGAAGATCACACTAAACTGTTGAAGTGCTAAATAAATGATCGTAAGGGACATCGTTAAGTATTAAAATGTAAAAGATGGAGGATAAGTGTCCAAAATTGGGTAGTATAGGGTAAATAACTAATATAGTTTTTCCTTTAATAATCAACTAGATCATAACCCGCAAATTTTGCGGGCGAGATCATTATAATGCAAGTTATGTTTGCTATTACATATAATTGTTGATTTAACTGAACAAAATACTGTAAAATATAAACACCACGTAGGTCTGTTTATATTGTTAAACAATTAATGTAAAATAAAGTATAGCTTCACAAAGAGAAGACAAAATTGGCTAACATAAGGATTCATATTAGGAATCAATAAGGATCAAACATTCGTAAAAAGAAAAAGATATAAAAACATAATACATACTTAGTTTTTAAACGACTCAATCCGACAAAATTTCTCATGATGAGCATCTTGATGTTATTTTTTCAGCTTCTTCCTTCGGTATTTCTTCAAGAGCTAACCAATCCTCAATGTAATCCTGTAAATAAATGTATTATTTATGCTGATAAAGTATCCTAATCCAAAAGAGCCAAAAATGTATTACCTTTTGCTGTTTGTACATTTCATGCATGAGATTAACTGGATAGTATATGTTTCAGGTCGACCACAACTTGATTTTTTCAAACAAAAAAGAATCGTTCATCGAATGTATCTGAACCCATCTTAACCTGTTAACCAACTTCCCTACCCGCCAATTTTGCTAGATTTAAATACAAAGTTTTTTGATAAAGCATGCAATAAGAATGCGATTCGCCAATTTGCAGGTTTTGATAAGAATGTGATCACGTGCATACTACTTTAGAAGTCAGCATGCAAAATAATACTAAAACGCAACAAATAAAACACATAATGCTAGTTAGCTACTTATTAGAAATATAATGAAAAATAAATGGGGAAAAAAATGAAGCAACATGAATCCAGCAATGTACATACTTACATGTACAAATAACAAATAATTAGATAAATTACGCATGTTTTTCGTACAACAGCCTTTATAAAACATGTAGGGTCCTCACTAACCGTAATCTAAGACCAACCTTGGACTGTAGCCATACATGCTTAGCATAGACTTTTTCTTAGACGAACTGATAGGCTATCAAGAAATACGACGCTACTTAGACGCTGGATGGACTTAGATTATAAAGAGCATGATGGACGCTAGCATTTATCTAGCTACAAAAGTAATGAAATAAAAATTAGACGACTTTAAGAGAAAGTAAGTGAACTTACAGTTTCAACTTTAATTGCTTGCATGCCTTCTGGTCTAGAAACTTGAACTCAGAATAGTGCGATCCCTCTTCCCAATAGGTATCATCTGGTAGTCCCTTCTCTGATACGGAATTTATGTTGTGAGAAGCTATAAGCTCTATCTAATGTGATTGCAAAAGGAACACAAAAGTATAACACACATACCATTATTTGAGTACTGAACTCAAATATTACAATGACTTTATACATACCACTATTATTTTTGCTACACTATTCATCTTCATGCTTTCTGTTTAATATGGATTTACATATGGCTATAAGTACACCATCTTTTGACATCAAAGAGTGAAAAAGTAATAGATAAACCTCACTGACTCCACAAACGGGCATGGAGATTCATGCCAAATAATCCTGAATCAGGTAGGTTTATCAGCTTCAGTATCTGAGGCAAATTCCTAATTCACACAGAGACCAATAAGAATATAACACACACACATGTACACTTATGGACCTCTTTCCTTCTTAATGGTGAATGGTAAACTGTTTGTGGGTCAACAAAAATCCACTTAGACCTGAAACTTCATTTTTACTCTACATTAAATTTGCCAAAATCTCAAGCTTTAATATATAATCATGATGAACACTACCCGTTAACAATAAAGCTGTTGGCTAAAGATGTGCAGGGTTAAATTATTTAAAAGTTACAGGAAGTGCACCTAAGCAGTCTATTGTTTACCAACACCTTTCTAAATTATAGTGTTGCACCTTCATATTAAAGAATTGGATATTGTGACGCAATATGCCAGATATCAAAATTTTCGTTAAACTTTAAATTTAATTGGAATATAAAGAAGTTAGACATTTAAGAAACAAACCTAAGACATCATGAGTGCAATCTTAGAAGTGCAATGGTGATCCTCTTGCTTCCTATGTGTAACGATATTCCTTCATGTAGATCAAATTAAATCTTTTTTGGATAGCAAGCTATTTAGGCTGTTATGTCAGGTTGTCTGCTTTCACTCGCTCCACTGTCAAAAAGGAAATAAATCACCAAATGTGAGGTTGATGTATGATCTTCGGGAAATATAAAATAAATATCATAAACAAACTAAATATCGAATTATGTGATACTATGATGGATCCCTAAAAGATAAAGATTTGCATAGATGTAGGCATCTTGTGATAAAAAATTCATGTAAAATAATATGTAAGGTAACTACAATTAGATTTCAAAACACGCCATTTTAACACACAAAAACCAATACAGAACACTCCAACTACACATTATAACACATCCTAGATATAATACAATCTATCAATAGACAATACGAAACATCTTACCTTCATTTGATCATTTCAGAGTAGCATACAAACTCCTTTCCAAACTTCAATATTAGTACATTTGCTGCTTCCAGGTAAGTTTCTTCCTGGAAGACTGTTTAATCAGTTATCAAGTACGAACCAGCTGGAACAAAGGACCATTAGGCAACTGAGCAAATATAAATCTTACTTGGCCTAAGGACAACCTTATTATCATAACAGACGTGAAAAGGAGAAAGCTTTAAGATGAAAGCAATATATTTATATTAATCAACCATACCATTGTTAACCGTTGAATTCAAGACAAGCCATTGTGAAAAAAAGTGTCATTGCACGACTTATGGGGGCTCAATAGTCTCTATGTATTGATTCCTTAGTAAGTCTTGAAACTGTACAAGAAATCCAAAAAAAAATTTATATAATATTTCGATCGATATTGTTAGACACCAATAATTTGTTTTTTTAACAAAAGAGGTGGTTAAGCATATTTGTTTATATATTTGAAACCTAATATTACAACGCACATCAAGTTATCTAAAAAATCCAATAATAGTTATAAAATTTAAGTCCACACAGTTCCGATATATATCACAAAACTTAAAACTCACAAGTTACTGTTAGTCAAGACGGTAATCAATAAACAAATATGGTTTTTACATCACAAGAACCTTGACCTCTAACCAAAATCTCCAAAGAATCAACAATTAGCCATTCATAATAAAAATGTTAGCATAGAATAAAGAAACTTCGCATCAAAAAATGCACAATTTTGACCAAACTGGTTAACCCGAATACATTTATATCACATTCACAACAACCAGCTGGTTCCAGTCAGTCTACCCAAATACATCTATATCATCAAGACTCAAACAACGCATTCATTACCACCGGCCACCGACCCTTTTTGACCCATTACCCAACCCGTCTGACGCATCCAATTTGACACAATAACTTACAGCAGTTATTTTGACAGTTGAAGACATTGATGCCAGTCTTTGAACCTGAGATTAATTAGTGATGTTCCGAACACTCCTAAAGCTTTGTTAGCTTTCCTTTATAAGCTGCATCAATCATATAGTTTGATCAATAAACCATCATTTTTAAAAAAATATTCTTATAATTAGAAAGGAACACTCGGACCTAAGATCTTCAAGCACTAAAAAACAGCCAGCTACTTGTTCGAGGTCTTCAAGCACATCGGTTGTAACATCAAAAATGGTTTTCCATTAATCTAAATCAAGCGTAATATGGAGAATGATGTATGCTGATACATCACATTCACAACAACCAGCTGGTTCCGGTCAGTCTACCCAAATACATCTATATCATCAAGACTCAAACAACACATTCATTACCACCGGCCAGCTAGTACTTACATATATTTCTTTGAGATCTATTACCTAAATTTGCAGCACTTCAGAAACAATCTCATACAGGTGTATCATTATTCCATATCCATAACCTCTATCACTACACAATATACAATGACTATAATATAAATGATGGCATAAGTAGGATTTGGACAAAAAAATACTTACCTTCTCAAATTCTAAACGAACTTTGTAAACACGTCTAAATCCACATTCTCCAATCAAATTCGTATACTTTATATTCTGTGTGGCAATAGAAAATTCACGAAACATAACCATGTGCCACATTAGCCCTCTAACAGTTTGACAACTAAACAGTTTGACTACTAAACAGTTTCCCCCTCAAAGTATCTCTCACCTTCCAATCTACACACCAACATCATAAATTTCAATCGAACTATATTGTTCGAGAAACAATCATATCAATATATATTCTGGTTTAGGGACACAATGTTTCCCGGATAAAATAATAATTTCTAAGAACTCCAGGTCTAATTAATGCACATACATATTGTGTAGAGAACAATAAATCACATAAGGATATGAAATCATTTATGATTAAAGCAGAAGTGAAAAATAGCAGACATCGAAAATGGTTTTCCATTAATGGGTAGGTAAATCACACCATGTGTCTGTCCATGATCAACTTAAAGCATAAACACAGAAGATTAATACATACATAGTTCAAGTGCATGAATAGTTCGTCTAATGATTTGGATCAAACCTGGCCATTCGTGATTTCTTTGTTTCTGTAGGTACGCTTGTTCCGCTTCAAGAGATGGTGAAGAAAAACGATATGTAGTTGAGATTGAATCAAGGAAAGTTTATAATGTAGGAAAACTATATAGGATATTTGAATTGGCTTTCAAATTGTATGAAGACACTCACACTAATACTTTTGAGCGAGTTTAACTAAGTGAATAACCTTCAACTTTGTGAACTGTATAATTGATAACGGGCTAATCAAAACATAATAATACTTCTACATATTCATTCAAATGACTAAGTGATATAAAATACGAAGTCCACAACAATCACAAGCACATAAAGTTTCCTCAGTGTTTATATCAGCAGGACTAATGTAAGTGGAGAAACATTAGTTGAATAAGTTTGTGTAAAGATCAAAACCTTTATAATATACTTACAACCACATTTCAAGCTAAATAGTACAAGACGGACGAAGATGTTACCAATCATAACAGTAAGAGAATCCTGCCATTTTAATAAAATATAGACCACAAATGAAAAATAACTTGGACGAAAAAGGTATATCATCTAGAAATTCATATTTGTAACATCCTCTCCAGTAGCCTGATATTTTTCTATTTAAATTGAATAATTAATTGTTTTAGATATTTATTTGTTATAAATTGTACTTATTGTGAAACTTGGTGAAATAGGTCTTAGGACTTATTGTGGTTAATAAAATGTTGCTTGAGTTAAATTATTAAAGTTGACGGAACAATAAAATAAGTTTTTCGCAATTAGTAATTAAGTTCCAGACAATAGATTTAGAGCGGGTATTAAATACCCAAAGTTGTAGGCCGGGTTAAATGAGGACCGACCTAACCATTGGATCACTTTACCAATTCTCATTTCCTTTCATCTTTTCCTTTTAGAACCAAAACCCTCAAACCCTAACCAAGTAATTGCAAGTTAAATCAAGAATCATAAACAAGAATTGTGGAGATGAAGTTGTAAATCAAGCTAGTTGCTATCCTCCTTTTGTTCATCCTCTTCTTCATTTTAAAAGTAAGTGAACCTAATTCATGAAAATAGGTTAGCTAGGAATTGGATGAATTGAATTAATTCTTGAAATATATGATGATTACTTGTAATATGAGATGCTATATGATAATTATTGTTTGATGATATATAGTAAATCCATGTTCTTGAGTTATAATTGAATTTAGTTTGAAACTTAATGGATTTTATGATTTTGATGTAAATATAGCATCTTTAGATGTTATTGTAGTTGATTTATGGTAATTAGTTATCATATGAAGTTGTAGTAGCATTAGGAATCGAGTTTTCTACGGATTTGGCTCAAAAGTTGGAATTGGTAGTTTTTGGTTCGTGCAGAATTCATAGCTGCTGCTGCTGTTCTTGATCTGGAAGAGAAGCCGGCGGCTTGATAAGCCTAGCCGGCGGTTTCTGTTGTAAGATGGGGAAGCCGGCGGCTTCACATACCAAGCCGGCGGCTTGTGACCCATAACCGGTGGGTCA
Source organism: Helichrysum umbraculigerum (assembly GCA_949592205.1). Classification (NCBI taxonomy): domain Eukaryota; kingdom Viridiplantae; phylum Streptophyta; class Magnoliopsida; order Asterales; family Asteraceae; genus Helichrysum; species Helichrysum umbraculigerum. The sequence goes on from CATIUR010000001.1 coordinate 389,740,077, forward strand.
ATGACCCGAACCGGCGGATTCTAGAATCTTTAAAAATCAATATTTTTCTGAGATGTCAAAACTTAAATCACCCGGTGGGTGATGGGGTTGACCCGGCGGTTAACCATGTGAAGCCGGCGGTTTCCATGGTCAAGCCGGCGGCTTGATGCTGTTGCTGAGTGTTTTGATTTCCAATCTTTTCACTGTTGATCTAATTGTTAATATAAGTAATAAGTGATGATTATATGATGCATTATGATTAAATATGTATGATTAGTAGTTAATAATCTAGATGTTTATAGTACTGAGTTCCAATTGTGGTAAATCTTTTATAAATTATATTTGGACGTTAACAATTACTAACTTCTATTTGATGTTGAATCTCAGATCATCCAAAAGATAAAGTAGCTCCTGGAATCTGAGTTTGTGAAGGCGAAGGTATCGGTGAGTGGATTCAAAACTCACCGTTTGGCTTAGTTGTAATCATTTGATTACAACGGGTAAACGTAGACTTGATTATTGAGTGATTAGTTGCTATTGTTGATTATATGTGCTTTGTGTGGCCTTATGGCGTTGTTGTTAATGAGGTCAACTAGTTGATGAACTGTTGGTTGGGCTAGTGGGTTGTTGTGTGAATGGTACAGGGATGTACTTCATTTGTTGTGTGTGCTGAACTGTACCTAAGTATGATAACCACTAGCTATCGGTCTCGTCCGTTATGGCCATACGGATATGTTTGGATAAGTGATCTTGGGGAGCCGCCCGGGTACTAAGGTTATCCCCTGATCCGCCGATCCTCATTAAGTTGTTGTTGATTGTTGTGTTTGCGAATATTTGTTGTAGTTAATTGGTTTAGCTAAGTTAAATGTTGGGTGTTGGATTTACTCACTTAGCTATGTGCTAATCCTTCGTTGTTACTTCCTGCAGACTTTGGTTTTATGCATGCGGGTGGGTAGCAGGAAGGTCAAACCTTGGAAGCATGGAATGTTTGATATTCAAGCTACTCTGATTATTTTGTAACAACTCAGTTTAGTTTATATAATACCCCGACATGCTAGTCTTATGAACAAGTTGTAAATGAAGTAACTTTAATATCTAAACTGTTTTTGGTACTTTCGGGGAATATGCAACAAAGTATTGCATTTTATTTACCTTCGCTTCCGTATTACCTATAATATTATTACTATGGAATGAGGGGTGTTATAATATTCTAGAGCAACAATATCAGATCTTAAACTCAACATTTGAAAATTTGCCATAACTTTGGATATTTTATAAATGGTGTACATAAAAAGCTTTATAGGGTCATCGAAATCAGTAGAAAATCAACATGCTTTATAGGGTCATCAAAATCAATAGCAACTTCTGTAACATATTCATGATCCAATTCCAATTTTAATGCCAATTCCCCTTTAATCCAATCAAAATCAAAGTCTCACAAGAATTCAAATCCATAAACATTATCATTTTCTTTGTATCTGTAACAAATTCACCACATACTTAATACGGAGTATCATAAAAAAAAATATTGAATCAATATAGTAATAGAAATACTAATAATATTTAAGCTAGTATAAACTCTAAACGTCTACAAACAAAACAACACAAATATTAGATATACAAATACAGATGCTGTATATAATTACAATAAAGCCCAGATCCAATTAGGGTTTTGATAAAGTAACAACCTTGAAGGCGACAAGAGATGTAGCGCCGGCTCCGTCGTGAGGACGAAGAGAAGGAAGATAAGATGAACCAGAATCAAAACGTGGGGCACTTGTTCTTGCTCGATTACCACCACCATAGGTCTTAAACTCTATATGGAGTTTGATCAGCCTGCATAGCTTAATTCTTAATACCCGTTTTAATTCTCGAGAAACCCACAAAAACCCACAAATTGAAATCGGAGATTGATGTAAAAATAATCAAGATTTGATATCTTGATGATGAATATGAAGAAGGATAGGGTTTTTTTCTAAGAGATAGAAGGAGTTTTTGTTTCTCTCCTGCCATGACGACGAAGAGAATGACTTGAATTTTTTGAATTGATGATCAAAATTGCCGTGTATATCATTAAAGGGGTAATAAATAAGGAGATTAATTAGGGGTAATACGGTAATTACATAATAAACCTTGAGATTAATTAGCTAATCAGTTGGAGGCTTAGTTATATTTTGGCAAAACTAAAACATAATTGATTACATAATCAGTCTCTCTAATAATAATAAAGAGAGATTTTACTATCATATAACTTTTGATGGTTTTGACAGACATACAACTTTTGATGGTTTTGAGTGTGTAGAAGATCACACTAAACTCAAACTTAAACGTAGCACTCATGTATATAGAAGTATGTAATATAGAATATATATCTTTAAATATGTGTAGATGTTCCGCTTAGAAGAGACACAAGACGTGTATCTATAATGAATAAATAACACAAAGTGGTAACGACATTACTATAGATGCATGCAAAGCAAGTAGGTAAGTGATGATAGTCAACACGAGAGTGAAATCTTCACTCCCACAATTTAATTGAGTTGCTACTTCTTTGACTTCTTGGTGGAGCTTGTATGACCATAACCTGCAAAGTAACAATGTACAGAATAGTGTACATATAACCAAACAACATACTTTACATTTTATACATATTCATAATTTATCAACTTTTTTGAATATATATTTACTACTTTACATTACAAGGAAGGTCGCTATTCTGGAAAGAAAAAAAAACAAACTTAAGTGGCATGCATAAAAAAACATTTAGAAGAATATTTCATCAAAGCAACATGGAAAAATGTATCCTAGAAAAAGCATCCTACAAATAGCATCCTAACAAAAAAATTTACAGCATGGATATATGGGTTAAATTTAAATTTCCTATATTACAAAAAGTATCCCAGAAAAAGCATCCTATATGAAAAAAGTATCCTAGAAAAAGTATCATGCATATGGTTGTGGCCTGTATCTTTAAGTTGGCTTGGAATTTTCTTATGCATCTATTTTACCTCACGATTTATGTGCATGTATTTGCTCTTTTGTAATATAAACACCTTTTTTTGTTTTAAAAAATATGACAATGAGTGAAAAAAAATAGGTGTCAAACGCTTGAAAACATATTTATAAGTTCGTTTGATTAGGCAGGTTTGATTTTACCATGGACACATGTGTTGATCTCATCGTCATATGTCTGTCCAGATTTCACCCCTACGCACTAAATTTCACTATGTCTCACCACCTAATCTACGTTTGTATCTGACCATATGATCACAATTTTTAATAAGCAAATGACGATAAACAGACATGGAGGGATTTTAAAACATGTATCCAAATTATTATACCATTATCTAATATCATCTTGCTTTATTCTACTAAATTATTATACCATCTTGCATTCCTGCCTATAACTCTATAAGATGGATATTTGAGCCTGGTTTTTTATTGGGCCTGGATTTTTTTATTAGGCCTGGGAAAAAAGAACCATCCTGCCTATAAGATGGATATTTGGGGTTGGTTTTTTATTCGGCCTGGATTGTTTTATTAGGCCTGGGAAAAAAAGAATATGGGCGGCATAAAACTGAGTCCTCGGTTAGCATGTTTTTCAAGATCTCCCAGTTAGCATATTTTTTCTCCGAAATTCATGCTATCAGGTGCTATTTTTGATAAAACCTTATTCGTCTCATTTGATTAAGCAAAAAAATATGAAAAAAATACCCTGTTAATATCACAAGTTACGCTACGCTGCAATTCATGCTCATCTAGCTTCTGCGTATGACTTTTTTTATGTGTGCTCCATCCTCTGCAATTTCATTGTTGCACTCCATCGTTTTTTACAAATATGTACAATATTTATTACTCCGTATTTAGCTATTGCATATCACCATATCCATTCATTAATATAAACTTACATTTATTTATTAATTTCTTATTTTATTTGTGTGCCTTTAGAAGTCGCTTTTATTATTTTGTTTATAGTAATCTTTGGAGTGTTGGGTTCAATTATAAATTGATCATTGTATATATTACGAGAATTATATAAATCTTGGCTCAATTTTATATGCGTACATTATATGAACTCCTAAACATGTACCCTGCTTTCTCTTATAAAATAAAGTTTACCTAGCTATCTTTTTTTAAGATCTACTTAAAGCTAGTATCTTCTCGTCTAATTACTTTGTGATCGATTATATCAAACAAAAAGTGGAAAGTTTTTATATCAAAACAAACCATTCATCGTATTTTATATGCTTTATTCTACTAAATTATGATATCATCCTGCATTCCTGCCTATAAGATGGATATTTGGGCCTGGTTTTTTATTCGGCCTGTATTTTTTTGTTAGGCCTGGGAAAAAAGAACCATCCTGCCTGTAAGATGAAAATTTGGGCATGGTTTTTTATTGGGCATGGATTTTTTAGTGGGCTGGGAATTGCATCATGTGTGAATTGCATCCTGGGAAATTATTTATGATATAACCATCCTAGCGAGTTCATTCCATATATATCATCCTGTGAAACCATCCTGGCATAATGGTGGCATCCTGCTAAAATTTTATATTAATATATTAATGTGGCATATATAATCATATGATTAACCGAATCCTGGCGAAGTGGGAGTAGTTTCGGTTTACGTGGCACGGTTTTAAATCCATTTATAGCACCCCTCATTTTACCAACATTTCAATACAATATATCGGAAGCGTTAGTCCTAGTTTCAACATTTATGAGTTACATCATTTCATATACTTATAAAATCAAACTAATATAAAACATCTTTGGCAACATGGGTGTTATTTCAAAACCAAAAGATGAAAATGATTTATACAAATCAATATCAGAGTAACGCCTTCCTGTCAAACATTCCTTCCAGCCCAACTTCTTGCCCACCCAAATATCTCAATAACCTGCAAGAAGTGTTAATGTGGGGGATTAGCATAAAGCTAAGTGAATGAATAATTAATCAACAGTTCAACTTAGCATAACAACTTTGTGTACAACAACTAACCTGAAGCACACAAGTACACAATACAACAATTCAACAACTCGACTGGGCACTGATCAACTGGTCAACTATCAAGTGGTTAACCTATTAACTGGTCAACTTATCAACAATGCAACTGTTCAACCATAGCACAACTTAGTAATGAGGATCGGTGGCTCTTGGGATATCATAATACCCGGGGATTCCCAAGAACACTTATCCAAACATATCCGTATGGCCATAACGGACGAGACCGATAGCTAATTGTTATTATCAACCAACACAGGAGATGTGTTAAATCTTAAATAACAATTAGCCCAACCAACTGTACATCTCGTTGACCTCATTAACAACTGATGCCCGAAGGCCAATAATAACAACAAACAACAGGAGGTCAACTTTCCTCAGTGATCACATATTCATCAAGTCATCAGGTCACATATCAAACCAAACAATATATCAACAATATTATTACTAACTACTGTAATCATCATGGCAACTAAAACAATAATAATACATTACTCGTTGTAACCAAACTCGTTACAACTAAATTAGACTGAGGATTAAAGATCCACTCACCGTTACCTCAGCCGCAAGCTCAGAAGTCTAATATTACTGAGCCTTCTACATATCTGAGAATACAACAGAATACCACAAGTTAGTAACTTGTCATCACTGGATAATACTTATGTAAATTACAACACTACACAATTAATCACACCATGAGTACAACTAAATTATAATTCTTGTAAGTCTAACATGTTTCAGACATGTTACAGCACAATATAACAAGTACTATTTAAGTAATTAGCTTTAAATGATAAACACTAAAAAGCCTTTGACAACCGGGTGAATCCGCCGGATCCCCTTTGAATCCGCCGGATTCATACCATTAACCCCAATCCGCCGGATTCAATTGAATCCGCCGGATTCCCTCTTCGTCCCAGCAAACCTGCGACTGCTCAAAACCCAGAACCCCGAAATTTTAACATCAAAATCATCAACTCCAGTTTCTGATCATTCTAATACAGTTACTAACATCAACTAGCAACTTATAACATCATGTATCAACCTTTTTAACATCAATTTCATATTCAAATCATAACCCACCAATTTCACATAAACATTAAAATTTCAAGATCACTAAATCAAGAAATTAACTTACAATCATGAAGATATCAAGATGGTGATTATGAAGAAATTTAGTTCAAAATCTCAGCTTCACTTTGTTTCAATCTTTAAGTTTTCTATGTTGTTGGTTTTGGATTTCAAAGGAAAAATGAATAACTTTCCTTTTTAGGAAAGTTAATATAAGTCGGCTCATATCACAACCGACTCCGTATCCACTTAAAATTTATCCCCTTCCAAACCCATTGTCTGGAACCCGAAAACCATTTGCGAGTCCAAACATTTTATTTCACCGACAAACTTTATTAATTTATAACAATTAATAATTTATCTATCACATTGGAATATTTGGCTCATAGTCCAATTATTTTCAACTGGTTCAAACAATATTACTTCCAAATACATTAAATAATACTTTAAACTCAGGAAATAATATAAAACAATTAAGTCCACTTTGAGGATGTTACGCCATTTCTACGTAACCTCCATCCTGGCGCAAAATTACCGAAAATATGGAATAACGGAAGGCCAGGATTTAAAGTCAACGGAATCGGACGCTTGATAATTGAAGTCAACCCAAAAAAAAAACCCACCAGGACGGTTAGACGTCGTTGGAGCCATATATATGGATAATAATCCGGGAGTAACTATAACTTTTTAAAAAAAATACACATGGTATGTAGCTTAAATCCTCATCCTCATGTAACTAAACGAGTAATTATTAATTATTAAAGAACTATGTTTACCTCCACGCATTACCAATATATATACATTACATTTACATTTACGTAATACGAAAACTGAATTGTAAATTTTAGAGATTAAGTTTAGATAGAAAAACTATATTGAAAAATAATACAAAGATCAGTCCAATTCAGAATTCAAAAATTAATTTTGCTTTGGTGGAAAATAAATGACTCTGAGGCATTGGACTTGGAGGATATTGTGGATCCAGTTTACAGAAACGGGTTTAATAAAACTGTCCAGGAATTGTGGTCAGGTGTAACGTCCGTTTTTCGTAAGTTCTAATTTATATTATACGAAAATATATAAATGTGTTATATTAGTTGATTATGTGTAATTACATGCATATATATGTATTGTGTATAAATAGATATGAAATATAGGTACATTGTTGGTTTAGGCTGATATAGATTGAAATGGGTTAAGTCTGGGTAGGAAATCGCCACGCGATTTGGTATGAATCATGATCCTAAATCGCGACGCAATTTAGGGTACATCGCGACGCGATGTATTAAAATTTAAGCAATACGGGTTTTAACCCTTAACAGCTTCCAGACTTGTTTATTTCATAAAAATCACTCAAACTTCAGCTTCCTCTGTTCAAATGGCGAATTTGGAGGTCTAGGGTTATTCCATACATCAATCCCTTGGAAAATTATCCTATTTAGTTCATAATCACCTTCTAAGTAATTATAAGGTATAAATTCATCTCTTTGTTGCTTAATTTTGTATTAGGGTTTGGATATATAAACCCTAAGTTTATGATAGTTGTTAATTAAGTAGTTGGTTAGTATATAGATGGTATACACTTGTTAATTATACATGTTATGAGTTTTGTATAATGAAATTGAGTTAGGGTTTAGAAAATTGTAAACCCTAAGTATGTAGAAATGGATATATGATAGAATTAATGTTAAATAAGTAAATTATGTATGATAATAATCAGATTATGATGTTGATATTGCTAGTAAAAGAAGAAAGTGGGGATGATGTGAAATTATATATATACACTTGTGAATTTTGGTTCTATAAAGATGATGAATGGTATTGTTTGAGAAAGAGTGTTGTGATTTGATTAAAAGAACCATTATTCAAGTGTATATAAAAATTGATATGGATAAATATGTATAGATGAGGTTAAGACTAAAGTAAAGAGTATGGATTAAATTGATAAGTGTGCTAGTTTGTGCAAAGTGTAATTATGTGTTTATATGTCTATGTGATTAGGTATTAAAGAGAGTGAAAAGACTACAAGTGATTTAATTGTGCAATCGCAAGGTAAGTCTCGAATTACATGATCATGGGTTAGGAATGGTTTCGGCCATTTGCTAACGGTTTGGTGCGGGTAATGGTTGCGGCCATAGGCTCGTGTGATTGCTAGTAGTATACAACTAGCATGGGTGGTTAAGGATCCTTAGCTAAAATTATCATTAATGACATGTGATTGTATTTCGTTACTTACTAAGCGTTTTGCTTACCGTTGTATAATTTAAATGTTTTAGGTGAAGCTAGTTGTTCAAGGGTGGACTTGGGTAAAAAGCCCGCTTGAAGTTAGAGGTGGATCATTGCTATTTTGGGTAACTTGCTCGTGTTCTTTAAATCATGCTCTATAATGCCGAAACCCCAAACTCTTTTAAAACTATAACTTGTGGTTTGACATTCAAGTTTAATGTATGTCTTTTGTCAATACTTCGAAAGTATATGTAAATGATGGTATAGTTGTTTTGTACTTAAATGAACTTTAGTTGGTTTTCAAAGTATGTAAATATCGGCAATTATGTAATGTATTAGTATTTGTAGTACCAAGTTTAAGTTTTTGGGTTTGGAAAGTATAAATGAAGAAATGGTATAATGATTTGGATAGCGTTGTGTTGATGTTTTGGCAATTGGAAACATTGCTTGAATTGTTGAAATCAGCTTGGTACAGTTGTATTAGTTAAACTGGTTGCGGATTTTACAAATTGCACAGGTTTTGGTCAGATTGTACAAACTGTCTGTGCAGTTCTGTGCAAGCATAGGATCGTGACGCGATTCATATAGAATCGCTACGCGATTTAACACAAAACGCGACGCGATTAGGGGTTGGTTGCGACGCGATTTTAAAGGGCAGAAATGTAAAATTTTCATTTAAAATACTAATATTATTCAAATAAATGTGGGGTGTTTCAAGTTGGTATTATGGATAACATTGTATTTGTTGGGGAAAAATAGAAATGCCAAGGTGTTTGGGGGTAAAGTGTTAAGGGGTGCGGGGTTGGTTCAAGAAGTTCAAATTCGGAGCTTTGAATGGATGAAAGTAAGTGTGAAATCGCTTAAGCTTGAATGGTCACAATGGGTGAACGATCCGAGGGGGTATGGTGAAGATCGTTGGGAAGCTAATTAATGGTTGAATGAATCTGGGCTGGGTGAGTTCTCGCGGTCTGCATTATTGGAGTTGTGAGCAGCGCAGGGGATAAAGAGTAGTTGAAAATTGTTGTGTGTGTTCCTGTTTGGGGGTGCAGTATATATTTATGATTGTGTTTGGTCATTGTTGTATGTTTTTGTTTGTTCAGTATGTGTATAGGAGTCGAGTCCATGCTTGTATGTGTTGTAATTTGCATGGGTTCTCTATATATGTTGGTTGTGTTTTAATAAAATTTGCCTTTTCTAAAAAAAAGTTAAAGGCCTTGAGTATACATATAATAAGCGTTTTTGTATTTCCTTATCTTTATCTTCACGATAGTATAATTATATTAATAGATAATAATTAAGAAATAATAATATTATGATAGTAAATAAAGTTTGGGGATTAAAACATATGTTAATAGAAAATTTACAATTGATAAAAGAAAGTTAAAGAACTAAAAATATAAATTAAAGGGTTGAATCTAAAAAAAAAAGTGTTAAAAGGTTAAACCGATAAATGAGTGACAAATTAAGAATTGAAAGCACTATCACGCTTGAAATTTAATAATCTTTAAATGTCTTATTTTTATTCATGTGACTATATATGAGTTTGTATGTACGTTAATTCAATATGCATCTTACCGATCGTTCTTGCTTTTTAGACACATTAAAATTGCCATCTTTCAAGTCATGCTTAATGCGTGTACGCTCGAAGGCTATAAAATTATAAAACGAGATTGTAATTTTCTGTTTGCTAGGTAAAATGTTTTCTTTCTTACTTTTTTAATTATATTATTGTTTATTACTAGATATATATATATGGGAAAGCTGTAACACCCCCAAATTCACTGTTTTGCGGAAGCATAGTTTGGGGTGTTACTAATCAAATATCACAGCACAAAGATAAAGTAAACGACATCTATATGCAACGTTTGTAAATTTGTTACATTCCATAGATACAGTGGTTGAAAACTTAGTGTTTTCGTATACAAAAAATGTAGTTTCCCTAGAGTCCGCGCGTGTAGCGGGAGATTCTATTACATAATCAAAATATACAAAAGATAATGCTAAGAATCTCCGTTAATGCAGTTGTGTTGAAATCATGCGACTCTAGCTAAAATCCTGGAGTAATCCTACTCCATCCGGGTACCTGAGAAAACATGCTAAAAAGTGTCAACCAAAAGGTTGGTGAATCTCACAGGTTTGTAAATAACATCGGCTTTGAACACGAGATTTCATTAGTAGTGCCCGTAGGCGTAAAATCAGCCATTGCAATCCAGCAATCGTAAAATCAGTATTTGCAATCCAGCAAATGTAAATAAATAAGTTTATACCGTTGCCATGAGGCTCATAATCGAAGCTTAACCCGTAAATAATATGTTTGCTCCCGTGACATGCTCGTAAGTGAGCAAGCATCAGTAACGAATAAGTTGTCACCCGTTTATACGTGTAAATCGGTACGTGGCAGCGCTACTGCCCCGGGTGGGGAGGGTCATTTCCCTAATGGATCCATTAACTACTGTTCGCGCTTAAGTCCATAACTAACGATGTATGATGGAGAGACTTCTGTTTGTAAGTAAACTCATGCAATTTCGTTTGGTATAGTAAACAGTTTAGTACTTGTGTTCAAGGAAACAGTAGTAGCATGTATCTCCCCCAATAAGATAAAACAGTAAAAGTGGGGCCGTAAGACTCACCTGAGTCTTTGCAAGTACGTTTATATCAATAAACGAGTAAATAATATCAACCGTAGGTTCTCCGAACCCGTAACCTTCAAATGCCTAAACATATAAAGTTAAGTAAGTAGATGTCTCGCAAGACCATCTAGGCTAGTTGTTTACACAACTCATTATGTCAAAGTGTTTGTTTAGTAATCCGTTTGTAGTTTGAAAACAAATATGGCCCGTTGGTGACGGTTTGTAATAATGATTCAAAGTGTTATCATTTATAACGCAATTTAGTGTAATTGTAATAGAAAGTATGTTCTATGACGTTTGTTAAGTCGTATGACATAAGTATTTGAAGTTGTGTAAGTTCGACACTTAGTAAAATCTGACTTTTCAAGGTTCTGGTTTGTGCGACGTAGCATGCGACGTAGCATGCGACGTAGGGTGCGACGTTGGCATGTACGTCGCATGATGCGACCTTCGCAAATCAATGCGACGTAGGGAGTGGCGTCGCTAATGCGACGTTTTGATTTTTGTGCGACGTAGGTCGCGACGTCGCTAAGTGCGACGTCGGCCACTTAATGCGACGTTGGTAACGACGTCGCTATGTGCGACGTTGTGAGGTGTATGCGACGTTTTGAGCTACGTCGCAGATAGCCCAGCGTCTCTGCGACGTAGCGGTCTGATCGGAAATTGGTGGCCGGAAAATCGGTCGAAAAGCTTCCGTTAGGTCCAAATCTTTTACCCAACCCATTTTTGGACATTTTAAGCATATATAAACCATAAAAACGTAAAAATGAGCAAAAACGGAGAGTTTCGGGTTTTGTCGGAAACTTACAAAACGTCGGATAGAAAATCCGAAAAGATAGGAATGTAGATCGTGTGATGGTGAACGTTTTCTTCCAAAGAGAGGCTATGATCCGAGTGCGTTTAATATGTTTATTTATTGATTTTGATGGTGGTGGTGTGTTGGTGAAATAGAGAGAAAAAGAAAGAAAGAGAGAGAAAGGAAAATTGAAGAATGAAAATAAAAATGAAAGAAGGAGGTGATTTAGGTGGGGAATCCCCACCGTTTTCAGTGTACGCCCCGCGCTTCGTGTGGTGTTCGTTTTCTCCGTCATTTAGGCGTTATATCAAGCAGTTATATTTTTAAAAGGTGACGGGAATGTTTTAAATGAAATACCTTGAAATTAATTATAAAAACATTTGTCGAAGTATTAAAATTCTTAACTCGCGTTTAATACGTATTCGCTAAATTATTTAAAATGTCATCGCGATATTATAAATAATGTTCGTTCGCTGTGTATTTTATATAATAAAATACGTTCTCATTATTTAGGTAAGTTTCTGTCACCAACGTCCAAATCAACTGTGTCGGACTCCGTCCGGTTAATTCGTACGATTAATCCAAATCGCGTAAGTACACACATATATATATAAATCACCTTATATATATATACAAATAGAGTCTGCAATTAGTCCTATTACATACTAATTACAACTAGTTACAAGTAATTAGGCATAATTAATTATCCTAATTTAGCAGGTGTTACATTCTCCCCTTGTTAAAGAAATTTCGTCCCGAAATTAGCTTGAGTGCACGGACTGTGCGTTGTCTGGGAAGAGATGTGGGTATTTCTGTCGCATTTGGTCTTCCCGTTCCCAGGTGAACTCAGGGCCGCGCCTAGAATTCCACCTGACTTTTACTATGGGAATACGACTCTGTTTCAATTGCTTGACCTCTCGGTCCATGATTTCCATAGGTTTCTCGACAAAATGAAGTTTATCATCGATTTGAATTTCGTCGAGCGGTATAATCAGTGTCTCGTCAGACAGACATTTCTTCAAGTTAGAAATGTGGAATGTGTTGTGTACGCTGCTAAGTTCAGCAGGAAGTTGCAGGCGGTATGCCACTGGACCAATCCTTTCAAGGATTTCGAATGGTCCGATGTATCTAGGATTTAGTTTGCCTCGTTTCCCGAATCGAATAACACCTTTCCACGGTGCCACTTTGAGAAGTACCTTGTCTCCTACCTGGAACTCAAGGTGTTTGCGTCTCACGTCAGCATAGCTTTTCTGACGATCACGTGCGGCTTTCAGCCGGTTTTGAATACCAACGATTTTCTCAGTAGTTTCTTGAATGATTTCTGGACCCGTGAGTTGGGAATCTCCTAACTCAGTCCAACAGATGGGTGATCGGCACTTACGCCCGTAAAGTGCCTCAAAGGGTGCAGCCTTTATGCTGGTATGATAACTGTTGTTGTACGAGAACTCGCACAACGGTAAATGATTTTCCCAAGAAGTACCGAAGTCGACTACGCAGGCTCGTAGCATATCCTCCAGTGTTTGAATAGTTCGCTCGCTTTGGCCATCGGTTTGCGGGTGATAAGCAGTACTCATATCCAGACGAGTACCAAGAGATTTCTGTAGCGATTGCCAAAAGTTAGAAGTAAAACGGCTGTCCCTATCCGAGATGATCGAGATAGGTACACCGTGTCGCGAGATGATTTCCTTGACATAGATGCGAGTCAGACGCTCCATCTTGTCGGTTTCCTTGATGGCCAGAAAATGAGCAGATTTCGTGAGACGGTCCACGATCACCCAAATGGTATCGCAACCACTCGAAGTTTTTGGTAGTTTGGTAATGAAGTCCATGGAAATCTGTTCCCATTTCCATTGAGGAATTTCAGGTTGTTGGAGCAACCCAGAGGGTCTTTGGTGTTCGGTCTTTACTTTGGAACAGGTTAGGCATTTACTGACGTACAAGGCGATGTCAGCTTTCATGTTAGGCCACCAATACAACCCTTTGACGTCATGATACATCTTGTCAGATCCAGGATGTATAGAGTATCGAGATTTGTGAGCTTCAGCCATCACCAAATCTCGCAAGTTTCCGAATTTGGGTAACCACACCTGGTTAGAGAAGTATCGAGTTCCATCGGGTTTGATTTCGAATTGTTTATCCAAGCCTCGCAAGGCTTCATTTTTCAAGTTTTCATCGTTGAGTGCTTCAAGTTGAGCGGTAAGGATTTGAGCAGGAAGCTCGTTACGAATTGTCATAGAAAGTGCTCGGACTCGAAGGGGTTTCACTCGTTCTTTTCGGCTTAAGGCATCGGCCACTACGTTAGCCTTGCTCGGATGGTATTTGATCTCGCAGTCGTAGTCACTAAGTAACTCAACCCAGCGACATTGTCTCATGTTTAGATCTTTCTGATCGAATATGTGTTGGAGACTTTTGTGATCGGTAAAGATAGTGCTTTTCGTACCGTAGAGATAATGTCTCCAGATTTTCAATGCGAAGACCACAGCACCTAACTCGAGGTCGTGGGTCGTATAGTTTTTCTCGTGGATTTTCAGTTGTCGTGAGGCATAGGCAATGACTTTTTCCCGTTGCATCAACACACAACCAAGTCCTTGGTGTGAGGCGTCGCAGTAAACTATGAAATCGTCGGTGCCCTCGGGTAAGGACAAGATTGGTGCACTGCAAAGTTTGTTTTTCAATAGCTGGAAGGCTGACTCTTGTTTATCCGTCCAATCGAACTTCTTATCTTTCTGAGTCAGTGTGGTTAGGGGAACAGCTATTCTTGAAAAGTTTTCGATGAATCGGCGATAATAACCAGCAAGACCTAAGAATTGTCTCACTTCGGTTGGAGTGGTCGGTGACTCCCAGCCCTTGATTGCTTCAATCTTGGCGGGATCAACATGAATTCCTTGGCTGTCAATCACGTGCCCGAGGAATTGAACGGTTCGAATCCAGAACTCACACTTAGAGAATTTGGCATATAACTCTTCGTGTTTCAGAAGTCCTAGAATGGTTTTCAGATGTTGAGCATGTTCCTGTTCGTTGCGAGAGTAAATCAGGATATCATCGATGAACACAATGACGAATTTGTCAAGATATGGTTTGCACACCCGATTCATAAGGTCCATGAATACGGCCGGTGCGTTGGTCAATCCGAATGGCATCACTTGGAATTCATAATGCCCATAACGAGTTCGGAAAGCTGTCTTTGGGATATCATTGTCACGGACTCGGAGTTGATGATAACCCGACCGTAGATCAATCTTTGAGTAAACACTCGATCCCTGGAGTTGGTCAAACAGATCATCAATTCTAGGAAGTGGGTACCGATTCTTTATGGTTAGCTTATTCAGCTCTCGGTAGTCAATACACATGCGGAAAGATCCATCTTTCTTTTTCACGAATAAGACCGGAGCTCCCCAAGGCGAGGAACTTGGTCGAATGAATCCTCTGTCCAGGAGTTCCTGTAGTTGGTTAGACAACTCCTGCATTTCGGATGGTGCTAAACGGTAAGGGGCTCGTGCCACGGGTGCAGCTCCGGGCACAAGTTCGATTTGAAATTCAACTTGTCTAGATGGCGGAAGTCCGGGCAAGTCTTCAGGAAAGACTTCCGGGAAATCCCGCACGATCGGAACATCCTCAAGTCGCTTCTCCTCCGACTTCTTCTCCGTTACATGTGCGAGGATGGCTTGATACCCTTTTCGTAGATATTTTCTAGTTTTCAGACAGGAGACAATATTCAGATTCCGTCTGCCGGTCTCCCCTTGTAGGACTAAGGTTCCACCGGAGACAAGAGGTATGCGAACGAGTTTGTCATGACAGATGATTTCAGCTCGGTGCTTGGATAACCAATCCATACCGACAATAATATCGAAGCTGCCGATCTCGACAGGGATTAAATCAATGGGAAACGTTTCGTTCGTGAGGTTAAGTGTACAGTTGTGTATGATACTATCAGTCTCAATCAGTTTGCCATTAGCTAATTCAACAATGTATTTAGTATCTAAGGCAGTGGGAGTTATATCGAGTAAAGGGCTAAATTTCTCAGAAATGAAGCTTCTATCGGCACCGGTATCAAATAACACAGAAGCAGTAAGGTCGTTGAGAAGGAACGTACCCGTCACGACGTTCGGGTCTTGTCTGGCTTCCCCAGCCTTGATAACGAATGATCTGCCGCGAGCAGGGTTGTTGTTATTTTTCAGCTTTGGGCAATCTTTCTTGAAATGCCCTGTATTTCCGCACCCAAAGCAGGCCTTTGGTGCATTAGTGTTGGGAGTAGATATGTTGATTCGGCAATCCTTGGCTAGATGCCCGAACCGTTTGCAGTTGGAGCAAGGGCAAGAACCGTCATGATGGCGGCTGCATTTGGAACAGTAGGGCTTGTTCCCGCTGTACCCTTTCTTTTCCGAAGTCCCCGATGAATAAGCCTTAATGTACTCAGGCTTTTTGTTGGAGGTTTGGTTGGATGAGTTGGGGTTACCTTCCTACTTGCGTTTGTTGTTTGCAGATGGGGTTGAAGTTGTGCCTCGGCGGACAGAATTTGCCGTTAGTTCATGGGCCATACGGATGGCGCTCTGAATAGTACCCGGTTTGGATGAAGTCACTAGGTCTTGGAGTCTCTCAGGAAGACCGTCAACGAATTTCTCGATCCTCTTGTACTCAGGATCGACCATGGTTGGGCACAGAAGTGCCAGTTGGTGGAAACGGTTGGTGTAGCCGGTGATATCATTACCTTGCATCTTATGGTTCCAGAATTCCAGCTCCAGTTGTTTCAGTTCATCTCTGGGGCAATACTCACCCCTTAACATCTCCTTCAACTCCTCCCACGGGAGTTTGTAAGCATCGGCAACGCCCACAGTTTGGGCATAGGTGTTCCACCACGTGAGTGCGGTGTCGGTAAAAGTACTAACAGAGAACTTAACTTTGTCCCCCTCCGCACAGTTACAGATAAGAAATACCGATTCAACTTTCTCGATCCAGCGTATTAGACCGATAGCTCCCTCGGTACCTGCAAAGTTTAGAGGTTTGCAGTTCTGGAAGTCCTTGTAAGAACAAGGTTTAGCAGCAGTGGTTTCAGCGGCATCGCTGTTTCTCGAGGAATTTGGTGGAGTATTCCGAGCCAAGGCTTCAGTAACAGCCTGGGTTATAAGGGAGGTAATCTGGGCATCGGTGTATGGTCGTGTCTTTGGCGGCATGATTCTTCAATAAAAGAAATGAAGATACATGAGATTTTGTATGAGCTGGTAATTGTCACAGATGTACATGCATAAAAGCAGTAATACATAACATCAACATGGAAAATGACAATTAATGTGAGTTGAGATAACAAAGGATATCTGATAGATAATGCGAGTTCAAAGGTTACATCCTACAGAGATATTACAAAAGGTGTCGGGAATTGTTGCGTCCGACTAGTTTATAGAGTAGTGCTAGATAGTCAAAAGATTACGAGATAGATTACAAGACAAAGACTACACTAGTCTTCCTGTAGATTAATTTGCTCCATCAGCGTGATAAGGCGGTCCACGGTTTCTGCTAGTCTGTTGGTTTGCCTGGCGTTGTCTTCCACCAAGGCCAGTCGTTGTGCTAGTGTTCGAGAGTGATCCTCGGTCTCCTGTGAACGCTGTTCACATTCCTCTAGTCGGTTTCTTACAAGTTCATCCGCACCTAATTCGGCGGTCATTGAATCCTGAATTATGCTTACAGAGAGGTTGGTATCCTCTTGTTCTCGCTGGAGTTGGGATATGTGATCAAGTGCTTGGCGAAGCAGGTAGGTCATTCGGTGTTGTTCCCGTTCGAGACTTTCGAGCCTTTGCTCTTGACGGCGGAATTGGGTAGCCAACACTGGCAACGTGAGATGTGCCGATTCATGAGAGTTATGAACAGGATAGGGGCTGTTTCGAGGCGACCTTGCGTTCCTCCTGGCTACTCGTGGGTTCCGTGACCCGTGTGAGTGAGAGTGTGACGGATTAGTTGGTGTGTTTGCCATTCCTGTGGCAGAGTGTAAGTAAGACGAGGCTAATATATATAAGTATATAATATCCAGCATAGTGTCTAACACGCATCAAGTAATGGTCCGGTTCTCTCGTGGTCAGAGTCAACTAACGCATCCCCGTTTAACATAACCATTTCAGACCTCACATCATCTTTCCTTAATTGTACATAGTTGATCAGGCTATGTTAAATTAAAGTCGTATGATGTGATTCCTGAACCAATTATGCCTAATAAGGAAATACTGCCTAATGGTCATAGTCTAGGCCCACTAAATGCAACCTAGTTCACTATAACCTTAGGCTCTGATACCAATCTGTAACACCCCCAAATTCACTGTTTTGCGGAAGCATAGTTTGGGGTGTTACTAATCAAATATCACAGCACAAAGATAAAGTAAACGACATCTATATGCAACGTTTGTAAATTTGTTACATTCCATAGATACAGTGGTTGAAAACTTAGTGTTTTCGTATACAAAAAATGTAGTTTCCCTAGAGTCCGCGCGTGTAGCGGGAGATTCTATTACATAATCAAAATATACAAAAGATAATGCTAAGAATCTCCGTTAATGCAGTTGTGTTGAAATCATGCGACTCTAGCTAAAATCCTGGAGTAATCCTACTCCATCCGGGTACCTGAGAAAACATGCTAAAAAGTGTCAACCAAAAGGTTGGTGAATCTCACAGGTTTGTAAATAACATCGGCTTTGAACACGAGATTTCATTAGTAGTGCCCGTAGGCGTAAAATCAGCCATTGCAATCCAGCAATCGTAAAATCAGTATTTGCAATCCAGCAAATGTAAATAAATAAGTTTATACCGTTGCCATGAGGCTCATAATCGAAGCTTAACCCGTAAATAATATGTTTGCTCCCGTGACATGCTCGTAAGTGAGCAAGCATCAGTAACGAATAAGTTGTCACCCGTTTATACGTGTAAATCGGTACGTGGCAGCGCTACTGCCCCGGGTGGGGAGGGTCATTTCCCTAATGGATCCATTAACTACTGTTCGCGCTTAAGTCCATAACTAACGATGTATGATGGAGAGACTTCTGTTTGTAAGTAAACTCATGCAATTTCGTTTGGTATAGTAAACAGTTTAGTACTTGTGTTCAAGGAAACAGTAGTAGCATGTATCTCCCCCAATAAGATAAAACAGTAAAAGTGGGGCCGTAAGACTCACCTGAGTCTTTGCAAGTACGTTTATATCAATAAACGAGTAAATAATATCAACCGTAGGTTCTCCGAACCCGTAACCTTCAAATGCCTAAACATATAAAGTTAAGTAAGTAGATGTCTCGCAAGACCATCTAGGCTAGTTGTTTACACAACTCATTATGTCAAAGTGTTTGTTTAGTAATCCGTTTGTAGTTTGAAAACAAATATGGCCCGTTGGTGACGGTTTGTAATAATGATTCAAAGTGTTATCATTTATAACGCAATTTAGTGTAATTGTAATAGAAAGTATGTTCTATGACGTTTGTTAAGTCGTATGACATAAGTATTTGAAGTTGTGTAAGTTCGACACTTAGTAAAATCTGACTTTTCAAGGTTCTGGTTTGTGCGACGTAGCATGCGACGTAGGGTGCGACGTTGGCATGTACGTCGCATGATGCGACCTTCGCAAATCAATGCGACGTAGGGAGTGGCGTCGCTAATGCGACGTTTTGATTTTTGTGCGACGTAGGTCGCGACGTCGCTAAGTGCGACGTCGGCCACTTAATGCGACGTTGGTAACGACGTCGCTATGTGCGACGTTGTGAGGTGTATGCGACGTTTTGAGCTACGTCCCAGATAGCCCAGCGTCTCTGCGACGTAGCGGTCTGATCGGAAATTGGTGGCCGGAAAATCGGTCGAAAAGCTTCCGTTAGGTCCAAATCTTTTACCCAACCCATTTTTGGACATTTTAAGCATATATAAACCATAAAAACGTAAAAATGAGCAAAAACGGAGAGTTTCGGGTTTTGTCGGAAACTTACAAAACGTCGGATAGAAAATCCGAAAAGATAGGAATGTAGATCGTGTGATGGTGAACGTTTTCTTCCAAAGAGAGGCTATGATCCGAGTGCGTTTAATATGTTTATTTATTGATTTTGATGGTGGTGGTGTGTTGGTGAAATAGAGAGAAAAAGAAAGAAAGAGAGAGAAAGGAAAATTGAAGAATGAAAATAAAAATGAAAGAAGGAGGTGATTTAGGTGGGGAATCCCCACCGTTTTCAGTGTACGCCCCGCGCTCCGTGTGGTGTTCGTTTTCTCCGTCATTTAGGCGTTATATCAAGCAGTTATATTTTTAAAAGGTGACGGGAATGTTTTAAATGAAATACCTTGAAATTAATTATAAAAACATTTGTCGAAGTATTAAAATTCTTAACTCGCGTTTAATACGTATTCGCTAAATTATTTAAAATGTCGTCGCGATATTATAAATAATGTTTGTTCGCTGTGTATTTTATATAATAAAATACGATCTCATTATTTAGGTAAGTTTCTGTCACCAACGTCCAAATCAACTGTGTCGGACTCCGTCCGGTTAATTCGTACGATTAATCCAAATCGCGTAAGTACACACATATATATATAAATCACCTTATATATATATATACAAATAGAGTCTGCAATTAGTCCTATTACATACTAATTACAACTAGTTACAAGTAATTAGGCATAATTAATTATCCTAATTTAGCAGGTGTTACAAAAGCCAATACTTTAAATTGATAATATGGAAAAAGTTCAACTTGTTACTTTGAATGAATGCCTAATGTTTTTGATTTGGCTTTTAGAAGGTAGAAGTAATATCAGTAAGATTGTTTTTTTGTTACGGTAAAAGTAAACTACATCATATCACTTAAATTATTGTCCTGGTATTATAAAATATCATAACTCACTTGATGATGTTTTTTCTTAATATTTAATGCATGTTTGAATTTCTGTATGAACGATTCAACGCAGTTGCTCAACAAATTAATGTGTGTGATCATGACCATGGACTTGGCTCCGAGAAATGATATTGATGATTGGGTGATGATGACAACAAGCTTGGGAGCCGATAAGATTTGTTCAAAAACAGTAGATTGTGTCGAAAAATGCCCATTAGGTTGTTGCCAAGACAAGTGTGCAAAGTTATACAAGGGTGGCCAAGCGCTATGTGCTGCTCCACAAAAATTACCCATATGTGTATGCGTGTACGCTTGTTAATAATAATTTGGTGATTCTAATCTAAAAATAATATGACAATAAAAACGTTACACTTATTTACCTCGAGATCATAATGCTTTCTGGGAATGCATATGGGTTCACAATGTTAAAAACATCGAATGCGATGGTCAGAATGTCTCTAGTTGTATATTTACTACATCTCCTTGATTCTAATAAATGCAACGTTTATCACTTAATTAAAAATAAAAACTCATAAGACTAATGCCAATGGACCATCGGTTTCGGCCGATGCAACCGACGCCATTGGCACAGGGTCGTCGGTTTGGCATTCAGATATCAGACGAAGATGGCGACAAGCTGGTGGTCCCGTGAGTTTTTAAAATTTATTTTTCTCCTTTTAACCATTAAAATAAATAAAAAAGTTTAGAAAATAGTAACATTATCATTTTTTAATATAAAAAAAACTTTTTAATCTTTTTTACCCCGTTTTTCTATCACAAACGCACTATATGTACACATACAACTAAACTTAAATCCACGCACTATATAAATATACACACCACAACAATTATTTCACATACCTCACAAAAAATGTCTAAACATCACCCCAATTTTTTTCCAAAATCATATCCAAAACATCCAAACTCCACGATCCTTTGTCGAAGAAAAACAAGAAAAACAAAACACGCTAGTACAAAAATGACTATATAGAACACAGTTTTAGAGCGGTTTTATGTGGAAATCGCTACAAAAAGTAAAAAGTGAGTCCAAAATATTAAATGGGGCGGTTTTAATAACCTTAAATGTAGCGGTTTAAGAAAAACCGTTTTAATTGCTTATAATTGTAGCGGTTTGTATACACCGCTCCGAAAGATACCATTATATGTGGCAGTTTAAAACAATCCATTTCAAAAAGGCTTCCCTTTAGAACGGTTATTAAAAACCCGTTTCTCATATCTAGGTGTTTCCGTAATCGGCATGAGTTTTTTCACCCCTTTTGCAATCTTTGCAGTTAAAGTTCCGGATATAATTTAAATATGTAATTGTTATTTTTCTGGATTTTTGTATTTTGGTCTCTCTTTCTCTCCCTCTATGAAGATTTATGACTTTGTATTCAAATATGGTGACGTTGCAGTTGGCCGGATTTGCTTGAATTCCGTCGGACATGTTGATCTTAGGTGTTCCAATTTCATCATCTACTTTTTTTAGTCATGTGGAGACCCGGCGTGAGCATGAGATGAGAGATGGTTTTGATACCAAGAATTTTATGTATTTGTAATATTCTTTTGATTAGAATGAATATAAGGAATAATCTATGTTATATTACTATGCAGTGTGTGTTTTAGTTTGGTTGTAAATTCGATTTCAAATTTGGGGTGGGTTTATTTGCTGGTTGGAGGATGATGGAGGTAGACAATAATAATATATTTATTTTTTTTAATTTGCTTTTATGTATCTTTGAAGCGGTTCTAAAAAGGTAAAATCAATTACAAATACTATTTTTTAAAGGAGCCACTGAAGTGTTCTAATAGATTGTGAAACCACTTTAATAAATGATTTCTTGAAATGGTCAAACGACCGACACAAAAAACATTTCACTTTTAGTGTCGCTGGCAACTAAGGCGGTCAAACAACCGTTTCAAGAGGCACTTTTCGCTGCTATAATAGAACATTTATGTACTAGTGACAACATGTAACACCCGCCAAATTATGACTAGTAATTAGTACCTAATTCTCTATTAATACATGTAATTAGTTCTGTGTTAGGCTAATTAAACATCGAATTATATATTGATGAATATATACAAACTTTACGATTTGATTAAATCGTACGCAATTTAAATCGAATGTATTTCGGTTCCATAAATACGGACGTTGGTGAAACATTTTGCACAAATAACGCTATTATGTCAAAAATATTATTCTGATAGTATTCCAATTATAAATCGTATCGTACAGACAAAACTTACACGCCTTAAAATAATAAACGCGCAAACAAATAAAACGAACTAAATTATGTTTTATAACTCAAATATAACGTAATCGGTGAAATATTTCAATAAAAATAACGCGTAGTAACTTGTATTTTAAAACTTATAATTAAACACATAAAATATTTATTAAAACGTTAAATGACGGAGAAAATGAACACTGCACGGAGCACGGAGCACGGAGACGGAGGCTGAAAAGTGGGACTTCCACCTACAACCTCCACCTCCCTTTCTCTTTTCTCTCATTTCTCATCTTTCTTTCTCTCTCTCCTCTCTTCTTTTTCTCCAAAATCACCAAACCACCACATCCACTAAAATCGCCAATAACACCCTTATACGCACCCGGATTAGCAAGATTTTTAGAGATTCACGACCACCTCGCGACGATCTACACTTCTATCTTTCCGGATTTCCATTTCGCCACTTTGTAAGTTTCCGACAAAATCCCGAAATCACTCGATTCTTAGTATTTTCACTTGATAGTCGTTTATATAACTTATATATGTCCTATACTAGGAAGAGCACACGATTTTATAGCCTAAAAGTATGTTAAAATTGTGTTTTGGATCGAAAAAACGCGTCAGTCGCTGGGTACTGACTTGGTGTTCATCTTTGCGACACAAGCCTTGTGTCGCAGCTTATGTCGCATAAAACCGGTTATGTCGCACCTTGTGTCGTACTAAATAATTAATGTCATAAGTCTTGCGACACAACCATTATGTCGTACCTTATGTCGCAAATCCCTTGCGACACAATCCTTATGTCGCTGTTAAATCAGCATCGTACGCTTATGCGACACAACCCTTGTGTCGCTAAGCTCTTGTGTCGCATCCTTATGCGACACAACCCTTGTGTCGCATGACAAACTTTTGTGTCGCATATTGTGTCGCAAAACACAGAAAACTCAGATTTTTCCACTAAGTGTTGGACTAGTAAAACTTTAAACTTTCAACTACACGACTTCGGGAATACATTGGTATATATGATACAAGCAAAATACTTAGAAAAACAAGATAATAATGTTGAGGTAAATATCATGATTCTGTCACCAACGGCCCGTACACGTTTTCAAAACACAAATCTAATAATCCACCAAATCGTAGTAATTTGGACATATATAGGTGTATAACAACTACAATGGTAGTCCTTTGAGATACCGACTCACGTTTATAACCATCGCGTGTCGTGGACACCCTCAGGTTACAAGTCTTTGGACTTCAATACTCGGCTAATCAACTCAAGTTTATTAAGTTAAACTCACACGACTCAGGTGAGTCTCATGGCCCCTCTTTTTACTGTTTTACTCAGGGGTGTGATATATTGCTCATTTTTAACATATGAACGCAAGTACAAACATTTCATATACTACATGAGTTTTTCACAACTAATCATTTAAAGTCCTCCGTCAGCATAGTTGTTAATACGTTGTAGCGTGAATATTAGTATATGGTACCATATAGGATTGACCCTCCTCGTCCGGGTTAGCAAGCACTAACCGGGTAAACGGACGTACTAATATTTGGGAAAACGAATGTTGATTAGGCATTCGTGGAGGCACCTCGCCCGGAATTCTCTTTAGGGGACCCGGCCCTCGAGTTAAGCTCAACTATGTGCTCATGGATGTATACATATACATTATCAATTGCTGGATGCAATTCAATTATTTAAATCTTGCGGTTCATACTATATTTTCTGATTTCAAACCTGTGAGCTCACCAGCTTTAGCTGACCCGTTTTAGCATATATCGCAGGTACCAAGCAGTAGGTTGAATCTGCTTCAGGATTTGTAGCTCGAGTCAGCATACAAACTTTAGAGATTTTCTTGTATTAGTATATTTTGTACAAGTACTTATGTACTGAAATCTCTCTTTTATTTAAACTCGAGCTATGTAAAGCTTCAACGTTGTAAACATTTCAGTGTTAATATATTTTTATTAAAACGACGCATGTAAAGTTGTTTACTATATATCTTTGTGCTTTGATTATTGGTTAGTAACACCCAAAATCGTGCTTCCGCAAATCATTAAATTTGGGGGTGTTACAGATTGGTATCAGAGCCTAAGGTTATAGTGAACTAGGTTGCATTTAGTGGGCCTAGACTATGACCATTAGGCAGTATTTTCTTATTAGGCATGAATGGTTCAGGAATTACAGCATAAGACTTTAATTTAACATAGCCTGATCAACTATGTACAATTAAGGAAAGATGATGTAAGGTCTGAAATGGTTATGTTGAACAGAAGTACACTAGTTGACTCTGACCTCAAGAGAACCGAGACTTAAACTTGTCTGTGCTAGACACTCAATAGGCTATACTATATAAGTATCATATAAATATAGGCCTCACTCCTAATAACGCTTTGTCTCAGAAATGGAAATCACACCGCTCAACTCATCGCGTTCTCAATCTGGGTCGCAGAACCCACGGGTAGCTAGGAGGAACGCTAGGATGCCTCGAGCTGGCCCATATCCCACCCACTTCAGCTTGCCGGCCTTAGCCGCTAGATTAGACCGCCACGATCAACAACTACGTACCATGGATGTCGTACTGCAGGAAACGAACGAAAACTGGAGACTTACATCCCTCGAACGCATCGAACAAGTCTCCGAGGATCACGAAACCACCGTTAACAATGTGGTCGTCCTTTTCAACAAAGTGGTAGAGATAAGCGTAGAAACCGCCCTTTTGAAACACAGGCTAGAAGAATGTGAACAACGCTCACGGGAAACGGAAGAATATGCCCGTGGATTGGTATAACGACTGGCCTTGGCTGAAGACAACGCCCGACAGGCCAGCAGACTTGCAAATACTGTGGACCGTCTCATTGAAATGATGGAACAGATTAATCTACGTTAAGACTAGTGTAGTCCTTGCCTTGTAATCTATCTTGTAGTCTAATAACTACTTAAGCACTACTTTATGATTCGGTCGGATGTAACAATTCCCGACGCCTTTTGGTAATACATCAATGAGATGTAACCTTTGAACTCACATTATCTATCAAATATTCCTTGCTGTTTCAACTCATATTAATTGCCATTTTTCATATTGATGTTATGTATTACCGCTTTTATACATGAACATCTTTGACAATTACAAATTCCTACAAAATCTCATGTATCTTCATTTCTGTTATTGAAGAATCATGCCGCCAAAGACAAGACCATACACCGATGCCCAGCTTACGTCACTCATAACCCAGGCTGTGACTGAAGCCCTGGCTCGGAATACTCCACTGAATTCCGAAAGAAACAGCGATGCCGCTGAAACCTCCGCTGCTAAACCTTGTTCTTACAAGGACTTTAAGAGCTGCAAACCCTCAAGTTTCAAGGGTACTGAGGGAGCCATCGGACTAATCAGATGGTTCGAAAAGATGGAAACTATTTTCCACGTCAGCAAATGCGCGGAAAACGACAAAGTTAATTTCGCCACCTGCTCCCTCGAAGATGATGCCCACTCTTGGTGGAACTCATATTCCCAATCAGTGGGTGCTGACACTGCCTACCAACTCTCTTGGGAGGACTTGAAATCAAAACTCACTGCCAAGTACTGTTCGATCGACAAACTCCAAAAGCTGGACGAGGAGTTCTGGAACCTAAAAGTTCAGGGCAGTAATATCGATGGTTACACCACCAGATTCCAGCAACTCGCTGCCCTCCGCCTAGCCATGGTAAGCACAGAACTTGATAAAATCAGGAAGTACATCCTTGGTCTTCCTGAGCCTGTTCGGGGGCACGTTGCCTCTTCAAACCAAACCACCATTGACGGTGCAATCCTACTGGCCCAAGACCTGATGGCAATGAGCCAAGATTCTGAACCGCCCACTTCGTCCTCCCACAACAACAAAAGAAAGTGGTCCGACTACCACAACAACCACCCAAACCAACAAAACAAGAAATCCGACACCATCAAAGCTTACAACACCACCACAGACATCAAACGGGGCTACACTGGGAGCAAACCCTATTGTTCCAAGTGCAGCCGCCACCACGAAGGTTCTTGTGGCTCCTTTTGCAGCAATTGCAAGAGGTATGGTCACCTCACCCAGGATTGCCGTTCCCCTACCAACAACAACCCTAACAACACCAGAACACCCAAAGTCTGCTTTGAGTGTGGGAACCCCGGGCACTTCAGGGACACGTGCCCAAAGCTGAAGAAGAAGAACAACAACAACAGCAACAACCGCAACAGCAACAACAATAACACCCGAAGTAGAGCCTTCGTCATCAACTCCGAGGACGCCCGCCAAGACCCGAATGTGGTCTCGGGTATGTTCCTCTTCAACAACTTAACTGCTTCCATTCTATTTGATACTGGTGCTGATAGAAGCTTTATCTCCGATGACTTTTGCCCATTACTTGACATCACTCCTGTTGCCTTAGATGTAAAGTACACTGTAGAGCTAGCAAATGGGAAACTTATAGAAACCAATAGTGTGATACCTAATTGCACTTTAAACCTAGCTGACGAAACCTTTTCAATCGATCTTGTACCCGTTGAAATCGGAAGTTTCGACGTCATCATTGGAATGGACTGGTTGTCTAAACACCGAGCCGAAATCGTTTGTTACAATAAGATCGTCCGTATCCCACTCGCCGTCGGTAGAACCTTGATCATACAGGGGGAGACCGGTGGGACGAGACTCAATATCATCTCTTGCTTAAAAACCCGAAAATTTATGAGAAAGGATTACCCTGCAATACTCGCACACATCACAGAGAAGAAGTCGGAGGAGAAGCAACTTGAGGATGTGCCAATTGTTAGAGACTTTCCCGAAGTCTTTCCGGAAGAACTACCTGGTCTAACTCCACCTAGACAGGTTGAGTTCTCAATCGATCTCGTGCCGGGTGCCGCACCGGTGGCCCGCGCACCGTACCGTTTAGCCCCATCCGAACTGCAGGAGTTGTCCACCCAGTTACAGGAACTCCTGGATAGAGGATTCATCAAACCGAGTTCTTCACCTTGGGGAGCTCCGGTCTTATTTGTTAAAAAGAAGGACGGTTCTTTCCGAATGTGCATCGACTATCGAGAGTTGAACAAATTGACCGTCAAAAACCGATACCCACTTCCTCGCATTGACGATCTATTCGATCAACTTCAGGGTTCAAGTTTCTACTCAAAAATCGACCTGCGATCAGGATATCATTAGTTACAGGTTCGCGACACCGATATTCCAGAAACTGCTTTCAGAACTCGTTACGGGCACTACGAATTCCAAGTGATGCCCTTCGGTCTAACCAACGCACCGGCGGTATTCATGGACCTCATGAACCGGGTGTGTAAACCTTACCTCGACAAGTTTGTCATTGTCTTTATCGATGACATACTCATTTACTCGCGCAACGAGCAAGAACATGCGCAACACCTCAAAACCATCCTAGAACTACTTAGACACGAGGAGCTTTACGCCAAATTCTCTAAGTGTGATTTCTGGATAAAAACCGTTCAATTCCTTGGTCACGTGATCGACAGTCAGGGAATTCACGTTGACCCATCAAAAATCGAGGCTATCAAAGACTGGCAAGCACCCACCACTGCAACTGAAGTACGTCAATTCTTGGGTCTTGCCGGGTACTATCGGCGATTCATCGAAAACTTCTCCAAAATAGCCCAACCACTCACGACGCTGACTTAGAAGGACAAAAATTTTAATTGGACTGATAAACAAGAGTCAGCATTCCAGCTATTAAAACTCAAGCTTTGCAGTGCTCCCATTCTATCTCTACCCGAAGGCACCGATGATTTCGTGGTATACTGCGATGCTTCTCACCAAGGTCTCGGTTGCGTGCTGATGCAACAAGACAAAGTCATTGCCTACACCTCTCGACAGCTAAAGATCCACGAGAAGAACTACACCACTCATGATCTTGAGCTTGGAGCTGTCGTGTTCGCTCTAAAAATCTGGAGACATTATCTCTACGGCACTAAGTGCACAATCTATACCGACCACAAAAGTCTCCAGCATATATTCGATCAGAAGGATCTCAACATGAGACAACGTCGATGGGTCAAGTTGCTTACCGATTACGATTGCGAGATCAAGTACCATCCAGGGAAGGCTAATGTTGTTGCCGATGCCCTCAGTCGAAAGGAACGACCAAAACCACTTCGAGCCCGAGCCCTCAGTATGACCATTCACAACGATCTTACCATTCGGATTCATACCGCTCAGATCGAAGCCCTAAAACCTGAAAACATAAAAAACGAAGCCTTATGGGGTATTGACAAACAATTTGAAACCAAATCTAACGGGATTAGGTATTTCTCAAACCAAATCTGGTTGCCTAGTTTCGGGAACTTACGAGACTTGGTGATGGATGAAGCTCATAAGTCTAAATATTCTATCCATCCGGGATCCGATAAGATGTACCACGGCATCAAGGAGTTTTATTGGTGGCCGAACATAAAAGCCGAAATCGCCACTTACGTCAGCAAGTGCCTTACTTGCTCAAAAGTCAAAACCGAACATCAAAAACCTTCTGGTTTACTCCAACAACCTGAAATCCCTGAATGGAAATGGGAACAAATTGCCATGGATTTCATAACCAAACTACCCAAGTCATCGAACGGTTGCGATACCATTTGGGTGATCGTTGATCGCCTCACCAAATCTGCTCATTTCCTGGCAATCAAGGAAAACGATAAAATGGAACGTCTTGCACAAATCTACATCAAGGAAATCGTTTCTCAACACGGTGTTCCAATCTCGATCATCTCTGGCAGAGATGCCCGCTTCACCTCTCACCTTTGGCAGTCACTTCAAAAAGCATTGGGTACTCGTCTCGATATGAGCACCGCGTACCATCCTCAAACCGATGGCCAAAGTGAACGAACCATCCAAACACTGGAAGACATGCTACGAGCCTGCGTAGTTGATTTCGGTACAAACTGGGAAAGACATCTACCGTTGTGCGAATTCTCGTACAATAACAGCTATCACACCAGCATCAAAGCTGCACCTTTTGAGACACTGTACGGTCGTAAGTGCCGATCACCGATCTGTTGGACCGAAGTGGGAGACAGCCAACTCACTGGTCCTGAACTCTTACACGCCACCACTGAGAAAATTGTGGAAATCCAAAACCGACTCAAAGTCGCACGTGATCGTCAGAAAAGTTATGCTGACGTGAGACGCAAACCACTTGAGTTCCAAGTTGGGGATCGAGTACTCTTAAAAGTATCGCCTTGGAAAGGCATCATCCGTTTTGGCACACGCGGGAAGTTAAATCCCAGGTACATCGGGCCTTTTGAGATCCTCGAACGGATTGGCCCCGTAGCTTATCGATTGCAGCTGCCATCCGAACTCAGCAGCGTGCACCCCACTTTTCACATTTCTAACTTAAAGAAATGCCTGTCCGATGAGACACTTATCATACCACTTGACGAGATTCGCGTCGATAACAAACTTCATTTTGTTGAGGAACCAGCTGAAATCATTGACCGTGAGGTCAAGCAACTAAAGCAAAGTCGGATTCCCATTGTTAAGGTCAGGTGGAATTCGCGGCGTGGTCCGGAATTCACTTAGGAGCGAGAAGACCAAATGCGACTCAAATACCCTCAGCTATTCATCGATTTTACATCAAACGCGACCTCGAACTAAATTTCGGGACGAAATTCTTCTAACAGGGGGAGAATGTAACACCCGCCAAATTAGGACTAGTAATTAGTACCTAATTCTCTATTAATACATGTAATTAGTTCTGTGTTAGGCTAATTAATGTATCGAATTATATATTGATGAATATATACAAACTTTGCGATTTGATTAAATCGTACGCAATTTAAATCGAATGTATTTCGGTTCCATAAATACGGACGTTGGTGAAACATTTTGCACAAATAACGCTATTATGTCAAAAATATTATTCTCATAGTATTCCAATTATAAATCGTATCGTACAGACAAAACTTACACGCCTTAAAATAATAAACGCACAAACAAATAAAACGAACTAAATTATGTTTTATAACTCAAATATAACGTAATCGGTGAAATATTTCAATAAAAATAACGCGTAGTAACTTGTATTTTAAAACTTATAATTAAACACATAAAATATTTATTAAAACGTTAAATGACGGAGAAAACGAACACCGCACGGAGCACGGAGACGGAGGCTGAAAAGTGGGACTTCCACCTACAACCTCCACCTCCCTTTCTCTTTTCTCTCATTTCTCATCTTTCTTTCTCTCTCTCCTCTCTTCTTTTTCACATCCACTAAAATCGCCAATAACACCCTTATACGCACCCGGATTAGCAAGATTTTTAGAGATTCACGACCACCTCGCGACGATCTACACTTCTATCTTTCCGGATTTCCATTTCGCCACTTTGTAAGTTTCCGACAAAATCCCGAAATCACTCGATTCTTAGTATTTTCACTTGATAGTCGTTTATATAACTTATATATGTCCTATACTAGGAAGAGCACACGATTTTATAGCCTAAAAGTATGTTAAAATTGTGTTTTGGATCGGAAAAACGCATCAGTCGCTGGGTACCGACTTGGTGTTCATCTTTGCGACACAAGCGTTGTGTCGCAGCTTATGTCGCATAAAACCGGTTATGTCGCACCTTGTGTCGTACTAAATAATTAGTGTCTTAAGTCTTGCGACACAACCATTATGTCGTACCTTATGTCGCAAATCCCTTGCGACACAATCCTTATGTCGCTGTTAAATCAGCATCGTACGCTTATGCGACACAACCCTTGTGTCGCTAAGCTCTTGTGTCGCATCCTTATGCGACACAATCCTTGTGTCGCATGACAAACTTTTGTGTCGCATATTGTGTCGCAAAACACAGAAAACTCAGATTTTTCCACTAAGTGTTAGACTAGTAAAACTTTAAACTTTCAACTACACGACTTCGGGAATACATTGGTATATATGATACAAGCAAAATACTTAGAAAAACAAGATAATAATGTTGAGGTAAATATCATGATTCTGTCACCAACGGCCCGTACACGTTTTCAAAACACAAATCTAATAATCCACCAAATCGTAGTAATTTGGACATATATAGTTGTATAACAACTACAATGGTAGTCCTTTGAGATACCGACTCACGTTTATAACCATCGCGTGTCGTGGACACCCTCAGGTTACAAGTCTTTGGACTTCAATACTCGGCTAATCAACTCAAGTTTATTAAGTTAAACTCACACGACTCAGGTGAGTCTCATGACCCCTCTTTTTACTGTTTTACTCAGGGGTGTGATATATTGCTCATTTTTAACATGTGAACGCAAGTACAAACATTTCATATACTACATGAGTTTTTCACAACTAATCATTTAAAGTCCTCCGTCAGCATAGTTGTTAATACGTTGTAGCGTGAATATTAGTATATGGTACCATATAGGATTGACCCTCCTCGTCCGGGTTAGCAAGTACTAACCGGGTAAATGGACGTACTAATATTTGGGAAGACGAATGTTGATTAGGCATTCGTGGAGGCACCTCGCCCGGAATTCTCTTTAGGGGACCCGGCCCTCGAGTTAAGCTCAACTATGTGCTCATGGCTGTATACATATACATTATCAATTGCTGGATGCAATTCAATTATTTAAATCTTGCGGTTCATACTATATTATCTGATTTCAAACCTGTGAGCTCACCAGCTTTAGCTGACCCGTTTTAGCATATATCGCAGGTACCAAGCAGTAGGTTGAATCTGCTTCAGGATTTGTAGCTCGAGTCAGCATACAAACTTTAGAGATTTTCTTGCATTAGTATATTTTGTACAAGTACTTATGTACTGAAATCTCTCTTTTATTTAAACTCGAGCTATGTAAAGCTTCAACGTTGTAAACATTTCAGTGTTAATATATTTTTATTAAAACGACGCATGTAGAGTCGTTTACTATATATCTTTGTGCTTTGATTATTGGTTAGTAACACCCAAAATCGTGCTTTCGCAAATCATTAAATTTTGGAGTGTTACACAACACGTTAAATGGACCGAGAATGAGTGCAAAATCTTCCGCGAACAGTGGTTCGAAGCTTTCAAAAATTGTCCGATGGGAAATTCACCATCGGAAAAAGTTTTTGAGAAAGCGTACAAAACTACTACTCCAAAATTGAGGTGAAATATACTACAAATCAAGTAATAACCAAATTGAACAAAATAGAAAAGACGAGCACTAGACTACTATTTTACATTTATTATTTTTATTGTATTGTATTTTTTAATTATTTGTAATGTTTTTTTTGTAATTAATGTAATGTTTTTTATTTAATTGTTTTATTTAATATTACCTCCGTCCCAGTCAAAGTGTCCCCTTTGACTGGACACAAAGTTTTAAGATTCTTCACTAAGTATAATTTTCGCCAATAATATATCACATCTACCCACTAAAACCTATTTTGATTGGTTAAAATATGAAATAGACATTTATGTTGGGACAACCATAAATATAAAGGAGCACACTTGAAATGGGATGAAGGGAGTATTGTGTTTTAGATATATAAACTAAATAATGCTTGGGGCTCAGAAAAATTAAGTGATCAGTCACTATTTGCAAAGTCAGTGATTTATTAATCAGTTTCATTCTATCATTAATTAGTTAACCACGAGTTTGTATATACTTTAATTATAAACTCATTACCTGGTTCCTATCTATATTCCACTCGTTCTAGCTCTCTAGACACATTAAAATTTCCATCCTTCCTAGTCATGCTTAATGTGCGTACCCTTAAAGGCTATAAAACGAGATTACCACCAATCTAACTAACAACAATAGATAGAGGCGTTTATGAAGACCAAACACAATGAACACTCACGTGATTATAATTTTCTGTTTGCTAGGTAACATGTTTTTCTTTCTTACAATCTTAATATTTTTATTGTTTGTAATTACATATATGGAGAGAGCCAATACTTTAAATTGTTATGAAAAAAATTTCAACCTTTTAAGGTATATATGAACGCAGTTGCTCAACAAATGTGTATGATCATGACCATGGACCTGGCTCGGAGAAACGATATCGATTGGGCGATGATGACAACAAACTTGAGAGCCAATGAGTGTTCAAAAACACTGGATGTGTGTAACGAGAAATGTCAATTAGATTGTTGCCGAAACAAGTGTGCCAAGTTATATCAGTCGGGGTTGGGTACGTGCACAACTCTTCAACCAAAAGTAGTCATATGTAATTGTGTGTATCCTTGTTACTAATAATTTGTTGATTCTAAAAGATGGCACGACTTTTGAAGTGCATACACATAAATCTCCTTAAATTGGAGTATTCATAATTTGTACGTTTAGTGATATAGTTAACTCTATAATATTGATGTGAAAATTAAAGATAGATAAAATGTACAATTTGTGTGTTGAAAGATAAAAGAAGCAAATGAAACAAAATTTCGAATATCCTATAATGATTACGACACTACAACAAAGTGTTAGATTATCTACGGTTTTTTGCTCCTTTTCCCACGCTTAAAATCGTTTGTAAATGTAAACTCCGCGCTTTAAATTGCGTGGGTATTTGGGGCGTTACAAAATTCTCAACACTTTTTGGCGTATAAATTTATTTTGTTTGTCACGTTGAAATGTGTAGTAAAATTTTTGAAAGTCCACGCTTTTAACCGTGGACAATGATTGGACTTTCTAACGCTTTAGGTGTGGACAATCCACTGAAATTTCACTGAAAAAGGCGTGAGCAACCAATGGAATTTTTCTATTTAAAAGCTCTCACAAGCCTCAATAATATTAGGTGAAAATTATGTGATATTTACAATTTACAAATAAAATGGTGCCCGAATATTTTATATATACACATAAATAGTTACATACACTGATCCACACATATATAAGTAGTTTTTCAATTTTTCATTGCATACAAAAAGCTTCTAAACTACATATTTAAAAGTCACAAGGTTGTCAACCACTAAGATATTATAACTACAGATTTTAAATGTCTAACATCTAGCGATACAAAATATTTTAATACCAAGGACGCAACTGTATATTACTTAATCCTTCCAATTTCGCTAAGCTATTTTAGATCCAACCTTGATAGCCCCTTGAGATTTGATACCTGAAAAGAATAAAAAGGCAAAAATCAACAAATTTAGTTTGATGCATCACCAGTAATTGCCGTACTCTAAAAGTGTTGGATGGGTAAGTCGACTTAAAAGAAAACATGTTGCGAATAATAGTTGATGTTTTTAACATAAACTTCATATATAATTCACATTGGTTAGAAAAAATGGTAGAAGAGTCAAACCTACCATATGCCAAAATAATCACCTACAAAAAGAAAATGGAAATGCTCATAAGTGACTAGCAAAATGAGTGCAGCTATGCAGATTAATTAAAAAGGAAATCGACTGAGTGAATTGGGTTAAGATTCATGTAAAGTCTAATCAAAATGCCTAACAAAATCTCAACATTATTATTTTGACCTGCACAGAAGTTACCGCTCTGAACCATAAATACTCGACCCAACCCATTATTGATCTACAATAACATTTTTGAACTAAACCCACCCAACCTAGGAATTTTAACCTACATTAAGTACAAGTCAATTTGACTTGCATTGATTTCCATACCACGTAAACCAAAGGAACATTCCACAGAATCCTAGCAGCTTAGACTTGATAAGTATTGTGGTTATGATACAATGCACTTCACTGAATGAACTATTTTGGAAGAAATACTTGTACTAGATTGTATGTATGTAGTCGCAAAAACAAAAGGATCTCCATTCTCTATTAGAATGTCAACAAGGTCCACTTTTTTTAGAGTTTTACATATAAAGAACTCCTAACATCAAACTACAAATTATAATGTTAATGTTAACCTAGTAAATGGACTAATACACAATAGCTAACCAACAAGATGGCTATATTCAGTAGGTTAACTTTCTAAGGTTTCGATCTACTTTCGTAGGATAATAAATTAATCACTTAGTTAACGTAAGCAATATAAGCATGCCCGAAACATTCCCTAACCCTTGTAGACTAGTTAAACTAGATTACCAAAACTACCCTCCAATATCTGATATAATCCTAAGAGAACATTATGCAAGGCAGTATATCAACAAAAAAGAGGGAACAACCCACTGATGTGTAAAATCTAGTCTAAAATTTATCGTTGAAATATGAACAAGAAAGTACCGTGCTAGACCAAAACACAACCGGACAGTGAACCCTATCGTGTAGTAGTATAGTTGGATAAGTTCGGGTTCGAACACAGGGAACTTAGTTTTTAGATGTATTAAGTTAAGTGTGAGTAATTTAGAAAATAAAATAAAAGTTGGGTTTGTGTAACTGAGTTGTCACAATGCTTAAAACTACAATTTTTAAATTGAAACTAGGCAAGTGGACTCTTAAGAGTCAAAGTGATTGATTAAAAAATTTTGTATATTAAAAGGATACTTGTTTGGACTAGTTCACTAGTGATTTCGGGGTGAGAGGTTAAAACCGGTTTGAGTTATGCAAAAGTGAATATCATTTGAACAAGGCTTGACATCCGCCATCACCTAGTGTTCAACTTCAATTCATGGCCTTATGATTTAATCAAGTAACGGACATTCGCCATGGTTACCAACTTGCACATTCGAGCTTAAATTATCTAGCTTATTCGAATATTACATCCGCAATTTCGTTCAATTACTCATAGACAAATAAGTGATGATAAATTAC
The DNA here is from genome assembly GCA_949592205.1 of Helichrysum umbraculigerum. NCBI lineage: Eukaryota > Viridiplantae > Streptophyta > Magnoliopsida > Asterales > Asteraceae > Helichrysum > Helichrysum umbraculigerum. The sequence goes on from CATIUR010000001.1 coordinate 389,776,564, forward strand.
TAAGTAAAGACGTTCGCCATTTTAACTAGCAATTCACCAAATAAGTTTAGTCAAATGTTCAAAAGCTCAAATACACAACTTTCATAGATTAAACATGAGGACCAAAGTTATGATTTACAATTCATCCAAAGGAAAGACATTCGCCATATTAACTCATATGTGCTTAGCTCATTTGGTTAACAAAAATCCATATTCATTGTCATGAACAAAGATCATTCATACATAGACATACAAATGTGGTAATTTGACTTAACAACAAACATTCGCTATAGTCATCAAGTTAAAGTCATCAATTTGTTTCACAAATTATGTTGAGCCAAGCACACATTAGTTCATGGATGAACCATAAACACAAACATAATCAAACACCAAAGAATGTCACTCCTAATCACTAGCTACATCATCCAAACAAGTAAATTATGAAACTAGCTACTCATCATAGTACTAATCATCAAACAATTGCAAGTAATTGGAGAAATCATAAATTACTCAAAATTAAATGAAATTGAAATTGTACCAAAGTGATTACACAAATTGAAGTAATTGTTCTTGTGAAGTTGTTGCTAGCTTGATCTTTTCCACAAATTTCCAAGTGAAATACAAGTAGAATAAGTGAAGCAAGTGGTGATTTTTTGTGAAGTGGAAATGAAGAAAATGGTTGGGTCGTGGGTTGAGAGAAAATCCAGAGTCCCAAAATGTGAAGTTGGTGATATAATGATGATATCCCTGATGATATTTTTAAGGTTATAAAACTCATCCAAAAGCTTCAATCCATTGTGTAAAATGGAAGGGGGAAGTTTTGGACCAAAAAGAAGTTGGAGCATTAATTGCTTCCCCCTCCTCCACTGCACACGTTTGTAAAATTCGATAGGCCCGCGAGTGTTTTATCCAGATCTAAGAGATGTACAGTGCCCGCACTTTTAACCCGATCGGTTGAGAAAACATAGCTGACCGGCTCAGAAATCATACCCGATCGGCTCATATGATCTAGCCGATCGGCTCCTTTAGCCTTGACCACAAGCTTCAACACGCGCGAGCTGCTGTAACGACTTTGAACTAAACAAACCGATCTGCTACATTGAGTCGAACTGCTAAAGAGTCCTAACCGATCGGCTGAAGTATCATAGCCGATCGGCTATGGAGCCAGTCACACTTCAACATCAGATCAGTTCCAGACTTAGCAATGTTCATCCCTTTGCATGGATTTCCAAAGATTAAACCTGAGACAAATTTCCAAACGAAATAAGTACCGAAAGTTCTCAAAATTTACTCAAATACAAATGCAAAACAATGATATCGCGCAAGATTTATATAGACAAAATGAGCGATATCAAATATCCCCACACTTGAACTTTGCTTGTCCTCAAGCAAACCATTATTTTCCATTTTCATGACCCACTCTTGCAACTTCATAAGTGAAGATCAAGTTTACCAAAATAATACTAACACTAACTACCAAAGCAATTAGGTTAGTAACATGTATATAATCAATAAAAACTTGAGATGTTGAGTTTATCAAGCCCGAATGCACGACCTAGCACCTCATATAAGGATAAGTGTATAATCACTCACTCTTAACCTATAAACTACAAGGTAAGGATGTAAATGATGTAACACTCAATCAAGCCAAGTCGTGATGCAATGTTACCATAGGCTTGCAAAAGGATCAAATCTCCACCGTCTTGGCGTGAGCACCAGGTGAGATCTCAGAAAAGGTATTCTAAACAGGTGATGTAACAAATGTAGGCTAATATAGAATTGGGTATGATAGACACAAAAATTGGTGAAAAGTGGTAGTCAAGACCCATGAAAAATGTGGAAATATTACCTAATGGTTTAAACATGTGACAGTAATAAAACTTAGGATTCTCATGCCAAATCAATTCGAATTATTTCTTATTTTACTCATAACTCATATTCGACAATTGCACACAAATAACTCAAATTGATTGTACTCATATGATTGGAATAATTGCATTCTATGACTTTCTATGAATCCTGTGTAACGAACTATCAGACCAACCATCCTAGACCGGATAAAGGCCTTCGGTGGCTAGGTGTAGAACACCCCTCGGGAACTACTTGTTCAGGAATTCAAAGGCCATTTAGTTGACTACAATCATCCAACCATAAACTTTAAGCTCAATTGTTAACTTCTATTAATTTAATTGCTTCCAACATCAATCATAGAATTTAACACTAGAATCCCAATTCAAAACGATTTAAGTCACATTTTTAGATAAAATCCATTAAAAACTCCAACTAGGCAACCTTTAAAAAAGTAAATGGTTCAGGAATTGACTACACGAAAACAAGGCTAGTATTTAGTGGAATGAATGTGGAAGTTTTCTAAGGGTTTCTTAGCACCAAAAATGAGTGCTAACGACCTGTGTGGACCGGATATAAATGGTTTTAAAGGAAAATAAGATCAAAAATCCTAAGAATACCTCCTCGTCGTCGACCCCACCTATATCACATTTCTATGATCCCACTGCGGTCTCGAAATGCATCACTAGGGCAAGTTCTACAACAAACTACAATCACCGGCACACTCATAGCAACAAATAATGTAAACACTAATGATAAGTGTTTTTCTCAATAAGGCTCAAATTTCTCACAATTTATAGTGGAGGCTACAAGTGTGCTAGTCATGCAATTCACCCTATTAGGTTGCTTTTTATGACACATCTCAAAAGGTTAAGTTGCAAGAGGGAAGATTAAATCACTTTCACTAGATTTTACAAGTTTAAAATTTCAAAGCAATCAATCTTTTAAGGACAAGCACATTCCTAGCAAATTATCATTTTCGACCCCTTATTTGAATTTGCAAAAATCTATTGGGTCCCAGATCAATAACAGACCTAATAAGTGACCAATGGCCCGTTAATAGGATTCGTAAAGTTCGATTGGGAAACCAATAGTCTTTTACAAGCCCCAATAAAAGGCAAGAAATGACAATTTACTAGCAATAAAATTCAAGTGAATTTACCTCCCCACACTTGAGATTTACATTGCCCCCAATGCAAAAATAATCAATGAATCAACATAAGTGCGAAGGTAAAAAGAAACGAGAACTTCCCCGGGGGGTTTTGCATAAAGGCGTGGAAACATGAGCTGGCTCTTGATAAGCGGGAGATCCATTCCAGCTCGGCATGCTAAAATATGGGGACAAACAAACAAACAAGCACAAAAAACACAAGTGCAACCTAGATAATAATAACAGTAATAATAAAAAGGTAAATGAATGCTAATCATCCAAAGTACCAAAAGGAAAAACAACAAAGACTAGAAAATTTTTCAACAGTTTACACTTCGAATAAGGAAAATAAAACACTACAACCAACCCCCGCCATGGGGTGGTCTTGGGTGGGATCCTTTGGATGCTGCTGGGGTGACTGGGATGAACCGAAAAGCCATTCCTGTAAGGCCCCTTGCTGCCAATTGCTTGGCTCAGGGGTGGACCAAGTAGTGCCCCAATCTTGCTGTTGCTGATGATAATGTGAAGTTTGCATATGATCGTGGTGTTGACGTTGGAGCTCGATCAAGGCAGCATTTCTATCATAGACCGGGGCAGGAAGCACACCACCAGGTGCACCCCAAAAGGGGGGGTGATGATAAGGGGTGGGATCATAGTCGGGCTCACGGTGACCCAATCTCTCATGATTGTGGATAAGCCAATCATTTTGGTAACGATTGGCTCCCAGCTCGTATCTGGTCTCGTCCCTGAAATCCACTTGTTCCCTATGTCATGCCTCCTGTTGTTGCCACCTTCTATCCTGCTCTAACCGCATGTTGCCGAAGTCTGTCATAAAACCCTGCCAATATGAGGGTTCCTCAGACTGAGCACTCTGTCCCGGGTTTGTCTGAACCTGCTCCTCTTCTTCCCCATCCTCGGCTTCCTCTTCATCTTCTTCTTCCATTTCGGATGCATGTCAGAAAGCGGGCCGCTTTCCTCTGGCCCCGGCCCTAGGTACGACGAGTGCTTCCCTAGCAGTGGGAGCGAAAGGAATATACGTTCCTCCTTGACGCCTGACCACCTTCGCACTACAATACATCTCTATTCCAACAGGGAGGCCCGGGTCCTCAACAAGGGTGTAAGGGTGGGTACGGGGCCTCAAGTTAATCTTAAGACTTTTGGCAAACCGGGTGATAAAGTGTCCTCCACATAGCTTGGATTGCGGTTTGGCCCCACTAGCATAAGCATGAAGGAACTTCCCCACAGCATACGGTAGGTTAATTCTCTCTCTGCTCTTTATCTTGTCCAAAAACCACAAATCAATCAACGTAACCTTCTCTTTGTTGGCACCCCGAAGTGTGAGAGTGTGAGCAAGCATTTTTTTAATCAAATTGTACAAGGGGGACTTGAGTGCATTAGTCAGATTTTTGCCCGAAAGGTATGGTTGATCACTGAACCTCGCCCAAACCTCGGAATTACATTCGCCCTCATCTAGCCTAGCTCCGGTCATAATGTACGTGTCAAACCAATCCGATTCATATTCCTCATCGGTGTATATTCCTAGACTAACTGCAATTTGCCAAAGGGATAACTGTCGGGGCTCTCCACCCAATTTGAATTTCAAAAATAAATCAACAGGGGTGTCAGCGATGTACATATCCACTGTGGCCAAGAAGTTCATAACCAGCTCCTCATAAATTGGCTCACGAATTGCAATAAGCCTCTCCAAATCGTGTACATCGAAAACTTCGCCATCATGGCGCATGCTCTGAGTGAGGGCGTTGCTGATTTTGTGAGCATAATTGACTACATTTAGTGGGTTCCAGTCAATTACCCTCGGGTACTCACATTTCTTCTTATGGACATTAAACAAGGCCTCATTGTACTCATGGTAGTGATAATGATGAGGCTCGAAAACTAAGTTGGGATGGCGGTTCTGTGGAAGCAAATCTGCAAAGACACTAAGAGAGTATTGTGGCTCAGAAGTTTGCCCGCGGTTTTGCTTGTTTCTCTGCACACATAACATAACCAACATACAAAATTTCCAAAGTAGATGTTAGAGTTAGCAAAATCATGACAAAATGAACGATCTATGCCAAACACAGTAACATCCCCTAACGACAAAGCACATGAGCCCATATTCAATTCAACATCCCTTAACAACAAACTTTATATTCAATTCAAACACCACCAACAAATCCCATAATCAAAACTTAGAGTTTGTAAATAGGAGCATGCAATCTAATATTAAACAATGCTTGAATCATGCCAATGACACAAAATTTAATTCAAGCAAGCCTTACAATCAAGATTACATGCAAAACCAAATGACTTTCACATAGGTACCTAACTTTAATATCAAACATAAACTTGAATTGTGCAAAAGGATAACACAATTGAAATCAAGAAATGCATTACAATCATAAGTCAAGTCAAAAAAGTCAAAGTCAAGGTTTTACCAAAAAAAAGTCAACTCTATCATCTTCCCCAAATTCCTTAAGAACCCTAATTGCTAGAAATTGAAATTAATCAACAAGTAAGCATAAATAAGCCTAGCAATCATGAAATACATGCTAATTAACACCAAATAACAAACATAAACTACCAAATTCGGATTACCAAAAATTAGCAATACAAACCCTAATTTTCTAAGTAACAAAATCTAGCAATTTAAGCATGGAATCATGGTAGAAACAAAGCAATAAGCATGAACAAAGCATATTCAACAATAAAAACCAACTAATAACATCCCCACACTTGATTTTAGCAAAACCCCAATTTCAAGTTCATACCCAAAAATCAGTGGATTGAAAGATTTGAAGATGTTAAAAGTACCTTTGATGGTCTAGACATGTTTAGGGAGTGATTTCTTTGAAGATTCTTGAAAGATTTTGAGATGTGATTTTAAGTGATTTGGTGAGGTAGTCGGGTGTCACAGCAGAGAGAGGATCGGCTGTTTGTTTTGTTTGTGGAAGTGAAATAAAGCCCAGGTTTTAGTCTTAAAGAAATGCCACAGATCATAGCCTTAGCCGATCGGCTTAAAAGACATAGCCGAACGGCTCAATACATTTAGCCGAACGGCTCTCCTAACCTAGCCGAACTGCTATCGATAAGAAACTCGCACCCTCGGACCTAGTGTTGGCTACAGACTCGATTTAACACAGAAACAACAGATCGGCTTATTTTACAGGATCGGCTATCTATTCCTAGCCGATCGGCTAGGTACTTCAGCCGAACGGCTCATTTGACACAAATTGTCGACTCCAGACATGGGCTCGCTACTGATCTCATTTTTCAAAGAATTAGCCTATCGGCTAAATATCGCCGTTCGGTTAACTAGGTGATACCCGATCGGCTCAGTGGGTATAGCCGATCAGCTCAAAACCAAAACCAAGCTAGACACTTATAGCAAGCAATCAGCAGATACACAGGCAAATAATATGCAGTAACTCAGCAAACAGCAGGAACAGCGGTTCAAAACTAATAAAATGCAAACCAAAAATACTAAATGTAACAAAAAGGATATTAACGCGAGTTTTCTCGCGCTCGGGCTTAATTTATTAACGAGTCCAAGCTAGACTCGACCCCAAATTCATTTGTCCTTGGGGTAAGTTGCGAGCTCCTCCCACTCGCTCTCCACATCTTCTTCATGGTATAATTTTAAACGATGTCCGTTAACAATGAAAGTTCCACCATCCGAATTGAAAAGTTCCACATATCCGGACGGGTAACCATGTTTGACCGTATATGGACCGGTTCACCTAGGCTTGAACTTCGGTTGTTTCAACTTGAATCTTGATTGGAACAAGAGCACTTTATCACCGGCTTTAAATTCTTTTCTCATTTTCAATCGCCGGTCATGTAACACTTTTGTTCTTTCTTTGTACAAACGCGAATTCTCGTACGATTGCAACCTAAGCTCATCCAATTCATGGAGTTGCAACATCCTCTTTTTCACCCGATTCCACCAAGTCCATATTGCAATTCTTCAAGGCCCAATATGCCTTATGCTCAACTTCAAGAGGTAAATGGCATGTTTTGCCATAGAGCAACCGATACGGTGTCGTCCCAATGGGAGTCTTGTAGGCGGTTCGAAACGCCCACAATGCATCATCTAACTTCTTGAACCAAATTGTCCGGTTGTCTTTCACTGTTTTCTCCAAGATTCGCTTCAAAGCACGGTTTGTGTTTTCAACTTGACCACTCGTTTGAGGGTGGTATGAAGTCGAAAACCGGTGATTCACCCCATATTTCTTGAGAACCTTCTCTAGTTGGGCATTTGCAAAGTGACTTCCCCGGTCACTAATTAAAGCCTTCGGCATCCCAAACCGACAAAACAAGTTCTTCAACACATCCTGATAACTACAAAGAAAGTACTCTAACTAGAAAAATGAACCGCCCATTACCAAATTAGACAGAAATAAAAAAAGGGAAATGCAGAGAGACCTCTTTAAACCTCTAAAAAGTCATAGGTTAAATGCGTGGGACAGAGGGCTCGTAGTACCTGCTACCGCAGCTATGCGGTGGAAGGTCGAGTCCGTGGGATTTTTGTAGAAAGCTAACTTCCCTGATACAACAAGTCAGGGTATGGCCCCCTCGCGGCAATGGCAGCAGAAGACCACACGAGCATCATTCTTTGGTAGTGCCTTAGCTTCCGCCCATTTTGACACATAATCTATCGCCACCAAAATGTACTCATTCTTGAAAGATGGAGGAAATGGACCCATGAAATCGATGCCCCATATATCAAACACCTCACAAACTTGGATGCTAGTTTGAGGCATTTCATCTCTTTTGGAGATGTTTCCCGTTCTTTGGCAAGCATCACAAGTTTGGCATAAAGTGTATGCCTTCTTGAAAATCGTAGGCCAATAGAAACCCGCATCAAAAACTTTCTTTGTGGTGACCGAAGGCCCATAATGACCTCCCGTGGGGCCATGGTGACAAGCATCCAAGATTTCCCTAGTCTCACCCCCCGATACACATCTTCTAACCGTGCCATCCGCACAAACCCAGAACAAATATAGTTCTTCCCAGAAATAATACTTCAAATTTGAGAAAAATTTGTTCCTTTCTTGATGGCTCATTCCTTTCCTCAACACTCCACCAACCAAGTAGTTTGCCAAATCGGCATACCAAGGTGCTTCATCATCTTTCTCCTTGTCATTACCTACCTGCAAAAGAAATTCCCCGGGAAAGGAATCATCAATGTTAGTATCGCCTTGCTTGTCAAGATTTGGATTTTCCAATCTAGACAAGTGGTCGGCGGCAAGGTTCTCGGCTCCCTTTTTATCTTTGATCTCAATGTCAAATTCTTGTAGAAGAAGAATCCAACGAATGAGACGGGGCTTGGCATCTTGTTTTGCAAAAAGATACTTAAGAGCCGAGTGGTCGGTGAAAACAATGGTCTTTGATAAAACAAGGTATTGCCTAAATTTATCAAAGGCAAACACCACGGCAAGCAACTCTTTCTCGGTTGTGGTGTAGTTTTGTTGGGCTCCATTCAAGGTCTTACTAGCAAAATAGATTGGTTTAAAATGGTTGTCCACTCTTTGTCTTAGGACGGCTCCTAAGGCAAAGTCGCTAGCGTCACACATTAATTCGAATGGTTTTGACCAATTGGGGGAAACAATGATGGGTGCTTGGGTCAATTGGTTTTTCAAGGTCTCGAAAGCACTCAAACACGGTCCATCAAACACAAAGGGGGCTTCTTTTTCAAGAAGTTTGGTCAAGGGTCTTATGATTTTTGAAAAGTCTTTTATAAATCTCCTATAAAAACCGGCATGACTCAAGAAACTTCTAATGCCTTTCACATAGGTAGGTAAAGGTAGTTTAGCAATAACATCAATTTTAGCTTTATCAACCTCAATACCCAACCCCGAAACTTTGTGTCCCAAGACAATGCCCTCCTTCACCATGAAGTGGCATTTCTCCCAATTTAGAATCAAATGTGCTTTTTCGCACCTTTCAAGCATTTTGTTTAAATTAGCCAAACAAGAGTCAAATGAAATACCAAAAACGGAAAAATCATCCATGAAAACTTCCATGGAGGTTTCGATCATGTCTTGGAAAATGGCAATCATACATCTTTGGAAAGTGGCGGGGGCATTGCAAAGACCAAAGGGCATTCTCCTACAGGCATAGGTCCCAAATGGGCAAGTGAAGGTGGTCTTTTCTTGGTCCTCGGGATCTATGGGTATTTGGAAATATCCCGAGAATCCGTCAAGGAAACAATAAAATTCATTACCCGCCAATCTCTCAAGCATTTGGTCAATGAATGGCAAGGGGAAATGGTCTTTCCTAGTGGCGTCATTTAACCTCCTATAGTCAATGCACACGCGCCATCCCGTGACCGTCCTAGTGGGTATCATTTCATTTTGGTCATTGGCCACTACGGTCATACCCCCCTTTTTCGGCACACAATGTACCGGGCTCACCCAAGAACTATCCGAGATGGGGTAGATGATACCCGCATCAAGAAGCTTAACAACTTCTTTCTTGACCACATCCTTCATGTTCGGGTTAAGTCTCCGTTGTCTTTGGACAACGGGTTTCACATCATCTAAAAAATTGATTTTATGTTTGCAAAATGATGGACTTATTCCCGGAATGTCGGATGTGCGCCAAGCAAATGCTCCCTTGTGAGCCCCTAGCACATTTAACAATTTGACTTTTTCATCATTTAAAAGAGAAGAGGATATGATTATGGGTAGTAGATTTTCCTCATGAAGATAAGCATACTCCAAGTGGCTAGGGAGTGTTTTCAACTCCAAGTCCCTTGGTAGATCCTCCAAAGATGTCTTTATCCTCATGTGATCATCTCCTCTTAATTCTTCAAAGCTTTCATCCTCAACTTGCTCAACCTCTTCAAAAGCATCTCCCATGCTCATCACTAACTCTTCCTCGGTCATTCTTTCATCACTTGATTCCAACAATTCAACTAGTTCCGATTCCATTCCAAGTAAGCTTTGCAACTCTTCATCCATCGTTTCATCTATCACATCAATTCTAAAACAAGAATCGTCAGTAGAATAAGGATGCTTCATGGCCTTATCGACCGTGAAAGCAATCCTTTCTTGTCCCACTCCTAAGGTCAATTTTTTATCCTTAACTTGGATGATAGCATCCGCGGTGTGTAAAAATGGTCTTCCCAAAATCAAGGGTACTTTACTATCCTTTTCCATTTCGAGGATCACAAAATCAACCGGGAATGTAAATTTTCCAACTTCTATCAACATGTTTTCCACAATCCCAACGGGATCATGGAATGACCTATCGGCAAGTCTTATGCTCATACGAGTGGGTGTCAAAGATCCTAGGGCCAATTTAGCATAAAGAGAATATGGCATCAAATTAATGCTAGCACCCAGGTCGGCAAGTGCATCACAAGTAATTATTTTACCCAAAGTGCATGAAATGATGAAACTCCCCGGGTCACCAAGCTTTGGTGGAATTTGATTTTGAATAAGAGCGGAGCATTCCCCATTCAAGAACATTGCCGATGCTTCTGATAGCTTGTCTTTGTTGCTCACCAAATCCTTGATGAATTTGGCATAATTCGGCATCCCCGCTAACACATCAACCAAAGGCACATTGATTCTAATGGCCTTGATCATGTCCACAAACTTTCCATATTGAGCCGCAATCTTCTCTTTCCTTAACCGTTGAGGATAAGGGATCTTCGGCTTGTATGCTTTGACAACCGGTGTAGGTGTAACCGTTGGTGGAGTTGCATCAACTTTCTCTTCAATCTCTTCCTCCTCCTCATCCTGCAAAATAGGGTTAGAAATATTTCGATTCTTGACTTGAGGTGGTGGAAGTACCTTCTCGCTTTTTGTGGTAATAACATTTACATGTTCGTTTCTTGCGGGTGGTGGTTGGTATGGTTTTGATCCACTTGTGGATGTTTGCCTCGGGTTTTGTTGGGTGTTGCTTGGTAAACCACCGGTTGGTCTACTACTTTGTCCCTCCGACAAACGATCCATCTTTCGTTCCAAGTCTTGAATGGAAGCTTGTTGGTTCTTTTAGCCTTGCTCCATGCTTAACCTTATATTTGTCATTTTGGCCTTCAATCTTTCGGTACAAGCATCTTGTTTTGCCATGAACTCTTTCATCATTTGCTCCATTGGTGATAGAGTAGGCTCTTGTCTTTGGGTCGGCGGTGGGTTGTTGTCTCTTGGTGGGTTTTGGTTTTTGTTTTGAAGTGGATTGTAGTTTTGACTTTGGGTTTGCTTGTAGCTTGGGTTGGGTCGAGAAAACTGGTTTCCTTGATTGTAGTTTCCTCCTTGGTATCCTCCTGAATTTCTATTTTGGTAACCACCCCGTTGGTAGTTCCCACCGCTTTGGTAATTGCCTTGTTGGAGAAAAATCACATCTTCCTCATCCCCCATGATCTGTTGATCATCTTGCATACAACTTACTGTGGCATGATTACCACCACATTTACCACATCCATCTCTAATCTCTTTAATCTCACTCTTGAGAGTTTTAAATTGCGAATCAAACTTAGAAGAAATTGCCTTCAATTCCTTCATCATGGCCGAGTTATCCGAGCTTCCACTACCACCACTTCCTTCCGCGAAAGCCACATGTTTTCTAACCGGCTTACCTCCCTTATCCTTAGCCCAATTCAAACTTTGGATCACCATGTCTTCTAGTACCTTCCACGCTTCATTAGGCGTTTTGTAAAGAAATAAACCTCCTCCCGAGGCATCAAGTACATTAGCCGATTGAATGTCAAGGCCATTGTAAAATAATGTTATGATTTCCGCTTTTGACAACCCGTGGCCATGACAATTCCTCAACATCTCTTTCATTCGGTACCAAGCTTCTACCAAAGGTTCACCCTCTTGTTGCTTGAAAGCCCGAATTTCGTTCAATAACCTTTCGGCCAAAGCCGGAGGGAAATACCTACTCACAAACGCTTCCCTCATTTGATCCCAAGTTCTAATCGTATTTGGTTTAAGCTCTTGGTACCAAATCTTAGCTTCACCACACAAGGACATAGGAAAAGTCCGTAGTCTAATGATTTCATCCGTATCCGGCCCATACTTGAACATATCCCCAATTTCAACAAAACTTGCAATGTGCTTGTGCGGATCGGCCCGCACTCTCCCATCAAATTGAGAATCCTTGATGAGTTGCATATGATGCCCTTTCAAAGAAAAATTGTTGTTGTCGATGTTTTGTCTTTGAATGGCCGAACCGGGTGTAGGAGCAACGGTCCTTGTTTGTGACCAAATAGGAGTATCATCTTCATCCGCCATCTCGTTTTCTTCTTCCTCTTGGGATGGTGTTTCCGGCTCCCCTTCTTCAAAGATCTCCTCAATAATTTCGTTTCCCGAAGATGACTCGGTTTCCGTTTGACTATTTGTTGAATCCTTCGGTCTTTTCTTTAGTTTCTTCCTTCGTTTCTTCTTGGTGGTTTTCTCCGGATTGGACAAAGGACTAAGAAGCTCTTTACCGGAGCTCCTTGTGTTCATCCACTACCAAATAAACCTGTAAGAGCACAAAAGATAAAACCGTTAAATGCATCGGCGCAAAACAATTAAAAGTAACTTTCCAAGAATAAATTCCTAGAAAGGGTCAATTAATCACACTTGAAATACGATCTAAAACACAAGTTCCCCGGCAGCGGCGCCAAAAACTTGATGTGTAAAATCTAGTCTAAAATTTATCGTTGAAATATGAACAAGAAAGTACCGTGCTAGACCAAAACACAACCGGGCAGTGGACCCTATCGTGTAGTAGTATAGTTAGATAAGTTCGGGTTCGAACACAGGGAACTTAGTTTTTAGATGTATTAAGTTAAGTGTGAGTAATTTAGAAAATAAAATAAAAGTTGGGTTTGTGTAACTGAGTTGTCACAATGCTTAAAACTACAATTTTTAAATTGAAACTAGGCAAGTGGACTCTTAAGAGTCAAAGTGATTGATTAAAAACTTTCGTATATTAAAAGGATACTTGTTTGGACTAGTTCACTAGTGATTTCGGGGTGAGAGGTTAAAACCGGTTTGAGTTATGCAAAAGTGAATATCATTTGAACAAGGCTTGACATCCGCCATCACCTAGTGTTCAACTTCAATTCATGGCCTTATGATTTAATCAAGTAACGGACATTTGCCACGGTTACCAACTTGCACATTCGAGCTTAGATTATCTAGCTTATTCGAAGATTACATCCGCAATTTCCTTCAATTACTCATAGACAAATAAGTGATGATAAATTACTAAGTAAAGACGTTCGTGTAACTCCTGCCTAATTAGGATAATTAATTATGCCTAATTATTTATAACTAGTTGTAATTAGTATGTAATAGGACTAATTACAGACTCTATTTGTATATATAAGGTGATTTATATATGTGTGTACTTACGCGATTTGGATAAATCGTACAGATTAACCGGATGGAATCCGATACGTTTTACTTGGACGTTGGTGACAAAACTTACTTAAATAATGGGGACATATTTTACTGTATAAATACATATTCGAACGGACACTATTAGATTAGCGCGACAACATTATGAGCATTTTAGCAGAAACGTATTAAACGCGAATCAGATAATTTAAATATCTCGACAAATGTTTTTATAACTAATTTCAAGGTATTTTTATCAAAATACCCCAGTCACGTTTTAAAAATATAACTGTTTGGTTAAATACTAAAAACGAAGGATTAAACGATTAGGACACGGAGTAAACACTGTGTTTTAGGGAGCGTTTCCCCTCCCTTGTCTCCTTGGATCAGCCAACACCACCACCTCCCCTATTCTCTCTTTCATTTTCATTTATACAAAACACACACACACACACAAAAACTCTTTCCAACCAAAATCATCACAAAATTTCGGAATTACAAATCAACCCACGAAATTCATATTTTCAGAATCACCATCACGAGAGGAACAAGATTTACAAAGGCACCATACTCGTTTTCTTCCCCGTTTGGTCTCGATTTGCATTTGTAAGAAAATACCTAAATCCTTAGATTTACTCATTTTGATGTATTGTTTTGATGTTATAATGTTTACACAACTTAGTATTGTCCATATGTATGAATAGAACACGATTTTATAGCCTAAAAATGTGTTAGATTTGAGTTTTGGATCGGAAAAACGCATCAGTCGCAACATTCTGGGCTGGTGTTCATCTTTGCGACACAACGCTTGTGTCGCATGTTGTCGCAAGTTTATGTCGCATAAATCCATTTGCGTCGCATTTTGTGTCATAGCTTATGTCGTACTATTATGTCGCACCCGTGTGTCGCAAACCAGATACGACACAACCCTTATGTCGCTATTGATTTAGCATCGAACGCTTATGCGACACAACCCTTGTGTCGCTAAGCTCTTGTGTCTCATTCCTATGCGAAACAACACTTGTGTCGCATACTAAATCTTTGTGTCGCAAATTGTGTCGCAGAATCAGAAATTTTGAAGGATTTTCACTATAGCAAAGTCAAAGTTACTGTAGCAAAGTCAAATTTCACTGTAGCACATTTACTGTAGCAAAGTCAACATTTTAGAATTATTATTACAAACCGTCACCAACGGGCCAAACATGTTTTCTAAAGACAAACGATTACGAACACTTAAACAGACATCGGGCATACTAGCGTGTACAACTAAACGAAACGTCTTGCGGGACACATACTTACATAACCTCATATGTTTAGGCATTTGAAGGTTACGGGTTCGGAGAACCTACTTGCTTTACTTACTACTTGCTATTTGCTACTGCTTACTACAAGACTCGGGTGAGTCTTACGGCCCCACTTTTACTGTTTTATCTTATTGGGGGAGAAACATGCTACTACTTTTCCTTGAACACAAGTACTAAAACTGTTTACTATACCAAACGGAATTGCATGAGTTGTTTATTATTTACAGAAGTCTCTCCATCATATATCGTTAGTTATGGACTTAAGCGCGAACACTAGTTAATGGATCCATTAGGGAAATGACCCTCCCCGCCTGGGGTAGTAGCGCTACCACGAACCGTTATGTATAAACGGGCGACTATTATTCGTTACATATGCTTGCTCAGTTACGAGCATGTCACGGGAGCAACTTATTACTTACGGGTTAAGCTTCGATTATGAGCCTCATGGCAACGGTATAACTTACTTACTTACATTTGCTGGATTGCAAATACCGGTTTTACATTTGCTGGATTGCAAATATTGGTTTTACATTTGCTGGATTGTAAATACTGGTTTTACGCCTACGGGCACTACTGATGAAATCTTATGTTCAAAACTGACATTAATTACAAACCTGTGAGATTCACCAACATTCGTGTTGACCTTTTTAGCATGTTTTCTCAGATACCCGGACGGAGTAGGATTACTCCAGGACTTTAGCTAGAGTCGCATGATTTCAACACAACTGCATTAACGGAGATTCTTAGCATTATCTTTTGTATATTTCGATTATGTAATAGAATCTCCCGCTATACGCGTGGACTCTAGGGAACTACATTTTTGTATACGAAAACATTAAGTTTTCAAACATTATATCTATGGGAATGTAACTAATTTATAAACGTTGCATATAGATGTCGTTTGCTTATCTTTGTGCTGTGATATTTGATTAGTAGCACCCCAAAACTTGCTTCCGCCAAGCTGTGAAATTGGGGGTGTTACAGATTGGTATCAGAGCCTAAGGTTATAGTGAACAAGGTTGCATTTAGTGGGCCTAGACTATGACCGTTAGGTAGTATTTCCTTATTAGGCATGACTGGTTAAGGAATTACATCATACGACTTTAATTTAACATAGCCTGATCAACTATGTACAATTAAGGAAAGATGATGTAAGGTCTGAAACGATTATGTTGAACAGGGATGCGTTAGTTGACTCTGACCACGAGGGAACCAGACCATTACTTGATACGTGCTAGACACTAGGCTGGATATTATGTACTTACCCATATATTAGCCTCGTCTTACTTACACTCTGCCACAGGAATGGCAAACACACCACCCAATTCGTCACACTCTCATCCGCAAGGATCTCAAAACCCGCGAGTAGCCAGGAGGACCACTAGGTCACCTCGAAGCGACCCCTATCCTGTTCATAACTCTCGGAAATCGGCACACCTCACGGTGCCAGTGATGGTTACCCAACTCCATCATCAGAAGCAAAGGCTCGAAAATCTCGAACGGGAACAACACCGAATGACCTACCTACTCCACCAAGCACTGGATCACATATCCCAACTCCAGCGAGAACAAGAAGATACCAGCCTCTCTGTAAGCATAATTCAGGATTCAATGACCACTGAATTAGGTGCGGATGAACTCATAAGAAACCGACTAGAGGAATGTGAACAGCGTTCATAGGAGACCGAGGAGTACTCTCGAGCATTGGTACAACGACTGGCTTTGGTTGAAGACAACGCCAGGCAAGCCAATAGACTTGCGGACACGGTGGATCGCCTTGTTGCACTAATGGAGCAAGTCAACTTACGTCAAGACTAGAATAGTCTTCACCTTGTAATCAATTATCTGCCAAAATAGGACTTATGTAATTCGACCGGATTCAATAATTCCCGGCACTTTTGTACTACTATTACTCTGTAATCTTTTGGAAAAACTCGTACCTTGTATCCAACTTGATTATCTAAATGGAATATGATTATCACTTCGTACTGTTATCGTGTATCTCATCATATACACTTGTGATATATCATAATTTCATTGCAATTATCTTATCCTTCTTTCCTTGTCATTTTCTTGTCAGCATCATGCCTCCTCACCGACAAGTCACCCTCAGTGAAGCCAAAATAGCGGGTCTGATTGCGCGCAGTGTAGTCCAAGCCTTAGCTACCCGAACCTCAAACCCTGGTAGCGAAGATACAGCTAACAATGCACCACAACCCAAACCCTGTTCTTACAAAGACTTCCAGAACTGCAAACCTTTGAGCTTTGCAGGTACTGAGGGAGCTATCGGTCTAGTACGCTGGATCGAGAAAGTCGAATCTGTATTTCTTATCTGCAACTGTGCGGAGGGAGACAAGGTTAAGTTCTTCGTTAGTACTTTTACTGACACCGCTCTCACCTGGTGGAACACCTATGCCCAGACTGTGGGTATTGATAATGCTTACAAACTCCCGTGGGAGGAGTTGAAGGAGATGTTGAGGGGCGAGTACTGCCCCAGGGATGAATTGAAACAGCTGGAATTGGAATTCTGGAACCACAAAATGCAGGGTGATGACATCACCGGTTACACCAACCGTTTCCACCAACTGGCACTTCTGTGCCCAACCATGGTCGATCCTGAGTATAAGAGGATCGAGAAATACGTTGATGGACTTCCCGAGAGACTTCAAGACCTGGTGACATCATCCAAACCGGGTACTATTCAGAGCGCCATTCGTATGGCCCATGAGCTAACGGCAAATTCTGTCCGCCGTGGCACAACATCAACCCCATCGGCAAACAACAAACGTAAGTGGGAAGGGAACCCCAACTCATCCAACCAAACCTCCAACAAAAAGCCTGAGTCTGTTAAGGCTTATTCATCGGGGACTTCGGAAAAGAAAGGGTACATCGGGAACAAACCCTACTGTTCCAAATGCAACCGCCATCATGACGGTTCTTGCCCTTGCTCCAACTGCAAACGGTTCGGGCATCTAGCCAAGGATTGTCGGGCCAACGTTCCTACCCCCAACACTAATGCACCAAAGGCCTGCTTTGGGTGCGGAAATTCAGGGCATTTCAAGAGAGATTGCCTAAAGCTGAAAAACAACAACAACCCTGCTCGCGGTAGAGCATTCGTTATCAAGGCTGGGGAAGCCAGACAAGACCCGAATGTCGTGACGGGTACGTTCCTTCTCAACGACCTTACTGCTTCTGTATTATTTGATACCGGTGCCGATAGAAGTTTCATTTCTGAGAAATTTAGCCCTTTGCTTGATATAACTCCCACTGCTTTAGATGCTAAATACATTGTAGAACTAACTAACGGCAAACTGATTGAGACTGATAGCATCATACGCAATTGTACACTTAATCTTACGAACGAAACGTTTCCCATTGATTTAATCCCTGTCGAGATCGGTAGCTTCGATATCATTGTCGGTATAGATTGGTTATCCGAGCACCGAGTTGAAATCAATTGTTATGACAAACTCGTTCGCATACCTCTTGTCTCCGGTGGAACCTTAGTTTTACAAGGGGAGACCGGCAGACGGAATCTGAATATTGTATCCTGCTTGAAAACTAGAAAATATCTGCGAAAAGGGTATCAAGCCATCCTTTCACATGTAACGGAGAAGAAGTCGGAGGAGAAGCGACTTGAGGATGTTCCAATCGTGCGGGATTTCCCGGAAGTCTTTCCTGAGGATTTGCCCGGACTTCCACCACCTAGACAAATTGAATTTCAAATCGAACTTGTGCCAGGGGCTGCACCCGTGGCACGAGCCCCGTACCGTCTAGCACCATCCAAAATGCAGGAGTTGTCTAACCAATTACAGGAACTCCTGGACAGAGGATTTATTCGACCAAGTTCCTCGCCTTGGGGAGCTCCGGTCTTATTCGTGAAAAAGAAAGATGTATCTTTCCGCATGTGTATCGACTATCGAGAGCTGAATAAGCTAACCATAAAGAATCGGTACCCGCTTCCTAGAATCGATGACCTATTTGACCAGCTCCAGGGATAGAGTGTTTACTCAAAGATTGATCTACGGTCAGGTTATCATCAACTCCGAGTCCGCGATAATGATATTCCAAAGACAGCTTTCCGAACTCGTTATGGGCATTACGAATTCCAAGTGATGCCATTCGGTTTAACCAACGCACCGGCCATATTCATGGACCTTATGAATCGGGTGTGCAAACCATATCTTGACAAATTCGTCATTGTGTTTATCGATGACATCCTGATTTACTCTCGCAATGAGCAGGAACATGCTCAACATCTGAAAACCATTCTAGGACTCCTTAGACACGAAGAGTTATATGCCAAATTCTCTAAGTGTGAGTTTTGGATTCAAACCGTTCAATTCCTTGGACACGTGATTGACAGCCAGGGAATTCATGTTGATCCCGCCAAGATTGAAGCAATCAAGGGCTGGGAGTCACCGACCACTCCAACCGAAGTGAGACAATTCTTAGGTCTTGCAGGTTATTACCGCCGATTCATTGAAAACTTTTCAAGAATAGCTGTTCCCTTAACAACACTGACTCAGAAAGATAAGAAGTTCGATTGGACTGATGAACAAGAGTCAGCTTTCCAGCTATTGAAAAACAAACTTTGCAGTGCACCAATCTTGTCCTTACCTGAGGGCACCGATGACTTAGTAGTTTATTGCGACGCCTCACACCAAGGACTTGGTTGCGTGTTAATGCAACGGAAAAAAGTCATTGCCTATGCCTCACGACAACTAAAAATCCACGAGAAAAACTATACGACCCACGACCTCGAGTTAGGTGCCGTGGTCTTCGCATTGAAAATCTGGAGACATTATCTCTACGGTACGAAAAGCACTATCTTTACCGATCACAAAAGTCTCCAACACATATTCGATCAGAAGGATCTAAACATGAGGCAACGTCGTTGGGTTGAGTTACTTAGTGACTACGACTGCGAGATCAAATACCATCCGGGCAAGGCAAACGTAGTCGCCGATGCCTTAAGCCGAAAAGAACGAGTGAAACCCCTTCGAGTCCGAGCACTTTCTATGACAATTCGTAATGAGCTCCCTGCTCAAATCCTTACCACTCAGCTTGAAGCACTCAGCGATGAAAACCTGAAAAATGAAGCCTTACGAGGCTTGGATAAACAATTCGAAATCAAACCCGATGGGACTCGATACTTCTCTAACCGGGTGTGGTTACCCAAATTCGGAAACTTGCGAGATTTGGTGATGGCTGAAGCTCACAAATCTCGATACTCTATACATCCTGGTTCTGACATGATGTATCATGACGTCAGTTGTATTGGTGGCCTAACATGAAAGCTGACATCGCCATGTACGTCAGTAAATGCTTAACCTGTTCCAAAGTCAAGGCCGAACACCAAAGACCCTCGGGATTGCTCCAACAACCTGAAATTCCTCAATGAAAATGGGAACAAATTTCCATGGACTTCATTACCAAACTACCGAAAACTTCGAGCGGTTGCGATACCATTTGGGTGATTGTGGACCGTTTCACAAAATCTGCTCATTTTCTGGCCATCAAAGAAACTGACAAGATGGAGCGTTTGGCTTGCATCTACATCAAAGAAATTGTTTCGCGACACGGTGTACCTCTCTCGATCATGTCGGATAGAGACAGCCGTTTCACTTCCAACTTTTGGCAATCGTTACAGAAATCTCTCGGTACTCGTCTGGATATGAGTACAGCTTATCACCCGCAAACCGATGGTCAAAGCGAGCGAACCATCCAAACACTGGAGGATATGCTACGAGCCTACGTAGTGGACTTCGGTACTTCTTGGGAAAGCCACTTACCGTTGTGCGAGTTCTCGTACAACAACAGTTACCATACCAGCATTAAGGCTGTACCCTTCGAGGCACTCTACGGGCGTAAGTGCCGATCACCTATCTGTTGGACTGAGTTAGGAGATTCCCAACTCACGGGTCCGGAAATCATTCATGAAACTACTGAGAAAATCATTGGTATTCAAAACCGGCTGAAAGCCGCACGTGATCGTCAGAAAAGCTATGCTGACGTGAGACACAAGCACCTTGAGTTCCAGGTAGGGGACAAGGTACTTCTCAAAGTGGCACCGTGGAAAGGTGTCATTCGATTCGGAAAACGAGGCAAACTAAACCCTAGATACATCGGACCATTCGAAATCCTTGAAAGGATTGGTCCAGTGGCATACCGCTTGCAACTTCCTGCTGAGCTTAGCAGCGTTCACAACACTTTTCACATTTCTAACCTGAAGAAGTGTCTGTCTGACGAGACACTAATAATACCGCTCGACGAAATCCAAATCGATGATAAACTTCATTTTGTCGAGGAACCTATCGAAATCATGGACCGGGAGGTCAAGCGATTGAAACAGAGTCGTATTCCCATCGAAAAGTCAGGTGGAATTCTAGGCGTGGTCCTGAATTCACCTGGGAACGGGAAGACCAAATGCGACAGAAATACCCACATCTCTTCCCAGACAAAGCACCGTCCGTGCACTCGAGCTAATTTCGGGACGAAATTTCTTTAACAAGGGGAGAATGTAACACCTGCCTAATTAGGATAATTAATTATGCCTAATTATTTGTAACTAGTTGTAATTAGTATGTAATAGGACTAATTACAGACTCTACTTGTATATATAAGGTGATTTATATATATGTGTGTACTTACGCGATTTGGATAAATCGTACAGATTAACCAGACGGAGTCCGATACATTTTACTTGGACGTTGGTGACAAAACTTACTTAAATAATGGGGACGTATTTTACTGTATAAATACATATTCGAACGGACACTATTAGATTAGCGCGACAACATTATGAGCATTTTAGAAGAAACGTATTAAACGTGAATCAGATAATTTAAATATCTCGACAAATGTTTTTATAACTAATTTCAAGGTATTTTTATCAAAATACCCCAGTCACGTTTTAAAAATATAACTGTTTGGTTAAATACTAAAAACGAAGGATTAAACGATTAGGACACGGAGTAAACACTGTGTTTTAGGGAGTGTTTCCCCTCCCTTGTCTCCTTGGATCAGCCAACACCACCACCTCCCCTATTCTCTCTTTTATTTTCATTTATACAAAACACACACACACAAAAAAACTCTTTCCAACCAAAATCATCACAAAATTTCGGAATTACAAATCAACCCACGAAATTCATATTTTCGGAATCACCATCACGAGAGGAACAAGATTTACAAAGGCACCATACTCGTTTTCTTCCCCGTTTGGTCTCGATTTGCATTTGTAAGAAAATACCTAAATCCTTAGATTTACTCATTTTGATGTATTGTTTTGATGTTATAATGTTTACACAACTTAGTATTGTCCATATGTATGAATAGAACACGATTTTATAGCCTAAAAATGTGTTAGATTTGAGTTTTGGATCGGAAAAACGCATCAGTCGCAACATTCTGGGCTGGTGTTCATCTTTGCGACACAACGCTTGTGTCGCATGTTGTGTCGCAAGTTTATGTCGCATAAATCCATTTGCGTCGCATTTTGTGTCATAGCTTATGTCGTACTATTATGTCGCACCCGTGTGTCGTAAACCAGATACGACACAACCCTTATGTCGCTATTGATTTAGCATCGAACGCTTATGCGACACAACCTTTGTGTCGCTAAGCTCTTGTGTCGCATTCCTATGCGACACAACGCTTGTGTCGCATACTAAATCTTTGTGTCGCAAATTGTGTCGCAGAATCAGAAATTTTGAAGGATTTTCACTATAGCAAAGTCAAAGTTAATGTAGCAAAGTCAAATTTCACTGTAGCACAATTACTGTAGCAAAGTCAACATTTTAGAATTATTATTACAAACCGTCACCAACGGGCCAAACATGTTTTCTAAAGACAAACGATTACGAACACTTAAACAGACATCGGGCATACTAGCGTGTACAACTAAACGAAACGTCTTGCGGGACACATACTTACATAACCTCATATGTTTAGGCATTTGAAGGTTACGGGTTCGGAGAACCTACTTGCTTTACTTACTACTTGCTATTTGCTACTGCTTACTACAAGACTCAGGTGAGTCTTACGGCCCCACTTTTACTGTTTTATCTTATTGGGGGAGAAACATGCTACTACTTTTCCTTGAACACAAGTACTAAAACTGTTTACTATACCAAACAGAATTGCATGAGTTGTTTATTATTTACAGAAGTCTCTCCATCATATATCGTTAGTTATGGACTTAAGCGCGAACACTAGTTAATGGATCTATTAGGGAAATGACCCTCCCCGCCCGGGGTAGTAGCGCTACCACGAACCGTTATGTATAAACGGGCGACTATTATTCGTTACATATGCTTGCTCAGTTACGAGCATGTCACGGGAGCAACTTATTACTTACGGGTTAAGCTTCGATTATGAGCCTCATGGCAACGGTATAACTTACTTACTTACATTTGCTGGATTGCAAATACTGGTTTTACATTTGCTGAATTGCAAATACTGGTTTTACATTTGCTGGATTGCAAATACTGGTTTTACGCCTACGGGTACTACTGATGAAATCTTGTGTTCAAAACTGACATTAATTACAAACCTGTGAGATTCACCAACATTCGTGTTGACCTTTTTAGCATGTTTTCTCAGGTACCCGGACGGAGTAGGATTACTCCAGTACTTTAGCTAGAGTCACATGATTTCAACACAACTGCATTAACGGAGATTCTTAGCATTATCTTTTGTATATTTCGATTATGTAATAGAATCTCCCGCTATACGCGTGGACTCTAGGAAACTACATTTTTGTATACAAAAACATTAAGTTTTCAAACATTATATCTATGGGAATGTAACTAATTTACAAACGTTGCATATAGATGTCGTTTGCTTATCTTTGCGCTGTGATATTTGATTAGTAGCACCCCAAAACTTGCTTCCGCCAAGCTGTGAAATTGGGGGTGTTACAGTTCTCCATTTTAACTAGCAATTCACCAAATAAGTTTAGTCAAATGTTCAAAAGCTCAAATACACAACTTTCATAGATTAAACATGAGGACCGAAGTTATGATTTACAATTCATCCAAAGGAAAGACATTCGCCATATTAACTCATATGTGCTTAGCTCATTTGGTTAAAAAAAATCCATATTCATTGTCATGAACAAAGATCATTCATACATAGACATACAAATGTGGTAATTTGACTTAACAACAAACATTCGCTATAATCATCAAGTTAAAGTCATCAATTTGTTTCACAAATTTTGTTGAGCCAAGCACACATTAGTTCATGGATGAACCACAAACACAAACATAATCAAACACCAAAGAATGTCACCCCTAATCACTAGCTACATCATCCAAACAAGTAAATTATGAAACTAGCTACTCATCATAGTACTAATCATCAAACAATTGCAAGTAATTGGAGAAATCATAAATTACTCAAAATTAAATGAAATTGAAATTGTACCAAAGTGATTACACAAATTGAAGTAATTGTTCTTGTGAAGTTGTTGCTAGCTTGATCTTTTCCACAAATTTCCAAGTGAAATACAAGTAGAATAAGTGAAGCAAGTGGTGATTTTTTGTGAAGTGGAAATGAAGAAAATGGTTGGGTCGTGGGTTGAGAGAAAATCCAGAGTCCCAAAATGTGAAGTTGGTGATATAATGATGATATCCCTGATGATATTTTTAAGATTATAAAACTCATCCAAAAGCTTCAATCCATTGTGTAAAATGGAAGGGGGGAGTTTTGGACCAAAAAGAAGTTGGAGCATTAATTGCTTCCCCCTCTTCCACTGCACACGTTTGTAAAATTCGATAGGCCCGCGAGTGTTTTATCCAGATCTAAGAGATGTACAGTGCCCGCACTTTGTAAGTCCCCTAGTTTTAGGATCGATAACTTCGTTATCTGTAGTATTAAGGTGCGGAATCCCTTAATACGGTGTTATCTTACTAACAACGAATATGTTCGTATTGCGTTTAGTAAGACTTAGCTTTAAACAACGAATTGTCAAAGCCTAGCCTTTAGGTTTAGTTTTCTCTGGATTTGTTGAGTTCGCAGAATCGCAAAAGTATCAAAAAGTTATGTTTTTCACAGAGTAAAAAACAATATATACGTCCAGTCGTCTCGGCTCGCATGGGCCTGCGAGTTCAGTCCAACTCGCAGCCCAAGCCCAACACAGAGCTCGGCTCGCCAGACTGATACCTCACGAGTTCAGATCTCACCTCACAGCTCGACTCGCTGCGACCTGATATCTCGACTCGCTACGCATCAAACGTCTATTATTTATTTTGTATTTAATTATTCGTCTAACTTAACAAAACAATATGTTTAACGAATATCACTAACAAAACAATATTCTTTTACAAATCCAAACCAATATACAAACACAATAATAATTACACTAGTCCTATTTCAAGCTAGATCTGTTGTCACAATCTATGTCCCAACAGACTCCCCCTTGACAATAGCTCTAGCGTCTTTATCTTCACGCTTGTCTTTGGTCTTCATTTGTAAATCTTACTGCCTGCGTAAATCTTCATCTTGATACACGTCTTAACCATCATCTGATAATCTCGTCCCAAATCACCCCATGCATCTGTCATCAAGATTCTATTTTCATTCAACTTAATCAAATCTTTCTTCGACATGTTCATTAGGTGTCGATGGTCATAGACTCTGAAGATTTCTCTTTCACCACCTTCAACCTCATCATCAGCTTCAATCATAACAGCTTCTCCAGTTCCTGAATCTACATGCCATCTCTTCATATTACCCAGAATATCTTGTGGCATTGTCTTCAGTGGAATCTGCTGTATGCATCTAACAGCTGGATATATCTTCTTCCTTCTTCTTCTTCCTGTTCTTTTGTTTGTCCCTTACTTAGGATCTAGTACGAACCGAGTCACTCAATCGTTTGCGGAATCAACGATTAAGTTATACACTAAACACACGAACAATCAGTACGCAATGAATATCAAACGAAACGTATTATATTGTATTATAATCGGTCAGATTACAGAGATTTCGACTAATTGCGTTTAGGGTTTCGTCAACCCTAAAACAGAAAACACAAAACGAATTTATACAAAACTGGCACCTGCGACGTCGCACGCTACGTCGCAGGCCCAAGCCCATGCCACGTTGGCTACGTCGTAGGCCCAAAACCTGACGTCGCACCTGCGACGTTGCACGCTACGTCACAGGAGTCAGGAATACTAATTCTAATTACAAACTACGAGCTAGACCAACTGACAGACACTAAACATGTACTAACAAACTCCCCCGTGTCTTCAGCTTGGTCTTCAAAAATCTTCATTAAACCCAGCCCGCAGGAAACTGGCCGTCGGCATGAATTCCATTAGCTACGCAAACAGTAACAACATTGTAAAACTGCTGTGCTAAACGTCTGTTGAATTCATTCTTCTGACCAACACGAATCCGATTATCATAGAGTTTTCTTAAATCTTTTTCATGAAAATTAATCAAACTCATCGGATCATACAGTCTAAACGTTGCTTGCTTCAAATTCCATATACCTCCAACTTCTGGCCACGGTTCAGAATCTGGAACGAAAGTAATAACCGCTTCACCAGTCTGTGGATCAAGTTCCCATTTTACAAGTCTTCTCAGAAAATAATAAGGAACTGATTCCAGAGGTATCTCAGTCAAACAGTTAGCAGGCGAATAGTGAACTTTAACCAAAGGCTTCCTGGTGACTGGATCAATCTTCTTTTTCCACGTATACCGAGTTCCCAACGTCGGTTTCAATTTCGAATATGTCTTCGATAATACTTCCCGACGTAGATTTCTCTGAATGAACTCAGCATAATCATTCTCGAAAGGATTAATCAATTTAAGCTGAGCTAATCGATTAATCTCTCCTTTTGGCAACGTACTTAATCTATCAAAACGCATTCTGAAGTACTGAACTCCATCTTCTCTCTTAATCATGAACAGATTCCTCTGACACTTCCAGCTTTTAATAACACCGGTATAATTTCGACTAACCCGGTACACTTGACATTTAACTGGAATAGGAACTGGATTTCGTCCCTTAGGCCACCATTTCTTGTTTCTCTATCTCTTTTCTTCAGCAGCTAATTTCTTCGCTGCTGAGTCCGGTGCCTGTGTCTCTGAAGCTGGAGTTGCAGCAGAACTTGATTCTCCATGTTGAGCTTTATCAGGACTCTCGTCTTCACTTGAATCAGATTCTATAATTGGTGCACCATCATAAGCTTCCCCAGATTGTGCATCATCATACGTTTCATCTGCATTCAACTGCTCTTCTTCAATCGAAACATCCTCATTCATCTCAAAAACATTCTCTGTTTCTTCCTCAGAGCCAACTCCACTGGCCATCCTCTGAATAAATGATAAGTCAGCGAATGAGTAGTCAACTGCCAGCGGTCTCGGTTGCCCTGGAATATCATCAACACAAAAATAATCCAAACGAGAAATATTTTCATTAACATTTTCAATTACAGGGTTGGGATTTACAGACGCAGGTTCACTTGACTCTAAAGTGGGTATCCCAGACCCATACTCCCCCGAGGCAAGTAACCTGCCTTCCAAAACATTAACCCTAAGCTTCGTTTCCTCAAGCTCCTTAGACTGAACCTCGATCAACGCAGCTTGTTCAGCAATCTTTTCGTCTTGAGCCTCCAGCTTTTGCTTCATCTGCTGCATATCTTCCATTATCTTTTGCATGAAAGCTGGAGTCGGTTGAATCTCAAAAGCATCCTGCTGCTGTGGATTGACTGGAGCTCGTGTTGACGAAGAGCGACGAACACGACGACGAGGACGATAAGTTTCATCAGCAGAATCATCACCGTCTCGTGTACGTTTCCCAGTATCCCTTGGAGGTACATACTTGCGTCCTGCCCGGATCCGACGCTGAATTCTTAGATATCTGAATGAATCGGAAAGCCTGATACGTTCCATCTCAGAGGGATGCGGAACAGTACCATCCGAATGCTCAGGCGTCGGACCCCCATCCTGAGGACCTACATTAGCCGGTTCTTCAGAATCAGAACTCTCGACCGTGTCGTGAGATGCTGGATTGTCTTAGTCCACATGCCCGAACTGCTCGATGTTCTCCAATAGAGCATCTACATTCTCCCCCGCAGGTTGAACTGGAATGTTCACAAGCGGTTGCTGCGGCTGCTGAGGTACTGGAATATCCATATACTGAGGATCTGGGGGTGGTACATAATTTTCATCCACAATAGCACCGAATAAGGGAACATCCATTGGTGCCTCGACCCCTTTCTCATACCCTGCACAAATAGTGAAAATCCGACTCATCATCGGTGAAATCTTTAGCGGCTGATCGATATCACCCTGTGCCTGAAGATCCGGATGATGACGACTGATGTGCAACTGTACAAATCTCGGATATAAAATCCATTTCTGATCCCCGGCATTCGCATTATCAACCATAACCTTGAAGATAAATCCCGAGAAGTTGAACGGCTTGTTGTATACCAACGCTAACATAGCAGAAGCCAGACTTCGGCTCATCCCATCCGTTCCACCTTTCCTATTCCCCAAGCAAACAATAATCACATGCATCAAATATCTCCAAACGCGTGTGAGATTCGCTTTTCTATACTGATCAGAGGGAATCCCGGGATATCCTATCCGTTGCATAGCCCCGGTAACAAAAATATGATCAAAACCGACAGGCATATCCGGTTGATCATTCAGCTGTAAAAGTTCCCGAATACTCTGTTCTGTAATAGTGATCTCCGTACCCAGAACGGTAGAGACCAATCGTCTAACGTCGTTATCAGTAACAACAGTCGCATTTCTCCAAAAAGGGTTGATCAGATTTCCAAACGCCATAGTGTTATCGGAAATGGCGTGGAATACCCTTGAACGTCTCAAAAACGCGATCATCTGACGATACGGTGCAGCTTTATCAGAAGTGTCAGTAAGGTAAGCAGCCGTATTGTGACGAGCTTCGAAAATCAAAGCCATATCTGCAAGAACAGAAACAGATTACAACTCGAAAAAGATTAGAAAAATAATGTTACATTTTTACAAACTTCCTGGAACTAGCGACGTAGCCACTTACGTCGCATTAACACAGAGCGACGTAGAACTGTACGTCGCTAAAATTCAAAATAAATTGGAAAGCGACGTAAGGCCGGACGTCGCAGAAAATTCGAGCGACGTCAAGAGGGACGTCGCATTTTGCAATTTATTGTGAATTTAATCACTTTATTTAAAATAGCGACGTAGAGTGGTACGTCGCATCGGACGTCGCAGTAAAAGCGACGTAGGGAAGGGCGACGTAGGAAATTAATAATAATTAATTAAAGCGACGTAGGCCACGACGTCGCAGCGTACGTCGCACTGACGAACAGGCGTCCCCAACCCAGAAACCCTAACCCTCGAATTTAGGGGTTTTCAAAATCAAACGCACTACAAGGTGCGGCTAACGATGGTGATCACGAAAACATAATTTATAACCAGTAATTTACACGATAGACCATCTAATTTATCCCAAAACCGAAACCCTTTTAACCCGTAATACATACATAGCAATTAAACATAATATACACGGTTAAAAATGGTAAAATCGGTACCTAAGTGTGCGGAATAACGAGTAGATCGAAACTACGTAAGTGAATCGGAATGAAAACGGCTACTAATCACGAAAAATGCTCGAAAATTGCTACGTCGCAAATCGCCAATGGTACGTCGCAGGCTACGTCGCACGTGAATAGTGAATAGTGTGACATGTTACGTCGCAGTTGAGACTATATATAGTCTAACCCTACATGCGACGTAGACTGGGACGTCGCAGGCGACGTAGAGTGGGACGTCGCAGGCAACGTAGAGTGGGACGTCGCATAGAGCAGTTTTGATTCGATTTCGAATGTTTCAAAAACCTTTAACTCGTTATTTTAGCAAATAATTTCCAAATAACTCGTGACTTGGGAAAAATAACTCAGAATAAAAATAAAGCATAAAACTAAAAAATCTGTTTGGTATTTTCTTTAATTTTACAAAAAGTAAAAAATGAACAAAATAAAAATACTAACACTCTATTTTTGGTGACGGAGTTGAGTTGTCTGATTAGGGATCATATCGGAATAACATGCATTTATTAGGAATAGTAAGTGTAATTTCGATCATCAGTATATTTGTCCACTTTAAATTTACGTGGCACATTTAAAACACCTGTTATAAAAATTATTTCAAAACAATTATTGGTATTGTTTGTCCACCTAAACACGTTACTTCCGTGTCTGTGAGTTAACCTTTTATTGTTAACATGAGTATTTCTCCGTGGTCCCCACCATAGATATACCCCTATAACTTAGACATGAACATAGTTTCTTAATTTAGAAAGAATATAAGAGAATCAATTTTAAGAATCAAGCCAGCGGTGACAGGTCTGTACTTGCGTACAACAAAGCAACATAACTTGATTCAGGTATAAGCAAAATCAAACGCAGTCAAACCAAGTTTGTGGCGACCTTGTTTAGTACCTTAAATTTAAGACTTTGCAAGTGCATTGACTCACGTTTGCTTAGTTTTGAGAGTAAGCTGAATTGAGACCAGGTCTGCAATTACGTACAACAGAGGAAACAATCAGCATACTCCCCCAAAAGATCTCAGATATACAATCTAAAAATAGAAGTATGTCAAGCTATGCTAAGGAATTAAGACATAGAGTCGTACATCACAAGGTGTTTACCACATGATCATAGACATGTATTTAAATTACTTCTTAATATCTCAGAGACCGGTGTGTACCATGCCTACCAATACATCGTATGATGAAGATAATTTAGATAAAAACTGTTTTAAGTGTGTCAGATAAACCTACTGACACATCCAAGATAAACCTTAAAATTCCATTTTGTGCATGTCACCCGATGTACTATCATATCCCAAGTTGTTTACAGACACAACTTCAACGTCTATTTTAAAAATGTAGCAACCTTGCGTTTTCTTTAATACTGAAGAGTACAAAGAGTGGCTATTGCGATTTTTTTTTTTTTTTTTTTTTAAATTGAATTTAAAAACTTAAAAATCCAAGTCACAAATCATTTCTTTGACTGAAAGAACCTTAAACCTATCAGATTGACCAGTTCTATAAAACGTGATCGCAAAAAGGCTTTTGTGAAAATGTCCGCACACTGCTTAAGGGTCTCTATATGTACGACATCTATAAGGTGTTTCTCAAAGCAATCCCGTATGAAGTGGAACCTAAGTTCAATATGTTTGGTCTTAGAGTGCTGTACGGGATTGTGAGTTATAGATATAGCAGATGTATTATCAATGTAAATAGGAGTCATAGAGAGATTGAACCCGTAATCACGCAGCTGATGCTTAATCCAGAGAACTTGAGAACAGCAACTTGCAGCAGCAACATACTTGGCTTCAGCTGTGGAAATAGCAACCGCAGTCTGCTTTTTGCACTGCCAAGAAACTAAGCACGATCCAAGGAACTGACATCCTCCAGTAGTTGACTTCATATCTATCTTGCAGCCACCAAGATCCGAATCCGAATAGGCAGTTAACTCGAAGTTTTTCTCGTTTGAATACCATAGACCCAGAGATGGCCTAAAAGCGAGATATCCAAAAATGCGTTTTACTGCCTTCATATGAGACACCTTCGGATTTGCTTGAAATCGTGAGCAGAGAGAAACAGCAAACACTATATCTGGTCTTGAGGCAGTCAGGTACATGAGAGAGCCTATCATTGAGCGATAGTCTTTCTCCTTGCAATCTTCATCGTCCTCATTAGGTCCAAGATTGTGTCTTGCTTCAATTGGAGTGCCGTAGTGTTTACAGTTGAGCAATTCATATCGCTTTAACATGTCAGTGACATATTTTGACTGGTGGATATAAATTCCATTGTCAGATTGCTCAACCTGTAGTCCCAGAAAGAACGTGAGTTCCCCCATAGCACTCATTTCAAACTCAGATTTCATCAATCTTTCAAAATCCTTGCACAACTGATCATTAGTTGATCCAAAGATTATGTCGTCCACATAGACCTGCACAAGTAACAAATCTGCTCCTTCCCGTTTGATGAAAAGCGTGCTATCAATCTGTCCTCTGTCAAAACCATTCTTCAGCAAGTACTTGGCAAGTCGCTCATACCAAAGTCGAGGAGATTGATGAAGACCATACAAAGCTTTCTTCAGCTTGCAAACATGATTAGGATGCTTTGGGTCTTCAAAACCAGGAGGTTGACACACATAAATCACTGCGTCGACATCTCCATATAGAAAGGCACACTTCACGTCAAGTTGATACACGCGGAATCCTTTAAATGAAGCATAGGCTAGAAAAATTCGAATTGATTCCAAACGAGCAACAGGAGCGAAAACTTCATCATAGTCAATACCTTCTAATTGACAATATCCTTGAACTACTAGACGGGCTTTATTTCGAATAACAGCCCCACGATCATCCATTTTGTTACGGAAAACCCAACGAGTACCCGTCAAGTGAGCACCCTTGGGTAGAGGAACAATTTCCCAAACATTCATCTTGTTTATTTGTTGTAGTTCCTCCTGCATAGCCTCGACCCAAGATGGATCTTTTAAGGCTTGTTCAACCTTTTTAGGTTCAATTTGAGACAAATGACATGAGTCAATATGAGAAATAAGTCCCAAAAGTTGCTGAGCTGAAGTCTGCTTTGCTTGTTGACGTGTTTGAACAGATGCATGAGGATCACCAATGATATTATCAATGGGGTGATCCTTATGTATACGAGTTTCTGGTATGGCACCTGGCACAAGATCCACACCCAGATTGTTCAAATCTCCCTCAGTTTCAGGAGTAGCAGCAGACTCAGGAAAGGCTAACTCTTCTTCTTCTCCTTCATCTTCATGAGAAAATAAGTGAGAGTAGGCCATTGTTTCTTCCATTTCATCTTCTTCTTGAGGTTCCTCTAAAGGAGGCATGTTTGGATCATATGGAAGGTCCTTTGTGTAGTTATAAACTGTTTTATTAGGAGCAGCCGAAGATGATGGAGTAGGAGATGGTGTTGATGGTGGTGATTTGGTAGTTGTTTATGGTTGTGTGGGTGGTTGTGTGGGTGTTGGTGAAGGTGTAGGTGTAGTTTGTGGAGGTGTAGGATTAGTCGGTGGAGGTGCGGGTGTTGCATTGGGATTTGGGTTGGATGGTTTATTATTAACAGGTGTATCTTGAGTAAGATCAAGCTCATGAAGTATAGAAACCAATTCTTCCGTTTCATCTTCTTCCGGAATATTGAAAGAGTTGAAGAGGTTTCCATAGTTGAAAAACCAATCCGGACCCGTTCCTTGAGGAGGTTCCGTATACCTTAAACATTTCACTTCAAAATGCTCCTCAATCTGATTCGATGATTTGTTAAAGACTCTTTTGTTCGGAGAGTTGACTGAATATCCAAGAAAAATCCCTTCAACAGCTTTATCACCAAACTTAGAGACTTTATCTTTTGTTATCATGATCAGGCATGGACACCCAAATGGTTCTAGGAACTGCAAATTTGGCTTACGGTTATTGAAAAGTTCATAACACGTCTTGTTCTTTTTCTTAACCGTGAGTACTCTGTTGAGAACATAACAGGCAGTATTAACTGCCTCAGCCCAGAAGATAATTGGTAACTTGGAGTCAGCTAACATAGTCCGAGCTGTCTCGATGATTGTCCTGTTCTTTCTTTCTGCAACTCCATTCTGTTGTGGAGTTCTTGGAGCACTAAATTGATGCTCAATATCTCTTGTAGCACAAAACAATTCGAGAGTTGAGTTCTTGAATTCAGTTCCATTATCGCTTCGTATCCTTTTCACCTTCAAGTTGCACAGATTTGCCAACTTGTCCAACAAATACACCAAAATCTCAGGAGTTTCCCCTTTTGTGGTCAAAAAATAAACCCACGAAAACCTTGAGTAGTCATCAGTAACTACCAAGCAGTAAGACCGACCACCAATGCTCTTTGTAGAGACTGGACCGAAAAGATCCATATGCAGTAGTTCTAGTAGAGCATTTATGGAATTCACCTGCTTAGACTTATGGGACTTCTTACGTAGCTTTCCTTTTTGGCAAGAGATACAGTCATCCTTTAGAGCAAATGACTGTTTTGGAACTCCTAGCACTAGGTCATTTTTGGTCAAGAAATTCATTTTTCGGAAATGAATATGTCCCATTCGTCTGTGCCAAAGCAGTGATTCCTTTTCAGAAGCCTTAGACAAGAGACACGTATACTCGTTCGAAGTCTCAACAGTTCTCATGTTCAAAATGTATGTGTCATTCTTTCTTGGTGCTCTCAGTAACATCCATTCTTCCGGAATGACATACCCAGGCTTCAGTATCACACACTCTGTCTTTGTGAACGCAGTTGTATAATCCTTATCACAGACCTGTGAAACACTTAGCAAGTTGTGCGTAAGCTGTTCCACGTAGTTCACATTTTCAAAACTAACATTGCCGTTAGTTAACGTTCCTCTTCCAGAAATGGTTCCCCCAGTATCTCCAGCAAAGGCAACATATCCTCCTGCGTATGGTTTAATATCCACAAGAAGAGATACATCGCCTGTCATATGTCGCGAGCAGCAACTATCCAAATACCATTCACTATCTTTAACACGTTCTGACTGCTGCAACACACAGACGAAGGAGATTAGTGAGAAACGGTGACCCAAGCCTTTACAGACTTAGGTCGACCGTGGTCATCAACAATAATCACGTCAGATAGGATTTTATCTTTAAACAAATTAGAATTTTTATCTGATGTGTTATTGTTGACGACTGAAGAGTCAACATCAGACTCTTTACGTTTCCAAACTTTTGAAGATTCGGAATTGGTAATCGAAGTAATGTTGGGCTTTTGAATTGGCAAAGGTTTTTGCTCAACATTACTTGGTTTCGAAACAGGCTTGGGAGAGTTTGAGTAACGCTTAGGTGGAGATTTTGAAAAAGAATTTCTGTAAACAGATGTCCTAGGCATCTCTCTCCCATATCGCTGATTTGACAGCTTTGGACATTCACGGATTAAATGTCCTTGTTTCTTGCAGTAGAAACAAGAACGAGTCTCAACAAACGGTTGAGACTGAGGAATTATCACAGGAGGTGGAGAAACATTTCTAGAACATGAACATTGAGTACATGTCTTAGAAGATGTTTGTTTTGGTTGAGAGGTTGAAGTTGATGGTTTATCATACGAAACATTTTCATTTAATAATTTTCTTTGCAAAATCTTTACAGGTGACTGTAAAGTTTGTTGTTTCGAGTTTAAAACCTTAGCTTTTCCCTTATTTGGTTGAACCTTATTTTCAGGTTCAACCTTTGAAATCACTTTTTCAGGTTTAACAGCAACCTTCTTAACCTCAGGATACTCCTGATCCGTAATGTCCTCAATCTCAACAATCTCCTCAATAATAACAGGAGATTCATTCTTTAACTCAACACTTTCCTTAACACTAACAGGAGATTCATGCTCAGACTTAACAAACGTTGGCAAGGGGTACTCTGGCCGCTTGGTTTTCTCCTTTCCCAGTTTGTTATGTTTGGTCTCTTTAGCATCTTTGGCTTTTATACCATAAAGCTTTGACCAATCAACTGGAATCTCTTCAAAGCCTTCCTTAACAGGCAGGGGACAGTGAGTAGTAGGAGGAGGTACTGAGTTGTATCCCAATCCCTCATTCTTTTTCCATTTAGTACCGTGCTTGCTAAGAATTTCATTAAAGACAACCGTTGAGGAATTTGAACCTAAGATTTTACTCTTATAATTCTCATACTCAGCTTTTAAATCTGTAAGTTCTTTCTTTAGTAGTTCAATTTCAACAAGATAGCTTTTAATGGCATCTTCTTGACTAAAAACCTTAGATTTATATTTCTGAGTATCTAACCGATGAGCCTCAAGATGTTTTTCATAAAGTTTCTCATTAGCTTTTAAAAAATTATTTGAGTCGGTTAGTTTTTCATTCTTTTTCCTCAACTCAGCAGTCTCTGTCTGATATGCCTTTAGAGATTCAGTTAATTTAATGCATGAAATACAATTTAACGGTTCATCATGTACCTCATTCACAATGTGAGCCATCAGACACTGTTGGTAATGCTGGGAGACTGGCGTCCAATCTTGACTTGTAGGCTCAAAGGCAATCAGGGCATTATCAGCAAGCCCTTTCTTAGAAACTTCCATTTCTTTGGCCTTTGGAGGAGTAGATGGTGTTGTGAATCCCGATGCTGGCATTTTGGGTTTCTCGCACTCCCTGGCGAAGTGACCCAAATTTTGACAATTGTAACATCGGACCTTACTCTTGTCAAATCCGAAGCCAGTCTTTCCATCACCTTCCAAGCTTTTACGCCCTGTCCTCTGCAAGAACTTTTGAATTCTTCGGGTGATCATCGCCACATTCCAAGTTAAATCCATTTGTTCCAGATCATCTTCATCAAGCTGAGCATAGTCTTCCTTAGTCAGCTCCAAAGTAAGATTCGGTTGAGTAACCAAATCCTTGTATGAGCTTAAGAAAGCTGTGTAAATGGCAGCTTGCTCCTGAATAGCAGGTGAGACTTGAACCTGTTGTTGATTTGAAGAAGGTCCAGTCATGAAAACAGAATGAATCCCATCGGAAGCAGAAGAAGAAGTTGATGGAGCATTTGTATTTGTTACAAAAGCGACTCCAGATCCATAAGTCTTCCCAGAGTTGATCTGAACACCATACACACTAGGATTCTGAACAGCAGCACCAGACCTAGTTTCTTTCTTCTTAATCTCCATCGCGTGAGCTTGAAGATCCCCTATCAGCGTATCCAAAGACATGTTTGCAAGTTCTTCATTTTCCTTTAAAAATTGAACTTTAACATCCCAAGAACTTGGCAACACATCCAGTAGCTTCTTATTCACTTCAATTGAAGGAAAAGTATAACCCCCTTCAAACAACTCACCAACTAACCGTGAGTACCTAGTGAATAAAGAAGTCGTGTCTTCATTTGGAAGGATGTCAAAGATATCGTACTGTTTCTTAATCAGTTCAAGCTTGGCTTCCTTGTACTTATCGTTTCCTCCACAACGAGTTTCAATTGCTTTCCATAAATCAAAGGCTGTTTCATGAGTTCTGAAAAGCCAAAGAACATCCTTGGTTAGACACATTTTAATCATAGAAAAAGATTTTCTTTCAGTATCAAAATCTTTCTTCTCCTCAGGAGACATCGCTTTATAGGTCTTAGAAGGACGAATACCACGGTATTCTCCTTCAGCTAATGGAGGTACATAACGTTCGCGTAATGGTCCCAATAATTCTGGACAATGAAAATCAATGTATTGTTCAACTCGGTCTCTCCAGTATACATAATCCATGTCCGCAGTAAATAATGGAGGTTTATTACTTGAACCTATGTCATTACTTTGTTTAATCATTTCTCTTAGACCTCTAATATCCTCTTTATCAGCTGCCATTGTAATTACTTAATCGAAAAACAAACTTCTGATCTTAGCGACGTAGGTGAGTACGTCGCACCAAGATTATGCGACGGCGAGAGGTACGTCGCAAAAAGCAAAGGATTCAATTAAGAATCAGAAATATGCGACGTTGAGAGGTACGTCGCAGATGACGTCGCAGAGGACGTCGCAGAATCACACTATGCGACGTTGAGAGGTACGTCGCAGATGACGTCGCAGAATCACACTATGCGACGTTGAGAGGTACGTCGCAGATGACGTCGCAGAGGACGTCGCAGAATCACACTACGTCGCAACACGACGTCGCACAGACTAATTAAAGTCCAAATCACTACGTCGCACGCGACGTCGCAGCTTACGTCGCAATGGTACGTCGCAAAACGCGAAAATCTGCGGCCAAAAACCCTAAAAACGAATTTTTAACCCTAACACGAAAACCACGAATGTTGAACGACTGAAACCTTCAATAATCCCAGTAATACTGATCGAAAACCTGTGAAAACACAAAACAAACGTGATAAACACAAAAACACAATAATATCACGTCCTTTTAAATCCCAAACTCGATCCGAATCGCCAAAACGAAGCACTTTCTGCTTTGATACCAGTTGTTTGTCCCTTACTTAGGATCTAGTACGAACCGAGTCACTCAATCGTTTGCGGAATCAACGATTAAGTTATACACTAAACACACGAACAATCAATACGCAATGAATATCAAACGAAACGTATTATATTGTATTATAATCGGTCAGATTACAGAGATTTCGACTAATTGCGTTTAGGGTTTCGTCAACCCTAAAACAGAAAACACAAAACGAATTTATACAAAACTGGCACCTGCGACGTCGCACGCTACGTCGCAGGCCCAAGCCCATGCGACGTTGGCTACGTAACAGGCCCAAAACCTGACGTCGCACCTGCGACGTTGCACGCTACGTCGCAGGAGTCAGGAATACTAATTCTAATTACAAACTACGAGCTAGACCAACTGACAGACACTAAACATGTACTAACATCTTTGACTTCTCTCTTGTAATTTCACAGTTTTTCCCTTTCTTGGCTTAATCTGAACAAACTTATTTGTACCAACCTCATGTCTAATGATTCTTTCAACACGATCAGCATAATCATCACGACTTGGATTGTTAATCTCTAATCTAGCCAAATCACGTATTTCATAACGTGGTAGAGAACTAAAAACTGCTAGCTTTCTTTCAAAATATTGAACTCCGTCAAACCTTTTGATCGCAAAAGGCTTTAGTTCTGAGTCAAAGTACCATCCAATAATCCCTTTACGTGGTACACGCTTTTTCGTAATATCAACTTCAGAAATTCCAATCTTCTTCTTCTTCTTTGGAAGTTTCCTAAGTACAACAGCAGGATTTTTGGTTTGAACAAAAACTTCTTCTTCTTCATCAGAGGTTGAATCATCAATATCTTCATCTATATCGACAATTGTTGGACCTTGTTCATTTTCAATAATAACTTCTGTCCTAGATGGGCTCACATGGTGTTCATCAATGTTTGCATCTAGATCTACACCCATGTCTTGCACATTCTCAGGTACAGCAGTCCAATCAGTAGGTGGTTGGAATTCTCCTTCCTCAAGATCATAATCAATGTCTTCATCTATCTCATCAAAAATATCATCTTCCGAATCAGATAGATCAAGCATCTCCAATCCTAAGAGAAAACCATAAATACAAAAAAAATATTAATAATTAAAATTCTCTTATCAATTTCCCTGAATCAACCTAAGAATTTCTTTATTAATTCTTTTGTATATTTTAACCTAAAATATAAACGCAATTTACATATAACTTATAAAATCTTTTATTGATTACCCTGAATCAATCCAAAATTTCTTAAGTCTACTTAACAAATATTAATTAATTTTAAATTCTAATGCATTGTGAATAATCACCAAACATTTAAATTTACTATTAATTAACTTATATAATTTCCAAGTGTTAATTGATCTAATTCATTTTCAATTTAACCTTTAAATTATATATCTTTTGTCTAGTTAATACGAATACATTTTTAATTTGTTAATTACTTATATACCTTACGGTCTTAAGTCTATAATCAAATCTAAAAAGCATATGTTATCATAAAATTTTGACCGCCGAAATTAATCGGAACACGCCGCTCGACTACTCAATGAGTCGGAAGTCTTTCGATCACTATTTTATCTTAACATAATTATATAAACTTAAATTACCCAACATATTTTACTTAAAATAATAATATCCCTAAGCCAAATATATTTACACAATAATTAAGTTTACATTTGTTCACTACAAACTATTACAAATATTACAGTACTATGATAATACTTAGCTATCTTTCCAGCTTCAGTATCACCTGGTACAGTCTTATCTGCACTTGTATCCACTCCAGAACCACTAGCACCAGCACCAGACTCCCCCTGAATAGTAGCTTGCTCACCAGTCTTTGAAGGACCAGTCTGCTCACCACTCGGTGCATTGGGATCATCGTCCTTGTCTTGATCTCTCTTCCTCTTCAACTCATTTTCTCTGCAAGACTCCAGATATACCAATATCTCCCCCTGAGTAGACTGTCCTGAATGCGATCTCAAGACCAGACTCTCTAAAGAAGATAACTTCAATCTCTGTACGTTGAAGTCCGCAAGCAAAGTCTCATGAGTCTTCATCAACAGATTGTACGATTCACTCTGCTTGAGAATCTGTTGTGAAAGAAGAAGATTGCTCGACACCAGCTCTGGAATCTGAGAAGTAAGCTTCTCCAAATCCTTTACCCTCAACTCTAAGGATGTAATCCTTTCTGCATCAGTCGTCGGAGTAACAGGTATCGTTCTTGGTCCAGGCGGTGTGAGAGACTCAATATGCCAGTCTCTGGTAAGCGGTGTATGAGGTTGAGACAAAGCTTGCGTAAGCAAACTTGTCGCAAATCTAGCTGTTTTGTTCATTGGAAAATTAGCTCCACGAACTAGATCAGCAACCACATGCTGTAAAGTTAAACACAATTAAAATCAGTTATTGTTACAGATTACTCTGTCTCAAACTCTAATTAATTGCATAACACTCATAGTTATAGAACTTATATCTCATACCTGAAGCGGTAAAGATATCGATTCAGTAACCACCGGTGCATCCATCTCCACCTGTGGTGTATCCTGAACAACTGTATACAGAATTAACTGTCTCAGTTCAACTCCTGATAAACAACAAGTTAAGATCATTTAACTTTTATAATCAATACTAACCTTCTCGAATAATAAGCGTTCTCGGACGCTTCATCAAAGGAATCTCAACTTCCTCAGTACATTCCTCCAGAATATCTTTTCCTTTTCTCTTCCTTTCAGAAGCAGATGGAGGAGGAGAAGGTGTATTATCAGAATCTTCATCTGAAGCCGTCTCACCATCACGACCTCCAGATGATCTAACAGGATCCTAAAGTTTAAATATATTAAACATTTATGATTAGCGTAAGCTTTATCATACAAGTTCTATATATTTAAGATTAATCAGATATAATACCTCAGTTGGTACTTCAACTGATCTATCAAGCTGTATCTGCTCATCCTCAAGTAATATAACTTCGGGATTTGCAGCCTCAGCTTCAGCTTCCTGTTCATGTAATGATATTTATATTTTAAAATCAGAAATAATATCCAATTTACTAAATATCTAATATCAGAATCATTATATAATAATATTATGCATCTATGATTAATAAAACAATCTATCGACTAAGCATCTATATTATTACATAAATAAAAGATTACCTCAGATGGTGCTAAATAACTCTCAATGTCTTGAAGCAAAGGATTTGTCGCATCATCATTCTGCTCCAACACCTCTTGCACAACCTGTGCAGCAACATCTGGATTCACTTGCTGATCCACCTGACCAACCTGAATAAGAACATCCTCAAGGAGCCCTTGTGGATCTTCAGGTTGAGCTTCCTCAGCTGCAGGTTCTGGTACAACATCAGCAATAGCAGGAGCAGCAACAGCAGCAGGAGCAATGTCTAACCATCCATGATTTGGCGGTGCAACATAGTTCGAATCAACAACATATCCAAAAAGTGGTCTAACTTCCGGTTTCACCACTCCTTCCTTCCTGACTGTCTGCATGAACATGGCGTTATACCCACGATGGTCAATCGTATTAACCACTAGATGTGGTTCAGGTATAGCCAAATCCGGTAGACGCGCACGAATAATCAGCATGCAAAATCGCGGGTAAACCAAGAATCTTGATCTAACAGACCCCGATATCTGTTTCGCAATCTCACCAAAAATATAGTCACAAAAACTGTATGGTTTATTATAAACCAGTGACAGTGCAGCCGATAGAATCGCAGTACTCAACTCATCAAATCCACCTTTCTTCGCTGCGAAGACTATATTCATCACATGCCAAAGAAACCTCCACTGACCAATAACCAGAGGCTTCTGGAACTGTCGTCCACGTCTGTCTCCGTTATATCCCATACGCCCTATCGCGCCCTCAATAAAATCCATAGGATACTCAGTATCCCCGTTCTCCTGTTCTACGGTACCTAGCTGCAAAATCTCATGAAGATTACCAGCTGAAAAGGTAACAGGTCGTCCACTAACCGTAGCTCGAATCTCAGGTGGGGTGACAGATTCGTCGTATACTATATCTGTCCAAAAGTCGTTCAGAATAGCCTGAGAAATCGGAGGATTGGCCGTAATGGCGTATCTAATCCTTGATCGTGCTAGAAAACGTAAAATATCAGCAACCCTGTCAGCCCGCTTGGCTTCAAGATTCAGATCAACCAAAATATTGTGACCCTTATCAAATGCTCTAGCCATATCTGTAAAATAAACACAAACAACAGATATAATTTAATGCACGATTAAAAATATTTAAACTATTACATATTATGAATCGAGATTCATCAAACATCTTAGTTTAAATATGAAATTATATATAACTTGTTACATAAATAGTCTCAAGTCGTATATAAAAATTTAACTTATAACTAAAAGTCTTAAGTCTAATTTAAATTAATTAGATAAAAGTTATTACAAAATAAAATAAAATGTTTGTAAATTCCGGACTCGCATAAACTGGCCTAACGAGGTGAGGTCAACTCGTTTTGCTTATCAACTCGCTATACTCAACAACTCGCTACATTGATCAGCTCGCTAAAGTTATCAACTCGCTAAACTTATCAAGCAGCTATTGAAGTGAACTCGCTAATCTCATGGATTCGCTAGTCAACTCGCTGCGAGTTGATTCACATTGTCAACTCGTTCGATGAACTGCCGTCGCGAATTTCCAATTAAAATCGATTCATCTGTTGATTTTAACATGATCTATCGATTGATTTACGTTTATTAACATCCATTTAACATAAACCACAAGGATTCGTGTTCTAATAGTCCTTTAATATACGTGAATCGTTCGAATTATAAACCGAAACCCTAAGCTTATTAAAACTTCGATTTCGAGTAATTTAAACGGTGAAATCCGTTGGTTTATACCTCAAAATGTTCGTAATATGAAGGTGTATAAAGTCTACGGATTGAATAACTCGTTCCCGTACTCTAAAATTCAAAATCAAACGAAAAAAGAAAATCGCCTCGTTTCGCCTTTTTGACGGATTCGCAAGCTTTACTGAACTCGCGAAGTATGTGTGGGTTCGGTGGGTTGGTTTGACTCGTTTGACCCCCTTTATACTACATATCCGATTCGCGAGATTTAAGTGGACTCGCAAGTTGATGCCAACTCGCAGAAACAATTAAAAACGCGAATTTAATGCTAAGTATAAATAAAAACCCGATATTTTACAAGTCTAAATTATAATTAATTTTCACTTGTATTTGTCACGTTGTTCAACTCAAAAATATACATATTAATTTAATTCCGAAGGGTAAACATAATTAATACAAAAATTTTAAAAAATAAAAAATAAGATAAAACAAAATTACATAACCATTGGTATCAAGTACCATTTTATTAATCACTTGATCAAAATAAAATACATAAACAAAATAAATAAGAATTTATCTACTTAGGGATCATATTAGAAAGAATAAGCAATTAATTATACATTTAGAAGTCTAAGCAGATTGGTAGTATACATTCCTCATGAAATTCAAGTGAATCACTGTAAAATTACAACTAAATTTATCATTTATACATTTATATTTATAAAACTATATCTTAGGTACATTTATCCACATAGCATAATTAATAAATGCATTACTCACATAAAGTGAATATTTTAATTATAGATAGTTCAAGACGATTACCGGTATTATGATCCACATAAACAAATTAGACTCAATTTTCTAAGCAAACTCTTTATTGTTAGTATGAGTATTATCAAGTGCTTCCTATTATATGATATACTAAAGAATTCAAGTAAAACACATAACACTGCATCATTAAATTTTCAAGGTAGCGGTTACTAAATGATGTATCTTTTCAAAACATATAACATACACTTGAATTTTTAAGGTTAGACAAATATCAAACATACTTTGAATATGCTATGTTATCTAAGTCTGTACTTAGTACAACAGAAGATCCCTTCTAGCATAATTCAAAATATATTTGAGAATATTAATTTAATTAAAGGTTTCAGTTCTGTACTTAGTACAACAAAGTTACCAGTAATTAAGTTAATACCCATATTGCTACTATTTGTCAATTCAAATTAATATGTATAATAACAGTGTATGGCAATACCATCATTCAACAATTAAGACTTAATGTCATACATCATAGAATAGTAACACAAAATAATAAACAAGTAGTTAATTAACTTCTTAAGGCTTAGAAAATTTCATATAATTTGCCTACCAGTACATCATATGATGAAGCCATCTAAAGATTTAATAAAAATAGACAAATTATAACTTGTGGATATAGGTGTATAATCAAATAAATATAAACACATACCTGATAGAACCGCTGTAGTTCTAAAGCAACTTTATTTGAACCTACTACCATATCATACTTAGGACTTAAGCTTATTATTGTGAAGCTTATTCTCCTAATGTACTATCATTTCCCTTAGTTTTTGCAAATAAAAACTTAAATGAAGGCGATTCCCCTTAGGTAACAAGCAAATGAATGCCATACGCCTTTTTTTTTTTTTTTTTTTTTTTATAATGAACACAGAAATACTAACTATTACAAAAATACCCTTGGAAGACTAATCACTCTGGATTTCTCATTCCATTCAGTTGAACCAACGTCTCAAATCTTGCTCTGTCGAACGCCTTTGTGTATAAGTCTGCTAAGTTATCCAATGATGGTACCTTAACTAACTTTATCAATTTCTTCTCAGCACAATCTCTAATAAAATGATGTCGAATATCAATATGCTTAGATTTACTGTGCTTCACCGGATTATTGGTGATCGACATAGTAGATTCGTTATCAATCATCATAGGAGTATTGGTTATATTTAACCCGTAATCCCGCAGTTGCTGTTGAATCCAAAGAACTTGTGAGCAACAGCTGCCAGCTGCAACATACTCAGCTTCACATGTAGAAATGGCTACCGAGGTTTGCTTCTTGCACTGCCAGGATACTAATCTA
Organism: Helichrysum umbraculigerum; assembly: GCA_949592205.1. Classification (NCBI taxonomy): domain Eukaryota; kingdom Viridiplantae; phylum Streptophyta; class Magnoliopsida; order Asterales; family Asteraceae; genus Helichrysum; species Helichrysum umbraculigerum. The sequence continues at coordinate 389,821,137 of CATIUR010000001.1, forward strand.
CCTCCTAGGAATTGACATCCTCTGGTCGTAGATTTCCTATTCTGATTGCATCCTCCATAATCCGAATCAGTATAAGCTACGAGATCTAAGTCTCCATCAATCGGATACCAAAGACCCAGCTTAGGTTTCCCTTTGAGGTAACGAAAGATTCGTTTAACAGCTTGCATGTGTGACTCTTTCGGATTAGCCTGATATCTTGCGCATAAACAGACAGCAAACATTATGTCAGGCCTAGAGGCTGTAAGATACATTAGTGATCCGATCATGGCTCTATAAAGAGTTGGATCCACATCGCTATCACTCGATGTATCTGGACCTAGTCCATGATTGACTGGAATTGGAGTATTGTAGACCTTACTTTCATCCATCTTGAAGCGTTCTAATAGCTCATATGTATATTTAGATTGATGAATAAAGAATCCATCCTTCTTTTGATCAACTTGTAATCCTAAGAAGAAATTCAACTCTCCCATTGTAGACATTTCAAACCTTTTTCTCATGACTTTCTCAAATTCTTGACACATCTTTTCATCAGATGATCCAAAGATAATGTCATCAACATAAACTTGCACGAGAAGAAAGTCTTTCTTTTTCCATTTCACAAACAGTGTACTATCAATCGATCCTCTTGTAAATCCATTCTCAAGTAGATACGTTGATAGTGTTCCATACCACATCCTTGGTGCTTGATGTAATCCATATAGAGCCTTATTCAAACGATATACTCTATCTGGATACTCAGGATCAGCAAACCCTGGCGGTTGTGAAACATACACCAATTCTTCCACTTTGCCATACAAAAAGGCACTCTTAACATCCAACTGATAGACCTTTATACCATAATATGATGCGAATGCTAAAAATACTCTAATTGCTTCTAGCCTAGCAACTGGTGCAAACACTTCATTGTAATCTATACCTTCTTGTTGATTAAAACCTTGAACTACCAGACGAGCTTTATTGCGAGTAACGATTCCTTTATCATCTCTCTTGCACTTAAATACCCATCTAGTTCCAATTGGATATTCTCCCTTTGGTAGGTCAACCAACTCCCATACTTGTAATTTAGAGAACTGAGATAGTTCTTCTTGCATTGCTTCTACCCACGAACTTTCTTTTAAAGCCATTTGAACATTTTTAGGCTCGACTTGTGAGATAAAGCATGAATATAGACATTGATTAGGAATCCCTGTCTCTTTCATTGCAGTATACAAGCTTTGGTATTCAGAATTCTCAGACGTACTAGCTCTGGATTGATGCCTAGTTTGAACCCGAGTATTAATATCACCGATGATGTTTTCAACGGGATGATTCTTACTCGTTCTAGTTGTAGTAACTGGTTCAACTGGTATCTCATCTTCCAAATTAGTACCAATCTCTTCCAATTCAGGTACATCTTCCGTACGAGCAGAAGATATCCTTAAGTGTTTCAAAGGAGTAAGTATATCATCAAACTTTGTAGAAAGATCATCAGGATCTTCTGTTTCTTGAGACTTATCCTCTTAAGGTTGTTGTGACTCACTTGTGGAAGTTTTATCTGAGTCAACATTAGTCTTAATTCCAGACTGCTTAACACTCGATGTTGAAGCGGGACCAATATTCTCATCTTCAAACAATAAATGTTCAGCTATCTCTGAATCACTGACATAGTCACTAATAGGAACTTTAAATGATGCAAAGAGATCAGAATAATCAAATTGCCAATCTAAGCCCTTATGAACATCAGGTGAGTAGCTCGTAACCTCAATATTATAAACTACCTCCAAACGTCCTGTGACTTTATTAAAGACTCTCTTGTTTGGCGAATTGGGCATATAACCTAGAAAAAATCCTTCGTCAGCCTTCTCACCAAATTTTGCTTGATGTCCAGTCTTTAATATGGTGCATGAAACTCCAAAGGGTTCAAACCCTTTTAAGTTAGGTTTCTTATTGTTCAAAAGCTCATAACAAGTCTTGTTATGTCTCTTAACCGTAAGAACTCTATTAAGAACATAACATGCTGTATTCACTGCTTCTGCCCAAAAGATGACCGGAAGCTTTGAATCAGCAAGCATTGTTCTTGCAGCTTCAATCAACGTCCTATTTTTCCTTTCAGCAACACCATTCTGTTGAGGTTCATAAGGTGCACTGAATTGATGTAATATCCCTTTGCTTAAGCAATAGATATTCAACGTTGAATTCTTGAACTCTGTTCCATTGTCACTACGAATACACTTAACTCTCTTTTTATAGACATTCTCTACTAGATCAAAGAACTCAATTAGAATTCCAGGAGTCTCATCCTTTGATCCCAAAAAGAATACCCATGAGAATCTAGAATAATCATCTGTGACAACCAAACAGTACCATTTGCCACCTATACTTCTCTTGCTTATAGGGCCGAAGAGATCCATATGTAGCAATTCAAATGGCGAGGAGATAGAGTTTTCAGTCTTAGGTCTGTGTGGTTTCTTGTGCTGCTTTCCTTTCATGCAAGGAACACACTTATCCTCAGACTCGAAACGTTTTTGTGGTACACCTAGAACCAAACCATTTTTGGTTATATAATTCATCTTTCTCCAGTTCAGATGTGCCATTCTCCTATGCCATAACAATGCGTCTGTTTCCGAAGCCTTGGATAATAAACATGTAGACACCATTGAAGAGTTAGGAACACCCATGTTGATAGCATAGATGTCCTTCTTCCTTGGCGCCCTCATCAATATCCATTCATCAGGAATTTTAAAACCTGGCTTCAGGACTAAGGCCTCATTTTCATTAAAATAAACTGGGTGACCTTTATCACAGACTTGGGAAACACTCACTAGGTTGTGAGTAAGTCCTTCAACATAGTTCACATCCTCAAGAGTCAAAGTTCCATTTGAAACTTTTCCTTTTCCCGAAATTACTCCTCCTTTATCTCCTGCAAAATTTACTTTTTGCTTGAGACTATCCTTGAAGTCCTTCAGTAGACTTCTTTCTCCGGTCATGTGCCTTGAGCATCCACTGTCTACATACCACCAGCTGTCCTTGTTCACAGCATGCTCCTGCACATAACACAAAATACGATCAGTTATCAAGAGGGACCCAAGCCATTACGGTCTTGGTTTGTCCCTTATCATCAACAAACTTAAGCTCTTTAAAATAACCATCCTTCCCATCAGGAGCTTTGGTTACTTTCGAAGTAGCTTGAGTTTGTGGACGATCAGCCTTAAGAGGTGAATTTGAGGAGAACCTCTTAGGCACATAATTATGAGCTCTATTATGATAATTATAATTAAACTCATGTGATCGTGAAGTAGTACCATTCTCATAATGATTATGGCCTCTACTTGTAGTTCTAAACCTCGACGGAGTCACATCCCTATACTTATGGACAACATTATCACTTTGAGTATATGGCCGTTTAGGTTTAGGTGGGGAGACACTATGCTTACCATCTCTTTTAAGAATGTTAACAGGTTTATTACCTAAGTTAGGTTTGGCATCTAACCCATCTACAGTCATACTAGAGTTGGTCTGTGTCTTTTCATCCATCACAAGCTTATGTGGTGTTTCAGGCTTTTTGTTAGGACAACACGAAGCCACGTGTCCCTTTTGATGACACTTGAAACATGACATCTGCTTGCGTGATTTACTCACTTTTGCTTTCTCATCCGGAGTCTTAGGCACTAAAGGTTTAAGCTGTTCCTTATCAACTTTATCATCAGTCTTAGCATCGTTAATCACTCCACCAGATACAAACTGTATTTTGGTGAACTGAGAAGCCTTGCTATTATCTAATGATACGTTCTTAATAACATCTTTCTGTGCCTCTGACTGTTCAGGTTTATCAGCTACTGAAATCTCAGGATTAACTTCAGTCATCTCAGAATCTTCAGGAATAGAAGTGTAATTGGCATTAAAAGGCGGGGATACATCATTGTAACCTAACCCAGTCTTGTCCTTTACACTACGTTGAGCATCTAACATTTTATCCATTTGAGATGTCCTATAGTTCTCAAGTTTACGATTTTGCTCAATTAACCTTAAGTTAAGGTTCACTATTTCCTGATCCTTACTAGCAATCGTCTCATTTAAGTCTTTGATATTCATATAGAGACCATCTATGACAACAGATTTTTCACTTATGGTATCTCTAAGTTTTGTTCTATCCGAAACATCAGACTTAATTTTATCTTTTAAGACCTGTTTATCATCACTTAATCTACGAATATCCATAATGGCTTGATCAAGTTCAGATCTAACAGTCTTATAGGATTCCTTATCCATATTTAATTGTGATGACAAATTGCTATTTGACACAGTTAAGACACTATTCTGAGATTGTAAATCAGTAACTAAGTAACAAACATCAGCAAGATTAAGAATATCTAAACATACCTTCTTCTTGTCAGTTTGTAATTCAGCCATGCGTGCCACGAATTCTTCAGGACTCATATCTGGAGCTGAATCCATATATAGCACGTCATCATCACTTGCCTTCACTTCAGACTTAGGCACCTCTACTCTCTGTTCCATATCAGTGGTGTAACACCTGCATAATTAGGATAATTAATTATGCCTAATTGTTTGTAACTAGTTGTAATTAGTATGTAATAGGACTAATTACAGGCTCTATTTGTATATATATATATAAGGTGATTTATATATATGTGTGTGTACTTACGCGATTTGGATAAATCGTGCGAATTAACCGGACGGAGTCCGACACAGTTTACTTGGACGTTGGTGACAATAAATTTACTTAAATAATGAGAATGTATTTTGTTATAAAAAATACGCAACCGAACGAGCATTATTTATATATTATCGCGACGACATTTTAACTAACGCAACAAAACGTAATAAACGCGACTTAATAATTTAAATATTGCGACAAATGTTTTTATTATTAATTTCAAGACATTTTATTTAAATACTCTTGTTACATTTTAAAATATAACGGTTTGGTTAAAAATACTAAAAACAAAGGATTTAACGATTAGGACACGGAGTAAACACTGAGTTTTAGGGAGCACTTTCCCCTCCCTTGCCCCTTGGATCAGCCAACCCCCACCCAACTCCCATTCTTTCATTTTCACCATTTCAAACACACACACATCTTCCAAACACTCTCAACCAAATCCACACCAAATTTTCGGAATACAAACCGACACACGAAAATTACATATTTGGAATCACCATCACGAGTGGAGCAAGAATATCAAGATCGTTTTCATCGTTCCATCCTCCAATTGGCTCGATTTGCAAAAGTAAGAAATTTCTAAAATCTTAGATCTATTCAATTTGGTGTAATGTTTTGATGTTTTGATGTGTACACAACTTAGATATAACCTAATACATGAAGAATACACGATTTTATAGCTCGAAAATGGGTTAGGTTTGCGTTTTTGGTCAAAAATTCTTGAAACCCGAAAGTTTCTGGGCTGGTGTTCATACATGCGACACAAGCCTTGTGTCGCATGCTGTGTCGCATAACCCGTTTGTGTCGCACCTTGTGTCGTACCAATCCTTTAGTGTCGTAACCTTTGCGACACAATATTGTGTCGCACTCTATGTCGCATACTATGTTCTATTTAATACGACACAACCGTTCTGTCGCTATTGAATTAGCATCGCAAGCTTTTTGCGACACAACCACTGTGTCGCAGAGCTATTGTGTCGCATCCTTCATGCGACACAACCCTTGTGTCGCATACAAATCCTTGTGTCGCAGCTTATGTCGCAGAAAACAGAAAACTTGGAAATTTTAAAGGATTTTCACTATAGAAAAGTCAAAGTTACTGTAGCAAAAAGTCAAATTTTACTGTAGCAATTCACTGTAGCACATTTACTGTAGCAAAGTCAACATTTTAGAATTTTTGCTACAAACCGTCACCAACGGGCCAAACATGTTTTCCAACAAACAAACAATTACAAACATACGGACAAACACTGGATATACTAGTTGTGTACAACTAAACGAAACGTCTCGTGAGACGCATACTTACATAACTTCATATGATTAGGCATTTGAAGGTTACGGGTTCAGAGAACCTACTTGCTTTACTTACTACTTGCTAATTGCAACTGATTACTACAAGACTCAGGTGAGTCTTACGACCCCACTTTTACTGTTTTATCTTATTGGGGGAGATACATGCTACTGATTTTTCTTGAACACAAGTACTAAACTGCTTACTATACCAAACGGAATTGCATGAGTTGTTTACTATTTACAGAAGTCTCTCCATCATATATCGTTAGTTATGGACTTAAGCGCGAACACTAGTTAATGGATCCATTAGGGAAATGACCCTCCCCGCCCGGGGCAGTAGCGCTGCCACGTACTGATTTACACGTATAAACGGGTGACTAATTATTCGTTACTGATGCTTGCTCATTGAGCATGTCACGGGAGCAAACTTATTACTTACGGGTTAAGCTTCGATTATGAGCCTCATGGCAACGGTATAAACTTACTTACTTACATTTGCGGGATTGCAAATACTGGTTTACGATTTCTGGATTGAAATTGCTGATTTTACGCCTGCGGGCATTACTGATGAAATCTCGTGTTCAAAGCTGATATTACTTACAAACCTGTGAGATTCACCAACCTTTTGGTTGACACTTTTTAGCATGTTTTCTCAGGTACTCGGATGGAGTAGGATTACTCTAGGATTTTTAACTAGAGTCGCATGATTTCAACACAACTGCATTAACGGAGATTCTTAGCATTATCTTTTGTATATTTTGATTATGTAATAGAATCTCCCGCTACACGCGCGGACTCTAGGGAAACTACATTTTTGTATACGAAAACACTAAGTTTTCAAACAATATATCTATGGAATGTAACTAACTTACAAACGTTGCATATAGATGTCGTTTACTTTATCTTTGTGCTGTGATATTTGATTAGTAACACCCAAACTATGCTTCCGCAAAACAGTGAATTTCGGGGGTGTTACAAGTGGGCATGTAGGAAACTGATCCAGCAGTTGTTTCTTCGATCTCGGCCATCAAAGCTTCATCAGAATGAGCTTGTCAATCATAAGAGCCATCCAACTGCTTCACCACTAAGGCTTTGGAAGCGAGAGTACTTCCCGAACCTTGTTTTCCTTGTGCTTCTACTTTAGGTCTTTGGCATTCTCTAGCAAAATGACCAATACCCTGACATTTAAAGCATCTGACCTTGGTTTTGTCAAACCCTGATCTATTGCCCAACACCTTTCTACCAGTTCTCTTGAGGAAATTCTTCACCTTTCTAGATATCAACGCTAGTTGATCTTGAAGCTCCAATTCCTCAAGATAATCAGAATCTATCTGCTCATAATCCTCATCAAACAGAATAGGATCATTGATCTTTCCCTCTATGTAGTTCTCATATGATGCCACAAAGGAAGCAAGAACAGACAGTTGCTGTTCAGCAGATTTCACACTCATCGGCATCTTCTGATGCTCTTGAGGTGACTTCTCAGAATTCTTTCCCTTTGTCTCATCACCAGAGGAGGAAAGAAAACACAGATCTTCAGTAATCATTTCTCCATTTTCACTAGTATCACCAACTAACAGTGCAGTGGTCGAACTAGATGACGCAGTCGAAAGACTTGACTTTCCATGATACAACCCAGGGTTCTGAACCTGATCATAATCACTATCTCTTGACTTCTTGGAGAAATCATAACCTTTCAGCTTGTCAATGACTTGCTCTAAGGTCATAGCAGAATACCTAGTTTCGTTATCCTTAATCATAACACCATACATTTCCCATTTAGAAGGCAAACCCTCAAGAAACTTGTCGGTTTTAGATACTTCTTCTTTAACAATCTCATGGTATTCTAATTCACTTAGTAGATGGTAGAAACGCGTGACATAGGCATCAAGATCTTCTCCTTTTAAAGCTTTAAACATAGTAAACTGCTTTTTAAGAAGACTCCTCTTGCCAGCTCTCACATGTGGACTTCCTTCACCTCTTTTCTCTAGAGCTTCCCAGAGCGTTCTAGCAGTATGAAAGGATTTCAGTTGATGAGCAATCTCTTTAGGAAGACACATTTTTATACATGAATGTGATTTATTTTCATTTCTGTAAGCTTCCTTCTCTTGATCACTCATGTTCGCATAGGTAAGAACCACAGTAGCATTTTGAACAGTTTGAGTAGGTGGGGTGTATCCACTCTTGATACACATCCAGATTGACAGGTCATGGAATCTACAATAAGATTCAAATCTGTCCTTCCAATTGTAGTAATCCTCGATTCTTAACAACTTAGGTGGAACGTTTGACTTTCCCACCTCGTGGTCCATTTCGATCATTCTACTTAAGTCAGACATCTTAAAACGTAAAATTAAACTGTTTCAGCGAATTCAGAAAACTCGACTCGCAAGACTCAGCTCAACTCGCAATCTCAGCTCAACTCGCAGAATTCGTCGATTCGCAAGCCTCAGTTCGGATTGCTAAAAGATGTCGATTCGCAAGTGATGTCGATTTGCGAGGGATCTCGGTTCGACTCGCAAGCCTCAGTTCGACTCGCTAGTTCAACTCGGTTCGCAGGCGACGCTGGAACCCTAATCTCGACTCGCGAAACGGCTGTTAAACCCGAAAACGAATTTTTAAGGTATTTTTACGACTGAAACTTAAAATTTCGGCTGTAAACAAACCCTAAAATGTCCAGAGAATGATTTTGATCGTTAGTATTACAAGAATGCACGTTATAACGACCCGAATCAAAAACGCAATAACACTAAAACTTATGAACACACTCGTATTTAGCCCGAAAGCTCTGATACCAGATGTAAGTCCCCTAGTTTTAGGATCGATAACTTCGTTATATGTAGTATTAAGGTGCGGAATCCCTTAATACGGTGTTATCTTACTAACAACGAATATGTTCGTATTGCGTTTAGTAAGACTTAGCTTTAAACAACGAATTGTCAAAGCCTAGCCTTTAGGTTTAGTTTTCTCTGGATTTGTTGAGTTCGCAGAATCGCAAAAGTATCAAAAAGTTATGTTTTTCACGGAGTAAAAAACAATATATACGTCCAGTCGTCTCGGCTCGCATGGGCCTGCGAGTTCAGTCCAACTCGCAGCCCAAGCCCAACACAGAGCTCGGCTCGCCAGACTGATACCTCATGAGTTTAGATCTCACCTCACAGCTCGACTCGCTGCGACCTGATATCTCGACTCGCTACGCATCAAACGTCTATTATTTATTTTGTATTTAATTATTCGTCTAACTTAACAAAACAATATGTTTAACGAATATCACTAACAAAACAAATATTCTTTTACAAATCCAAACCAATATACAAACACAATAATAATTACACTAGTCCTATTTCAAGCTAGATCTGTTATCACAATCTATGTCCCAACACACTTTTAACCCGATCGGCTGAGAAAACATAGCCGACCGGCTCAGAAATCATACCCGATCGGCTCATATGATCTAGCCGATCGGCTCCTTTAGCCTTGACCACAAGCTTCAACACGGGCGAGCTGTTGTAACGACTTTGAACTAAACAAACCGATCTGCTGCATTGAGCCGAACTGCTAAAGAGTCCTAACCGATCGGCTGAAGTATCATAGCCGATCGGCTATGGAGCCAGTCACACTTCAACATCAGATCAGTTCCAGACTTAGCAATGTTCATCCCTTTGCATGCATTTCCAACGATTAAACCTGAGACAAATTTCCAAATGAAATAAGTACCGAAAGTTCTCGAAATTTACTCAAATACAAATGCAAAACAATGATATCGCGCAAGATTTATATAGACAAAATGAGCGATATCACCCACACAAATCACGAGATGCCAATGCTGACAATATGCTTGCTCTTGGGCAATAATAGATACCTAGAACAATATAAAGCAGATTCAAGTTATTTAGATTCATGATATGAACTTCCACATGACTACATACTTACATAATAAGCATGAGTCAGAAGATAGAGAACCGGTAGGTGTGAACAAAGCACTACTCAATGCCAGCAGAACTTGTCCAACATCAAGTATTGTGCTATTTTCCAATTTAACAGTTCGAATTAATAAATAGTACTCCCTCCGTCCCAAAATAATTGTCCACCGACCAAAAACACGCAGTTTAATAAAAGTACAATCATTACTGCTTTCTCTTTCTTACTTTTTGCAAAATGACAGTTTTACCCTTAAGCATTTAATTACCACATTCTATAAAGTTTGTAATAACAATTTGAAGTAAGGGTAATTTGGTAATCACGATCAAAATTTCCTTTCCATATTTGGATGTGGACAATAAATTTGAGACGTCCGAAAAAGGAAACGTGGACTATATTTTTGAGACGGAGGTAGTAATACCCATTCACCTGGATTTCAATCAATGAAAAGTAATGTTTATATTTTAAGCAAGTCAATACATATGTATCCTATAACAAAGATTCAAAAAAAAAAGGTAGAATCCTATATGAAACTCACTAGTCTTTCTTACCTTTCCTTTCGGATCTGCAGATCTCGTTGATTTTTTTCAGCAAGAGCTTTAGCCTATAAATAAAAACCTCAACAGTTAGGATTTAGCAATCATGTAAAAGAGATCACTCCACTTCTAATTATGATTTTGATAATTAAAAGTGAATCGTGGAAATTCTTCGCCCAAATCACATACCGCACGCTCTTGAGTGCGTTGTTATCTTTCCAGCCTAGCTATCCGTCTTTCCTTGGTTTTCCTTCAAACATCTTGGAATTCTCCAGCTGGAGAAGGAGCTTTGGTAGTAACACGGCATTAGTAAATACTAAAACAAACAAGTCACAAGATAATTTAAATAAAACTTCAATTAAAATATACCTCCAAAAATTGAGCTAAGTTCGTCAATAACAATCGGTGGAGGAAGATGCTTCCACACTCAAACAATTAAAAAAAAGCTGCTTCCACAGTCAAACATAAACATCAGTCATTATTTATACGTGCAATAAATCACTCAATTACTCAACGATTACACACTAATTTTTACAAATTTGACGTCAATGTTTATTAGAAACCCTAGAAGTAAAGGCATATTTAACGAAAAAGTAATTAATCAATGGGAGAATACATACCGAATTTGTTATATTGATTTGTTGATGAATCAACCGGCACCATGAATCAACTATGAAGAAGACAAACAGAGATGAATGTGAATCAACTTACATCGTGAATCGATTTTATATACACCAATGAAGAGTTAGGGTTTATGCATTTAATTATTTATAACTGATTTGAAGAGTCGCGAGCAAAATTATGGAGTAATCGACTAACTGGAAAGCGAAATTAGGGCTTTATATGTAATAGCAATTTTGTCAAATGAGTGCAATAAATTCAATAGCAAGACCCTAAATCCAATTTATGTGAAATCCAAAACCCGGCGAGCCATCCATGGGTTAAAGTCAGGATTAATGAAACAAAGTCCACGCTTTTTTCCGTAAGTTTATTGGTTTACTTATTATTTAACTGAAATAATAAAGCCCACGCTTTTTTTTGTGTACAAATTTTTTTCCCACGTAAATAACCGTGTAAAATTTACCTGCATAAATCAGCGTTGCAAAGTTACTCACGCTTAAAAAATCGTGGAAAAATTTGCGTGGGAAATCAACAACTTGTTTGTAGTGCGAGTATATTTAATAGCATAAGGTGGAAATACTAGAATCTGTGTATATATACCACTTATTGAATTAGTATTTGATTTCTATAAGCTATTATACATAAATTGAATTATTTTTAGATAAGGTGGAAACACTAGAATCTGTGTATATATACCACTTATTGAATTAGTATTTGATTTCTATAAGCTATTATACATAAATTGAATTATTTTTAGATTCATACATAATTAAATGATGTTTATGATAATTATCTTTATCTTTATCTTTATCTTTATCTTTATCTTTACTTATTATATAAAAGAAAGCTTATTTCAATTTTAAAGTGCCATGTGGCACTAAATTTTTAGTATTAATTTTTTATTGTTTTATTATTAAGTAATTATTAATTAATATTCTTTTATATATCAATTTAAATTTAGATATTTAACATTAGTATTTAGTATATATCTTAACCTTAACCTAGGGATGAATACATCTTAATTCATTCTTTTTCACATCTTAAACGTAACATTAACATTAATATACATTTTAACCTTAAAAATCAACACTAACTTATATATAAATACTTAAAGCAATATAATTTATAAAATTTATAATAGACATTTAAGAATCTTGGATGTAATAGATTTTTAATAATCCTCTATGTGTACTAATTAGTACAATCTATAATTTAGTTTACTTTTTATTATTTTTTCATCGGTAATACATTTTAGATAAATTCATTTTTTAACAAATTCACTTCTACAATTTACATCTCATTTAGTTTAAGATGATTTGTATATTGTCTCTAAATGTCTATAATTTCATGCTCGTTTTTCTCTTTAGTGTTTCATGATACGTACCGTCATTTAATTTGTAGCTTATTATTTGATCGTTTTAATAACATTTTTATCTTCTTTTTTTTGAAAACTTTATGTCTATTGATTACATTAGTCTTGAAGATAATATACACATAATATTTCTTAAGAATACCAAAGATTTTCATTGTTATCATTTGATTTCATTGCCTCCCTAAATATTTTATTGGGTCTTACAACTTATTTTCTCTACATAATCTACGATTCCATGTGTATTAGATGATGCAAAAATATACATGTAATTTCACAAAAATTAACATTAAAATATACATAGTGAGGGCCGTGCGTCGCACGGCTTATATCTTTACTAGTATGGTTACAAAACAATATGTACATAATTTAATGTAAGGTGTTTATCATAGTTTAAAATTAACAATAAATATCTTTGATAAGTATCCTAATTAACTTTAAAAATAATACCCCACATGTAATGCAAATATTGTCATGTTGTATTTTATCCCGTTTTTATTGAAAATTTTAAGAAAAATTTCATCAAAAAAATAACAATAATAAACTTAAAAAATAAACACAAAACTTCATATAGTGGAAATATTATACATGTTTGTCATAAAAGAAGATTCCTATATGTACAGTACTATATATTGGATAGATAAAGATGTCAGATAAGATACTAGTTACTTTTATAAAATCAGATGTTAACTGATTATAGCAAGTAAAATATGAGAGAGCTAATTAATTTGGTACTATTTATTAATATTAGTATATTATTCATGCAATATACGGCGACAAACAAATATTGTAATTAGTTTCGGTAGCATAATAGGTTGTATTTGAATGAGAATTATAAAAATAGTGATACACCTCAAAATTCTCGATGCATCCAAAACGTAACACTTAGTGGCACAAAAATAAATGGGCTAGTTAGAGTTGAATTTTCAACTAATAGCATTCTAACCCACACCCACCGACCATTATAATTATTCAGGTTTGACCGGCCCACACGATTACACGATTAATAAAAATCAATTTAATAAACTCTGGAACGGAATCGTAGGAAGTACTCCCATAATAACCTACATATACCTAAACAGATTATGTAAGTCATGTACATGTTGGTTACTTTTACCTAATCAACCCATTTACCAAATTAGTTCGGGTTCGGATTGTGAACTTTCGATCCCTAGATCAAAATGATAACCTTACTCGACCCAAATTACAATTATTTAATCTAGATATTAAATGAGATAAATAAAAAATGTTGGTTACAAATATAATAATAACATAATAAAACAAAATAAGTATTGTATTAACCAATATGGTATAATAGTGATTTATCAAGAGTTCAAGTCTACCAAATGACTAAATTTTTTATATAAAAGTAACATAATATATTATAAATAACTTGAATTTATTTTAAGTGTTTAGATGTCGAATAACATACTTAAAATAATTTGTAAGGAAAAATTAAGTACTCATATTTTTTATAACTGGTCACTGATATAGTGATATTTATATCAAAATAATTATAACCGGCAGTTCAATATTTATATAATCAATATGTAAAATTGAAAGTATTTATGAGATACTGACTTTTGTAATTAATTGTACTAGCTTTAGACGTTTAAATGTTGGATAAGATAAATAAAAGGGTAAATGATCGTCCTTTACTATTTTACTTTTAAAGATTGCACAAATTTATTTATTATATAATAGTATAGATACGTTGTTAAATTATACGGAGTATATTATTATAATATTATATTATTATTTATACATTTTTATGTGTAAATAAAAATGTGTGAGTAAATGACGATAAAATCATATCATATCTTATCATATATGAGATATCTTATAGTGAAGTGATAGAACAAGATTAGTTAGTAGAATTGTGAAAATATTACTACCATAATGAAATAATATTCTCATGAATTAGTTAAAATTAGTATTCTACGGTTCCTTCCCGTGTCAATATATAATTCTGTAAAGTTTAAAAGCTTGAAAGATTGCGAATTAGTTGTGCTCTCACTCATGGAGAAACTGATCAGTACATACAAGTTCGTTATTTTCACTCCATTACTAATAGCGGGTGAGTCTAAGTTGATTTATCATTCTTTAAAATTTTATGTAGATCACTATCACTTCCAAAATTAATTTGTTCAGTAATGGATCGATGGTGATATATGTAGTACATGTTTTTATCCATTCATCACTAAGTTAGAGGTTTTTGACTATATTACTTTTCACTGAAAACATAAACAACATAATAATAGGGGTAAAATAGTTAAAAACCACTTAGGGGTGAATTTTTAAGAAAAATGTAGTGTAAAAATCATTACTATTTGATAATTATAGTATCTAAACAAGTGCGTGAATCTAACGATTATGAGTTCAGTTTTCTCATCACCAAAAATTGATGTGCTTTTTCTTTAAGGTAAATAGTACGAGCTGTTGAACTGCACAGATCAATCGTGTAGTTAGTTTTAATTAAGGGACTATTTATTGTATATATAGAAAAGTTAAGGGACCAAAAATATAAAATATGTAGATTGAGTTTTGCACATTTTCAACAGCACCAATCAATTGTAATGTTGATTGCACATTTGATATCCCTTTTCTTTATGTGTAGATACTTCTCATCATTACCTATGGTTAAAGGTTATAGTACGTACCTTAGACTTAGGGCTGCAAACGAGTCGAGCTTTTATCGAGCAACTCGAGCTCGGCTCGAGCTTGAGCTCGTTCGAGTCGAGCTTTTATCGAGTTCGAGCCCGATCTCGAGCTTAAAAGTAGAGCTCGAAATATATATCGAGCCGAGTTCGAGCCTTAAAGAGCTCGGCTCGAGCTGTTATCGAGCTTTTCGAGCTTTTATTGATATTTATACTTTTATAGTGTATATATGTAATTTTGAATCTAAAAAGATTTTATTGTTATACTTCTAATATTATTATACTACTTTACATATGCTATAAGTAATTTTCACACTTTATACTTAATTTATATATATTTCTAAAATAATTTTTGTATTTATTTATATATATAAGATGATATAAAATAAGTTAGGGTATTCAAAATTATTTTTTATAAGAATATTCGAGCTTTTCGAGCCGAGCTCGAGCCATCCTAAAACATTTTCGAGTCGAGCTCGAGCTTGCATCGTGAAAGCTCGTCGAGCTATCGAGCCGAGCTCGAGCCTATTATAAGTTAATCGAGCCGAGCTCGAGCCCTGTCGAGCTCGAGCTCGGATCGACTCGATTACAGCCATACTTAGACTTGATATTACTTATACCCTTTTTGAATCAGCCAGTGATATTTTTGATGTCAACAACACAAAAGTTTAGTGTCATTGACTAATACTCCGTAGGAAATAAGGAATTGAGAATATTCATATTTTACATATTGAACCCCTCAATTTTTGTAAGTATACATATTCAATCTTCGTGTTAATGCTAACTGTACCTTTTAATCCGTACACTTTCAAATATTTTCCCATTTTTTATACATTCATCATGAAATACAACTACTTATGTGTATAATATAACTACTTATTATATGATTTTGATGAATGTATCAAATATTATGGTATAAATATCATTAACCTTTTGATCTACTCATTCAAGCAATAACAAAATGCAGGTAACTCCAAATTAAATGTAAACTCGTAAAATATTAATTGCAAAATGAAAATTAAACATTGACATCTCTGATTTTTGACCATATAATAAACCTTCCAACTATTGGGAAAACCCATCATAAATCAAACTGATAAAATAATAATAATACTAAAATTCTTTTTACTATTTCATGAGCTAGGATTATGTGTTTCTAGGTAAACATTTAATTAATTAAACTAATAAAACCATCATTTTACGGATTTTTTTTGTGATTGTAATAATATATGTTTTGATAATGTTGAATGTTTAAAGTTTCGATCGACTGGTGGATGAATGTAGTTGCTCAACAAATGTGTATGATCATGGCAATGAACTTTGCTCCGACGACAGATGATATCGATGATCGGGCGTCGTCGATAGTGGTGGCAACAACATTAAGCTTGAGTACTAGTAGTAAAATGTGTTCAGCAACACTGGATGTGTGTGACACCAAATGTCGACAAGAATGTTGCAAAAATGTGACACCCGGTCAAAATAACCCAAAATTAGCTCCTAATTTAAACTTTTAAAACACGTAATTACATACGTGTCAATACTCAAGTACACAAGTATTATATATATATATGTATATATATAAACCGAAACGATGAATTAATAATCGCAAATACACGAATTTAACAAAACGTAGAAACTCAAAATGAAAGCGAGCGAAAAACATTTTTAAATCAAGTATTATTATTAAGGATAATAATTATGTACTCCGTTTGAAATTTAAATACCTTTTAGATACTGAAAACTATCCGTACATTTTAAGTAAAGCAAAGATATATTTTTATATCTCTTTAAAAGTATTTTTATAAAATACTTTGATTGGAAAGGTATACGATTACATTTTTAGAAAATTACCATTTTAAAAGATTATACTATATAACGATCGGGTACGCAAACACGGGTCGAGTATTACCCATCTACCTCAATAATTGAGGCCGGTTATAATACCCGACCTCAATTATTTTACACACACACGCACATAATTTTGATCACTCTCTTTCTCTTCCTCTGCTCTCTCTCGATCCATCTCAAATGCAACAACAACAATAACATTAACAACAACAAAAATCTGCAACATCATCATCTAATCATCTTCATCATCATCGGATCATCCTCATCATCATCACCAACCATTTCGTTTTCAAATTTGTAAGGAACCATTCCGTTTTCCTTTTAAATTCATGTTTATAATACATTATATTACATGTATTAGCTTTGTATTAAGTTGTTGTAAGCGGAAATAGGATTTAGAACTGGTTTTGTATGTTTTCTGCACGAACAGAGTCGAACCAGTCACGTGAGTCCGGCGGATTCGGGTGAATCCGGCGGATTCCTGCCCAAAGCCATTGAATCCGGCGTATTCGGGTGAATACGGCGTATTCCCCTCAAAACTCGCCAATCCGGCGGATTCAAGGGAATCCGGCGGATTCCCCCTTTATATTTCATGATCCAACGGATCAATAAACTAGCCCTGCGAATTCTAGCTAAAACAGAACAAATAAATTTTCGAAATCGTCGACGATTTAACAACTTAAAACAGGGTAGCTTCTCGATAAAAATTTTATTATAACGGATTGGGCTCAAATTCACACGGTCATTCGAAAACAACCCAATGGTCAAGGCTAAGTACCTTAGCCTAGTCAGTTTTAGGCCATCCGGGGTCGTCTAGGGGTCGAAAATGGCATATTTTCAGTTTTCGGACTTGTGCCAAATTTTGTAAATTATGAAATAAAATGTAACGGATATAATAAACTTGAGTAACAACTAAACTTATACGATACAACTTATATGCGAAACACGTGTCTTTTATAAGCACAACAAATCATGTATAATAATAATAGTTTGAAATTATTATTACAAACCGTCACCACAAGCCGTACATTTTACAAAACTTCAAACGTAAATATGAGGCGAATACTTTGGACTCAATTAATCAAACAAACAACTATAAGAGCTATTAATTAAAGCATTCACTTACACTTATACAATCTCGCGTGTTTAGGACACTAGGAGGTTACGTTGGTTCACGCGCACACTTTAGGATTGCTTGCTCTACAGGTGAGTCTCACTGCCCCTTTTTACTGTTTTCACTTTGGGGGAGGTGCATCACTTGTTTACTGAATATATTGTTTACAAAATATATTTGTTACTGCTATTGCATGTTTACTGTGTGTAATTGTTTACTAAAATTTCTTGAAATACTAATACAAGTACAAAATGTATTGTTTTACCGACTTTAATACCAGTACAAAAGGTATTATTTTACAAACTATAATACAAGTACAAAATGTATTATTTTACTGATTTGAATGCAAGTACAAAATGTATTATTTTACCGACTTTAATACAAATACAAAATGTATTATTTTACAAACTATAATACAAGTACAAAATGTATTATTTTACTGATTTGAATACAAGTACAAAATGTATTATTTTACCGACTTTAATACAAATACAAAATGTATTAATTACCGACGTATTGCCTTACTGAACTGCATGAGTTTCTATTTAATCCAATGAAGTCCTCTGAATTATAGTCGTCAGTTATACGATAAGCGCGAATTTTAGTATATGGATCCATATGGGACTGACAATCCCCGCCTGGGGTGGTAGCTCCACCACGAACCGCACTAGTATAAACAGGTGTTTCTTATTCGTTTGATATGAGTATTTTTGGATTAGTACTCACGGGGGCAAAAACTACTGACGTGTTAAGCTTCGACTATAATGGCTCATGGCATGGCAATAAATTGACCGACTACACCGATTTTACTATGTTTGTGAAATACTATTTTACTAAATTACTACTGTTGTACAATTATACTTTACTGTTTTACTGATTGTAAATGTTTTACTTACTGATTTACTCAAACTGTTTATTACTGTATACTATAAACCTGTGAGATTCACCAACCTTTTGGTTGACCTTTTAGTGATGTATTCTCAGGTACTCAGCAACAGTAGGATGGCCCGCAGGGTATGCTAGGCTAGTACGAGTCGCATGCATAACCACTTGAAGATTTTATTAACATTATCTTTTGTACCATGATTATGTGTTTAAAATCTTTTGAATAACTTTGCGAACTCGCTTATAATGTACTACTTATAACTTAAAACCTTGTATTACTTTTGGTAACGTATTGTAATGAAATGTATTTCCTAAAACGTCTCATTTAGAGTCGTTTGCTTGTACTTTGGTGTTTTGATATTTGATTAGTGACACCCAAAACTCGCTTCCGCAAAGCATTAAATTTGGGGGTGTCACAGATTGGTATCAGAGCCTAAGGTTATAGCGAACTAGGTTGCATTTAGTGGGCCTAGACTATGACCGTTAGGCAGTATTCCTCATTAGATATAACTGGTTCAGGGATTTCATCATACGAGTTTAATTTAAGATAGCCTGATCAACTATGTACAATTAAATAAAGATGATGTAAGATCTGAAAGGGGTTATGTTAAACAGGAATGCACTAGTTGACTCTGACAACGAGAGAACCGTGACTTGTACTTGTTCTGTGATAGACACAACTAGGTGGATAATAAGTATATATAGGTTACACCTATATGATTAGGCTTATTAAGATCCTCCGGTATTTAGTAACACACTCACTGTACAAACATACTTTAGAAGAGGCCTGTGGTAAGTTGATCGAGTCAGGAAAATAGTACCGGGATGTGCCCTGACAGAGAGGGTCATCTCTTCGAAATAGACTTACCTAGGTATAGATTAAGAACTTCAATACTTTATTCTACACGATCTGGTCATCAGAGGACCGTCCCTCACTCACTTATCATATTTAACATCCGAATTCCAACTTTCTATAAGTACACAAATTTTTCTTACATCCCTATCACATTCCGCATAACTTCTGATATCTGTTCGGACGTAATATCCCCGACAGCTCTTGTAATACTCAAAATCTTGTAATCTTTTGAACTCGCATGTTAAATGATTACAATCTTCATTATTCTATACCGGTGATTTTCACTTGTGTTGTAATATATTACTGTTATATATACAACTATGATGATCATACTCTTACACAAAAACTCACATTTTTCCTGGCTGTTATTGAAGGAACATGCCACCGAAAAGACAAACTTTCAGCGCGGCTGAACTCGCACGATTTGTTTCTCAAGGAGTGGCCGAAGCTCTAGCTACTCGATCATCACCGTCTGTGAACGATGCTCCTGTTGCTAAACCCTGCAGCTACAATGACTTTCTCAAGTGCAAACCTCTGAACTTCAAGGGCACAGAAGGTGCCATTGGATTGGTCAGGTGGATTGAAAGGATGGAGTCAGTCTTTAGGATCAGTAACTGTTCGGAAGACTGCCAAGTTAAGTATGCCACCTGTACATTTCTGGAAAGTGCTCTGACATGGTGGAACTCGTACATTCAGTCTGTGGGAATTGATGCTGCATATGGAATCCCATGGGAAGAACTGAAAAGGATGCTAAGGGATGAGTACTGTCCCAATGAGGAACTCCAGAGGTTGGAAGATGAATTCTGGCACTTGACAGTTCAGGGAAATGACATCATCGGTTATACAACCCGATTTCAGCAACTCGCTCTTCTCTGCCCATCTATGGTAGATCCTGAACGTAAGCGGATTGAGAGGTACATCCGTGGACTCCCGAAGGATATTTAAGGGAATGTTACTTCGTCAAAACCTGGAACTATTCAGAGTGCTATTCGTATGGCACATGAGCTCATGGCGCAAGTTGTCAGGCGCGAGACACCTGTAACACCTACTGGAAACTCTGGCAAGCGTAAGTGGGAAGGAAACCCCACCACCTCCAATAAAAAGGTTGATGCTGTTAAAACCTACCCAACTGGCTCGGGCGACAAGAAGGAGTATAAGGGAAGCAAACCCTTTTGCTCAAAATGCAATCTTCATCATGATGGTGCGTGTCCATGCACCAAATGCAAGAGATTCGGGCATGTGGCCAAGGATTGCAAGACAGCCGCAACTGGTACCAACACTTCTGCACCTAAGACTTGTTATGAGTGCAATGGTACTGGGCATTTCAGGAAGGATTGCCCTCAACTGAAAAACAAAAACAACAACCCTGCTCGAGGAAGAGCCTATGTACTCCGTGCTAGGGAAGACCCAAACCCGACGCTTGCTGACCTGCTCAATGATGGTACATTCGTTTATAAATGACTCTACTATCTCCATATTTACTTTGGAAAAATCTTATGTACTGCTTAACTATTCTTGTGTATTTCCTAGATTCTAAGTACAAGATAGAATTAGGAATTGATAAACTACTCTAGGTCATTAGTGCAATCATCCATTCCTAGGAGTGTACAATTCTTACTTACTTGAATTGTGTTAGGTTGTGATGAATATGACCTGATTGTGTGATATGAAATACTATGTGCTTTAGTGGTGATTGAAAATGACTACCCAAAATGTCACCTTAACACGAAACATCTAACTGTAGGAAATGACTAAGCACGCTGCTAACAACTACACATCGGATGACGATCAGCTCAGTGAGGAGCATGTGATGTTTCCTTACCTCCTCACTTTGGATAGCGAGTTGAGGCTAGAAACTGGGGAGGCGTCAGATGAAATGATGCCGGTGAAGGAAACTGAGAGACAACTGATTGAATCAGCAACAGAATCTGCATTGACTTCCATCGAAGGAACTACTAGGACAGCTCGACCAAACTCTGTCCCTAACCCCACCATCAATAACACTGCTACTACAGCTCTGCTTGATACACCCACTCCTAGTAACATAGGCACCGAAGTTGTTCACTTCCTTAAGGAAACTCTAGACTTGTTCCGAAGTCAGCTGACTGAAGCCAGGGGAGACATCATCGAACTACGACAAATTGCTTATCAGAGTGAAATGCGCGCTCACAAATGCGAACTACGCATGCTAACAATGGAAGACAACCTACGACAGCTGAGGTCGTTTCAACCAATCATTCAAGAGGCGAATGTCGCAGCTGACAGCCCGACCTCACAATTAACTCAATATGATAATCCGGTTGAGGAGAATACTGAGCCAAGAGTGGCAATCGGTAAGAGGAAATTGGAAGAAATTTCCATCTCCAATCCTGCTGTACCTGAAGCAAAGAAAGTAAAAACTGTTAGTATTTACAAAGGAAATCTACCTTTCTGCTCGCTATGCAACCGACACCACAAAGGTTCTTGTATCGCGCCCTGCAGCCGATGCAAAGTGTCCGGACACCAACTTAAGGATTGCAAATTCTCTCCTAAGGGCACTTATTTTAAAGCTTTGAAAGTCTGCTTCAAGTGTGGAACTGCTGGACACTACAAAATTAACTGCCCACTACTAGCTGATGAGAGTGAAGAAATCCTGGCAAGCAATGTCATTGAGACTAAGTTTAATCCAAACAACACTAAGGGTACGCTTCCACGTAACAACTTAGTTCTATACGAGACTAATAGAATTTTACTCATACTATGACAACACTGACCATTATCGACTGCCTGTATACTGAATGCTTTGGTAGAGCTTACTTATTGTTTAAATAATTCTATGTTCTCTCTAGATTCTAAGTGTACAATAGGATTAGGGAAAGAAGACAAATTAGATTCTATAGTTTCTTTAAGAGACGATGTTTAGCTTGCAGATATATAGGAATAACATATCCTACTCTGTTGTATATCGGGAAAACATACCGGTTAAAAGTTATTTTTATATACGATGGGTAACATCCCACCTGAAACAAATGTAGGCTGAACCATATAGTTTCTGTAGGAGACTGATAGGGTCTAGTATTGTGGGAACATAGTGAAAGATACTACTTACTTTAAGCTACTAGTACAAAGTGTAGCTACACCTTAGTGACTGACTGACCTTGTCCTACCGACAAAATGGTCGACTACTTTACAACACACTTCCTCTACTCCTTTAATGGCCAGTAGGGCGTTAGCTTAACAAGGGGAGGGAGGTAATATTAGAATGAGGTTATAGCACTCACAGTAGACTCACACACTTTCTTAGAAAATACACAGACAATTACTAAGCACAAATTTCGGGACGAAATTCTCTTAACAAGGGGAGAATGTGACACCCGGTCAAAATAACCCAAAATTAGCTCCTAATTTAAACTTTTAAAACACGTAATTATATACGTGTCAATACTCAAGTACACAAGTATTATATATATATATATATATATATATATATATATGTATATATATAAACCGAAACGATGAATTAATAATCGCAAATACACGAATTTAACAAAACGTAGAAACTCAAAATGAAAGCGAGCGAAAAACATTTTTAAATCAAGTATTATTATTAAGGATAATAATTATGTACTCCGTTTGAAATTTAAATACCTTTTAGATACTGAAAACTATCCGTACATTTTAAGTAAAGCAAAGATATATTTTTATATCTCTTTAAAAGTATTTTTATAAAATACTTTGATTGGAAAGGTATACGATTACATTTTTAGAAAATTACCATTTTAAAAGATTATACTATATAACGATCGGGTACGCAAACACGGGTCAAGTATTACCCATCTACCTCAATAATTGAGGCCGGTTATAATACCCGATCTCAATTATTTTACACACACACGCACATAATTTTGATCACTCTCTTTCTCTTCCTCTGCTCTCTCTCGATCCATCTCAAATGCAACAACAACAATAACATTAACAACAACAAAAATCTGCAACATCATCATCTTCATCATCTTCATCATCATCGGATCATCCTCATCATCATCACCAACCGTTTCGTTTTCAAATTTGTAAGGAACCATTCCGTTTTCCTTTTAAATTCATGTTTATAATACATTATATTACATGTATTAGCTTTGTATTAAGTTGTTGTAAGCGGAAATAGGATTTAGAACTGGTTTTGTATGTTTTCTGCACGAACAGAGTCGAACCAGTCACGTGAGTCCGGCGGATTCGGGTGAATCCGGCGGATTCCTGCCCAAAGCCATTGAATCCGGCGTATTCGGGTGAATACGACGTATTCCCCTCAAAACTCGCCAATCCGGCGGATTCAAGGGAATCCGGCGGATTCCCCCTTTATATTCCATGATCCAACGGATCAATAAACTAGCCCTGCGAATTCTAGCTAAAACAGAACAAATAAATTTTCGAAAACGTCGACGATTTAACAACTTAAAACAGGGTAGCTTCTCGATAAAAATTTTATTATAACGGATTGGGCTCAAATTCACACGGTCATTCGAAAACAACCCAATGGTCAAGGCTAAGTATCTTAGCCTAGTCAGTTTTAGGCCATCCGGGGTCGTCTAGGGGTCGAAAATGGCATATTTTCAGTTTTCGGACTTGTGCCAAATTTTGTAAATTATGAAATAAAGTGTAACGGATATAATAAACTTGAGTAACAACTAAACTTATACGATACAACTTATATGCGAAACACGTGTCTTTTATAAGCACAACAAATCATGTATAATAATAATAGTTTGAAATTATTATTACAAACCGTCACCACAAGCCGTACATTTTACAAAACTTCAAACGTAAATACGAGGCGAATACTTTGGACTCAATTAATCAAACAAACAACTATAAGAGCTATTAATTAAAGCATTCACTTACACTTATACAATCTCGCGTGTTTAGGACACTAGGAGGTTACGTTGGTTCACGCGCACACTTTAGGATTGCTTGCTCTACAGGTGAGTCTCACTGCCCCTTTTTACTGTTTTCACTTTGGGGGATGTGCATCACTTGTTTACTGAATATATTGTTTACAAAATATATTTGTTACTGCTATTGCATGTTTACTGTGTGTAATTGTTTACTAAAATTTCTTGAAATACTAATACAAGTACAAAAGGTATTGTTTTACCGACTTTAATACCAGTACAAAAGGTATTATTTTACAAACTATAATACAAGTACAAAATGTATTATTTTACTGATTTGAATGCAAATACAAAATGTATTATTTTACCGACTTTAATACAAATACAAAATGTATTATTTTACTGATTTGAATACAAGTACAAAATGTATTATTTTACCGACTTTAATACAAATACAAAATGTATTAATTACCGACGTATTGCCTTACTGAACTGCATGAGTTTCTATTTAATCCAATGAAGTCCTCTGAATTATAGTCGTCAATTATACGATAAGCGCGAATTTTAGTATATGGATCCATATGGGACTGACAATCCCCGCCTGGGGTGGTAGCTCCACCACGAACCGCACTAGTATAAACAGGTGTTTCTTATTCGTTTGATATGAGTATTTTTGGATTAGTACTCACGGGGGCAAAAACTACTGACGTGTTAAGCTTCGACTATAATGGCTCATGGCATGGCAATAAATTGACCGACTACACCGATTTTACTATGTTTGTGAAATACTATTTTACTAAATTACTACTGTTGTACAATTATACTTTACTGTTTTACTGATTGTAAATGTTTTACTTACTGATTTACTCAAACTGTTTATTACTGTATACTATAAACCTGTGAGATTCACCAACCTTTTGGTTGACCTTTTAGTGATGTATTCTCAGGTACTCAGCAACAGTAGGATAGCCCGCAGGGTATGCTAGGCTAGTACGAGTCGCATGCATAACCACTTGAAGATTTTATTAACATTATCTTTTGTACCATGATTATGTGTTTAAAATCTTTTGAATAACTTTGCGAACTCGCTTATAATGTACTACTTATAACTTAAAACCTTGTATTACTTTTGGTAACGTATTGTAATGAAATGTATTTTCTAAAACGTCTCATTTAGAGTCGTTTGCTTGTACTTTGGTGTTTTGATATTTGATTAGTGACACCCAAAACTCGCTTCCGCAAAGCATTAAATTTGGGGGTGTCAAAAAAAACAAGTGTGAAAAGTTATATAAGGATGTCAAATCTGAGTGCATTGCTATTACACCATATATAATCATATGTGAATGCATGTGGCCTTGTTAATTTATAATTTTGTAACTTTATCAATGACATGACAATGAAAATGCTACAGTACTTATTTACTTCGAGTTCATATTGCTTTCTATGAATTAATTAATGCATGATATTGATAAAAACAATTAAACATAGGTATTATATATTTTCCTCATTAAAAGTTTTGAATTATTTTCCATTGTAAGTAGATTACAATTATATTATAGTTGGTCGAATTACATTTATGTTATAATTGTTCTTGGATTCACATAAATTCAAAAATAAAAAACTTAGTTTCAAATTTTGAAATTAAATAAAATATATTGATTTCATTAACTAACAACAAATAAAGTTGGTTCAATCAAAGAAATAATTAGTTAATAATATTAAAACATGCTTTTAAGTGTATAGAACGAATTTTCTCTTTAAATAAGTAGATAAAAATATAATAAAAGGGATATATACTTCAAATTAAAATATTTTAAAAATATAATATTTAAAGTTATAACTTTTACTTGTCTTCAAAAAATTAATTATAAAGACACTACTCCCTCCGTCCTAAAATTATAGTCCATCTTTCCTTTTTGGGATGTCTCAAAATAATTGTCCACTTCTCATTTCAACCAATAAGAAGAGAGTTTAGTGGGTGCAGATTCTATTTGAGTGGTTGAAAACTGTTGTGGTCCCACTTTTATTAAACTATGTGTTTTTTGTTGGTGGACAATAATTTTGGGACGGAGGGAGTATAACAAGTTATTTGCTTGGATTCCAAGTTCCAAACTAACTCTATCATTTAATCTTTCCTTATGATTATCTCGTTATATTAATTTCACTATATATATGGCCACTAAACAAAAGCCGATATCACAAAAACGTAACACTAGCAAATTAAATCGTTAAACCATGGTTCACTACTCTGATCCAGATGTTCTCTCCATCATCATGTTAATATTGACCAATGGGGCTTTGCCTCAGTGGTACCGCCGCCGCAAATCCCTACGCCCCACCCGGGTTCAAGCCTCTGGGAGTACAAAAAATCCTATGCTCCGTGTGTGGGGTCACTGGGGCCAGGTGTTTAGCCGGACGGGTTGCCTCTTGCGGGTGGGGCTCCGTGGATCTACGGATCCGGGGTTAAAGGTTCCCTCCAATAACTTTTTTTTTTAATATTGACTTTCTTATTAATATGTGCTTTGTGGTTTCGCATCGTGTTCTTAAACGTTAGAGTAACCCACGAAGATATTGAAACGGGAAGAGACGTAGATCTTGATCACACAAGTAATCACACTATTTCTAACTATCGGCAACAACTGGTAATTACAATTAGCGGCGGCTTAAGTACAACCATGAAGGAACAAAAATACGAGAGTAGTACGTGCAAAAACGAAGATTGTAGCATATGCTTGGAAGAATTCAAAGAAGAGGAGAAGGTTCGAGTTGTGGTTTCATGTCAACATTCGTTTCATATCGAGTGCATTGAAAAGTGGTTGTCCGAAATCCCAAATTGTCCTAGTTGTCGAGTAAACATCAAATTAGACGATTCAACGTCTTCTGATCACACAATTGCTTGATCTCCTAGACTTTTCTTGTATCTGTCGTTTTGTTATGTGTTGCTGATTAATTCAGTTTGGGATCGGATGAATATGTTTCAGTTTTCCAATCTAGAAACGTGTGCGATTATTGTACGTACGTTTACAAGATTATTTGGGATGATCAATTGTATATATGTTTTTGAATTTTGATTGATTTTGTTGATCGACTTGCACGGATGAACGTATCTGAAAGTTATGGTATACAGTTGAGTGCATGCACTTGATATAGTTTTGTGGTGTGACAAATATCTGTTATTGCATATAATTAATGCAGTTTTTGTAGAACAATAGTTGTGATCAGTTTATATCAGTTTTTTTTTTTCGTTAATTTCACCTGACATTCGTTATATTTATTCGCACGTGTTTGATACTTTAATACTTAGTGTCGTAAAAGATATGGGAAATAATATTTACAAAGGGCTGTCAATAAAAACCCCTTAAACTTATTTATTAAACTTAAACTTTCCTTTATTATCATAAAACATAATTAATACATCACATATAAGAGAAAAGTTTAAGTGAATTAAATACAAAACTTTCAGTGTATTAATTATAATTTGATTAAATAAGGAAACTTTAGCTTCAATAAATGCACAATTTCCCTTTTATTGACAGCCCTAATCCCAAAAGATATTTAGTGACTGCGTCATGAAATTTGTTATTTCGGAATTTTGATCTAATAACAACATATGTTTTATTATATTTTTATTTTTGGACTTTTGATTTCTTATTTATTTTTAACATTACACTTCCGTTTAACACGGAGTACAGAATGTTTTTCGTAAAAGACTAAAAGAAATACATAAAAAAAAAAAAAGTTCTTTATGTGATTTTAGGCATATCAGGTGGTTTCAAGTCGTCCCGAACTGCGTGTGAGTGGTTATAGATGGTCGCGTGTTAGTCTTCGCGGGAGATTTCAAATTTTTCCATTAGGTGGTCTTAGTTTTGGTGGTTTCAGGGGTTCGTTAGCCATATCATGTCTGAGGTGGTACTACCGTGAGTTTTTACTAACTGTTACATCTCGTAGTACCATCACACAGTCTTATGTGTGGCTGAAATCATTTGGTTTGAGGTTTCAAGCTGAGTGGTTTTTGTCTTAGGTTTCATTGTTATGGTCGGTCTTTAACCATTATGATGTAATGCATGTTTTTTATCGGTTGATTGCACTTGAGTGGTGTTGTGTAATATGAGGATTCGCTGATGGGGAACCTACTGTTAGACCATTAGGTTGTTGTAGTTGTTTATGATCGTATTGGGTTGGAATCAATGTGGATATATGGTCGTTTTGGTATGGTGTAGGATCGTTGTTAATTGAGGTGTAGAGTTGTCTTAGTATGATGTAGAGTCGTTTTGGTTGAAAGTAAGGTGTGTGTGTGCGCGTTCGTTTTGGTTAGAATTCAATATTTGAATCATTGTAGTTAATTAGTGACTGTTTTAACTATAAATCATAGCTAACTTGCTATATATGTCAAATTATTATAATTGTATTCTTAAAAAAGTTAGAAAAATGCACGTTGTATATAGAGCAAATGCCACAAGATTACATGGTTTTTTCAAAAATATCACGTTAACTATCATTGCAAATATTTTATATAGTTAAAATTATTAAAAAATAATATAATATCTAAGTCGGTCGTCATATAAGAAAAATGATAATAAAAGTTTAATTAAGCTCGATTTTAAAATAGGATAAAAATTAGTGAGGGTACGCATGATTGAGAGTAGTGTGAAATGATAAATGTAATGATCGATGATGTTTAGTTTTAATTAATGTAATATTTCATGCCCCATTATATCATTTGCAATCAATGTTTTTAAAATCGAAAATCGAATCGGACCGGAATCCTTCATTTTTCGGTCGAACCGGTCTGACCGGACCGCCCCAAAACCGGCCCGAAACATGATTTTTTTAAAAAGAAAAAATCAAAAACCGAGTTAACCGGTCCGGTTACCGGTTGAACCGCCCGGTTTTGACCGAACTGCCCGGTTCGTTGACTGGTCAAACATAGGTCAAAACCTGTTTTGTACCGGTCAAAAAACCCTAAAAATCCGGTCGAACCGATCTGACCGGTTTTCAAAACATTGTTCGCAATAGTAGTATAGTGTTGTACGTGGGTGTTCGGGACGTCACTTCAGAACAATACCACAACACCATCTTACCATTAGTAATGGTAACATCCAGAACGCCTATGTTGTGCCCTCTTGGTCCAACTAACTTAATTTAATTTTCATTTATTTAACAAAAGAAATACATTTAATTAATTAAAATAAAATACAATAATTAAATAAAATACACTTAATAAATTTAAAAGTACTTAATTAAAAAATACAATACATTTTTCATTTAAATTTTTTTTATACAAGTTTTAGGAAATATTACACATATTTTATTTTTATTTTTTAATACCAATTGGACTAGTTAATTTTGACTAACAAAAAAATAATTAAAAGCCCAACACTTAAAAAAAAAGCCCAACATCTTTAACCGAAAATCCCATCTCTTCTTTGCAACTCCTTTTTCTTCAAAAATACACCTTTTTCTTCTTCATTTCCCTTCTGACAACAACCAAAAACAAAAAAGAAATAGGAAAAAAGAATTAAAAATTGGGTGGGGCTCAAAATTAGACAGTGTGCTCGTTTTCATACCACGATGCAACCGCTTGACACCATACATTGTGGGCGTTCTCAGGCACAACACAACCCAAAACGAGAGCGTTACAAATGGTCTTAGGCCTTCTCCAATCATATACATTTATCCATCTTTGAATATCAAATAAAAAGCATCTTTTTGAAATATACCTCTTTCAATAACCTTCATCTCCAAGTCTCCAACCATATCCTTTAAAACACCAAACTCTAAATGTTAAATGTGTTTTGCTCCAAATATAGAGAAATGGATAGGCTTGCTCCAAATATGAGGAAAACAACTTTACTCAAGTAAATTTCTTCGAATTTGAAGCAAACTTTGAAGTATGATTCTCCATTTTTGTGTGCTCTAGATCTTCATATTTGAAGTAATTGAGTACCCATCAGAGAAGGTCTTAGTGAGTAGTCACTCATTCCCACCAAGTTTGGGGTAATAGATTTAATTACATATAATTGTCACATCATTTAACATTTTTATATTTAGCTCAACCTGTCAACCCACTAACCTCAAATCTGCCAACCCGTTTAATTTTTGAGTAAGGTTCATGATATAACCTATTAAATTCGACCCGTTTGATATAATACATAACCATCGGCATAAAATCAACCTTCTAACCCATTACGTGTTTATCTAAATGAGTTATAAATATCATGACGGGGTTAGATACTTTTGAAACGCCCCAATGTTTTTTTTTTAAACCATATAAACAATGTCCCATAAATCAATTGTATGCATATTAGGTACATATATTACTTATATGATTAAACTTAGACTTGAAATAAAACTGACTGAAGACTGTGAATAAAAGAGGTCTCTAAAGTCAACTAAACACTTATGCCTTTTTAAATTTTGCAGACATACACTTGAAGACAACACACACTGAAATTGGCCAAGTACCCGCCGGGTAAGGCAGGTACCCGCCGGGTATCTACAGTAGCAGCCGAGTACATGAGTACCCACCGGGTATTCAATCTAAACCCACTTTCTGTCAACGAACTCAACATTGTACCCGCCGGGTACAACTACTACCCGCCGGGTAGTTCATCTACAGCCCAGACCTGCACAAACTATTACAAAAATATGAATTTCAAACGAGCATAACTTTTAACTTGTTAAGAGTTAGGACCTGAAATTTTGCAGGCACCTCCATTATGCCAAAATGAAATTTTCCCTTTTTACACTTTTTCAAAATACGTGTTAACTCAAAATCTGGACCGTAATCCATTTTTGGACCATTTTCGGTACTTTTGCTTGACATGTCAAAACACAAACCACTTGGTTTCTGACCTTCACACTTTACCAACACTTTCTAACATACTTTTGACACTTAAGCCAATAGCAACAAGTGTCAAACCTATACCATGGCTTGTTATGACTCTTTGACCCAGTTAATGCCCATTTGGACACTTCTGACCCGTTTCTCATTTCGAGAACACTTTGACACTTTCACTTACATCTTTCACTCACATTTGACCATTTCGACATAGTTGACTATAGGTAAACATTAACGTCAACCAAAATTTACTTTCAATACTTAACAAAACTTATAACCTTTCAACAAGACATTATACCCATCTTTGACACCAAATCTTTTAACTTTGATTTTAACCACTTTCCCACTTTGACTTTGTCAAGTCAAAGGTGTACATTCTTAATCACCATTTACTTTACACTTTCAATATTTACATCTTCAAAACACTTTTGGGCGATTTACACAATGACATACATAACGACAATTTAAAAGAGAATGAGCTTTATCTAACCATATAAGCAAGCTCCCTTTCTACTTTACTTCTTACCACCATAATCCACTTGTCTTATCCAAGTGGTTCAACCGAACCAAGTACCTACAACATTAAACACTTAAAAGGGTAAGCTTTAAGCTTAGTGAGCATATGAGTAATTAAATAAATAGCACTTAACAATCATATAAACAATCACAATCTTTACCAAGAACACTTAACATATCAATCTTTCTTTTACCAAGCTAATATACCATATTTCAATGGTACTAATTAGCTAAACATATCATCTCAATTATCTTACCTTATCAATTTAATATACTTTAACACCATAGGCTTACTTGACCACTTTCTTTACTTCTTCCACAATGTTAAGGATCCTTAACCACTTCCACAAGTGATGTCATGACCATCACTACTTCCACAATTATTCATACTTACGTAGTAAGTCATGGAGATACTTCCCCATATACATCTACCTACATAATAGGTAATTCAAAGCAATATATATATATATATATATATATATATATATATATATATATATATATATATATATATATATATATATATATATATATATATATATCTTACACAGATCTTTACCAAGAGTTTGTACCAAATACATTCATTAACACTTACCAATAAGCATGTAAAAACACATCACATGCTAAAGCAATAACATAATCATTCAATGATATATATAAAATCAACATTAAACTTAATAACAATATAAACAATACTTCCACCCGTTTATATAAATCCCTTGCTTGGAAACATATAACCGTTATCCATTTAATCCCCATAATACTCACCTTAGCTTTGGAGACGATTATGCAACTTAACACTTGATCATGGATGCCATACTCTCGATCACCTATTACATAGCATATAAATGTAACAATATACTTAGTACCACATGATGACAAAATTTAACTAATCATCATTATTAACTCTTTACATTCATAGGTTGATCTTTAATCAACTAGCATCACTTTGCATCACTTCACTTAATCATAAACAATTACCATGTTTAAGTTACTCAATTCATTACCTTAATACTTGTCACATAGTAAACTTCTTTAACTAATAATTATGGTGAATTAAGCATAATAACACCATTTCCTCTTCTTAATACTCTAATCATCATTCATGATCATGATTTACTTTCAAGCCTTAATCACTTTACATGATCATCCTCTCTAATTTACACTTTTCATGCTTGACTTACTACCTATATCATGATTAAAACATCACCATATATCATAATCACCTTTTTCTTAACTAACAACTTCATTCTTTCATGATCATGTTTATCTTCAACTGATAATTCATATGTGCCACCACTTTAATTACTCAATTTCTTACTTAAACATCATATAATGATACTTCTAATAACACTTGAAGCTAATCAAAATAATTTTGTAAAGGTTTATTATAATTCTTAAAAATCATCATAAACCCTAGTTGAAATCTTTCACTTTTAACTTGTAATCAAACTTCCAACAATCATTTTAATGATAACAATCACAATTCAATCTATTCATAACCTTAATTTCGGATTTAATTCATCAATTACCTTAACCTTACTAAAACCCATTTTCTAGGTTTAACAAAATAAAGAATCATACTTACCTTTGATTTAGAAGAATCAAGAAAGTGATTAATTGAATGTTTTCATCTTCAATTTCATGATTTCACTTAATTTTGGTAATGAATTAAAGAGTCTTACGTTTTCTTCATATTCGTGAACCTCCTGGAAAATATGGAATGAATATATGATACGTACACATGAAGCAATTAAATACATATGTGTTTTATTTTACATCTCGTACTTATCATTGTCTGGAACTTTAAAACCGACTTATAATTATTACTATTTTATTTTACCTAAAATAATAATAACTTAAACAATTACTTTTACCTTTACCACAATAATACTTTAAAATTTGGGGTGTTACAACTTTCACTTGGTTAACCCATTGAATTTTTTTGGTCGGGCTTTCGTCAAAGTTTGGGTTGACATGCCAAACACCAACTGAAACGTAAACTATTCAATTCGTCTAGTTTGACCTAAAATCAACATTTCAACCCATCCATGCTTTCCATAAGCACATTATGGACTTGATTAGGTACTTTCGACTCATCAACCCGCTAATCAAATCAGTGGAGTTGAATATTTTAAGGGTGGTGATTTGTACACCACCACTTTTTTGCCGTACACCACCAAAATCATGTTTTGGACATTTTTGCCCGAGAATTTTACGTTGCAAGGGGTAAAAGGGTCTGAAAATATATTTTAGTGGTGTATGGAAAAAAAATGGTGGTGTACAAATCACCACGCATATTTTAAACCTGTCAACTTGACCCGACTTAATTTGGTGCTTCTGTAAAAGATTATCACCTCTATGAATAAATCAAATTTAATTTAATGACAATTATTAAAATACTAATGATTGAATGCTCAATGCACTTCTTACTGTTCCATTCGCATTCCTCATCTAAGAGCATCTCCAATGCTCTTACATAGAGGGTTCAAAGTTTTCCATGTCATCACTCAAAATACCAAATTCCCACTACAGCTCTTGTGCGCACAAAGTGTAGTCCAAACAGTTTTGGACGATGCTTTGGACGGACTGGTAGGGCCCTCACTTCTCTTGGCTTTTAAATTCTTAAATTTCTCGTCTAAATTACTTGTTGAATACCCACATTGATAATTTATCTTGTATATATATTTGAGCTGACACATGTGAGTCAATACCATGCCACATTAATGATGGTATACACGTAATACATCTAAACTAATAATTATTATGTATCATTAAGTAATTTTAGTAAACCTATTATATATGGATTTATTTACTGTTGATTTTTATTGTTTAAATGTATAATAATATGTTTGTATGCATAATTGATACTTCTTAAGTTTTATTTTATCATAGCATAATAAGTGATAATATCGTTTAAATATAAAATACATTATAAATAATAAAAAATGTTATTGTAATAGGATAATGATGTGGCAAAACTTTAAACTTTATAGAGTTTAATGGGTTGTAAATGTTTGTATAGAAGAGTTCAAAGTTGATACTTTGAATGCAATGGATTGAGGATGCTCTAACCAAAGATTAATTTTAACTAATCAGGGGCCTATTATCACACATTTTATGTTTGCTGATGACTTAATTGTGTTAGGGGAATGGTCGGATACGAATGTGAAAAATATTATGAGGATTATGAGGTGTTTCTCGTTGGTATCAGGTCTTGAAATGAATCTGGTAAAAAGCAATATTTTTGGTTTAAACATTGACTCTAATGTGGTTAAATCAGTGGCTGTCCAAATCGGATGTAGGGTGGAAAGTTTACCTTTTGAATATCTTGGGTTGAAAATGGGGGCAAACATGAATAGGTGTAAACACTGGTCGGAAGTTATTGACACTTTTAAAAGTCGATTGTCATCATGGAAAGCAAAGAATCTGTCTATGGCTGGGAGAGTTGTTCTTATCAAAGCGGTTCTTGATAGTCTTCCAGTATATTATTTTTCTATTTTCAAGGCTCCTGCTCAAGTTATTGAAAATTTAGAAAAAATACGAAGAAAATTTTTGTGGGGTGGGAATGACTCTAATAAAAAAATAAACTGGGTGAGTTGGTCTAGAGTAATCGCACTTAAGGATGAGGGAGGGTTAGGTATTGGGTCATTAAAACAGCTCAACACTAGTCTTTTGCTCAAATGGTGGTGGCGCTTTCATCAAGAAACAAATGCTATATGGAGCCAAACAATCAAAGCAATTCATAAGAATAAAGCCAATTCCTCACTGATACCAGTTAAGAAAAGTCTCTCGAGTTAATGGGTCAACATAGGAAAAGTTCAAAAGGAGCTTCTAGAAAACAAATTGGAAGTTTCACAATTGATTGTTAAAGAAAGAAACTCATGGGTTTGGAAGGGTGACCCGACAGGGATCTTCTCGGTTGCTTCTGTCAGAAACAATATCATCAAAGCATCTATTCAAATGAAAGAATTTCACTTCGAATGGAGCAAATAGGTTCCAAACAAGGTTAATATTTTAATGTGGAGGGCTGAAATGGACCGGTTGCCTACAAAATCTGCATTGCTTAGAAGGAATATTCAGGTCACCTCATCTCTCTGTTCTTTATGTAATCAATTTGAGGAAACTGCTAATCACCTTCTAATCTCATGTGAATACGCTAACTTATTGTGGTGTTTTATAAGTTCTTGGTGCAAAATAAATCCCATCTATGCTTTTTCCATTTGTGATCTTATTGGTATCATGGAAAATGAAAAAGGTTGGAAGGGTAAAATCATTCAGGCGATTATATTCACAGCTTGTTGGTGCATTTGGAAGGTGAGAAACGATGTTTGTTTTAACAATGTTCCTCCCTCATGGCAAAGATTAAAAGAAGAGGTGCAATGTCTTTCTTTCTTCTGGATCAAAAGTAGAGCAGATAAATACGATTTAAGTTGAAAAAGTTGGTGTAACTTCAATCTTGAAGGATAGTTATTTCTTGCAATGGGTTTCAAGTAAACAGATAGGGATGGCATTTCGCTGGAAATTGCATAGCTGCTGCCCCTTTTTTGCTTTCGTGCTTCTTTTGATATAGCATGGTGGATAACAATCAAACATCTTGGATTATTAAAGTGCATGGTATGGAACAAGTGCAGTGGGTATTAAATGGTCATGTAATTGCATTTTTTCAATGGGTTTTTCATGTTAATTTGGATCTGTTTGGGGAGCTATCAAAAACGAGCTAGAGTGAAAATCGGTGGCGCGGCCTCTAGTCTTTGGGGATTTTTCCTGGATCTTTCTCAGGTTTTTCCATCCATTTTAGCTCCTTAGCAGTTAAGGTCCGGATTGTCCCTTTTGATGTGTAATATGTTATAATGATTATGGTGTAACTTTATTGTACTCTGATGACTATCTAGCAACTTGCTAGTAGTTTTATGTTAATAAAGATTCTCTGCCTTTAAAAAAAAAAAAAAAATTAACTAACAAAAATTCTGACCACTTTTTTTGCTTTTTTCAAAAAAAAAAAAAAAAATTTCTGACCACCGACAAAGTTATCTTTACATTACACACTCATTCTCAGAATATACTAGTACAATAAGATAAGATGATGACTTTAGTGACAAAGCAAGACAATAATCAATAATATGACATGTGACATGTGAACAGCCACCTAATAAATATAAATATACAGAGTATGTACAGGTATATAAACATATATCTTACATCATAACTGTGACACTTATGATATGATCCCCAAATCGGTGTGTACTAGTTCTTCAGATCACACTCCATTACTGATGTCAACCAAATCATGGATTTTGCATGGTGTCGCCGCCGCCGCAGCTCTTGCCATCGGTGCCCATGCTTACTTTTTCTACCGCCGATCTGCCACCGTCTTTCGGAGCCGGGTTGTCGGCATAATTCCGGCCCGATTCGCTTCTTCCCGGTTTCAGGGTAAACCCCTTGTTGAGATCCTTGGAAAACCTATGATCCAGGTTGCATTTCACTTCTCAATTCTCGTAATTTAGGATTTAATTGTGTAATTAGCATTCTTTATTTAAGATAACAAGTTACAATTTTTACTAAATTGAAAGTAATTGCATTAATTATTGTTGCCTCATTATCTAGGTTTTATATTTATTAATTTGTTTATTGAATGATGATAACAGAGAACTTGGGAGAGAGCAAAGTTGGCAACAACATTGGATTGTGTCGGTATGTATTTGAGCTTTGTTTTGAATTTTGGTAAAAAAAAATTATATTGATAATTTTGTCTCTATATATTTGGGAATTTGGCTGTAATGCTGTATGATAACTACAGAATGAATATGTGTGTGTATGTATTTACTGGTTGATAATTAGCGAACTGAGGGTTGTTCCTGTTATAGTTGTGGCAACTGATGATGAAAAGATTGCGGAATGTTGTCGAGGATTTGGTGCAGAGGTGATCATGACTGCAGAATCGTGCAGAAACGGTATGAAGTTATGTCTGTTGCTGGTCGAACGAGTCCTAATCGTTTATGGTGTGGATTAGGAGATGAATTGTATTGTTTGTATCAATTTTAGGTGCTGAGAGGTGTAGTGAAGCACTTCAAAAACTCGAGAAAAAGTATGATATTGTTGTCAATATTCAAGGAGATGAACCTCTTATTGAACCTGAAATCATTGATGGGATTGTTAAAGCTCTTCAGGTATATCGGTATTTTGTTAAATGATAAATGTATATGATGTGTTCCCTTTACCTATGAAAGTGTCTTTAAAAAAATAATTGTTTGATGAAAATATATTGATTTGTGGTATTTGCAGACCACCCCTGATGCAGTTTTTAGTACCGCAGTCACATCTTTGAAACCAGAAGATGCTTTTGATCCAAATCGTGTGAAATGTGTGGTCGATAACCGTGGTTATGCAATCTACTTTTCTCGAGGGCTGATCCCTTTTAACAAGTTTGTGCTTCTACCGTCTTAAATCTCTGCTCAAGTTCTCCTTATATTCATATCATAGTTAAGTATTTAATGGCTACTTATGATTATCATTTTTTCAGGTCAGGGAAGGTTAATTCTGAATTCCCGTATAATCTTCATCTTGGTATTCAGGTACCCTCGAAAAAAGAAACAAAGTTTGATATTTTTTCCATTGTCACTTATTTAAAACAAAACTAATCATGCTTTTGTAGAGTTATGACTCAGAATTTCTAAAAATTTATCCGGACCTGACACCAACTCCATTGCAACTAGAAGAAGATCTAGAACAGCTTAAAGTTCTTGAAAATGGTTACAAAATGAAGGTACTTCCTCATGGGTTCTTCACAAATGTGCAGATTCTTGACATATAGATTTGAAACACAAATTCTGATATATCTTGTTATGTTGCAGGTTATCAAAGTGGATCATGATGCTCACGGCGTTGATAGTCCAGAAGACGTCGCCAAGATTGAAAATTTTATGCGCGAAAGGAACTTGTCATAGGCAATAGTCTAGTATCAATGAGGTTGAGCCACCAAAGGATTGAATTTCATCGCACTAAAGTTTGTTTTTCTTTGTTCTTTTGACGAGTTTTCATTGGATTTGCGAGTGTAATTTGTAGTGTAAAGGTAGAACTGTGTCCTCTTCAATGGGCCATGGCTCAACTGATGTATTTCTTGTGCAATTGCTGTAGAATTTGAGCAGAAATTTTAACATTCTTTTATGTAGCGAGTTCGTATGTCCAAATTACTTGCTGTATTTAATTAGTAAATGCAATTATGGTTTTCGGCTTTAATCCGCTAATTCATTTTGATCTTTAACATTCCTATTTGCTGTTAGAAGTTTATATTAACACTTCAAATTTGTCTTAATTATGATATAACTAGGTTTAAAATCTTATAATCTTATAACTATTAACAGATGTGTAAGTGTATAAATGATGCTGTCATGTGAATCATATTCTCAGAACATCTTCACGTGCTCTCAACGGAAATTGAAGAAAAATTACAGAATAATTTGGCAGGTGCCGAGCACGTGACCCTCATCCATCCCCCACAATAATCTCATCTTTCCAACTAACTCAAAACAAAACCAATACCATCCATTTAAAACCACACTCCATTTTTTACACCTTCAATTTTATTCGTTGTTAATTAGATGGCCGGCGTTCTCGAAACCCTAACCGTTCCTCGGACCTCCGGATTTCCGGCGGCTTCTCTAACTCCGATCGCCTCTTCTCACATCTCTCAACTGTCACTTCGCCGGAACTTTGCACCGGAATCTAGAAGCTCAAAGTTAAACATCAGTTCCTTCCGTTCTTCTGGATCCGTGAAGTTGAGATCGAAATTCGGTCGTCGTGGTGGACGAATCGTCTGCGAAGCTCAGGAAACAGCCGTTCAAGGTTAGAAATCGTTCGTTGTTTATATCCCTATCTCTCGCATGTACTCTTGACCTGCTGTATGCATCTATTATATCGCATTATTTTTCATTTTCTCCATGCAGTAGTAGTAGATTTGTTGATTGCGGATCACGTTCTCAGTGCCGTAACAACATTTCAATAGTTGAATACATGATCTAAGAGTTGAATGCATTTTGTTAGAATCGTTCATTCGTTCATTATTGATACTCTCGTGAAAATGTGATAAATAGCTTTAGAGAACTGCTGTAGGTATATGTTATACTAGTTACAGCTAATGTATTTTGATATCTGAAGATAGCTGACAATCAATTCATGTTAGGGGATGACGTTATGTAGTAGTAATAGATTTTACAGTCGTGGATCGTGTTCTCAGTGCCGTAGCACCATTTTGTTGATGTCTAATAGTCGAATACATCTTAACGTTAATGATTTAATAAATGATTGCTTTTCTTAAGAATGTTCATTCTTTGTAAATTACTCTCATGAATGGCGCTACTTTGGTTATATTATAATATATAGACTTTTTGTAGGTATCTATTATACTAGTCTTGTTTAACGTTGTTTGATTCTAAAGATTGTTTATAGATAATGATCTGTTCATGTTAGTCGACGACATTGTGTAATAGGAATAGATTTTTTTTAGTTGGTGATCCTGTTCAGCATGTTGTTGATATTGTATGTTTAGTTGTTTACTAGTTGAGTAGTTATACCAATGGGGCTTTGCCTCAGTGGTACCGCCGCCGCAAATCCCCACGCCCCACCCGGGTTCAAGCCTCTGGGAGTACAAAAAATCCCATGCTCCGTGTGTGGGGTCACTGGGGCCAGGTGTTTAGCCGGACAGGTTGCCTCTTGCGGGTGGGGCTCCGTGAATCTACGGATCCGGGGTTAAAGGTTCCCTCCAATAACCTTTTTTAGTTGAGTAGTTATGTATCTCAATTTGAAACTACAGTTATGCTGTTAACTCTGAAACTCTTTATTTTGCATTTTGTTACTCCTTACCTTAAATAAAAAGGACTACTCTTCAGGTTGTCAGTGGAAGCTGGCATTGTCAAAGGTATAACTGATTTGTAGTATTGCTAAACAATCTATGTAGTTGGTCGTTTTCACAAAAGGTTAAACACCTAGAGTTTTGAATCTATGGCATCTGAGTTGATATCGATCACATTGTCCTTGGTGGGACAAATATATTTACTATATTTCTTATTGTAATGAGTTTGATAGGTTGTTGTAATCAGGCAATATCAATATGTAGTTACCACCTACCATTTGAACAATCACAATTATATGTCTCTTCTGTAAAAAGGGACTGGTATATTCTTATATCACTATAGGTAGGATACTAGGATATGATTTACATGGCTAGTACCTTTGTATCCAAATATGAACTTTATAAATAAAAAGAATGATAGAAGCCTTTGATAAGTATAAAAGCTACCTACATATCCAGGAGTATAAAATAGAAGTCAGATCTCCTAAAACATGTTTGTACATAGCAAAAGAGTTGTGTTGTAGTTTCACTATGTTTTTGTTGACTTTTCTGACCGCCTGCACTACCAGGGAATGAAATGTTTTCCTTTGTATGAAGTATTTATATGTTATTTTTGAGATCCTTGAAAGCACAATAGAAAGCTTTTTTTTGTAACATTTAGTTTCATAAGTCGATTATGAGTTGTTAGAGCTAACTTAAGAAAATGATCTTTAACATTTTATTTTTATCTTGTTTTCTTGACGTTGCAGTACTTCCTGTCACTGATGGAACATGGCAATCACTTGTTCTTGACTCTCAACTTCCTGTACTGGTTGAGTTTTGGGCCCCATGGTGTGGGCCATGTCGCATGATCCACCCTGTCATTGATGAACTCGCAAAAGAATACGCAGGCAAGCTCACTTGCTACAAGGTAAATACTGATGAAAGTCCTTCAATCGCAACCAAATATGGTATAAGAAGCATCCCCACTGTCATGATCTTCAAAGATGGAGAGAAGAAAGATGCAGTTATTGGTGCAGTTCCGAGACCAACTCTGTGTACCTGCATTGAGAAGTTCTTGTAGAGGTACTATGTATATACTAGATTCGCACCAATTTAGTTCTCTTGTTTGTTTCGGCTATGATATCGTAATATCACAAGTACAGATACTGCAAGCAGCATAATAAATTTGATATCCACTTGTATAGTTGGATTCTGAGATATTTGCTGAAGTGCTACTGGAATTCCACTAACGTTTCTTTTTTTTTCTTGAATTGATGTTTGACCATTTCGGATTTTCTGTGTTACTTCTGTATTTTTTTACCAATTTTAAAAACTTGGTGTGCTGGTGAGAGTGATAACGATATATTTTATATAAATATGAAGTTCAATGAACTGCAAGTCTGTAAGGTGTAAAGGGTAGGATCCAATATCCAATAATTGAGGTCATTGAAAGTTTGGCCCAGGGTTTTTTTTTATTTATATTTTTTTGAAAGGAAGAGATGTTATATTTTAAAAAATGGAGTAATAAACTAGCAAGATGTTAAAAATTGTTAATAAAACAACCATAGTAGACAACAACGACCTGCACCTTTAATTCTAAACAAAACAACCCTACATAAAAACGACCATAAACCTTGATTCGAACTAAACAACCATATACCTTGATTCACAACCAAACGACCCAAAACCTTGTTGTGGTATATTATTATAGACGATAATCATGAATATCAGTTACTGAGGTACTTAAATTGATAACCAAATTAAAATACTGATAAAATACTAATAATGAAAACATAGTAGGAAATGAAAGAACATTCTAAAGGTGATTTTTTGCCTTAACTAAATAAGCAATTATCATTTTACTACTCATATGAAAAAAAGTTTGCAAGATTAAACGACTATCGTAAAATCCAATGACACTAGAAAAAGTTTTCTGTTATAGACTTA
Source organism: Helichrysum umbraculigerum (assembly GCA_949592205.1). Classification (NCBI taxonomy): domain Eukaryota; kingdom Viridiplantae; phylum Streptophyta; class Magnoliopsida; order Asterales; family Asteraceae; genus Helichrysum; species Helichrysum umbraculigerum. The sequence continues at coordinate 389,863,908 of CATIUR010000001.1, forward strand.
TAGGTCAAATGGATCGATCCAATGTTGCGGCGAGTATGCTGATTTGGTTCATGGTCATTGGGGCGAGTGGCTTGTTCTGGCCTACAAGCTCAACCAAAGTATTTTGTTTTCAGCAATATTTTGGATTTGTAATGTTCAGTTTTGGGTTTCAAAACGCCACCTATCTCACGAAGTTGTGATGCTGAATCAAAATGTGATGACATCAAAGTTCCAAAAATTTACCATGATTTGTTAGTACTTTAAACAACAAAAACCTGAGCTTTTATTTATCGTAAAAAAAACAATCATACTTTAGCTGGCGACTTGATAGAGTAATGATGATATTCGGTATAAGTTGTCCACGTGATTGAATAAAAGAATAAAGTTATTCAATGATATTTAATTATTTTTAGATACATAGAAAAATTGACGGTGATTACTAATTAGTATACCATTATATTTTAGTTGTACACCATTTGAATCTTACTCTACTAAAATAATGATGATGAACTAATCGCTCCGAATTCTTTTAACAATAAGATTTCTCATTTCGCCAAAAACTATCAAACTCGTTAAACCACAGGGGCTGTTATGTTCAGATCTATATATCTCTGCAATCATTTAAAAAAAAAAAAAAAACACACGTACACAAATCATGGGCACAACAGGAGCCGACTTTAAACTCGGCTCAAGCCGGATAACCTTAACTTATTGGATCAAATATACAATTCTGCGAAATCTTTGTCTTGAATCCAAAAGTTGTTCCCTAAAATAATAAAGTATTTGAGCCTATGATGACAACTTGCTTTATTCATTTCAGATATCTTTTTGCTATAATTTAAGTAGATTTTAAATTTTAAGATATGAAATTACCACAAGTTGAAATCAATATTCATTTATTTCAAATCCAGATTAGTAAGAAAGTTAATTACTTTTTGACATTTAGTTACGGCATTAAAAAATTTTTAGGTGTGGTTTATTTTAATTAAAAAAATCTAATGGAAAAGAATCAGATTTTGGGGAAAGTAAAGTTATAAAGGAAATATTTAATTTAATGCAAGATAAAACCAAAAAGTAAGAAAAAAATAACATGAAAATATTAAAGAAATAATATTCCCATATCTTCTTTGTGAACCCCTTCAGTCCTTCACACTCTTTTTTCTTGCTTGCTTTTTACTGTCTCTTTTCATTCAACTAGTTCCCACTTTCTCTCTCATCCATCACAAACCCCTGTTTCTCTCTCTAAAATCTTGAAGCAAGCAAACCCAGATGAGAGGAGTGATGGGGAAGTACCCATCAAGTGATGGAAATGGTGAAGTTGGTAGTGGAAATGGGGTCATAAAATACAACAGGAAATGCAGAGATGTTGTGTTTCTTGTTTTTTTCATAGCTTTTTGGATCGCCATGATTGTTAACTCGAGTTTTGGGTTTAACCAAGGGAACCCATTAAGGTAAACCAAAAAAAAAAAAAAAAAAAGATCAAGAAAAAATAATAAAGTTTTGAGCTTTTTTGTTTTTTAGTAAATGTTGTCAATTTCCCTTTATTAAAGTCTTAAACTTTCTTGAGGGTTTTAAGATTGTTTGTAGTTAGTGTCTCTTTCCTGTTTTATTTTATGTTTTGTATATGATGTGATGTGGGTCTTGACACTTAAATGATTCTTTACGACTGTAAAGATTTGATTTTGTAGTTGTGTGAGTCTGCTAGATACTGTTAAGTAAGTTCATATTCAAAGTTTTTATTTGTGTATCTATTGTATTGTTAGATTCATGAATTTTAGAGTGCTTTATGAAATTTAACCTAGGGAAAATAATATGATTCTTGATAGAAACATTATTTGGGGAACAACTAAATTCTTCTTATAGACTTGAATTTTTCTAAGTATTTAGGGTTTCATTTAGCAGGAATATACTGTGTTTCTACTTAATGTGATTAATAAAAACTGGTTGTCATTTAGTTTGCTTTGCTGTGGTGTATAATGTGTTGTATTTGGGCAGGCTAAACTTTGGGTTGGATTATAAAGGAAATGTATGTGGAGGCAAACACAAAGATTTCAACCTTAAAGAATTGGAACTCAAATATTATGTTAATCCTAACCAAGTTTACCAAAGTGGAGTGAAGAACAGCGGAGTAAAACTATCTAACACCCGAACAATATGCTTGTTGGATTGTCCAATTCCCTCAGAAGATTCTCTGAATTGGGTTTGTGATTATCCAGAAGGAGATATTCGTCTTTCTATGGATGATTGGATCGATATGAATTATGATTATTTTGCTGATCTTACTCCTGAACTGAGAAACACTTCTCTTCAACTTCAAGGTCCTTGTTACCCTGTCATTTTTCCAAGTGTAAACGGTATGTCATAAGTCAAGTTTGTGTATTGTAATGATGTATTCATATTGACTCGTTAATGTTGTAATTAGTTGTATTGGTAATGCAGTTTATTGGACTTGCCAGTTTATTGATCGCCCATCAAATGTGTCTTTAACACATTGGAAGCAAATGAATGGTGTTAACATAGATGATAATATGGTGATAGATAAATCTATTCACAACTCCATTAATGCACGGTCTTCAGTCTTGAAGGTATGTGCATACCCCGAAGTTCCTTTTGTAGTGTAAAACAAATTAACTAAAAATTTCTTATTGATGAATCATTTGTTTTATTGATTGCAGAGATATGTGGCTGATGTAGGGAAATCATGGCCTGTGTTGATCGTATGTGGAGGACTCTTGCCTTTATTTCTATCGTTGTTATGGCTTTTGATGATTCGCCATTTAGTAACCGCAATGCCATGGGTCACTATATTTTTCTTTAATGGCCTCATTATATCAGTCACAATGTTCTACTACATGAAAGGTCCGATTAAATGGATTAATTTACTAATCATGTCATTTAAAACATACGAGTTCTTTGGTGGAATGTTCTGATGATTCTTGTGGTAATTTGTGTTTTGTAGCTGGATGGATTGGAGACAACGCTATCTCGCCCATAATTGGTGAACATGATCCATATTATCATGTTTCTGCAAGAGTATGTTTTTACATTAATCAATCCGTTAATTTATTTACTCACAAGAAGATGTTGCTAACTAGCTAAACATTCACTACTTTGCATTATTATCCAGGAACAACATCATATTCGTGTTGCTGCCTTCTTTATGACTTGTGTGATGATTGTTGCTGTTCTATCATCTATAGCTATTGTTCGGCGGATTCTTATGGCAACATCAGTGCTCAAGGCGAGTAATCGTGTCTTTTAGTCCCATACAACCATAATTATATATTCGATTATGTAAAATTTAAGAATACTTCTTTCTTCTGTAACAGGTTGCTGCAAAAGTCATTGGAGAAGTTCAGGCTCTTATAATATTCCCAATTGTACCGTACCTTATACTAGCAGTTTTTTACATGTTTTGGTTGTCGGCTGCTCTCCATCTTTTCAGTTCAGGTCAAATTGTCCGCAATGATTGCAGCACAAACTGCTGTGCATATGATCTCAAAGCTAAACGGGTCAGTTGTGATGATTGCTGTGGTTATAGCATCCATTACACCCCTCATATTGCAGCTTCAATCCTGTTCCACTTGTTTGGATGCTATTGGGCCACTCAGTTTTTCATAGCATGTTCGTCAACTGTCATTGCTGGTTCTGTAGCTTCCTACTATTGGGCTCGTGGGGAAACTTCTGTTAGCCACTTAACCCAATTCATAAATGAATACTAATTATACTTTATTTTAGCTTCGTTTTTTGTCTAATTGGTTATTGTTCCATATGATTCAGGCAACTATTCCATTTCTTCCAGTTTTTTCATCAATGAAGCTACTCATGCGTTATAGCCTTGGCTCAGTGGCAATAGGTTCTTTGATCGTATCTTTTGTTGAGTCAAGTCGGTTCATACTTGAGGCCATACGGCGGAGATTAAAAGTTGCTGATATTTTACCGGAAAGCTGGATCAAAAGGATGATGTTCTATACTTCTCGGTTTTGCTTGAGGTGTATTGAATTGACCATAAAATCCGTAAACCGAAATGCATACATTATGGTAACCATTAAAACTCTATACCTTAATCTTTATGTTTATGCCACTATGTTTTTCATACAAAGTGTTTTGAATTTTGCAGATTGCTGTAACAGGAAAAGGGTTTTTTAGAGCTTCTGAAATGGCAACTGATTTAATAATCAGGAATATACTTCGTATAGGCAAAGTGAATGTGATTGGGGATGTTATTCTGTTTCTTGGAAAACTGTGTGTGAGTCTTGCTAGTGCGCTTTTCGCGTTTTTAATGCTGGATACTCATAAATACAAATCATCCCACAACAAGATCACATCCCCATTACTTCCCGTGCTGGTATGTAAAACGGGTTGAAGTCAAAATTGTTTCTTTGACCTAAAAGATTTGATATTAATAACAGTATTTGATGGGATAATGCAGGTGTGCTGGGGTCTAGGATATGTAGTGGCTACGCTTTTCTTTGGAGTAGTTGAGATGTCGATAGATACTATCATCCTTTCGTATTGTCAAGATGCTGAAGAACATCAAGGGACTGCACATTATGCTCCTCCGCTTTTGATAGAGACTTTTGATGATCGAAATGAGGTGCAAAGAATTGCACAATGAGGAAATGTAGTGTGCCATTTTGTTTTGTTGACTGTTATGGTAGTAGAATCCTTCTCTAGTAGGTTACCTATGTGCAGAACAAGTGATGGTAAAAGGGTATTATTATGATATATATGAAACAGGTGGGCAAGCCACAGTTGCCAAGTTTTGGATGAATGAACGCAAGTTTCTTTGAATGGAGAGATGAGATATTGAGATGTTATATATCAAGTCTCACTTTCACATATTCACATATTCATTCACATACATCATTATACAAATCTTTAGCATTTTACATTGCACAATTGACAAGTTACCCATTTATTTATTATTTGAGTTTTTGACTTGTAACTTACAAATATCTAATGATTCGTTGATCGTTTCACAAAAGGTTGTTTCGACCGGCAACCCTAACAATGATTCGTTATCGTTTAATTTGAAATTTGGCATATATGATGATATGTGTACATATAAGAGAACTGGTGAAAACTTCGTTTAACAATCAAATGTGTGATCACATCATCTTATTAAGTTTCAAAAAAATTTATAATTATTTGCCTCTCCTTTGCTAGTTATAGCAAAACGATATAGTAGTGTTGAAATTAAACATTAAAGATAAAAAATTTTCATTCATCATGGGGATGTTTGGCTTAGCGAGCATATATATGCTTAATTGGTTTTTGAGATTAAAAAGTTGTATCTCTTGACTTCTGAAAATGTGCTTTTTTAAGCTATTATTAAGACCATAGATTTCTTTTCCATTACACTACCTTGTCCATAGTCAAAGCCCATGACATTACTTCTGGATGTTCATATTCATATGTATAGACTATCCATAGTCACATAATTATTGAATTGAATATATATAATGATAAAAAAAAAGAAATAAATGTGACCTAGTAATGTATTTCATGAATTTTATACTTCGTATAAGTTAGACGGATGGTTATTATATACTTATTGAACATCACGCTATAAAAATATAATGTAGCATAACGTGACAATACTAAGAACGAATTTAATTTCATAGCGTCAGTTAGAGTATACGGAGTATTTCACAGATAAAGTTTCCAAGAAAGAAAGAATGGTTAATAATGGTTTAAACATCAAAGTTTTACATTTTTTTCGTAATAACCACTTAAGTATTTTTCTAATGGTTTAACCATCAAAGTTTCAAAATTTTGATGGTTTAAGCCTAAAGTTTAATTATACTTCATAAATTTGATGATTTAATCCCTAAAGTTTATATTTTAAAATAATTTGGGCCTTTTAAGTTTTATAGTTCAATCATCTAACTTTAAAATTTTGATCCAATAAGTCAATGTAAACGTGAAGGATTAAATCATGAGAAAAAACTTTAGTGGTTAAAACGAAAAAAAAATGAAACTTTGAGGATAAAACATTATTAATTCAAGAAATAAACAAAAATAAAAAATTAATAATATATATATATATAAAGGTTCTTAAAATTTGACACAAATTAGAATAATTTAAATAACTTTTATTTAGTAATAATCTTTTGCTATTAAACAGGGAACATATGTGCATGTTACGGGTGTGTTTGGTAAAGTAGGTTATTAGTAAATTTATATCTTTTATAACATCTAGCTTGTAGCAATTGTTTATCATACAAAAATTTAAGAAACTCCTTGGAATAAAAGAATAAAAAACTGTAGAAAAAAAAAAGTTACTAATTACAATTAACTTTTATAAATTACTTATCATATTTATTTTTTTCTTTTTAGCTCCGGCTTTGCAAAGCTCCTATAAACCCATAAATAAACGATAAGCCCCAAACACACCCGTTAACAGTTTGTGTAGTATTTAATTCATTTCTGCAATCCGAACCCTAAACTTGCAATCGCCCAAATTCTCTGAAGACAAATAATTAATCAACTTTATTCAAAAGGTAAGTATCCCTTTTAGTGAAATCTCACGAGCACATACTCATTATCATTTGTGTTCCTACTTTATTTTAAATACATTTTCAGCTCATATTTTTCTAGTCTGCTTCTAATTTTATGGTATATGTTGAATTGTGTGTAGATGAATATGATCCAAGACAGACTTATGTTATACTGTATAATTTATTATAGCTTTATTTACTTGTATACTGTTTGTAAGTTATTATATTAGGTTGCCTTACATGTTTACTCATAGGTGTCTTTGGTTTATGGATTAATTCTTAAGGTTTAGGGTTTAGGGGGTAGGATTAGGAATGAAGTGATGGTATCATAGTCATATGAGTGTGTTTGATTTAAGGGTTTTGAAATCGTAGTTCCATTAGCAAAATCTAGGAAAATGAGATTTTTTTACATTTTAGTGTTAAAGTTATTAGTGTGTCTTCTCATAGTGTAATGATGATCTTCATGGATTCCATGTTGTGAGCCTTGTGCTCGAAACAAGTCCCTAGGTTTGATATTGTCTTTTATTATAATCTGGAACCAACTTTTGGCTTTGAGTAGTAAACTGATTTAGGAGTAGATCCCGGAACTAAATTACTGGAACCAACTTTTGGCTTTGAGTAGTAAACTGATTTAGGAGTAGATCCCGGAACTAAATTACTGTTTAGGAGTGGATCTCGCAGTGAATATTATCAAGTCTTGTATACAGTTGTCACTTGTTAGTGATGTATGATTGAACAGTTTGATCTTGTAAAATTTTTCTTTTCCCCTTTATCGGTTGAAAGAGATGTGTCTTTTAGTCATGCCTCCAAGTTAAAATATATAGGACTCTAGGAGCATAATCTTGGTACAAATAGTCTTGAATGCCATATAGTATGAACTGTGAGTCTGTCAAGTTTTTTACTTACAAGCAATGCACAAACTGTGACATTGTGCAAAAATGTTCGGTGCAACGGCTAGAATGCTAGATGGTCCATGGATCCGTTACTGTAGATGCATGTTTCACTTTATATGCATTTCTATTCCCAAATATTGGCAAACCAAAAACCTGTATTCAAAATGGTACCCAAACCCAAGTTAAAAACTAAATTGTTATTATCATCAATTCATCATACACATTCCCCTTGGACACTACTATCAAACAGATACACAGTTACAAGGTTGAAAAAGTCGTAAGTCGGGGATTAGTCGGTCGGGACATTTTACAGACTAGTCGGGATTAGTCGGAGACTAATCGGATTTTGACTTTTGTTGACTTATTTTTTTTATAGTAGTATTTATTTTTTTTACAGTAGTATTTATTCATTTAAATAAATTTAGTCTTCAAAATTGGAAATCTATCTATATATCTCAGTACATTGGTCTGCAAAAAGGTAGATAAAGGTCAAAAAAGTAATCTTCCAATATCGTTCCACGTGCTAGTGCTATTCATCTCTGTCTTTACTTTATTTCATATCATCTTATCACCTATTCTCATTCATATCTCCCCACCACCAATATCTACCAATATAAACTCCTAAAAAATCTTTCTTCTTCAAGATCACAAACACATACATAGCACCACCGGATTTTAATTTTTTCTCTTCTAATTGCCAACCAATTTTCTACACACACACACACACATATATATATATATATATATAATCACATACACATGTAAGCTCTATCGGAAGCGACGCCGGAAAATTGGAAAACGATGTCGGAAAAGTGATTGAACGACGAGGTGAAAGAGAGCAGGAGCGGCCCATTTTTTTGCTTTAAATCCCTAATTTTATAAAAGTTGACCGACCCAAACCCGACTTTGACCCAGAAAGCCGCCCAGACCCGTCTTTGACCCGACTTTGACCGTTTTTTCTCCGTTGACCCGACTTTGACCGTTTTTTCGAGCGACTCGGGCATGGACTAGTCGGATCCTAAGTTTGGCCGACTAATCAGCGACTAAACCCGTCTTTTGCAACCTTAACATCACCTTTTAGTAAAAACTATTAAATGTCCACATATGTTATAGTTTCTTCATATAACAAAGTGTTTTATTATGTATGACAGTGTTACAAATGGGAACTACTAGAGGAGTGATCAGTGATAAATGGTCCATGAGGGTTCTCTGGCTTACAGCAATTGGAAGTGCTGTTGGTATGGTCACTTTTACTAGATTAAAAAATTCAATTAGGATCAAGCCAGTGTTAGTTTTTTGAAACATATCTCGTATATTGCTAATATTAGTACTTGATGTCCTATTGCAGGCCTATATATGGTTGCTGTAGAAAGACAGACACAAAATAGGGAAAAAATGTTGGCTGAATCTCTAAGGGCAGCAGAAGCAGAAGCAAACAACAGTGGGACAGTTTAATTTTCTCATTTTTCAAAACAAAAAAGGATGTCAACCGGCTGCACAATAGTCATCTGTTTTGAACTTACCAACTGAAAGCGTGGATGCTTCGGTATTTTTCCCCAAGATGGTGATTTAATAAATGAGCATCTTGCGTACAAAATTTAAGTCTTGTTATATGGATGTTGTTTTCTGCTTGAGCTCCATTACGTTTATTTCCAGTTTCCTAATTTATACATTGATTCAAAGGTCAGATTGTATATTGTGTTTTCGGCACAAATCAAGTTAGTACATTTTTGTAACCAAGTCATAGTTTCTCATATTGGTTTACGTGAATTTATTATAGAAGTGCAAAACCGATCATAATAATTTTAAACATACACCAACACATATTGCGACATTACCGTCTTAGAAAACAAGACGTGATGGATGATAACTGACAACATGATTTGCTTTTGTCTTCAAAAACCTCAACATGTTAACTAATCAAAATATAGACGAATAAATGACAAATTTATCAACTACAGGGATACAAAATAATCAAAGACATAAGGCATGATTTAACCAAAAATAAAGCATCTCTAAAGATTATTTCGTATCCGAGTATTTACAACAAAAATTGAATGTATTAACCAAAATTGGGAAGACTATCCATTATATGCTACACACATCCAAAATCATTTCAACTAATTACGGGAAGGGATTTCTATTTCTTTTGTTAAGAAAAAAGAGTGAAGAAAAAGAAAGAAAAAAAAAGAAGTATCAAATGAACGTGTTGTCCCGATTACTGGGGTTTTTCACATGCCTCCTTGAACGAGACTTCCTCTCTCCTTTCCGTCGAACAGGGGTTTTCTTTGCTGAATTCTTAACAGGTGAACTACCTCGCACAGATACAGGAACTGGAACAGGAGTAAGATATCGGGTACGCTTTAAATTACTCACTGTAGGCGCAGGAGGTGGCATATGCTCTAGTAGATCGCGGTGATATGTCTGTATACAAAATTTGATGTTAGTGCACAAGATTTCCTTATTTTGACATCTACGCGAGCACATTAAGGGCATTCGACTAATAATAACACTTGGTCAAACCATACACCCACCCTAAGATTGCAATTCCCATATGGAGTAACTAATTAGGCTGATAATTTCTACTTTAGGTAACAACTCCTTGCCCAAAAAAAATGTTAAGTTTCAAGCAACTTTTTTAAGGTGTTTAACTTTCAAAATTTTCAATTTAAGGTGATCTCATCGGGTAAGTGGTCAAAATGAAGATGTGGCGGCTAGTGTGTCAGTAACAGTTGACCCTGTTGACATTTTCCTGGCATATCACTAGTGTGACGCCACCGGTTATCCTAGTCAATAACCTTAACAAAATTGTATAACTCCAATGGCTTTTCAGCTTTCACTGGACTAAAATATGTTGGCTACCAAATAGGGTCAGACCACATTTGGTTACCCTTTAATGCGATTAGCCCTAATACAAGTTCTAATATATGATAGATCCATAATGTCACGAGACTGTGATTACATACCTGTATCACAAAATTCCGTCTTTCACAATCCATAAACATATTGATGCTCCAGTTGACTTGAGCCATGATTTTGTCCCTTACGATAGCAAAGCTTAACTGATCCCTCGAAGTAAAGCGGTCAACTTCATTAAACCACAAACAGGTGAAGAGATTTGTAATTGGAATGTGTTCCCTTATGATGACGCACCCTTCAGGAACATCTACACAACAAGCAGTAACTCTCTTCACATGTGATCCACAAACAAACAAGAATTATATAAGAAATGAAAAACCCACCACTAATGATTGGGAGCTTAGCCTCAGAATAAGGTGTCAAACCCTCGTTTCTGTAAAATTCAATCTGGTAATCAATGGACGCATTGTCGTATTTCCTTGCAGCCTTATTAGCTTCAGCTTCTACAAACACATCAAACCGTCTATAATGTTTTGAAATAGCAAAAGTAGCATTGTGGCGCCACAAGAACCTGAACAACATACATAATCACCAGTTCAGCACATCATAATCATAGCATCGAAAAGCTGAAGCTAACAAGAGTGCATAAAAGTACCTCTCAAGAAGTTGATATGGGTCCACAACAAGTTGCAGCTTCCCGTCAATCCATATAGAATACCGAACATTTGGAAAGAGCCTGTGTAGTAGAAGCTTCGGGACCTGCCACAGGATAATTTGATGTGTACATAATCTAATGGTGTTAAAGAGAGAAAAAAAGCACACACCTTACTTGCAACAGTTATAAATTTACTATTCATCATAAGGAGAACTTTTTCTAGCAAGAAAAAACATCAAAGTTTCAAAAGGTTTTAATTACAGGTAACCAATTTTTGAAGTTTCGGAAAGTGACCAAAATGATAATGCAGCAGCTGTCCGTAAATTTAAATAAAATCGACCTTGTTTTGACGTAGCGCCTGAAAACTGGTTATCTTGGTTAAGTACCTTAATTCAAACTCTTCGGAACTTGATTGATTTTTCTATTGGCCAATGATATGTATGGTCATGCAAAATAGAAAACAAACCACTATTGGTTACTTTTTTATGCAATTAGCCCTTATTATCAAAACTTCAACTTGCTCCCTTCCCAATCAATAAATAATATGCAATTTGCTCATGTTCTGAAACAAGTAATTGAAACCCATCTGATAACACTCACATAGAGACAAAAAACATATGTTTAAAAAGAAGAGGACAAACCTTTCCGTTGCGTCTAGAATCGCTGTAAGGAATGTTATGCACAACAATTATTCTCCACAACCCAACCTTCATTCTGTAGTCCAAAGCACTAATGTTTCTCATAAATGCTTCAGTCTCTTCATCAATAAACATATAAAATGGGATATCTCTACTTGCAGCCTCACTAATCTTAGTTGGCTGTTGAATTACATCATAGTTTCCTGAAACAAGGAAAACGCATATATTAGAGATTACAAATATAACACTTCTAAATTTTTAAGAATGGGATGAGTTTTACTCAGAAGTACCAAATATGGCAGATGCAACGATGACGTCATGATACTGCTCCAACTCCACAAGATCAGATACATCGATATCAAATCCAGTTTGGTAACCAGGTCTGCATCCTTTTACAAATCTGGACAAATGTGCATAATTAAACAAAAGGGTTTTAAGAAACAAGCGTTATGAAAGATAATTAAATTTCTATGTCAGACGTACCCGCAATGTACAGTCATTGATTCTTTAATATCATAAGATTCATTTCTTTGCTTTACTGAAGGATACCCACCAAAATCAGAGCCTTCATGTCGTTCAGTTTTAGTAGAACTCTCCTCATGAAAATAAGTTAAGTGATTAAGCACTGGTGATGGTGAGGGAGAGCTCGGCATGCTAGCCATAGCCTCTTCCACAGGAAGATAACATACAGGACAAGCTGGTAATAACAAACAATCACAAAATCAGTTACAAAGTGGTTAAATAACTTGTAATACAGTTAAATGAGTTAGAGCCTTTAAGAAACACAAACAACTTGCTTACGTCGAGGTCCAGGCCGTCTCCTATCACCTGGAGGAGGCGGAGAAAATGCAAAATTCTGACACAAATTACTATGAGAAGAGATGGATCCCGTAGAAAGTGTTGCATCAGAATAATAGCGTGTAGGAGGGTTTTCTTCACAAACAGACAGAGTTGTCTGAACAAAAGTACTATCATCTTTCTGACTACCAAATTTTGTGGAGAACTGTAAAGAGGTATTATAAGCCTCATTGAAAGGATTAAAGATCGTTCTCTCTGATGCTTCTTCTGAAAAACATAACAAATGTAATATAAGTATTGACTTGATTGCAAGATTGATAAGAAAAAAAAGTAGATGAAAATTGACCGAATATGTAACATCATACGCATGTTATAAATAGATTATCACATCATAATAAGCCTGCACAGTTTCATAAACAGCATGGCTTTACTAACAATTTCATTTTTTCTTGGCAGCATAGAAAAATTATAATCTACAATTTAACAAAATAAATTCATCTTCTCTATGCCTATGGTCCAACTTTCATATGAAACATGAACAAACATAAGCATATATGAAATTATAGCGGGAAAATTCATCTTCCTGTGATAAGCATTAACTTTTTAGATATCCACATCAGACAACTAACAGAAACCTTCCCAAAGGATCAACTGAGCTTAGATTACTCTAATTTAATTCTAACAAAGACGTTACAATATACGAGCAGAGAACTGTGAATTATCTAATAGTAACCATAAACGAAATATAGAGTGTGACAATATAAATCTAGAGAACAACGAATTTAGAACTATGATGAAGAAACAAACCTCTATTGGCGGTAAAGAACCCTGACAAGAAAGCCAAGAGAGCAAATGAACCTAAAATCATCATCACAACCTTCTTTCTAGTTAAATATCTACACAAAAACGAAAGAAATTTATCCTTCTCCCTCGAACCCGTCAAGGACATTCTCGAAGCCTTGCGCACAATGAATCCATTTTGAGTCTGCAACGAACCATTCTGCACCTGCTGCGGTGATCCATAACTCTGTGTTCTTGAATCCAATGACACTCCAGTCATTGTAGTTGTAATCTCGCAGTTACGCTCTTCATCGCCTCGTTACCCCACACCTCCCCCTCATTCACAACAACCACAATTCCTCCAAAATTGCAAATCAAATTCAACCTGTAATTAAACAAATTATTATTGTCAACTATTATCACACCCTCATGATCTACTCCATTAAATTAAATATATGCACATACACCAAACTTTGGTACAAATTAAAGCAAATCAATCTGAAATCCTTTTCAGATTAGCAAATCAGAACCTAACACAGCACATTACTTCACGATCTAAGCCCTAGTCAGGACCGCCCTGGTTAACATTATCCGTACAAGTTACAATCAAAATAAAGCAGATTCGATAGTATATACTACAAACAGATATATGTATATGCATAAGTAGATAGATATATACAAATATAGATACAGAGATAAGAACATACGTGTTCGGTTGCGATAGAATCAGCAAAATCAAAGTGAGACAATGGCAGTAAGTATGGTGTACGTAAGTAAGCAAATCTAGGGTTTGGTGTTAAGATCGATTGAATGAATAAGCCGTGATTTTTTCAGTGCGGAATCTCAAAGTCAAAATTAGTTGCAACAAAATTGGTAGTTTGTGTTATTTGCAAAATTGAGACCAGATTTGATCAACTTTAGTTTTGCTTCTTGTATTTTGTTTTTTATAAAAAATAGACAGAATGAAATTAGCCAATGAGATTGGTTATGGTAGAATCCAGGATTTAGAGATTTCCTAATGGCAATTGGTTTTGTTTGGAACCGTTTTTTATTTTCGATATAAGTTAGAAGTATTTTATTATTATTATTATATACTAGTAAGCTTTTCGGGTTGTGCGTCTAACTTATCATAAATGCTTTCAGCGTGTAGCCTAGTTAGTTTCGGAGATGGGGTCCCATGTTCAATCTCCACTAATAGTATGTAGAAACTTAATCTATTATAGAATACATCGGTGCTATTGCATAAGTTGGTTGGTTTTCTACATGAGCTTGATTCATCTCTCACATGATGGGCCTAAGAGGTGTCCCAACGGTGGCGTCGGTTTTCCGTCGGTGCAAACCGAAGGAACCGACACCGATGGCACGGGCCGTCGGTTTGCTCCGTCGGAATTCCGACGGAGCGTCGGGTGTGGGCGTGGGTCCGTGCGTGGGGTTCGAGTGGAATTAAAAAAAATTATTTAAATTTTGAGCCGTTGGAGAGTTTTTTTAAAAAAAAAAAAAAAAAAAAAAAAAAGCAACGGTTATGGAGCGTGGTTTTTTTTAAAATTTTAAATTTTTTTTATCCCTTTTTCCCTATAAATACACACATCTAAACCTCAAAAAAATCATACCTCAAACTCATACTTCTCTCTAAATTCAAATTTGTATACTTTCACATTTTTAAAAATGTCACCTTCCGATTCTGATATAGACGAGGTGATAGCGGTGAATGCTTGTGCCGATCCGATTCAAGCTCTCGCAATGCTCGATGCGATAAGCTCCGGTTCATCCGACGAAGACGAAGTTTATGTACCGATACCACGAGCACCCCGACGATACTTTCCTAGAGATCGTGCCGCCGCGTCGGAACGTTTGTATCGAGACTACTTTACCGAGAATCCAACTTTTCCGGCGGATGTTTTTCGTCGACGTTATCGGATGAGCAAAGCATTATTTCTCCGTATTTGCCAAGGTATAATATAATACTCCACTGTTCCGGTTCCTGCATACTTTTCTTACTTCATTCAAAGACCCGATGCTACCGGGTTACTTGGTTTTAATGTTTGGCAAAAATGCGCGTCCGCTATACGGCAATTGGCATACGGTTGTGCCGCCGATGCGATTGATGAATATTTACATATGGGTGAGCAAACTTCATATGATTGTTTGGATAACTTCTGTAAGTGTGTTTTTCATTTATACTCTACGGAGTATTTACGAAAACCGACATTGACGGACGTGCAACGATTGCACGAGAAACATGCTCAGGTGCATGGTTTTCCTGGAATGCTTGGTAGCATAGATTGTATGCACTGGCCATGGAAAAACTGCCCAGTAGCATGGCAAGGTCAGTACACTCGAGGTGATCACGGGCATCCAACGATCATGTTCGAAGCGGTTTCCTCTTATTATACTCGGATTTGGCACGTTTTATTTGGTCCAGCCGGTTCGAGCAATGACATCAATGTGCTCAATCATTCGGATTTGTTCAACGGCTTACTTCAAGATACTGCTCCCCAAGTAAACTTAACGATTGCCGGGCAAAAATTCACAAAAGGTTATTATCTAGGAGATGGGATTTATCCGGAATGGGCCACTATTGTGAAATCGTTTAAGCATCCCCTAACGGAACAGGAGAAACGCTTCAAGAGATACCAAGAATCTGCACGAAAGGATGTGGAGCGAGCTTTCGGTCATCTTCAAGGCCGTTGGCAAATAATCAAGAACCCGACAAGACCGTATAGCACCAATCGGATATCAAGAATCATGTATGCTTGTGTTATTCTACACAATATGATAACGGAGGATAACGGACGAAATTTGTGTGACCCGGAGGAGCAATATCTGGATGTCCCACTGTAACACCCAGTTTTCGGGTCTGGAATTAAATAGTATTTTAGTAAGTTTTAAAATGGTTTAATTGAAAATAAACAAGTAAAAGAGCCTTAGGTTTTATTGTGACTGATAAAATTGTATTTGTTTTAAAAAGTTGAAGTTGACGGTAAAATAAAATATTTTACTTCGCGGGTATTTTCAGGTTCCAGACAATAGGATTAGAAGGGGATAAAATTTATACTACATTAAAGTTGGGGCGGTGAATATGACTGAGTTATCACCTAACTTTTCTCCACTTCTTCATTTTTGGTTCTATAATGTAACACCCCCAAATTTAATGATTTGCGGAAGCTTGATTTGGGTGTTACTAATCAATAACAAAGCACAAAGATAAATAGCAAACGACTCTATATGCGTCGTTTTTACAAAATATATATTGATAACTGAAATGTTTACAACATTTAAAGCTTTACATAACTCGAGTTAAATAAAATGAGATTTCAGTACATAAGTACTTATACAAAATATACTAATGCAAGAAAATCTCAATCGTCTGTATGCTGACTCGAGCTAAATCCTGAAGCAGAAACATCCTACTGCTGGGTACCTGCGATATATGCTAAAAGGTCAGCTATAAAGCTGGTGAGCTCACAGGTTTGAAATCAAGTAATATCGTATGAACCGCAAGATTTAAATAGTGAATTGCATCCAGCAATTAAATAATGAATTGCATCCAGCAATTAAATGATAATCATCGTGTATACAGCCATGAGCACATAGTTGAGCTTAACTCGAGGGCCGGGTCCCCTATAGAGAATTCCGGGCGAGGTGCCTCCACGAATGCCTAATCAACATTCGTCTTCCCAAATATTAGTACGTCCGTTTACCCGGTTAGTGCTTGCTAACCCGAACGAGGAGGGTCAATCCTATATGGTACCATATACTAATATTCACGCTACAACGTATTAACAACTATGCTGACGGAGGACTTTAAAATGATTAGTTTCGAAAAACTCATGTAGTATATGAAAAGTTGGTACTTGCGTTCACATGTTAAAAGTTTGAGCAGTATATCACACCCCTGAGTAAAATAGTAAAATAGGGGCTATGAGACTCACCTGAGCCTGAATGCGTTTAAACAAACGTAAGTTGATTAGCCGAAATGAAGTCCAAAGACTTGTAACCTGAGGGTGTCCACGACACGCGATGGTTATAAATATGATTGGGTATCTTAAAAGATCACCCCTGCAGTTGTTCGTCCAACTATAATGTCCAAATATCCACTATTTGGTTGATATGTTTAAGTGTTTGAAAAGTGTACGACCCGTTGGTGACGAGTTTGAAATAATAACTTCAAGTATTATTATCAAGTTATCGATGTTTTGCACTTACAAAAGTGTCCCAAAGTGTTTTATAAGTCGTATCGTATAAAGATTTGAGGTTGTAAAAGTTCGACACTTAGTGAAATTTAAGTTGTAAATATTCTGTTTTATGCGTCACTTAAAGCGACACTCATGGGTTTAGGCGACACTTAGGAAGTGTCGCATGAAATGACTGATTCTGAATAATAGCGTCACTTGTGCAAGTGACGCATAGAGTGCGACACTTGAGGAAGTGTCGGTTGTAAGTGTCGGTATAAAGGTCATGAGTCACTAAGGTAAGTGACGGGTGAAATCAGGTTTGATGGTAGGCGTCACTTAGGCAAGTGACGCTATAAGTGTCGGTCATTAGTGACGGGTATTGAAAATGCGTCACTTAGGTAGTGACGGAAAAAGAGGGTTTTATGCGGCACTTAGGCAAGTGACGCAAAATTTGGGCTTTTAGCGACACTCAATGCGTCACTTAAGTGACGCACGAAGTGACGCTATACTGCATGCTTCGTTGCGACACTTAAAGCTGTTGACGGGTTTTTGAGCCAAAAACGAGTTTTCCGGCCATAGTTTGGTCCGATTCTTTTTACCCAACCCATATATGGACATTTTAAGTTGTTACAAACTACTAGAAAGTGAAAACACTTAAAAACGAGAGATTTCGGGATTTGTCGGAAACTTACAAAGTGTCGGATGAGAAATCCGAAAAGATAGCGTTGTAGATCGGGAAGTGGTGAACGTTTTTCTTCAAAGTGATGATGAGATCCAAGGTCGTTTAGTGGTAGTATTTGACGATTTTTGTGATGTGGTGGTGATGAACTTTTTAGAGAGAAAATGGAGGAAGAGAGAGGAAAGAAAGATAGAAATGAGAAGGTGAGGTGGTGGGTTGGAGGTTATCCTCCAACTTTCAGTCTCCGCTCCCCGTGCGGTGTTCGTTTGCTCCGTCGTTTAAACGTTAATTAATTACTTTAAATATTAAATGGTACGTTTTAAAATACAAATTATTATGCGATATTTTATTTAAATATTTTACTAATCAATTTATATATTGAATTATAAAATGTAAGTTTGTTTATTTAGTTTGCGCGTTTTACATTTAAATTGTGTAAGGTTTGTTTGTACAATACGTATGAATACGAAATATTATTATAATAATATTTTTGACATAAAAGCGTTATTTAATAAGATTGGTCATCAACGTTCGTATTAAATTGAATCGAAATACATCCAATTTAAATTGCGTACGATTTAACCAAATCGCATTTTCGTATATATTCAACAATATATATATAATTCGATACATTAATTAGCCTAACAAGAAACTAATTACATGTATTAACATACGATTAGGCACTAATTACTAGTCCTAATTTGGCGGGTGTTACATATAACCTTCTTGAACTCTTTTTCAAATCCACTCTAGAAATCAAAATAAAAGAATCAATCAATTGGTGAGTAGTGATCAAAATCAGAATATAAGTTTGATTATCATCATCTTCTTGTATCTTCATCTTCATCATCAAAAGTAAGTTTGGTTTTGATTTTAAGAATGGATTTTGTGGGTTATGGTGTTTTAATTGAAATTGAAGCATGTTATGATGTTATTTGGTGTTAATAGATGTTATATGATGTTAGTTAAAGCTTTAGAAACGTTAGAAACCAAGTTTCTTGAGTTTTGGTGAGATTTGAGTCGAAAAATTCGTATCAGCAGCGAAACTCGCTGAACCCAGTTCGTCCAGCGAGTCGAGTTGAGTTCTGCGAGTCGAGTTGAGTTCTGCGAGTCGAGATGGCTCTGCGAGTCAAGTTGAGTCCTGCGAGTCGAGTTGAGTCCTGCGAGTCGAGTTGAGTTATGCGAATCGAGTTGACCTGCGAATCGAGATTTTAAAAGTTTTTGTTTTGCAAATTTTGAAAATGCGCAAGTCTTTTCAGGGTAGCGAGTAAGTGACAAATTTATTAACTTGGATTTGATTGAAATTCGCATGGTCACTCGGAAACGGCTCAATGATCAAAACTATATATTAATAGCCTAGGCAGTTTTTGGACATTCGGGGTCATCTAGGGGTCGAAAATGGCATTTTACTGTTTTTAAACGTACTTTCGGGATTTTCTGATTTCTTATCTGATTGAACTTTTGTTTGTCTAGACTTCAGGAATTATTTGATTGGATAAATATGCTATGATGATGATTATGAGACGAGTTACTGACTTGTTGTTATTTATATTCTCAGATAAGCAGAAGGAAACTCAGTAATATAAGACCACTGAGTTGAAGAATCAAGAATATCGGTGAGTGGATACTGTAATCCTCGGTTTAACCCATTTGTAACGGGTTCGGTTACAACGGGTAAACCAGGGTAGTTTTAGTTATGATTCATTATAGATATTGTTGTTATTTATTCCAGTTGTTTAGTTCTTGGATATGTGATTGGTTTGCTGTAGTTGATTGATGATATCAGTTGTTCAGTTGATTCTCCATAACTGCATACAGACTATGCCTTTATGTGACTAGTTGTTCAGTTGTTTTTGTGACACCCGGTCAAAATAACCCAAAATTAGCTACTAATTTAAACTTTTAAAACACGTATTACATACGTGTCAATACTCAAGTACACAAGTATCATATACGTATTGATGTATATATAACACATTGATTATTCAATAATCACGTACGAACAAAACTAAAAGAAAACGAAATCTCAAATACGGACGTTGGTGAAAAACAATTTTAAATAATGTATTATTGTTTAGAATAATAATTATTTACTCGATTAATTATCTGAACGTATTTTGCATACTGAAAACTATCCGTATGTTTTAAGTAAAACAAAGATATATTTTATATCTCCTTAAAAGTATTTTTATAAAATGCTTTGATTGAAAACGTATACGATTACATTTTTAGAAAATTACCATTTTAAAAGATTATACTATATAACGATCGGGTACGCAAACACGTGTCGGAAAACACCACCTACCTCAATAATGGAGGCCGGTTATAACAACCGACCTCAATTATTTACCACACACACGCACACATTTTCAGTCTTTGATCTCTCTCGTTCCCCTCTCCCTCTCGGTCTCACTCTCCAAACAAGATCAACAACCATCACAGCAACATCATCACCATCTAAATCATCTCTTTGGCATCATCATCATCACGATCGTATCATCATTCATTTTGGGTCCAAATTTTACATTGTAAGAACACTAATCGTTATACTTTAATTTCATGTTTTTAATACATTATATGTTATGTAGTAACATTCTATATGAGCGGAAATTGGTTAAAATTAGGTTAGAAACCGTTTTGTGATGTTATTGCTCGAACATACCTGCGAAAACATGATCCACGCGGCGTGTTCATATGTACACGGCGCGTCCTTTTAAAAACTCAAAGTACACGGCGCGTCCTCATGTACACGGCGTGTACTTCATAAAACCATAGAACGCGACGCGTCCTTTTGTACACGGCGCGTCCTTTAAATGGCAGAGCCCCCTTTATATTTCATGATCCAATGGATCAATAAACTAGCCCTGCGAATTCTAGCTAAAACAGAACAAATAAATTTTTGAAAACGTCGACGATTTAACAACTTAAAATAGGGTAGCTTCTCGATAAAAATTTTATTATAACGGATTGGGTTCAAATTCACACGGTCATTCGAAAACAACCAAATGGTCAAGGCTAAGTACCTTAGCCTAGTCAGTTTTAAGCAATCCGGGGTCGTCTAGGGGTCGAAAATGGCATATTTCGGTTTTCGAACTCGTGCCAAATTTTGTAAATTATGAAATAATGTGTAACGGATATAATGAACTTGAGTAACAACTAAACTTATATGATACGACTTATATGCGAAACACGTGTACTTTTATAAGCACAACAAATCATGTATAATAATAATAGTTTGAAATTATTATTACAAACCGTCACCAACAAGCCGTTCACTTTTACAAATTACAAACTTGATTGATTTAGAACGTAGTCACGAGATAAATACGTTGAACACAATTAATCAAGTGAACAAATATACAAATGATTTACTAAACATCTAATTACAAATATATAAACCTCACATGTCTAGGACACTAGGAGGTTTCATTGGAACGACACGCGTATCCTAGGACGCTAGCACCCAAAGGTGAGTCATAGCCCCACTCTTTTACTGTTTTACTGTTTTCGGGGTGAAACACATGCTCGTAAATTACTTGCTTTTCATTGTTTAAAGATGAAACAAAACAAATGATTGAACTACTTGATTAAACATGTTATGTTTAATAATACATTGCTTTTTCTGAAATACTTAAATGTATTAAGTATCCCCAACTTAGAAAACACTTAGAACTGAACTAGTACAACTTGCTAGGGCTTTTGGTCTCTTTACACCTAGGATCTACGACTCCTAGATTCATGCTAGCAATAGTGTAAGTGATGCCACGGGGGCATTGACCTACCTCATATGTTAAGAATTACGAATACATGACAGTAGCATAGACTAGCTGACTACATTATACTGACTCGCAAACAACTAAGTGATGACTGTCCATACTTAGGCGCGTTATGCTACTTTCCATATCTAAGTAGGGATTACACATACTTAGATACACTGTACTATACCGGACTGTTATGTGATAACTGTAAGTAGTTGATTTACTCGTGATTACTATATCACCATGGGGTAATGTTACTGTTTGGGCTATATGCTGTGCTGTACATGTTAGATTACTTCTATATATACTGTTTGGCACGCTGTGCTACTTCCGGGCGCTTATCGCTACTTCCGGGCACACTGTGCTACTTCCGGGCCTTGTGAGCTATTTCCGGGCACGTTGTGCTACTTCCGAATTACTAATGATAAATACACGTACACCTAGTATGATTACACATACATTAGATACGATTACACGTACACTCAGTACGATTACACGTACCCCTGTATAGTTACTTGTACATTTACATGATTACTTACTGAGCATGAAGTGCTATCCCCGACTACTATTTACTTGTACGCTATTTTATAGGTACTCGCACACACCCGATTACGTTACCGAACACGAGATGTTATACACGACATCCTTATACATACCTAGTTACTCAGTGGTGGCACGTAGTGTTACACTTGGTTGTTATACTTGTACTTGATAGTCTGATAGGTCCTTGAGCACTTAGTACGGTCTCTAGGAACCACCCTGAATTACGACCATGGGGTCTTGAAGTGTACTACTCCGACAAGTCAGAGCCGGCCCTAGGGCTGGGCAGCCTGGGCGACCGCCCGGGGCATCAAACCGGTGAGGGGCATGAAATTCTCAGAATTTATCAATGGGTTATACTAAGTTTTGAACAACTTATAAGAATTAAATGGTGTTTTAGAGAAAGGAAACCCCGTACTACGTAGTTTATAATTAATTAATAGAGTTATGATGGAAAAATAAAGGTCAGGCCACTCCTTTAATAGAGAAAATTGAATATTGGGGATTTGGGGTAACGCACGAAGAAGATGATACAGCAGCAAGACTTTACTTTTTTATTTCCAAAATAAACCCTTTATATTATTTGATTATACACTTTTGACCCTCTGTTTTTATTTTTTCAGTTTCTTTACTAATCTTTTATTTTTAATTGATCATAACTAGTTCTAGAATATCAACACTTGACACTACGTTTTAAGAAAATATAGATATCAATATTTTTAGCTTCAAACATTATATTTAATAGTTAAGGAATTTAAGTATTTTTATTAATTAATTCTTTACTAAGCTATAAACCATTTTTATGTTTTATATATAAAAACTTTTAATAGTATCGTATCCTGAGTCACTAACTCTATATACGAAAATTTTAATATTAAATTACCATTGTGGATAATTCATCAGTGAATGACATACATATATACATCAAGTCAGTATTTATAACAATATTTTGTATTCTACGATATATACCGGTTGTTATTCTAGTTAATAGAAAAATAGAACGATTAAATTGCTATTTAATTCATGCATGAAGTGTAAATGTGTAATCAAACTAAATTTAGCATAAATAATATATTATATGTCTTTCTTTAAGGGCTTATTCATTATTAACAACACAAGGTCTCAAATTTAACTAGATGGCTTAGTTGGGTTGCTTTTATACCAAAGTAGATTCATTTTATGCCAATTTTATAGTTTTTTTTTTTTTAAATTATATCCAATTAACTACAACTCCCTCGTAATTATAAGCCTACACTAGCAGAGATCAACGTATCAATTGACAACTAACAACGTGTTGTATGTATAGTGTCTAATAGGGCATTTTTCGATTGACTCGCCCAGGGCATTATAATACTCAGGACCGGCCCTGCGACAAGTAGTACAAGAATTACGAAATCACTTGGAGAACACTTTAGACACAAACCTATCAGGTTTAGGTTATGAGGTTAGGACAACCTCGATACTGATTTCACAATGGGGACCACACTTTATACATATGCAAATGTATAGTTTTACCGACTAAATTGCTTACTGATTTGAATACTACAAACTTCTTTTGGAATATACAGTTTATACTACAATGCTTTACTTAACTAACCTATGAACTCACCAGCTTTATAGCTGACCTGTTTTAACATGTGTTCTCAGGTGACAGCAGGATTAGGACTACTACAAGCTACGCTAGCTCGAGTCGCATGTTTTCAAATATGGATTTCCTTGCATGACTTTTGTACTACAACTATGTATTGAAATCATATTGTGAACTCGTATTACTGTAAACTCTTATTTTGGGGAAATGTAATAACTGTTTTTCAAATGTCTCATTTAGAGTCGTTCATTATGTACTTTATGCTCGTGATATTTGATTAGTAACACCCCGACCCGACCGCTTCCGCAACCCGAAATTTGGGGGTGTTACAGTTTTGGAGAGAGGTCAACAATGGTTGGGCCTGGTTACTACTGTGTAGCTGTCTAGGTTACTTTGATACACATAGTTGAGAACTAACCTATTCAGTGAAGGTAGTATTCAGGCTATCGGTAAATCACTGTGATAGTATACCAGTGATTGCAGGTGACTGTGATAGTATACCAGGAACCGCCGGTCCTCTAGTACTTATGTGCTTATGTGTTTAATTGTTGAGTTTATCAGTTGTAAGACTTGTTATGATTGGATTGAACCGTTGGTTACGGTTCCATTCACTTAGCAATAAGCTAATCCCTCGTTGTTAAATATTTTGCAGATTCGGGTTAGTTTTGATGTAGATCGGGATGGTGTTTGACTGGATGTTTGACTGCACGCGCTAACTCTGATCTTTTGTTAACATCTTTTGAAAAAGTTTTATATAACACCCGTTCTAGATTAATATGGTTATGTAACTAATATGGATTGTAAATTATGTAGCGATGGAATAGTTTGTTTGTAAAAATGTAGTTGTTTGTTTTATGTAAACATCGGCTAATTATGTTTTGGGATTCGCGCTTCCTATAATGAAATATAATATAAATATGTTGTGAAAAATGTCGGGTGTTATAAGTTGGTATCAGAGCATAGGTTTGGGTGAATTGGACATTTGTAAATGTTCAATCCCAAATCTAGTTGGTGTTAGTCAAACATTCTGGTAAGTGGGATTAGCTATTGAACGGGGGGTTGATTGGTTAGTATAGTAAGTACTAACGATTAACAAGTTGTGAGTTATTGTTGTGAGTACAGGAATGGCAGATAACGAGAACCCAACTCCCAATAATGCATCTAGAAATGAGAATCCAGTAGTTCAACCGGTAGTTCGAGAAGGTAATCATGGGTAGGCTGGTACTTCAAATGTTAATCAGGAATAATCTAATCAAGATGATTATCAGTTACAGTTAGAGGATGAGGTGTTGAGGTTAAGGAAAGTAGAACAATTATATTTGCAGGAGCAACATACTAGATCGGCTCAGCAAAGAGATTTTGGTTATCAGTTTCCATCACCTCAGCAACCGAGAAAGATGTGTTCTTTTAAGACGTTCAAATCTAGTGGTCCAAAGGAATTTGAGGGAAGTAATGATCCTACGGTGACTTTGAATTGGTTAAGGGATATGGAACGAAAGTTTGAAGTGTGTCAGTGTGAGGAGGAATTAAAAGTTGGATATGCTGTGCAATTATTGAAAGGACAGGCTATGAATTGGTGGGATTCCATAACTGCACATCTAACACCTGAGCAGAGATCATCTATCCGTTGGGCAGATTTCCATACTGAGGTTTGCAAGCAATTCTGTTCTGAGTTTGATATGATAAGGATTAGACAAGAGTTTATGGAGTTGAAGTTGACTGAACAGATGTCGATTGATGACCTTATTACCCAGTTCACTGAGAAGTTATGTTTTGTTCAACAATGGGTCCCAGATGATAGGATGAGGATTAATCATTTTGTAGGGACTTTACCACCAAACTATCGGACGTCTGTGAGATTGGCCAATACTTTGACTCAAGCTTTTACTTTAGCACGGTCATCTCTGTCGATAGTGATATTAGGGCTACAGATAAGTTAAGTAAGGAAAAGACTTCTTCACAGGTTAAGAGTAGTTCTTCGGGGAACAAAGGACAGAATAGGAGATTAGTTTTTAATGATGATTCGGTGGGTAGTAATCCATGGTGTGTTAGTTGTAAGTCAAAGCATTCTGGGTCTTGTACTTCTGAGACAGCAAGATGTGTTAAGTGTGGTTTGTTTGGGCATAGTATGCGGGACTGTACTTCTCCTCAGTTTGTTTGCTGGAATTGTCATAAGGAGGGACATAGATCAGGAAAGTGTCCGGAGAAGATTAGGATGGGATCTGGATTGGAAAGGGATTCAGCTTCGGGTTCTGCGTCATCTGTGGGGCAAAAGAGAAAGACTATACCGCCAACGACTGGTAAAGCATTTCAGATGACTGTGGGAGAAATGTTTGGGCTGGATGACGACACGACAGGTATACTTTGAGTTAATCATGTTTTAAGGTGTTATATATATATATATATATATATATATATATATATATATATATATGAATGAATGAGATAGTTGCTTAGTGAATAAAGAATGGTAAGATTAGGATTTTAAATTGGATGTGTATGATTAGATTTCGGGGACGAAATCTTTTTAAGGGGGGTAGATTAATATAATTTACAATCCATATTAGTTACATAACCATATTAATCTAAAACGGGTGTTATACCCACCGAGACGCTCGTGACGAGAAAGGGTGGAGACTCATTTGCGTATGGACAAAGAATTACGCGATCGGGTAGTTCATCACCGACTTCGAAATGCTTTGATCGAGCACATTGCACAACTCTCTCCGAACTACCGTAGTCGTTAATTGTTGTAATCGTTTAATTAAAATAATTGTCTTTCGTTTATTAGTGTAACTTTTTTTAATTATTGTATTTTATTTTAAGTATTGTAATTTTTTTTTTAAGTATTGTAATTTTTTTTTTAAGTATTGTAATGTTTTTAATTTTAATGAAATGTGTTTTTATTTTAATTATTGTGTATTAATTAATTAAGTTTATTGGTGTGGGTCCCTGAAAAATGAAACGGACAGAAACTGACGGATGACTGTTGGGAGGGGCCTGTCAGTTTCTGTCAGTTGGGTGAAAAAGCTGACGTGGCGCTGATGTGGCGCGTCGGTTTCTGTCAGTTTCCGTCACCATTAGGAATGGTCTAAAGCGGTCTAACGTGACCGGTTGGGGTTTCCAAATTTTTAACTTATTGCTTATTAGAGATATATCATATTTATTTTGAACATGTAGTTCATTGAAATCTTATTTTTTATATGTCGTCATTAAAAATCAAAGATTCATTTGATTGAAATATCTTAAGTAATGTGTATATATATAGACACAAAATAAATAGTGAATGCAAAAACATTTATTTTATTTTAATTCAACTTCGACAATCTTATACTTTTGTCGGCGGTCTTTAGCGAAGTAGAGATATAACTATTTACATTTTACATTCTTCATCGCTCACCACCCCACACAAGATGTGTGTTGCTGTTGTTGTACATTGTTGTTGTTTTCAATTTTAATAATCCTTTAATTATGGTTAGAAGTATTATAACTGATGCTTCTTAAAATGCTTAAACTCAGCATTATTGAGATTATACATCTTTAGTATATATGACAATTTAAACGACCATAACTTATCAATTGATTCTCAAGTTTTTAAATTTGACTTATCGAGTTAACAATATGTTAATGTTAAAGTGTATAAGCGACAATTAAAAAAATATATACTTGAAATCAATTTTATTCTTTTTTGTAAAAAAACTCAAATTTATTAAAGTGATGTGTATATTTATATTTGTATTAAGATTAAGAGTTACATATAACTACAAATTATAAGTAATACATATTAACATTATAATTAACATATAGATTATAGATTAAGAATACATATGAGAAAAATCAATACTTCGATATTTATTTGTAAGGTGTTAGGATCCTTTTTATAATGTTTATATTTATATTTGTACTAAAGGGTAAGGTTCAAATGAGACTAAAAATTTGTGTGAGAATAGAGGAACCAATGATATGGTGCCATGTGTACAAAGAGAATACAAAACCCATTTACCCCTTAAGTTAAATATCTCACAAACGACAAATCGAAAAATTATAAAAATTGCACCATTAGATTCAGCGTTTGATCCTCTTCGATTTGCCGTCCATTAAGGCATAATTTCGACGAGTTTTTTTTTTTCCATTATTTTTAGTGGGTTTCACATTACTAACACGTGTGTTACAGTGTTGCGTTTAGGGTTTAGGGTTTGGGGTTTAGGGGTTAGGGTTTAGGGTTTGGGGTTGGGAGTTTGGGGTTTCGTCCCGAAACCCCAAACTCCCAACCCCAAACCCTAAACCCTAACCCCTAAACACGAAACCCCAAACTCCCAACCCCAAACCCTAAACCCTAACCCCTAAACCCCAAACCCTAAACCCTAAACGATTTATAGAACTCTAAACCCTAAATCATACTAACTCCTAAACCCTAAACCCTGCTAAACCCTAACAGTAAACCCTGCTAAACCCTAACTCTCAACCCTAACCCTAAACCCTAAATCAAATGTATAATCAATTACTAACACATGTGTTACTAATATGTAAAACCCACCAAAAAAATGAAAAAAAAAAAAGTTCGTCGGAAATATGCCTTGATGGACGGCAAATCGAAGAGGATAAAACGCTGAAAAATATGGTGCAATTTTCATGATTTTTCGACTTGTCGTTTGTGAGATATTTAATTTTTAAAAACGTGGATGAGAGAGAAAAAAGTGACACATGGCATATTGTGGTTGGTTCCACCATTCTCACACAAAATAAATGGTTTCAATTGAACTTTTCTCTTGTACTAAATTGAAGATTAATATAATGATACAAAAATTTATAAATAGAATAACAACATTAGTAACTATTAAAAAGTTTGAGATACATGTCGAATTTTAAAGACATGATGATGTGTCCTTAGAGCACCCACAACAATAAAAGCTTTATAAAGCTTTTCTTCTATGCCACCTAGATTTATAAAACATAAGCTTTACAAAAAAGCTTTTACTCCAATGAAAATTTACTTTACAAAGATTTTCTTTATAATTTAATACTCACATATATTCAAAAAAGCTTTTGCCTCAAAGCTTTATAAATCTCAAGCTTTTGATACAAAAAGCTTTTGCTCCAACAATAAAAAGCTTTTACAAAGACTTTTTTCATCAAAAAAGCTTTAGATTAAGTCTTCATTGGAGATGCTCTTAGAAGAGCTAATGGGATCTTTTAATACTATGAGACATGATGAATAGAAAAAGATACATGTAAGTTAGTGATTAATTTTAAATTATAAAAATATCTCTTGAGTTAATTAGTTTTTAAAAGAGTTTTATTGGTTGGTAATATGTACAAATTTTAAGTGTATATGTGACAATCAAAAAAGAAATGTGTGCTTGTTATATCTCTATGTTAATGATGTAGGAAAATTTTTAAAACTTTTGAAGACTTTTATAATTGGCTTTAAAACAAAATTAAGGATCCGAGGAGAAGGCCTCAAATGAGGAGCATGAGGAGCATGCCAAATTTACTGCATTTTAAGAACAAATTTGAAGGTTTAAAATGCAGTGTCGCTAAAATGCAGTAAAATTTTATAAGTGTAAAATGCAGTATTTGTTAAAATGTAGTACTCCGTTGGTAAAATGCAGTGAATCTGAGCAAAATTTTGCTCTAAAATGCAGTGAATTAGGCCTGCTCCTCATGTTCCTCATTTAAGACCTTATCCTCTGAACCTTACCCTGTAAACAATACAAAATGTAAGTAATGTTTGTTTAAGAAAATTGATTTTAAATCATTTAAAAATGTGATGAGGTGTCATTTTGCTAAGCTAGCATGTCTTCCTTATATAAGATATAAGATAAGATAAGATATAAGATAAGATATAAGATAAGATAAGAAGAAATATAAATAAAATTAATTAATTAATAGATTTATTAAATGTATCCTGAAAAGTGAGATTATATGTGTAGTATATGAAATATATTGTAGGTTTTTCTTCATATCGTGAACTTTATGCAGATTTATAAGAACATACATTGATCGATTGAATTTCGTAACAAATTCGTGTTTTTTTTTTTTTTAAAAAAAAGCATAATTTAATTTACGTGTTGTTAATGTGTGTTTTATGTATGCTGTTTTCTTATATATGTCATGTTCAAAAATAAAAGATACTTATGTGATGATGTTGATGATGATGATGTTAGTGATAATATATCATATATTGTTTTAATGATTATTTATAATAATAATTTATAATATAATACCTAAGATATATAATTTATTGCAATGATGTGAACTCGATTTTGTGTCCGTCTCTATTTGTTTCAATTTTTTTCTCACTGGCAATCCATTACATTATCTCATCAAATACGTCGTTACCATCTTCCTTAGAAAATTCATTTATTGTAAATGGGAAATGAATATCTCATCATTCTCTACCGTCTATCTATGTACTCCGTAACAAAATATATAATGGTGTTACATGTCGAATATATCTATGTATTCATTTATGCGTTCAAACATTACTTAATAGGCGTAAAATAAAAAAGTCTATAAACAGGTCTATTTTGTTCATTATGTGGCACATAAAACGTATACTCTTTTTCAAATTTCCGTCGATTATTATTTTTATATTCACCTATCACTTTTTTATATTCATATTCATATTTAGTCATATGTATGTATAAGACATGTCAAATATTGATATGTATACTAGGTTTTATTTGCCCATGCTTCGCGTCGGGATATACTATTGTTGACATTAATTTGATATATACGTCTAACGGTATCAAAATGTATTACCAATGTTGAATTGTGAGTTTAACTTCCGCTAGAGACAATTCTATAATTATGATGTGATTGTGTGTGCAATAAACTTGACTTTAAAAGGTGACTACGACTTTTAGAACTTATACCAATTTATAAGTCACTTCAACATCATGTGTATTACCTATAGAGTTATATATATTTAGGCAACTATGAATATCAAATAAAAAGGTAAATGGTAAAATAAGGTGGTATTTGGGGAGATTCTTTTGTAGCTTATTGCTTATAAGCAAATAAACTCAAAGATTATGACTTATTATGAGCTTCCTCACATGTAAATAAATAAGTTTACCAAATAAGCTTATCTAAACACTAAATCTCAAACTTATTAAGTAAATAAGCAGATAAGCCAACAAAATAAGTCCCTCCAAGGCTCCAAACACCCACTAAATCAAATACACATTAGAGATTAGACTACATATATAACTAAATCATCATAGATTAGTTTTTTCTTAAGCGAAAAAGTTCAAGAGTGAATTTTAATTTTACATCAAGATATTAGAGAAATTAAGTTATAAAAAATAAAGTCCATAGATTGTTTTCAAAATCAAAATCAAAATCAAAATAAAGAATTCAAAATGCCAACTCCAAGATTTGAACTTGCATGCATTCTTTTTAGTTGCACACTTACTAACCACTTAATTCAAATGTCATATTAGTAATACTTTGCAATATCTATTATGTAATTATACATGTAAAGCACAAAAGGACAAAAGATTTTACTATTCATAGTGTTTGATAATTGATATTAGATGGTAATTATTCAACTTTAGGATATTGTTACGGTATACGAAGTACATAATTAATCAATCTTGAAGGCATCATGAAACTGTAAAGACTTTTATGAAAGTATTCGTACTATATATAAGTTAGATTAGATATCCGTAGTACAAGTCGATGAAATAAGTAAATGTGTCAATTATGTGATATAACAACTCCAAGTAAATATAAATATTACATTTAATTTAACAACTCAAAAACCGCTGAGCCCAATACTGCCTTTCAAAAAAAAATTATATATATATATTTTATATCCGTTTATGATAATGAGTTAAAGATAATGTCTTGGCCATAATTGGGTATGTTTGCCTGCATTATTAAATCGAATTGAAGAGACTGAGTAATTATACTTTTCTTTTAATAACTCCCCAATTAATACGGAGTAGTTATTGTTGTTTTGATTATACCATGCACTTTGATCTAATTTATTGTGTACGTAAATGTAAATAAATTTAAATCTTTGATGTTAAGCTGCTTTTACCCCCAATGTGTTTTTTTTTTGTATTTTTAACTATGAAATCTGTAACTTGCTATTTTGACATGTAAAAGTTATTGCTTATGACCTTTAAATTGTTGTTTGTGAACCGTAAGTTGTTGTTTTTTACCCGTAAGCTGCTGTTATTGACCCGTAAGTTATGACCATAGTTGTGTTCGTTGTTTTTACCATCGGTTTGAGCGTTACTAGTCAAATACAAAATGGATAAACCACTTCATCAAATTTTAAATCTGATACGTTTAGCATCTGAATTTAATGTTGTTAAAATCATTTTGACATATATTATTGTTGTATGTAAGTTTGTAACTAGACAAACAAATAAGGGGCAGCTAAATGGAGAAACAGACCATTTCCTCGTTTTGAAGGTTTGTGCATTGTGTTTGGTAAAGATAGAGCTCAGGGGTATAGAGTTTGAGATTTCATCGAGATGGAAAATGATGTAAACATGGATGAAGAACGATCCCAACAAACTGAAGATGGTTTTGAAGAGCCGGTGGAAGTAAGCCATAATACTAAACACTACGAGTGTACAAAGTGAAGAAGTTTCAAGTGCTAACGAACTAGGTAAAGGGCAAAACTTGATCCCGTTACTAATCACTAATGCGGCTGCCTTACATGGAAAAGAACTTAATTGGAGATGCATTGACATAGCTAATACAAGGATAACATTGTTATCCCGCCACTGAACACAAACCCGATCATTGATTAATGAACCAATCGAGTTACCATAGATTTAATTTGATTATATGCATTTTAATTAAAATATAGCATCTTAAACATAGGAAATTACAAACCTCTTAAAACCTTACTGGCTTACTGCTATTGAAGTTTAAACTATTACGTGACTTGACTTTGAAAGTAATATAGGTAGTAGTAATAATCTTACTTTTATTTGGTTGTCACATTAAAAGGTTTATTTATTTAGTTTACATAATTTAGTTACGGCAACTAGCCTCTCAAACATCTTTAAACAACTTTATACCTAAATAAATGCTATATAACTTATTTCTATATTTAATTATTATACATGACTTTTATTTATAATGTGAAGATTTGTATACTATTAAATTTCATCTGTACATCACTACAACAACAACAATACACAATCCCGCTAAAAGCAGGGTATGTGGGAGGTAAGATGTATACAGTCGTACACCTACCCTTAGAGTAGAGAGACTGTTTACAGAAAAACCTCCGGTAAGTGCGTGTTTGTATGTATTGCTTCAAGTAAAAGTTATATATCACAACTATATCTTATACATTTAATTTTGTCAAGCATACCCCTTGTTATGGGTGTTTTGAATGATCATCTTATTTTAATTTGAATTAGTTAATCTATAAAACGATAGACTACTGAAAAATAATTATAGTTATCTACCTTTTTTATGAATAGTT
The DNA here is from genome assembly GCA_949592205.1 of Helichrysum umbraculigerum. NCBI lineage: Eukaryota > Viridiplantae > Streptophyta > Magnoliopsida > Asterales > Asteraceae > Helichrysum > Helichrysum umbraculigerum. Next base: position 389,897,213 of record CATIUR010000001.1, read on the forward strand.
TTATTTGATGTATGTCACATTCAACTTGAAATTACAATTCCATACAACAATTAAAATACAAATTTATAATAATATATCAACCACAATTATTTTTAAGGTAAAAATATCATTTCAATTGTGTATTGTGTAAAAAAAATCTCTAAAATTATCAACGGATCTTACACTACGTTAGTGTATGAAAATTCAATAACAAATTAGAGTGAATTAGTGTGACACCGGACAATATTTACTACAATTAGCATAGTACCCACTAATTCGCTATGCAATGAAAATCAAGAGTGAATGTTTTGCAACTTTTAGATTTGAACATGAACATGCTATCTTTCAACAACGTTGTGGAGTTTTTATGAATTACATAAACTTTTTGTGTTGATCCTAATTATAATCTTAGAGAAGAGTTTAATTGAGACCATTTATTTTGTGTGAGAATGGGGAACCAACCACAATATGCCATATGTCACTTTTTTCTCTCTCATCCACGTTTTTAAAAATTAAATATCTCACAAACGACAAGTCGAAAAATCATGAAAATTGCACCATATTTTTCAGCGTTTTATCCTCTTCGATTTGCCGTCCGTCAAGGCATACTTCCGAAGAACTTTTTTTTTTCCATTTTTTTGGTGGGTTTTACATATCAGTAACACATGTGTTAGCGATTGATTATACATTTGATTTAGGGTTTAGTGTTAGGGTTTAGCAGGGTTTAGTGTTAGGGTTTAGCAGGGTTTAGGGTTTAGTATGATTTAGGGTTTAGAGTTTTATAAAGCGTTTAGGGTTTAGGGTTTGGGGTTTAGGGTTTAGGGTTGGGAGTTTGGGGTTTCGTCCCGAAACCCCAAACTCCCAACCCTAAACCCTAAACCCTAACCCCTAAACCCCAAACCCTAAACCCTAAACGCAACACTGTAACACACGTGTTAGTAATGTGAAACCCACTAAAAATAATGGAAAAAAAAAACTCGTCGAAAGTATGCTTTAATTGACGGCAAATCGAAGAGAATCAAACGCTGAATCTAATGGTGCAATTTTCATAATTTTTCGATTTGTCGTTTGTGAGATATTTAACTTAAGGGGTAAATGGGTTTTGTATTCTCTTTATACACATGGCACCATATCATTGGTTCCTCTATTCTCACACAAATTTTTAGTCTCATTTGAACCTTACCCTATAATCTTAATCTTAACTATTTATAAATGAATATATTCGAAAGTTTATATATTTTGTACAATATTTAATATCTATTAGTTACACTTACACATGTTCAAGTAATAACTAGATATTATCAATTAACCATATGATATAATCTTATATGTAAATGTAAATGTAAATGTAAATATTCGATAATATTAACACACAGTAATTATAATTTCACATATGGAAACTTTTAGTTTGAATTTAATATTAATATCAGAAGTTAAAAGAATCTTATCAAACATAAATAAAAAATAAACATTCACTGTTTTGTCACTTTGTGCAAGACTGCAAGCATAATGTTATTGATATTGAGGTGATAAATATACAAATATAATCGATTCATGCATCAAAATTATGTTGTATCTAAAAATTTAATTACGAATCAATATTTGTGTTGTGACAATACTAAGGGAATCCGTTAAACCCAGACTAAATAAGGGAATCCATTAAACCCGTGAAGAGGACGGATTTGGGTTATTTCATTCCCAAGGGTCCATCTCATCTCCAAAAGCCCTAATTGCCCCCCTTTCTTCAAGAACGCTGCCCAATTAGCAAAAGAAAATTCATAATCGGTTTTTCCTTTTCACCTTATCTTTCAAATTTCTAGATCGATAACTTCATTCATTTAGCTTCTCCTTTCATTTTTCTGCTCGATCCTTCAAGAACAGGTGAGACCTGCAACCACCGCCGCCGGAACTCATAACGTCCGACGAGACCTGGCTGTAAGCTTTAACTTACTTCGAAAGTTTCCTGAGTTTTTACTTTCATCTTTACTTGTAAAATTATGCTGAATGTTGTAATTACATGAATATTTGTTTGGTTTTCAACTAAGATGGTACTGTGGTAATTTATTTAATTCATTTGTCTGCACAAATTTCATCACTATAATGGTTATTATTATTGATACTATAATCATCATCACTGTTATTAATGTCAATTTTATCATTGTTAGCATTATTACAATAAGGAAAGATGGTATTGTGGTAACTTTTTGTTATCCTTATTACATTAGTTATATTGTATCATACTATACAATTGTGTGTTTTTGTTAGCTATGCGCGCCGATGTTGTAATCACTTGTAATTATACTGAAAATTATTAATTGAAGGAGTTTGTTTTTTATTTTCATCCATGATCATCAGTATCAGTTTCGGTGGCCCTTATTTGTTAGCTGTACTTTGCCTTGTTGAGTAACATTGCATTATTTGTATCAATATAAGTGCAAATTTAGTCATTGACTCAAGAATCCTTTCGAAATCCGTCCAACCAAAGCTGTCAACCAAATAAAACGATAGTATTTCAAATCCTTCAAGACTTGAAATTTTGGGATTTTTAAATTACCGAACCAAATGCCCCCTAATTTCACACTCTAATTCCCATTATTTCTTCCCGCGTTATTGTGTATTGCTGTTATACTATTTATTATTATATTATTATGCATATTTGTGGTGGTGCTCATAGCTTATTAGGAGTATTTGTTACTAGCAATTCTAGTTCTAATAGCTTATATTATATACTTGAATTTAGGGTTCTCACTCGTGACACCCTAGCTCAAATGCAGCTCACCTTTTGTTCAAAGTTAGCAACTTTTTGCTACTGATAATCTGAATACGTAGTTTCTAATCAAAATAATAAAACATATTATTTTTTCTTTCTTTTGTAGAAGGTGTTGATGAATATAGGGTGTTTTCACATGTGATTCTGGTGCCCTTAAGAAATAATAATTAGATTATAAGTTACAGAAGTCAGTTATAGTTAGGTAGTTTTACTTATATTCTTAGGCTCTTAGCATACAGTTTTTGGTACTGGTTAATATGGTTCTCACATTCTGCTCAAAGTTAGCAACTTTTTGGTACTGATAACTTAAATAGGTAGTTTCTAATTAGAATCATATTATTTTCATTTCATTTGCTAAAAGTGAGAAGTGAAACGGGCATCTCTGTCAGAGATGATTGAGACTGGAACACCGTGATGAGAAACGATTTCCTTGATGTAGATTTGTGTAAGGCGTTCCATTTTATCGTTTTCTTTGATTGCCAGGAAATGAGCAGATTTGGTGAGACGATCGACGATCACCCAAATGGTATCGCAACCGCTCGACGACTTGGGTAGTTTGGTTATGAAATCCATGGCAATTTGATCCCATTTCCATTCAGGGATTTCAGGTTGTTGAAGTAAACCAGGTGGTTTCTGATGTTCGGTTTTGACTTTCGAGCAAGTAAGACACTTGCTGACATAAGTGGCGATTTCGGCTTTCATGTTTGGCCACCAATAAAATTCCTTGATACCGTGGTACATCTTATCAGATCCCGGATGAATAGAATATTTAGACTTGTGAGCCTCGTCCATCACCAAGTCTCTTAGGTTCCCAAAACTAGGCAACCAGATTCGGTTTGAGAAATACCTAATCCCGTTAGGTTTGATTTCAAATTGTTTGTCAATGCCCCGCAAGGCTTCATTTTTGATGTTTTCCGGTTTCAGGGCTTCGATCTGAGCGGTATGAATTTGAATGGTAAGATCGTTATGAATGGTCATACTGAGGGCTCGGACTCGAAGTGGTTTTGATCGTTCCTTTCGGCTGAGGGCATCGGCTACAACATTAGCCTTCCCTGGATGGTACTTGATCTCGCAATCGTAATCGGTAAGCAACTCGACCCATCGACGTTGCCTCATATTGAGATCCTTCTGATCGAAGATATGTTGGAGACTTTTATGATCGGTAAAGATGGTGCACTTAGTGCCGTAGAGATAATGTCTCCAGATTTTGAGAGCAAAAACGACAGCCCCAAGTTCGAGATCGTGAGTGGTGTAGTTCTTTTCGTGAATTTTCAGCTGTCGTGAGGCATAGGCAATAACTTTGTCTCGTTGCATCAATACACAACCGAGACCTTGGTGAGAAGCATTACAGTATACCACGAAGTCATCGGTGCCTTCGGGTAAGGATAGAATTGGAGCACTGCAAAGCTTTTGTTTCAGAAGTTGGAACGCTGATTCTTGTTTATCGGTCCAATCGAACCTTTTGTCCTTCTGAGTCAGTACCGTGAGTGGTTGAGCTATTTTAGAGAAATTTTCGATAAATCGCCGATAGTACCCAGCAAGACCCAAGAATTGTCGTACTTCAGTTGCAGAGGTGGGTGCTTGCCAGTCTTTGATAGCCTCGATCTTTGATGGGTCCACGTGAATTCCCTGACTGTCGATCACGTGACCAAGAAATTGAACGGTTTGAATCCAGAACTCACACTTAGAGAATTTAGCGTAAAGCTCCTCGTGTCTAAGTAGTTCCAGAATGGTCTTAAGGTGTTGCGCATGTTCTTGCTCGTTGCGCGAGTAAATGAGTATGTCATCGATAAAGACAATAACAAACTTATCGAGGTAAGGTTTGCACACCCGGTTCATGAGGTCCATGAATACAGCCGGTGCGTTAGTTAAACCAAAGGGCATCACTTGGAATTCGTAGTGCCCGTAACGAGTTCTGAAAGCAGTTTTTGGAATATCGGCGTCGCGAACTCGTAACTGATGATAACCTGATCGCAGGTCGACTTTCGAGTAAAAACTTGAACCCTGAAGTTGGTCGAATAGATCATCAATGCGAGGAAGTGGGTATCGGTTTTTGACGGTCAATTTGTTCAATTCTCGGTAGTCGATGCACATTCGGAATGAACCGTCCTTCTTTTTGACAAATAAGACCGGAGCTCCCCAAGGTGAAGAACTCGGTCTAATGAATCCTCGATCCAGAAGTTCCTGTAACTGAGAGGACAACTCCTGAAGTTCGGATGGGGCTAAACGGTATGGTGCGCGGGCCACCGGTGCGGCACCCGGCACGAGATCAATCGAGAACTCAACCTGTCTAAGCGGAGGTAGACCAGGTAATTCTTCCGGAAAGACTTCGGGAAAGTCTCTAACAATTGGCACATCCTCAAGTCGCTTCTCCTCCGACTTCTTCTCTGTGATGTGTGCAAGTATTGCGGGGTAACCCTTTCTCATAAATTTTCGGGTTTTTAAGCAGGAGATTATATTGAGTCCCGTCCCACCGGTCTCCCCCTGTATGATCAAGGTTCCACCAACGGCGAGTGGGATACGGACGATTTTATCATGACAAACGATTTCAGCTCGATGCTTGGACAACCAGTCCATTCCGATAATGACGTCGAAACTTCCGATTTCAATGGGTATAAGGTCGATCGAAAAGGTTTCGTCAGCTAGGTTTAAAGTGCAATTAGGTATCACACTGGTGGTTTCTACAAGTTTTCCATTTGCTAGCTCTACAGTGTACTTAACATCTAAGGCAACAGGAGTGATGTCAAGTAATGGGCAAAAATCATCGGAGATAAAGCTTCTATCAGCACCAGTATCAAATAGAACAGAAGCAGTTAAGTTGTTGAGGAGGAACATACCCGAGACCACATTCGGGTCCTGGCGGGCGTCCCCAGATTTGATGACGAAAGCTCTGCTGCGAGTGTTGTTGTTGTTGTTGTTGTTGCGGTTGTTGTTGTTGTTGTTCTTCAGTTTTGGGCACGAGTCTCTGAAATGCCCAGGTTTCCCACACTCAAAGCATACTTTGGGTGGTCTGGTGTTGTTGTTGGAATTGTTGTTGGAGGGAGAGCGGCAGTCTTTGGTGAGGTGGCCGTACCTCTTGCAGTTGTTGCAAAAGGGACCATAGGAACCTTCATGGTGACGGCTGCACTTGGAACAGTATGGTTTGCTCCCAGTGTAACCCCGGATGATGTCAGTGGTGGTGTTGTAAGCTTTGATGGTGTCGGTTTTCTTGTTTTGTTGGTTGGAGGGGTTGTTGTGGTAGTCAGACCACTTGCGTTTGTTGTTGTGAGAGGATGAAGTGGGTGGTTCAGAATCTTGGCTCATTGACATCAAGTCTTGGGCCAATAGGATTGCACCGTCAATGGTGGTTGGTTTTGAAGAGATGACATGTCCCCGAACAGGATCAGGGAGACCAAGGGTGTACTTCCTGATTTTATCAGGTTCAGTGCTTACCATAGCTGGGCGGAGGGCAGCTAGTTGTTGAAACCTGGTGGTATAACCATCGATATCACCACCCTGAACCTTTAAGTTCCAGAACTCCTCATCTAGCTTTTGGAGTTTGGCGATAGAGCAGTATTTAGCAGTGAGTTTTGCCTTCAATTCCTCCCAAGTGAGTTGGTAGGCAATGTCAGCACCCACTGATTGGGTATATGAATTCCACCAAGAGTGGGCATCATCTTCAAGAGAGCAGGTGGCGAAGTTTACTTTGTCGTTCTCCGCGCATTTACTAACACGAAAAACAGTTTCCATTTTCTCGAACCATCTGATCAGTCCGATGGCTCCTTCAGAACCCTTGAAGCTCGAGGGTTTGCAGCTTTGGAAGTCCTTGTAAGAACAAGGTTTGACGGCAGAGGTTCCAGCGGTATCGCTGTTTCTTGTGGAGTTGGGTGGGGTATTGCGGGCCAAGGCTTCAGTAACAGCCTGGGTTATGAGTGACGTAGTCTGAGCATCGATGTAAGGTCGTGTCTTTGGCGGCATGATTCTTCAATAAAAGAAATGAAGATACATGAGATTTCGTAGGAAAGTTGTATTTATTATAGATGTACATGTAGAAAGCAGTAATACATGACATCAACATGGAAAAATGACAATTAATATGAGTTGAACAACAAGGAATATTTGATATCTAATACGAGTTCAAAGGTTACATCCTACAGGTGTACAAAAGATGTCGGGAATTGTTACATCCGACCGAATTATAGAGTAGCGCGTAGATAGTTACTAGATTACAGAATAGATTACAAGACAAAGACTACACTAGTCTTGACGTAGATTAATTTGTTCCATCATCGTGACAAGACGGTCCACAGTGTTTGCAAGCCTGCTAGCTTGTCGGGCGTTGTCTTCTGCTAGCGCAAGTCGTTGTGTTATTCCGCGCGCATACTCTTCTGCTTCATGTGAGCGTTGCTCACATTCTTCCATCCTTTGTTGTAGAAGGGCATTTTCCACCCTTATTTCTATAATTTGGTTGCGAAGAACATCCATGTTGTTGTTTGTGGTTTCAAGGTCGTCGGAGACCTGTTCGATGCGTTCAAGGGATGTAAGTCTCCAGTTTTCGTTCGTTTCTTGCAACACGACATCCATGGTGCGAAGTCGCTGCTCGTGTTGGTTTACCCTAGCGGCTAAGGCCGGCAAGGCGATGTGAGTGGGATACGGGCCAGCTCGAGGCAACCTGTTGTTCCTCCTTGCTACCCTTGGGTTCTGCGACCCGGATTGAGAGCGAGATGAATTTGATGGGATGTTTGCCATTTCTGAGACAAAGCGTTAGTAAGATTGAGGCCTATATTCATATAGCTCCTATATAATATAGCCTATTGAGTGTCTAGCATAAACATGTTTGAGTCTCGGTTCTCTCGAGGTCAGAGTCTTCTATTGCATCCTGTTCAGCCATAACTACTTTCAGATCTTACATCATCTTTGCTTAATTGTACATAGTTGATCAGGCTATGTTAAATTAAACTCGTATGCTGTAATCCCTGAACCAGTCATACCTAATAAGGAATACTGCCTAATGGTCATAGTCTAGGCTCACTAATGCAACCTGGTTCACTATAACCTTAGGCTCTGATACCAATCTGTAACACCCCCAAATTTAATGATTTGCGGAAGCTTGATTTGGGTGTTACTAATCAATAACAAAGCACAAAGATAAATAACAAACGACTCTATATGCGTCATTTTTACAAAATATATATTGATAACTGAAATGTTTACAACATTTAAAGCTTTACATAACTCGAGTTAAATAAAATGAGATTTCAGTACATAAGTACTTATACAAAATATACTAATGCAAGAAAATCTCAATCGTCTGTATGCTGACTCGAGCTAAATCCTGAAGCAGAAACATCCTACTGCTGGGTACCTGCGATATATGCTAAAAGGTCAGCTATAAAGCTGGTGAGCTCACAGGTTTGAAATCAAGTAATATCGTATGAACCGCAAGATTTAAATAGTGAATTGCATCCAGCAATTAAATAATGAATTGCATCCAGCAATTAAATGATAATCATCGTGTATACAGCCATGAGCACATAGTTGAGCTTAACTCGAGGGCCGGGTCCCCTATAGAGAATTCCGGGCGAGGTGCCTCCACGAATGCCTAATCAACATTCGTCTTCCCAAATATTAGTACGTCCGTTTACCCGGTTAGTGCTTGCTAACCCGAACGAGGAGGGTCAATCCTATATGGTACCATATACTAATATTCACGCTACAACGTATTAACAACTATGCTGACGGAGGACTTTAAAATGATTAGTTTCGAAAAACTCATGTAGTATATGAAAAGTTGGTACTTGCGTTCACATGTTAAAAGTTTGAGCAGTATATCACACCCCTGAGTAAAATAGTAAAAGAGGGGCTATGAGACTCACCTGAGCCTGAATGCGTTTAAACAAACGTAAGTTGATTAGCCGAAATGAAGTCCAAAGACTTGTAACCTGAGGGTGTCCACGACACGCGATGGTTATAAATATGATTGGGTATCTTAAAAGATCACCCCTGCAGTTGTTCGTCCAACTATAATGTCCAAATATCCACTATTTGGTTGATATGTTTAAGTGTTTGAAAAGTGTACGACCCGTTGGTGACGAGTTTGAAATAATAACTTCAAGTATTATTATCAAGTTATCGATGTTTTGCACTTACAAAAGTGTCCCAAAGTGTTTTATAAGTCGTATCGTATAAAGATTTGAGGTTGTAAAAGTTCGACACTTAGTGAAATTTAAGTTGTAAATATTCTGTTTTATGCGTCACTTAAAGCGACACTCATGGGTTTAGGCGACACTTAGGAAGTGTCGCATGAAATGACTGATTCTGAATAATAGCGTCACTTGTGCAAGTGACGCATAGAGTGCGACACTTGAGGAAGTGTCGGTTGTAAGTGTCGGTATAAAGGTCATGAGTCACTAAGGTAAGTGACGGGTGAAATCAGGTTTGATGGTAGGCGTCACTTAGGCAAGTGACGCTATAAGTGTCGGTCATTAGTGACGGGTATTGAAAATGCGTCACTTAGGTAGTGACGGAAAAAGAGGGTTTTATGCGGCACTTAGGCAAGTGACGCAAAATTTGGGCTTTTAGCGACACTCAATGCGTCACTTAAGTGACGCACGAAGTGACGCTATACTGCATGCTTCGTTGCGACACTTAAAGCTGTTGACGGGTTTTTGAGCCAAAAACGAGTTTTCCGGCCATAGTTTGGTCCGATTCTTTTTACCCAACCCATATATGGACATTTTAAGTTGTTACAAACTACTAGAAAGTGAAAACACTTAAAAACGAGAGATTTCGGGATTTGTCGGAAACTTACAAAGTGTCGGATGAGAAATCCGAAAAGATAGCGTTGTAGATCGGGAAGTGGTGAACGTTTTTCTTCAAAGTGATGATGAGATCCAAGGTCGTTTAGTGGTAGTATTTGACGATTTTTGTGATGTGGTGGTGATGAACTTTTTAGAGAGAAAATGGAGGAAGAGAGAGGAAAGAAAGATAGAAATGAGAAGGTGAGGTGGTGGGTTGGAGGTTATCCTCCAACTTTCAGTCTCCGCTCCCCGTGCGGTGTTCGTTTGCTCCGTCGTTTAAACGTTAATTAATTACTTTAAATATTAAATGGTACGTTTTAAAATACAAATTATTATGCGATATTTTATTTAAATATTTTACTAATCAATTTATATATTGAATTATAAAATGTAAGTTTGTTTATTTAGTTTGCGCGTTTTACATTTAAATTGTGTAAGGTTTGTTTGTACAATACGTATGAATACGAAATATTATTATAATAATATTTTTGACATAAAAGCGTTATTTAATAAGATTGGTCACCAACGTTCGTATTAAATTGAATCGAAATACATCCGATTTAAATTGCGTACGATTTAACCAAATCGCATTTTCGTATATATTCAACAATATATATATAATTCGATACATTAATTAGCCTAACAAGAAACTAATTACATGTATTAACATACGATTAGGCACTAATTACTAGTCCTAATTTGGCGGGTGTTACATATAACCTTCTTGAACTCTTTTTCAAATCCACTCTAGAAATCAAAATAAAAGAATCAATCAATTGGTGAGTAGTGATCAAAATCAGAATATAAGTTTGATTATCATCATCTTCTTGTATCTTCATCTTCATCATCAAAAGTAAGTTTGGTTTTGATTTTAAGAATGGATTTTGTGGGTTATGGTGTTTTAATTGAAATTGAAGCATGTTATGATGTTATTTGGTGTTAATAGATGTTATATGATGTTAGTTAAAGCTTTAGAAACGTTAGAAACCAAGTTTCTTGAGTTTTGGTGAGATTTGAGTCGAAAAATTCGTATCAGCAGCGAAACTCGCTGAACCCAGTTCGTCCAGCGAGTCGAGTTGAGTTCTGCGAGTCGAGTTGAGTTCTGCGAGTCGAGATGGCTCTGCGAGTCGAGTTGAGTCCTGCGAGTCGAGTTGAGTCCTGCGAGTCGAGTTGAGTTATGCGAATCGAGTTGACCTGCGAATCGAGATTTTAAAAGTTTTTGTTTTGCAAATTTTGAAAATGCGCAAGTCTTTTCAGGGTAGCGAGTAAGTGACAAATTTATTAACTTGGATTTGATTGAAATTCGCATGGTCACTCGGAAACGGCTCAATGATCAAAACTATATACTAATAGCCTAGGCAGTTTTTGGACATTCGGGGTCATCTAGGGGTCGAAAATGGCATTTTACTGTTTTTAAACGTACTTTCGGGATTTTCTGATTTCTTATCTGATTGAACTTTTGTTTGTCTAGACTTCAGGAATTATTTGATTGGATAAATATGCTATGATGATGATTATGAGACGAGTTACTGACTTGTTGTTATTTATATTCTCAGATAAGCAGAAGGAAACTCAGTAATATAAGACCACTGAGTTGAAGAATCAAGAATATCGGTGAGTGGATACTGTAATCCTCGGTTTAACCCATTTGTAACGGGTTCGGTTACAACGGGTAAACCAGGGTAGTTTTAGTTATGATTCATTATAGATATTGTTGTTATTTATTCCAGTTGTTTAGTTCTTGGATATGTGATTGGTTTGCTGTAGTTGATTGATGATATCAGTTGTTCAGTTGATTCTCCATAACTGCATACAGACTATGCCTTTATGTGACTAGTTGTTCAGTTGTTTTTGTGACACCCGGTCAAAATAACCCAAAATTAGCTACTAATTTAAACTTTTAAAACACGTATTACATACGTGTCAATACTCAAGTACACAAGTATCATATACGTATTGATGTATATATAACACATTGATTATTCAATAATCACGTACGAACAAAACTAAAAGAAAACGAAATCTCAAATACGGACGTTGGTGAAAAACAATTTTAAATAATGTATTATTGTTTAGAATAATAATTATTTACTCGATTAATTATCTGAACGTATTTTGCATACTGAAAACTATCCGTATGTTTTAAGTAAAACAAAGATATATTTTATATCTCCTTAAAAGTATTTTTATAAAATGCTTTGATTGAAAACGTATACGATTACATTTTTAGAAAATTACCATTTTAAAAGATTATACTATATAACGATCGGGTACGCAAACACGTGTCGGAAAACACCACCTACCTCAATAATGGAGGCCGGTTATAACAACCGACCTCAATTATTTACCACACACACGCACACATTTTCAGTCTTTGATCTCTCTCGTTCCCCTCTCCCTCTCGGTCTCACTCTCCAAACAAGATCAACAACCATCACAGCAACATCATCACCATCTAAATCATCTCTTTGGCATCATCATCATCACGATCGTATCATCATTCATTTTGGGTCCAAATTTTACATTGTAAGAACACTAATCGTTATACTTTAATTTCATGTTTTTAATACATTATATGTTATGTAGTAACATTCTATATGAGCGGAAATTGGTTAAAATTAGGTTAGAAACCGTTTTGTGATGTTATTGCTCGAACATACCTGCGAAAACATGATCCACGCGGCGTGTTCATATGTACACGGCGCGTCCTTTTAAAAACTCAAAGTACACGGCGCGTCCTCATGTACACGGCGTGTACTTCATAAAACCATAGAACGCGGCGCGTCCTTTTGTACACGGCGCGTCCTTTAAATGGCAGAGCCCCCTTTATATTTCATGATCCAATGGATCAATAAACTAGCCCTGCGAATTCTAGCTAAAACAGAACAAATAAATTTTTGAAAACGTCGACGATTTAACAACTTAAAACAGGGTAGCTTCTCGATGAAAATTTTATTATAACGGATTGGGTTCAAATTCACACGGTCATTCGAAAACAACCAAATGGTCAAGGCTAAGTACCTTAGCCTAGTCAGTTTTAAGCAATCCGGGGTCGTCTAGGGGTCGAAAATGGCATATTTCGGTTTTCGAACTCGTGCCAAATTTTGTAAATTATGAAATAATGTGTAACGGATATAATGAACTTGAGTAACAACTAAACTTATATGATACGACTTATATGCGAAACACGTGTACTTTTATAAGCACAACAAATCATGTATAATAATAATAGTTTGAAATTATTATTACAAACCGTCACCAACAAGCCGTTCACTTTTACAAATTACAAACTTGATTGATTTAGAACGTAGTCACGAGATAAATACGTTGAACACAATTAATCAAGTGAACAAATATACAAATGATTTACTAAACATCTAATTACAAATATATAAACCTCACATGTCTAGGACACTAGGAGGTTTCATTGGAACGACACGCGTATCCTAGGACGCTAGCACCCAAAGGTGAGTCATAGCCCCACTCTTTTACTGTTTTACTGTTTTCGGGGTGAAACACATGCTCGTAAATTACTTGCTTTTCATTGTTTAAAGATGAAACAAAACAAATGATTGAACTACTTGATTAAACATGTTATGTTTAATAATACATTGCTTTTTCTGAAATACTTAAATGTATTAAGTATCCCCAACTTAGAAAACACTTAGAACTGAACTAGTACAACTTGCTAGGGCTTTTGGTCTCTTTACACCTAGGATCTACGACTCCTAGATTCATGCTAGCAATAGTGTAAGTGATGCCACGGGGGCATTGACCTACCTCATATGTTAAGAATTACGAATACATGACAGTAGCATAGACTAGCTGACTACATTATACTGACTCGCAAACAACTAAGTGATGACTGTCCATACTTAGGCGCGTTATGCTACTTTCCATATCTAAGTAGGGATTACACATACTTAGATACACTGTACTATACCGGACTGTTATGTGATAACTGTAAGTAGTTGATTTACTCGTGATTACTATATCACCATGGGGTAATGTTACTGTTTGGGCTATATGCTGTGCTGTACATGTTAGATTACTTCTATATATACTGTTTGGCACGCTGTGCTACTTCCGGGCGCTTATCGCTACTTCCGGGCACACTGTGCTACTTCCGGGCCTTGTGAGCTATTTCCGGGCACGTTGTGCTACTTCCGAATTACTAATGATAAATACACGTACACCTAGTATGATTACACATACATTAGATACGATTACACGTACACTCAGTACGATTACACGTACCCCTGTATAGTTACTTGTACATTTACATGATTACTTACTGAGCATGAAGTGCTATCCCCGACTACTATTTACTTGTACGCTATTTTATAGGTACTCGCACACACCCGATTACGTTACCGAACACGAGATGTTATACACGACATCCTTATACATACCTAGTTACTCAGTGGTGGCACGTAGTGTTACACTTGGTTGTTATACTTGTACTTGATAGTCTGATAGGTCCTTGAGCACTTAGTACGGTCTCTAGGAACCACCCTGAATTACGACCATGGGGTCTTGAAGTGTACTACTCCGACAAGTCAGAGCCGGCCCTAGGGCTGGGCAGCCTGGGCGACCGCCCGGGGCATCAAACCGGTGAGGGGCATGAAATTCTCAGAATTTATCAATGGGTTATACTAAGTTTTGAACAACTTATAAGAATTAAATGGTGTTTTAGAGAAAGGAAACCCCGTACTACGTAGTTTATAATTAATTAATAGAGTTATGATGGAAAAATAAAGGTCAGGCCACTCCTTTAATAGAGAAAATTGAATATTGGGGATTTGGGGTAACGCACGAAGAAGATGATACAGCAGCAAGACTTTACTTTTTTATTTCCAAAATAAACCCTTTATATTATTTGATTATACACTTTTGACCCTCTGTTTTTATTTTTTCAGTTTCTTTACTAATCTTTTATTTTTAATTGATCATAACTAGTTCTAGAATATCAACACTTGACACTACGTTTTAAGAAAATATAGATATCAATATTTTTAGCTTCAAACATTATATTTAATAGTTAAGGAATTTAAGTATTTTTATTAATTAATTCTTTACTAAGCTATAAACCATTTTTATGTTTTATATATAAAAACTTTTAATAGTATCGTATCCTGAGTCACTAACTCTATATACGAAAATTTTAATATTAAATTACCATTGTGGATAATTCATCAGTGAATGACATACATATATACATCAAGTCAGTATTTATAACAATATTTTGTATTCTACGATATATACCGGTTGTTATTCTAGTTAATAGAAAAATAGAACGATTAAATTGCTATTTAATTCATGCATGAAGTGTAAATGTGTAATCAAACTAAATTTAGCATAAATAATATATTATATGTCTTTCTTTAAGGGCTTATTCATTATTAACAACACAAGGTCTCAAATTTAACTAGATGGCTTAGTTGGGTTGCTTTTATACCAAAGTAGATTCATTTTATGCCAATTTTATAGTTTTTTTTTTTTTAAATTATATCCAATTAACTACAACTCCCTCGTAATTATAAGCCTACACTAGCAGAGATCAACGTATCAATTGACAACTAACAACGTGTTGTATGTATAGTGTCTAATAGGGCATTTTTCGATTGACTCGCCCAGGGCATTATAATACTCAGGACCGGCCCTGCGACAAGTAGTACAAGAATTACGAAATCACTTGGAGAACACTTTAGATACAAACCTATCAGGTTTAGGTTATGAGGTTAGGACAACCTCGATACTGATTTCACAATGGGGACCACACTTTATACATATGCAAATGTATAGTTTTACCGACTAAATTGCTTACTGATTTGAATACTACAAACTTCTTTTGGAATATACAGTTTATACTACAATGCTTTACTTAACTAACCTATGAACTCACCAGCTTTATAGCTGACCTGTTTTAACATGTGTTCTCAGGTGACAGCAGGATTAGGACTACTACAAGCTACGCTAGCTCGAGTCGCATGTTTTCAAATATGGATTTCCTTGCATGACTTTTGTACTACAACTATGTATTGAAATCATATTGTGAACTCGTATTACTGTAAACTCTTATTTTGGGGAAATGTAATAACTGTTTTTCAAATGTCTCATTTAGAGTCGTTCATTATGTACTTTATGCTCGTGATATTTGATTAGTAACACCCCGACCCGACCGCTTCCGCAACCCGAAATTTGGGGGTGTTACAGTTTTGGAGAGAGGTCAACAATGGTTGGGCCTGGTTACTACTGTGTAGCTGTCTAGGTTACTTTGATACACATAGTTGAGAACTAACCTATTCAGTGAAGGTAGTATTCAGGCTATCGGTAAATCACTGTGATAGTATACCAGTGATTGCAGGTGACTGTGATAGTATACCAGGAACCGCCGGTCCTCTAGTACTTATGTGCTTATGTGTTTAATTGTTGAGTTTATCAGTTGTAAGACTTGTTATGATTGGATTGAACCGTTGGTTACGGTTCCATTCACTTAGCAATAAGCTAATCCCTCGTTGTTAAATATTTTGCAGATTCGGGTTAGTTTTGATGTAGATCGGGATGGTGTTTGACTGGATGTTTGACTGCACGCGCTAACTCTGATCTTTTGTTAACATCTTTTGAAAAAGTTTTATATAACACCCGTTCTAGATTAATATGGTTATGTAACTAATATGGATTGTAAATTATGTAGCGATGGAATAGTTTGTTTGTAAAAATGTAGTTGTTTGTTTTATGTAAACATCGGCTAATTATGTTTTGGGATTCGCGCTTCCTATAATGAAATATAATATAAATATGTTGTGAAAAATGTCGGGTGTTATAAGTTGGTATCAGAGCATAGGTTTGGGTGAATTGGGCATTTGTAAATGTTCAATCCCAAATCTAGTTGGTGTTAGTCAAACATTCTGGTAAGTGGGATTAGCTATTGAACGGGGGGTTGATTGGTTAGTATAGTAAGTACTAACGATTAACAAGTTGTGAGTTATTGTTGTGAGTACAGGAATGGCAGATAACGAGAACCCAACTCCCAATAATGCATCTAGAAATGAGAATCCAGTAGTTCAACCGGTAGTTCGAGAAGGTAATCATGGGTAGGCTGGTACTTCAAATGTTAATCAGGAATAATCTAATCAAGATGATTATCAGTTACAGTTAGAGGATGAGGTGTTGAGGTTAAGGAAAGTAGAACAATTATATTTGCAGGAGCAACATACTAGATCGGCTCAGCAAAGAGATTTTGGTTATCAGTTTCCATCACCTCAGCAACCGAGAAAGATGTGTTCTTTTAAGACGTTCAAATCTAGTGGTCCAAAGGAATTTGAGGGAAGTAATGATCCTACGGTGACTTTGAATTGGTTAAGGGATATGGAACGAAAGTTTGAAGTGTGTCAGTGTGAGGAGGAATTAAAAGTTGGATATGCTGTGCAATTATTGAAAGGACAGGCTATGAATTGGTGGGATTCCATAACTGCACATCTAACACCTGAGCAGAGATCATCTATCCGTTGGGCAGATTTCCATACTGAGGTTTGCAAGCAATTCTGTTCTGAGTTTGATATGATAAGGATTAGACAAGAGTTTATGGAGTTGAAGTTGACTGAACAGATGTCGATTGATGACCTTATTACCCAGTTCACTGAGAAGTTATGTTTTGTTCAACAATGGGTCCCAGATGATAGGATGAGGATTAATCATTTTGTAGGGACTTTACCACCAAACTATCGGACGTCTGTGAGATTGGCCAATACTTTGACTCAAGCTTTTACTTTAGCACGGTCATCTCTGTCGATAGTGATATTAGGGCTACAGATAAGTTAAGTAAGGAAAAGACTTCTTCACAGGTTAAGAGTAGTTCTTCGGGGAACAAAGGACAGAATAGGAGATTAGTTTTTAATGATGATTCGGTGGGTAGTAATCCATGGTGTGTTAGTTGTAAGTCAAAGCATTCTGGGTCTTGTACTTCTGAGACAGCAAGATGTGTTAAGTGTGGTTTGTTTGGGCATAGTATGCGGGACTGTACTTCTCCTCAGTTTGTTTGCTGGAATTGTCATAAGGAGGGACATAGATCAGGAAAGTGTCCGGAGAAGATTAGGATGGGATCTGGATTGGAAAGGGATTCAGCTTCGGGTTCTGCGTCATCTGTGGGGCAAAAGAGAAAGACTATACCGCCAACGACTGGTAAAGCATTTCAGATGACTGTGGGAGAAATGTTTGGGCTGGATGACGACACGACAGGTATACTTTGAGTTAATCATGTTTTAAGGTGTTATATATATATATATATATATATATATATATATATATATATATATATATATATATATATATATGAATGAATGAGATAGTTGCTTAGTGAATAAAGAATGGTAAGATTAGGATTTTAAATTGGATGTGTATGATTAGATTTCGGGGACGAAATCTTTTTAAGGGGGGTAGATTAATATAATTTACAATCCATATTAGTTACATAACCATATTAATCTAAAACGGGTGTTATACCCACCGAGACGCTCGTGACGAGAAAGGGTGGAGACTCATTTGCGTATGGACAAAGAATTACGCGATCGGGTAGTTCATCACCGACTTCGAAATGCTTTGATCGAGCACATTGCACAACTCTCTCCGAACTACCGTAGTCGTTAATTGTTGTAATCGTTTAATTAAAATAATTGTCTTTCGTTTATTAGTGTAACTTTTTTTAATTATTGTATTTTATTTTAAGTATTGTAATTTTTTTTTTAAGTATTGTAATTTTTTTTTTAAGTATTGTAATGTTTTTAATTTTAATGAAATGTGTTTTTATTTTAATTATTGTGTATTAATTAATTAAGTTTATTGGTGTGGGTCCCTGAAAAATGAAACGGACAGAAACTGACGGATGACTGTTGGGAGGGGCCTGTCAGTTTCTGTCAGTTGGGTGAAAAAGCTGACGTGGCGCTGATGTGGCGCGTCGGTTTCTGTCAGTTTCCGTCACCATTAGGAATGGTCTAAAGCGGTCTAACGTGACCGGTTGGGGTTTCCAAATTTTTAACTTATTGCTTATTAGAGATATATCATATTTATTTTGAACATGTAGTTCATTGAAATCTTATTTTTTATATGTCGTCATTAAAAATCAAAGATTCATTTGATTGAAATATCTTAAGTAATGTGTATATATATAGACACAAAATAAATAGTGAATGCAAAAACATTTATTTTATTTTAATTCAACTTCGACAATCTTATACTTTTGTCGGCGGTCTTTAGCGAAGTAGAGATATAACTATTTACATTTTACATTCTTCATCGCTCACCACCCCACACAAGATGTGTGTTGCTGTTGTTGTACATTGTTGTTGTTTTCAATTTTAATAATCCTTTAATTATGGTTAGAAGTATTATAACTGATGCTTCTTAAAATGCTTAAACTCAGCATTATTGAGATTATACATCTTTAGTATATATGACAATTTAAACGACCATAACTTATCAATTGATTCTCAAGTTTTTAAATTTGACTTATCGAGTTAACAATATGTTAATGTTAAAGTGTATAAGCGACAATTAAAAAAATATATACTTGAAATCAATTTTATTCTTTTTTGTAAAAAAACTCAAATTTATTAAAGTGATGTGTATATTTATATTTGTATTAAGATTAAGAGTTACATATAACTACAAATTATAAGTAATACATATTAACATTATAATTAACATATAGATTATAGATTAAGAATACATATGAGAAAAATCAATACTTCGATATTTATTTGTAAGGTGTTAGGATCCTTTTTATAATGTTTATATTTATATTTGTACTAAAGGGTAAGGTTCAAATGAGACTAAAAATTTGTGTGAGAATAGAGGAACCAATGATATGGTGCCATGTGTACAAAGAGAATACAAAACCCATTTACCCCTTAAGTTAAATATCTCACAAACGACAAATCGAAAAATTATAAAAATTGCACCATTAGATTCAGCGTTTGATCCTCTTCGATTTGCCGTCCATTAAGGCATAATTTCGACGAGTTTTTTTTTTTCCATTATTTTTAGTGGGTTTCACATTACTAACACGTGTGTTACAGTGTTGCGTTTAGGGTTTAGGGTTTGGGGTTTAGGGGTTAGGGTTTAGGGTTTGGGGTTGGGAGTTTGGGGTTTCGTCCCGAAACCCCAAACTCCCAACCCCAAACCCTAAACCCTAACCCCTAAACACGAAACCCCAAACTCCCAACCCCAAACCCTAAACCCTAACCCCTAAACCCCAAACCCTAAATCTAAACGATTTATAGAACTCTAAACCCTAAATCATACTAACTCCTAAACCCTAAACCCTGCTAAACCCTAACAGTAAACCCTGCTAAACCCTAACTCTCAACCCTAACCCTAAACCCTAAATCAAATGTATAATCAATTACTAACACATGTGTTACTAATATGTAAAACCCACCAAAAAAATGAAAAAAAAAAAAGTTCGTCGGAAATATGCCTTGATGGACGGCAAATCGAAGAGGATAAAACGCTGAAAAATATGGTGCAATTTTCATGATTTTTCGACTTGTCGTTTGTGAGATATTTAATTTTTAAAAACGTGGATGAGAGAGAAAAAAGTGACACATGGCATATTGTGGTTGGTTCCACCATTCTCACACAAAATAAATGGTTTCAATTGAACTTTTCTCTTGTACTAAATTGAAGATTAATATAATGATACAAAAATTTATAAATAGAATAACAACATTAGTAACTATTAAAAAGTTTGAGATACATGTCGAATTTTAAAGACATGATGATGTGTCCTTAGAGCACCCACAACAATAAAAGCTTTATAAAGCTTTTCTTCTATGCCACCTAGATTTATAAAACATAAGCTTTACAAAAAAGCTTTTACTCCAATGAAAATTTACTTTACAAAGATTTTCTTTATAATTTAATACTCACATATATTCAAAAAAGCTTTTGCCTCAAAGCTTTATAAATCTCAAGCTTTTGATACAAAAAGCTTTTGCTCCAACAATAAAAAGCTTTTACAAAGACTTTTTTCATCAAAAAAGCTTTAGATTAAGTCTTCATTGGAGATGCTCTTAGAAGAGCTAATGGGATCTTTTAATACTATGAGACATGATGAATAGAAAAAGATACATGTAAGTTAGTGATTAATTTTAAATTATAAAAATATCTCTTGAGTTAATTAGTTTTTAAAAGAGTTTTATTGGTTGGTAATATGTACAAATTTTAAGTGTATATGTGACAATCAAAAAAGAAATGTGTGCTTGTTATATCTCTATGTTAATGATGTAGGAAAATTTTTAAAACTTTTGAAGACTTTTATAATTGGCTTTAAAACAAAATTAAGGATCCGAGGAGAAGGCCTCAAATGAGGAGCATGAGGAGCATGCCAAATTTACTGCATTTTAAGAACAAATTTGAAGGTTTAAAATGCAGTGTCGCTAAAATGCAGTAAAATTTTATAAGTGTAAAATGCAGTATTTGTTAAAATGTAGTACTCCGTTGGTAAAATGCAGTGAATCTGAGCAAAATTTTGCTCTAAAATGCAGTGAATTAGGCCTGCTCCTCATGTTCCTCATTTAAGACCTTATCCTCTGAACCTTACCCTGTAAACAATACAAAATGTAAGTAATGTTTGTTTAAGAAAATTGATTTTAAATCATTTAAAAATGTGATGAGGTGTCATTTTGCTAAGCTAGCATGTCTTCCTTATATAAGATATAAGATAAGATAAGATATAAGATAAGATATAAGATAAGATAAGAAGAAATATAAATAAAATTAATTAATTAATAGATTTATTAAATGTATCCTGAAAAGTGAGATTATATGTGTAGTATATGAAATATATTGTAGGTTTTTCTTCATATCGTGAACTTTATGCAGATTTATAAGAACATACATTGATCGATTGAATTTCGTAACAAATTCGTGTTTTTTTTTTTTTTAAAAAAAAGCATAATTTAATTTACGTGTTGTTAATGTGTGTTTTATGTATGCTGTTTTCTTATATATGTCATGTTCAAAAATAAAAGATACTTATGTGATGATGTTGATGATGATGATGTTAGTGATAATATATCATATATTGTTTTAATGATTATTTATAATAATAATTTATAATATAATACCTAAGATATATAATTTATTGCAATGATGTGAACTCGATTTTGTGTCCGTCTCTATTTGTTTCAATTTTTTTCTCACTGGCAATCCATTACATTATCTCATCAAATACGTCGTTACCATCTTCCTTAGAAAATTCATTTATTGTAAATGGGAAATGAATATCTCATCATTCTCTACCGTCTATCTATGTACTCCGTAACAAAATATATAATGGTGTTACATGTCGAATATATCTATGTATTCATTTATGCGTTCAAACATTACTTAATAGGCGTAAAATAAAAAAGTCTATAAACAGGTCTATTTTGTTCATTATGTGGCACATAAAACGTATACTCTTTTTCAAATTTCCGTCGATTATTATTTTTATATTCACCTATCACTTTTTTATATTCATATTCATATTTAGTCATATGTATGTATAAGACATGTCAAATATTGATATGTATACTAGGTTTTATTTGCCCATGCTTCGCGTCGGGATATACTATTGTTGACATTAATTTGATATATACGTCTAACGGTATCAAAATGTATTACCAATGTTGAATTGTGAGTTTAACTTCCGCTAGAGACAATTCTATAATTATGATGTGATTGTGTGTGCAATAAACTTGACTTTAAAAGGTGACTACGACTTTTAGAACTTATACCAATTTATAAGTCACTTCAACATCATGTGTATTACCTATAGAGTTATATATATTTAGGCAACTATGAATATCAAATAAAAAGGTAAATGGTAAAATAAGGTGGTATTTGGGGAGATTCTTTTGTAGCTTATTGCTTATAAGCAAATAAACTCAAAGATTATGACTTATTATGAGCTTCCTCACATGTAAATAAATAAGTTTACCAAATAAGCTTATCTAAACACTAAATCTCAAACTTATTAAGTAAATAAGCAGATAAGCCAACAAAATAAGTCCCTCCAAGGCTCCAAACACCCACTAAATCAAATACACATTAGAGATTAGACTACATATATAACTAAATCATCATAGATTAGTTTTTTCTTAAGCGAAAAAGTTCAAGAGTGAATTTTAATTTTACATCAAGATATTAGAGAAATTAAGTTATAAAAAATAAAGTCCATAGATTGTTTTCAAAATCAAAATCAAAATCAAAATAAAGAATTCAAAATGCCAACTCCAAGATTTGAACTTGCATGCATTCTTTTTAGTTGCACACTTACTAACCACTTGATTCAAATGTCATATTAGTAATACTTTGCAATATCTATTATGTAATTATACACGTAAAGCACAAAATGACAAAAGATTTACTATTCATAGTATTTGCTAATTGATATTAGATGGTAATTATTCAACTTTAGGATATTGTTACGGTATACGAAGTACATGATTAAATCAATCTTGAAGGCATCATGAAACTGTAAAGACTTTTATGAAAGTATTCGTACTATATACGGAGTATAAGTTAGATTAGATATCCGTAGTACAAGTCGATGAAATAAGTAAATGTGTCAATTATGTGATATAACAACTCCAAGTAAATATAAATATTACATTTAATTTAACAACTCAAAAACCGCTGAGCCCAATACTGCCTTTCAAAAAAAAAAAAAAAAAAGTATATATTTTATATCCGTTTATGATAATGAGTTAAAGATAATGTCTTGGCCATAATTGGGTATGTTTGCCTGCATTATTAAATCGAATTGAAGAGACTGAGTAATTATACTTTTCTTTTAATAACTCCCCAATTAATACGGAGTAGTTATTGTTGTTTTGATTATACCATGCACTTTGATCTAATTTATTATGTACGTAAATGTAAATAAATTTAAATCTTTGATGTTAAGCTGCTTTTACCCCCAATGTGTTTTTTTTTTGTATTTTTAACTATGAAATCTGTAACTTGCTATTTTGACATGTAAAAGTTATTGCTTATGACCTTTAAATTGTTGTTTGTGAACCGTAAGTTGTTGTTTTTACCCGTAAGCTGCTGTTATTGACCCGTAAGTTATGACCATAGTTGTGTTCGTTGTTTTTACCATCGGTTTGAGCGTTACTAGTCAAATACAAAATGGATAAACCACTTCATCAAATTTTAAATCTGATACGTTTAGCATCTGAATTTAATGTTGTTAAAATCATTTTGACATATATTATTGTTGTATGTAAGTTTGTAACTAGACAAACAAATAAGGGGCAGCTAAATGGAGAAACAGACCATTTCCTCGTTTTGAAGGTTTGTGCATTGTGTTTGGTAAAGATAGAGCTCAGGGGTATAGAGTTTGAGATTTCATCGAGATGGAAAATGATGTAAACATGGATGAAGAACGATCCCAACAAACTGAAGATGGTTTTGAAGAGCCGGTGGAAGTAAGCCATAATACTAAACACTACGAGTGTACAAAGTGAAGAAGTTTCAAGTGCTAACGAACTAGGTAAAGGGCAAAACTTGATCCCGTTACTAATCACTAATGCGGCTGCCTTACATGGAAAAGAACTTAATTGGAGATGCATTGACATAGCTAATACAAGGATAACATTGTTATCCCGCCACTGAACACAAACCCGATCATTGATTAATGAACCAATCGAGTTACCATAGATTTAATTTGATTATATGCATTTTAATTAAAATATAGCATCTTAAACATATGAAATTACAAACCTCTTAAAACCTTACTGGCTTACTGCTATTGAAGTTTAAACTATTACGTGACTTGACTTTGAAAGTAATATAGGTAGTAGTAATAATCTTACTTTTATTTGGTTGTCACATTAAAAGGTTTATTTATTTAGTTTACATAATTTAGTTACGGCAACTAGCCTCTCAAACATCTTTAAACAACTTTATACCTAAATAAATGCTATATAACTTATTTCTATATTTAATTATTATACATGACTTTTATTTATAATGTGAAGATTTGTATACTATTAAATTTCATCTGTACATCACTACAACAACAACAATACACAATCCCGCTAAAAGCAAGGTATGTGGGAGGTAAGATGTATACAGTCGTACACCTACCCCTAGAGTAGAGAGACTGTTTACAGAAAAACCTCCGGTAAGTGCGTGTTTGTATGTATTGCTTCAAGTAAAAGTTATATATCACAACTATATCTTATACATTTAATTTTGTCAAGCATACCCCTTGTTATGGGTGTTTTGAATGATCATCTTATTTTAATTTTAATTAGTTAATCTATAAAACGATAGACTACTGAAAAATAATTATAGTTATCTACCTTAATTATGAATAGTTTCATTTGATGTATGTCACATTCAACTTGAAATTACAATTCCATACAACAATTAAAATACAAATTTATAATAATATATCAACCACAATTATTTTTAATGTAAAAATATCATTTCAATTGTGTATTGTATAAAAAAAATCTCTAAAATTATCAACGGATCTTACACTACGTTAGTGTATGAAAATTCAATAACAAATTAGAGTGAATTAGTGTGACACTGAACACTGTTTACTACAATTAGCATAGTACCCACTAATTCGCTATGCAATGAAAATCAAGAGTGAATGTTTTGCAACTTTTAGATTTGAACGTGAACATGCTATCTTTCAAACAACGTTGTGGAGTTTTTATGAATTACATAAACTTTTTGTGTTGATCCTAATTATAATCTTAATCTTAACTATTTACTAGTTTAAGACCCGTGAAAACACGGGGTTTTTTTTTATGAAACACGTTATTGTTTTTCATTTAGAATACACCTAAAGGTTATATATTGAAATTTTAATTATAAAACAAATCTATGAGCAAAAAATTGTGTAATTGGTAACATTGATTTAATGTTATTATTATTATGTTGACTTAGGGATATAAAAAAATATAGTGAAGTACTTAACATATTAAAAACTTTGTTTAAGATCATATTATTTCGTATTAACATAGATGAAATGTCTTCAAATACTATTAAGAAAGTTGAGGTTCTTCGTGACTAAGCGAGATTGTATGCTAAATGAAAAAAAAAAAAAAATGGTACCCCATTTTTCATTACTTTTGATATTGAGATGTACAAAAAGCAGCACGATCTAAGTCATTCAAGTTTTTCCTACACCTTCCATGAAGGATTGTGTTTCTTTCTTACTTTGTTCAAAGGAAAAAAATAAATCTTCGAATGCATGAAAATAACTTTCTTTAAAAGCTAAAGACTATTTCTCATAAATTCATAATGGGCCTTATATCCTAGAGAAATCTAAAAAAAAAAAATTGTTTGTGGTGTACGGCTATCATCATAAATGATTTAACGATTAAAAATTTACAAACCGCAATGAGAAAATCGTAATCTTTTTACAGTCATCGTAAGAGCGCCGGTTGAAAATACTTTCAGTATTATCACCAAATAGATTTTAATATGTACATTGTTCTGCACGTTCGAAACCATCATCGTTTGTGGCTCCATGATTCTATTTTAAAGCTTTACAATCTGGAATTAGTAAAGACGAAACAAACGAAATTTATTTGGTTTCAATCACTAATTGCGTAAATATTGGTATATACCCTAGCAAATCAGCAAACACATAATACAACTTCAACAAAATCACAAGAACAAATGCTATACAATAACAGGGGTATAACTACAATGAAGAAATGAATGTAACGATAAGATTAGTCATTTCAGTATCATAAGACGGACCTTCCATTTGGAAATGACTAACGCCTTCAATAAGAAGTGTTTCAGCTCGCCCTGCTGCAGTCTTTATCTTGTTAGCCAACAGTTTAACACTCGTAAACCCATCTTTAGTCCCCATTACGAAAAGCTTCGGTTTAGTAGATTGTAATATCACCTTGTGATGTCTTCCGAATAGAATCGAAGCAGTCAACCCAAAAGGATACCCCAGGCTCACATAGCCCACAATTTCATCCACCTGATCAACAGCAGACCCTGCAATCGGTGCACCTGCAATCAAACAACAAATCAATTCCATACTCAATTTCTTGTAAATACAACGCCCAAATAAGGAAACTCAATAACTCGACCGGGTCACTTTTGTATTATAATGAACGATTCGAAATATTCCATAGTGTTAGAAGTTTTGCTAAATTTAGACCATTTATTTACCAAAGAAATAAGAAAGTATACAACATTCAACCTGCTTACCTTTTATGTGCTTACTCCTTATAAAAGAATCAGATATTCAATTTTCAGAAGTGTATTTGCCATTGCTTATTTTCCTAAAAGAATGCAAGCAACTGTAAACACGATTCATATCACCTCATGGTCAAGCTAGCATCTTAATTTTATCGGCAAAACTACACGGGAAACTTGTGACAATGTTAGGTATGTAACATTTGATCGCTCCCAAGCAAGGCATTCGTTATCAAGACCATAGTAAAGACGGATGATATATCAAGACCATAGTAAAGACGAACTATAATATCGCCTTGTGATGTCTTCCGAATATCATCCATGCAGTCAACCAAAAAGGATACCCCAGGCTCACGTAGCCCACAATTTCATCCACCTGATCATCAGCAGACCCTGCAATCGGTGCACCTGCTATCAAACAACAAATCAATTCCATACTCAATTTCTTGTAAATACAACGCCCAAATAAGGAAACTTAATAACTCGACCAGGTCACTTTCGTATTATAATGAACGATTCGAAATACTCCATAGTGTTAGAAATTTTGCTAAATTTAGACTGTTTATTTACCAAAGAAATAAGCAAGTATACAACATTCAACCTGCTTACCTCTTATGTGCAAGTATACAAATTCTGCAAACATGTGGATATACCTTGAGAGCCGCTTCATCTACTCCATGCCATGGATCGTACAATACATAGCAATTGTACAAACATAAATAACAAACAAAAAATTAGCAGTACGAATGAGAGATGGTGATAGAGAGATATACATAAACCAAATTAAGAATCGAATGAGAAATATAATAATACAGCAAAAATTAGCCCAATTGTCAAGTATCACCCTTTTTTTATTATTATCATAAATTATAGCATTTCATTTCGGCATTATCACATACTTGATGGCTCCGGTCTAGAAAACATAACACCAATAGATACATAAAAAATAACGAAATTATGAAATAAATACTTACATCACGGTAACTCTTAACTTGAGTATCCAACTTCGACCTCCAACTTTGAAGATCCTTCATTTTAAAAATCAATGAAAATCAATACACTAATCAAAATGTAGAATGCAATATACAATTATACATCACTGCTAGCAATTCAGGCTTTACATTTTTCAAATTTTGAATTCTATTCATCAGTTCCGCCTTTGAGTCACTCATTTCCTGAAATTATAAACCAAAAAGTAGGGTTTCAGTAAAAAAAAATAAATAAGTTCAACACTGACCTGAAAGATTAAAGTGTAACAATCCGTAATCTTTGAGTTAATCGGTGTTTCATTTTCCTTTTTCTGCAAGAAAAAATAAAGATTTATTCAATTGATAAACATGTAATGCGAGACTTGATATAAAACCCTAATTGAAAACAAAGTAGCAATAACGTACCTCTGAAAGAGGAACGGAATCAGTGTTATGAGCCATATGAATTCGTGAATCGAGTTGAACCTCGAACCTCAACCAGAAATTGATTAAATTTATTACAAAAATAATATATTGTTTAATTTTACATGAACTCGTTAAACCTAACTCATACTCCAAATTACAATAAATGAAATAAAATGAAATTCAAATGCAAATGAATAAAAAAAAAACAGATATAACAGTATAATTCTTACTTGTATACTCTTGATTCATGAGCTCAAGAGTCTCCTTTTTGATTATGCCTTTTCTGATTCTTCCTTTAATATCGCTGGTAAAACCCTAGCGTAAATATATTGAGATAAATTAAGAAAGAGAAAGTGAAAACCCGATGAAAGATAATATAGATGACTTATTTTATATGTGGGCATGACAGTATACTGATAATTGAATCAGGTCAGGAGGAGCTCGTTGATGAAAAACAGAGAGAATGATAGAATTAGTGAAGATGATGAAAGTGAATTTTTAGCACATGAATAGGGAGATTAGGATGTCAAAAAATTTGAATTATCGATAGGCGAGTTACCAATGAAGAAAAGAGCGTGCAGATCAATTTTCAAGACATACATGTCTCGAAAATCACAAATCAACCTATACATTTTCCCTATCCCCTTTCCATATATATTATTTAAAAGCAGCAACCATTTGCTTAGGAAATAACATAAAAAATTAATTTAAAAGATTTCATCAGGATTTAAAATTAAAAGCAGATTATTTATATTTTTTTAATTAACAAATATGATGTATTGATGACATCAGCGGTTTAACCACATTGCGACACATCAGCATCAAGGACTACCTCATGACTTGACAAGTCAGCTTCATGACATCAGCGTAACCCCCCTTTAATAGTATAGATAGATAGATAAATGAATATATTCGAAAGTTTATATATTTTGTACAATATTTAATATCTATTAGTTACACTTACACATGTTCAAGTAATAACTAGATATTATCAATTAACCATATGATATAATCTTATATGTAAATGTAAATATTCGATAATATTAACACACACTAATTATAATTTCACATATGAAACTTTTAGTTTGAATTTAATATCAGAAGTTAAAAGAATCTTATCAAACATAAATCAAAAATAAACATTCACTGTTATTGATATTGAGGTGATAAATACACAAATATAATCTTATTCATGCACCAAAATTATGTTGTATCTAAAATTTAATTTAATTACGAATATTTGTGTTGTGACAATAGTATGGGAATCCGTCAAACCCAGACTAAATAAGGGAATCCATTAAACCCGTGAAGAGGACGGATTTGGGTTATTTCATTCCCAAGGGTCCATCACATCTCCAAAAGCCCTAATTTCCCCCCTTTCTTCAAGAACGCTGCTCAATTAGCAAAAGAAAGAAAAAAAAAAAAATCATAATCGGTTTTTCCTTTTCACCCTTATCTTTCAAATTTCAAGATCGATAACTTCATCCATTTAGCTTCTCCTTTCATTTTTCTGCTCGATCCTTCAAGAACAGGTGAGACCTGCAACCACCGCCGCCGGAACTCATAACGTCCGACGAGACCTGGCAGTAAGCTTTAACTTACTTCGAAAGTTTCCTGAGTTTTTACTTCCATCTTTACTTGTAAAATTATGCTGAATGTTGTAATTACATGAATATTTGTTTGGTTTTCAACTAAGATGGTACTGTGGTAATTTATTTAATTCATTTTTCTGCACAAATTTCATCACTATAATGGTTATTATTATTGATACTATAATCATCATCACTGTTATTAATGTCAATTTTATCATTGTTAGCATTATTACAATAAGGAAAGATGGTACTGTGGTAACTTTTTGTTATCCTTATTACATTAGTTATATTGTATCATACTATACAATTGTGTGTTTTTGTTAGCTATGCGCTGAATGTTGGTGTTGCAACTTGCAACCACCTCTTGTAAGCCGATGTTGTAATCACTTGTAATTATACTGAAAATTATTAATTGAAGGAGTTTGCTTTTTATTTTCATCCATGATCATCAGTATCAGTTTCGGTGGCCCTTATTTGTTAGCTGTACTTTGCCTTGTTGAGTAACATTGCATTATTTGTATCAATATAAGCGCAAATTTAGTCATTGACTCAAGAATCCTTTCGAAATCCGTCCAACCAAAGCTGTCAACCAAATAAAACGATAGTATTTCAAATCCTTCAAGACTTGAAATTTTGGGATTTTTAAATTACCGAACCAAATGCCCCCTAATTTCACACTCTAATTCCCATTATTTCTTCCCGCGTTATTGTGTATTGCTGTTATACTATTTATTATTATTATTATTATGCATATTTGTGGTGGTGTTCATAGCTTATTAGGAGTATTTGTTACTAGCAATTCTAGTTCTAATAGCTTACATACTTGAATTTAGGGTTCTCACTCTTGACACCCTAGTTCAAATGCAGCTCACCTTTTGTTCAAAGTTAGCAACTTTTTGCTACTGATAATCTGAATAGGTAGTTTCTAATCAAAATAATAAAACATATTATTTTTTCTTTCTTTTGTAGAAGGTGTTGATGAATTTAGGGTGTTTTCACATGTGATTCTGGTGCCCTTAAGAAATAATAATTAGATTATAAGTTACAGAAGTCAGTTATATTTAGGTAGTTTTACTTATATTCTTAGGCTCTTAGCATACAGTTTTTGGTACTGGTTAATATGGTTCTCACATTCTGCTCAAAGTTAGCAACTTTTTGGTACTGATAACTTAAATAGGTAGTTTCTAATTAGAATCATATTATTTTCATTTCATTTGTAGAAGAAGCTGAATGAATTTAGGGTGTTTGCACAAGTGATTATAGTGCCCTTGAGAAATTAAAATCAGATTATAAGTTACAGAAGTCAGTTGTTAGGTAGTTTTACTTATATCTTAGTATAAAGTTTTCTTGCATCAATTCATGACCTGTTTTCTCAAAATTGATTAATATGGTTAGGAATCGAGTCGTGATAATTATTTTTGCAGCACATCCAAATACCCCTTAGTTGTGCACTTCGATTGCAATCCTATAATTATAATGGATTCTGCAGAGCATGTGTTTTCTGTAATAGTTACATTACTGATTAGTGATTACTTTGGATTACTACATAGATTATAGTTCACAGTTTGAAAAAATTTCTCATGATAAAACACTGTCGCAGAAAGATTTAGTATAAAGCTTTTTGTGAAAGAAATGCCACCTGTAAACATCAAACTTTTGTGAACTTCATAAGTATACACGCACTCTTGCCGGAGGTCTCCTCGGAAGCAGTCTCTCTACCCTCGTGTAGATGTATGATTGTCTTCATCTCACCTCTCCCATACCCCGCCCTCGGCGGGATTGGTGTTGTTGTATTGAACTTGCTTTTTTTGATTGCTATCACCGTTGTTTTTTCAGGTTTATAGCCTCATAGGATGATATGGTTAGGTGTTCAATGATATTCTATAGCATGTGTAGCTACCGTGTGATGCATTTTAAAGGCTGATTGTGTTCAAATGTGAATTGCATATAGCCACTGAATAATTTTCATAGATAGTGTGTCAGCCTGTCAGGTGTCATCCTGAAATGTCTGCCTTGTGTTTTGCTACTATGGATGAATCATTATGGCCCCATAACAATTAACAACAACGTCTTCCCTTTCAGGAAACACAAGTCAAGAAATCAGGTGTAAGCACAACAAATGGGCAAAACAATGGAAGCTGTGGATGCCAGTAATGCAAAGAAGGAAAAGAAATCGAAGAAAAACAAAACAAAGATCGATGATATGCTTGATGTTGGTGATGGTAAGAGCCATGTAGAAATAGGTGGTGATCTTCCAAAGGAGAAAGGTCATAAGCATAGGGAAAAGAAAAGAAAATCAGAATCAAGTGTAGATGGAAATGAAGATCAACATGATAAGGATGATTTGGTAAATGATGGTGACTTACAGAAAAGTGATAAGAAGAGGAAGAGGAGGAAACAAGATTCTCCTGAAAATGAACAGGGTAAAGATGATGAACCTGTTGGAGAAAGAGATTGTGACCCAAAACCGGGTAAAAAGAAAACCAGTGATGGGAAAGAAACTGAAATATCCATGGAGGATTTTCGAGAAGATATGTTAGAGAAAGTTGATAAGAAAAAGAAGAAGAGGAAAAAAGTATCTTCTGAAATGAAAGAATCTTCTGAAATAAGTCAAATGAACGAAGACGAGCAGGGTCAACATGATGAACCTACTGTGGAGGAAGACTGTGAACCTAAAACAGGAGAAAAGAAAACCGGTGACGGCAAAGGAACTGAAATATCTATGGGGGGTTGTCAAGAAGACGAGTTCGAAATAACTGATAAGAGAAGGAAAAAGAAAAATAAAACAGACACTGAGATGAATGGGACTATTACCGAGGCATCTACTCTCCAGACTGGAGATAATGAAGACAGCAAAGGTAGTAAAGGAAAAAAGAAGACCAAGTCTGTCGAAAGTTCAGAGAAACAAAAAAGCAAAGTCAAAGGTGGTAAAGTCAACACGAAGATGGTCGAGTCCGTAGAGAACAACAATACAGAGAAACCAAAAGCAAAAGCAAAAGGTAAATCTAAGAGAGTTAGCTTCGCGGGTCAAGTCGAGGTATTTCCGTCATCAGACACAGAACCTGAGAAGCAACCGACTAATGGAGATGGTCTAGTGAGAGGTAAAAGATTTACACCTGAAGAAGATGCTATCGTAAAACAGGCGGTTCTGGACTATGTAGAAGCACGTGATTTGGGAGAAGATGGTTTAAAGATGGTCTTACACTGTATGTCCCACACAGGAATGAAAAAATGTTGGCAAGAAATCGGGACTTGCATACCGTATCGCCCATATACTGCTGTGTATTCTCGTGCTCATATTTTGTTTGAAAGGTCAGAAAACCGTTCATGGTCACCAGAAGAGATTGAATTATTGAGGGAATCTTATAAGAAACATGGTAATGATTGGAAGAAGGTTGCAGACGAACTCGGTAAACACAGGGTTCATGTGAAGGATACATGGCGAAGAATTAAATTCGAGAATTTAAAGCTGGGAAAATGGAGTCAAGAAGAATACCAGAATTTATTTGACCTCGTGAACATGGATTATCAAATGAAAATTGACGCCGAGAAAAAGTCAAAGCACGGGATGCTGAGAGATAATATTCCTTGGACTGCAATTAGTGAGAAACTATCGACTAGAAGTGATTCAACTTGTTGCGTAAAGTGGTACAATCAGTTAACGTCTTCTTTGGTGGCTGAAAAGAAATGGAGCGATGCTGATGATTATCGAATGATTGGTGCACTTTACGAACTTGATGCTGCTTGTGTTGAAGATGTAGATTGGGATAATATTCTTGAGCATAGACCTGGTGACATTTGCAGAAAGAGATGGAACCAAATGGTTAAACACATAGATCACGGCAGCAAGCCGTTTGCTGAACAGGTTGATATCCTGGCTAAACGTTACCGTCCCGATTTAGTTGAAACTAGAGAGGCTTGGGATAATAAACCAATTGTTCCTTGAGGTTTATGTTTCATATTCTATTTTTATATTACCATTATTACTGATACAATTTTTTGTTAAAGCTGTTAAATACGAGTAGTGTTTTAAGACTTGGTATTTCTTGTACAATTAGGGGTAAATTCCAAATTACGTAAAAAAATTATTTTTGTAAGGTATTAATGACATTTTGAAAATTTTGCCCCCACAAAACTATAAAAGATAAGAAAAGTTTTCGCCCCCTCTATTACAATTTCCTGGCTCCGCCTCTGAATGCTCATGTTATGAACTGCAAGGCATCAATTTAGATTATTGCTGACAATATTATATGCCTTGATTATATATTTACTATACTACGGGATTTTGTTATAAACATCATGATACAGAATATAAAAGTGGGAGGTATGAAGAGTAGGTAGGAACCGATGTTCAACTGAATTATATCTATTTGTTCAACTGAATTATATCTAACTGAATTATATCTATTTGTCAGTTTATGTCTCCAGGCAATTCTGATTTCAGTACATAAAGTTCATATTTTTGTGAGAAAGCCTTGAAATGCGTACATTTTATTTGATTATTTATGCGCAATCACTCACGTTTGAAGTCAAAGTCAATCACTCCTATTATATATAATAAATATATAAATATATTAAATACTGTAAATGTAAATAAGATAGTCCATTGAGTTGCATATTATGTGTCGTATTTATATTAAAAAATATTTAAAATGATATTAAAAATAATTTGGGTTGTCGGGTTCTACCTAAAATTCATTTGCTGACCCAGACTCGACCCGTAAAAATGTCAGTTTGGTGGGTTTTGGATTGATGGGTTGACGAATCAAAAATCGGACTCAAGCTTGATTATGTTCTAGTTGATTTTGATTCGAGCTGGAAATTGCCGGCTCTAAAACAATGCTCAAATACTTTAATATTAATATGGAGCAGTTATAAATGTTACTGAAAAAGAAGATATTGAAGCTGTATCCGTAGATTCATGTGAATCTTTAAGCAGAAGTAAAAAAATAAAAGTTACTGAAAGGAAGATGTTGACAGAACATAGACAAAGAGTGTCCCCAAATTAATAAGCACAAGATATATGCTATTAACATATTAAGTGTGAACATTTATGCTGCAGGTACAGGGTTCAAACCCTATTCGGTGCATGAAAATCCCTTGGGCCTTTGGGCTCCGGGGTGAGGAGTTTTACCCACTTCGACAACCGGATCTGTCGGCACTTGGGCCGGGGACGAAGCTGGGCTTTCTTCTCGAGGGTGCATTATGGTGAGATGATCGGGTGGGCCTAAGTGGCCCGTCAGTGATTCCAAACTGCCTTTCAAAAAAAAAAAAAAGTGTGAACATTAATAGCGGTTGGTAACTGACATTGTGAATTGTGGTGTGTATAACGTGTAATGTAAGTGTAAGAATACCTTTTAAAAAGAAAGCTATTTTACGTTTTCCACTTTTACAACATACATGCATTACATAAAGCTGTTTTTCTAATAAAAATAATAATATAAGTATATAATTTTAATCTCTTATTAATTAATAAAAGAATACGTAGTTCATAAAAGAGTTGACTAGGTGGACATGCCACACATTAACGCTTACAAAAATGCAATTCCTTTAAATTTAATTCTTCTAAACTATACCATGGGTGTGTTTGTCATGGGCTTCTGAAAGCTTTTAGGAGTTTGAGCTTTTACTTAAGTTATAATAAGTTTGTGTCTATAAGTCTTGTATGATAACACAATAAAAATGAGACTTATTGAAAATAAGCCCTCGAAAACTTCTAAGCAATAAACTTTTTAAAGTGACTTTTGAATATAACTACAAGCCCAAGTTCCATCCATAAGGAACAACCAGAAATTTCGTACATAATATTTCCTATGTGTACACATCAAAATCGTCTATGCTTATAGCGGTGCCCATATTTAATTATTTATACCATGGTAATAATTAACTAGGTGGATATGCCACATTGCCAGCCATGTTAATTTAATATAAATTTTGACTTAAATGTATCCAAAAGTTAAGTTTAACAAACAATTTTTATAATATACTACGTAATATTTATAGAATTCGCATATATAATGAAGTGATGCAAAATTCTTTTTTATTTTTAAAAGTTTTGTTACAACATTATCCGTTATTGGACCACATGGGGAAGGGGAGTTTAAGCCTTCAAGGTCGGTCTGAGTTCATTGTATAAATAGTTCGCACTTTGTTTGGTCTGTGTCTTAAAAGTCGGTAGAGCACCAATTGATAAATTATGGCAACAATCACTTATAATTTCATTATACTCCCCTATAATTTGTTTAACCTTTTTATCTATTAACTTACAACTTTAAAGAATGTTAATAGAGTAAGGTTCAAATGAGTCCATGATTTTTGAGTGAGACTAAGGGAACCAATGATATCATGCCACATGACAAAGAGAATGTTCCATACTACAAAAACCATTTACCCCAAACATCAATTATCTCACAAACGACAAATCGAAAAATCATGAAACTTGCACCATATTTTTCAGCGTTTTATCCTCTTCGATTTGCCGTCGCTCAAGGCATACTTTCGATTAAAAAAAAATTCGGTTTTTTGGTGGGTTTTATAAATTAGTAACACATGTGTTAATGATTGATTGTACATTTTATTTACGGTTATGGTTAGGGTTTAGGGTTAGAGTTTAGGGTTAGGATTTAGCAGGGTTCATGGTTTTGGGTTTAGATTTTATGTTTTAGTAGGGTTTAGGGTTTATTAGGGTTTAGTATGATTTAGGGTTTAGAGTTTTATAAAGCGTTTAGGGTTTAGGGTTTGGGGTTTATGGGTTAGGGTTTAGGGTTTGGGTTTTGAGGTTTAGGGGTTTGGGTTTAGGGGTTAGGGGTTAGGGTTTGGGTTTTGGGGTTTCGGGGAGAAACCCCAAAACCTAAACCCTAACCCCTAAACCCCAAACCCTAAACCCTAAACGCAACACTCTAACACATATGTTATTAACATATGAAACCCACCAAAAAAATGAAAAAAAAAAAATTCGTCGGAAGTATGCTTTGCGGTACGACAAATCGAAGAGGATAAAACGCTGAAAATTATGGTGCAAGTTTCATGATTTTTCGATTTGTCGTTTGTGAGATAATTGATGTTTGGGGTAAATGGGTTTTGTAGTATGGAACATTCTTTTTGTATATGTGGCATGATATCACTGGTTCCCTTAGTCTCACACAAATTTTTAGTCTCATTTGAACCTCACCCATTGTTAATAACACAAATGCCCTTATATACGGTGAAATGGACCAAAATAACATTCCCAATTATAGAACTTCCATATATTATTTGTCCACAGATAAACACGGATCTATTTGGCAACTACCATTTAGTATTATTTTGTACATAAAATTAGTCCTAAAATACATCTTCATAAATAACCTTCATGTAATAACTCCTATCCACCGTTGATAGATTAAATCAAAATGTGCGCAGTTTGATTTAAAACTATATGTATGGTTCACTTTTTAAATCTAACTATACGTTAAAATTATCAATCTCTTCAAACAAACAATATATGTCTTACTTATTAAAATAAAAAGATTATATATACAGGAACACATACTCCGCATTACATATTTTCAAAACACATACAAACACTCTAGCTAATCCTCACATTTTTTAAAAATCACCATCACTATGACATCTCTCATCGGTACTTTCACTCTCCCACCGCATTGCGCTGGTCAATGCTAGTCTTTCTAATATCTCATCCCAAAAAGTCACATTTGCGATTAACAACATGGGTTTTGAATTTAAAGTTTAAAAATACAACTTAGAGATATTTTATGGGGGAATTATAAAGCCACCCCCTGAATTACAGGGGATACCCTCTGGCCCACTTCGGTCCCCGTCCAGTCCTTTTCTAGTCCAGTTTTATCTAAGATCGGTCCCAGTTCATTACAGAATCAGTTTCAGTTTTAGAGTAAACAGGGGTAGGAATTAGAAAAAGAGGAGTATACCCAGAAAGTAAAAAAAAAAAAGAGAGCATGATGTGATTGATTAGATAGGTAAGGGGGGTATGAGATGGGAAAAAGTACAAAAATGGGGTATCTAAATATGAACCCTATTTTATGTCAAACTAGGTGCGAAATCAAACGTTGCACCAATATAAAGTGTTTTGATTGTATTCATTTAGACCTATCGCCTGCCATTAATTCATAAAATTATTAAATGGTGAATGTAAATTAATTTTAATGTGTGCAAACTATTATAGTGAATATTGAAAAACGAATTAGAGGTAAACATAGATATTTGGAGTACAAATTATATATGATGTAAGCATCAAAGGGTCATTGTTATAGCGGTATAATGTTGCCCTTTTAATCAGGACGTCAAACTAGGTACAAATTATATATTCGTGGATTTGATGTATATATTCGTGATAGTGGTGCGTGAATATTTACCTTAAAAAAATGATGTAAGCTTCACAATGGTGGGTAATTTCAAACTATTTTTTCGGCATTACACAATAAGTATTTGGTAAATTACTTAGGGGGCGCTTGGTTCGTGTGAAGGAATGGCAATGACAATGGCAATGATAATGGTAATGGGAATATAAAGGAATAAGATGTCTATTATCATTCCATTGATAGTGCTTGGTAAACTCTATAAATATTTAATCACATCATAATAATAATACCATAACAAGAACTGAAAATATTTGATGAAGATTACTTCATATTCAAAATGGATAACTTATCAAAGTTCTTTATGTTAGATCTCAGGATTTGTGAAAAATTGTTGATTTAATAATAATGAAAATTGTAAACAAATTAGACAATAGCAAAGAAAAAGATAAATTTTTTTTACTATGTCGTTCACTGCTCTTTATATTACAACCTCGACGGCTCGACGAACCAAATCTGACAAATGTAAATTAATTGGAGGAGACAAGCATTTGGGATTTTTTATGAAGACAAAAGAAATAAAAGAAAAATAGAAGGGTGGAGACGGTTATTTAGTACTTATCATTACTTTATATTCATTACACCCAATTTAGAGGGTAATGCTTCATTACCCACTAATCACCATTGATTCCTTTCCTTATAACATACCAAGCATAATTTATGATATTTATTGTCATTCCTCACCCTCTAAAACTCCCAACCAAGCACACCCTTAATTTTTGAATGGTTAGTGTAATCTTACCTTCTTGGTTCTATATATTATTTGGATGTAAGTTTTATAAATGACTTGTTAATTAAGCTTATATAAAATATTATTTTGTCATTCGAAAATATTTCTCAACAATTAACTTGATGTTTTACATTGATACTTAGCTCATCAGGGGTTTGAGGGAGGGGTGACAGTTTTTGACAGTGTCATCACTTCTTGTACGTTTACATTAAATAAAGACATCAAATCATATTCCGATTAAAATAAAGTTAAACCATCCGAGATTAAAATACATCCTTCTGGGTTCCAAAACTGAAACAATAATTTATGGTTTCTACTCAACATACCACTTCCTTTTTTAAAATTAACTTTTATGTACTTTATTCCATCACTTTTTTTTACATTCTGTACTTTATTCCATCACTTTTTCTTACATTCTGTACTATTATGTACTTTTTTTTTCCTTTTTAAGTCAAAAGTGATATGGCAAGTAATTTTGGAGGGTATGGAGAGACAAAGCCTAATTTAATCATCAAACTCATTAATACGTAACGGTTATGTACTAATTAATCGTTATTTTAATATAGCTTTAACATAAGCTTTGCATACTTCATTCATTGGACATTGATAACAGAGATTCTTACATTTAATTAAACAAAAAATAAATTAATAAATATAAAATTAAATTGGAATTATGATTAAATCCAATTTTGACCTGTGAGTGGTAAGGGTGTCTCAGTACACCAGACCCATCTCTCTTCAAAAACACAACAGACTTCCAAAAGCTGCCTCTAAACTGTCAGAATATATAAATGCTAAACAAGAAAATGTGTACACCTTTTCTTTCTTTTTATTTTTCTTTTTATTTCTAAATTCCATTTCTGTTTTTTTTTTTCTTTCAAGAATTAAACACACCTCTCTATATCCATCCGTCTCTTCATAGATCCTGCAACCCCAGATCCGTAAATTTCCGAACCCTATATTAGTCTTTTCTTATTTTACAGCAACTGCACTCATGCAACACTCAATTTTAGGTAAAGATTTCATCTTTTTTGTTGCATTTGATTAATTGGTATTATAAAGATTTTAGCTTTATGAGTTGGGTATTTCTACTATCAAATGCTTAGAGCTAATTGTTACTTGAATTTGCTTCAACTTGTTTATTCTTAATGTGTTCATGGGTTATGTATGTTGGTTGTAGTTTTATAACTACTATTTGTGGAAATACTTGATTTTTTTAAAAGTATTAATGATGTTGTATTATTGATTTACAATGTCTGTTACTTCTTTAAGTTTGTTGTTTTGTATTTTTAAAGAAAATAATTGAATTTCAATTTTTCCTGTGTGCTGTTTATTGAGCTAAAAAAATATCTGAATTTGGTCTAAATGTGCTCACACTAGACATTGGGGGAATAAAAATGTAACATTTGATGATTTGCTTATGTTTTATGTGTATGCTTAATTGTGGGTTTTTATGGGATTTTATTTTCCTCATGTCTCATACGGAGTACATTTTTTTAATTATGGTATATTTCATTCAAGATAATAATTGGGTTCTTTTATGCTGTTTTTAGTGATATTAGGCAAAGAAATTGATTATTGGAAGTGAGTTTTGGATTTGGTAAATCATGGGTTGTGTTTGTGGCAAGCCATCTGCCATTGAAGATAGCAGAGAGAGTCCGCGGGACAGATATGGCGATAAAGCTTCGTCAGACTTACAACTACATAGGGTTACGTCATCAAGAAGAGAAGCATACAGATTGAAACCCTTATCAGATAATAATGATGGTGGAGCAATGTTGATTAATAAACATGTTAATGGCTCGGGCAAATTGCCCGGAGATAATTTTGAGAGGAAAAGAGACAAATCAGAGCCTATCGTTTTAGCACACCATCCTGCCCTGGGCAGTGTTCCAAGAGCAACTGAAGGAGAGCAGGTGGCAGCTGGTTGGCCGCCATGGCTCGCTGCGGTTGCCGGTGAGGCGATCAAAGGATGGGTTCCAAGACGAGCAGATTCTTTCGAGAAATTGGACAAGGTTTGCTTCTTTTTTGGTTATCTATTGCAGACTTTTACACCCCCAATATTTGTATACGATGCACTTATAAGCAAGTCTATATACTAATAAAGCAGCAGGGTAAATCAGTTGTTTGGATGTGTGTTTTATAAGTTATAATTCTGACTTGAAGAATAAGAAGTAGACACAGAATTTGTTAAAGTGAATCAGATAATCAGTTGGTTCAAGTTAGGAAACATTAGGTGATTACAATCGGTTCATAATGTGTAGTGGTAGCACGATGAGTGGGTCGAGTAATGTGTCAAATGTTCGGGTGAAAGGGAGTCATTTTTAGTACAGCTCCAAAAGCACCTGGTCAGGTTGGGTTGACCCGTAAATACCTCTTGTCCGCATTTTTGAATGATCAATTGTGATTACAAAACAATAGCAAGCTAAATTTTTTACTAATACGATTTAGGAGATTGTATGCAATAGGCTTTGGGTGACTTCTAAACCGTTTGACCCGTTTCGAGTTTAACTTTTTTTAGTTGGCCAGTTTGTGATAAAATAGAAACCAAATTGAGCCATGTATGAGTATATGGATTGAATTTGCCAGCATCACTTTCATTCATAAGTTGACATTGGTTTTCTTGCTGTTTTTTCAGATTGGACAAGGTACATATAGTAATGTTTACCGGGCACGTGATCTTGATCAAGGAAAAATTGTTGCTTTAAAGAAAGTAAGATTTGACAATTTGGAGCCCGAAAGTGTGCGTTTTATGGCCCGGGAAATCCACATCCTACGTAAACTTAATCATCCAAATGTTATAAAATTAGAAGGTCTTGTGACCTCCCGTATGTCATGCAGTTTGTACCTTGTTTTTGAATACATGGAACATGATCTAGCCGGGCTCACTTCTCACCCGGCTCTGAAGTTCACAGAATCGCAGGTTGAATACAATATTATAAAGAAACATTCTGTTTTATTTTATGTTATAGTATCATAATCGTTATTAGCGTGCAAATATTTTGCAGGTTAAGTGTTACATAAGGCAACTATTGCACGGACTTGATCACTGTCACAGTAATGGTATTCTTCATCGTGACATAAAAGGTTCAAACCTTCTAGTTGATAATAATGGCATTTTGAAGATCGCAGATTTTGGACTAGCTAGTTTTTTTGACCCTCGTCAAAGTCAACCTTTGACTAGTCGTGTTGTGACCTTATGGTATAGACCACCCGAACTTTTACTTGGCGCTACGTATTATGGCACCGCGGTTGATTTATGGAGTACTGGTTGCATAGTTGCTGAATTATATGCTGGCAAACCTATAATGCCCGGAAGAACAGAGGTAAGTTGTGATAGTAGTTTTGGTGATACTATATATCTAGTAATTCATTCCATATTTATTTGCTTAAACAATGTAACCAAGATTGTAGGGTTTATTATTCTAGGTGGAGCAGCTGCATAAAATTTTTAAGCTTTGTGGCTCTCCGTCTGAGGATTATTGGAGAAAATCAAAATTGCCTCATGCTACCATTTTCAAGCCTCAACAACCTTATAAACGAGTGGTTGCTGAAACATTTAAGGAGTTTCCTGCACCGGCATTAGCTCTTATGGAGACTCTTCTTTCTATCGATCCTGCTGATCGTGGGTCTGCAGCTTCAGCCTTGAAAAGTGAGGTATGCATTTCTAAAAAGACGTATCTCGTTTTTTCACAAGAATGGCTTTTGGGTTATTTATGTGTACAAATTCCCAAATAATCAGACTTATCCTAGTATTAAATAGTCGAGCATCAGATTATGACAACTTCAAATAGCAAAATTACATAATAAGTACTACATTGCAATCCATCTTTTGTACATAGTTTTATTACAGCTGATTATCCGATTTAGACTAGTGAAAACCACATAATGACTTTCAAAATGGCAATATAAACTTGACCACCTTTCTTGAAGACGCTGTAGTTTAATGTTTGTTTTTCTAACAGTTCTTTACTACAAAACCGTTCCCTTGTGATCCTTCAAGCTTCCCTTTCTTGAAGACGCTGTAGTTTAATGTTTGTTTTTCTAACAGTTCTTTACTACAAAACCGTTCCCTTGTGATCCTTCAAGCTTGCCAAAGTATCCTCCTAGTAAGGAGTTTGATGCTAAAATACGGGATGAAGAAGCTCGGAGGTGTGTTTTATACTTTTATGGATAATTTATTTATTATATATACACACTGTCAAAATGGAGCATCTACTTTCATGTTCTTTTTAGAAAGGGCTATGGTGTTTATTTATAAATTGGGTTATGCTAACGATTGAT
The DNA here is from genome assembly GCA_949592205.1 of Helichrysum umbraculigerum. Taxonomy (NCBI): domain Eukaryota; kingdom Viridiplantae; phylum Streptophyta; class Magnoliopsida; order Asterales; family Asteraceae; genus Helichrysum; species Helichrysum umbraculigerum. The sequence continues at coordinate 389,940,342 of CATIUR010000001.1, forward strand.
TTTTTTTTTAATTTTATAGACAAGCTGGAGCTGGAGGCAAGGCTCGCCGAGTTGATCCTGAAAGAAGAGGCACAAGGGAGTCTCGAGCCGTTCCGGCTCCTGATGCTAATGCTGAACTTGTATCATCTTTGCAGGTAGAGTTGACCCTTTAATAACCATAAATAGGAACAATCAATAGTTGAATATATATTTTTTATTTGTTGAATCTTGGTTTGTGAATATAGAAGAGACAAGGGCAGTCGTACTCTCGTAGTGAGAAGTTCAATCCTCAACAGGAAGAATCAGCGTCAGGGTTTCCAATCGATCCACCAAGACCTTCTCAAGCTATGGAGGAAGATCAAACCAATAATCTTCACAAGCGAGCTTCACATTCTGGGCCGTTAGTTCAACGAGCTGCTTGGTCAAAAGGTGGAAAAAAGGCAGAGTCAAATGCGACCGATTTATCAGGTTTAGTGGCTGCCAGGAAAAGTATGTTATATGAAGATCGAAGGGACAAATCTGGAACTTCACAACAGCAGCATCCAAGACTAATAAGCCGGTTCCCTGGTTCCATGAAAGAGGCTTCTTCAAATGCTGCAGGACAATCCGATGATGATGGAAGAACCGACAATAAAGATCCGATAAATGTAAGCTTTCTGTTATTGTCCTGTTTCATTTTTCAAATAAAGCAAAAAAACAGCTTTAGAGGGTATGTTTAGTTACAAAAAATTCCCTCTAATATTCCAACTCCATTTTTCGAGAAAATAGTGAAAATCATGAAAACATAATATTTTCCAGAGAACTCCCACAATTTTCTGCAACTAAACGCACTTTTATCCTTTGTGCAGCTTGGGTATGGATCAAAGGGCAGCAAGATTCACTATTCAGGTCCACTGCTAGCTCCTTCAGGAAAAGTGGACCAGATGTTGAAAGAGCATGATCGACAAATCCAAGAAGCTGTCAGGCGGGCACGAGATAAAACCAAAGTGAGAAAAGTTCAGGCGGACAACACATTCTTTTCGGGTCGGTGAGCTGAATCTGTTTATACCCTTAACACGGATTATCAAGAAATTGTAGGCGAATACATGTATAACTAGCCAAATGTTTTAAGAGTTATCGCCCCTCGTCTTTTGTATAGTGGCCTTCGAGCGAAACGTGGGCCCCATACTTGTTTGGGGTTGGGGAGAGGAATGTAATCTGTATTATCATATTATCATTATTAATACTAATATAATATTATTATTACTAGTAAGCATCTGTGGTATCTAAGATTAATCTTGAGTTTCAAGCCTTATGCCATTTTGTTTCTTTCTAACATGGGTTCTTGGAAAGTGCATATATATGTAATTTCAATCTACACGATGGAAAATAAGACACGAGTATACAATAATTCAGTATATTTGTTTCGTGGTCGAAATTTTTTCATAGCTGATATATATATTATGAAGTTTTTGTTGATAAATATTTAATGCAAGTCGCAATAATTGACACTAAATTTTAGAAGCTGTATACATTAAATATACTTCACCCACAATAAGATGAGCAATAAAATTTGTCTATTTTTTCAAGAAAAAGACAATGAGGTGAACAATAAATACTTTTATTGCAAGAAAAATGCTATTTTTGAAGTCAATGTAGTGGTATTTTGAATTTGAGCATTTTAAGCCTAAAAATAATACTCCCTCCGTCCCAAAATAAGTGTCTCATGTAAAAATGCACACAGTTTAAGGAAAGTCACTATCTACCAATAACATCTCATCTTTTCCACTAAAGTCTTTTCTGATTGGCTGAAAGGGAATCTGGACACTTATTTTCGGACGTCCCAAAATAGTAAGTGAGACACTTATTATGGGACGGAGGGAGTAAGCTAAAAGAAGCTCATTGTGATAAGCTAAGCCAAACACCCCTGAATTGATGACTTATGTATACTATTAAAGATAGCATATGCCCAGATATGATTGTGTTTGTACTTCAAACTTATATGCAAATAAACTTGCCATACATCTTGCTTCTAAAATTTAAAAAATATATAACTTATATATTGAGAAAATTATTAACAAACTCTACGAATGATTCAACATTTAAATGTAATAATGTATAGAAAAATGATCTATTGATGCACATTTAGTTAATATCATTTATAATGAATGTTTAAATTAAAAATATTTGTGAAAATGTTATTTTTTAACATTCATCGAAGAATGTTAAGTTAATATTCATTGTGATGAATGTTAACAATTTATTGAAAACAAAATTTAATCAACTAATATTATGACTTAAAAATTAATTTCATTAGTTAATATATTATTTATAGCATCCTTGATTATTATTTACTAATTAAATCAATTCTTTTTTAAAATTTGTATTGGCAAAATTAAGACACTTCGTGATAAATATTACACTTCCCCATTCCCTCAAAATTAATGATTCCCTCTTGATCGCTCCCCTATATATATATATATTTGGAATGATCTAGAGGGAAGTGCATTTTTTGGGGAGGATGGGAAGAGTTACTATTCATCAAGACGCATATTACCTTCGTCCCTACAAATCTCACAAAAAATGAAGTGAAATTCAATAAATGTTAATCATAATCGATGTTATGAATGTTAAGCTCCCTTGATAAATTATTTATGCAAGTTATAACATCAATTTATGTATATTAGACACAAAATCGTTAATATTCATCGCAGTGAAGTTAGTCAACATTCATTGTGATGAATGTTAAAATTAAAAATATTTTTCAAATAATGTGACGTTTTAACATTCATCGTAATGAATGTTAGTTAACATTCATCACGGTGAATATTAACAAATTATTAAATAAACATTCATCAACTATTGTTACGACCTAAAATGTAACACCCACATTAAGGGTCTAGTGGCATTAGGGTAATTTCCTGACTTTAAAATTTGTTGTTTTATGTGTTAGAAAATTTATTGCTTATTCTATTAAGTTTATTGTGAATGATCAGTCAAAAAGTCAAATGACTTATTGTGACTAGTAAATTATTATTTGTTTTAGCTTTATATAGTTAAAGGTAAAATAAAATAGTTTGAATCGCAAATGTTTTTAGGTTCCAGAGAATAGGTTTGAAATGGACTAAATTTAAAGCAATATATTGAGGTCGGCTTGATGGGAGTCGACTTACTTCTTTAACTTTCCCAAATTAGAAAGTTACTCACTATTTACAAACCTAAGACAAACTGAGAACCCTAAACTAAGTTGAAATCAAGTTTTGAGCTGTGATCTTAATTCAAGTTTCATCAACATCATCATCTTGTTCCTTCCTTCCTGATTGTAAGTTCAATTCTTGAATTGTATCTTTGAAACTTAATTTTATTGAAATTAGGTTAAGTATTGAATTAAATGAAATTGATGCTTGAAAGTTGCTATAAGATGATATATGATATTAGTTACTGTTGTTTGTTGGGTTAAAGTGATTAAAAACCTGAGTTTGTGTTTTGGTATTAGAAATTCAGGTTAGGTTTTGTTCTGGTTGAGGATCGCTGGAAGAAGGGTCGTACCCGGCGGGTAGATCCATTACCCGACGGGTAGTGTGACAAAGAAAGGGAACCCGACTGGTAATCCGGCTAGTAGTATAAGCTTAAAACGGAGACTTGATTCTATTACCACAAAAATTTAAAGTACCCTGCTGTTTTGCCGGTTACCCGGCTGGTTATCTTTCTACCCGGCGGGTAGTGAAAGAACCCGGCGGGTACTCCTCTGTTCTCTCAAATATTTGACTTTTAATCATTGTCTTGTTGTGATGTTGTTTTAGCTTAAGTACTGATGTTGTATAAGTTTAGAAGTGGCTTAAATTATGTAATACCTAATTGTTTGGTGTTATGTGCTTAAAATTAAGTATACCAATTGTGAAATGAGTTATATGTTGTAGAACATATGCGTTGATTAGTTATATACTTAACTAAAATGCAAGAATGAGGTGATTAACTATGTAGTACTTATTAGTTGAAGCTATGTACTTGAAATAAGTTATGCATCTTATGAGCTAGAATACTTACTTATTATTTATTTGTTTGTATTCTCAGATTCGAAGAAGGCTCAGTAATATTACACTTCTGAGCTTGCTGCTGAGGTAACGGTGAGTGGATCTGTAATCCTCAATGTGATTTAGTTGTAACAGGTTTGGTTATAACGAGTAAACGTAGTTTATTGCTTTGATAAACTGTTAGTCTGACATGATGCCATGACGATTATGGCTTATGTGATTATCTGATACATGGCCTTTGGGCACTATGTGGTATTGAGGTCAGCCTGGTGCTGGGCTTAGTTGCTATTGTTGGCCGATGGAGGGTTCCTTGTACATATCGTTAATAGGAACCTTAGTCGTGTGAGAATAGCATTAAGCTATCGGTTATTCACTGTATTGACCTGTAGTGATTGTGAAGGGTTCTTGGCTGAAGGTTTCCCCAGAAACCGCCGGTCCTCATTGAGATTATGTGTTTACAAGCCTGTTGTGGTAAACATGGTTGTTATATGTTTACGATACTTTGCTGTAAACAGAGTTGTTATGCTAAGTTGGACTGTTGATTATTTATTCACTCACTTAGCTTTATGCTAATCCCACCACCCCACTTCTTGCAGGTTATGGTTTGATATAACGGGCGGGCAAGAAGCTTTTGATTTGGACGGAATGTTTGACCAGACGTCTACTCTGATATTGCTTTGATAACTTAGAGTTGTATTTTGAATTATATAACACCTAAATCAGATATATTATGGTTTTGAAATAGTATGATTCTGTTCACATAATATGTAATGTAAATTGATAAGGTATGTTTGACTGGCGCTTCCGAAGTATTATATATAAAAAAAATGGTTCTAGAATAATGGGGTGTTATAAGTTGGTTTCAGAGCATAGGTTTGGGTGAATTGGACATTGTAAGGTGTTCAATCCCAAATCTGAACTTGTGTTAAGTCAAACATTCCAGGGTGTGGGATTTGATTATTGTATGGGAATTGGTTAGTGTGTTATGTGCTAACACTTAACAACTTGTGAGATGTTGTTTTGGATACAGAGATGGCAGGGCGTGAGTAACTGACCAGTACTCACAACAATTCTTCTATATCAGATGGTTTAAGAGAATCAGGTAATCCACGATAAGCTTTCCTGGATTTACATTCACTTAAATTGTTTACTTTGCTATGATGATTAGTAGTAAAGTTGATTGGGTCAGACTGATATGATTCCCAAGTTATGAGTCAATTGATGATTATTACATGTTGATGTAATGATAGAAATATTGTGACACCCACCAAATTAGGACTAGTGAATAGTACCTAATCCCCTCTAATACATGTAATTAGTTCCTAGATTAGGCTAATTAATGTATCATTATGTATATTGTTGAATATATATCTCTATGCGATTTGATTTAAATCGTACACATTTCAAATCGAATGTAATTCGATACAATTAATACGGACGTTGGTGAACAAATTTATTACATAATATAACATTATATAATAACACTAGTTTATCATAAATATTATTTTGATAATATTTCGTAATTATTTCGCATCGTATAAGTAACGTTTACACGACAAAAATAAACGAACGTGCAATCAATCGAAACGAACCTAAGTTATATTTTATAAATCAATTTTAAAGTATTTGATGAAATACTTCAACAAAATATCGGATAATTATTCGTATTTTAAAACACACATTTAACGCGTGTAATATTAATTAAACGTTTAAACGATCGGGAAAACGAACACCGTACGGAGCGCAATTACAGGGAACGAAAAATTGGTAAGGCCACACTTTGGTGACCCCACCCAAACCGGCCCTAGGTGAGGGTCATCACCCCCTCACCTCATTTTTGTTTCATTCACAACACACACACAAATCTAACTCTCTCTCCCTCTCTTTTCCCCAACACCACCACCTAAAACCACCACCACCACAAATTACCATAAAACTACCACCAAAACACCTCCAATCACCGGACACCTTTGGAGAAAAACGACCACGGCAACGAGAGCTACGATTCAAACTTTTCGGATTTCTCTCGCGACGATTCGTAAGTTTTCGACAATTCTCGAAAGCTTTTAGATTTTACTTATTCTTCGTAAATGTTGTTTATCTAAGCTTATAATGTCCAAATAAGGGTTGGGTAAAAGTTTCAGACCAAACCAAAGTAGTCCGGCCACGTTTCCGGCCACCGGAGTCCGATCAGACTCTGATGTCGCTTTTTGACCCAGGAAAATTGCGACATCAGCCACAACGTCGCAAAACTGAAACGCCCCGAAAACAGAATCATTTTTTTTACCTAACACTGAAAACACACTCTATTAGGTCCCACATCTAAAATATGATATTATAGACTCGTTATATCGTTCCCTTAATCAAATAATGACTCAATTAATAAAATGTTGAATTTACAAGCGATTCCCCATGAATGACTCCCATTCCCCAGGAATAAGGGCTGCTGTTAGCACTTAAGTTCAGATTCCTCAGGAATGACTCCGATTCCCCAGGAATCAGGGCTGCACACAAACTAATACCAAAATACGAAGTTCTGACGCGCATAACTTTTTACTCGTAAACACTTAGACCCTGAAAATTTGCAAGCACCTCCATAATGCCAAAATGAAACTTTCTATTTTTGCACTTTTTCAAAATTCAGGTTTTACGAGAAAATGGATATATAACCACTTTTCGACCATTTTAACCACTTTTTGACTACAACTCAAATCACAAACCATGAACACTTGGACTCTAACTTTTTGCACAGATGATCAACATACCAAAACAAGTCTAACACCATTAACCAAACCCACATAAGTACATTCTAACCCGATCTAACCCTTGTGACCCGTTTGGTGTCCATTTGGACACTATCATCAAATCTACTACATAACACCACCACATTACCCAATACCACACATCTTTGACTCTTACTACATTGTTGACTATTTGTCAACTTCATTTTTGACCAACCAATCACTTTTGACCTGTTTCTACAATTCATCACTTTAACCCAAACCAAACCAATCATATGACTTCATACATTTGACAACCACATACACTAGACACCATAACTCTGTTTGACTTTCAAAGTCAACTACTATACATTGACCAACATATTTAATTCGAAAACTCATTGTTTGGGCGATTTACACAATTGAGCATCAAAACAACAATTCAAAAGAAAGAAGCATATTCTAACCATAAGCATGCTCCATATCTATGTCACTAGCTTCTCATAACCCTTCTATCCACATGTCTCTATCAAAACATCAACCTACAACATAAACACTGAAACGGGTAAGCACAACTGCTTAGTGAGTACACAGACAATCAAACAAGCAATACACATAACACTTAGCATATAACAACACAAATACATGAACACATAATCACTGAGCTCTGAACACTGAACACTGTACACTGTGTTAACCGCAGTTAACTCTCTGATCACCACTAATCCTTTACACATAATCATTAACCAACAACAATCAATTCACTAATCAACTCATCTTTTAACATAGTCTTAAACACACACATAAGAAACAAAACATATAACAAACACCCTTCACGTGATTGTATGATCCTCTAGCTCGGAAGCTATCCGGAAACACATACAACCAATTCATACACTGTTCACTACATAATCACTATTTAATCCACATATATCAACAAGTCATCTTCCACCCGATTGTGTAGCCTGTTACTCGAAAGCAATCCGGATCCAACACAATCGAATCATATACTATTCATCACCAATTCTTTTCCTTTACCTCTAAGCTAGTAACTTACTCATTACTTGGCTAACATCAAGCTTATGAAAAATCACTACTTTTCTTACCAAGTAACAATTAAACACATAACAATTAAGCACAATTAAGAAATTTAACACAACAACTAACTTAAGCAATAAACACAATTAAATAAACATAACAAATAACTTGTTCTTTGATTGTGTAAACCTCTAGCCCGTAAGCTATCCGGTACTACACAATCACATCACCTTATTTATAACACCCCTCATTTCCTAAATCATTTTAATAATGATTCTTGACTCGGAAGCGTATATTTAAAACATACAATACTTTAAAATGTCCATAAACTGTTTCCAAATGCATTACCCATGCATTATACAACAGTTTAGATCTCATCCAACTAAAATACTGTAATACAGGTGTTATATAATTCAAAACATTTCATTAGTTATCAAAGACACATCAGAGTAATTAGCCTGTCAAACATTCCATCATTTCCAAGAACTTCCTGCCCAGCTGTGACACCCCCAAATTTGATGATTTGCGGAAGCTCGGTTTGGGTGTCACTAATCAATATACAAAGCACATAAGATATAATGAACGACCACTATATGCGTCGTTTTAAACTTGTATTAATAAAGTAAACGTTTACATCAAAATATTGTTACATTAGCTCGGTCTCCTGAAATTTAGAGATTTCATAGCATAATTACTTTTACAAAATATAATAATGCAATCAAATCTCTAATTGTATGTATGCTGACTCGAGCTAATAATCCCTGCTTGTGCAGCCAACCTACTGCTGGGTACCTGTGATAAATACTAAAATGGGTCAGCAAAAACGCTGGTGAGCTCACAGGTTTGTATGTCAATGTATGGTTGTAAGAACCGCAAGATTTATGTTGAATTTAAGATGCAATTAAGCAAAATAAAAGTTATACAATCCATGAGCACATAGTCTGAGCTTAACTTGAGCGCTAGGTCCAATTAAGAAAACCTAACTTGAAATGCCTCCTACGAGTGTCTAATCCACACTCGTCTTCCCAAATGCTAATACATCCGTTTGACTGGTTAGTGCGTGCTAACCCGGATGAGGATTGTCAATCCCATATGATATCGTATACTAACATTCACGCTAAAATATTAGAGACTATGCTTATAGAGGACTTTAAATGATTAGCTTGAAACTCATGTAGTGTTTGAAGTTTGGCACTTGCGTTCTACTTGTAAAACAAAACATAGCAGTATTATCACACCCCTAGTTGAAAAGCAGTGAAAATGGGGCTATGAAACTCACCTGAGTCTTGAAGTGTTTAATTTAATAAACTTGAAGTAATTAGCTGTGACTTGATGTCCAAAGACTTGAAACCTGAATGTGTCCACGACACTTGATTTGTTATTAATTGTACCGGTATCCCGAAGGACTACCTTTGTAGTTGTTAAACAACTATGTATATATGTCCAAATTACTACGATTTGGGTGATCGAATAGTTACAAGTTACTACGACTTGTTTGATTGAATTGATACAAGTTACAACGACTTGTTTGATTTAAAAGTATGTTTTGAAAACGTGTACGGCCCGTTGGTGATTGTTTGTAATAATAATCTCATCATTAAATTTTTGGTCTCGAAACACTATACTTGAATAGTATGTTTCAATGTGTTTTAGAAGTCGTATCGCACGAGTAGTTGAAATTGTGCAAGTTCAACACTTGGTGAGAAATGTGCTTACGGAATCTAAGTACGGGGGTCCGGGGGCAGCGCCCCTGGTAGCGGGGTCCAAGGGGCGGCAGCCCCTGGTGGGGTCCAAGGGGCAGAGCCCCTGGCTGGGGTCGAGCTGCCAGGTCAGCTTGGAAAATTTTTATTTCTACTATATTGCTTTAAGGAAAAACGCATCTGGACTTGAATTTGGGTGAAATCAAGTGATAAAATTTTGGTCTCGACACTTAGTAAAAAGTTGTAAATATTCTGTTTTATGCGACACAATATGCGACATAATGATTTGTTATGCGACACAAGGGTTGTGTCGCATAGATGTGCGACACAATACCTATACGACACAAGGGTTGTGTCGCATAGGTTTGGAATGCTAAATCAATAGCGACATAGTGGTTATGTCGTATAGAAATACGACATAATTTGCGACATAGTATACGACACAATATTGTGTCGCATGAGTTGCGACACTAAAGGTTTGGTACGACACAAGATGCGACATAACGGGTTTTATGCGACACAGTATGCGACACAAGGCTTGTGTCGCACTGAAGAACACTCAGACAGTGAACACGGCTGTCTCGATTTTTCAATCCCAAAATCCAAATCAAACTCATTTTTAGGTTGTAAATTCGTGTTTTCTTCATATATTTGGACATATACATGTTATATAACTTGTAAATATGTAAAAACAAGCTAAAACAAGAAGTTTCAGGAATTTGTCAGAAACTTACGCGGTGTCGGATTGAAAATCCGAAAAGATAGGATTGTAGATCGTAGCGTGGTGGTCGTTAATCTCTAAAAATCTTGACGATTTGGTGACGTATGATGGTGTTATTTTGTGATTTTGTTTGAAATTGGTGGTGGGGTTTTGAGAGTAAATGGAGAAAGAGAGAGATGGCGGTGATGTTGATAATGAAAAGAAAATGGAAATCTCCATTTTTGGAGAAGGAGGGGCCGGCCCACATGGGACCCACCCATGTGTGGTTGGCTCCAAATTTCGTTCCCGCGTATTCGCGCTTCGTGCGGTGTTCGTTTTCCCGATCGTTTCAAACGTTAAAATGGTTTTACTTACGTTTAATTATAAGTTAAAATTGCGAATATTTACCCAATATTTTGTTGAAGTGGTTTACTAAATACTTAGTAATCACGTTATGAAATATAACATTAACTTGTCTTGTTTGTTTGCATTTATTATTTTAATCGCGTAGACCCTGTTTGTACGATACGAAGTTGAATTGAAATATTATTAAAATATTATTTTGGATATAATAGTGTTATTAAATAATATTGTATTATTTAATAAAATTGTTCACCAACGTCCGTATCTAATTGACCGAATTACATTCGATTTGAACTTGTACGATTTAAATCAACCGCATAATTGTGTAGATATATATATTCAACAATATATATAATAATTGATACATTAATTATCCTAACACAGAACTAATTACATGTATTAAAACTTGATTAGGTACTAGAATCTAGTCCTAAATTGACGGTTGTCACATTCTCCCCCTGTTAGAAGAATTTCGTCCCGAAATTTATGTTGAAGTCGTGTTTGACGTTGAGTCAGTGAAAAGTTGAGGATACTTGAGTCGCATCTGGTCTTCCCGTTCCCAGGTGAATTCCGGACCGCGCCACGAATTCCACCTGACTTTGACGATGGGAATACGACTTTGTTTAAGTTGTTTGACCTCACGGTCCATGATTTCGGCGGGTTCCTCAACAAAGTGAAGTTTCTCGTCAACTCGAATTTGATCGAGTGGGATGATAAGTGTCTCATCAGACAGACACTTCTTAAGATTTGAAACATGAAATGTAGGATGCACGCTGCTGAGTTCGGATGGCAGTTGCAATCGATATGCCACTGGACCAATTCTTTCAAGGATCTCGAATGGTCCAATGTATCTGGGATTTAACTTCCCTCGTTTGCCAAATCGGATTACGCCTTTCCAAGGCGATACTTTGAGTAGTACTCGATCCCCAACTTGGAACTCGAGTGGTTTGCGTCTCACGTCAGCATAACTTTTCTGACGATCACGCGCGGCTTTGAGTTTGTTTTGAATTCCGACGATTCTCCCGGTCGTCTCGTGAATGATTTCTGGACCTGTGAGTTGGCTATCCCCAACTTCGGTCCAACAGATAGGTGAACGGCACTTACGACCGTACAGTGCCTCGAAGGGTGCAGCTTTGATGCTGGTATGATAACTGTTGTTGTACGAGAACTCACACAATGGTAGATGTTTTTCCCAATTTACACCGAAGTCTACTACGCAGGCCCGTAGCATGTCTTCTAGTGTTTGAATGGTTCGTTCACTTTGGCCATCGGTTTGAGGATGATATGCGGTACTCATATCAAGTCGAGTACCCAGAGATTTTTGAAGTGATTGCCAAAATTGTGAAGTGAAACGACTATCTCTATCAGAGATAATTGAGATTGGAACCCCGTGTTTGGTCACGATTTCCTTCAGATAGATTCTGGTGAGGCGTTCCATTTTGTCGGATTCCTTGATTGCCAGGAAGTGAGCAAACTTTGTGAGACGATCCACGATCACCCAAATGGTATCGCAATCACTCGAGGATCTGGGTAGTTTGGTTATGAAGTCCATGGCAATTTGTTCCCATTTCCATTCAGGAAGACTGGGTTGTTGAAGTAAACCAGAGGGTTTTTGATATTCAATTTTGACCTTGGAGCAAGTAAGGCACTTGCTGACATAGGTGGCGATTTCAGCTTTCATGTTCGGCCACCAATAGAAGTCCTTGATACCGTGGTACATCTTATCGGATCCCGGATGGATAGAATATTTGGACTTGTGAGCTTCATCCATCACCAAGTCTCGTAGATTCCCAAATTTAGGCAACCAGATTCGGTTTGAGAAATACCTAATCCCGTTAGGTCTGATTTCGAATTGTTTATCCATGCCCCGCAAGGCTTCATCTTTGACATGTTCGGGTTTTAAGGCTTCGAGTTGAGCAGTGAGAATTTGAATGTTTAGATTGTTGTGAATGGTCATACTGAGGGCTCGAACCCGAAGTGGTTTCACTCGCTCTTTCCGACTGAGGGCATCAGCAACAACATTTGCTTTGCCAGGATGATATTTGAGTTCGCAGTCGTAATCGGTAAGCAACTCGACCCATCGACGTTGCCTCATGTTGAGATCCTTTTGATCGAATATGTGTTGGAGACTTTTGTGGTCTGTAAAGATTGTGCACCTAGTGCCATAGAGATAATGTCTCCATATTTTGAGAGCGAAAACGACGGCTCCTAACTCGAGGTCGTGGGTGGTGTAATTCTTTTCATGAATCTTGAGCTGTCGGGAAGCATAAGCTATGACTTTGTCTCGTTGCATAAGCACGCAACCGAGACCTTGATGAGAAGCATCGCAGTAAACCACGAAGTCATCGGTGCCTTCGGGTAATGATAGAATGGGATCACTGCAAAGCTTTTGTTTCAAGAGTTGGAATGCCGTCTCTTGTTTATCAGTCCAGTCAAACTTTTTGTCTTTCTGGGTCAGAGTCGTGAGTGGTAAGGCTATCTTGGAGAAATTTTCGATGAATCGTCGGTAGTACCCGGCCAGTCCCAAAAACTGCCGTACTTCAGTCGGAGTGGTTGGCGATTGCCAGTCTTTGATAGCCTCGATTTTTGACGGATCAACGTGAATTCCCTGACTGTCGATCACGTGACCAAGGAATTGAACAGTTTGAATCCAGAACTCACACTTAGAGAATTTGGCGTAAAGCTCCTCGTGTCTAAGTAGTTCAAGGATGGTTTTGAGGTGTTGCGCGTGTTCTTCTTTGTTTCGTGAATATATGAGGATGTCATCGATGAAGACAATGACAAACTTGTCAAGGTAAGGTTTACACACCCGATTCATAAGGTCCATGAATACCGCCGGTGCGTTGGTTAGGCCGAACGGCATCACTTGGAATTCGTAATGCCCATAGCGGGTTCGGAAAGCGGTTTTTGGAATGTCGGCATCGCGAACACGTAATTGGTGATAACCGGATCGGAGATCAATCTTTGAATAACAACTCGACCCTTGAAGTTGGTCGAACAAATCATCGATTCGAGGAAGTGGATACCGGTTCTTGATAGTTAACTTGTTCAACTCTCGGTAGTCGATACACATTCGAAAAGAACCGTCTTTCTTCTTGACAAATAGGACCGGAGCTCCCCAAGGTGAAGAACTCGGCCTGATAAATCCTCGTTCCAGGAGTTCTTGTAATTGGGTGGACAACTCCTGAAGTTCGGATGGAGCTAAACGGTATGGTGCTCGGGCCACAGGCGCAGCACCTAGTACTAGATCGATTGAGAACTCAACCTGTCTTTGCGGTGGTAGACCAGGTAGTTCTTCGGGAAAGACTTCTGGAAAGTCTCGAACAATTGGAACATCCTCAAGTCGCTTCTCCTCCGACTTTTTCTCCATGATGTGCGCGAGGATTGCTGGATAACCCTTTCTCAGAAATTTCCGGGTTTTTAGACAAGATATGATGTTAAGCCTCGTCCCACCGGTCTCCCCCTGTTTTTCTTGTTTGACTTGTGGTGGTGTTCGGTGGATTTAAAGTGCAATTAGGTATCACACTATCGGTTTCTATCAATTTGCCATTTGCTAGCTCTACAGTGTACTTAACATCTAAAGCAACAGGTGTGATGTCAAGTAGAGGGCAAAATTCATCGGAAATAAAACTACTATCGGCACCAGTATCAAACAGAATAGAAGCAGTTATATTGTTGAGGAGGAACATACCCGTGACCACATTCGGGTCCTGACGGGCGTCCCCTGAGTTGATCACGAAGGCGCTACTTTTGACGTTGCTGTTGTTGTTGCGGTTGTTGTTGTTGTTGTTGCGGTTGTTGTTGCCCTTATTCTTCAATTTTGGGCAATATTCCCTAAAGTGTCCTGGGTTCCCACATTCAAAACAGGACTTAGGTTGTTGGGTATTTTTGTTAGAGGGGTTGTTGTTGGATCTGGGGGCTTGGCAATCCTTAGTCGAATGCCCGTACCTCCTGCAGTTGTTGCAAGGGGTCCTGCACTGACCAAAGTGGTGATAGTTACACTTGGGACAATAAGGCCTGTCCCCGGTGTAGTTACGGTTGGATTCAGAGTTGGTGGTGTAGACTTGGATGGCGTTGTTTTTCTTGTTTGACTTGTGGTGGTGTTCGGTGGATTTGCGTTTGTTGTGGTTAGAGGATGAGGTGTTGGAGTCTCACGACTGACAACTAGGGCCATGAGTTCGTGGGCCAATCGAATGGCACTCTCAGTGGTGGTTGGTTTGGATGAGGCGACATTTCCTTGAATGCTCTCAGGGAGGCCGCGGATGTATCTCTTGATGCCCTTACTTTCCGGTTCAACCAAACTCGGGCATAGTAAAGCAAACTGCTGAAATTTGGTGGTATAATCAGCAACATCATTTCCCTGCACAGCTAGGTGCCAGAATTCTTCCTCCAGCCTGTGCAGCTCTTCTTCAGGACAGTATTTTTCTGTCAATTTCTTCTTCAGTTCGGCCCAAGGAAGCCGATTTGCAACCTCAAGGCCTACAGAGTTTGCGTGGGTTTTTCACCACGTGAGTGCACCTTCCTGAAAGGTGTAAGCAGCGAATTTGACCTTGTTGTTCTCAGTGCAGTCGCAGAGACTGAAAACATATTCCATACGCTCAATCCAACGGATCAAGCCAATGGCACCTTCCGTGCCCTTGAAATATAAAGGTTTACAGCTGAGAAAGTCCTTGTAGGAACAAGGCTTGACAGCAGGAGTGGTGGCGGTGGTATCGGCTGTTTCCTCGGACGTTCGGGTTGGATCCCGAGCGGCCAAGGCGTCGGCTACGGCCCGATTAACGGCAGCAACGAGTTCGGCTTCACTGTAACTCTTTTTCTTCGGTGGCATGATTCTTCAAGAAAAGAAACAATAGGTACGTAAGAAATTGTACCAGAAGGATAATTGTGGTGGATGTATGTATTAGAGCGACAATATACACATCACAAGTATAAGAGTTTTATAATGTAGAATTAAGTCGAACGAAATTGTCATTTGATATTACGTTGTTAAATGATTACAGACAATTTCGAGTTTGTTGAATTCAAAAGTTACAGACATAGGTATTGTGCCAAAATTGCCGAGAATTGTTTCATCCGGCCTAATTACATTAATCCTACGAATGTGTTATTAAGTGCAGATTCAGCCTAAGCTAATTCTGACGAAGATTGAGTTGTGGCATTAAGGCAGTGAGACGGTCAACGGACTCTGCAAGTCGGCTAACCATTCTGAGTGCCTCCTCGGTTTCCCTCAGGCGTGTCTCACACTGAGTCATCCTTGATCGTAGGACAGTGATTTCGTTGTGATTGTCAGTCACTTGATTGTGGACGATCTCCATGGTCTCAATGGTTTCACCCACTCGATTTTCGAGAACGTCCATGTTGTTGATAGTGTTAACATGGTCCTCAGAGACCTGAGCAACTTGTCCCATTAGGGTGAGTGTCAAGTTTTCTCGGGTCTCTTGCAACTCGATATCCATGTCACGCAATTGTTGCTCGTGACGGTGTAGCCTAGCGGCCAAATCCGTTAGGGTGAATTGATTGGGGTATGGGCCCGCTCGAGGCAACCTGGGGTTCCTCCTAGCTACCCTTGAACTTTGTGATTCGTACGGATGGGAACGGGATGAGTTGGGTGGTGTGTTTGCCATTCTGAGACAGAACGTTAGCAAATGTGAGGCCTATATTCATATAATACGTATATAATATAGCCTAAGCTTGAATTGAGGCTTACTTATGTATATAGATATATCACATAACCGCCTATTGAGTGTCTAACACATACAAGTTTTAAGTCCCGTTCCTCTCGAGGTCAGAGTCAACTAGTGTATCCTGTTCAGTCATAACTTCCTTCAGATCTTACATCATCTTTATTTAATTGTACATAGTTAATCAAGCTATGTTAAATTAAATTCGTATGCTGTAATCCCTGAACTGGTTATACCTAATAGGGAATACTGCCTAACGGTCATAGTCTAGGTCCACTAAATGCAACCTAGTTCACTATAACCCTAGGCTCTGATACCAATCTGTGACACCTCCAAATTTGATGATTTGCGGAAGCTCGGTTTGGGTGTCACTAATCAATATACAAAGCACATAAGATATAATGAACGACCACTATATGCGTCGTTTTAAACTTGTATTAATAAAGTAAACGTTTACATCAAAATATTGTTACATTAGCTCGGTCTCCTGAAATTTAGAGATTTCATAGCATAATTACTTTTACAAAATATAATAATGCAATCAAATCTCTAATTGTATGTATGCTGACTCGAGCTAATAATCCCTGCTTGTGCAGCCAACCTACTGCTGGGTACCTGTGATAAATACTAAAATGGGTCAGCGAAAACGCTGGTGAGCTCACAGGTTTGTATGTCAATGTATGGTTGTAAGAACCGCAAGATTTATGTTGAATTTAAGATGCAATTAAGCAAAATAAAAGTTATACAATCCATGAGCACATAGTCTGAGCTTAACTTGAGCGCTAGGTCCAATTAAGGAAACCTAACTTGAAATGCCTCCTACGAGTGTCTAATCCACACTCGTCTTCCCAAATGCTAATACATCCGTTTGACTGGTTAGTGCGTGCTAACCCGGATGAGGATTGTCAATCCCATATGATATCGTATACTAACATTCACGCTAAAATATTAGAGACTATGCTTATAGAGGACTTTAAATGATTAGCTTGAAACTCATGTAGTGTTTGAAGTTTGGCACTTGCGTTCTACTTGTAAAACAAAACATAGCAGTATTATCACACCCCTAGTTGAAAAGCAGTGAAAATGGGGCTATGAAACTCACCTGAGTCTTGAAGTGTTTAATTTAATAAACTTGAAGTAATTAGCTGTGACTTGATGTCCAAAGACTTGAAACCTGAATGTGTCCACGACACTTGATTTGTTATTAATTGTACCGGTATCCCGAAGGACTACCTTTGTAGTTGTTAAACAACTATGTATATATGTCCAAATTACTACGATTTGGGTGATCGAATAGTTACAAGTTACTACGACTTGTTTGATTGAATTGATACAAGTTACAACGACTTGTTTGATTTAAAAGTATGTTTTGAAAACGTGTACGGCCCGTTGGTGATTGTTTGTAATAATAATCTCATCATTAAATTTTTGGTCTCGAAACACTATACTTGAATAGTATGTTTCAATGTGTTTTAGAAGTCGTATCGCACGAGTAGTTAAAATTGTGCAAGTTCAACACTTGGTGAGAAATGTGCTTACGGAATCTAAGTACGGGGGTCCGGGGGCAGCGCCCCTGGTAGCGGGGTCCAAGGGGCGGCAGCCCCTGGCTGGGGTCGAGCTGCCAGGTCAGCTTGGAAAATTTTTATTTCTACTATATTGCTTTAAGGAAAAACGCATCTGGACTTGAATTTGGGTGAAATCAAGTGATAAAATTTTGGTCTCGACACTTAGTAAAAAGTTGTAAATATTCTGTTTTATGCGACACAATATGCGACATAATGATTTGTTATGCGACACAAGGGTTGTGTCGCATAGATGTGCGACACAATACCTATACGACACAAGGGTTGTGTCGCATAGGTTCGGAATGCTAAATCAATAGCGACATAGTGGTTGTGTCGTATAGAAATACGACATAATTTGCGACATAGTATACGACACAATATTGTGTCGCATGAGTTGCGACACTAAAGGTTTGGTACGACACAAGATGCGACATAACGGGTTTTATGCGACACAGTATGCGACACAAGGCTTGTGTCGCACTGAAGAACACTCAGACAGTGAACACGGCTGTCTCGATTTTTCAATCCCAAAATCCAAATCAAACTCATTTTTAGGTTGTAAATTCGTGTTTTCTTCATATATTTGGACATATACATGTTATATAACTTGTAAATATGTAAAAACAAGCTAAAACAAGAAGTTTCAGGAATTTGTCGAAAACTTACGCGGTGTCGGATTGAAAATCCGAAAAGATAGGATTGTAGATCGTAGCGTGGTGGTCGTTAATCTCTAAAAATCTTGACGATTTGGTGACGTATGATGGTGTTATTTTGTGATTTTGTTTGAAATTGGTGGTGGGGTTTTGAGAGTAAATGGAGAAAGAGAGAGATGGTGGTGATGTTGATAATGAAAAGAAAATGGAAATCTCCATTTTTGGAGAAGGAGGGGCCGGCCCACATGGGACCCACCCATGTGTGGTTGGCTCCAAATTTCGTTCCCGCGTATTCGCGCTTCGTGCGGTGTTCGTTTTCCCGATCGTTTCAAACGTTAAAAT
This sequence comes from Helichrysum umbraculigerum, assembly GCA_949592205.1. Classification (NCBI taxonomy): domain Eukaryota; kingdom Viridiplantae; phylum Streptophyta; class Magnoliopsida; order Asterales; family Asteraceae; genus Helichrysum; species Helichrysum umbraculigerum. The sequence continues at coordinate 389,959,096 of CATIUR010000001.1, forward strand.
GGTTTTACTTACGTTTAATTATAAGTTAAAATTGCGAATATTTACCCAATATTTTGTTGAAGTGGTTTACTAAATACTTAGTAATCACGTTATGAAATATAACATTAACTTGTCTTGTTTGTTTGCATTTATTATTTTAATCGCGTAGACCCTGTTTGTACGATACGAAGTTGAATTGAAATATTATTAAAATATTATTTTGGATATAATAGTGTTATTAAATAATATTGTATTATTTAATAAAATTGTTCACCAACGTCCGTATCTAATTGACCGAATTACATTCGATTTGAACTTGTACGATTTAAATCAACCGCATAATTGTGTAGATATATATATTCAACAATATATATAATAATTGATACATTAATTATCCTAACACAGAACTAATTACATGTATTAAAACTTGATTAGGTACTAGAATCTAGTCCTAAATTGACGGTTGTCACATTCTCCCCCTGTTAGAAGAATTTCGTCCCGAAATTTATGTTGAAGTCGTGTTTGACGTTGAGTCAGTGAAAAGTTGAGGATACTTGAGTCGCATCTGGTCTTCCCGTTCCCAGGTGAATTCCGGACCGCACCGTGAATTCCACCTGACTTTGACGATGGGAATACGACTTTGTTTAAGTTGTTTGACCTCACGGTCCATGATTTCGGCGGGTTCCTCAACAAAGTGAAGTTTCTCGTCAACTCGAATTTGATCGAGTGGGATGATAAGTGTCTCATCAGACAGACAATTCTTAAGATTTGAAACATGAAATGTAGGATGCACGCTGCTGAGTTCGGATGGCAGTTGCAATCGATATGCCACTGGACCAATTCTTTCAAGGATCTCGAATGGTCCAATGTATCTGGGATTTAACTTCCCTCGTTTGCCAAATCGGATTACGCCTTTCCAAGGCGATACTTTGAGTAGTACTCGATCCCCAACTTGGAACTCGAGTGGTTTGCGTCTCACGTCAGCATAACTTTTCTGACGATCACGCGCGGCTTTGAGTTTGTTTTGAATTCCGACGATTCTCCCGGTCGTCTCGTGAATGATTTCTGGACCTGTGAGTTGGCTATCCCCAACTTCGGTCCAACAGATAGGTGAACGGCACTTACGACCGTACAGTGCCTCGAAGGGTGCAGCTTTGATGCTGGTATGATAACTGTTGTTGTACGAGAACTCACACAATGGTAGATGTTTTTCTCAATTTACACCGAAGTCTACTACGCAGGCCCGTAGCATGTCTTCTAGTGTTTGAATGGTTCGTTCATGTAACACCCAGTTCTTGGGTCTAGTTGTATATTAATATTTTTCTGACTGTAAATTATTATTAATGCGTCAGAAAATAAGATAGTTGTTTTATTTGAAAATAAATGAGTAAAAGAGTCAAATAATTTATTGTGACGAATAATTATTACGTGTTTTAATTTAATTTAGTTGACGGTAAAATAAAATAATATTTCCCCGTAAATGGTTTTTAAGTTCCAGACAATGAAAAGTACGGGGAATGAAATTTAAGCACTTCCAGTATACTACTAAATATTGAGTCGGTTGTTTAATTCTTATCCATATATACATACGTACGTATCATATCATACATACATACATGATGAAACCTAAATTCTTGAAGAATCACCAAATTGGAGCCATGAAAAAAGAATTTAGCTTCAATAACATGGATTAATCATCTTCTCATCATCACAAACATCTTGGTAAGTCTTGATTCTTCATGTTCATAAATCTAAAAATTTGGGGTTTTGAGGGTTATTGATTATAATCCGAAATTGAGGCTTGAAGTTGCTAAATTGATGTTTATTAAACTCATAAATGATGATATGTAACATGATTTAAGGGTTATCTTGTAGATTTGAATTAGGGTTTGTGAGATTGATTAGTGTTCTTGTGATATATGATGAGTTTGATGAAATTGTGGTTATAATTCGAAATTAAAGATTGATATTAGTTAAAGTGGTGTTACTAAGTGTTAATAAGATGATTAGTAACCTTAAACTACTTTAAAAGTGAATTAATTAAGTTGTAGAGTTTATGACTTAGATGGGTTTTGATTATATGATGATGTTTTGGTGTTAACACACTATAATTGGTAATTATAAAGGTTGTTGGAATATTATTAGGAAGAATTGAAGTATAATCATATAAATAGTGATGGGTTAGTTGAATAATTATGAATTATAGCTTGTAATCTTGTTATATTGGTTAGTTGATGATTGAACCACGGTTATGAGCTAAGCTATAAATTAGAATTGATGAATTTGATATATGTTCATAAAGAAGGTCATGAACTTAATATGTAATTTAAGAATTAAAGCTATAAGCTTGTTAAGTGATGTATACTTGATAAGTGTTGTTAATATGGTTTTAAGTATTGAACGTAGTACTTGTGTAATGTGGGTGGATTAAATTCAGTAATTAATATCATTTTAAGACAAGTTACTAACTTGTGTTGTTCTATTGTATTCTCAGATGCGCAGAAGGCTCAGTGATATTAGACTACTGAGTGGATGTCTGAGGTGGTCGGTGAGTGGATCTCTAATCCTCAGCGTAACTTGGTTGTAACAAGTTTGGTTACAACAAGTAACGTGTTATTACTTTATTAGTTGCATTGATGATTATGTTGATAGTAATAATACTGTCGATATGTGACTTGTTGATTACGTGATCACTTGAATTAATTGGCCTTCGGGCATCAGTTGTTAATGAGGCAACGAGTTGTTGAACTGTTGGTTGGGCTAGTTGGTTATCCAAAGTTTAACACACCTCCTGTGTTAGTTGAAGATAATCACTAGCTATCGGTCTCGTCCGTATGGCCATACGGATAGGTTGGATAAGTGTTCTTGGGGAGCCACCCGGGTTTATGGTTATCCCCAGAGCCGCCGATCCTCATTATGGTGTTGTTGATTAGTTGAATTGTTGCATTATTGAACAGATGTATTGTTGATGAGTTGTATTGTGTACTTGCTTGTTTAGTGTTAAGTGTTGTACACAAAGTTGTTGAGCTAAGTTAGGCTGTTGATTAGTTATCTGCTCACTTAGCGTTATGCTAATCCCCCACATTATCCCTTCTTGCAGGTTTTGCATATAGTTTGGGTGGGCAAGAAGTTGGACTAGAAGGAATGTTTGACTACGAGGCTCTACTCTGATTGTTGATTTGTATAAAATAATGTTTCATCATGTTTTTAAATAACACCTCGGTTGAAGAAATTATAGTTTTGAAAAGGTTGAATTTTATATGTTGATACAATGAAGTAAATTATGACTATCTATTTGGACTTACGCTTCCGATTTACTATATTTAAATGATTATGAATGAGGGGTGTTATAAGTTGGTATCAGAGCCTAAGTTTGGGTGAATTGTACATTATAAGATGTTCAATCCCAAACTTAGAATTTTGTCAAGTCAAACATTCCAGGGTGTGGGGATTAGTGGTTGCATGAGAAAGTTGTTAGTGAATGTGTACTAACCTATAACAAGTTGCAAGATTGTTGTTGTGGTTGCAGAGACGGAGGAATATGAGGAACCGAATGGTATTCTCAATGATTCTTCAATACTCGTGGGCTTAGATGTGCCAGGTAATTTCCGATAAGCTTGGTAAAGTTCAATAAGCTTTAATTGTTTTACTTTGCTATGATATGATTGTTAGTAAAGTAAATTGAATTATTGGTGATTATTACTTGTTAATAAGGTGATAAGAACATTAATGAGTAATTAAGGAGAAAATGGAAAATTTCAGAAAAGTGTTGAAACTGTGTAGATACATGATTGACTAAGGTGTAGCAGTTGTGTTGATTGATATTAAGTATATTTACAATATGTAATAAAGTATATGTGATTATAAGTGCAAGGTGTGATTATAAATCCTTGTTAGGGAACTTTTTGATACATGATAAATTGAACTAATAGGACTCCATGTGGTGAAATTAAAGAGATGCTGGTATATCTCAAATTATAGGTTTGGAGTCATGTGGTTGTTTAAATGTGAAAGTGTTTAGTTGTTACAATGTGTGTTGTTAACTTATAAAAGTCAAAGTGAAGGTGGTCAAGCCAAATTGGATAATAACCATGTCATAAAGTGATGAATGTGATTAGATGTTTATGTGTTTAGCATTGATCATAATTGGGTTGAATTATGATCTTTGTATTGAAAGTGTTAAGATAGAAAGTCAAAGTGGTCAACGAGTCCAAATATGTATTGACAAGTTGTGAAAAGTCAAAGTGATAATGAAATTGGAAAACTTGTTGAAATTGATATAAAAATGATGATTTTAGTATGGATTGATTGTTTGAATAGTGCTTATATGGGTTGAAACCCAAATGGGTTGTTAAAGTACCCAAATGGGTCACTTATGGGTCAAATGGTTAAAATGCATGTTGGTTCAAAAATAATGAATGTTAAAAAGACTTTGAGTCATAAGTATAGTAACAAAGGGCGTTGAAAGTGATTTGTGTAGTCAATCTGGTTGTTTAGTTGAAAATGCCCAATTGGACCCCTAAACGGGTCAATGAGTTAAAACATGATATAAGGTGTATATATAGGTGATGAATGTGCCCACAAGTCTTAAATATATGTAGAAACATGTTAACAAAGAGTGGGAGTCTAAAACCATGCCATTTGGAAGTTGGTGTGTCAACCAAAACGGCTAAAACAGCCTAAAATGAGTCACACGTCCGTTTTCTCGTAAAACGAGTAAATTTAAAAAGTGTAAAAAGAGAAAGTTTCGTTTTGGCATAGTGGAGGTGCCTGCAAAATTTCATAACTTAATTCTTCACGGTTTAAGAGATATGCACGTTTGAATTCCAGAAAATTGCACTAAAGCTGCAGGTCTGAAAATAGCTTAGGGAACGCGATCCTAGCATGAGGATCCGGATCGCGTTAGTATGTTGAAATTGGTTGCAGTCGAATTTGTGCTGGGGAACGCGATCCCAGCAAGTTTTCCGGATCGCGTTGATAAGTGTAAATCGATCACCGAGAGTTTTCTTAAGGTGAACGCGATCCAGCCTCATCTGTCCGGATCGCGTTTGCAAGAGTAAAGTTGACAATTTTTTTTGCAAATTTCAAAAGTGCATAAGTGTTTAGTAGCGTTTTTACCCACGGAAAAATTGACACATTTTCTTTAAACTCCGATTGGGGTGAAATTTACACGGTCACTCGGAAACGGCCCAATGATCAATGCTAAGTACCTTAGCCTAGGTGGTTTTTGGCCATCCGGGGTCGTCTGGGGCCCGAAAATGGCATTTTACTGTTTTTCGGACCTTATTTTGGACTTTTAGTTTACGTTTTGAATTGGGCTTTTGTTTTCTTTATGCCCAGAGGCCATTCCTGTGACTATATGTAATATTAAAAGTTATTTTATGAGGTCCACCTAAGTTATAATGTATGAGTTACTCTTAGGTGAGCTATTCAAGTATGAAATATACCAGTAAATGGTATTGTTGATTGTTGTTAACAAGGGTTAGTAAACATTGAATATGAAATCATGTGAACTATATTATATGGACTAAATTAAAATGTGATGAAGTAATTGAATTACTTAGAGTATTATAAAGTGTTAAATTGAGCATTCTAGGAAAATTATGATATAAGTGCATGAACTTATATATATATATGGGATAGTTGAACATGAAATGAAGTGTTTACCTATAATTTGACTAAAAGTACATGGATTGATGAGTATGTGTTGAATGTTATATATATTATTGATGAAATGTTTGGTACTAAATGTACTATAAGTATTAAGTTGTATAAATAATATTTAATATTGAATCCAGTAATAAAGAAGTTAATCGATGTATTCATGTCGGGCATTGTTGTAGGATGCCTGTATTGTTAATATAAATATGATGATAGGAGTAGTTACGTTCAAAGTGATCAGTTAAAAATATTAGTAAGTTAAAAAGTTAGTTGTATACATGTTGCACGGTGGTATTATATATGTGTAAAATGTTGATATCATTGTTGTGAAATATGAGAGAGAAAAGATAATTGTATGGGATATCGATGGTATGAAGTGGCCTGAGAATAAAGTGTGACTGACATAATATGACGACGTCTGGCCAACGTATTTATATTATGGCATTTCACATGGAGTTGTTGAGGCTACTCAGTACCAAATAAAGTTAACCGTTTTAATATAACCGGATGTTGAAATGTAGCTGAGAAATAGTCAAATATTGACTAAAATGGAATAGTAGTAAACCACTAAGTTGTTGTTACTAACGTGGTATCTATTGTACAATTGAAGTGTATGTGTGATGCATGGTTAATTGTAAAACTTAAAAGATGATATAAACAAAGTAGAGGACAGTTGAATGTGAATAATATTGTTGAATGGATGATTAATGACAACACCTTGTGCTGTTGAAATACCATTGTTGAAGATGTTTGGTATTAACAGGTGTTGTCTAGCATCCCAAATTGTATGATGTGATGTTAGTTGATTACATGATAATAAGTTTAACTATAGAAATGGACTTCTACATAATGCTTATTAGTTAATCTTATATGTTGATGATTATATGATTGTGAATTCCAGTTAAATAAAGGATTTCATATAATCGAGTTGTATTTATAACTGCAAGTTGTAAAGTAGTAATTAATGAGTTGCAAAAATTTGAAAATCTAGCAAAGTGATAACTAAAGAAGTATATAATTATTAGTTAAATTGCTAGTGACGGATCGAGTTACAACTTGTTGCTAAGATGCATGTAGTAGTGTTCAGTACCACTTGTTGTTATTGTGGTTGTCGTTGTCGTTATAGTTGTATTTGCTGCTATAGTTGCTGTTGTGATAAATATGATACTTTACTTGACTATGTAAGTGGTTGATTTAACTCATTAGAGGCAGGGTATAGGCACAGTATTGGTGCAGAGAGCATATATATTTGGAAATGTGCATGTGGAAAGGATTGAAAACATACATCTAAATTTATAACTTGCTCACGGGAGTGATGTATAGTATGTGTGCGCATTGTGATTAAATAGTTGATTTTGATACACCTCTTGCTGGTTTTAACATTTGGTGTTTGGTATTGAAATTGAACACTAAGCACAACTTATGTGTTTATGTGTGTTTAAGTGAGTTCAATTGAAATACACACTGGAAGTATGAAAGTTACTGAAAGAAACCTATATATAAGTATATGTTGACATATAAGTACATTTTGTGTTTATATGGTTAAGGATATGCATAAGTGATGGTATGCATAGTGACTCAAATTATGCACACATTTAGTGTGCATATTGTAATAAGTAATTATGTGGCTAAACTTGTGTGAGAAGTAGAGTAATAGTGAATTGAAATGGAAATGAGTAGGTGATGTTATTTTACAAGACTGAATATGTGTGAGCAGATTTCGAGGACGAAATCTCTTTAAGGAGGGGAGATTTGTAACACCCAGTTCTTGGGTCTAGTTGTATATTAATATTTTTTTGACTGTAAATTATTATTAATGCATCAGAAAATAAGATCGTTGTTTTATTTGAAAATAAATGAGTAAAAGAGTCAAATAATTTATTGTGACGAATAATTATTACGTGTTTTAATTTAATTTAGTTGACGGTAAAATAAAATAATATTTCCCCGTAAATGGTTTTTAAGTTCCAGACAATGAAAAGTACGGGGAATGAAATTTAAGCACTTCCAGTATACTACTAAATATTGAGTCGGTTGTTTAATTCTTATCCATATATACATACGTACGTATCATATCATACATACATACATGATGAAACCTAAATTCTTGAAGAATCACCAAATTGGAGCCATGAAAAACGAATTTAGCTTCAATAACATGGATTAATCATCTTCTCATCATCACAAACATCTTGGTAAGTCTTGATTCTTCATGTTCATAAATCTAAAAATTTGGGGTTTTGAGGGTTATTGATTATAATCCGAAATTGAGGCTTGAAGTTGCTAAATTGATGTTTATTAAACTCATAAATGATGATATGTAACATGATTTAAGGGTTATCTTGTAGATTTGAATTAGGGTTTGTGAGATTGATTAGTGTTCTTGTGATATATGATGAGTTTGATGAAATTGTGGTTATAATTCGAAATTAAAGATTGATATTAGTTAAAGTGGTGTTACTAAGTGTTAATAAGATGATTAGTAACCTTAAACTACTTTAAAAGTGAATTAATTAAGTTGTAGAGTTTATGACTTAGATGGGTTTTGATTATATGATGATGTTTTGGTGTTAACACACTATAATTGGTAATTATAAAGGTTGTTGGAATATTATTAGGAAGAATTGAAGTATAATCATATAAATAGTGATGGGTTAGTTGAATAATTATGAATTATAGCTTGTAATCTTGTTATATTGGTTAGTTGATGATTGAACCACGGTTATGAGCTAAGCTATAAATTAGAATTGATGAATTTGATATATGTTCATAAAGAAGGTCATGAACTTAATATGTAATTTAAGAATTAAAGCTATAAGCTTGTTAAGTGATGTATACTTGATAAGTGTTGTTAATATGGTTTTAAGTATTGAACGTAGTACTTGTGTAATGTGGGTGGATTAAATTCAGTAATTAATATCATTTTAAGACAAGTTACTAACTTGTGTTGTTCTATTGTATTCTCAGATGCGCAGAAGGCTCAGTGATATTAGACTAATGAGTGGATGTCTGAGGTGGTCGGTGAGTGGATCTCTAATCCTCAGCGTAACTTGGTTGTAACAAGTTTGGTTACAACAAGTAACGTGTTATTACTTTATTAGTTGCATTGATGATTATGTTGATAGTAATAATACTGTCGATATGTGACTTGTTGATTACGTGATCACTTGAATTAATTGGCCTTCGGGCATCAGTTGTTAATGAGGCAACGAGTTGTTGAACTGTTGGTTGGGCTAGTTGGTTATCCAAAGTTTAACACACCTCCTGTGTTAGTTGAAGATAATCACTAGCTATCGGTCTCGTCCGTATGGCCATACGGATAGGTTGGATAAGTGTTCTTGGGGAGCCACCCGGGTTTATGGTTATCCCCAGAGCCGCCGATCCTCATTATGGTGTTGTTGATTAGTTGAATTGTTGCATTATTGAACAGATGTATTGTTGATGAGTTGTATTGTGTACTTGCTTGTTTAGTGTTAAGTGTTGTACACAAAGTTGTTGAGCTAAGTTAGGCTGTTGATTAGTTATCTGCTCACTTAGCGTTATGCTAATCCCCCACATTATCCCTTCTTGTAGGTTTTGCATATAGTTTGGGTGGGCAAGAAGTTGGACTAGAAGGAATGTTTGACTACGAGGCTCTACTCTGATTATTGATTTGTATAAAATAATGTTTCATCATGTTTTTAAATAACACCTCGGTTGAAGAAATTATAGTTTTGAAAAGGTTGAATTTTATATGTTGATACAATGAAGTAAATTATGACTATCTATTTGGACTTACGCTTTCGATTTACTATATTTAAATGATTATAAATGAGGGGTGTTATAGTTCACTTTGGCCATCGGTTTGAGGATGATATGCGGTACTCATATCAAGTCGAGTACCCAGAGATTTTTGAAGTGATTGCCAAAATTGTGAAGTGAAACGACTATCTCTATCAGAGATAATTGAGATTGGAACCCCGTGTTTGGTCACGATTTCCTTCAGATAGATTCTGGTGAGGCGTTCCATTTTGTCGGATTCCTTGATTGCCAGGAAGTGAGCAAACTTTGTGAGACGATCCACGATCACCCAAATGGTATCGCAATCGCTCGAGGATCTGGGTAGTTTGGTTATGAAGTCCATGGCAATTTGTTCCCATTTCCATTCAGGAAGACTGGGTTGTTGAAGTAAACCAGAGGGTTTTTGATATTCAATTTTGACCTTGGAGCAAGTAAGGCACTTGCTGACATAGGTGGCGATTTCAGCTTTCATGTTCGGCCACCAATAGAAGTCCTTGATACCGTGGTACATCTTATCGGATCCCGGATGGATAGAATATTTGGACTTGTGAGCTTCATCCATCACCAAGTCTCGTAGATTCCCAAATTTAGGCAACCAGATTCGGTTTGAGAAATACCTAATCCCGTTAGGTCTGATTTCGAATTGTTTATCCATGCCCCGCAAGGCTTCATCTTTGACATGTTCGGGTTTTAAGGCTTCGAGTTGAGCAGTGAGAATTTGAATGTTTAGATTGTTGTGAATGGTCATACTGAGGGCTCGAACCCGAAGTGGTTTCACTCGCTCTTTCCGACTGAGGGCATCAGCAACAACATTTGCTTTGCCAGGATGATATTTGAGTTCGCAGTCGTAATCGGTAAGCAACTCGACCCATCGACGTTGCCTCATGTTGAGATCCTTTTGATCGAATATGTGTTGGAGACTTTTGTGGTCTGTAAAGATTGTGCACCTAGTGCCATAGAGATAATGTCTCCATATTTTGAGAGCGAAAACGACGGCTCCTAACTCGAGGTCGTGGGTGGTGTAATTCTTTTCATGAATCTTGAGCTGTCGGGAAGCATAAGCTATGACTTTGTCTCGTTGCATAAGCACGCAACCGAGACCTTGATGAGAAGCATCGCAGTAAACCACGAAGTCATCGGTGCCTTCGGGTAATGATAGAATGGGATCACTGCAAAGCTTTTGTTTCAAGAGTTGGAATGCCGTCTCTTGTTTATCAGTCCAGTCAAACTTTTTGTCTTTCTGGGTCAGAGTCGTGAGTGGTAAGGCTATCTTGGAGAAATTTTCGATGAATCGTCGGTAGTACCCGGCCAGTCCCAAAAACTGCCGTACTTCAGTCGGAGTGGTTGGCGATTGCCAGTCTTTGATAGCCTCGATTTTTGACGGATCAACGTGAATTCCCTGACTGTCGATCACGTGACCAAGGAATTGAACAGTTTGAATCCAGAACTCACACTTAGAGAATTTGGCGTAAAGCTCCTCGTGTCTAAGTAGTTCAAGGATGGTTTTGAGGTGTTGCGCGTGTTCTTCTTTGTTTCGTGAATATATGAGGATGTCATCGATGAAGACAATGACAAACTTGTCAAGGTAAGGTTTACACACCCGATTCATAAGGTCCATGAATACCGCCGGTGCGTTGGTTAGGCCGAACGGCATCACTTGGAATTCGTAATGCCCATAGCGGGTTCGGAAAGCGGTTTTTGGAATGTCGGCATCGCGAACACGTAATTGGTGATAACCGGATCGGAGATCAATCTTTGAATAACAACTCGACCCTTGAAGTTGGTCGAACAAATCATCGATTCGAGGAAGTGGATACCGGTTCTTGATAGTTAACTTGTTCAACTCTCGGTAGTCGATACACATTCGAAAAGAACCGTCTTTCTTCTTGACAAATAGGACCGGAGCTCCCCAAGGTGAAGAACTCGGCCTGATAAATCCTCGTTCCAGGAGTTCTTGTAATTGGGTGGACAACTCCTGAAGTTCGGATGGAGCTAAACGGTATGGTGCTCGGGCCACAGGCGCAGCACCTGGTACTAGATCGATTGAGAACTCAACCTGTCTTTGCGGTGGTAGACCAGGTAGTTCTTCGTGAAAGACTTCTGGAAAGTCTCGAACAATTGGAACATCCTCAAGTCGCTTCTCCTCCGACTTTTTCTCCATGATGTGCGCGAGGATTGCTGGATAACCCTTTCTCAGAAATTTTCGGGTTTTTAGACAAGATATGATGTTAAGCCTCGTCCCACCGGTCTCCCCCTGTTTTTCTTGTTTGACTTGTGGTGGTGTTCGGTGGATTTGCGTTTGTTGTGGTTAGAGGATGAGGTGTTGGAGGTCTCACGGCTGACAACTAGGGCCATGAGTTCGTGGGCCAATCGAATGGCACTCTCAGTGGTGGTTGGTTTGGATGAGGCGACATTTCCTTGAATGCTCTCAGGGAGGCCGCAGATGTATCTATTGATGCCCTTACTTTCCGGTTCAACCAAACTCGGGCATAGTAAAGCAAACTGCTGAAATTTGGTGGTATAATCAGCAACATCATTTCCCTGCACAGCTAGGTGCCAGAATTCTTCCTCCAGCCTGTGCAGCTCTTCTTCAGGACAGTATTTTTCTGTCAATTTCTTCTTCAGTTCGGCCCAAGGAAGCCGATTTGCAACCTCAAGGCCTACAGAGTTTGCGTGGGTTTTTCACCACGTGAGTGCACCTTCCTGAAAGGTGTAAGCAGCGAATTTGACCTTGTTGTTCTTAGTGCAGTCGCAGAGACTGAAAACAGATTCCATACGCTCAATCCAACGGATCAAGCCAATGGCACCTTCCGTGCCCTTGAAATATTAAGGTTTACAGCTGAGAAAGTCCTTGTAGGAACAAGGCTTGACAGCAGGAGTGGTGGCGGTGGAATCGGCTGTTTCCTCGGACGTTCGGGTTGGATCCCGAGCGGCCAAGGCGTCGGCTACGGCCCGATTAACGGCAGCAGCGAGTTCGGCTTCACTGTAACTCTTTTTCTTCGGTGGCATGATTCTTCAAGAAAAGAAACAATAGGTACGTAAGAAATTGTACCAGAAGGATAATTGTGGTGGATGTATGTATTAGAGCGACAATATACACATCACAAGTATAAGAGTTTTATAATGTAGAATTAAATCGAACGAAATTGTCATTTGATATTACGTTGTTAAATGATTACAGACAATTTCGAGTTTGTTGAATTCAAAAGTTACAGACATAGGTATTGTGCCAAAATTGCCGAGAATTGTTTCATCCGGCCTAATTACATTAATCCTACGAATGTGTTATTGAGTGCAGATTCAGCCTAAGCTAATTCTGACGAAGATTGAGTTGTGGCATTAAGGCAGTGAGACGGTCAACGGACTCTGCAAGTCGGCTAACCATTCTGAGTGCCTCCTCGGTTTCCCTCAGGCGTGTCTCACACTGAGTCAACCTTGATCGTAGGACAGTGATTTCGTTGTGATTCTCAGTCACTTGATTGTGGACGATCTCCATGGTCTCGATGGTTTCACCCACTCGATTTTCGAGAACGTCCATGTTGTTGATAGTGTTAACATGGTCCTCAGAGACCTGAGCAACTTGTCCCATTAGGGTGAGTGTCCAGTTTTCTCGGGTCTCTTCCAACTCGATATCCATGTCACGCAATTGTTGCTCGTGAAGGTGTAGCCTAGCGGCCAATTTCGTTAGGGTGAATTGATTGGGGTATGGGCCCGCTCGAGGCAACCTGGGGTTCCTCCTAGCTACCCTTGAACTTTGTGATTCATACGGATGGGAACGGGATGAGTTGGGTGGTGTGTTTGCCATTCTGAGACAGAACGTTAGCAAATGTGAGGCCTATATTCATATAATACGTATATAATATAGCCTAAGCTTGAATTGAGGCTTACTTATGTATATAGATATATCACATAACCGCCTATTGAGTGTCTAACACATACAAGTTTTAAGTCCCGTTCCTCTCGAGGTCAGAGTCAACTAGTGTATCCTGTTCAGTCATAACTTCCTTCAGATCTTACATCATCTTTATTTAATTGTACATAGTTGATCAAGCTATGTTAAATTAAATTCGTATGCTGTAATCCCTGAACTGGTTATACCTAATAGGGAATACTGCCTAACGGTCATAGTCTAGGTCCACTAAATGCAACCTAGTTCACTATAACCTTAGAATCTGATACCAATCTTTGACACCTCCAAATTTGATGATTTGCGGAAGCTCGGTTTGGGTGTCACTAATCAATATACAAAGCACATAAGATATAATGAACGACCACTATATGCGTCGTTTTAAACTTGTATTAATAAAGTAAACGTTTACATCAAAATATTGTTACATTAGCTCGGTCTCCTGAAATTTAGAGATTTCATAGCATAATTACTTTTACAAAATATAATAATGCAATCAAATCTCTAATTGTATGTATGCTGACTCGAGCTAATAATCCCTGCTTGTGCAGCCAACCTACTGCTGGGTACCTGTGATAAATACTAAAATGGGTCAGCGAAAACGCTGGTGAGCTCACAGGTTTGTATGTCAATGTATGGTTGTAAGAACCGCAAGATTTATGTTGAATTTAAGATGCAATTAAGCAAAATAAAAGTTATACAATCCATGAGCACATAGTCTGAGCTTAACTTGAGCGCTAGGTCCAATTAAGGAAACCTAACTTGAAATGCCTCCTACGAGTGTCTAATCCACACTCGTCTTCCCAAATGCTAATACATCCGTTTGACTGGTTAGTGCGTGCTAACCCGGATGAGGATTGTCAATCCCATATGATATCGTATACTAACATTCACGCTAAAATATTAGAGACTATGCTTATAGAGGACTTTAAATGATTAGCTTGAAACTCATGTAGTGTTTGAAGTTTGGCACTTGCGTTCTACTTGTAAAACAAAACATAGCAGTATTATCACACCCCTAGTTGAAAAGCAGTGAAAATGGGGCTATGAAACTCACCTGAGTCTTGAAGTGTTTAATTTAATAAACTTGAAGTAATTAGCTGTGACTTGATGTCCAAAGACTTGAAACCTGAATGTGTCCACGACACTTGATTTGTTATTAATTGTACCGGTATCCCGAAGGACTACCTTTGTAGTTGTTAAACAACTATGTATATATGTCCAAATTACTACGATTTGGGTGATCGAATAGTTACAAGTTACTACGACTTGTTTGATTGAATTGATACAAGTTACAACGACTTGTTTGATTTAAAAGTATGTTTTGAAAACTTGTACGGCCCGTTGGTGATTGTTTGTAATAATAATCTCATCATTAAATTTTTGGTCTCGAAACACTATACTTGAATAGTATGTTTCAATGTGTTTTAGAAGTCGTATCGCACGAGTAGTTAAAATTGTGCAAGTTCAACACTTGGTGAGAAATGTGCTTACGGAATCTAAGTACGGGGGTCCGGGGGCAGCGCCCCTGGTAGCGGGGTCCAAGGGGCAGAGCCCCTGGCTGGGGTCGAGCTGCCAGGTCAGCTTGGAAAATTTTTATTTCTACTATATTGCTTTAAGGAAAAACGCATCTGGACTTGAATTTGGGTGAAATCAAGTGATAAAATTTTGGTCTCGACACTTAGTAAAAAGTTGTAAATATTCTGTTTTATGCGACACAATATGCGACATAATGATTTGTTATGCGACACAAGGGTTGTGTCGCATAGATGTGCGACACAATACCTATACGACACAAGGGTTGTGTCGCATAGGTTCGGAATGCTAAATCAATAGCGACATAGTGGTTGTGTCGTATAGAAATACGACATAATTTGCGACATAGTATACGACACAATATTGTGTCGCATGAGTTGCGACACTAAAGGTTTGGTACGACACAAGATGCGACATAACGGGTTTTATGCGACACAGTATGCGACACAAGGCTTGTGTCGCACTGAAGAACACTCAGACAGTGAACACGGCTGTCTCGATTTTTCAATCCCAAAATCCAAATCAAACTCATTTTTAG
The DNA here is from genome assembly GCA_949592205.1 of Helichrysum umbraculigerum. NCBI lineage: Eukaryota > Viridiplantae > Streptophyta > Magnoliopsida > Asterales > Asteraceae > Helichrysum > Helichrysum umbraculigerum. The sequence continues at coordinate 389,974,497 of CATIUR010000001.1, forward strand.
GTTGTAAATTCGTGTTTTCTTCATATATTTGGACATATACATGTTATATAACTTGTAAATATGTAAAAACAAGCTAAAACAAGAAGTTTCAGGAATTTGTCGAAAACTTACGCGGTGTCGGATTGAAAATCCGAAAAGATAGGATTGTAGATCGTAGCGTGGTGGTCGTTAATCTCTAAAAATCTTGACGATTTGGTGACGTATGATGGTGTTATTTTGTGATTTTGTTTGAAATTGGTGGTGGGGTTTTGAGAGTAAATGGAGAAAGAGAGAGATGGTGGTGATGTTGATAATGAAAAGAAAATGGAAATCTCCATTTTTGGAGAAGGAGGGGCCGGCCCACATGGGACCCACCCATGTGTGGTTGGCTCCAAATTTCGTTCCCGCGTATTCGCGCTTCGTGCGGTGTTCGTTTTCCCGATCGTTTCAAACGTTAAAATGGTTTTACTTACGTTTAATTATAAGTTAAAATTGCGAATATTTACCCAATATTTTGTTGAAGTGGTTTACTAAATACTTAGTAATCACGTTATGAAATATAACATTAACTTGTCTTGTTTGTTTGCATTTATTATTTTAATCGCGTAGACCCTGTTTGTACGATACGAAGTTGAATTGAAATATTATTAAAATATTATTTTGGATATAATAGTGTTATTAAATAATATTGTATTATTTAATAAAATTGTTCACCAACGTCCGTATCTAATTGACCGAATTACATTCGATTTGAACTTGTACGATTTAAATCAACCGCATAATTGTGTAGATATATATATTCAACAATATATATAATAATTGATACATTAATTATCCTAACACAGAACTAATTACATGTATTAAAACTTGATTAGGCACTAGAATCTAGTCCTAAATTGACGGTTGTCACACCAGCCCAATATGTCCCATCAATTATAACCTGCAGGAAGGACTGTAGTGGGGTTAGCGTAACGCTAAGTGAGTAAAACTATAATCAACAGCACAACTTAGCATAACAACTTTGTTTACATCAAATAATCGTAAACAAAATATCACAGTCAATCGATGTTCTTGGGGAAACCTTCAGCCAAGAACACACAAATAATATAATATCAAATACAACTGGTTTCAAAGAGGACCGGTGGTTCTTGAGGTAACACCTTCTCATAGAACACTTTAAAACCAACTGCAGGCCAATACAGCGGTTTAACCGAATACTTGGTGCTATTAACACAAATAACACAGGCTACGACAATAATACTTGTACTAAGACCCTGTGTTATCCAACCAATAGCAAACCAAGCCCAGCTCCAGGCTGGCCTCTGAATATCGTCAAAGCCCAAAGGCTGAATATCACGTGATCACATATTTATCATATCAGACTAAAAGTCTATCAACAATATTATTACTAACAACCATAATCATCATGGAATAATAAAACAGTAATAATACGTTACCCGTTGTAACCAAACTTGTTACAACTAAATTACACTGAGGTTACAGATCCACTCACCGAATACCTCAGTTGTCCACTCAGTAGTCTAATATCACCGAGTCTTCTGTTTATCTGAAATTACAACATAATAACACAAGTTAGTAACTTGTCTCAAAATCTGTATAACATCAATCCAATAGATTTACATCAACAAATCTCTAAGTTATTCAAATAATCAAAATCATAAATCCATCATTCTTATTGAATTAACCACCTTTAATTCAATTGTCCAATTTCATGGATTATTACCTAATCATGACTAATTAGCATGATAATCAATTTTTCACAATTACAAATCAACCAATTTGTATTAATTCAACGTTTATCATTTCAAGATTATGAATAACCACTTTAATCATCAAAATCATAATCACTTATCAATTATGATTATCCAAATCATCATGAACACTTAATCCCTTTTCACCTTTTAGCTTGAAAAATATCAATTATCATCACTAATCAACCATGCTATAATTATTAACAATACTTATCAATTTATACTCTAATAACACAAGCTTAAAAGCTTTGATTATAGCATAATCAACTAAACCCACCACTTTTATTATGATCATAATTCAATTCTACAATTTCTAACATAGGGTTTCAACTATAATCATGAAACTAACATCAACTAACAATTCTAACATAGTTATAAGTCTCAATTTCATCTCAATCATTATTAGTTCATCATATGCCACAAGAACACAAATCAATTTCACAAGCCCTAGCTTAATCAATGTTAATCATTATCATGAATAAGCTTAAACAACATGAATTTAACAATTTCAAGCTTCAATTTCGGATTTTAACCCATCACTTAGTTAAAACTCCAAAACTCCCAATTTCTAGGTTAATTAAAGGAAGAACACAAATCATACCTTGATTATGATGATTGGGGAAGCTTGAATTCGAGTTTAGAAGCTTCAATTTGATGATTTCTCATGTTCTTGATAATTGAATTTAGGGTTTCATGATTATTGATACATAGATATGTACGTACGTATGTTGATATATAAGAAATAACAACCGACTCATAATATGAGTCTATCATATAATTGGTTAATTTTCGTTCCCCGTACTTATCATTGCCTGGAACTTAAAAACCATTTGCGGGGAAACATTATTTTATTTTACCGTCAACTGAGTTAATTTAAAACAATTAACAATTTACTAGTCACAATAAGTTATTTGACTCTTTTCCCAATTATTTTCAAATAACTTAAACAATTTATTTCCTAACACATTAAATATTAATTTAAAGTTAGGAAAATATTATAAAACTACTAGACCCGAGAATAGGGTGTTACATGTTTAACCCCCGTATCACTCACCATAATCTTGTAAACGATTTCACCATTTTGATCATCATAAGCGTCCACTCCTTTAGCACCTAATCATATTATACATAACAACATATAATACACTTAGAAACTAATAATCAATATCAAAATAACTAGTAATCATACTCTATCAACACTTTTAATTACACTATTAAGTTTACTACATGAATTCACCTTAATTCATCAAAACCCTTATGAACATATTACTAACTTATAAATCTTTAACCCATTTTAACACTAATTCATTCACTATTAAGCTTTACTAACTTCAATTAAACATATTAAACACTAATTTCATATCAAAATCACTAGTTCATGAAACCCCATCAAAACACCTATAATTGCCCAAGAACACTAATCATAAATTCATTACTTTCAATATGTTATATGATTACTAACCATCATAAGAACACTTATTAACATCAATTTCATCTAATTAAAACCCTAATTTCTTATTACAAGCTTCAATTTACCAAAACCCATGAAACCCCAAAAACTATGTCAAGAACAAATGAGAAATCACTTACATAGGATAGAGGAGATTGAAAGGAAGAAGAATTAATCCCTAGAAATCATGAATCATGAATTAGTTTGAAAGAAATTTGAAGCTAGAATCATCCCTGTGTTTTTCTTTTGTGTATGGAGCTTTTTAATAATAATGAGATAAATCCCAATTCATACGTAGATATCTATATATTACTGTGTTAATTTATTCCCTTTATTTCTTACAGTCTGGAACTGATAAAACCCTTTACGTTTTCCTTCGTATCTTATTATCTACATAATAATATTTCGTAATAAAAATAATCCGCGTACGATATTAAATTTCTGAAATTTGGGGTGTTACAACTCTCCCCCATTTATTTCATTCGTGTCCTCACGAATGACACTCGTACTACTCAGTCTTAACACTATCTCTACTCTTACGCATACACATAATCATACCTAGAACACTTCACTTAATTCACTGGTCATACATAAACGCATACATTACTTAGTTCTACTTAAACGCATTATCAACACTAACTCTACAAGCTCTTAATCAGATACCCCTTACATATTTGTTTCACATAATAAGTGAAATATGTATCACTAAATACAAGTCTATTATTCTTACTTTCTCTATTATCTCCTCTTATCATAATATCTAACAAGTAATTCACATAGTTTGAACACCTCTTCTCTTACACTATATCCTAACAATCACATTAAATCACTTTGATATTTGATAACTCCAACAATTCCATGTGAAATAGCAGAATATAACTACGGTGATCAGGTGTAGACATATTATATTATACACACTTCCTTCTCAAGCTATCTCATATCATTGTTTTCTAATGTGATTTCCACACAAACACATAACACACAACAAATAACAAATTATCAATTAAACACATAGTCAAAAACTACTTCACTACATATCTACCTTATTTGCATATACAAACTACAACAATTAAATATTTAGCATAATCATAATCATAGTAATTCAAACAACACATAATGGTTTAAGTTTAAGAAATCTTGTCATGGATCATCTAACTCTCTTAAACCATTGCTCTGATACCAACTTGAAATGCCCAGAAAACAGAATCATTTTTTTAACTCACTGAACACTGAAAACACACTATATTAAGTCCCACATCTAAAATATGACATTATAGACTCGTTATATCGTTCCCTTAATCAAATAATGACTCAATTAATAAAATGTTGAATTTACAAGCGATTCCCCAGGAATGACTCCCATTCCCCAGGAATAAGGGCTGCTGTTAGCACTTAAGTTCAGATTCCTCAGGAAAGACTCCGATTCCCCAGGAAGCAGGGCTGCACACAAACTAATACCAAAATACGAATTTCCGACGTGCATAACTTTTTACTCGTAAACACTTAGACCCTTAAAATTTGCAGGCACCTCCATAATGCCAAAATGAAACTTTCTATTTTTGCACTTTTTCAAAATTCACGTTTTACGAGAAAACGGACATATAACCACTTTTTGACCATTTTAACCACTTTTTGACCATTTTAACCACTTTTTGACTACAACTCAAATCACAAACCATGAACACTTGGACTCTAACTTTTTGCACACATGATCAACATACCAAAACAAGTCTAACACCATTAACCAAACCCACATAAGTACATTCTAACCCGATTTAACCCTTATGACCCGTTTGGTGTCCATTTGGACACTATCATCAAATCTACTACATAACACCACCACATTACCCAATACCACACATCTTTGACTCTTACTACATTGTTGACTATTTGTCAACTTCATTTTTGACCAACCAATCACTTTTGACCTTTTTCTACAATTCATCACTTTAACCCAAACCAAACCAATCATATGACTTCATACACTTGACAACCACATACACTAGACACCATAACTCTGTTTGACTTTCAAAGTCAACTACTATACATTGACCAACATATTTAATTCGAAAACTCATTGTTTGGGCGATTTACACAATTGAGCATCAAAACAACAATTCAAAAGAAAGAAGCATATTCTAACCATAAGCATGCTCCATATCCATGTCACTAGCTTCTCATAACCCTTCTATCCACATGTCTCTATCAAAACATCAACCTACAACATAAACACTGAAACGGGTAAGCACAACTGCTTAGTGAGTACACAGACAATCAAACAAGCAATACACATAACACTTAGCATATAACAACACAAATACATGAACACATAATCACTGAGCTCTGAACACTGAACACTGTACACTGTGTTAACCGCAGTTAACTCTCTGATCACCACTAATCCTTTACACATAATCATTAACCAACAACAATCAATTCACTAATCAACTCATCTTTTAACATAGTCTTAAACACACACATAAGAAACAAAACATATAACAAACACCCTTCACGTGATTTTATGATCCTCTAGCTCGGAAGCTATCCGGAAACACATACAACCAATTCATATACTGTTCACTACATAATCACTATTTAATCCACATATATCAACAAGTCATCTTCCACCCGATTGTGTAGCCTCTTACTCGAAAGCAATCCGGATACAACACAATCGAATCATATACTATTCATCACCAATTCTTTTCCTTTACCTTTAAGCTAGTAACTTACTCATTACTTGGCTAACATCAAGCTAATGAGAAATCACTACTTTTCTTAACAAGTAACAATTAAACACATAACAATTAAGCACAGTTAAGAAATTTAACACAACAACTAACTTAAGCAATAAACATAATTAAATAAACATAACAAATAACTTGTTCTTTGATTGAGTAAACCTCTAGCCTGCAAGCTATCCGGTACTACACAATCACATCACCTGTTTAACCCCCGTATCACTCACCATAATCTTGTAAACGATTTTACCATTTTGATCATCATAAGCCTCCACTCCTTTAGCACCTAATCATATTATACATAACAACATATAATACACTTAGAAACTAATAATCAATATCAAAATAACTAGTAATCATACTCTATCAACACTTTTAATTACACTATTAAGTTTACTACATGAATTCACCTTAATTCATCAAAACCCTTATGAACATATTACTAACTTATAAATCTTTAACCCATTTTAACACTAATTCATTCACTATTAAGCTTTACTAACTTCAATTAAACATATTAAACACTAATTTCATATCAAAATCACTAGTTCATGAAACCCCATCAAAACCCCCATAATTGCCCAAGAACACTAATCATAAATTCATCACTTTCAATATGTTATATGATTACTAACCATCATAAGAACACTTATTTACATCAATTTCATCTAATTAAAACCCTAATTTCTTATTACAAGCTTCAATTTACCAAAACCCATGAAACCCCAAAAACTATGTCAAGAACAAATGAGAAATCACTTACATAGGATAGAGGAGATTGAAAGGAAGAAGAATTAATCCCTAGAAATCATGAATCATGAATTAGTTTGAAAGAAATTTGAAGCTAGAATCATCCCTGTGTTTTTCTTTTGTGTATGGAGCTTTTTAATAATAATGAGATAAATCCCAATTCAAACGTAGATATCTATATATTACTGTGTTAATTTATTCCCTTTATTTCTTACAGTGTGGAACTGATAAAACCCTTTACGTTTTCCTTCGTATCTTATTATCTACATAATAATATTTCGTAATAAAAATATATCCGCGTACGATATTTAATTCCTGAAATTTGGGGTGTTACAAAAACATATCGCGATGTCGCTTGGTGCGACATCAGCCTCAATGTCGCATTAAATTGCTAATGTCGCACATAGCGAAACAGACCCCTACGTCGCAAGAACGAACAATGTCGCATATAGCGACACAACACCTAACGTCGCATTAAATTGCGGGTGTCGCACTTAGCGACGCAAAGATCAATGTCGCAACCCTTGACCTGCGACACCACACCTTATGTCGCACAAACCAGAACCTTGAACCCCGCTAACCAGGGGCGCTGCCCCCGGACCCCCGTCACCTAAAGTTGTAAATAATTTATAAGTATAACACTTCAACATCATATTAATTATACTTCAGAATTATTATTACAAACAATCACCAACGGACCGTAGACGTTTTCAAAACTCAAACAAATCAACCAAATCGTAGTCATTTGGACATTCTTGTTGGACGAACAACTACAAAGGTAACCTTTTAAGATACCTACTCACGTTTATAACCATCGCGCGTATTGGACGCCCACAGGTTACAAGTCTTCGGACATCACTGCTTGACTAATCAACTCACGTTTATTTAGATAAACACTCAAGACTCAGGTGAGTCTCATGACCCCTCTTTTACTGTTTTTCTCACTGGTGTGATATATTGCTCGATTTATTTACAATATGAATGCAAGTACGAAACTAAACTGATACTACATGAGTTTTCACAACTAATCATTTAAAAGTCATCCACAACATAGTTTGGTAATACCGCTGTAGCGTGAATATTAGTGTATGGTACCATATAGGATTGACAATCCTCGTTCGGGTTAGCACGCACTAACTGGGTAAACGGACGCATTAGTATTTGTTCAGGCAAGTGTAGATTAGGCACTTGTAGGAGGCACCTCGATCGGAATCCTTAAATGTGGATCTGACAACTCAAGTTAAGCTCAGACTATGTGCTCATGGCTGTATACTCTCTTTTATTTTGCTGTTGCAACTTAAATACAATTAAAATCTTGCAGTTCATACAATATGTTTTGACATTCAAACCTGTGAGCTCACCAGCTTTTAGCTGACCAGTTTTAGCATGTATCACAGGTACTCAGCAATTGATTGAACTGCCCATCAGGATTCATTAGTTCGAGTCAGCATTCAATCAATCAGAGATTTAATTGCATTATTATATTTTGTATTAAGTAATTATGTAATGTAAATCTCTCAATTCAGAAACTGAGCTAATGTAAACTATACTTTTGATGTAACTTTGGTCTAATCAATACAAATGTAAAACGACGCATATAGTGGTCGTTCATTATATCTTTGTGCTATGATTACCGTATTAGGTCGCTCGCCGACCCGAACCGCTTCCGCATCATAATTTAGGGGGTGCGACAAATATTAAATGAGACGTTTAGCGTCATAAGCAGTTATGAATGAACTCGAAAATGTGGAATATGTGTTGAATTAAGTAGACAAAATGTTGACTAAAGGTTAACAGTGGTATTGTTTGAACTTAAAGATGTCTACAAGGTGGAAATAAAATATGAAATCAGTTGTGTGATTAGGGTATGTTTGTAACATCCTCGATTTGGGCTTAGTAGAAATACGGTATTTTCCTTACTTTATTTGTATTTAAATTGTATTTGGAAACAATTTGGTTTTATTGAGAAATTGAAGTGTTAAGTCAAATGTTTAAAAGACTTTTGTGATAAATAAATTATTACTTGCTTTAAATAAATTTAGTTGACGGTATAATAAAATGTATTTTCTTGCAATTGGTTTTAAGGTTCCAGACAATAGAACTAGAGCGGATATAATTTGTACACTGTGTTGTATGGTGGTGGAAGTTAGGCCGACACCTAACTTCCCACCCTTTCCTTCCCATTTCATTTTGGTATTTTTCTCCAAAGCTAAACACACACACACTTGAAGAAAAAAGGGGAAAAGCATTTCAAATCGATTAAGCTTGGATTCTTGGTTGTCTACTTATCATCATCATCATCTACTTGTTTGTCCTCTCGATTGTAAGTTAATGTGTTCTAAATATATGTATTTATTCCAGGGTTTGAAGAAATTGAATGAAAGGAGTAATAATGTGTAGGTTTGATGATTGATGAGATTATTTGTTGTTAGAATATGATATACGATGATAGATGTGTTTATTTGGTTATAAAGATCGTATCAAGTAGGCGAATTTGTGAATTTAAGGGTTTTGGTTCGTGGGTTGGGTTAGATGAGCTCCTGCTGCTGCTATCCTAATGAACAAGCCGGCGGGTTGGGTGGACCAGCCGGCGGCTTCATGCAATACCAAAGGAACCGGCGGGTTAATAACCCCAGCCGGTGGGTTCCCTTCTATACCCGGTGGCTCATAGACCAAAACGGCGGCTTGTTTTGGCTTTAAAATGCACTTTGTTTCTGTTTGTGAAAAACCCGTATTAACCGGCGGCTTGGGTATTCCAGCCGGCGGCTAGTGTAGTGGAACCGGCGGGTCTGGTGACCTAGCCGGCGGCTTCCTGACCGTTTCCAGTATAACCAATTTCACTTCTTGCATTCCTTTGTAATTAACCGATTATACGTTTATATGATCAGTAACATGTAATAGGGATTCATGATAGGTTAATCTATGAATTTATGTACATGTTGAGGTGTTGTAAATCGAGCTGTCAGGGTTGATGGCAATGGTGCACTTTTAATTACACTATGGATATTTGAGATGAGTAATTGACTCGTATACCTTTGCTGTGTTTCAGATAAACCGAAGACTCAGTAATATAAGAACACTGAGTGGAGACAGTGACGTCAAGGGTGAGTGGATCATTGACTTTCAGTCTAAGTTGGTTGTAACAATCTGGTTACAATGGGTAAATGTGGTTTTACTTGTGTATTGTTTAATTAACATATTGCCATGATGATTATGGATTATGTGAATCTTATAGAGGTCAATTGCGATTGGGTTTGGGCACTATTACTTGGATAACATTAGTACTTTGTTCATGTGTTGCTCACTGGAATGATGTTGGAAGTAGTAATAGTATCAAATCATCGGTTAGATCACTGAATTGGCCTTTAGTGATTATAAGTGTTGCTTGGGGGCCACCGCGGTAGTAGGGTGCTTCAAGGACCACCGATCCTCTTTGAAGTTATTTGTTTATGATGCTTAGCTGTAAACAATTGTGAATCTGAGTTAGGTTGATAGTGAATGATTTATTCACTTAGCTTTGTGCTAATTCCCCTCATTACTTCTTGCAGATAACCTTTTGGTATGTGGGTATGCAAGATGATGGAAATGGAATGTTTGAGGACGCATACTCTGTTTTGGATAATCATGTTAACTATTTGATATCACATTTGTAATTATTAACTCTAAGGCTTTATGTTTTAAAGGTTGTATTGGATTAAGTATTTGGATGATATTGTGTAGATTGCACTTTTGATTTAATATGCAATCTATATGGTATCATTTAATGTATCTTTGATGATGCTAGGTAATCCAATTGGTGAATATTAAAGTACGCTTCCGAAATGAAAAAAAAAGAAGCCTTGGTAAAAATTGAGCGTGTTATAAATTGGTATCAGAGCATAGGTTTGGGTGAATTGAGCATTGGTTAAGTGTTCAATCCCAAACCTATTTGTGATAGTCAAACATTCCAAGGTGTGGGATTTAGCTAGGTAGGAGAATTGGTTAGTATGTAGGTACTCACGATTAACGAATGGTGAGATGTGTTTTAATACAGGGAATGGCAGAAAATGAGAACCAGACTGTTACCCCCAACAACAACATCTCAGGAACGAATGACACCTCTCCCGAAAATCAAAGTGTTAGTCAGGGTCAGACTGGTACTTCTTTCTCGGCAGGGGAGTTAAGTCAAGAGGATTATATGTTGCACCTAGAAGGGGAAGTGGTTAGACTTAAGGCGGTTGAACAACAGTTTCTAATAGATCAACATGCTCGAACATCTCAGCAGATTCATCAGACTTTACCACCGTTTATTAGTACTGTACCACCTTCATTAGTGACATCACAGATTCCCACATCTTTGCCTCAATATCATCAACAGCAACATGATGGTAATTATCGAACATCGGCCCCGTTCTCTTCTGGGCCTTCAGGTTATCAATTTCCGGTATTTCCTCCACCGTATCAACATAAGTTGTGCTCGTTTAAGACTTTTAAATCTAGCGGACCATCCGATTACCATGGTAGTACCAATCCCTCCGTTACTTTGGATTGGTTGAGGGATGTGGAAAGGAAATTTGAGGTTTGTAGATGTGAAGACGAGGTAAAGGTTCCTTATGCGGTGCAACTACTTAAGGGCCCAGCAATGGGTTGGTGGGATTCTATCACCTCACATCTGACACCACAACAAAGAGCTTCTATTAGATAGTCTGACTTCTACAATGAGGTTTGCAAGAAGTACTGTTCTGGATTTGATATGACCCGTATTCGATGTGAGTTTATGGATTTGCAATTGACGGATAGGATGACAATGGATGATCTCATTTCTCAATTTACCGAAAAACTAAGGTTTGTGCACCAATGGGTACCGGATGAACGTACCCAGATTGACCACTTTGTAGGAACGTTGCCCCATGATTATCGGACGACAGTGAGACTAGCGGGTTCCCTTACCCAAACTTTTGAGTTGGCCCGTTCAGTGGATGGTGATATTCGGGCACTAGGTTTGGAGGATAAAGAAAGATCTGCATTGAAGCCTAAGAGTGATTCTTCAGGGAGTCCGGGAAAGAAGAAATGGCATGGGTCATCTCAGGGTAAGAAACTAAGTTCTGGTAGTGGTGTTAATATGGATAGAACTAATTGGTGCCAAAGTTGTAAGTCCAAGCACACTGGACCATGTACTCCTCAGACTCGTAGATGTATTAAGTGTGGGCAGCTTGGTCATGACTTCAAGGATTGTACTTTTCCTAATAATGTTTGCTGGAATTGCCATAAAGAGGGTCATCGAGCAGGGCAGTGTACCGTGGCTGGTAGACAAAGAGTGGGTACGGTCGGTGGGTCTTCAGCATCTGGCCAGAAAAGAAAGAATCCACCATCAGCAACTGGCAGAGCGTTCCAGATGACAGCTGATGAAGCTGTCAGAACGGAGGATGTCATAACCGATACTTTTCTTATCAATTCCGTACCGGCATGTGTTTTATTCGATTCGGGAGCCAATTGCTCTTTTGTATCTATGCATTTCTGTGATAGATTGAAATTAGCTCCCACTGTTATTACAAATCCTATTGAGGTTGAGGTAGCTAATGGAAAAATGGTTTCGGTTACCACATCGGTGACTGGAGCTAATATTTTAGTCGAAGGACATAGTTTTCCTGTCTCCTTTCTTTTGATGCCTATTCCCGGGTTTGATGCGGTTTTAGGCATGGATTGGTTAAGTCAGAATAGAGCCAACATTGATTGTCATAGAAAGTTAATAAAAATCCCAATTTCGGATGAGTCGCATGTCGTGGCTCGAGGGGAACAGGAAAGGGGTAGCATACCTTTGATTTCCTTGTTAAAAGCTAGAAAATCTCTAGCTAAAGGGTGTGAATCATACTTGGCCTATGTTGTTGACGCTAAGTTAGAAAAGAAAAAGGTCTCAGATGTTCGAGTGGTTTCTGAATACTCGGATGTCTTTCCTGATGAGTTGCCTGGCCTACCTCCCATTAGAGAGGTGGAGTATAAGATTGATTTGATTCCTGGTTCTTCTCCCGTAGCTAAGGCTCCTTATAGATTAGCTCCTTCAGAAATTCGAGAAATGATGAGTCAAATCCAGGAGTTGTTAGACAAGGGTTTTGTAAGTCCTAGTTCTTCTCCTTGGGGTGTACCTGTGTTATTTGTTAAAAAGAAGGATGGCACCTTTCGTATGTGTATTGACTATAGGGAGTTGAATAAGATAACCATCAAGAATAAGTACCATTTGCCCCGAATAGATGAGTTGTTTTATCAATTGCAAGGGTCTTCTTATTTTTCAAAAATCGATTTAAGATAGGGCTATCACCAAGTGCGGGTTTGTGAGGAGGATATCCCTAAGGCAGCTTTCCGCACTAGATATGGTCATTATGAGTTTCTTGTTATGCCCTTTGGTTTGACCAATGCTCCGGCGATTTTCATGGATTTAATGAATAGAGTTTGTCGACCCTTCCTTGATAAATTTGTTATTGTATTCATCGATGTCATCTTGGTTTATTCTAAATCCGAATCCGATCATGAGTTACACTTGCGTATGGTTCTTGACACCTTGAGAAGGGAACAATTGTATGCTAAGTTTTCAAAATGCGAGTTTTGGCTTCGTGAAGTTCAGTTTTTGGGACACATCATTTGTAAAGATGGGGTTAAGGTGGATCCATCAAAGATTGAAGCTGTTATGAATTGGCAAGCACCTAAGTCTCCTTCCGAAATTAAGAGTTTTCTGGGATTAGCGGGTTATTACCGGAAGTTCATAAAGGATTTTTCTAAGATCGCGGGTCCTTTGACTAGGCTAACTCGGAAAGATGTTAAATTTTTGTGGACTGAACAGCAAGAATCAGCTTTTCAAACTTTGAGGCAGCTTTTGTGTCAAGCTCCAGTTTTAGCATTGCCTGATGGGTTTAATGACTTTGTTGTTTATTGTGATGCATCTTCTGCAGGTTTAGGTTGTGTTTTAATGCAACGAGACCGTGCTATTGCCTATGCTTCGCGTCAATTGAAACCTCATGAGATTAATTACCCTACCCATGACTTGGAGCTAGCGGTCGTGGTTTTTGCATTGAAAATCTGGAGGCACTACCTTTATGGCACTAAATGTGTCGTTTGTACGGATCACAAAAGTCTCCAGTATATGTTCACTCAGAAAGAGCTTAATATGCGACAAAGACGATGGCTGGAATTGATTAAAGACTATGATTGCGAGATCCGTTACCACCCGGGTAAAGCCAATGTTGTGGCGGATGCGTTAAGTCGGAAAGGAAAATCAGAAAAGGTTTATTTTATGCGTTTGGAGGTTTCTTCCGATTTGATTGATCAGTTAAAAGCGGTTCAAAGGGAGGCGTTGATGGATGATAACTTGAAGTCCGAGGTTATGTTGAGAAGAAAGGATTTATTGACTAATGATTCTCGGGGTTTGAAGACCTTTCAATCCCGAGTTTGGGTTCCTTTGCTTGGTGGTCTTAGAGATATAATTTTGTTGGAGGCTCACAAATCTAGATTGTCGGTTCATCCCGGAAGTACTAAGATGTACCAAGATTTGAAACCGTTGTACTGGTGGCCTACTTTGAAACTGGATGTTGCTCGGTTTGTTGGATCTTGCCATATTTGCTCGCAAGTGAAAGCCGAACATCAGAAACCGTATGGAGCTTTGAAACAACTTGAGATTCCCGAGTGGAAATGGGAACATATAACCATGGATTTCGTAACCAAATTGCCTCGAACGGTCAAGGGAAACTATATGATTTGGGTAATTGTTGACAGATTAACCAAAAGTGCTCACTTTCTCGCTACATGTGAGACGGCATCATTGAGTAAATTAGCACAGTTGTACATTAATGAGGTGGTTTCTAGGCATGGGATTCCATTATCCATTGTTTCCGACAGAGATCCTCGGTTTGTATCGGGTTTTTGGCAGAGTTTACAAAGAGAAATGGGTACTAGAGTTAACTTGAGTACGGCTTATCATCCGCAGACTGACGGTCAGTCTGAGCAGACTATTCAGACCTTAGAGGATATGTTGCGGGCATGTGTTTTGGAATTTGGTGGGTCTTGGGATTCTCACTTACCTTTGGTTGAATTCGCCTATAATAATTCCTTCCATTCTAGTATAGGCATGCCACCCTATGAGATGTTGTATGGCCGTAGGTGTAGAACACCCACTTGTTGGTTAGAGGTGGGTGAGAAACAATTTGCGGGTCCTGACATTGTACAAATCACAGCCGATAAGGTAGCTATAGCCCGAGATATGTAAAAGCTGCCCGTGATAGACAGAAACAATATGCCGATCCGCGTCGTCGACCCGTTTCGTTTGTAGAGGGTGAATTGGTTTACTTGAAGGTTTCACCTTGGAAGGGTGTTATCCGGTTTGGTAAACGTGGTAAACTTGCCCCTAGATACATTGGCCCATTTAGAATTCGGCATGTAGTTAACGAGCAATCGGTGTCTCTAGATCTTCCTCCTGAATTAGCGGGTATTCACGATACTTTCAATGTGTGTTACTTAAGGAAATGCAATGTGGAGGACCAATCCCAAGTTCTTCCATTGCAAGACTTGCGTGTTGACCAAAGCCAAAGACTTGTAGAAGAGCTCGTAGAACTTTTGGACCGTAAGGTGACTAAACTTCGAAAGAAGGACATACCCATGGTGTTGGTTAAGTGGAATCATAGTTTGGGATCAAACCTTACATGGGAGACCGAGTCTAGCATGAGGTCGCGGTATCCTAGTCTTTTTGAGCATGGCGAGATTTCGAGGACGAAATCTTCTTAAGGAGGGAAGATTTGTAACATCCTCGATTTGGGCTTAGTAGAAATACGGTATTTTCCTTACTTTATTTGTATTTAAATTGTATTTGGAAATAATTTGGTTTTATTGAGAAATTGAAGTGTTAAGTCAAATGTTTAAAAGACTTTTGTGATAAATAAATTATTACTTGCTTTAAATAAATTTAGTTGACGGTATAGTAAAATGTATTTTCTTGCAATTGGTTTTAAGGTTCCAGACAATAGAACTAGAGCGGATATAATTTGTACACTGTGTTGTATGGTGGTGGAAGTTAGGCCGACACCTAACTTCCCACCCTTTCCTTCCCATTTCATTTTGGTATTTTTCTCCAAAGCTAAACACACACACACTTGAAGAAAAAAGGGGAAAAGCATTTCAAATCGATTAAGCTTGGATTCTTGGTTGTCTACTTATCATCATCATCATCTACTTGTTTGTCCTCTCGATTGTAAGTTAATGTGTTCTAAATATATGTATTTATTCTAGGGTTTGAAGAAATTGAATGAAAGGAGTAATAATGTGTAGGTTTGATGATTGATGAGGTTATTTGTTGTTAGAATATGATATACGATGATAGATGTGTTTATTTGGTTATAAAGATCGTATCAAGTAGGCGAATTTGTGAATTTAAGGGTTTTGGTTCGTGGGTTGGGTTAGATGAGCTGCTGCTGCTGCTGTCCTGATGAACAAGCTGGCGGGTTGGGTGGACCAGCCGGCGGCTTCATGCAATACCAAGGGAACCGGCGGGTTAATAACCCCAGCAGGCGGGTTCCCTTCTATACCCGGCGGCTCATAGACCAAAACGGCGGCTTGTTTTTGGCTTTAAAACGCACTTTGTATCTGTTTGTGAAAAACCCGTATTAACCGGCGACTTGGGTATTCCAGCCGGCGGCTAGTGTAGTGGAACCGGCGGGTCTGGTGACCCAGCCGGCGGCTTCCTGACCGTTTCCAGCATAACCAATTTCACTTCTTGCATTCCTATGTAATTAACCGGTTATACGTTTATATGATCAGTAACATGTAATAGGGATTCGTGATAGGTTAATCTATGAATTTATGTACATGTTGAGGTGTTGTAAATCGAGCTGTCAGGGTTGATGGCAATGGTGCACTTTTAATTACACTATGGATATTTGAGATGAGTAATTGACTCGTATACCTTTGATGTGTTTCAGATAAACCGAAGACTCAGTAATATAAGAACTCTGAGTGGAGACAGTGACGTCAAGGGTGAGTGGATCATTGACTTTCAGTCTAAGTTGGTTGTAACAATCTGGTTACAATGGGTAAATGTGGTTTTACTTGTTTATTGTTTAATTAACATATTGCCATGATGATTATGGATTATGTGAATCTTTCAGAGGTCAATTGCGATTGGGTTTGGGCACTATTACTTGGATAACATTAGTACTTTGTTCATGTGTTGCTCACTGGAATGATGTTGGAAGTAGTAATAGTACCAAATCATCGGTTAGATCACTGAATTGGCCTTTAGTGATTATAAGTGTTGCTTGGGGGCCACCGCGGCAGTAGTGTGCCTCAAGGACCACCGATCCTCTTTGAAGTTATTTGTTTATGATGCTTAGCTGTAAACAATTGTGAATCTGAGTTAGATTGATAGTGAATGATTTATTCACTTAGCTTTGTGTTAATTCCCCTCATTACTTCTTGTAGATAACCTTTTGGTATGTCGGTATGCAAGATGATGGAAATGGAATGTTTGAGGACGCATACTCTATTTTGCATAATCATGTTAACTATTTGATATCACATTTGTAATTATTAACTCTAAGGCTTTATGTTTTAAAGGTTGTATTGGATTAAGTATTTGGATGATATTGTGTAGATTGCACTTTTGATTTAATATGCAATCTATATGGTATCATTTAATGTATCTTTGATGATGCTAGGTAATCCAATTGGTGAATATTAAAGTACGCTTCTGAAATGAAAAAAAAAAAAGCCTTGGTAAAAATTGAGCGTGTTATAATGTTGACTACAAGGTATAGTTATAAATCCTTGTTAAGGAATTATGTGGTATTTGACTAAAGTATAATTACTCCCTCGGGAGAATATATGAATATGTGGTTAGAAAGATATTTTGACTACGGTCAAACAAGAGAACGAAACATTGGTGGATATGTTTATGAAATATGTAGATTGTAATGTTGTTTCTATTTGATTGAGGAATAGATACGTCTTCCTGGTCAAATGTAAACTGTAAGTCCCCTAGTTTTAGGATCGATAACTTCGTTATCTTTAGTATTAAGGAGCGGAATCCCTCAATACGGTGTTATCTTAATAGTAACGAATACGTTCGTAATTGCGTTTATAAAGCTTAACTTTAAACGAATAATACGTCAAAGCCTAGCTGTTAGGTATAAGTTTTCTCTGGGTTTTGTGAATTCGCAGATCAGAAAAACCGAGTGACAAAAGTTGTTAAAAAGGTGTTTTTTGGTTTTTCACGTATGAAAAACATTATATACGATCAGCTTGTCTCGGCTCGCATGGGCCTGCGAGTTCGGTCCAACTCGCAGCCCAAGCCCAGTAAAGGACTCGGCTCGCCAGACTCAAGCTTCGCGAGTTCAGATCTCACCTCACAGCTCAACTCGCTGCGACTTGAGATCTCGACTCGTCTCGCATGAAACGTATATTATTTATTTCGTATTTAAACATTCGTCTAACTTAGCACAATAATATGTTTAACGAATATTACTAACAAAACAAATATTTATTTACAAATCTAAACCAATGTACAAACGTAATAATAATTACACCAGTCCTATTTCAAGCTAGATCTGTTGTCACAATCTATGTCCCAACATAAACTGGTAAATAATGACATGATTTTATATGTTATTAATATATGACTAGTTGTTATATGACCAAAGGTAAGTAGAAATGCCAAGTAAAATGATGTTAACTGTGTATATGGAATTATTTGTTTATATGAAACAAATGATTTTAGAGTAACATGATTAGGTGGATATTATAGCAAGGAAATTCTAAAATTTTATCTGATGATAATAAGTAATCAAAGTAAATTGATTATTATTGAATAAGTGCATGGTATTGCACGTAACATTAATAAAGTATTTGGTACTTGATATTGTTCTGATTGTCGATGTTTAAGTATATGTATATGACATGGCTCGTGATGCTATGGTGGCATTAGTGCTTGATAATGTATCATATGCTGAAAATATGAGATTAAATTAATATGTGGTTAGAATTTCAGATAACAAGGATAATGACTTAGGTCAGTGGTTGAATTGAAATACTACTGGATTAGATACATATTAAAAGATGTTATGTGTATATGTGAAATAACTTACATATGTAAAGTTGATCATATATGTAGTAAGATGATTTAAGTATGTAATTGTTGTTAATAAATTATTAAGTGTGTTCAAATTGTTTTTGAACCATGGTGATATGTGGTACGTGTTTAAGCGAAAAGAAATCACATTGATGATTTATGATATGAAGTGGCCTGAGAAGGAAATGTGAAAAACATAATCGAGCAACGCCTGATCACCGTTGTTATATTATGCTATGTCACATGAACTTGTTGAGGTTACCAAATATCAAAGAGATTTAATGTGATTGGGGGAAATTGAGAATTAAATTGTGCTAAACTAATTAACTGTTATTTCAATGAGGAGAAGTTAATTGGTAGAATTGTGATACTTAGAGATTTTAAATTGCAAGTGTATATAATACTTGCCATTGAAAAAGTTATGATTAAGTTTGACTTTGTTGAAAATGTGGTTGTTTAACTAATAGGGTTGGATTACCCATTAGGGGGTCATATGGTGTCCAAACGGATTACTATTGTGTGTTTGGCTCGTATTGAGCCAAGGGTGAGGTATGTTGATTATGTTATTGTAAAGGAATCGTTAGTATTATTGAATACATTGATTTGGAGTTTATGTTTAAGGTTAAACTTAAAAAATAAAGTGTTAACATGATATGCATAAATGATAAGTGAACTAAGTTATTAAACGGGCCATATTGTGTCCAAATGAGTTATTAATATAACCTTGATTTGTAATGGGCTAAGGTTACGATGTGTTGGTTCCATTATGGTTAAATGGGCCAATTGTATTATTGAATGTGTGTATAAAAAGAATATGAATTGAAGTCAAACATATTAATATAGTATTAATAATGTAATATGTTGTCCTTGAAAGTCAACTGCGAATAAAGAGTCTTGTGTGTGTGTATGGAAAGAGTATGAAATCATTTAATTATGATTTGTCTTGTTTAGGTCAAACTTGAGGAAAAGTGGTTGTGAGTTATTATTCATTGGTTGATTGAATTGAAGTTGACAAATAATCAACAGTGTTGAAATAGTCAAACTTGGGCTGAAATTTAGTAATGTTTTGGTTTGAAATGTGATTGAAATCACTAACGGGTTAAATAGTGTTAAAACGGGTCATTCATGACCTCAATGAGTTAAATGTGTTGTCAAAGGTTATGGAACCTTGGTTAATTGTTTTAAGTTTGTCTTAGTATGTTGAAAGTGCGTGTAAAAAGTTGAAACTCATGAGCATGCGGTTTGTGATATGAGTTGTTAACCAAAAGAATTTAAAGGGGATGACATTGAGTCGCATGTTTAAATCACAGGATTTTGTAGAAAAATTGAAAAGGGTAAAAAGGAAACCTTTATTATGGAATAATGAAGGTGTCTGTGAATTTTCGTGTCTTAAATGTTACCTAGTCAAAGGTTATACTTGTGTAAAGTTCGTATGTTACTACTGTTTTGATAGACCTATACAGGTATGTAGTCATGAAGCTATTTGTATAGAATCGCCACACGACTTTATTTGGATTATGACGCGATTTGGGATAATCGCAACGTGTTTTTGATGTTTGTTGGAATATTAATTTCAGTTTTCTTGTAGATTGATTCCATTCCTTATAGAATGGTTCATATCTTATTGTGTCTAATTATATTCAAACTGAATTATACAGAAAATCTGGTGCAAGTCTCAATTTTAAACCAATGATTAAGAAGTATGATTTGTTAAAAGAGATTTAACATGAATCTTAAGGGGGAGAGGACTGAAATGATATGAAAAGATAGTTATGATATGATGAGATATATATAAAGTCTTTGCCTTGTAATTGATTCCATTACCTATTAGTATGGATACATGTTTATTGGTTTATGATATTAAAGGCTTTAACAGCCTGGATAGCCTGTTATTAAAAAATTTGGTTTGAAATGTGCTAATAAGCAAGATGAATTACTATGAAAGTAATAATTGAAATTATGAAAAAGATGATTATGTTTCTATTTTTATAGAAATATGTGAAATTATGTATATTGTTATATACTTGATGACAAGATGAAATGATAAATTGCAACTAGAAAGAGTTATAATGTGGAATAAGTCAATGTAGAGGTCAATTAAATGTGGTCAATATGATATTGATACTGTTGGATACACATTATGGGGTTGTAGTACTTGTGCTGATTTAGCAAAGTACTAGTTGATGTAGACTTAGCTTCTATTCAATGGAATTTGATGCTAAGTAATGAGATGGTTTTATTTATAGAGTTTGACATCTACTTTGCTTATTAATATGTGTATAAGATTGTATAATCTTGGATTACTTTTGAGTAGAAGGTTTCATATGATCTAGGAAGTGTTTGAAACTATGAACTTGAATAGTGGTAACTGGTTGCAAAAGTAAGATTTATATTATTTTACCAGTTAAACTGATATGTGGATACTAGCTTAATTACTAGCTATAATCTGCATTTGAATTTCAGTATTGATATGTGTATTGTGGTTTATAACCACTTTGTTGTTGAAAAGATATAAAGTAGTTATAATGTTTAAAGATTCTAGCATGTCGCTAGTTTCTGATTGTAAGGATATTAGAAATGGTTATGAGTTTCACTTAATTAAGTGATTATGTGTTCTAAAGAGTTTATGTGGCTAATTGCAAATGATTCAGGTAAATGATCATTTTATGGATAAATATAGGTTTTATGCACAATATATGTGCGTGGTTAAAGATAGAAGCATATACATTTAGATATGTGAATGTGGAAAGAATTGAAAACATGTAATTACTAATATAAGTTACTCAAAGGAGTGATGTACGTTAATTTATTAGATTGGAAGGTAATTAATGTGTGATCACGATACTCTAAGTCATTTTTAGTGTGATCAAATTTCGGGGACGAAATCTCTTTAAGGGGGAGAGATTTGTAACACCCACATTAAGGGTCTAGTGGCATTAGGGTAATTTCCTGACTTTAAAATTTGTTGCTTAATGTGTTAGGAAATTTATTATTTATTCTATTAAGTTTATTGTGAATGATTAGTCAAAAAGTCAAATGACTTATTGTGACTAGTAAATTATTGTTTGTTTTAGCTTTATAAAGTTGAAGGTAAAATAAAATAGTTGGAATCGCAAATGGTTTTTAGGTTTAGAAGGGGACTAAATTTAAAGCAATATATTGAGGACGGCTTGATGGGAGTCGACTTACTTCTTTAACTTTCCCAAATTAGAAAGTTACTCACTATTTACAAACCTAAGACAAACTGAGAACCCTAAACTAAGTTGAAATCAAGTTTTGAGCTGTGATCTTAATTCAAGTTTCATCAACATCATCATCTTGTTCCTTCCTTCTTGATTGTAAGTTCAATTCTTGAATTGTATCTTTGAAACTTAATTTTATTGAAATTAGGTTAAGTATTGAATTAAATGAAATTGATGCTTGAAAGTTGCTATAAGATGATATATGATATTAGTTACTGTTGTTTGTTGGGTTAAAGTGATTAAAAACCTGAGTTTGTGTTTTGGTATTAGAAATTCAGGTTAGGTTTTGTTCTGGTTGAGGATCGCTGGAAGAAGGGTCGTACCCGGCGGGTAGTGTGACAAAGAAAGGGAACCCGGCTGGTAGTATAAGCTTAAAACGAAGACTTGATTCTGTTATCACAAAATTTTAAAGTACCCGGCTGTTTTGCCGATTACCCGGCTGGTTATCTTTCTACCCGGCGGGTAGTGAAAGAACCCGACGGGTACTCCTCTGTTCTCTGAAATTTTTGAATTTTAATCATTGTCTTGTTGTGATGTTGTTTTAGCTTAAGTACTGATGTTGTATAAGTTTAGGAGTGGCTTAAATTATGTAATGCGTAATTGTTTGGTGTTATGTGCTTAAAATTAAGTATACCAATTGTGAAATGAGTTATATGTTGTAGAACATATGCGTTGATTAGTTATATACTTAACTAAAATGCAAGAATGAGGTGATTAACTATGTAGTACTTATTAGTTGAAGCTATGTATTTGAAAAAAGTTATGCATCTTATGAGCTAGAATACTAACTTATTATTTATTTGTTTGTATTCTCAGATTCGAAGAAGGCTCAGTAATATTAGACTTCTGAGCTTGCGGCTGAGGTAACGGTGAGTGGATCTGTAATCCTCAGTGTGATTTAGTTGTAACAGGTTTGGTTACAACGAGTAAACGTAGTTTACTTCTTTGATAAACTGTTAGCCTGACATGATGCCATGACGATTATGGCTTATGTGATTATCTGATACATGGCCTTTGGGCACTATGTGGTATTGAGGTCACCCTGGTGCTGGGCTTAGTTGCTATTGTTGGCCGATGGAGGGTTCCTTGTACATATCATTAATAGGAACCTTAGTCGTGTGAGAATAGCATTAAGCTATCGGTTAATCACTGTATTGGCCTGTAGTGATTGTGAAGGGTTCTTGGCTGAAGGTTTCCCCAGGAACCGCCGGTCCTCATTGAGATTATGTGTTTACAAGCCTGTTGTGGTAAACAGGGTTGTTATATGTTTACGATACTTTGCTGTAAACAAAGTTGTTATGCTAAGATGGACTGTTGATTATTTATTCACTCACTTAGCTTTATGCTAATCCCACCACCCCACTTCTTGCAGGTTATGGTTTGATATAACGGGCGGGCAAGAAGCTTTTGATTTGGACGGAATGTTTGACCAGTCATCTACTCTGATATTGATTTGATAACTTAGAGTTTTATTTTGAATTATATAACACCCAAATCAGATATATTATGGTTTTGAAATACTATGATTTTGTTTACATAATATGTAATGTAAATTGATAAGGTATGTTTGACCGGCGCTTCCGAAGTATTATATATAAAAAAATGGTTCTAGAATAAAGGGGTGTTATATAAAAATGAAATTCATTGGTTATTATATTCTTTATAGCATGTTGACGTTTTGATTGATAATTGTAAGATGTTTCATTATAAATAGTAACGCTTCACTCATTCCTCCAAAAAAGGGATTCCCTCTTAATCACTACCATATATATAGAATCAAAAAAGAAGGAAATTTAGGGATAGAAGAGAGAGAAGCAAACTAATTCAGTATTTTATTACTATGATTCAAATTTTTATTACTTAATTTCTACATTTTATTGCTATGTTTCAATGTTTTATTAATAAGATTTAATATGTTGTTTCTTTGATTCATAAGTTATTGGTAACAAAAAATTGAATTACAGTAATAAAATACTTAATCAGTTTGTTTCTCCATCTTCTCTCCCTAAAATTCCTTCTTTCTAGAACCGACTACTATATATATATATATATATATATATATAACCTTTGCACTCTAATGATAAAAAAAAGTTAGACTTTTTGGTTGTAAAAAAAAACATTCGAAAAAAATATCTGATAGTTATTTATTTTTTGGGAGACAATAATGACATCTCATATGAAACTTTATTTTTTTGTTTCACCATGACCTCAAGGTCATGGGTTCGAATCCGGATGTGAGCAAAATGCTCTCCGGGATGGAGATAGGGGTTTTCTCTCGAAATATTCGGGTTTCCCTTGGAATTGGTGATGGGTATATGAAGAGGCAATGCCGCTGAGCCCAATACTGCCTTTCAAAAAAAAAGTTAAACTTGATTTTTTTAATTAAAGATCTCATTTAATACATCACAAACAAAAAAAAGTTTTAGTGTATTAAATGCAAATATTAAATTGATTATATATAATTTTGAATTAATAAGGTAAATTTCAACTTCATTTAATGTATTTGATTATATTGTTGATTATTGACGGCCTTAAAAACTGTCATTAATATTTCCTTCTTTTTTTTTTCTTTTTTTTCAAATACCCCTTTTTTCATAATATAAGCCAAGTACACTTTATCCATTTGCCTTAACTAAGGGTATTCATGAAGACATGAACGGTTAACCAAGAACCGGTTAACTGAAAATTAGGTTCACCGGTTTCTTGAACCTAAATCGAAACTGAAAAGTTCAGTTAATCGTTTAACCGGTTTTTCGATTCGGTTAATCGGTTAACCAATTAACCGTTTATTAATTAATACCTATTTTAAAAAGTAATTAATAACACACAAATACGCATTCATCAATAACTATCCATTATATTTAAAATATTTTGATAATAAAGGTATCAAATGAGAAACATTCTACTCTCTATAATTGTGTATGTACGTTATACATATGTTAAGTAATAGTTAGCATATTCGGGCAAATTTAAGCTAGTAAACTGCACTAAAATGAAAAAAATATATATATGTAATGATTTTATCAATATACAAGTCTAAATATATATATATAAATATAATATATAAAATATATATACATATATATAAAACTATATATAAGATTTTCAGTTTTTTTATTTAACCGTTTATTATGTCTATCCTAAAATCATGAACCTAAATTGAAAAACCGAAAAATATTGGTTCGGTTAACCGAAAGCGAAAGCGAAAAAAATTTGGTTCGAATCAATTGGTTTTCAGATCGATTTTCTGGTTTCATAATATTTTGAACACCCATAGCCTTAACTAAAGTTACAAGAGAAAGACTTATTAAAAAGCTTTTGCTCCAATGATAAATTTCTTTGATACTTATATAAAATTATTAAGGGAAAATAATCCGTAATGTTGAACCATACGATTTTAAGGTAAAGTTAGTGTTAATGTCGTGGTCATTCATGTAAATATAAAAAAGTTGAAGGATAAAAAATGTAAAATATTTGTTTTGTGAGTGATAACATTATAATTGAATTGTGACGTTAACATTTATCCCCAATTATTAAAAGTTACAAATTAAAAAGAAAAAAGATACTAAAGCTTTACATTTCTCAACTCCTTTTACCCTCTCACTTAAAAATATAATTATTTTTATAATTATATCTATGTATATACTAAGCGAGTAGTAAAGATGGCTCCAGAATTTGCCATGTAGGCAACAATGAGACGTGGCAACCTCTCATATTTTTTACGCAATTTAAAAAACTAAAATATTGTCTATTTAATTTAATTCAATTAAAGTAATTAAACGTAGTAGAGCTTAGATGGTTTCCTACTTCTACAATAATTTGATTTGAATAGAAAATTTATTACTTTTTTAATATAGAAAAGGATCAAAGGAGAAGGGAGGGTTAGAGGAGCAGGAGGAGCAAAGGGTTTATTTTGCAAACTCTTTTGTAGGGAAGGGTCTAAATGCAATTTTAATGAATTGAAAAAGGAGGAGTAAAAACCATGATCAAATTCATTTCATTTACAACAAACACACACAAAACCCTAATATTCTCTCTACACTAATAACACACACAACTACACAAAACCACTCACTATCACCACCTTCACCACCACCTTCACCACCACCAACACCACCTCCACCTTCACCAATGCCATCACCTCCACCACCTTCACCACCGCCACCACCACCTCCACCACCTTCACCACCGTCACCGCCACCACCACCGCAACCACCTTACCACCACCACCACGTGTTCACCGGCGCCACCACGTCACCGCCTCCACCATCTTCACCACCACCACCTTCTTTAGCACCACCACGTTAATCGTCACCGTTCATATTCATCGTCACCTTCATCATCACCGTTCACCATGACCGTCATCCACCACCTTCACCGTCGTTGTCCACACCACCTTCATCTTCTAGATCTGACTTTGTAGATATAGATCTACTTTTCAGATCTAGATCTGAAAAAGGAGATCTACTTTTTCAGATCTAGATCTAAAAAAGTAGATCTGAAAATGGCCACTGCATTTTACACCCAACGTACTACATTTTAGATCTATTAACTAGATCTGAAAATCCACTGCATTTTACGCTTTATTTACTGCATTTTAGATGTATTAACCTAATATGAGACTTCACTACATTATTATCTACTGCAATTTACTTGTTATCTACTGCATTTTATGTTTTTTCACCAGTTTTATACATGTTACTTTGTTTACTGCATTTTATGTTTTTACTGCATTTTACGGTTTTTTACTGCATTTTATTTTTTCTCAAAGAATCTTGTATATCATCATGTTCTTTTTAATAAATATTTTTTTTAGAATTTTTGGATTAATTTTTGGACAATTTTTCAGGTAGGTCCTTTAAATTTTCAAAATTGCAAATAAGTCCCTGCTAGAATAAAGGAAAAGACTGGAAGTGACACGTGTCACATTTTAATTGGCCAAACACCTGCCTTTTCTGCCTTTTTTAAAGGCCTGCTCCTCTGAACCTTACCCTTTTAATATTGATATTATGTAATTGTTTAATTGAAACTAGCATACGGAATTTGTATCTGTGAAGAAAAAAATAATAAATAAATATAAGACTATCCGATTGAAAACTATGTCATTCCTTGAAATTATCAAATATCTCCAATTTCTTTAAAATAAAATATTCAAAATTCACATTATTTTTAAATTAAGTTGTAATCGGATTAAAATGTCTTTACTAATTATTAATATAAACATAAATCATACAAAAATAGATATATAAACATAGGGTGGGGTTCAAATGAGAATATGAATTTGTGTGAGAATGAGAGAACCAATGATATTGTGCCATGTGTACCAAGAGAATGCTCCACATGTACAAAACCCATTTACCTACAACATCAATTATCTCACAAACGACAAATCGAAAAATTATGAAAATTGCATCATTAAATTCAGCGTTTTATCATCTTCGATTTGCTGTCCCTCGAGACATACTTTTGACAACTTTTTATTTCCATTTTTTAGTGGGTTTACAAATTAGTAACACATGTGTTAGTGTTGCGTTTAGGGTTTGGGGTTTGGGGTTTAGGGGTTAAGGTTTAGGGTTTAGGGTTTGAGGTTTGGGGTTTCTCCCCCGAAACCCCAAACCTCAAACCCTAAACCCTAACCCATAAATCCCAAACCCTGAACGCTTTACAAAACTCTAAACCCTAAATCATACTAAACCATAAACCTTAAACCCTACTAAACCCTAAACCCTACTAAATCATACCCCTAACCCTAAACCCTAACCTTAACCACAAATTAAATGTATAACCAATCACTAACACATGTGTTACTAATTTGTAAAACCCACCAAAAAATGGAAGAAAAAAAATTGTCGAAAGTATGCCTTGAGGGACGGCAAATCGAAGAGGAGAAAATGCTGAATTTTATGGTGCAATTTTCATGATTTTTTGACTTACCGTTTGTGAGATATTTAATTTTTAAAAATGTGGAGGAGAGAGAATAAAGTGACACATGGCAGAAATCTGTTGGTTCCCTCATTCTCACTCAAAGTTGGTGTACTCATTTGAACCTTACTCTATAAACATAATACATAGAGTGACTCTGCGAATACAATCTTTAATTCTTGAATTTAGTACATACAAATTCAAGTTCGCAATATCTCCGGTCATTCTCTTCATCGGTAACCATCTTATTAATTTTGGTGGAAGATTTTTTTTATTATAATTTACATATTTTATTTCTTCTTATTATTGAGCATTATTTTCTTTTGTTTGCAGTACAATCAACCATGTTTATAATTGATTTTTTTTCTTATATGACAAGTATCAACCGATCAACAATGAATTATTGAGGTAACATTTTTAATGTTTGTGTAACTACTTTATCAATAATTTTTTTATTATAATTTACATATTTTATTTCTTCTCATTATTGAGCATTATTTTCTTTTGTTTGCAGTACAATCATCCATGTTTATAATTGATTTTTTTTTCTTATATGACAAGTATCAACCGATCAACAATGAATTATTGTGGTAACATTTTTAATGTTTGTGTAACTACTTTGTCAAGAATATTGATATTGATTAATTGTGTAACTACTTTATCAAGAATATTGTATATAATTTTCATGCATATCATTATTCATAGTACATTCTAGTGAGATTTACTTGTATAAGTTCTTTGTTAATTCCGATTTGATAGGTAAATTAACGTTGTATATATAATTTTTATACGATTTAGATTAGATTGTCGTGCATCGTACGTGTTACTAACTAGTATTATATATATATATAGATAAAGATATTTTTATTATTGGAGGAATGAGTGATGTTCAAATGAGAATGAAATTTTTGGTGAGAATATAGGAACCAATTAGAACGTGCCACGTGTCATAAAGCTCACTTTCTCCCATGTTTTTTAAACTTAAATATCTCCGAAACGGTAAGTCGGAAAATCATAAAAATTGCACCATAAAAATCAGCATTTTTTTCTCTTCGATTTTCCATTTCACAAGGTATATTTTCGACGAACTTTTTTTTTGGGGTTTTACAAAATTAGTAACACATGTGTTACTAGCTGTTAACACATGTGTTAGTTGCTGTTAATACATGTGTTACTCGCTACTAACACATGTGTTACACGCTGGTAACACATGTGTTACTAGCCTGTAACACATGTGTTACCAGTGTATAACACATGTGTTAGCAGCGAGTAACATATGTGTTACCAGCTTCCAACACATGTGTTACTCGATTTCAAAACCCACCAAAAAACCGAAAAAAAAGTTCGTCAAAAGTATACCTTGTTACATCTCTAATCGGAGAGAATAAAAAGCTGATTTTTATGGTGCAATTTTTATAATTTTTCGACTTACCGTTTGAAAGATATTTAATTTTTAAAAATTTGGAGGAGAGAAAGTAAAGTGACACGTGACTCATTCCTATTAGTTCTCTTATTCTCACCAAAAGTTACTATACTCGTTTGAACCTTACTATTGGAGGAATACGTTTTTATAAATCTTTTATTCAAAAACCACTTGCACCATTAAAAAAAAAAAACCCTTGTAAAAAGTTATTCTTGGGTATGCTCTTAGCCCTTAACACTTCACGGCTTCACGCTATCATGGAATTGTGAAGATCATGGGAGGTTTTGATTCTTTATCCCCCCTTCCATTTTCTGTTGACTTTATTAAACCCTAATTTAGTATATACGTCATCTGATTAAATTTTTAATCAGTTAATCAAAATATGATTATATTAATCAGTTTGTTGTTAGTTAACTAATCATCCAATAACCCTATCTAATCACGTGTTGTGGCCCTCACAAAATCAATGATCCTGTCCATCACATGTCCTTAATCCTTATTCTATTTTATCAAGTACTGTATCAATTAATAAATAAATATACCCCCACAATACCTGCATTATAATTCGTCAATTTTTATATTAAATAATTGAGGACACGAATGTCCCACGTAGGTCAATTTAGAAAAAAATTGAAAATGAGTGGATGATAGATGATGGATCAGTCTAGGGTTTACAAAAATTAAAATAAAAAATGCACAATATTATCACATCATGTTTTTCTTCATTCCTAAAACAGAAACAATTCTTTTTTTATTGATTTGAAATTTTGTACTAGTATCTCTCGTAAACTGCTGGCAGAAAACTAGTGTTCTATTTTTTATGTGGCTGTGGACAAAAGGGTCACTGTTGTTATAGAAAAGATTTGATTTTTGAGGTTCCCATCTGCACAAGCTTTACTAACTTGTATCACTATTTTCTTTATTATTTATTTTAATCAAACTTGATCTATATGGTTTTATAAAGTTTACTTTTTTATGGGGAAAAAGTTCCAATCTTGGTTAGAAATTTGGGGTAAAGTTTTGATTTTTAGGGCGCATGCAAGATTGGTTCTGGGTGCTGATAGTTCAAGATGATTTGTTGTTTGACATGAATCTTGATTTTTGTGTAGAATAATAAAAAAGTTTCAAACTTGATTAGAATTTGGGGTAAAGTTTGGTGTTTTAAGGGTGTATGCAAGACTGTTTGTGAAGCTAAAATGTTTTTTTGATTCAAGATGGCTTTTGTGGAAGTGAGTGAATTTTGTAGAATTGTAAGCATTTGGTGTGATCTTTATAAAGCTATAGGTGGATAATAATGGAAAATTCATCTGAAACTAATTGGCAGAGGACTGGTAGCTCTAGGGGGTTGAATTCATCAGGAAATTCAAGTAGAAATCCTAGAAGAATTCCGGGAAATACGGTTAGATTATCTGGTGATACGGATCATGATTCTGGAGTCATAGCTGGAATAAGAAGAGAAAAAGGTGTATTGGGTCAATCTAATAGTGTTGGAACTCAATTTGGTTACTTTAGGGAAAATGATGGTGTGGTTATTAGGCCTGTGGAAGTTAAAGATGTTAGTTTGAGACAATGGTTAGATAACACCGAACGCGTTGTTGATGCTCTTGATTGCTTGCATATATTTATGCAGATTGTAGAAATTGTGAATTTGGCTCATTCTCAAGGGTTTGTTGTGCATAATGTTCGACCATCGTGCTTTGTTATGTCCTCGTTTAATCGTGTCTCGTTTATAGAATCAGTGTCGTGTTCGGATTCTGGTTCGGATTCTTGTGAGGATGAACCAAACAACCAGAGTCAGAGAACTAATTTTATGGGATTGGGTAGGAATTTGGGTAGAAAAGTATTGGAGAAGGCTTGGTTGAAATCTGGTTGTGAGAATTTAGAAGGTGGTAATGTTGACCAAGTTGTAGAAAAGAAAGATCCATTTCCCATGAAACAGATATTAAAAATGGAAAGCAGTTGGTATACTAGCCCAGAAGAGGCTGCTGGTGGTCCAAGTACTAGTGCATCTGATGTTTATCGATTAGGGGTTCTTCTTTTTGAGGTATGTTTTATGTTTATACTCTTTAATTTACTTTTTATATATCTTGTTCTGAATCTTATGAAACAGAATCATCTAAAGTTTCAAGTTAAAATTTTGAGGTGTTTGGATGTGTTTTAAAGCGATTATGTGATATTGAATGATTAGGATCCGATGATTAGCTATTATGAGGCGGTATAAAATGTGGTGTTTGGACGTGTTTCTGCTGTATGAAATTGAAATTTTCCGTATGGCTGTGTGTGCGTAGGCGCGTAGCAATGTCTGGGTGATAAGGGGTAAAATGATAAAAGTGGACTTTTTAATTAATGAAGGTAAAAATCTTAAAATAAGTAGGTTGCCGATGCAGCTGGTATGCAAAGATTAAAAACTGATAAACACGACTTTAAGTCGCAATAATCAGATAATCATATCCGTAATGCAGATTCAAACACTTCAATTTTCTCATGGTCTTCTAACCAACTGTGACTTAATCTGCATTTACAGTTATATTGCACAAGTAGTTCTGCAGAAGAAAAAAATTCAACCATGTCTAACCTGAGACATCGTGTATTTCCTCCTCAGTTATTATTAAAATGGCCTAAAGAAGCCTTATTTTGCTTGTGGTTACTGCATCCAGAGCCTGCTAGTCGGCCAAAAATGGAGTGAGTTTTCTTTCAATATCTTTTGTTTCATACAAATAATTTCTTCTGATGTTAATTTTCTACTTTCTCCTATTAGTGAAGTGCTGCGAAGTGAATTTCTTAACGAACCTAGAGATAATTTAGTCGAACGAGAAGCAGCTATAGAGCTTAAAGAAAAAATCGAGGAACAGGAATTATTGCTGGAATTTCTATTGATGCTCCAACAACGAAAGCAAGAAGCTGCAGACAACTTACGAAGGACAATTTCGTTTCTATCTTCTGATTTGCAGGAAGTTACAAAATTACAAACATCTATTCGAGAAAAACGAAGTTTGACTTCAAATCATGGAGACTCACCTTCAAGTTTTCCATCTACGAATAATGACGACTCTGCAAGTTCAGGATCCAGAAAACGAATCAGAAACACAGAAAGTTCCAATAGTCTTTTAAATGAAGAAAAAGAAAACGCTAGTTTTAAAAGCTCCCGATTGATGAAAAACTTCAAGAAACTCGAATCGGCATACTTTTTGACTAGGCGCAGGGCGCTGAAACCATTGCTTAAACCCGTAGCTAGAAATGCACCCATGAGTAGTGATGGTAAAGGGTCTATCGTTCTTACGGAAAGAAGTTCAGCTAATAATTTTTTACCAAGAGAGCGGTTTTCTGAGGGTAAACAAAAAGGATGGATCAACTCATTCTTGGACGGTTTATCCAAATATCTTTCATATAGGAGCTTAGAAGTAAAGGCGGATTTAAAACAGGGTGATCTCTTGAATTCTTCTAATCTTGTATGCTCTTTGGGGTTCGATCGGGATGGTGAATTCTTCGCAACGGCCGGTGTAAATAAAAAAATTAAAGTTTTTGAATACGAATCAATCTTGAACGAGAACCGTGACATACATTACCCCGTTGTAGAAATGTCGAGTAGATCTAAACTAAGTAGTATATGTTGGAATAACTACATTAAAGGCCAGATTGCTTCAAGCAATTTCGAAGGTGTAGTCCAGGTATGATACCATTGTTATTTTGTTAAGTGTCTGAAAATGTATGAAACTTTACTCAGACGTCTACTGTCTGTGTCCTTAAAAAACTTTTATTATATGCAACGAACTTTCAGTTATTGTTATTGTATGTATCCACTAATTTTTTCGTTAGGTCACCGATATTTTCTGCTGACGTGGCAGCCTTATATAAGTTGACATGTCATTAAAACCAGTGGCATATCACTGGTTTACAAATTACAAGTTGTAAGAAGTCATACATACAATAGCAAATAATTGAAGTTTGATATATATGGTAGAAACTTTTAAACTTTGATACATGTTTTGGGTGAAGTTTGATGGATTTTCGGATGCAATCTTTGTTTTTAGATTATGAACATCAATTAATTCTTGCATGAATGTTTCAGATATGGGATGTTACACAAAATCAAGTATATATGGAGCTCAAAGAGCACGAGAGACGCGTGTGGTCTGTGGACTTCTCATCGGCAAACCCGACGTTGCTAGCGAGCGGAAGTGATGACGGTTCTGTTAAGCTTTGGAATATAAATCAGGCAATTATATTCTTGCACTTGGTGGATGTCCGCTTTCAAACTAAACGTACTGCAATTATCTAATAATATGTAATATAAAGTCTAGTATCTCGATGTATAATATGTTGTTTTTCTTACATGGTTTCCTACTGCAGGGAACGAGTGTTGGTACGATTAAAACAAAGGCCAACGTCTGCTGTGTTCAATTCCCGTCTGATTCAAGCAATAGTTTGGCGTTTGGTTCTGCTGATCATAGAATCTATTATTATGATCTTCGCAACCCGAGTGTGCCACTTTTCACGCTAGTTGGACACAATAAAACCGTTAGCTATGTTAAGTTTGTGGATTCGTCGACTCTTGTATCATCATCCACCGATAACACGTTGAAGCTCTGGGATCTGTCAGAGTCTGCATCTCAAGTTATTGACTGTCCAATTCAGACATTCACGGGCCACATGAATGTAAAGGTACGTAATTTTTTTTATCTACTATTTTGGAAATGGTAATGATGTTTCTTCTAAGATTACTCACCTTTTTTAGTTCGCTTTTTTTTTTTCCAGAACTTTGTTGGTTTATCAGTATCTGATGGTTAC
Source organism: Helichrysum umbraculigerum (assembly GCA_949592205.1). NCBI lineage: Eukaryota > Viridiplantae > Streptophyta > Magnoliopsida > Asterales > Asteraceae > Helichrysum > Helichrysum umbraculigerum. The sequence continues at coordinate 390,008,646 of CATIUR010000001.1, forward strand.
ATTGCCACTGGTTCAGAAACAAACGAGGTACTTCTGCTAACCGTAACAATATTCAGGGTTTTTTTTCATTGCCACAAATTAAACACTATGATAGATTATTACTGTAAGACTGTTAGGTGCCGTAGCAGTAGATTTTGATGTGTGGGTAACGGGTCAAAGTGAATGATTTATGTACATTAGCACTTTCTTGTCCTTTTCTCCCAAGTTCCATGAGTAATTATTAAGTTAATTCTGACACTATTAAAGTAATTGATACTTTCTTTTAAATAATTTGTCATGTTCAACCTGTTTGACCTGTTTGTACTACGGCTACTTCTGTGTTGAACTGTTACCAAGCAAATACAACCCTACCCTCATTTGACCGTTTTCGATTAAATATGTTGAAATTGCCACCAATAATTATTATGAAAAACTTCGTGATTTTCAAACATTTCATGAATTTTGTTCTAAATCTGTGTTGTCAGGTTTATGTGTATCACAAAGCATTCCCGATGCCTGCATTGTCATATAAATTCAACACCACGGATCCAATATCAGGAGATGAAGTGGACGACTCTGAACAATTCATCTCATCCGTGTGTTGGCGCAGTCAGTCCTCGACTTTAGTTGCTGCAAATTCATTGGGAAACATCAAGCTCTTGGAGATGGTCTAATTGTTCATTTCCAAACATAAAACCGATATCTGTTAAATTTGCATGGCCATATTTGTGGTTTCGCATAGGAAGGTGTATTATACTATAGAGACAGAAATTTTGAGTATGCTGATCTGTGATTGTAGATAATTTTAGTAGACAAATGAAAATTATATCCCTCCTGTAAATTTTGTAACTGTTTACCATTCAGAATCATTTGGTATTAGCATATCCAAGTTTTTGCATTGTTTGTCATATTTTTGGCTTCATGTAGTTATAAATGGATGGTACATTAAGAATATATAAGTATCAAAGATACATAAAATATAACATTCTGTGGTCACGGACTCGAAGGCCCAAAGTATGTGAGTTTCTGATTACTATATTTGTAGCAACACTTTTAAGGTTGGTTGAACCACCAACATTTTTTCTTCAATTATTTTGTCTTTACTTTAAATTACTCGTGTGTGTATATATATATATTGATACGATACGTTCTAGAAATCAACTAAGAAATGAAGAACGATCTCACGCGACAATTAGGAACTTCAATTTAGTAGAATGACTCGTATACGAATGATTTGTATTCGTGATTACAGAATTACAGAATAAAAGTAGGAAGAAAGACAATTACAATTCTCAAGCTGAAAATGAAAATGAAATCAGAAAGGACTATTTATAAGTCTGCTGTATTATGTTAGCTTGATCACGTGCCAGTCACATGCTTCATTAGACTCGTATCATTCCACTCCCCTTTGAAAAATCCTTGTCCTCAAGGATGACTTTGAAAAGAAATGGGAAATTGTTTAATGAGATCACCATGCACTTCCAAGTTTCTTTTTTTTTTTACCGTCATTGATGCACTTAACCAAAACATATCATCAGAATCCCGGTTTGCTAACCTCCTGACCAGTGTATCTTTTGGTTCCCCCGCAACCACTCCATCAAAATACAGAAGATTACCACCACAAACCGGTTGTATCACACATTTTTTTGAGTAGAGAATCATGGAATATTGAATTAATTTTTGTTGCAGCAAATAACTACAACTTATAAGCAACCATACCCACTTTTTACAAACTTCAAAAGGTCCATAGAATTTGGCAGAGAGCTTGTGCTGCTGTCCTTTTCTAACTATAACTTGAAGATGTGATTGTAACTGGAGATACACCCAATAAACCACCTGAAATTTCCTATCTAACCTCACTTCGTTAGTCAGATTTTGCATTCGGTCTTGAGCGCGAACCAAATGGAACTTCAATAACTGAATAGTGTACTCTCTAGCGCTTAGAGACATATCCATCGCCTCTACGGAACTGCCCCTATAATCTGTCAATAACAACCAAGTGTGCCAATTATTAGGTTTCTCATTAATCATACATCTCAGAAAGCATTCCACACACATGTTCACTACTAGTGTTTGACCATCAGCCTTTAGGTAGTATGCTTGTGTTGATGGTACCCCTGTATTAAAAAATATAGGAGTGTCTGTCCACACTTGTTTAGGGAGGAACTGCAATAAGTCATGATAAGCGGCTAGATACGACTTATGTCTTTGGGAAACATCACATGTCTTAACAAATAGCTTGAGCATCATTCTCGTACCACTTTGTTCCTCGGGTTGAAATCTATACAATGCAGTAGTCGCAATATTCTCACTACCCTTTTTATAAGAAACTTCATAATCAAAGCCCATCAATTTTGGTGACCACTTTGTTTGAAAATGAGTAGTTAACCTTTGATCCAATAGACTCTTCAAACTGATGTAATCTGTTTTTATATCAAAATGTCGGTTTAGTAAGTATCCCTTCCATTTATCCAAAGCCAACACCATCACCATTACTTCTTTCTCGTATGGAGACATGGACTGATGTCTAGGGGCCAAAGATTTGTTCACACGTATCTTTTTCCGTTTATACCATTTCCAAATGTCAAACTTCACACACAAGAAATTATTTACAAGATTATGCTCTATTGAATTAGATAAGAAAGTACCCCATTCCACCTTTGTAATAGTGGCAACGCCTTTTAATCCATGATCCTGATTCTTTCTATGAATCTGGATAATCCAATTGATAGGTTCTTTATCCACACTATCATATGTAATCAAATCTGTATGCACCCTATGACTCGGGTTGATAGAAATTGTATTTACAGATTCATCTTTTGAATCTTTCCGAACCACGACTACATCTTTGATTTCCTCTTCTTCTATCATCGGGTTAGACTCGATCTTATTACCTTTATCATCTTTTTCACACGCATCACCAATAGCAACTAAATCATTGTTGTTTTCTCCAACACTTGACTTATCGATATTGACTAAACAACCACTGTCATTATTTACTTCATTTGAAACTTTAAACCTAGAAATAGGTAGCAATGGTGGATCAATATTTCCCTTTACGAGGTTGTTAGTCGTTTCTTGCAACTTAGCCAAGCAATAGGCATCCGAAAGGGTTTTGGGTCTATACATCTTAACCCACTTTGCAATTTCAGGTTGCAACCCCCACATGAAAATATCAATGACACATGATTCATTTAAACCCCTATTTCCAAACAAAGAATCAAATGTATCATAATACTCTTGAATTGTACCTTTTTGTTTAAAGTTTCTTATTGTTGACATTTCATCGAACACTTCATGTGCACCTCCCACATCCTCACTTATTCTTCGATTTTCCATCTCTTTATCCCAAGAAAGCAGTTTATTACCATTATTATCAAACATAACAACATTTTGTCCATTCAATTTTCTCACTTCATCAATCAAAGACTTTTGATTGTTTGCAAAGACTTCTAATTTCTTGTTTATACCTGCCATGGAATCAAGAATTCTTTGACAAGATAGTTTGATATCTTCATTTTTCTGCATTGATTGAGCACTCGCCATGGATGAACTGTGAATCTCTTTTCGATTTCAAAGTGGCCAGAAAAGTGGCTCTGATACCAATTGATACGATACGTTCTAGAAATCGACTAAGAAATGAAGAACGATCTCACGCGACAATTAGGAACTTCAATTTAGTAGAATGAAATCCGAAACTGACTCGTATACGAATGATTTGTATTCGTGATTACAGAATTACAGAATAAAAGTAGGAAGAAAGACAATTACAATTCTCAAGCTGAAAATGAAAATGAAATCAGAAAGGACTATTTATAAGTCTGCTGTATTATGTTAGCTTGATCACGTGCCAGTCACATGCTTCATTAGACTCGTATCATATATATATATATATATATATATATATATATATATATATATATATATATATAGTCCCAGGTTCAAATGAGAAGGCTAATTTTCGTGAGAACGTGAGAAACACTTTAAAATCACTTTTTAACAATCCAAAACATGTTTTTTTACAAAAATTTCTTCGTAGCTTATTTTTAAAATAACTTTTAGAAGTTATTTTTCAAATAAAATTTTTTTTGACGTTATATTATTTTTTAATTATTTTTTGTTAAATTTTTTATTCATAATAATCACATTTTATAAATTGATAATCACATGAATAATATGTGATTATCATGCCATATTTTGTGATTATCTCGAACACATGATAATCACATTATAATAGAGAATAATCACATGTGATTATCATGTTATATTTTGTGATTATCTTAAATAATCACTAACAGTAACGACTGTAAAATAAGTTCGAAATTTTTTTTAATATTTTTTATTTATATTTATATCATAGCTTCCAAAAGTTATTTTAATAGTAATCATTGAAAAAGTTTTATAGGAAAATGTGTTTCGAATAGTTAAAAAGTAATTTTGAAGTGTTTCTTACGTTCTCACGAAAATTAGCCTTCTCATTTTAATCCACCTCTATATATATATATATATATATATATATATATATATATATATACATATATTGGCATGATCCAGAAGGAAGTGCATTTTTTGGGGGGACGAGGGGAAGCGTTAGTATGCATCAGGAAGCATATTACCTTCACCCATACAAATCTCGAAAAAAGCAAACTGAAATTTAGTAAATGTTAATCAGAATCGATGCTATGAATATTAAGCTTGCTTGATAAATTCTTTCTTCAAGTTATAGCATCGATTTATGAATATTAGATCCAAATCTGTTAATATGCATCGCGGTGCATATTAGTTAATATGCATTGTGATGCATATTAACAATAAAAATATTTTTCAAATAATGTGAAGTTTTAATATATCGCGATGCATATTAGTTAATATGTATCACACTGCATATTAACAATTTATTAAATAAATATTCATCAATTAATGTTATGACTTAAAAATGAAATTCGTTCGTTAAAATATTCTTTATAGCATCGATTTTGATTACTATTTACCGATAAAAATAATTTTTTGTTGACGTTTTGATTGATAATTGTAATATGCTTCCTGATGCATACTAACGCTTCTCCCCTTCCCCCCAAAAAGGCACTTCTCTCTCGATCACTACCCTATATATATATATATATATATATATATATATATATATATATATATATATATATATATATATAATAAAATAAGAATAAGAAGAATTATTATGAATAAATATGCAGGGGCGGAGCTAGAAGGGGGGCAGTGGGGGCAGTCGCCTCCTAGAAATCAAAATTTATTAAAAAAAGTAATTTTTTTAAAGGTAATTAGTAACAATTTAGGATTTTGACCCCCCTAATGTGATAAAAAGAAAAAAAAATTGTTTTGTCCCTCTTCTAAAAATTCCTAGCTCCGCCCCTATAAATATGGAAAATATGGAAGTGATGTCCATTATATAGTGTAGGTATAAAGGACTTGTGTAATACTCCGTAATCTTATAGAATACTCATTTGTATAGGATAAATTTTCAGCGGCACACAGTGCAATCTTAGGTGCATAAATCATCGAATATTTATATCAATTTAATTAATTATACTTAGCAAACATTTTTGTTAATGCCGTATACAAAGTCATCATTCATCGAAAATTTTATACATAATCAAACACTAGACAAATTGGTGATTTTAATATTCACGAATAGATAATGTGCTTAGAAACACGGTTAATTATTTTCCCTTAATATCAATTACGTAGTAAGAGACAACTATGAATAGTAAATTTACCTAACTCTATTTGTCATGTTTTATTAATTATTAGTAAGATTTGTTAGATCAATTACCATAGTTTAATGTTAAAGTTTCTCCCTCTAGTCAGATGTTCGATCCTACACCATTTCAAATTAGCCCAACTTTATTTGTCTTTTTATATATTTAAATAACATTGATATAACAATTACACTTTCATAGCTTAATGGTTTACTACCTTCATTTCGTAGATTATTGACCATAATTTTTTTCCGATGCTCTTTTCATTTAATAATTTTTGTCTTTTACCCTTAATTAATTAAGGGTTCCATTTGACACTTTGACAAGCCGTTCTACTCTAGAACTACACACCATAAGTCAATCATATTGGCCCTTCCTCTCTAACATTGAAGCTCTTTCTACTCCCTACCAATTTATCTTTTCTTTTTCAAAATCCTAGTGGCTATTTTTTTTTTCTATTGCAGGACAGGTTTGACGATTCTTACCATCGAATCATCGATCGAGGTAAGACTTTAATATCATATCACCTTCTCTATTTTCTTCACTAATCTTTGTGTGTATATGTGAATTTAGGTGTTTGCATGAGTTGTTTTCTCCCGTATATTCCTTTGTTTATGATGGTGGGTAGGTGATTTGAGAATTTTTTTTTATTATATTTTGTATTTTGTATGATTGGTATGCTGCTACTAAATCAAAGAGGAATCATAATCTTTGTTTACTACTCCGTATTAGAGATTTATTTTTAAGGACGCATGTTTTAATAGCTTTGTGGTATGTTTGTGTTAGTTGGATTTGGCCAACATAAATTTATTTATTTTTTAGTTTATGTTTTATGTGTATATATGGTATAGTTAATTTAGCCCTTGAGTAATATGTCTTTTATGTTATATTGTGGTATTTCATGCTAGGTGGTGGACTGCAGCAGGTGAGTGATTGGATGTGATCCTAAACAATGATGGATTTTAAAATATGTTTAACACTGGTGAGTTTAATAAAATGTAACTTATGAAAGCTATAATGAATATTTATGTGTTATCAAAAATTGTATTAAATGAATACTAAAATCTAGAAAAGAGTTATAAAAAGGTTAATCAACAAGTTGAAAATTATAGATGTTGGTTCATGGTGGTAAAAGTTTGAGATTTATGAATACAGATTATATGAAAATGGACATTGGACAAGAAACCAAGAGGATGAATTTAAGACTTTCATATATAGGGGAAAGTAATCTATAACGTTGAACCGTACAATTTGAATGTAATGGTAGTGTTAATGTAGGGGTTATTCATGTAAATATAAAAAAAGTTTAAGGATCAAAAATATAAAATATTTATATTATAATTGGTCAACATTACAATTGAATTATAATGTTAACATTACATATGATATCCCCTTTTATAATTATATAGAAAGTTAGAAACCACTATGTAATTTGAGGAAATGTTGCTTTTCAAAGAGAATGAAACAAAAAAAAAAAAAAAAAAAAAGAGAGAGAGAGAGAGAAAATAACAGCCAGGATGATACTAAATTAGTACTTGAGTGATGATGTGAACTATGAAAAATAGAGCAGAGGATAGTAGATAACAAGTAGAGAAACACATCAAAAATTAAAATCATGATGATTAGTCTTGTGTTGATCACATATGACGGAGTGCAATACAATCGCATATTACCGAAAAAGGAAATTTCAGAAGTTTAGAAATGAATACACTGTTTAGAAAAAAATATATTTCAGAAGTTAAAAGTAACGAACATCGTATGATCGTTTTAGTTTTATAATAAATCTATGTATAAAGTATGTTTTATTTAAATCTATCTATCTTCTATCTATCTATCTATCTATCCAAACAATTAAAAAGGGATTATTAACCTCTTAGATCGGAAATGATTGTGCTGCCACATCACTCATTTTCCCGCCAAAATTGTGAAACGGTCTCCTTTTGGATAAGGAGTTAAACTTCAATCGTCCTATCGGTTTACATTTTTGGATAAAGAAAAAAAAAAGTACAATTTGATTTGTTTTACCCCAAACCGTCTCCCAAACTTTTCTCCTACCTTTCTTAAAGTTTAAAGTTTGAATCCCACTACAATTGTGAAATCACACAGACGCATAATATTCATATATGAAATTTAAATAAATCTATTTCACATGATCCTATTGATTATCTATAATTTGCCACATCATATCTTCTTCCCATTGGAAGAGAGTGAGATATTTGTGAAATTCTTATCGTTGAAAGAATTTTATTTAGTTTCTTCAATATGGAGATGGTTTGATATGATTTGTGTATCTACTTATATCTTTATGTACAACTTTTCTTTTCTTTCTAATTTATAGATTTATAAGATATAGGGTTAAGTACATTAAAATGTAATTATTTATGGTCCGATGTTCATTGTATGCAAGAAAGTATTTGGACCTCCATTGTGTGTAACAAACTTGTTATTCAGTGCCATTGTATGCAACTTTTGGTATTTTTACATACATGTCCACTGTATGAGTTACACATGGCATCATTACACGTTGCCACGTCACCTAAATACATACAATAGGAACAAATTGAAAGTTTGTTACACACAATGGAGGTCCAAATACTTTCTTGCATACAATGAACATCAGACCAAAAATAATTACATTTTAATGTACTTAACCCTAAGATATATTATCATTATTGATTGATATGTTAGGGAAGGATGAAGTTGAATTTGTATCGGGATTTTGTGATATACATTTTGAAGTTTGAACATTCCTTTCAAGAAACAACAACAGGTACGCTACTTGCGGCCGAGGGTTACGATATCATTGACTTGATGATTGACTTTGTTGATATCAAATCTGATCGATATGGTATATGAAACATTACTTATTATTTATATGAGTCTAATGCAACTTATTTCGTAACAATAACTTTACGAGTTACTTTCAAAGATATATAATATCGTTCGGGTTTTTAGTGACAAATTGATCTTTAATTTCTTTCTTATTCGTGTGGTTATCTAGCCGGAGTTTGATATGCCCAAGTACAAGGCAACATAACATCTATAAAGCCCAACTTGGTAGTTGGCAAGATCGGTTATTAAAACATCTAGAAATCTTCGAATCAAGGTGTATATAATTATATGTGAAAGATTGGTTGTTCACAGACGTTGGGATTGACTTTTATTTTAGTTAATTATTACTTTTGCCTCCTACTCTAACAGGGCTTCAAAGTTCTTTGGTCATCCAATCGTCTATGGCGTCTCCACGACGAGACAACACAACCATAAGTTTATAAACTTGCTATTCAGAACATGCTTTTTTTTTTCCTTCTATGTTTTGATTTTAGGACTTCATTGTTATTTTTCTTTTTCGGTTTTTTTCTTTTCATGACTTATATTTGATTATAATTGAAGTTAGTTACGGAGTATTTGTTTTAGAAAGCATACACATCCTTTTGCCAACTTTCAAAATCTTTCAATAATTATACTTATGTACATTTCTGCTTTATAGGTGAGCTCTTACATAATCACAAATTAAATTACAAAGTTTTGATTAAATTTTTGATGAATTGCTTGCATTGAAATAACCAATGTCGTTGGACTTGCATTCAATCGTATGAGCTTAAAACTTTAATGTACGAGAGAAATGTTCAACTTAGTTGTAATGCAAACAGTTAGATTATGAATACTAAAATTTAAGTTTATGTCAATTATATTTTGTTTACATTTGATGTTTCTTTATGGTAGGCATTACTATCTATTTATTTATGACATATTTTGTTCTATATTTTACAAACATTCAAAAAACACGTTGAGCGTACAACCGTGCATCGCACGGGTAATGATCTAGTTATTTATTAAAGTAGGATCTTACGATCTCGATTTTATTTTACGATCTTGATCTTGCAAAGACAAAAACGATCTTGAATAAGATCCCAATCTTGACAACTTTGGTTAAAACTTTACGTATATCTATTGATCGTGTAATGAAAATCTCTTGGATTTTGGGATACGTTCATAAAGGAAATCATATTAATAAATGCAACCTATATTTTTTTTTCCTTTTTACCTTACTCGAATGTAAATGTTGCAAAGTGCAAGTATATTATGAATATACAAAATTATAATTATTAAATAAAATTAAAGTTTATATTATGAATACATGATTTTCACTCGGGAAGCCAGGTTGGAATCTAATTTAAACTATAAATTATAATACTTCAAGACTTACGAATTACACACATTTTATAAGTATAATAATCAAAAGATGTGAATTCACATTTATTTTATACTAAAAAGGGTAGAAATCATATATAGCCATTTATCTAGGATTTTCTTAACACACTTGATAATTTCATATCAAAGTTTAAAAAATTACATTTTACATCCCGTCGCAACGCGAGAGCATGAAAAATCTAGTTGATTATCAATGATAAATTACTTACAAATCTAGTTTAATTCAAATAAATAAATGCGATGGTTATTTTAAACGGGCCAAAACATAACAATAGAATCATGACATTCTATGATTTCATCTCGGGTGGACCTTGGCCCATCATAGACACAACGGGCCTCCGCCTCATATAATATATACTTCCTTGATGATCATGTCTTCTTCTATTCATTCATTGTTCTCTTTCACAACACGTTTTATAAGCAGGAGTCTCTAACCTATATTCCGAGTTTGTAACCGGCAATTAACATCCAGCGTACGGCCTTAAATTATATCATACGTGGCGGTTTAGGATAGAAGGTAAAAGCATGCTATTTTCGATAATGATTTTTATCGTCTCTGTTATATATCTCACGAGTTATAATAAATACTGTACTAAATACAATGAATGTTTATGTTTTTACTTGATCGATGCTTGCATATATCTATATATATGTATGGGTTAAACATCAGAAGTTTTGGATGATCTAATGATAGACATGTTGATGTTGAATTATTGATGTTGGTTTGTTATCATGGTAGACATTCTAGTAATTCATTATCATTATTTAAATTAAAAAGATTAATCATATGGTTAACTTGAATATATTATATATGTATATATACTTGATTTTTCATATAATAAATTAATACCACCACTTACGATGAGTCCCTTTTAACTTGAATTCAGTTGTGATTGACAATTTTGATATAGTCTATGTTATAGGTATATCGAGGAAGTAATATTGCATATTGTTTCAAACAACGAACATAACTCGATCCCTCAATGGCGGAATTAGTGTATGTACCTGAAGAGATTCTTGTCAAGATATTTGTTCGATTACCTACAAAACCCCTGGTGCGTCTCAAATGTTTATCAAAGCATTGGAATCGTGTGATTTCGGATAATAACTTTATGAAATCAAGATCACGACGAATGATCATTCTCCCTGTCCAACCGTTGCACGCGATAGACATCACCGATGACATGGCTATTTCGAGGGTCAAACTTCCTTCTTCTGTTGAAAACTCGGCAGAAGTCATGGTTGTTGGAAGTATTGATGGGATAGTTCTTTTAGCTGTTACAAGACATGATCGTAAAGATGATTTGATCCTATACAATCCATTAACTGGAGATTCTAAGCAAGTTCCCGATCAACCTTTGGAATCAATATCATACCCAGGGTATGGATTTGGCAACGGTAAAACAGCTGATGATATAAAGATTGTTCGATTAAATTGTACATCCTTTACAAAGTCTTGGGATGCCTTCGATGTTAAAACATGGTCATGGAACAGCCCATCGGAATTCATCCCGGACTACGGTTTATGTGTTGTCATTGTTGGTACGTTTGTAAAAGGATTTTTGTATTGGTATGGATCCATCGATGACGATTGTGATTCAGTGATATTGGCTTTTGATATCAAGGAGATGGTATTTTCATATATACGATTTCATCAATATGGTATCCAAAAGAATTTTGATTTAATGGGTACATTGAACCAACGCCTTTGTATTCGCTATATAAATAATAAAACTGAAGATGATGAGTTATGGGTAATGAACGATGATGGTTTTGGAAAATCGTGGTCGAAAGTATGTTCGGTAACACTACGACTTTCATCAGTAGGTTATCTCATAGGGTTTTATCCACTGAGTATTTTGGATGATGGAAAACTTGTTATGGTGAAGCATGCAGACCAACTCAAAATTTACGACGTGTTAAAAAATTCGCATGAGGAGGTGATGACCTTGCCAAGTGTTGGCAAAGTCAATGGAAGACATGCCATCGAATATGTGGAGAGTTTGATCCCGCCATCCGATATCTGCCCTAGTAGCTAGTCTAGTTTAATACAGTATGATCTGCACATGTGAACTTATTAAGTGAGGTACTAATTATTGATTTAGTTTCTTATCATATTTGTTTTAATAGTGTCGGTGAATATTTATATATTTGAAATATATAAAGAGTAATAATCGTTTAACATCTATTAGTTCGTTCATACATACATATATATATATATATATAGGATTGGGATCAATGGAGAAGGATTTTATAGTAGAGAAAATAGAGAAGATATGTGAACCCTTGGATCAAGTAGCTAAAATAATTTTGTAAACTTTGTCGGCAATAATTACATATTTTTGATTAAAGAAGGGCAAAGTAGTACATTTGCTAGCATTCAATCTTAAATTATATATAAGAAACAACTCATGATGTCATCAAAAATTTAATCAACCAATAGGATTACTCAATTTTGTCCAATTAGCTAAATTATAGGATTTAGTGACATCATAAATCATTAATTATTTACTATATAATTAAAGAAAATTAATTATGATAACTTTAACCAAATAGGTATTCGTAATACATTAGGACTATTATTATATCACAATAGATATTCGTAATACATTAGGACTATTATCATATCACAATTTGATGATGCATTGATGGGATTTAATCCTTCATATCAACAACTTTTAAATCTATTTGTTTTCGTCCAACCCCGTGTAATACACGGGTATAGAGGGGCTAGTTAATTGATAAAAAAACCGCTCAATTCATTTATAGGTAACAGTTCAGTTTCCTTTTTCCCCATTAACTCTTCAAAAATTTGATTCTTTTCTTTTTCTTATTTATTTTATATAATTTGACTAAAATTTGTTGGTAGGATTTTTCGAAAGAAAAACGTAGGAATCAAGATTGATTCAACAATCTTTACGTTTATTTTTAGTTACTTGTTGATCAATATACTATATTTGATTTAGAACAAACTTTTAAAACATTTTTCAAAACTAATTGATATTATACTTTTTGTGAATCAATGTAATATAAATATGGTGAATCATACATATGAATATAAATAGTGTGGTGAAAGTCTTATATAAGATTAAATATGTTGAATCATACTTTTAATAAGTTGAATCAGTGTGGTGTCTCTATGAATCAAAGAAATACTATGTTGAATCGTTATACTTCTTAAAATTGAATCTTAATAGGAGTTTGACGTAAGAGAGATTTAATAATTTATTGACTAATTATGACAATATATTTTTCGAATCGTTCAATATTGAATCATTATGTTGTCTAACTGAATCAATAAGATACGAATTTAATATATAGAATTCTAGTTTACAAAAATGTGAATCATCCTTATACGATAATTGTGAATCAATGTTCTTATTTATATTTATTTCTTTTTGTAAATCATAGCCTCGACTTTTATAATTCTTAAGAAGTTGCCAAACCTATTTACAAAAAATAATAATTCAAAACAATAATAATTACTGAAATTGTCCATATATATGGCTGCCGATAAGTTGACCAAACAGTTTTAAGTTGACTTTGATTTATATCCGTCGGATCTTGCTAACTTTTAATCTGGACCATTGCAACCCTTATTTGTTGGTTAATTTTTTTGACGGTTTTTTAATTCTGGCCCTACTGCCAACCGCCATTATCAGGAGTGTGCCAATCGCTATAACACCCACGATCAAATTGCTACAGTTTTATGGTAACCGTTCTTTAAACTGCTGATTCTATTCCATCATTTTATCATTTATATATAAATAATAATAATAAATATACATATATAATACATACACATGTCGTCTGCACTCTTCACTCTCTCCCCTAACACCATCTGCCATGAAGATTTATCAATTGATATAAACCCCAACACCCATATGGCGAGTTATTGGGCAATTTACTTGAATATAAGCGACTACTTCTTTTGTTACCTTCGCAGCCAGTGAAGCAGGGCCTACCATAGCCAAATCCTTACCCAATCACTATGATTGATTGATTTCAATTCATGTAAGTTATATTATGGCTTCTTCTTTTTTAGTAATTAGTTAAAATTTCTTTGAATTTTTATGCAGATTCTGATAATTTTTGGTATATAGATATAATATCTACATATGTAATTGTGTGTATCCATTCCGATTAACTTTCAATTTCATGTTTCTAAATGAAAGGTTGTCATCATGTTGGAAGTGACTATAAGCCTGTGAGTGAGGGGGATCCATGTTTACTGCCTTTTCAATTTCATATTTTAGTTATTGCCTAATCATGCTATCTCGTATTCATATGATTCATGTTCCCATTGTAAGCAATATGCATACTCAATTTTATGGTCAAACTGTTCATATGTGGAGAACTAGATTAAGAGTTGGTGTATAATAGGATGGTTATCAACAAAGGTTCCTTATGTACAAATTATGATGGTTATCAACAAAGCTTCCTTATGTACAAATTACTAATGGCGTTTTATTTCTTAAAATTATACAATTTAAGTTGTATTGTATTGATCTTAATTTTCCTAAATCCAATTAAATTATGTCAAGTCAGCATGACTTAGCAGGTTGAGTTATTTGTGCATAATGCTATCTCACAGGCCTGATTACCACATTCTTAGATTCTTAATGTCAGTTTTTCCTGAATATTCCATTTGATAATATAAATGCAACATCAATTCTTTTATTCTTCGTTAGTTGTTTTCCAGGTTTTAGTAGGCAAATGCGGGTTTATTCAGGTCATGCTAGGTTTATGCGTTTTACAGTTGAGCTGTCCAAGTGGGTAGGTTAGACACATTGGGTAATGGGTCAAATAGGGATCGTGTCCAAATGGGTGATCTTTAATTTCATTTCAAAACTGGTCAGGTTTTCCTTACAAATTCTCTTTTCTAAATTAGTATTTATAACAATGCTTTCATTTTTGAAATATAACCATTAGGGAGTTTAGTGCATTTTGAATACATTTTTGGGTGACTTTTGACCCACTTGACACATCATCGTGTTTTCATTCTAGCTGAAAAGAATAAATAATGTTACTCATTTGATCCCGTTAGGGACAACTTATAACTCATAATACGGGTTGACTACCTTTAAATTAATGGTAAACGTGATTTGTTATTCGTTTAACTTGAGGGTACATGTTCTAAAATGTAGTAAGCTGCACACTTTAGCATATATTATTGTATAAAAGTATATTTGCCTTTTCTTCTATAAGTTTGTTTGTTCAGGCTTTCAGGAAAAAGATTCCGCAAACTGATGATGAATCTATTTTGAAGTTCATGCAGCAAGTTGTGGTAGGAAAATAAATGGAGATAACCAGGTATTCGTAAACCTTATCGGTACATCATGTTACCCCGAGAACAGACTGTTGCCCCTATCATAAACCTTCTTTAGCATCTTAGGTTATATCTTGTGTTTACGTTAATGTGTGGCCTATCCTATTTATGTATATATATAGTTCTGGATAACAAAATGCTTATGTTTCTAAAGTATGATATATTATATGTGTTTGGTATGTTTGGTATGATATTGTGTGTGAGATGTTCAAATAACCTTTCTTTGAATGTGTCATTACCTACAAGTTTGTTGTTGATTAATTTTGCAGGCAATAAGTGTGGGATTCATGGATTAAGAGGCGATTGATTTTGTTGAGAAAAAAATGAAAATAAATCCCGAACTCTCCTTAAATCTGGTGCACAGAAACGTCTGCACCTACCAGGTTACTATACACTTTCAAGTATGCTTAAGCTTTATGACAAGGATAGCTATTTCAGAAAATAGTCATCATCTATAAAACTATTGAACAATTAGTGGCAAACTTAACCCATTTATTTGAAAGTTGGTGACAAGTTTTTTATTACTTTTTATTGGTAATAGGCCACATTTGGCTAATATGTGTCATTATTCACTCTTTTACTGAATATATTGCTTTGCTACTGCTACTATCGGATTACCTGATGTGGTGTAACCTCAGTGATACAACTTAAGTACGTGCTTATTGATATTTCTCCATAAGTTCTTATTATTGGTGTATTGTTCAGTCCTCACTCCAAAAACAAATGTGGCTCTTAAGAAGGCTTTTTCAAATCTCAGTGTATTCGTATTACTTATGAAATTGAAGAAAATAACTTATGTGACTTTGTATGGTTGTTTGTACAGGTTTCGATACAGTATTTTAGCTCAAGTGAGGCATGTTTTACCTATAAGCTATTGTTGGATGTGCCAAATTTAAAAGAGAAATACTCGGAACAGTCTGAAAGTTAGTATACGAATACATATAGACATACATATTGTATGATGAATTGCATTTTGATTAGAAGCCTGATTTTAGAAAGTTCACATATAAAGTTTTCCAGTGGATTTCAATAAATTTTTTTAAGTTACTTCTTTGGCAGCAATAATGGAGGAAACAATTCCCCTATGAAAGAAGTCATTGATATTCTAGAAGCTGGTGTGAAGGTAGACAAGCTAGAGTTAATGCTCTTGGAAGGCTTTTAGTTTTCAAACTACTAGTGTGTGTGTGTGTGTGTGTGTGTGTGTGTGTGTGTGTGTGTATGTGTGTGTGTGTGTGTGTGTGTGTATTCTTCAACAATTTATTTGGTGATCATACGAATTTTAATGTTCTCCATGTCCTCTGTTTTATTTTACCCAGGGATCAATAAATCATATCATAAGCTTGCTGAATGGCATGGGAGTTGATCACTTTAAGGCATTGTAAGTTAAACTGTGTCTTTCATAATTGCTCTTAAGTTAATTCAATGTTTAATTATAGGGACTGTACATATCAAATTAAGGCAGACTTTTAGAATCACTACATGAGGATATTGTGAATAATTGGTAGTCTTTGGGATACTAGCTAAGTATTATTGTGTGTGTGTTATGCAGAACAAAGGTTCAAGTTCTGTAGTCATGACACATACTACAAGTTCAAATGAGAGGTATTTCATTTGTGTTTATATCTTCATCAAAAGCTTCCTGTTGCCCTTTTTTGTTAATGCTAATTTTTTTTAATGAATCTCAGGTTTAATCGTATGACCTGAACATAAACGTCCATAATAATGTGGGAAGACTTGAACTTTGAACCTACCCTCCTCTATAGTCAACACTCAAGAGGTAGTAAAATGGGTGGATCCTGCGAGTTGGGTAACGGTTCATCACATATTTGTGTCGACCTAAGAACACTTTATTTTTTTCTCTATATTTTAAATAATCATCCTATTAGGTATCATAAAGAGTACTTTTAATATTGAAATGCTAATCTAATTTACTGGTTGTGCTTTATTACTAATTTTGTTTGTTAACTGTCACTGTACGATGAGAATTTGGTAATTTGAATGCATATGGAATCAACGAAGGGACATAAATGGAGGCTATGATATGTGTGCCAAGTACACGTGGTCTCTCGTGTTTTTTGTTAATGTTTATTACTTTAGATCATTTTGGTGGGTTAACTGTCTATACAATAAAGAATGTATATTATGTCAGATCGTGTTTTTTGTTAATGTACATAATTGCCCGTATATTTGGTGTTCTATTTTTAAGGTGGAGTTGGAGGCTCAGGTTGAGAACCATCACGAGAATGAGCATCCTATTGCCTATCACGTAAAAAGACCAGAAGGACCGGACATAAGCTGTCTCTTATCGCAGTCTGTTTTGTTAAAGTGACGAGTTGTTCGATTAATATGTTGAAAAGACATTTGGCATTATGACATTAGGGGGCATTTAATTTGGTGTGTACAGAACTTTGCAGGGTTGGTTGGGTCATATTTGAATCTTCGTAAACCATGCGCGTTATAAGCTAGGTGAAGCTTCACTTTAGCCCATGAAACTCGTGCATTGTTTATGAGCATGCTATGAGTTTATTTGTATGATTGTGCAGGTTTCGGTCAGGTTCACTTACTAGATTTCAACATCAGTTCATTTTTTTACAACTTTGTTTCATCAATGATTAGTGTAAGCTTACCACCTGGTAATTCAAACTCAATAAGCTACTTTTTATCTAAGTACTTTTTCGCTGCTTTTTGTTCCAAGTTGACATTGATACATCACCTAAAAAACATCTAAAAATGGTTTTATTTTTACTAAATTATCTCCTAATAATTATTTCAGGTGAAATGGTTAAACAAAGAACTCATCAAACTTTGGCTATATGTTGCAAAGGTAATTTCCGGTACCTTTGTTATTCATCACCTATTTGTAGGTACTGTATTATTGATGCATGCTTGTACATTTATATTGTTATTTGGGTTATAAGATTATAGTCTTTTTTGATCGAGTACAGTTATGTCGAATTACATTTTGAGGCTGTAGAAGTCAAAACTAGAGATTTCGTTGAGCCCTATGGTACTCTTACTTCTCTCGAGAAAAGTGGTTTGCTAGATCTCCGAGTCCATTTATGAATTTTTTTTACCTCTTTGATGTAGGATCCTTTCAGTTTATTAGAAGTGTACGCTTTCTAAATCACTCATTTATAACTATGATTTTGCTATTGTGTTAAATTATGTACGAACAAATGTAGTTCAGTTAAATAATGTACTAACAAATTTTGTCTAAAGATATTCCAAGATCCAACGATGTGATGCATTCTCCAGCTAATGCCATTTCAATAACGATTCATGGTTATATTAATTAGTCTCAATTGAGGCTCGCACTATTTACTTAATGTTCTATAATAATTTGCGACGTATTGTTGTTCCTGTATGTTTCCATTTTTATGCTATTGTTCTTAGTATTTTTAATTTGATGAAATTTTTATTGCAATTGTCTGCATAACAAAGAAACCATATGACTGAATTGTCATCTATGGAAAATTTGATTACGGGCCTTAGCAACTGTGATCGATCTATACAATCCTCAGGCTTTAATACGACCGGTATATAAATAAGTTTTGGTATTTTGCTCAATATATGTGTTTTACAGGTTGCTCGAGCACAACTAAGGATTCTTTTACGCTATGACATATTAGAGGTTTTAAATGGCATTTGGCACTAATCTATGCGATGTTGACTTTATGGTTTGATGTTTTAACAAATCTTAATTTTATGTTATTAGAAATGGTGAAAGTACGTTCTCGACTCATTTTGTCCGCACTCTCACGAGACTGCTTGATGTGATATCGTTAGCCGAGGACTTATTTGGATTAACTTTCACTGGCTGACATTCTTCATGGGTTATTGGCTTCTCAAAATGTAAATGTGTTCCCTCGAGAGCATGTCACGATCCTCTTCCGAATTGGTTAAATTTGTGGTTTTGTTATAAGTTGTGGTCTTGTAGACATCCTACATAATTAAGTTGACCGATCTTGCTTGGATATGCAACAACGATTAGTCAAGTTTACAATGGGGCATTGCTTATGGAGAATAATTTGAAATCATTTAAACAAGTTTGTTGATGTTTAAGGTTCAATCTTGAACTTGATTATCTCATACAGTTAGACTTTAATAGCTCTTCATTAAAGTTCAGGTTTATACTTATGTTTCAAGTCCATGTTCAAAATTGTCTGTATGTCTCTTGATATTGTGTGTATGGATTCCATTTGTAATGTGAATTGTGTGGTTATCGGTTTGATTTTGGGTTGAATATGGTTGATGGCGTGTACTCAAGATCACCAGTTTTCGTATGAAGTTAGGGATCAATTTTGTGCTTTTATAACCGGATGTGGTAAAATGAGTGGGTCGAGTTGGGTAACAATTCAAACCATGTTCGGGTTAACACATGTCGCTCTTCAATTCAAAAGAGGTATGTATTTTATAACAAAGCTACTCATTAAGATAAAGGTTTAATATCTGACAATATGCTTACCGACCGTGTAATCAATTTGGTTTGTAGTTCCAAAACTGAATGCTCTCGTGAACTTCGGCAGTCATTTAACTGGGCAACGCCCGGGTATAATACTAGTTGATATTAACAACAGAGAGTGAATACCATAAAATCTTGCATTATATGAATGGAGGATTACTCTTGAATCGATACAATAAATAATGGTCATTATATGAAGCAGACGATGGAACTAGGATACATATTTTATTCGTTTGTAGTAACCTAACAACTCACAATAATGATCCTTTAGGAAGGAAAAAAATGATTTATTTCGTCTGTGTGTATGTTTCAAAGAAAATAACTTTACCCATGTATGCAGCCCAAATTTTGTTTTTATTTTTCTTGGAAAAATGCAATTCTGATCATGAACCATTTTGTGTGAATAAAATTGACATTTAATTACCCAATGTTTTCACATAATGAGTGTGGTCGATTGTTTTTTGAAAAACTAATTATCTACATTTTAGTAAACTACTAGTAACTGCCATAAACATTTAAATTCAAGAATTAATTCAATTATTAATTAATTATTTATGGATTACCCAAAATACCCTTTCACCACAATTTGAAATGATTGGTCTACAAAGCTTCTCCCTATTCTCTCCTTAAATTTATTTCTTTTTAGATCCTCTTACTATATATATATATATATATATATATATATATATATATATATATATATATATATATATATATATATATATATATATATATAACTTGTTTTTGCTTTTGTTGAAACGCTTACTACTGAAGATATATAATTGTTTGCAAAGTGATGATGACTACTACGAGAGAAACATGTTACTTATAGTCTGGGGGTTTTGTACATGAATTTATGAAATATTATGAATTTGTATCGTTCCAACAAAAATTACGATTCCTCCCCATTCATAATTGATTTTGAGCCATTAAACAAATACATCCCATCATAAGAGTTGGCTTTGTATGATATGAAGTTTTGGTCACAACGCAAGAAGATAAGACCTTAAAGATGATTGGAAATATCTATCGCAATGGCGGAACATAGTTAGGGCCGGAAGAGGTGCCAGCTTTCCCTAAAAATTGAGCTGTTACTGCAATATATTTAATATTTTCATAAAAATATATACTTGAGTCGAAGTAGATGATTTGGTTGAAGGGAGCTAAGCTAAGTTCAAGTTCCACCACCATTATCTACTTTTATTTTTAATTTTCCAACATTATATCTTTCTACATATAACTAAAGAATTATATCTTTTATCTTTTATATATAATTAAAAGAGGATACCATTAAGGAATTTTGACCCTTCATTAGCCTCCACAATTAAAGATCAATGATCTAAATTAATTTGAAATAAGTACACTTAATATCCTTAATACTTTTTTGGTAAACTTTACCATTTTTAAATAAACCTACAATTAAAAAAAGTAAAAAACCTAGCCCTAGCTTCCTACGATTTTTTATCATTCAAACCACCATCTCTTTCTCATTCAGATGAATCATTCACCGTACCCCTTCCTTCCCATTAACCCGTGTCTTCAATTCCTTTTCTCCAATCCACCATGAGGTATTGATTATACACCTCTTCTACAATCACTTACAAAGTTCTTTCAACTCGGTCTTTTTTATCTTGGAACACCAACACTGAGACTAATTTTGATACTAATAAGGGCTATACGATTTACTGTTCGGATAGAAGCTAAATTCATGATGAGTTAAGGTTTTATTATTTATATAATTGTATCACAGAAAACCCCTTTTCAATCCATATACTGTTTATGTTTGTTACATATCAATTAAGGCTTTGATCGTTTTTGTTTTGAAGATAGAAAGATTGTTGATTCTTGAGACTGATATTTATCATTGGTTTTGATTTTGTAAGTTTAATTTTTGCTATTAGAGGTCTTGTTTATTTTTACATTGATTTTACAGTTAAGATTAAGAACTCACTTAGTCACTCTCAATCGGAGCTTCCAAATCTATGAAGTTCCTCCGTTCAATCTCCGGCAAGTTTCCGATCAACATCAATTACAATGTCATCTCTTCATTCTGTATCACGCATATTATCATTATTAATTTAATTCATATTTTTGCTCTTGTATAGTTAGCGAATCATAAATCACGGCTGGGAGCAATTGGCTGACGTAACTTCGCCGTTTTCACCTTATATGATTGATTTTTACTATCTTAATTAGGGTTTGATGATTTATTCATTGAATAATGTTAACTGATATATAATCATAGGATGTGGTTGTTTGAGACATGTATATGATGATATGATGTTGGATGGAGTGAAACCGGAGAAAGATACGTTTCGTGATTTGATTGCTGTTAGTATGAGAGGCATTCGTTTGCAGGATTGTTTCTTTTTCCGAGATCAGATGAAGTCTATGGGTTTGATTTCATATGAAGGTCTTAATAATTGTGTTTGGTTGCTTATGCTATTGCTCTGCAGTTTTGTTTGTTATGACTTGGATGTTGGTTATGTTTGTTATAGGTTGTATTGTACAACTACATGATTTCTACGTGTGGGAAGTGTAAGAATTTTGTTGAGGCAACACGGGTATGTATTTCCTGTATATGTATATTATAACTTGATAGAGAATAGTATCCTAACTATTTTTTGTCTTTATATATGAAGATTTTTGAAGAAAGGAAGAAGCTTGAAGATAACACTACTGGACAGACATTCAGTTGTTTGATTAATGCATGTGTAGCTACTGGACGAGTAGATCAAGTGTATGCATTTCAATTGTCTCTTAAAAGCTTTGCATCCTTTGTGGCTAACTCTGATGTATAATAGTACAATCTGATATCAAGTGATTATGCTCAGAAATTTTGTCACATATGGTTATGCCTAGAATGGATTTTATTTAATGTTTTGTTTTCTATCTTTGAAAGTCACCTGGAATTGATATTAGTACACGATATTTAAATTTTGGATGCTCATTGTGATAGATTAATAGGCCATTCTTTAAAGATGATAAAAATGTGACCTATGTTTATTATTATTTGATGGTTATTTGATATTGGTACAATATTTCAGATATGCAATCATTCGTGATATGACTGCTGCTGGTCTTGGGTTAAACAAGTTTTGCTATGCGGGGCTCATAGCTGCTCATAAGAATAAAATACCATTAGCGGAGAACACATCTGCGAAGAAACCATCTGGTAAAGTTTTGTATACTTTAGTGTCTACTACTCTAGCGTAGCAGACGGCACTATTAAGGTTAATAATAGCGTGATTGAATTTATCGATTTTGAGGTATTTGACTGTCAATTTAGTCAATTGTGCTCTTAATTTCGGAATTATGTATGCCAATTAGGTCAAAAGCTATTTTATGTAGACAAATTTTTCCTTTTCTTTTTATACATTTAGCTTTAAAATTGGGTCATAAACTACCCACTTTATCTTTATTGATTAATGGCTCACTTTAGAAAGTGCTAATACTGATGCCTGGATGATCTATAAATAATCATCGCTATATTTTTTTGTAACTTTTGACCTATAATATGATTTGAATCCAGTAGAGCCCTGAACCCACATGTTGTTTCTCTTATGTTTATCGCTAATGACATTGGCTTTCTAGGAAGGTATGTGCATACTGTTATCCACTTTACCTTATCAGCTGATTTATGTCTCATATTAAATTGAATTATGAATTGTGGTCATTCTGTGGTCCACGATCCAGTTTTGTGAACTTTATCTTCCTGAGAAAGAACCGGGCAGCAGCATCATGCCTGTTAAGTCAGTTTTTACCTTGCGATGTTATTGTATTTTAGGTGAAAGTGAATTCTACATGATGCGAATAAGTAAATCTATGACCATGGTTTGTGCTCAGGTATGCATCTTCCTTGACTCTTGGTTTAGTTGGTAAGTGTAACACCCCCAAATTTAACGATTTGCGGAAGCATACATTGGGTGTTACTAATCAATATACAAAGCACAAGATTAATAGTAAACGACCTCTAAATGAGACGTTTGTAAAATAGTTACATTTCATAATTAATAATCGTTTGAAAACCGCAGGTTTTCGTATACAAAACGTAATTCCCTAGAGCCCACGCGTATAGCGGGAGATTCTATTACATCACCATAGTTACAAAAGATAATGCCAAAGAATCTCCATTAAATGCAGTTTGTAAATCATGCGACTCTAGCTAGAAATCCTGGAGTGAACCTACTCCGTAAGTGTACCTGAGATACAAAGCTAAAAAGTGTCAACCAAAAAGGTTGGTGAATCTCACAGGTTTAGTAATAAGTAGGTATTATGAACTACAAGTATGTACCCGTATTGCTATCAAGCAAAGTAAGTATATCAGTTAATCAGTACAGTGCCATGAGCTCATAAGTTGAAGCTTAACCGTGTAGTGTGAATGTATCACGTACCCCCGTGAGTGCTATCCGCACACTCATATGTAACAAATACTAATATGTCTGTTTCTACGTGTAAATCAGTACGTGGTGGCGCTACCACCCCAGACAAGGATTGTCAGTCCCAAATGGATCCATCTATTAGTAATCGCGCTTAAGTCCATAACTAACAACTTACGATTAGGAGGCTTTCAGTGGATAAAAGTAACTCATGCGTTTGTTTGTAATCAGTAATGTTTTCAGTTCAGTACATTCTGTTCATACGTAAAGCAGTTGCTAAGTATCTCACCCCAAGTATAAAACAGTAAAAGCGGGGCTGTAAGACTCACCTGAGTCGAGCAGTGGTAAATAGCAAGTAGTAGTAAAGCAAGTAGGTTCTCCGAACCCGTAACCTCCTAGTGCCTAAACACGTAAGGTTAAGTAAGTAGATGTCTCGCAAGACCATCTAGGCTAGTTGTTCATACAACCCGTTGTGTTTAAATGTTGGTTTGTTCGCGTTCGTAACAAAGTATACGGCCCGTTGGTGATTTGTTATATTTAAAGTTTTTCATTCAATACGCAAATTAGAGTAATTGTAATAAGAAAGTATGTTTTATTATGATTGTTAGGTCGTATCGTATAAGGATTTGAGGTTGTAAAAGTTCGACACTTAGTGAAAATGTTAGTTTTCAAGGTTCTGGTTTGTGCGACGTAGCATGCGACGTCGCAAGCGACGTAAGGTGCGACGTAAGAATGTACGTCGCATGATGCGACCTTCGCAAATCAATGCGACGTAGGGGGCGGCGTCGCTAATGCGACGTTGCTTCGGTTTGCGACGTTAAAGTCTACGTCGCTACGTGCGACGTCCGCAAATTAATGCGACGTAAGGGGCTGCGTCGCTAGTGCGACGTTGGGATTTTTATGCGACGTAGGCCGCGACGTCGCAGAGGCCCCTGGCCAGGTGCGACGTAGCGGTCTGATGGCCGGAATTTTTGTCGAAAACGAGTTTCTCGGTTTCCGTTGGGTCCAAATCTTTTACCCAACCCTTATATGAACATATTAAGCCTATTTAAACCATAAACTAGTAAAAATGATCGAAAACGAAAGATGTCGGGATTTGTCGGAAACTTACAAAGTGTCGGATTGAAAATCCGAAAAGATAGGAATGTAGATCGTGTAGTCGTGGTCACTTTTCTCCAAACGAGTGGTATGCTTCGGCGAGGTTTGATAGTGTTATTTAGTGATTTAAGTGGGTGGTGGTGGATTGTTAGTTGAAAGAAAAAGATGAGAGGAGAGAGAGAGAAGGGATGAAAATGGAAAGAAAATGGAGGTGGGTGGGGTTTTGGTAAAGCTCCCCCACCTTCAGTCTCCGCTCCGTGTTCCGGGTGGTGTTCGTTTTCTCCGTCGTTTTGTACTAAATATGTATTTTACGCGTTTAATTATATTTATGAAATCACCAATCTTGTTTACATAATTTATTTAAATTATTTCCTTAAATCTTTGATAGATTAAATTAAATTTAATTATTTTTGTTTTTAAATCGTGTACGTTTTAATCGAGTAGTATAAGGCAGTTACTAGCTATTATAAAATAGCATCTCGGTCATAATTGCGTTATTTTAGTTTATAAACCTTTGTTCACCAACGTCCGTATTAACCGAATAGAATTTCATTCTATTTAAGTTGCATACGATTTAAGCCAAATCGCAAAGTTGTATACATTCACCAATATATAGTCCGATACACAAATTAGCCTAACACAGAACTAATTACATGTATTAACAAAGAATTAGGCGCTAATACTAGCCCTAATTTGGTGGTTGTTACATTCTCCCCTTGTTAAAAGAATTTCGTCCCGAAATTAGTTCGATTGCACGGTCGGTGCGTTGTCTGGGAAGAGATGTGGGTATTTCTGTCGCATTTGGTCTTCCCGTTCCCAGGTGAATTCAGGACCACGTCTAGAATTCCACCTGAATTTTACAATGGGAATACGACTCTGTTTTAGTTGTTTGACCTCGCGGTCCATGATTTCCATAGGTTCCTCAACAAAATGAAGTTTATCATCGATTTGAATTTCGTCGAGCGGTATAATCAGTGTCTCGTCAGACAGACATTTCTTCAGATTAGAAATGTGGAATGTGTTGTGAACGCTGCTAAGCTCAGCAGGAAGTTGCAGGCGGTATGCCACTGGACCAATCTTTTCAAGGATTTCGAATGGTCCAATGTATCTAGGATTTAGTTTGCCTCGTTTTCCGAATCGAATGACACCTTTCCACGGTGCCACTTTGAGAAGTACCTTGTCCCCTACTTGGAACTCAAGGTGTTTGCGTCTCACGTCAGCATAGCTCTTCTGACGATCACGCGCGGCTTTCAGTCGGTTTTGTATGCCGACGATCTTTTCAGTTGTTTCATGTATGATTTCTGGACCGGTGAGTTGTGTATCCCCCACCTCAGTCCAACAAATAGGTGACCGGCACTTACGACCGTACAGTGCCTCGAAGGGTGCAGCCTTTATGCTGGTGTGATAACTATTGTTGTACGAGAACTCGCATAATGGTAAGTGATTATCCCAGTTCTTACCGAAGTCCACTACGCAGGCTCGTAGCATGTCTTCCAGTGTTTGTATGGTTCGTTCGCTCTGGCCGTCGGTTTGAGGATGGTAAGCCGTACTCATATCCAGACGAGTACCAAGAGATTTTTGCAGTGATTGCCAGAAGCGAGAAGTAAACCGAGCATCTCGGTCTGAGATGATTGAGATGGGCACGCCGTGTCTTGACACGATTTCTTTCAGGTAGATCCGTGTCAAACGTTCCATCTTGTCAGTTTCCTTGATGGCTAGGAAATGAGCAGATTTAGTGAGTCGGTCGACAATCACCCAAATGGTATCGCAACCGTTAGATGTTTTCGGGAGTTTAGTAATGAAATCCATGGTAATCTGCTCCCACTTCCATTGTGGTATTTCGGGTTGTTGTAGCAAACCGGAGGGTTTCTGGTGTTCAGCTTTAACTTTGGAACAAGTGAGACACTTGCCAACATAGGTTGCAATGTCAGATTTCATGTTGGGCCACCAATACATTTCCTTAGTACCGTGATACATTTTGTCGGCACCGGGGTGTATAGAGTATTTAGACTTGTGAGCTTCATTCATCACCAAGTCTCGAAGGTTCCCAAAACTTGGTAACCAGATTCGATTCGAGAAGTATTTGGCCCCGTTAAGTTTGGTTTCGAATTGTTTGTCCATGCCCCGCAAGGCTTCGTTTATCAAGTTTTCTGGTTTGAGTGCTTCGAGTTGAGCGGTGAGAGTTTGGTTGATGAGGTCGTTGTGAATGGTCATACCGAAAGCTCGAACTCGAAGTGGTTTCACTCGTTCCTTTCAGCTTAAAGCATCGGCGACAACATTCGCCTTGCCTGGATGATAGCGAATTTCGCAATCGTAATCAGTGAGCAACTCGACCCATCGACGTTGCCTCATGTTGAGATCCTTTTGATCGAAGATATGTTGAAGACTTTTATGGTCAGTAAAGATTGTACACTTGGTACCGTATAAGTAGTGCCTCCAGATTTTTAGAGCGAATACAACAGCCCCCAACTCTAGGTCATGAGTTGTGTAATTCTTTTCGTGGACCTTGAGTTGTCGAGAGGCGTAAGCGATGACTTTGTCCCGTTGCATCAGCACGCAACCAAGACCTTGGTGTGAAGCATCACAGTATACCACGAAGTCATCGTTGCCTTCGGGTAAAGATAAGATAGGTGCACTGCAGAGTTTCTGTTTTAGGAGCTGGAAAGCTGACTCCTGTTTGTCAGTCCAATCGAACTTCTTTTCTTTTTGAGTCAGTGCAGTGAGGGGTAGGGCTATCTTCGAAAAGTTCTCAATGAATCGCCTGTAGTATCCGGCGAGCCCTAAGAATTGGCGTACCTCGGTCGGTGTAGTAGGTGCTTGCCAACCCTTGATAGCCTCAATTTTTGAAGGATCGACATGAATCCCTTGATTGTCAATGACGTGTCCAAGGAATTGAACGGTTTGCATCCAGAACTCACACTTAGAGAATTTGGCGTATAATCCTTCGTGTTTGAGCAGCTCTAGGATTGTTTTCAGGTGTTGCGCGTGTTCTTGTTCAGTGCGCGAGTAAATCAAGATGTCATCGATAAAGACGATAACAAACTTGTCAAGATAAGGTTTGCACACCCGATTCATAAGGTCCATGAATACAGCCGGTGCGTTGGTTAAGCCGAATGGCATCACTTGGAATTCATAATGACCGTAGCGAGTTCGGAAAGCTGTTTTTGGAATATCTTCATCACGAACTCGGAGTTGGTGATAACCTGACCGTAGATCGATCTTTGAGTAGAAACTCGACCCCTGAAGTTGGTCGAACAGGTCATCGATGCGAGGAAGTGGGTAACGGTTCTTGACAGTTAACTTGTTGAGTTCACGGTAGTCGATGCACATGCGGAAAGAACCGTCTTTCTTTTTCACAAACAGGACCGGAGCTCCCCAAGGTGAGGAACTTGGTCGAACAAATCCCTTGTCCAGGAGTTCCTGTAACTGAGTAGACAACTCCTGAAGTTCGGATGGGGCTAGTCGGTAAGGGGCTCGTGCCACGGGTGCGGCGCCGGGCACAAGATCAATAGAGAATTCGACTTGTCTAGTTGGCGGAAGGCCAGGCAAGTCTTCAGGAAAGACTTCTGGGAAGTCTCGAACAATAGGCACATCCTTAAGTCGCTTCTCCACCGACTTTTTCTCCATAACGTGTGCGAGGATTGCCTGGTACCCTTTTCTCAAGTATTTTCGGGTTTTCATGCAAGAAATGATATTTATTCTCGTCCCCCCGGTCTCCCCTTGTATGCTCAAAGTTCCACCGGTGACGAGAGGAATGCGTACAATTTTCTCGAAACACACGATTTCGGCTCGATGCTTGGACAACCAATCCATACCGACGATGATGTCGAAGCTGCCGATTTCGACAGGTATCAAGTCAATGGAAAAGAGCTCGTTAGCTAAGTTTAGAGTGCAATTAGGTATTACACTGTCGGCCTCAATAAGCTTTCCGTTTGCCAATTCTACCGTGTACTTAGAATCTAAGGCAATAGGTGTGGTGTCAAGTAGTGGATAAAACTCATCAGAAATAAAGCTCTTATCAGCACCAGTATCAAATAACACAGATGCAGTCAAGTTGTTGAGAAGAAACGTACCCGTGACCACATTCGGGTCTTGACGGGCTTCCCCAGATTTCAGCACAAAAGCTCTTCCTCGAGCATTGTTGTTATTCCTGTTGTTGTTGTTGTTCAGCTTCGGGCAGTCTTTCTTGAAATGTCCCGTACCGTTGCACCCATAACAAGTCTTTGGTGCAGAGGTGTTGGTGTCAGCGGTGTTTGTTCTACAGTCCTTAGCCAAGTGTCCAAACCTCTTACACTTGCTACAGGGACACGAACCAAAGTGGTGTCGTTGGCACTTTGAGCAATAGGGCTTGGTTCCCTTGTACGCTCCCTTGTCATCAGAATTGGAGGTGTAGGCTTTAATGGTTTCAGGTTTCTTGGTTTGGTGGTTGTTGTGGTTGTCGGACCATTTTCTTTTATTGCTGTTGGAGAATGGAGTGGGTGGTTCTGGGTCCTCGTTCATGGCTAAAAGTTCATGGGCCAACCGAATGGCACCATGAAGAGTGGTTTGGTTTGATGAGGCGACATTTCCCCGGACGGGTTCCGGGAGGCCGCGGATGTATTTCTTAATCTTGTCGGGCCCAGTACCTGCCATAGCTGGGCGAAGAACAGTGAGTTGTTGGAATCGGGTGGTGTATCCGACGATATCAGTTCCTTGTACTTTTAAGTTCCAGAACTCTTCGTCCAGCTTGTGAAGTTGTTCGGACGGGCAATACTCATCAGTGAGCATTTTCTTCAGGTCCTCCCAAGGGAGTAGATAAGCGGTGTCAATCCCCACGGACTGGGTATAGGAATTCCACCACGAGAGGGCACCATCTTCGAGGGTGCAGGTGGAGAATTTGACTTTGTCGTCCTCCGCACATTTGCTGATGCGGAAAACGGATTCCATCTTTTCGAACCATCTGATAAGTCCGATGGCTCCTTCGGTCCCCTTGAAGCTCAAGGGTTTGCAGTTTTGAAAATCCTTGTATGAACAAGGTTTAGCAGCAGAGGTTTCAGCGGCATCGCTGTTTCTTGTGGAACCTGGTGGAGTATTCCGAGCCAAGGCTTCGGTAACAGCCTGGGTTATGAGTGACGTGATCTGAGCATCAGTATAAGGTCTTGACTTTGGCGGCATGACTCTTCAATAAAAGAAATGAAGATACATGAGATTTTGTAAGAAGTTGTATTTATTTCAGATGTACGTGTATAAAGGGGTAATACATAACATCATTATGAAAAGAATTATGGCAATTAATATAAGTCGAAGCAGTAAGGAATATTTGATAGATGATACGAGTTCAAAGGTTACATCCTACGGATGTATTACAAAAGACATCGGGAATCGTTACATCCGGTTGAACATAAGGAACCTAATACAAAATGTGATGGTATCACTATATAGCCATCAGAATAGAGTTTCTAGTACGATACATCGCGATTACACATCCGCTGTACGTGGGTTTAACAAAATTTAATTCTGGTTGTCGTTGGGTCATTCTTAGTTAGGGTTCCTGGCCTTCGGATTCGTCTTCCGACTCCAGGTTTAGGTCGTGTGGGTGGTAGCGTGCCTCAAGCATGTCCCTGTATCTTTGAGTCGTGGAGCGGTACCTAGTCTCCTCCGTTGACTTCCTGCCCAAACGTTTGATCCATGTTTTGGTCCTACGGGTTAGGTTGGTGGCCACTTTCTTCCAGTAACGGATCTTATCCTTGATTCGTGTAGGGACAGATCGGTTGGAGATTCTCAATCTTTGTTCATAGTCTATGCACTTACGCTTAAGTGCCCAATTTCGGCCGTCTAGTCCCACGGCCTGATCTCGCACTCTTTCATATTCTTCAATGTCGATGCCAGTCATTCCGAAATTCTGATTTTCGTTTTCCTCCAGCATAATTTCTTCTTCTGGTACGATGTCCTCATCGAGATACGTGTACTGGATTTGTTCCTCGTGGACTTGGTCACTATCAGACATGTGGTCGTCCATTCGGGAATTCGCGGCTTTGAGTTCTATAGAAATGACAGAGAGAGGATTTTAGTCCTTGGAAGTACGTTGCTTCCGGGTGTTAGATGTGATTTTCATAAAATCATTAGAGTGCGCCACAAGGTGGTG
The DNA here is from genome assembly GCA_949592205.1 of Helichrysum umbraculigerum. NCBI lineage: Eukaryota > Viridiplantae > Streptophyta > Magnoliopsida > Asterales > Asteraceae > Helichrysum > Helichrysum umbraculigerum. The sequence continues at coordinate 390,039,964 of CATIUR010000001.1, forward strand.
TGACGGTAATCAAGTCTGTCATGGTCGGTGCAAACAGCTGAGAGAAATTCGTAAGTGTCACTAGAGAAACGTCGGCTATCTCTATAGCGAGTGTGTTTACGTGCGAGGCCTATTCATATATATTCAATATATAATAGCCTAGTGTATGTCTAGCACATAACAAGTAAGAGTCTCGGTTCCCTCGTGGTCAGAGTCAGCTAGTGCATTCCTGTTCAACATAACCCCCTTTCAGATCTCACATCATCCTCAATTAATTGTACATAGTTGATCAGGCTATGTTAAATTAAACTCTTATGATATAATCACTGAACCAGTTATACCTAATAGGGAATACTGCCTAACGGTCATAGTCTAGGCCCACTAAATGCAACCTAGTTCACTATAACCTTAGGCTCTGATACCAATCTGTAACACCCCCAAATTTAACGATTTGCGGAAGCATACATTGGGTGTTACTAATCAATATACAAAGCACAAGATTAATAGTAAACGACCTCTAAATGAGACGTTTGTAAAATAGTTACATTTCATAATTAATAATCGTTTGAAAACCGCAGGTTTTCGTATACAAAACGTAATTCCCTAGAGCCCACGCGTATAGCGGGAGATTCTATTACATCACCATAGTTACAAAAGATAATGCCAAAGAATCTCCATTAAATGCAGTTTGTAAATCATGCGACTCTAGCTAGAAATCCTGGAGTGAACCTACTCCGTAAGTGTACCTGAGATACAAAGCTAAAAAGTGTCAACCAAAAAGGTTGGTGAATCTCACAGGTTTAGTAATAAGTAGGTATTGTGAACTACAAGTATGTACCCGTATTGCTATCAAGCAAAGTAAGTATATCAGTTAATCAGTACAGTGCCATGAGCTCATAAGTTGAAGCTTAACCGTGTAGTGTGAATGTATCACGTACCCCCGTGAGTGCTATCCGCACACTCATATGTAACAAATACTAATATGTCTGTTTCTACGTGTAAATCAGTACGTGGTGGCGCTACCACCCCAGACAGGGATTGTCAGTCCCAAATGGATCCATCTATTAGTAATCGCGCTTAAGTCCATAACTAACAACTTACGATTAGGAGGCTTTCAGTGGATAAAAGTAACTCATGCGTTTGTTTGTAATCAGTAATGTTTTCAGTTCAGTACATTGTATTCATACGTAAAGCAGTTGCTAAGTATCTCACCCCAAGTATAAAACAGTAAAAGCGGGGCTGTAAGACTCACCTGAGTCGAGCAGTGGTAAATAGCAAGTAGTAGTAAAGCAAGTAGGTTCTCCGAACCCGTAACCTCCTAGTGCCTAAACACGTAAGGTTAAGTAAGTAGATGTCTCGCAAGACCATCTAGGCTAGTTGTTCATACAACCCGTTGTGTTTAAATGTTGGTTTGTTCGCGTTCGTAACAAAGTATACGGCCCGTTGGTGATTTGTTATATTTAAAGTTTTTCATTCAATACGCAAATTAGAGTAATTGTAATAAGAAAGTATGTTTTATTATGATTGTTAGGTCATATCGTATAAGGATTTGAGGTTGTAAAAGTTCGACACTTAGTGAAAATGTTAGTTTTCAAGGTTCTGGTTTGTGCGACGTAGCATGCGACGTCGCAAGCGACGTAAGGTGCGACGTAAGAATGTACGTCGCATGATGCGACCTTCGCAAATCAATGCGACGTAGGGGGCGGCGTCGCTAATGCGACGTTGCTTCGGTTTGCGACGTTAAAGTCTACGTCGCTACGTGCGACGTCCGCAAATTAATGCGACGTAAGGGGCTGCGTCGCTAGTGCGACGTTGGGATTTTTATGCGACGTAGGCCGCGACGTCGCAGAGGCCCCTGGCCAGGTGCGACGTAGCGGTCTGATGGCCGGAATTTTTGTCGAAAACGAGTTTCCCGGTTTCCGTTGGGTCCAAATCTTTTACCCAACCCTTATATGAACATATTAAGCCTATTTAAACCATAAACTAGTAAAAATGATCGAAAACGAAAGATGTCGGGATTTGTCGGAAACTTACAAAGTGTCGGATTGAAAATCCGAAAAGATAGGAATGTAGATCGTGTAGTCGTGGTCACTTTTCTCCAAACGAGTGGTATGCTTCGGCGAGGTTTGATAGTGTTATTTAGTGATTTAAGTGGGTGGTGGTGGATTGTTAGTTGAAAGAAAAAGATGAGAGGAGAGAGAGAGAAGGGATGAAAATGGAAAGAAAATGGAGGTGGGTGGGGTTTTGGTAAAGCTCCCCCACCTTCAGTCTCCGCTCCGTGTTCCGGGTGGTGTTCGTTTTCTCCGTCGTTTTGTACTAAATATGTATTTTACGCGTTTAATTATATTTATGAAATCACCAATCTTGTTTACATAATTTATTTAAATTATTTCCTTAAATCTTTGATAGATTAAATTAAATTTAATTATTTTTGTTTTTAAATCGTGTACGTTTTAATCGAGTAGTATAAGGCAGTTACTAGCTATTATAAAATAGCATCTCGGTCATAATTGCGTTATTTTAGTTTATAAACCTTTGTTCACCAACGTCCGTATTAACCGAATAGAATTTCATTCTATTTAAGTTGCGTACGATTTAAGCCAAATCGCAAAGTTGTATACATTCACCAATATATAGTCCGATACACAAATTAGCCTAACACAGAACTAATTACATGTATTAACAAAGAATTAGGCGCTAATACTAGCCCTAATTTGGTGGTTGTTACATTCTCCCCTTGTTAAAAGAATTTCGTCCCGAAATTAGTTCGATTGCACGGTCGGTGCGTTGTCTGGGAAGAGATGTGGGTATTTCTGTCGCATTTGGTCTTCCCGTTCCCAGGTGAATTCAGGACCACGTCTAGAATTCCACCTGAATTTTACAATGGGAATACGACTCTGTTTTAGTTGTTTGACCTCGCGGTCCATGATTTCCATAGGTTCCTCAACAAAATGAAGTTTATCATCGATTTGAATTTCGTCGAGCGGTATAATCAGTGTCTCGTCAGACAGACATTTCTTCAGATTAGAAATGTGGAATGTGTTGTGAACGCTGCTAAGCTCAGCAGGAAGTTGCAGGCGGTATGCCACTGGACCAATCTTTTCAAGGATTTCGAATGGTCCAATGTATCTAGGATTTAGTTTGCCTCGTTTTCCGAATCGAATGACACCTTTCCACGGTGCCACTTTGAGAAGTACCTTGTCCCCTACTTGGAACTCAAGGTGTTTGCGTCTCACGTCAGCATAGCTCTTCTGACGATCACGCGCGGCTTTCAGTCGGTTTTGTATGCCGACGATCTTTTCAGTTGTTTCATGTATGATTTCTGGACCGGTGAGTTGTGTATCCCCCACCTCAGTCCAACAAATAGGTGACCGGCACTTACGACCGTACAGTGCCTCGAAGGGTGCAGCCTTTATGCTGGTGTGATAACTATTGTTGTACGAGAACTCGCATAATGGTAAGTGATTATCCCAGTTCTTACCGAAGTCCACTACGCAGGCTCGTAGCATGTCTTCCAGTGTTTGTATGGTTCGTTCGCTCTGGCCGTCGGTTTGAGGATGGTAAGCCGTACTCATATCCAGACGAGTACCAAGAGATTTTTGCAGTGATTGCCAGAAGCGAGAAGTAAACCGAGCATCTCGGTCTGAGATGATTGAGATGGGCACGCCGTGTCTTGACACGATTTCTTTCAGGTAGATCCGTGTCAAACGTTCCATCTTGTCAGTTTCCTTGATGGCTAGGAAATGAGCAGATTTAGTGAGTCGGTCGACAATCACCCAAATGGTATCGCAACCGTTAGATGTTTTCGGGAGTTTAGTAATGAAATCCATGGTAATCTGCTCCCACTTCCATTGTGGTATTTCGGGTTGTTGTAGCAAACCGGAGGGTTTCTGGTGTTCAGCTTTAACTTTGGAACAAGTGAGACACTTGCCAACATAGGTTGCAATGTCAGATTTCATGTTGGGCCACCAATACATTTCCTTAGTACCGTGATACATTTTGTCGGCACCGGGGTGTATAGAGTATTTAGACTTGTGAGCTTCATTCATCACCAAGTCTCGAAGGTTCCCAAAACTTGGTAACCAGATTCGATTCGAGAAGTATTTGGCCCCGTTAAGTTTGGTTTCGAATTGTTTGTCCATGCCCCGCAAGGCTTCGTTTATCAAGTTTTCTGGTTTGAGTGCTTCGAGTTGAGCGGTGAGAGTTTGGTTGATGAGGTCGTTGTGAATGGTCATACCGAAAGCTCGAACTCGAAGTGGTTTCACTCGTTCCTTTCAGCTTAAAGCATCGGCGACAACATTCGCCTTGCCTGGATGATAGCGAATTTCGCAATCGTAATCAGTGAGCAACTCGACCCATCGACGTTGCCTCATGTTGAGATCCTTTTGATCGAAGATATGTTGAAGACTTTTATGGTCAGTAAAGATTGTACACTTGGTACCGTATAAGTAGTGCCTCCAGATTTTTAGAGCGAATACAACAGCCCCCAACTCTAGGTCATGAGTTGTGTAATTCTTTTCGTGGACCTTGAGTTGTCGAGAGGCGTAAGCGATGACTTTGTCCCGTTGCATCAGCACGCAACCAAGACCTTGGTGTGAAGCATCACAGTATACCACGAAGTCATCGTTGCCTTCGGGTAAAGATAAGATAGGTGCACTGCAGAGTTTCTGTTTTAGGAGCTGGAAAGCTGACTCCTGTTTGTCAGTCCAATCGAACTTCTTTTCTTTTTGAGTCAGTGCAGTGAGGGGTAGGGCTATCTTCGAAAAGTTCTCAATGAATCGCCTGTAGTATCCGGCGAGCCCTAAGAATTGGCGTACCTCGGTCGGTGTAGTAGGTGCTTGCCAACCCTTGATAGCCTCAATTTTTGAAGGATCGACATGAATCCCTTGATTGTCAATGACGTGTCCAAGGAATTGAACGGTTTGCATCCAGAACTCACACTTAGAGAATTTGGCGTATAATCCTTCGTGTTTGAGCAGCTCTAGGATTGTTTTCAGGTGTTGCGCGTGTTCTTGTTCAGTGCGCGAGTAAATCAAGATGTCATCGATAAAGACGATAACAAACTTGTCAAGATAAGGTTTGCACACCCGATTCATAAGGTCCATGAATACAGCCGGTGCGTTGGTTAAGCCGAATGGCATCACTTGGAATTCATAATGACCGTAGCGAGTTCGGAAAGCTGTTTTTGGAATATCTTCATCACGAACTCGGAGTTGGTGATAACCTGACCGTAGATCGATCTTTGAGTAGAAACTCGACCCCTGAAGTTGGTCGAACAGGTCATCGATGCGAGGAAGTGGGTAACGGTTCTTGACAGTTAACTTGTTGAGTTCACGGTAGTCGATGCACATGCGGAAAGAACCGTCTTTCTTTTTCACAAACAGGACCGGAGCTCCCCAAGGTGAGGAACTTGGTCGAACAAATCCCTTGTCCAGGAGTTCCTGTAACTGAGTAGACAACTCCTGAAGTTCGGATGGGGCTAGTCGGTAAGGGGCTCGTGCCACGGGTGCGGCGCCGGGCACAAGATCAATAGAGAATTCGACTTGTCTAGTTGGCGGAAGGCCAGGCAAGTCTTCAGGAAAGACTTCTGGGAAGTCTCGAACAATAGGCACATCCTTAAGTCGCTTCTCCACCGACTTTTTCTCCATAACGTGTGCGAGGATTGCCTGGTACCCTTTTCTCAAGTATTTTCGGGTTTTCATGCAAGAAATGATATTTATTCTCGTCCCCCCGGTCTCCCCTTGTATGCTCAAAGTTCCACCGGTGACGAGAGGAATGCGTACAATTTTCTCGAAACACACGATTTCGGCTCGATGCTTGGACAACCAATCCATACCGACGATGATGTCGAAGCTGCCGATTTCGACAGGTATCAAGTCAATGGAAAAGAGCTCGTTAGCTAAGTTTAGAGTGCAATTAGGTATTACACTGTCGGCCTCAATAAGCTTTCCGTTTGCCAATTCTACCGTGTACTTAGAATCTAAGGCAATAGGTGTGGTGTCAAGTAGTGGATAAAACTCATCAGAAATAAAGCTCTTATCAGCACCAGTATCAAATAACACAGATGCAGTCAAGTTGTTGAGAAGAAACGTACCCGTGACCACATTCGGGTCTTGACGGGCTTCCCCAGATTTCAGCACAAAAGCTCTTCCTCGAGCATTGTTGTTATTCCTGTTGTTGTTGTTGTTCAGCTTCGGGCAGTCTTTCTTGAAATGTCCCGTACCGTTGCACCCATAACAAGTCTTTGGTGCAGAGGTGTTGGTGTCAGCGGTGTTTGTTCTACAGTCCTTAGCCAAGTGTCCAAACCTCTTACACTTGCTACAGGGACACGAACCAAAGTGGTGTCGTTGGCACTTTGAGCAATAGGGCTTGGTTCCCTTGTACGCTCCCTTGTCATCAGAATTGGAGGTGTAGGCTTTAATGGTTTCAGGTTTCTTGGTTTGGTGGTTGTTGTGGTTGTCGGACCATTTTCTTTTATTGCTGTTGGAGAATGGAGTGGGTGGTTCTGGGTCCTCGTTCATGGCTAAAAGTTCATGGGCCAACCGAATGGCACCATGAAGAGTGGTTTGGTTTGATGAGGCGACATTTCCCCGGACGGGTTCCGGGAGGCCGCGGATGTATTTCTTAATCTTGTCGGGCCCAGTACCTGCCATAGCTGGGCGAAGAACAGTGAGTTGTTGGAATCGGGTGGTGTATCCGACGATATCAGTTCCTTGTACTTTTAAGTTCCAGAACTCTTCGTCCAGCTTGTGAAGTTGTTCGGACGGGCAATACTCATCAGTGAGCATTTTCTTCAGGTCCTCCCAAGGGAGTAGATAAGCGGTGTCAATCCCCACGGACTGGGTATAGGAATTCCACCACGAGAGGGCACCATCTTCGAGGGTGCAGGTGGAGAATTTGACTTTGTCGTCCTCCGCACATTTGCTGATGCGGAAAACGGATTCCATCTTTTCGAACCATCTGATAAGTCCGATGGCTCCTTCGGTCCCCTTGAAGCTCAAGGGTTTGCAGTTTTGAAAATCCTTGTATGAACAAGGTTTAGCAGCAGAGGTTTCAGCGGCATCGCTGTTTCTTGTGGAACCTGGTGGAGTATTCCGAGCCAAGGCTTCGGTAACAGCCTGGGTTATGAGTGACGTGATCTGAGCATCAGTATAAGGTCTTGACTTTGGCGGCATGACTCTTCAATAAAAGAAATGAAGATACATGAGATTTTGTAAGAAGTTGTATTTATTTCAGATGTACGTGTATAAAGGGGTAATACATAACATCATTATGAAAAGAATTATGGCAATTAATATAAGTCGAAGCAGTAAGGAATATTTGATAGATGATACGAGTTCAAAGGTTACATCCTACGGATGTATTACAAAAGACATCGGGAATCGTTACATCCGGTTGAACATAAGGAACCTAATACAAAATGTGATGGTATCACTATATAGCCATCAGAATAGAGTTTCTAGTACGATACATCGCGATTACACATCCGCTGTACGTGGGTTTAACAAAATTTAATTCTGGTTGTCGTTGGGTCATTCTTAGTTAGGGTTCCTGGCCTTCGGATTCGTCTTCCGACTCCAGGTTTAGGTCGTGTGGGTGGTAGCGTGCCTCAAGCATGTCCCTGTATCTTTGAGTCGTGGAGCGGTACCTAGTCTCCTCCGTTGACTTCCTGCCCAAACGTTTGATCCATGTTTTGGTCCTACGGGTTAGGTTGGTGGCCACTTTCTTCCAGTAACGGATCTTATCCTTGATTCGTGTAGGAACAGATCGGTTGGAGATTCTCAATCTTTGTTCATAGTCTATGCACTTACGCTTAAGTGCCCAATTTCGGCCGTCTAGTCCCACGGCCTGATCTCGCACTCTTTCATATTCTTCAATGTCGATGCCAGTCATTCCGAAATTCTGATTTTCGTTTTCCTCCAGCATAATTTCTTCTTCTGGTACGATGTCCTCATCGAGATACGTGTACTGGATTTGTTCCTCGTGGACTTGGTCACTATCAGACATGTGGTCGTCCATTCGGGAATTCGCGGCTTTGAGTTCTATAGAAATGACAGAGAGAGGATTTTAGTCCTTGGAAGTACGTTGCTTCCGGGTGTTAGATGTGATTTTCATAAAATCATTAGAGTGCGCCACAAGGTGGTGTGACGGTAATCAAGTCTGTCATGGTCGGTGCAAACAGCTGAGAGAAATTCGTAAGTGTCACCAGAGAAACGTCGGCTATCTCTATAGCGAGTGTGTTTACGTGCGAGGCCTATTCATATATATTCAATATATAATAGCCTAGTGTATGTCTAGCACATAACAAGTAAGAGTCTCGGTTCCCTCGTGGTCAGAGTCAGCTAGTGCATTCCTGTTCAACATAACCCCCTTTCAGATCTCACATCATCCTCATTTAATTGTACATAGTTGATCAGGCTATGTTAAATTAAACTCTTATGATATAATCACTGAACCAGTTATACCTAATAGGGAATACTGCCTAACGGTCATAGTCTAGGCCCACTAAATGCAACCTAGTTCACTATAACCTTAGGCTCTGATACCAATCTGTAACACCCCCAAATTTAACGATTTACGGAAGCATACATTGGGTGTTACTAATCAATATACAAAGCACAAGATTAATAGTAAACGACCTCTAAATGAGACGTTTGTAAAATAGTTACATTTCATAATTAATAATCGTTTGAAAACCGCAGGTTTTCGTATACAAAACGTAATTCCCTAGAGCCCACGCGTATAGCGGGAGATTCTATTACATCACCATAGTTACAAAAGATAATGCCAAAGAATCTCCATTAAATGCAGTTTGTAAATCATGCGACTCTAGCTAGAAATCCTGGAGTGAACCTACTCCGTAAGTGTACCTGAGATACAAAGCTAAAAAGTGTCAACCAAAAAGGTTGGTGAATCTCACAGGTTTAGTAATAAGTAGGTATTGTGAACTACAAGTATGTACCCGTATTGCTATCAAGCAAAGTAAGTATATCAGTTAATCAGTACAGTGCCATGAGCTCATAAGTTGAAGCTTAACCGTGTAGTGTGAATGTATCACGTACCCCCGTGAGTGCTATCCGCACACTCATATGTAACAAATACTAATATGTCTGTTTCTACGTGTAAATCAGTACGTGGTGGCGCTACCACCCCAGACAGGGATTGTCAGTCCCAAATGGATCCATCTATTAGTAATCGCGCTTAAGTCCATAACTAACAACTTACGATTAGGAGGCTTTCAGTGGATAAAAGTAACTCATGCGTTTGTTTGTAATCAGTAATGTTTTCAGTTCAGTACATTGTATTCATACGTAAAGCAGTTGCTAAGTATCTCACCCCAAGTATAAAACAGTAAAAGCGGGGCTGTAAGACTCACCTGAGTCGAGCAGTGGTAAATAGCAAGTAGTAGTAAAGCAAGTAGGTTCTCCGAACCCGTAACCTCCTAGTGCCTAAACACGTAAGGTTAAGTAAGTAGATGTCTCGCAAGACCATCTAGGCTAGTTGTTCATACAACCCGTTGTGTTTAAATGTTGGTTTGTTCGCGTTCGTAACAAAGTATACGGCCCGTTGGTGATTTGTTATATTTAAAGTTTTTCATTCAATACGCAAATTAGAGTAATTGTAATAAGAAAGTATGTTTTATTATGATTGTTAGGTCATATCGTATAAGGATTTGAGGTTGTAAAAGTTCGACACTTAGTGAAAATGTTAGTTTTCAAGGTTCTGGTTTGTGCGACGTAGCATGCGACGTCGCAAGCGACGTAAGGTGCGACGTAAGAATGTACGTCGCATGATGCGACCTTCGCAAATCAATGCGACGTAGGGGGCGGCGTCGCTAATGCGACGTTGCTTCGGTTTGCGACGTTAAAGTCTACGTCGCTACGTGCGACGTCCGCAAATTAATGCGACGTAAGGGGCTGCGTCGCTAGTGCGACGTTGGGATTTTTATGCGACGTAGGCCGCGACGTCGCAGAGGCCCCTGGCCAGGTGCGACGTAGCGGTCTGATGGCCGGAATTTTTGTCGAAAACGAGTTTCCCGGTTTCCGTTGGGTCCAAATCTTTTACCCAACCCTTATATGAACATATTAAGCCTATTTAAACCATAAACTAGTAAAAATGATCGAAAACGAAAGATGTCGGGATTTGTCGGAAACTTACAAAGTGTCGGATTGAAAATCCGAAAAGATAGGAATGTAGATCGTGTAGTCGTGGTCACTTTTCTCCAAACGAGTGGTATGCTTCGGCGAGGTTTGATAGTGTTATTTAGTGATTTAAGTGGGTGGTGGTGGATTGTTAGTTGAAAGAAAAAGATGAGAGGAGAGAGAGAGAAGGGATGAAAATGGAAAGAAAATGGAGGTGGGTGGGGTTTTGGTAAAGCTCCCCCACCTTCAGTCTCCGCTCCGTGTTCCGGGTGGTGTTCGTTTTCTCCGTCGTTTTGTACTAAATATGTATTTTACGCGTTTAATTATATTTATGAAATCACCAATCTTGTTTACATAATTTATTTAAATTATTTCCTTAAATCTTTGATAGATTAAATTAAATTTAATTATTTTTGTTTTTAAATCGTGTACGTTTTAATCGAGTAGTATAAGGCAGTTACTAGCTATTATAAAATAGCATCTCGGTCATAATTGCGTTATTTTAGTTTATAAACCTTTGTTCACCAACGTCCGTATTAACCGAATAGAATTTCATTCTATTTAAGTTGCGTACGATTTAAGCCAAATCGCAAAGTTGTATACATTCACCAATATATAGTCCGATACACAAATTAGCCTAACACAGAACTAATTACATGTATTAACAAAGAATTAGGCGCTAATACTAGCCCTAATTTGGTGGTTGTTACAGTAAGTCATAGCATGAACACATGATTCAATCTTGGTTGTCCTGCTTACATGATTCCATAATTATATAACTTTCTGACTCAAACTTGCTCTAACAATGTCATGAACTTACTTTTTTCTTCACTTTCTGTCAGAAACTTATATAATTATGTGTGATTCTTGAGATTTTATAATCTTTTGTTGGTTCATGATTTGGGTACAAAGTGAATGATTTATGTACATTTTGATCATTGTTTTGGGTAGGATTTATAGAAAATCAACTTAGAAATTCTTCAAATTTTGTGGACACTAGAAACCCCCCAAAACTCGGAATTTTTTTATTTTTTTTACTTAACACTGAAAACACACTCTATTAGGTCCCACATCTAAAATATGACATTATAGATTCGTTATATCGTTCCCTTAATCAAATAATGACTCAATTAATAAAATGTTGATATTACAAGCGATTCCCCAGTAATGACTCCCATTCCCCAGGAATAAGGGCTGCTGTTAGCACTTAAGTTCAGATTCCTCAGGAATGACTCCGATTCCCCAGGAATCAGGGCTGCACAAACTAATACCAAAATACGAATTTCCGACGCGCATATCTTTTTACTCGTAAACACTTAGACTCTGAAAAGTTGCAGGAACCTCGATAATGCCACAATGAAACTTTCTATTTTTGCACTTTTCCAAAATTCACGTTTTACAAGAAAACAGACATATAACCACTTTTTGACCATTTTAACCACTTTTTTACTACAACTCAAATCACAAACCATGAACACTTGGACTCTAACTTTTTGCACACATGATCAACATACCAAAACAAGTCTAACACCATTGACCAAACCCACATAAGTACATTCTAACCCGATTTAACCCTTTTGACCCGTTTTGATATCCATTTGAACACTTTTACCAAATCTACCATATACAACCACAACTCTACCAAATACCACATATGTTTGACTATTATAACTCTGTTGACTATATGTCAACTTCACATTTGACCAACCAATCACATTCGACACTAAATCACTTTTCACCACTTTGACCCAAACCAAACCAATCATATGACTTCATACTCTTGACAACCACATACACTAGACATCATAACTCGGTTTGACTTTCAAACTCAACTACTACACATTGACCAACATATTTAATTCAAAAACTCTTTGTTTGGGCGATTTACACAATTGAGCATCAAAACAACAATTCAAAAGAAAGAAGCATATTCTAACCACAAGCATGCTCCATATCCATGTCACTAGCTTCTCATAACCCTTCTATCCATGTGTCACTAACGTAACATCAACCTACAACATAAACACTGAAACGGGTAAGCACAACTGCTTAGTGAGTACACAGGCAATCAAACAAGCAAACTACATAACACTTAACATATATCAACACAATACATAAGCACAAAACCACTGGGCTCTGAACACTAAACACTGATCACTGAACACTGTGTTAACCGCAGTTAACTCTCTGATCACTACCGAATCATTACACATAATCATACCACATGATCTAACTAACAACAATCAAAACATTAATCAACACATCCTTTAACATAATCTAAAACACACATAAGAAATAAAACATATAATAAACAACCTTCACGTGATTGTATGATCCTCTAGCTCGGAAGCTATCCGGAAACATACACAACCAATTCATACACTGTTAACTATATCATCACTATTTAATCCACATATGTCAACAATATATCATCCACCCGATTGTGTAGCCTCTTACTCAACAGCAATCCGGATCCAACACAATCGAATCATATACTATTCTTCGCCAATTCTTTCCTTTACCTTTAATCTAGTGACTTACTCATTACTTGGCTAACATCAAGCTAATGAGAAAATCACTACTTTTCTTACCAAATAACACTTAAACACATAACAATTAAACACAATTAAATATAAACAAGTAATTTAACACAATAACTAAATTAAACAATTATAACAAATAACTTATTCTTTGATTGTGTAAACCTCTAGCCCGCAAGCTATACGGTACTACACAATCACATCCCCCGTATCACTCACCACAATCTCTTAGACGATTTCACCATCTTGGTCAACATAAGCCTCCATGTCTCTAGTCACATGTTATTAGGAATGATGAAAGAATGAAGAATTTGAAAATCATAAGCTTGAATCAAGGATCTTAAAGATGAAATTAGAGTTAGAATCGTCCCTGTGGTTTTTTCTTTTGTCTCTAGAACTAAATGAAATAAACATAACTCATACGTACATATCTGAGAGTCCCGTAATTCACTATTGTTTAGTGAATTAGAATCGCAAAGTGTAAAGTTTAATTGTAGAAGGGGGGGTTGAATACAATTTAAAACTATTTCAGATTTTAGCGTAGTTAATTGATGGGTTTTAAATTGATTAACAGAAACAGAGTAATAGCAACAGAGTATAACAGATTATAGATATGACAATATCAAAGTAACAAAGTAATGATAGCTAAAATGATGAATTATATTGATCATACAATTCACAAGTGTTGAATGCGGAATGGATTAACCAAAGTTAATCCAATTCAAACACTTAGCTAATCAGTTACAAATGAGATGAACAGCAGTGGACAAACACGCTGACTGTTCACTGCTGGATCGTTAATACGTACTCTAGACAAACTGATCACTGACACATAAGTGATAAGTACGATTGAACGACTAGCCTCTACAGTACAAAACACTGAACTATTTATACTACAAGAGTTCCTAAAATATCGCCTATAAAATAGGATCTTGGAATGACACGTGTCGCTGCTTGATTGGCTTGATCTCTGATGAACCGACATTCTGCGGGTCCCAATTCTGTTACCGCAAATATCTCGTTACCTTAAAACCAATCAATTGCTGCCACGTAATCTTTCGAACATACTTCAAGTTGGAACACTCTTGCTGATGTATAGATAAGTACAGTACTTTCGGTACTTGATGATTGAGAGGCTTTATTGAATAGTCCCTGAAGGTGCAGTAATTCTCCTCACTTACTGCGAGCTAACATGCTCTTGTAGAATGACTTGAACTAGAGATCTTCAGTGACTAGCTGTTATTCTGGCGGTGACTTTTGCCTTTATTGATTAGAAGTAAAGCTCTCGCTGACGTTGATCAGCGACACACCAAGTTGAGCTTTAATCTTCCTCAGCATATCAAGCAGAATGAATGATGCTCAGCGAAACCTATCATCAGCAACAGCAGCTTCGATACAATCCATTTCTTCATTGAGTAGTGAACAATTGAGTTGGTCAGCAACCAGCGACTTCATCATGGTCAGCGACCAGTGACTCAATAATCTCCCCCTAAATGATTGTGATTGAAGCTCCCTAGACAAACTTGTTGCTGTGAAAGTTTATAGTCAGTGTTTAAAGAGTTTAAACATTCAGTGACTTACACTTTGATCCATTCATTTTTCTTTTTGGATTCTTTTGATATGATCTGAGTTTTGCACTTCGGTTTTCTCAAAAGATCAGATATTATTGAACTTCAAAATATAAAGTACAGATAGTTTTTCAGTTACAATACATCTAATCTATCACAAATTTTAAATCTGCTATCTTCAGTTATTAGATGAATAGCAGATATTCCTACTATCTTCAGCGATCAGATGAGACAGTGACTTTATTATTTATCAAACCTTCAAACCTACAATCTTCAGCATGACATCTTTTCACGAAGCTTTAACCGACGGAAAATCAATGAACCTTCAGATACTTAAGTTGTAACTGATCCGGATAGAGAAGGATTCATTGCTAAGCTGAAGTGACACAAATATTGAATAAAATCGCCAAGAAAATTGTAACTCAAATACAGGAAATACATGATTTTGTGATATGATTTCCAAGTATCAGCTACTTTGTCAGTATCAGCGATGTTAAGGATGATATGATTTCCAAGTATTAGCGATTTGGCACATGAGAAACATTGGTTTTTGCATTCATTTGCACGTTTTCTCCCCCTTGATAATACCACGAAGTAGATCAGTATTTCTCTGGTAGCATCAGCAATACTTGAATATTTCTCCCCCTTGATGATAGCATAAAATACTGTAGCAAATGTTTGATCCATTTGTAATAGGTGATTGGTTTTCTCATCATCATCAGCTTGTGTTTTAGCTAATGGATCATTGAAAACGGACAGATTAGCTTGTATCTCTCCCTGTGACTGGAGAGAGACATTGACAGCTGGTGCAGTGAGAGATGAGAGATAGCTCGGGTCTGTAGCCAGTGATGTGACACCAGCGAAGAGTGTGTTATTACCCACTGATGTCACTTACCCTTTGTTTAAAACATCATCCTTTTGTGAGAATAATGAGTGGCTCATGGGTTGACTCGATAAGAGGGTGTGGGTTGCACCCGAATCACTACTAACAATGGGTTGAGCCATTGTAGTTGTCTGTAGGTTTCCCTTTTTAGAGTCACTGGACTTTTGTGAGTCCAGTGAAGCAGCTTTAGGCTCAGGTTGATCAAGAGTGCCCGCAGGGACTGAACGTTCAGTCGCTGCTTCACTCTTGGCGTCTTTAGACGTCTTTTTCTGACTCTGTCCCTAATCCTTTGATGTCAGGGACTTTAACTTGATTTTCTTTGGAGCAGTTGGTAGTTTTTGTTTTGGTGGTTGATCAGCAGTAGTCACTGGGGGTGTGATCAGTGACGTGATCGATGGGGGGCAGAAGCAGACGGATGTACAGTTTGTAAAGGCTGGGGTGCAAGTATTCCCTTTGGTTTCATGAAATCAGGGAGAAGCACAGTTGCATTTTTACTAAAAATTTGTTTCCCTATCAGAGTGGGTTCAAAACCTTTAAAAGAAACCCTATCATAGGCTTTGAACTGATCTTTAAAAACCAGTGAGAGAAACCTAGGATAGGAAACATATTTTGCTCTGGTAGGTTCACAGATTCTTAAAACAATATCATCAAAGATCACACTTGCATAGTCAACTTTTAAGGAGTTGACCAGTGACCAGCTTATATGTGCTTCTAGGGCGTTGAATTGATCATAACTCCCTGTTTTTGTGCCCAAAGACTGAATAAAGTTTGAAAATAGGGCATTCCACACACCATCCATTTTAGATTTATGAACAGTAGAGTACTTACGATTTCCACTGCTATCCGTAGTGTATTTGCAGTTAATCCCAGTGAGATTCACTATGCCTCCTTTGGCATCTTCCTTGTCAGGCAGTGGGTCGTAAGTATCATGCTCAGGGAGTTGTAAAACGGTACGGATGGTGTGTGCAGAAATAATTATTTCTTGACCACCGTTATCAATGAATCCTTTAAGTTGTGAAGAATTATTAACGATTGAGTGAGTGCAGGTATACCAGAACTCACTCAACCATTCTGGATTCATTTCTCCAGGTGATAACGTGAGAGCAGGGAGAATAAAATGGTTTTTCAAAAAGTATATTACCTCCGCATACTCAGATTTAGGGCAAGAGAGATTACCCAAATAGTTTAATTTAGGGACTGTAATGACAGAATCTTCACTTACTGCAGAGGCTCGAAGAGCTTTAATCTCTGTAGAAGCTGTGTATGTATTATTGAAAAATTTTGATTTAGACATTACAGATCCTTTGGAAATTTTGTTTTCGCCTTTGATTTAGGGTTTTTTAGAAAACATAGGTTTTGAAAATTAGGAAAGCGTAAAGGTGATGAGTCACTGATTTGTGAGTTTAAATAGAGTACGCTTTGCTAATGATCGTGTGAACGAGAGTATGGCGACGTGGATGGTCGTGGTGGAAGTGGTAAAGGCATAGGGGGTTATGATGGTTGAGAGTGGTGGCATTAATGGTGATGGGAGTGGTAAGCCGGAAAAGTGCGCTGATGTAGGAGAGAGAATGTCAGAAGCGCGCGACATTTTCGTTGTACCAAAAATTATTTAATTTGAAATCCGTTAAATTAAATACAAAATGTATTAAATATAACGAATGTTTGTCGATTAATCACCATTAAATGATACATCAGGGAGTCACTGATGCATATAATCAATAAATTGATTATCCACCAAAAAGAAATAAATATTCAAGAGTAATAAAAGTGTTTTTTTTTATTTTGACAGAGATGTAGTCTCGCTGATTTAAACACAACTTAGGATACTGAATAAATCATAGAGATGTGGTCACTGTGTAGATATAAAATACTATTACCATTCTTGAATACTTATAATTAAAACTTTAAGAAACATGAGTATAGATTGTGTTATATATAAGTTGTATAACATATCATTAGATTATCCTTCACTGATCAAGTTACAACTTAGAATACTAACAAGATCAGCTTAGGAAAGAAAGAATTCAATGATATAAAACTAATATAGAAACATAATAAATACTCATGTGACTATATAAATTATAAAGTTAGATAAGCATAGTGAACTGATTGTTACCTCTGAAGTTTAAATAGTAATAGTATTAGTGACTATGCGTTTCTAAAGTTATATTTTTGATAGTCAAATTATTATTATATTTTTTTTTATATAAAAAATTGATAAAACAGCAATAAATACAGAAACTTAGAAAGTTCAACTATTCATTGAAGTTTATCATTTAGGAACATGATTAGTCCAATTGATGAACCCATCCGGAGATAGGTTCATAGTGGCTAAGCCTTGGGTTGGGCTTCCACTGATTTGAATAAACAGTATCTGATTGTTCACTGATGATTTTTTGTTTTTGAAAATGTGTAGAAGAACATTCAGATGACACATGTTGCTTGTTGCCACATTTATAACACTTTTTGTTTTCATAAACGGCCTTTTTTACTTTCTTTGTTTTAAGTTGCTAATCTGACACAATCGTGCAACTTTTCTTGCTGATTTTTACTTCTTGCATCTTTGACTTGAGGTCACTGATAGATGTTGTTTCAGTGACAGACACAGTGTCAGTGAAGTTGCTGATCATTATTTGATTTTCAGCAATAGTTTTGATGAGATGTGAAGTTACTGATGATTTGACAGTTTTCAAAACATTCATCTCATCATTACTATTTAAGACATCAGTATCTTCAGTGACCAACTTGCTTTTAGTGAAATAGTTTGGTCGTGGCTCACTGAAGATTGAGATGGGTTCAAATACAGCTTCTGAGAAATTACCCTTAGGTTCAAAGACAGGATCAACCATTGTTGAGTCAGCGAGGGATGCAGCGTATTCATAATCTCCTCCCAAGATAGCTTTAACTTGTTTTGGAATTTGATTGTTTACACATTGATTGACCTTATCGTTTGACTTACACCAAAATTCCATGACCTTTTTAAGTTGTTGAAATTGTGTCTCAAATTTTACCTTTTCTTGAACACATACTTGATTTGCATAAGTTTGTGCATCAAGATCCATTTTTAATTTCTTCATTTTTGACTCATTTTCATTTTGGTCATTAAGTTTGGATTGTAAGTCACTGATTTTACGTTTTTGCCCTCTTTGAATATCATGAGCATTTGATAGGTCAACTATCAAAGACTCAAAGACATTATCTTTTTCAGCAGCTGTGTATGATTTAAAACAATGCACCTTGTAAAGAGTTTCAGGATCCCATTCAGATGCTGAACACTTAGGAGTGACTTCTTTGATGTCTTCAAGAAGTTCAGCGTCATCAGCCATCAGACAGTACTCCTTATCTAAACAAATCATTGCTTCTTCTTCATCTGATGATGAGGAGTTAGAGCCACTGAATGAACCTTCTTCAGCGACGAAACCTTTTCCCTTCATCTTTCCAGATTTAGCCAATGCCTTCAGTTTCTTGTACTTTGCCTTGTACTTGTTATACTTATCATTTCTGAAGTCTGGCACTGGTTCAGGGACTTGGTTTACTGACTTTGATCTACATTCAGCCGCAAAATGACCAGGTTTGCCACACTTGTAGCATTCACCTTTGGATTGAAATTTATCAGATGATGGAGCACCAGCGAATCTTTTTGATCTGGTGTTCCTTCTGAAATTAGCAACCATCATGGCCATATCTTTTTCAAGCTTCTCCAGTCCTTCATCATACTCGTACTCTGACTGTTCTTCATCTTGACCACCTTCTTCTTCAGCTATCAGTGATTTCGAGCTTTTCTTAGACACTTTTGATTTCTGTCTCTGATCGATTTCATCAAGCTCTGCTACAAGGGCATTGGATATCTTCTGACTTCCAAGAGTAGCACGAATATGCTCACTCTGATCAGCTTGCTTTTCTGACTGCTCCCAGTTGAGCAAAATACCATAGACTTGAGTGAGATTAAGAATTGAATAATCATTCCTCTGTCTGGTACACGTGGCAATGGTTCCCCAGGTTTTCCTTGGCAGCAACTCAAGAAACTTCTCAACAACAAATCTCTGTTCCTTACCTATACCAGCCTTTTCCATTTTGTTCATCAGTGACTAGTATCTGGTGTAAGTAGAAGACAAAGATTCATTTGGTTCCATTGCAAACAGCTCATACTGGCGAGTGAGATTGACTTCCCTGCAGCGAATAATATCAGGAATTCCAATATATATATTCCTAAGGGTATCCCACATGTCTTTAGCAGTTCTACAAAGCCTGATAGATTCGAACACTTCATCAGGAAGTGCCATGCCTATGTAGATTTTAGCTTGTTTATCCAATCTAACCAATCGTCTATCCTCATCCGACCATTGTTCCTCTCTTTTGGGCACAACCATTTCTGGTATAGCAGGAGTAGTAGCTGTAGCCATGACAGGAGGAATAATTGTGGTTGGAATGTGGGGACCATTGGTTATTGTATTACAGAGACGGTCGTCAATTAGGTCTAAAAACATCATCATTCGGGACATCCAAGTTTCAATCCTTGATGGATCAAAAGCTGGAGGTTTGGTTGTAGAACCATTTCCCTTCTGATAATCAGAGTCAACACAACTGTACTTTACTGATTCCATTGCAGACCTGGTTAATTGAATTTAAACCAACTCTGCTCTGATACCAATTGAGAGTCCCGTAATTCACTATTGTTTAGTGAATTGGAATCGCAAAGTGTAAAGTTTAATTGTAGAAGGGGGGTTGAATACAATTTAAAACTATTTCAGATTTTAGCGTAGTTAATTGATGGGTTTTAAATTGATTAACAGAAACAGAGTAATAGCAACAGAGTATAACAGATTATAGATATGACAATATCAAAGTAACAAAGTAATGATAGCTAAAATGATGAATTATATTGATCATACAATTCACAAGTGTTGAATGCGGAATGGATTAACCAAAGTTAATCCAATTCAAACACTTAGCTAATCAATTACAAATGAGATGAACAGCAGTGGACAAACACGCTGACTGTTCACTCGCTGGATCGTTAATACGTACTCTAGACAAACTGATCACTGACACATAAGTGATAAGTACGATTGAACGACTAGCCTCTACAGTACAAAACACTGAACTATTTATACTACAAGAGTTCCTAAAATATCGCCTATAAAATAGGATCTTGGAATGACACGTGTCGCTGCTTGATTGGCTTGATCTCTGATGAACCGACATTCTGCGGGTCCCAATTCTGTTACCGCAAATATCTCGTTACCTTAAAACCAATCAATTGCTGCCACGTAATCTTTCGAACATACTTCAAGTTGGAACACTCTTGCTGATGTATAGATAAGTACAGTACTTTCTGTACTTGATGATTGAGAGGCTTTATTGAATAGTCCCTGAAGGTGCAGTAATTCTCCTCACTTACTGCGAGCTAACATGCTCTTGTAGAATGACTTGAACTACAGATCTTCAGTGACTAGCTGTTATTCTGGTAGTAACTTTTGCCTTTATTGATTAGAAGTAAAGCTCTCGCTGACGTTGATCAGCGACACACCAAGTTGAGCTTTAATCTTCCTCAGCATATCAAGCAGAATGAATGATGCTCAGCGAAACCTATCATCAGCAACAGCAGCTTCGATACAATCCATTTCTACATCGAGTAGTGAACAGTTGAGTTGGTCAGCAACCAGCGACTTCATCATGGTCAGCGACCAGTGACTCAACAATATCTATATAAGTCGGCCTAATATTTTATCCCCTTTTAAACTCTACAGTCTGGAACTGATAAAACCGTTTACGTTTTTCACTATATCTCGTTATCTACATAATAATATTTCGTAATAAAAATATATCCGCGTACGATATTTATTTCCTGAAATTCTGGGTGTTACAACTCTCCCCCACTTATTTCATTCGTGTCCTCACGAATGGCACACGTACTACTCAGTCTTAACACTATCTCTACTCATACACTATCACTTAATCGTAGTAGTTAGAACACTTCACTTAATCCACTGATCATAACACTTAACTCATTATCATTATTCTCTAGCATCGAGTACATTATTAACACTAATTCTACAAATCCTTAATCATATACCCCCTACATATTGGTTTCACATAATTAGTGAAATACATAGCGCTAAACACAAGTCTATTACTCTTACTTTCTCTATTATCTCCTCTTATCATAACATTTAACACGTAATTCACATAGTTTGAACACCTCTTCTCTTACACCCTATTCTAACAATCACACTAAATCACTTTGATATTTGATAACTCCAACAATTCCATGTGAAATAGCATAATATAACTACGGTGATCAGGCGTATACATATTATGTTATACACACTTCATTCTCAAGCTATCTCATATCATCGTTTTTCAATGTGATTCCCACACAAACACATAACACACAACTCATTTAACATTTAACACACAATAACTAACAATTTAACAATTAAACATATAGTTAAAACTACTTCACTATATTATCCATTTGGAACGCACATACAAAACAACAACTAATAACTCCTTATATACACTTACTCTTACCTCTGGCAACCATCTATGTACTCAATTATCCATTTATCATCACGGAACCATATTACTCCAAATAAATCACATCAACTATTAAACATAATCATAATCATAACAAATCAAATAATCATAAATGGTTTAAGTTTTAGCAATCTTATCATGGATCACCTAACTCTCTTAAACCATTGCTCTGATACCAACTTGAAACGCCCCAAAACTCGGAATTTTTTTTTTTTACCTAACACTGAAAACACACTCTATTAGGTCCCACATCTAAAATATGACATTATAGACTCGTTATATCGTTCCCTTAATCAAATAATGACTCAATTAATAAAATGTTGAATTTACAAGCGATTCCCCAGGAATGACTCCCATTCCCCAGGAATAAGGGCTGCTGTTAGCACTTAAGTTCAGATTCCTCAGGAATGACTCCGATTCCCCAGGAATCAGGGCTGCACAAACTAATACCAAAATACGAATTTCCGACGCGCATATCTTTTTACTCGTAAACACTTAGACTCTGAAAATTTGCAGGCACCTCCATAATGCCACAATGAAACTTTCTATTTTTGCACTTTTCCAAAATTCACGTTTTACAAGAAAACAGACATATAACCACTTTTCGACCATTTTAACCACTTTTCGACTACAACTCAAATCACAAACCATGAACACTTGGACTCTAACTTTTTGCACACATGATCAACATACCAAAATAAGTCTAACACCATTGACCAAACCCACATAAGTACATTCTAACCCGATTTAACCCTTTTGACCCGTTTTGATATCCATTTGAACACTTTTACAAATCTACCATATACAACCACAACTCTACCCAATACCACATATGTTTGACTATTATAACTCTGTTGACTATATGTCAACTTCACATTTGACCAACCAATCACATTCGACACTAAATCACTTTTCACCACTTTGACCCAAACCAAACCAATCATATGACTTCATACTCTTGACAACCACATACACTAGACATCATAACTCGGTTTGACTTTCAAACTCAACTACAACACATTGACCAACATATTTAATTCAAAAACTCTTTGTTTGGGCGATTTACACAATTGAGCATCAAAACAACAATTCAAAAGAAAGAAGCATATTCTAACCACAAGCATGCTCCATATCCATGTCACTAGTTTCTCATAACCCTTCTATCCACGTGTCACTAGCGTAACATCAACCTACAACATATACACTGAAACGGGTAAGCACAACTGCTTAGTGAGTACACAGGCAATCAAACAAGCAAACTGCGTAACACTTAACATATATCAACACAATACATAAGAACAAAACCACTGGGCTCTGAACACTAAACACTAATCACTGAACACTGTGTTAACCGCAGTTAACTCTCTGATCATTACCGAATCATTACACATAATCATACCACATGATCTAACTAACAACAATCAAAACACTAATCAACACATCATTTAACATAATCTAAAACACACATAAGAAATAAAACATATAACAAACAACCTTCACGTGATTGTATGATCCTCTAGCTCGGAAGCTATCCGGAAACATACACAACCAATTCATACACTGTTCACTATATCATCACTATTTAATCCACATATGTCAACAATATATCTTCCACCCGATTGTGTAGCCTCTTACTCAACAGCAATCCGGATCCAACACAATCGAATCATATACTATTCTTCGCCAATTCTTTCCTTTACCTTTAATCTAGTGACTTACTCATTACTTGGCTAACATCAAGCTGATGAGAAAATCACTACTTTTCTTATCAAATAACACTTAAACACATAACAATTAAACACAATTAAATATAAACAAGTAATTTAACACACTAACTAAATTAAACAATTATAACAAATAACTTATTCTTTGATTGTGTAAACCTCTAGCCCGCAAGCTATACGGTACTACACAATCACATCACCTGTTTAACCCCCGTATCACTCACCACAATCTCTTAGACGATTTTACCATCTTGATCAACATAAGCCTCCATGTCTCTAGTCACATGTTATTAGGAATGATGAAAGAATGAAGAATTTGAAAACCATAAGCTTGAATCAAGGATCTTAGAGATGAAATTAGAGTTATAATCGTCCCTGTGGTTTTTTCTTTTGTCTCTGGAACTAAATGAAATAAACATAACTCATACGTACATATCTATATAAGTCGGCCTAATATTTTATCCCCTTTTAAACTCCACAGTCTCGAACTGATAAAACCGTTTACGTTTTTCACTATATCTCGTTATCTACATAATAATATTTCGTAATAAAAATATATCCGCGTACGATATTTATTTCCTGAAATTCTGGGTGTTACAACACTGTTAGCTCTTCTAGCATATATTGGTGTACAATGAAGTTATCTTTGTAAGTTTGCATCTGTTCATCTCTTTCTACTTGGAATGGTAATTTTTACCATTTACAACAAATGGGTTGATTGGCGTTATTGTTATGGGTCAACCGGGTAAAATTAATATATAATTAGCATTAGCATTTATGTTGATATTCCAAATACCTATATCTTTTGATCAGTTAGCTGGAAACACATGGGTTGATTAGCATTTATGTTTTTTTATGGTCTTGGTGTGTAATATGTACTTATTATGAGTTAGTTATAATATTTCCGTTTTTTAAAAAAGTTTGCTGGAATTTTGACCCTTCAATATGTCACCTCTATTGTTCATAATGTTCATTATTTCATGCAACTCAATATTGTGCAACAAAAAAATTGAATTTGTCGGTCTCTGTTCTTTAGAACCTTTTGATTCGTCTGCCCATCTTGCCAAATATAAAATTGATGCGTTTGACTATAAGTTCTTTGAATGAACACTAATCGAGAAGACTTTTTTCTTTAGTATCATTAATAAATAATATAAAGCCTTTTGCAAAACAAATACATGTTACGTTTGCAGGTGAACCTATTTATAGTTTTATTTGTTCTTAATTATATATAGTGACATCTTTTTATTGTGTACAGGTACGCGGTGATCATTAATAAGAAGATGTAGGTGTTGTGATGAAAACACTCCGAGACAGGTGGTATTAGAATCAACTGATGTAATTTATGCTTGAATGAGAGTTATATTTATGTATGTGATTCAGTGATTGCCTTTTATGTGACTTCTATTCTATGATTTTACCAATGAACTTAAACTCAAAAATACTAATGAAGTATTTTCGCATAATATTGTCACATTATACAGGTGCATTATTTGCTAATTAATAAAAGTGATGTTTTATTTTCAAAAAATGTTATTTTAACCTTTTCTCCCACTATGCGATACATGACGAATCAATAAATAAAATTGTTAGTTGCATTATTTATACTAAGTAGGATGATCGTATTATATTTGTAAGGAAGTTGCACATAAATTTGTTAAATGTAACACTATATCTAAACTACATTTACTTATTGTGTCGTACATTCAGATTATTTACTTATTGTATCATACATTTAACACAATAAATAAATAACTCTCTTAACTTAAAAATTAAATTTTATAAACTCAAATTTCGTAGCCCGCGTTGTCGCGGGTCCTTCAACTAGTTTCTAATATATAATATAATATGATGAATGAATATATGAAAATTGTTTTATATGTAAGACTAACAAGTTACAACCATTTCATAATTATATTTGTTTTTTATGTAATAAACAATCGGAAATATCACTAAATTTATAGGTGCTTTCATCCTTTATTCACAAGAAGCAACAATAATTTCAGAGGTATTTTAGCTTGTTTATCTTCATACCGTTGAAGAATGAACCCGTAACTAGAACATATTATTGATCAATAACTAGAGCATATTATTAATCAACTATATATAGAATACAATGAAAACCTAATAAACCCTAATGGACCGTAAGCCCACAATCGGGCTTGGGCCATATAACCTAATACATCACTTAATACATACTATTTTCTTTTTATCATAGATGTTGATTTGAGTTTTCTGTTATCCATTGAATGTCTTAGTTATTAAGCTTTATAAGACAATCGAATCAATGTTTCTAATAAACCTGTGAAACGTATATTTAATACGTCAAATGATTTTTGCCACTTCAAAAGTTTTGTTCAAGTTCCGCCATTATATGTATGGGAGAGGGTATAAGTAGGATAAATTACATTTCTTAGATCCTCATTGTAAAGAATAAGAAATCAAAATGCAAATGATAAATTCATAGTTAACAATTGCAAGACATATACGTTGACCAAAATTCAATGACTGTTACCTAGCTATATAAGCTGCTCATGCTCCGATTAAGATTTATAATAGCACGTGAAACGTGATAGAAGAATCAATTTCAATCAAATCCTCGAAACAAATAAACGGAGCAAGAAATTGAGATGATCAAATTAACACCTTGAATTACACAAGATTCATGATGCTCGTGATAAATCAAAATAATCATCATAAGGGAGATAAAGGATATAGTGTTTGAAGATAAGTTACGAGAAAAGATCCAAGTGGATGAAGATGGTATTGATAAGTGAAGGTTAGAAAGAACAAGATGTTGAAAATGGTTAAAGAAGAGTACTAAAAGAAACGAGCTTAAAAGGAAATATTTTAAGGCTGATCAAGAGATGTTAAAAAAAAGTGTAAAAGCGAAGAAAAGGTGAACACGGCTCAAGCTACTCAACTAATGGAAGAAGTGTTTGATGAAAGATGCAAGTTCATTGAAGATGTCATTGCATTTGAAGGTTTCAAAGTACTTCAGTTGTGATATTCATTATCTTTCTACAAGGTTGAGAATAGTTACGTTATTGGTTTGAGGGAGAGCATATTCAAATGATTATCAATTTGAGGGGGAGCAAATCAGAAGAGGTTTTAACGACATCATAGTACTTGTAATGGTAGTTTCAGAATCAAAAATCAAAAAGGGTATTGGTCAAATATAGAGTTTCAAAGATTATCATTTCAGAAGAGCTTTTAACGACATCATAGTACTTGTAATGATAGTTTCAGAATCAAAAATCAAAAAAAGTATTGGTCAAATATCGAGTTTCAAATATTATCATTTCATCGATTCGCTCAAGACAAAAAGTTGCCATTGATAAACAAGAAAATTTTTACTCTCCAACTCTCCAAGTATGCCATCGAGAGTAAAAGATAAAGTTTAAAGCTGAGACGTTATTAAGAAAAATGTGCTTCAACGTTGTCTCAGTTTACAAAAGGTTCTCGATATTCAAACTTCAAGGATATATCAGAATTGAAGACAATACCAAGCAACGTTTACAATAAGGAGGAGACTGTTAAGACTAAAAGTAGGATTGTAAACATTGCTCATGTAGTTATAGATTGTATGTATAAAAGCAAATAGCTAGGGTTAATAATAAAAGCTTTCTCATTGTAAACACACGCTTAAAGGTGTAATTACACAATTTGCTCACAAAGCTAATATCAAACACACACGTTCATATCGATTCATACACATTTACATACGATTCGTTACTACAATATTGATAATCGATCTTTTCATATCTGTTGTTATGGTTTTTTGTTTTATGTGTAAGGTACTTTATATCCCGTGAAGCTAAAATAAGAACTTACATATTGAATATTAGGGTGAAAGGTTTTCAAATTAAGAATAATGTCTTAAGGATGTTGGCATGAGCTATACGTTGTTGCTATCTAATCATCTCATGTATTCGTTGTTTTAAATAGCTACCTGATTACTCATCACGATACTTAATAACATCTTTCAATTAAAAGTAAAAAAAATGTACTATACCTTTTACATATTTTTATTTAAGGTACACAACTTTGATTTATTTAATTTAAGGTATCGAATGTTCATTCTGTAATCAAGTTAGGGACGCGGATTGGACAAATAATGTATTTTCACCGAATTTCAGTTTTATAAGTAACATATCTACTAAATCGGTTAATATTCCTCGATCAGTTTCTAAAAATATTGAGTGGTGAGAGATAATTTAACAAAAACTCATCACCACTTTCAACTCTAATATCTCTCTTTTTACTCTATATTTTCTAAAATTAATTGAGGGTTATTAATCGATTAGGTAGATATGCTACTTATGAAGAAGGAATTCAGTGATAACTCATCATTTGTGCAATTTCACGTAAAACACGTTCTTAACATGACTACAAATTGAAAGTTTGATACCATAAATTAAAAAATTTAAAGTTATGTACCTTAAATTGAAATATGTGAAAAGGGGAGTATCTTGTTCTTTACTTTTGATAAGTGATTTTTACATTTAGTTATTTAGATTTTAGTTTCTAAGGTGTATTTACTGATTAATCTTTGTATGCATATTTTTTCGTATGTGTATAATAAAACTCCTTTTTGATAATTTTAATTTTGCCCCATTAATATTTTGTTAAAATGATGGTATATCAATTTATTTGGTTTGATTTAATAATATTATGTTTGCATGTTGTGTTTACCCTCTATAGTGAACAACCATTTTAATATGGTTTGAATTTGTTATACTGTGTACAACTATATATGTATGTATGTATGTCCGTAAGTTTTAATGAAGTCCTACTGGCTTTTTTTTATTATATTTCTAATTAAAAAGTCTCATTGTACATATTACATTGGTTAACCGTCCATGAACACTCCTACTACATACCGTATTTGAATGTACAATATGTAGATATCTTAAATTATATGTAAGAAACATCTATATGATGTCATCAATTTACTAAATTTTAATTTAATCAATTTAGTCCCTTAATTTCACTATATATTTTAAAAGAGCCTATACAAATCTCTAACTTTATAAAATCTCATGCATATCGTTTGAAATATCTAGATCTAGATGTGTAATATAGTTAAATTGGAATTGTAGTTGAATACAATCGTATATTATTATTATTATTATTATTATTATTATTATTATTATTATTATTATTATTATTATTATCTTATGCTACTTTATCAGTTGCTAAATTATGATAATATTATGTGCACAGTAATAATAACAATAAATATACCATATGTTTGTACTTACTTCCTCAACTTAAAATCTATTCAAATTGAATCATGTATTTATTCATCATACATCTTATTTTATATAAATATACTATAGGACATCTTTTGATGATTTCATTTTTCAATTTGTCAACTAAGCTTTTATAATTCTCTCAATTTAAAAATTGTTATTCAAAAGTTATGTTATCAAAGAAAAAATAACTTGAACATCATATCAAACAAATTATAAATATAACCGAGATGTATGTTAACATATTATAATGAATAAATAATACTTTTAACTTATACTAAATAAATTATCTTATGGATCACAAGGCTGAGATATTAACATATATTTGTTAATTAAAAGCTTTCACTAACAAAGTCTACAATTATATATTTTTAATCGTAAAATTTGAAATATTTTATTTCTTACTATACAAAACGACATTAACAACTTATTTATATAAAATAAAATTATACGTCGAACAACCCGTGTAATATACGGTTTTATATGCCACTATATAGTACTCCGTATAACATAAAAATTGTATTTTTAACCATCAAAAAGGCGCCGGTCAATTTGTCTTCTCTGATCACTCATTCATCATCATCATCATCTTGTATTCTCCGTTTCCATTTTCCGGTAATCAATCTCTCATTATTTGCATGTATCCATCGCTCCTTTTAGTACTACACTAGACTCTATACCCGTGTATTACACGGGGTTGGACGAAAACAAATAGATTTTAAAAGTTGTTGATATGAAGGATTAAATCTCATCAACGCATCATCAAATTGTGATATGATAATAGTCCTAATATATTACGAATACCTATTGTGATATGATAATAGTCCTAATGTATTACGAATACCTATTTGGATAAAGTTATCATAATTATTTTTCCTTATATAATAAATGATTAATTATTTATGATGTCACTTAATCCTATAATTTAGCTAATTGGACAAAATTGAGTAATTCTATTGGTTGATTAGATTTTTGATGACATCATCAACTGTTTCTTATATATAATTTAAGATTCATTCCAATTTTACCCTTTAACTGATTCCTGATATTATTTTCCAGTAACATTTTTCAGTTTAGGCCTTTGTTACAGATCCAAATCTTCTCAATTATGAATTCTATTATCTTTAAACTGAATTGAATTAGAAATTCATAATCTTGATCTACATAATTCATGCAAATTGATATCAGTTATATGCTATTGTAATTGTAAACTACTACCCTTGTATGTGTAATTAATTTACTGCAAAAATTTGTCTACTTTTTCCCTTGTAATCAATTACTTATTGTTTTTTTGATCACTTGTTATTGAAAAAGTTTTGCTTTTTATATATCTTTGGTGACTGCTGTTATGTAAATTGGTGTTTAGAAGCTTATAAAGTTAGAATCCAGGTATTGGATTGAATAAGGCTGATGTATTGTTTTCCATTTTGTTTCAGGTTTTGAATTGTAGTTGTTTGGTTTTTAAATTTAATTTAAGTTATGGGTGTAAATGTTGTGAAGTCTGAGTTGGCTCATGTTTCTGTCGAAAAAGGGAAGAAGAAAGAGAGCAGTTTAAAAGGAGGTTTAGGGATAAACGAGTCGATAGTTATCGGTAAATTCCCGAGATCAACTTGCCTACGGATGTAGTTGATGAGTGGCCTGAAGAGAAGAAGTTTCATTATGTTTACTTTGTTAAGTATCGGTCGGTTGATGATTAGAATTTGAAAACAAAATTGGATCAGTCTGATAAAGAGTTAGCTTAACCAATCTCGGAATCCAATTACCGAGAAATTGAGAGCTAAAAGGGTAAGAAGTTGATAGGACACTCTTGAGCTTTCTAGTATTGTGAATGCTAGTTTTGTGAAATAATTTTTGTATGTTAATTGATTCTTAGAATGAACGAGTGCAAGTAATAAGTCAACTTAAGGCTCTTGGTGAAGAGAGAAAACATTTCAGATCGATCATGGATGACAAGAGATTGAGCCTTTGCAGCAGGCTCTTGGAAAGTTGCAGGCACCAAGCAATGGAAACAGAGATGCTACAAGTTTCATATTCTCGTCTGAGGAAGAGCTTAATGACATTGTAAGGCCGTCCTTATTATATGATGTTATTCACTGATTTTAGTAAATAATGATCTTGTTATCGTTTTTCTTTTAGAACAGAAGTTTTCATTATGAATCCTTATACGATGTTTTTGGATCTTCTTTTCTGCTTTTTGTATGCAGATCAAGAGTTTGGAATACCGAATTCAACATGAAAGTATTAAGTTATCTGAAGAAAAGAAAATTATCAGGGAAATTAAACAGCTTGAGAGTACAAGGAATAAAGGTATTGCAAATGATGTACTGAGTGCTGTAATTCAGAAATCAGTGGGTGAAAAGGATTCGATTCAAAACCAGGTGAAGGTAAGGACGGTTATTCCAAATATAAGTCTTTGCATATACATATCTTCATCACCATGGGGGATCTTATTTATAGTGTTACCTTAATGTCCATGTAAATTGGAGCTTATAGGCGGTGATCTTGATGGTGTCCGCAGAGATCAAGAGGCTATCAAGGCAAAGGTCAAAACACTTGAGGCTGAAAAGGAGGCGATAGATAAAGTTATTAGTTTCTTAAAGTAGGAACTGCAATTGGTGATGGAAAAAAGGGACAAAGTTTATGGGAAGATCCGTGAGTTGAGAAATAAGCATGAGGAGGGGGTATGCTGATTTAATGATTTTATCGTATTTATTCTGACAATCTGACCATGTATTCTTTGATGCTGATTCGATCTATATCATGCATATTTTTTTCTCAGAATAGTTCTTTTTACCAAAACCGTTCGCTCTTGAAGTAGGCGAGAAACCTGGCTGCAACTAAGGATGTTACTACTCTTAAAGAGCTTTCTGTTACGGAGGTTTGTTTGTTGGACCTGTACTATATACCCTGCAAGTATGTTACGTGTCATTCTCTAGCTTTTTTTTATTGATGTTGAATTATTATTGATTACTTGACTTAGGTTGGCAAGTTCATGTCGCAATGGAATAGTAGTAAGTCTTACAGGGAAGATTACGAGAATAGAATTTCACAGTCACTTGACGTTCGACAGCTAAGTAAGGATGGGCGGATGAGGAACCCTGAGGAGAAACAGGTAATTTCACTGGAAGTTACGGTGGAAACTGAGGTGTTGGTGAAACCAAAGGAAGTACCGAGCCTACCATTACAACAAGGTGTTGAAAACGGCCAAAACCCTAAATATCGGAAAGAATTGGAAGAAGAGGAAGGGGAAGTTTTCGGGTTGGAGAAAAGGACGACGAATAAGATAGAAATCGTTGATGTGCCCAAGATGAAGGAGATAACACGGGAGGAGGAAATGGAAAAAGTAAAACACACGTTAGAAAGAAAGAAGAAGCTTCAGCGAAAGGGAAACTAAAGCTGAAAAGGAAGTCGAGAAGAAGCTTAAGGAAATAAATTATTTTTACAGATTTTTATGTACCTTTTAATGGTCTTAATTAAACATTAAAGTGACGGCCCTTGTGTTATCATTTGTTACAGGAGCGTGAGAAGAAAGCGAATAAGAAAATGCAGGCTTCTGCACCTGCTGCTTCTGAGCCCAACGAAGCAACAATGGAACTCGAAACAACTGCAGAGGTGGTGGCTCTGGAGCCTGAAAAGGCTGAAGAAAATGTCAAGGTTGAACCGATGAGAAGAAGAGGTAGGGCTAAAGGGCCAGAAGGTATTTCAAAGGTGATACTTAAACGTAAGAAGTCGAGTAGTAACTATATGTATTGTTATGCTGCATCGGGTGCTGCTGCCGTTGTTGCACTTTCAGCGGCAATTGGGTACCACATTTATGCCTGAAGCTTAAGATATGCCTTGTGATCAAGAGTATGAGAGGCAGTAATGGACCATTCTTTTTGGTTGATGTAGTGCTGAAACTTTGTATTTGTTAATTATTTTAGTTTCCTTCAGTTTTTTTTAAGTACAGTGTTGGCTTATACAATGGTTACTGGCCATCACTGCATAAAGTATGGTTAACAATCTTCCCAAAGTTTCTTTTTTATTCATTTTAAAAGTTGGTGTCTTTGTCATATAAATTTACTGCATTGATTTGTCATATGTTTTTATAAACAGAATAACACACTTTCATGATGTGTGCTGTCATGAAGTAAGTAAGGTATATGCATGTTACTTCCATGACTAACCTACTTTAACCGAAATTAATCAAGTTAAGCTTGTTGTAGACAATCATATGGTCAGTATTAAATTTGGAATTTAATCACCACAGCTCTGCTTGTAAGTAATTAGTGTATAACTCATGTTACCATTCAATATTAGTGTAGAATCTTATAGTATGTAATTAGCATACATTGTATCAGCATTTCTTTAATCAAATGAATAAACCATTATGATGTTTGTTTCTCATAAGCACAACCTGTTTTATCCCTTAATTTAAGGATGGCATATTTCTTAAAAGTCAGGCTACTGATTAAATTAATTAAGACTGATAGAACCTTGATGTGCTGTCAATAATTGATCCAATTGTCTCTCTTCTCTTTAACAGCATCTATCTTTTGGTTACAGATTTCCCAAGTGGTAGTATGACACTTGAAAGATTTGGTACCCTTTGTTCACATTACATCTAATCTTAATAATTATTAAAAAAATAAAAACAGAGCATGCTAATAATCACAAACTTTAACAGCAAGTAGTATTATAAGACATGTAATTTGTGCATGGTTTTATATTTTTTGTGATGTCCTTACCTTTGGTGTTACTAGTAAGTGGGGTCTAACTGAATGGACTTAAAACATTATTTATAACTCTTGATTGTTTTTATCAAATATATTAGAAGCTAGCTAGGGATGTTTGGGTACAGAAAAAGCCAAATATCAAGCTTTTTCCCCTTCTTTTCCTTATTTCCTTCCCTTTGACTAATTAGTACTAATTTTTTTAATGGAGGCATGTGCATGTAGCATGGATAGTTATAAGATATAGATTCCTTTTTATCCTTAATAGCCCAGAAACCAGGGACATTGTCATGTTTATAGTCCTTTATAGGATTTTTTTTTACTTCTTCATATTTATATATATAGCACCTTAAGTTTCAAACAGAGTATATATACATATTGGAGTTTTACCCTAAAACTTGGTACTATTTAACTGATTCAAGATGAGTAAAAATGTTGAGTGTAGTTGTCAATATTGGCAACTATATATCTATATATATATATGGTGTCATTTAAGATATTTTGTTGTTCAACATAAAGGGATAGAAAAAGGACAAATTAAGGGCTTGAATCCAAGAAAAAGACACTTTATTCTGTTGCTTTTGTCAATGAACAGAACATGTAGTTTGTGTACAAGATGGGAGATTGTTGGATATGGGCCTGGAGGGGCACAAAGAGGTCTTTATCAATTGACTTGTGAGTTGTATTTTTGTGATAAAATGTAAACAAAACCATCATAGATTACAAAGTTCAAGGATGCTTACATGTGATTTGTTCTAATCGTATGAATCCATTTATTCTTTCCTAATCTTTTATGCAAATACTATATATTCATATTCATAACCATAACACATTGTTTTAATCATGCCATTAAGCTAGAACAATTTGTTTAAGAAGCAATTAAACATGGTCTTATCTTTTCTTCAATCGTACGATACGTGTCTAATCTCCATTTGTAAATCCCTCTATCCCTTTCTCCCTAAGAAACCTTTGCATCTTTTCTAATATCAGGCATTGCTTAACTTTTGTTATATGTATGAAGTAATAAGAGCCAGCATTTGATTTTATATATGAACTTTTTATTAAGTACAAACACATACATACAAGCATTAGTTTAAATTGATTTAATTAGAATAATTATAATAATAAAATAAAAATATGATATTAATAGTTTATGTTATTTTAAGTAATTAGGTGGTAATTAACGTATTAAAAAAATTGGAAGCCGCAAAATTCTTCACCAAATGCATGTAACATTGTTGAACACTGCAAGTCAAACCGGCCTATATAAGAAAGATACCTCCTATTCCTACCATTTTTTATTTTTTTTTATAGTATATTAAAGTATCGGAGTTAACTTTGATTCTTTTTTTATCCTTTATATAATTATGGTTTATCATGTGAATTCATACGCTCTATATATTCTCTAATTAACTTCATCATGACCAATTAAGCGATATGACTTGCAACGTACATATATAAGCATATAAATGTAATATGCATGTAGAATACTATTCTTAAGATCAAAGTGACTTTGGCCGGCCTAGCGGTATCTGAGTTGTCTCTCAATTTACGGGTTGTGGGTTCAAACCTCGTGGGAGTCATTATGTAAATATTCGTGGATATATGTATATAATGTGTGCGATAGTTATATGTTTGCCTTTCTAAATTAAAAAATATATATAAAAATACTATTCTTAAGTATATCAATATCAATACTTATAACTATAATAAATACACTATAATGAACATAACATAGGTATCATCAACAACACAATAATAATATAAATTCACTAATCAGCAACGAAATAACATTTGAAGTTAATATCTTTAGCTTCCAGTTTTGTTTAATATACACAACTTATTTTTTCCTTAAATCTAACAATGTGTAACCTTTCGTGATGTTAGCTCCGCGTATTAAACAGATGGTTTGTCTTCTTAGAATCCGATCTAGTGAACATTTAACAATGAATTAGTTGATAATAACTATTAATGAACTTTTGTTTTATATTTCAATTATTTCAATAAAAAAACTTACTCCTACTTGACCATTTTATATCATCGACAATTCTAACAATTTCTAGCTACTTGAAACATTATAAAACGCGACTTGTTCACTCCTGAAAGATCAATAATTATAGCATCATGATTTTTAATATATAATTTAAGAAAAATAATTTATAGTAATATCAAAATTATCTAAATTGAGGTTTAAATATAAACGGATAACTAATTGAACAAAACTACTAGAACATATACTAGTAGTTACTGATTTTCAACAATCAAGTTTTCACTAAAATTTTACCAATAAACTAAAATTGTGTTCTCAAGTTTGGAAATAAGAATAAAAGTGAGAAAGGGATAAAGAAGAAAAAATAGATGGGAACAATTTAATGAGAGTATGTTTTCGAGTTGGAAGGTAAGAGGAATAAATATTTTCATATGATTATATATAATATAGTGAAGTATGATATAATATATTATAGTATTATGTATTTTTTTTACAATATACTCCATATGTTCCAATTTAATTGTTCACTAACAAAATGCACAAAGTTTCAAAAAAATACGTTGATTACTGTGTCAACCAATAAGATTTCATACATATTCAATAAAACACTTTCCTATTAGGTGAAATGTATAGTAGATACTTCTTCCATACCAAAATTATAGTTCATCTTTTCTTTTACGGACGTCCCAAATTAATTGTCCACTTTCAAAAATAGATAGGGAAGTTTAATCGTGATTACCATATTACCCTTAATTGAAATTATTATTACAAACTTTTTAAAAAATAGTAATTAATTGGTTAAGGGTAAAACTGTCATTTTGCAAAAAGTAAGAAAGGGAAAGCAGTAATTATTATATTTTTATTAAACTGTATGTTTTTTGTCGGGTGACAATTATTTTGGGACGGTGGGAATAATTATTTTTAAACATCGTAAAATGAAAACATAAATTATTAAATTGGAGAGGGGTAGTTAAATAGAGTAAGGTTCAAATGAGTACAACAATTTCGAGTGAGAATGGAGGAACCAACCAGAATGCGCCACGTGTCACAAAACCCACTTTCTATCACGTTTTTTAAATTTAAATATCTCTCAAACGGTAAGTCAAAAATCATAAAAATTGCACCATTAAAATTAGTGTTTTATTCTCTTCAATTAGAGATGTGACAAGGTATACTTTCGATGCACCTTTTTTTTCGTTTTTCGGTGGGTTTTGAAAACGAGTAACACATGTGTTACCTGCGAGTAACACATGTGTTACCGGCGAGTAACACATGTGTTAACGGCGAGTAACACATGTGTTACTAATTTTGTACAATTTGTAAAACCCAAAAAAAGTCGTCGAAAGTATACCTTGTGAGATAGCAAATCGAAAAGAAAAAACTGCTGATATTAATGGTGTAATTTTTATAATTTTTCAAATTACCGTTTTTGAGATATTTGATATTTAAAAAACATTAAAGAAAATAAGTTTTTGTGACACCTAACGCATTACGATTGATTCCTCACTTCTAAAAAAAAATATCGTTATCATTTGAACCTCATCTTAAATTTATTAGTAGCCGGAATTTATTTTGAAACTCAGCATTGAATAGCTTCTATCACACACATACACACAAGGTTGTTATAAAAGTCAGAAAATTAGTTCACAGGTCAATACTTTTTCTACTTTGTCCCCTGTAATTATTCTTTATTTCTCTTCTTACCCCACAAAACAATACCACCATTCTTCATTTATGGTTCACATCCATCAAATTTGATAAAGTTGTCACATCACTTTACCATTCTTAAAATATTTTCTACTTTGGTCCATTTTTATATTCTCATGCCATAATAACTTCATACTTATACTATATTCCCTTACTTTAAAACTCCATAGAGCAATTCAATTCATTCAATATATGAGAGAATTAAACTCACGATCTATTGTTCTACTTTTAATTATAATTAAACTAACAATATGCTCGTAACAAAGTTGTATTCATACCATAGAGATCTTTTTGCTTGCTCCAATTGAAATACTTTTGCGTGCATTCATGTTATGAGAGTTACATGCAATTTTAATCAACATGACTAAATGAGCATTAATTAACATTCAATTAGGCCTGTAAACGAACCGAACGAACACGAACGGAGTCTGTTCGTGTTCGTTCATTAAGGTTTTGACGAACAAATGAACGAACACGAACGGATAGGCGAACGGATTTTGTTGTTCATGTTCGTTCATTAAGAAAATTTGTTTGTTCACGAACACAAACGAACGTACACGAACAAACACATAATTTAATGCATTTCTTCATTAATACCTTAAACGAACCTCAACAAACATAAACGAACACACACACACACACACATCTATACATATATATTAAATAACTTGAAACTTTGTGATGCATATTCAATATTTCAAAACGATCACAATATGAAGATAAATTCATTTGCTTGGTCCGATCGTTGGAAAGAGTAGCACATCTGGAACTAGTGGAGGGAGAGAGTGGATGTGTTTTTGGAGTGGAGGGAAATGTGATATGGAAATATAAGGTAAAAATATCTAGATGTTTAATATTATCAAATGAAAATATCAAAATATTAATAATATTCTATTTGATATTTAGCTTTATCAAAATAACATATACAAATATGTATTAATTTAATTAAACTATTAGTTAATAAACGAACATTTTACTGAACGTTCACGAACATGTTATCGAACGTTCACGAACGTAAATGAACGAACGAGACATGTGTTCATGTTCGTTCATATAATTAAACGAACATAAAAATTTGTTCATGTTCGTTCATATAACGAAACGAACGAACATAAACGAACTTCCCGCCGAACGGTTCGCGAATAGTTCGCCGAACGTTCAGTTCGCTTACAGGCCTACATTCAATCATACATCATGCTAATCATGTTATCATTTTTGGTAGTAAAAGGTCTACTATTACCTTGTATTTAACCTTTTTGTAAAAATATAACTAACGCTATAGATTGATCTTCTAGAGATGTGTTTAGGCGTGTTTGGAAGTTCATTTCAAAATCTATCTTAAACAACATTTAATAAATCAAAATGATTATTCCCCATATAACTTTATGCACGTACTGTTTAAAATCCAACAACTTTTGTCCTTCACGTCAATCTACATCTTTAATTTTTTTTGCATATTTCCGAAGTTAAAATAATTGTGCATGTGAAAAGACTTCATCTAGATAATCTAACTATAGCACCTAAAAAACTTAGCTAAATAGAATCATTATCACTCAACTCAAACATAAAGATTGACAAAAGCACAAACTAAGGACCTAGACCAAATAACTCAACAAAAAGTAAGGGCCTAAAGTGCAAAAACACCAAATTTGATGTAGGTAACACGCAAATAAAACCCTAAGTTGACACATACAACGTTGGATACTAATGAAGTCCACAGACAACACCACATCACAAACCTCAACCTCTTCAAATTCTCTTGTTGTTCACTTCTTATCAAAATTCAATCTTTTTAGTTTTGTTTCAAACAACAAATTCAATGGAAATCATCTCCAGACAACAACAGCAACAACAAGATAAAGAAAACCCATCTCCGGCCAACTCTCCGACCAGCAACGGCAGCAGTACCAACAGCAACGGCGCCGGCGCCGTCCAAACACCACCACTAACTCCAAGACCCGTTTCAAGATCCGAACCAAATCCATACCCAACAACTTTTGTCCAAGCTGATACTACTTCATTCAAACAAGTAGTCCAAATGCTAACCGGATCATCCAACGGGAAACCCACCCAACAATCAGATCCGGCTCCATCCAAAATTTCCATTCCGCCGGTCAAAACCGGTCAACAAAAAAAATTCAAACTTTATGAACGCCGGAACAGTTTAAAAAATGGGTTGATGATCAATCCATCGGTTCCAAGATTCGGGTCAGGCCATGGGTTATCACCGAGAATTCAAGAATTACTATCTCCGAGCATTCTTGATTTTCCGTCGCTTGTGTTAAGTCCGGTGACGCCGTTATCACCGTCGATCGGAAGTTCGTCGGAGGAAGAAAGGATAATTGCGGAAAAAGGGTTTTATTTACATCCTTCGCCTAGGGCGGCGACGCCACATGGGACGGCGGAGCCACAGTTGTTACCTCTTTTTCCGGTGACGTCGCCGAGGGTATCGAAATCGTCAATTTAGAGATATATAATTATTAATTAATAATAATTATGATATGATGATTTTAAGGTTAGAGATCTTTTGCTTTAATTGTACAATTTGGATCTCTATGTTCTTAATCCGAATTAATTAAAATAATTACTACGGAGTACTATTTTTCTTGATTTTAATTATTACTTCTTAGCATTAATTTTGTATTTTGGGTTGTCTATAGTAAAATTTGGATTGAATAAAAATTTTGAAAATCCAAATGAGAAGAGTTGAACCTAATTGGTGACTCTTTTTATTCCTTTGCTTTTAATTCACTCGATATTTTTTAAATGTTTTGCTAACGGAAGTCCTTAGGGCTTTCGTTAAGACTTTCAGACACACATTAAAATTTAAATTATAATCATAACCAACTCTACGTCTACCTTTGACTTTATTTTGACTCCTGAATTATGGTAAAAGTACAAATCCTTCATGCATGTTTAAAAGTCTTAACGAAATATTTTAACCCCTGAAATCCATTTTTTTTTTTTTTTTGAAAGGCTAATATATTATAACAAAGACTACTAGCAAGAAGCTAGCAGTCCCAAGATATACAGACACCAAATAGAACATCCCAAATATCCGATACGCCTTGAACCAAATCCGAACTGGAAGGAAGCTAAAAGGGATGAAAAAAACCTGAAAATAATCAGGAAAAAATCCCCGATAATAGGGGCCGAGCCACCGGTTTTCACCCTATATCGATTTTGATAGCAACCCGTGAGGATCTAGATCAAGGCCATATCCTACGCACCATACATACATATAAATGAAATTACATGAAGAGCTATAAAACATAAGCAACAAAATACAAAAGATCTTATTTTTTAATTCTATTTTTTTATAAAAATTTCAATTATGTTTGGTATCATCAATGCATTAAACAGCATTTGTTTTTTGTTTTAATTTAAATCAAAAGAAGATATTATTGTTATTGTTATATAACATCAAAAGAAAAGACAGAGGTTATGTTTTAGGGATTTTGGATAAACCTAAGTAACATTAAATCCTCTTGTAATTGTCATTAACATATCAGACCATCATTCATATTAATATAATCGGTATATTATATTTATTTATTAAATTTTACAAGTAAAATGTGCTCTTTGAAAATTATTTCCACTATTAGATAACCAAATGCAGTTCTCTTCCTTGCTTTGGTTTCGAATTTTCGATAAGTTTATTTACTAAAAACTAAAAGTTATGATTAAAAGTTCGATCAACCGATTTATCAAGTTTAACATTTGTAACTGTGATATGATATCGTAAAGATGCTATCAAATGGAGATCATCACATTCGTAAGGATATTTTTAAAACTATTACAGAGCATTTTGTAAATATTAATCATTGTTGTTAGATTACTTCGACTACAATGATCTTTCAGAGCTATTGTATTTCGATATTTAAGTAACCATTATTATTATTTTTTTCGTGTATGATCAAATGATGAACAAGAATCCATAAATAAACAATCTAGAAACTTAAGGTTTTTAATATAATTTAATAATAACAAAGATACTAAGATCAATAGTGGTTTTTGACATTCGTAAGTTTGAAGTCATAAAACAATAATGTCTTGTCTTAAGTAAAGTATCAACCAGTTACACAACCAAGCACTAGTAATGTCACAACTTAAGGCTTCAAGTACAAGGCAAGTGATCTATGTGATTAAGAGGTGATGATAATGATTAATTTCGAAAGATTGTAATAAATTCGTTAGTGCTGAGAGAGTTTAATGTGTTAAAAAAGGTAGGTAACTTATATCCTCAAAAAGGAAGTTCAACCATTTGAAACTAGTTCCCGTTGATGCTTATGGTTTACCTAACAATAACTACATTTAATGGTATAATAGGTATAGCACCTAATAATCGTCTTAACGACCCTATGATCTATGGACAAGAAGCGTAAGTTGACGTTACGACTCTTATGTTTAAATCGAAAAAGAAAACGTTTTAGGCCTCGATTTTGTTAGAATTTTCAAAAGTTGGAATTACTTGAACTTGCAAAGAAAGTCTCGTTTGGTATTCATTTATAAGAACAAGATTCACATTTAGAGTAGACGTAGATTCGTCGTTACTGGCGAAATGATGCTCGTATTGTTGAAATGCTTAAGTTGTTTATGGATTTGTGTTACTCTTTTGTTTTTGTGCCGAAACTAGCTCTTTCGGGCTTCTTTGTGACTAGTGCAGTGGCTGAATAAGGCGTACATTTGTAAATTAGATTTTGTCTTAAGCGTCGACATCATAATGGAAACCAACATAGAATCTTTAAACAATCTCAACGCAATACAATCTTGGACCATTGTTCGTCATGACTGATATCCACACAATCTTAGCCAACCCTAATCTGTGTTGACCATTTCTTTTGTTGTTCTGTATGCTTCTAAATATTTAGTAGAACAATGTTTTTCATGTTGATATGTACTCGTTTGGTCTTAAAATATCTGTCTAGTGAGTTTTAATAC
This sequence comes from Helichrysum umbraculigerum, assembly GCA_949592205.1. Classification (NCBI taxonomy): domain Eukaryota; kingdom Viridiplantae; phylum Streptophyta; class Magnoliopsida; order Asterales; family Asteraceae; genus Helichrysum; species Helichrysum umbraculigerum. Next base: position 390,081,945 of record CATIUR010000001.1, read on the forward strand.
GATATGAAAACGAGTAACTTTGTTATAAACATATTCTTGATGAAGTTACATAAGTGATTTTTTTGTTGTAATTAGATAAGTTGGTTGAGCGACCATCTAAGCAAGCCGCAAAGTGAGCTTAACTTACCTCTCACGTAATGGGCCTAAAGCGGTCTGACGTTGACCGGTGGTTGCCAGAATTTCAAAAACTACATTAAAACTGTGACACCTAAGAAGAGAATGTTATTAATTTACTAAGAGAACATAATTAAATGATTAATATTCATATAAACAAAAGATTAATTAAAACAAAAAGGGCGGAAAAGATTTGAAAAGCAAAAAAGAAGAAGTGGAGAGTTGCATCGGATTCACGTTTAGAAAAACTTTGTTAAAAAGGTAAATGCTTTACCAGTCCAATATGGGTGTGGCCCCACAAATTCTAGTTTCACCCTTTTTTTCGTCAAACATATTATGTAGTGGCAGGGTAGGGTGTTTTGGAGTGCGACCGTGGTGGACTGGGGGTAGACTGGGGGTAGACTGGTGATGAGAGAGACTAGACTGTCGGCCGTGACGTAGATGGTAGTGCCCATGGTGGCAGGCGTTGGCGGAGATGAAGTGTGACAGTTTTTACTATAAAACACTCAGGAATTAGAAAATGCAAGTACTCAGTTTTAGCAAGTAATTGCACCCTAGAAAATGCAAGAAGCCAAGAAGTACTTCGAATCATTCATCAAAAACGGAAAACTAGGCTTAAAGTTATGTACCGTTCAGCCATCTTTGATAGAAGTCATATTGCTAACATTGACACAACGTTTATAATGACTTTGGATCTCATACATTGAAAGAGAAGTCCCATTGCTAACATTGACACAACGTTTATAAGGACTTTGTATCTCATACATTGAAAGATATACATCACCCTAGTTTCTCACCTCTTTTATTTTATGAAGGCATGAGCATGACACAAATGATAACTCTAAACGCGATATATATAATACGTTCCATTTAAGAATAAAAGTGGTTAGGAAGATCAACCTCATATCTCAGAAAAAGACTTGATCGTCCTGAAACCATGATTCTCTGGAAGCGGTCCGTTTCCAGGCCGAACAGAGATCACCACCTCCAACCCTGAGACAAAAGTAGTAGGATTTAATATCAACCTTTTTTGGTCAGTGAAATCAATATGTAGGTGCATTACGTACCGGCTGCCTTGGCAGCAACAGCTTCTTGAAAGATATCGGTTACAAATAGGATTTCTGATGGCTTATTAACTCCAAGTGATTCTGAAATTTGAACATAACTATTTGTTTCTTTTTTGTTCCTGCAGCAGATGTATATATAGAATGAGGGTTCATTCATTAACACGAAGATCATATGTTCGGTAACATATGCAAGTAGATTGTGCTGGATTACCCCACTGTGGTGTCAAAAAATCCACACAAGTAGTTCCTCAAATCCCCATAATCTGTATATCCAAATAACAACCTCTGTGCCAATCTGCTACCACTTGAATATATATAAACCTGACGGCACAAAACCATTTTATCATCAAATATGTGATTTCTAAAGTTTTAGGGAAATAAGAATATAGGAACTTACTTTTACACCAGAAGCATGCCACTTTTCAAGAGAGCAAGGTACATCATCAAAAACGACTCCTTTAAGTTCATTTTTCTCAAATCCAGTGCACCATATGTGACCCTAGATGATCAAGATTTAACAGCTTTATATAAGCGTAACTCAAAAAGAGTCTTGACTCTTGATGTTAAATTTGCTTACTTGTAACTGCTTTAAAGATGTAATTTTCCTGTCAGACTTTATCATTCCTTCTACATTAGTGACTAGAGCAGCTATCACCTCTTGTTTACCCGCCTCATCAGATGGAATTGAAACAGCACCAGCAACTCCATTTTGTAAGTCATCTTGTACCTGCAAGAAGAAATTTAAGCAGTTAATTAACAATAAACTAGAAACATGATGGTATATTAAAAATGAATCTTACTTGAGATCGCAACAACTTAATGTCATCTTGAGTAGCATCGGTATCATATGTTTCTTCCAAGTGCCTTCTTACGTTGTCACGGGCATACGGAAAAAGAACGTCGGTTACAAAGGATATAGGTGTTGTTGTCCCTTCAATGTCCAGAACAATACAACGCTGCAACAAAAAAATTTAAAATAATCGATCGAATAGACAGAGCTATTTTGGTCTTAATAGCTAATGTAAGAGCCCCTGCCTTGAAAGGTGTTTCTGTAGTTTGACCACCTAGAAGTGGTTTGGACCTTTGAATGGGACCATGACTTGGAGTTGACCAGTCCATGCCTAATTGATGAAGTTTAAGTGCAGATTCAAAGAGATAGTGGTAGCATTCAGCCTAGAAGATTGTGAATTTGAAAGAAGCATGTTACTACACATAGCATCATATATACCATAATAAAGAAAATAGATATGCAGAATTAGTAGTCGTAAGTTTTATCCAACTACTATTTTCGTAATGAAATCAAAATAATAGGTAACTTTTAGTATACAAACACAAAAATAGGTAAGTTTGAGTATACAAACGCAAACCTGAGTTTTGGCACTAATCCAGGTATCGCCCCAAACATATATACCATGATTTCGGACCAGCACGGCAGTTGCTTTCGGGTAAGCGTCAATCTGTTGATCATTAGGAAAAAGTTCCATTAATCTTAAAAGTTAATTCTCACGATAATCAAGTCTAGAGCTTTCTGCATTCTAGTGAACAAACTAATTGACTGATTGACTCCATGGTTATGCTAAAATTGTACTTCCTCAATGGTTATATTATTTTGCAAGAAGCATTATATTAAATCTACAATAATGATTCTGAACATGCCACTGATTGTTGATTCATGTGCCACCCAAGAAAATACACCCATCCCTAAACAAGTTTGAGCCCAATCAAGAACGAACATGCAACCTTACTACTGAACATGATACAGACTATGCAGTTAACATAAATAACATGGCGACATATCATAGTTGCATATTTAACTAAGTAATTTGATGAAGCAGACCGCAGAAAGAACATACCGCGGCAGCAAGAGCATCTGTCAAGTCTCTCTCATGAGCAGAGTTTTCTATAATGGGAACCACAAGCTCATCATAATAACCATGCCCCTGAATCCCTTTAATCATCTCCATATGAGTAATCTGAAAAGGAAAGCACAACCACGTAACATATTAAACAAACATCATCACATCACAATCACCATAATTATCATTTAATGCGCAAAACAAGACAAAAAAGATTGATCATCTAATTAGAACGATGAAACTACCCTAAACTCTTTTGCCAAAGGGTCAAGCATTGTCACAAGACATGATTCCATTCCATGACTATGAATTACTGCACCAGCATTTCGCTTATCATAAGCCTGTAACATACAAAAAAGACATTTTTTAATCTTTCCTTAACAAAACTTAGCCAAATTTAAACAGATAACGTAAAATGGCATATAATAGCAACGTACTTTTACAAGTGATCCATTTTACGAAACCTAATACTTGTGAAAGTACGTTGCTACTACATGTCATTACATGTATACCTAACGATCAATCACAACTCATTCGACTATAATTAGCAATGATATGATACCTTCATAAAAAGAGGAGCACAATCAGAACATTTAGGAGGTTTGTTAGGGTAAGCTTTAGGCAATGGTGAAAACAATATATCACCACTAGACGACAACACATACATATCTTCTTCCATCATACGTTCCTTTTGCACACCTATTATTATCATTTGCAAAATTAAAACCCTAAGTTCAATAAGTTTAAGAATATACTAAAATTAAATAAGCCATATAGATAATTTCATTTCATGTATGTATGTATGGATTGAGGTAAGAAAGATGAATTACCGGAAGGAGACATGATAATGAGTTGGTCGGATTTGGGGACGGAATCGTCGTGGACTTTGGCGGTGATGCTTCCGCCGGTGCCGGAAACCCAACCTAAGGTGTAAAAGAGACGACATAACTCAGTGATGAGTGATTTAGTTTGTTTGACGTGAGATCCGTCTAGGTATGCCTGAGAGGTTACCGCCATCTTAACGCCGTTCGCCGTCATCGTTTACTGACTCTACTCTGTTTTTTTATTATCTTAATTTATTTATTTATTATTTATTATATTTAATAGAGAAAAAAAGGTAATACAGTATCAAGGCTGCGTTAGTTTTAGGCACCATGGAGTGGACGGGTAGTGAAGGTTTGAAACATGCCGTTTTATTAAGGTTACTACTTTTCATACCACCTACTTTTACATTCTGTACTTTATTCCATTACTTTTTCTTACATTCTGTACTTTATTCTATCACTTTTTCTTACATTCTGTACTTTTCCTGTACTTTTTTTAAAAAAAATTATCAAAAGTGGTATGTTGAGTAAACATTAGGGGGTATAGATAGAGAAAACCTTTATTAATTAATTATAATTATAATTATTATTATTATAATAATTATTATTATTAAAAGCGCTTTAATTTGAATATTCATACTGTTTTAAAAAAATTTATTGATTACATTCTTCATTAATCAAATAATATCTCTACATATTAAAATTTATTTTAATTAATTTTACATGAAAATAAACACTTGTTTGGGACAATCAAAATAGACTAAATTATAGGTAGGGATGAGCATTTAGACCAAAGTACCGGTACCGACCGATACAAGTGGTACCGGTATTCGGTATTTGATTTGTGGATAAAAAAAAACCGGTACCAACCGGTCGGTACCGGTTCGGTACCGGTATAGTACAATGCACACAAAATACCTAAACCGAACCGGAACCGACAGGTACCGGACCGAACCGGTACCGACCGATACAAGTGGTACCAGTATTCGGTATTTGATTTGTGGACAAAAAAAAACCGGTACCAACCGGTCGGTACCGGTTCGGTACCGGTATGGTACCAAGCTCACCCCTAATTATAGGTGTGGGATCAGATAAGCAGCCCTTATTTGAGGGGTGGAGTGGGTAGAATTTATTTTAGCCATTGATTTTTTCGATCAACGGTCTAGATTCATAGCATTTTAAATTTACTGCATTTTACGTCAGATTTACTGCATCGTATTTTACGTTTAAAATGCAGTGAGTTTAAAATACAGTAAATCTATACTGTTGATAGAAAAAAATCAATGGCTGCGATTGAGAGTTAGATGCCCCTCGAATAGGAGTTGCCCCTCTCAATATTACTCTTATTTATATCTATTAATAGCTATAAAAAAAACTTCAAATGTAGTTAATAATTTGTTTAATTAAGTTTTTATAATATCATCAAAGAGTATTTCTTAATTAAAACTTTCCGTGAATTGTTTTATATAAAAGGTCCACATAATTTTTTGGTAACTAAACGCATCTAAATTATTTCATTTGCTAACATCACAATCAGTTAAAATTTTTGGCAAGCATTTTAAAAAAAAAGGTTCGGGAGGAATAAAAAATATGGATGAATGTTTATTTTGTGGGTTTTAAATCATTATTTGTTAGTTTCAGACGATTTAAAGTGTTAGAAACGAGGGTTACATGTAATGCGAGTTTGTAGTTTACAAGTAAAAGCAGCATATATATTTTTTCTATGTATAAAGTCGAGGTTGTTAAGATCTTACTTTATATTCGGTGAAAACGGAAATGCAAATGATTATTATACTACACAAAGGAACTTTAGTCCAATATACTTGATGATCATATACTGTATGACATGAACTAAGAATGATTGTACAATAATATGGACCTAAGTAATTATCAAAGAATAAGATAAACTAGCTAATCATTATTTCCTTTTTGATATTTCAACCTACATTATTAAGTAAATCTTGTTTCTAATCATCATTCATCAACGACCACCTCACCACCACATCTCGTCATAATGTTAAATCGAGATTCCAGAATACGCGTACCTTGACCCTTTTTTTTTTAAAGGCAAACCTACACTAGTTACCCGATTTTATATACAACTACGAATATTTATAAATTGCCTCCCACGACCATTAGGTTGAAAGGTTCCCCACAAACCGCTATGCCATAGGCCCTTTGGTACCTCTACTATATTACAATCATAATAACATTAACAGCGTTGGTTGCACGGAACGTTATTCATTTGCATTTCATCGTATCTTATATATCCCCTTCCGGATGGGACTCTTCGGGAACTTTCAGATTCCTTCATCATTTCCTCCCTCATGTCGATCAACACGTTGAGAAGCAAGAGACAATGGGCTTAGAACGGACCACTGTGCTAACTTGGACACGGATGTTTGAAAACTAGGAAATGTGATTGCTAAGATGATGGCAAGAAGCCAAATGTGATTAGCCACATTTCCAAGATGGTTATGATTTATGAATAAATGGTGGATGGTGATTGTAACTTTCTTTTAGAAATATGAGAATGATGATATTTTATCTATCTATTTACTACTACGTATTAAATATATCATAGTACTATGCATTATGTAAATCTAAAAAAAACAAATTGATCATAAGTTATAAACTCAATCATTCTATTAACACAAACAACTACGGAGTACCAAATACAAAAAAAGATGTCAAATACTAAAAACTCAAAATAAGAAATTTGAATCAAGATTCTGCCCTATCAAACTCAAATTAACCTAACAAACCAACCCCAACACAAATATTATCATTGCAAGTAACATAGTCAAGGTTGCAGAAACTGCTGGTCTTGTCGCCGGCGACCCTCTCGGTGCCGGAGCATTCACGTCTGCCGGATTACCAGTGGGAGAAGATACGGCGGCGCCTCCACCGGCGGAAGTCGCCGGGCTAGCTGAAATACCAGATTCCGGTGGTGATAAAGCAGGGGATACCGCCGGAGAAGAGCTCGCCGGAGCTGGAGCTCCGGGAGGTGGTAACATCTTTTTAGGCGACAAAACCACCACAATTACCTTCTGACCTTGATCACAGTTGGTTTTGTTACCACTGATGAAGTAAAACGGTCCTGAACGGTTCAAGCTGAAGGAAGAATCACCGCCGGTGAGGGTGGTGATGGGGTTGCTGGTGTTGCAATTATCATAATCACCCCTGTTAACCACCAGTACAGAATCTGACCCACCATTATACTTGAAATCTGCACACAAGTTTCTAACTTTTTTACAACCCATTTGACAAAAACAAAAACCCAGATACAGAATTCGAGAAAAAACAGCGTAACGTTTTGAAAATTTCAAAACAATCCACATGTCAAAAAGGTGTACCCACGACAATAACAAAAGGACATAAACACCAATAATTTTTCAAAATAAAGGTGAAATTCTTGAACAACCCACATAACAAAATCAAAAGCCCGTGTCAAAATGGAAATAATTAACAAAAAAACTTTGAATTATGCTAAGCAAATAAATGTACATTTTTTGTAAAAACCCATTTGACCAAATCAAAAGCCCATGTCAAAAACTTAAGAAAAGTAAACAAAACACCGTTTACTTGAAATTTTCATCCCAATTTTCAAATTTTTTAACAACCCACAATGCAAAAACGAAAACTCACATCAAGAACTCAAGAAAAATGAACAAAACACCATTATACTTGAATTAAAGTTTCAATCTTTAAATCAACACACACGCAAAATGGAAGACCCAAATCAAGAAACATAGAAATAGTTCATGAATACATACGTAGGGTGTCGTTGACGAGAAACCTCATTCTGCCAGACCACTGATTGTAGTTTTCCGACGGGTGTAAAGTCCAGCCATTTTTACCACCGATGTTAAAAGTATAAGCATGGGAAAAGCATAGTAAACTGAAGAAGAAAGTGAAGAAAATGAATAAGGATTGGTAAAAAGACGCCATGGAAGAATTAAGGTGTGAGCTTGGGGTTTTGCAGAAGTGGATAGGGTCAAAGATTAGAGAGATGAGTGTTGTGTACTGGTGATGATGATGATGGGGGGTGGGTGTTTTTATAGAAAGTAAAGTGCCCACGCGGCAAATGGACAGTAAGTTAACGGCTAGATCGATATCGGATTAAAAAGATTTGAGATAAATAGAAGGACTGTTTTGTAATTTTGCATGGGGAAGGGGGGGTCACTGACTAGGCCTAAACATAATGGTGCACTCATAGCTCAGACCGTTTATGTGTGTGCGTATATGTTCGTCTAATAGTGCATAGCCGTTGTTTACTCAAATTTATGAAATGGAGTACAAAGTTATTTTGTATAAAGAGCTTTTATGGCTCACAACATATAAATGATACCACACTTGAGTATTGTTTGTGTAAAATTGAAGATTAGAAATTTGGAGTGGAAATAAGAGTAACATATTGTGTTTATTTGAATTTGAAAGAAAGTATTATAAGATGGGTCCTAATAAAGATACCCCATTTTCCCCTTTTTTCTCATCTCATACCCCCTCTCACCCATCTAATCAATCACATCATACTTTTTTTTTTACTTTCTGGGTATACCCCCTCTTATCTAATTCCTACCCCTGATTAGTCTAAAATTGAAACTAATTCTGTACTGAACTGGGACCGATCTAAGATAAAACTGGACAGAAAAAGGACTGGATTGAGACTGAACTGGGCCCGGGGGTATCCCTGTAATTTTGGGGTGGCTTTATAATTTCCCTTATAAGATAACTAAAGAAATTATGATATATATACATATATATATACTAGTTGATAACCCACGCAATGCGGCGGGAACGTATTTAAAATAGATAAAATGGTTTTTTGGGGTAGAAACTAACGCAAAAGCAACAACAGCAGAAGCGAAATGTAGATTAACAACAAGGGTAGAAACTAGAGCAACAACGGGAACAATTTTTAAGCGTAAGTTCAAGATAACTTTTAGCATCAAGTGAGGATAAACCATGCAATTTCGGAATCCATTTTTAGCTCTTTAGTTGTTTATATGTAGGGATTTTGTATTGAATAGATATACTATTTCAAATTGTGATTTATGAGTGGTATTATGTAATGTAATCAAAGAGAAATTATGTATACCTTTGTAAAAAACGTGCTAACATTTGTAGTAAATAGTTGACTTACTCTAAATAGTTTTTTAAAATGGTGACAGTTTCCATATGAATAGCCAGATCTAATTCAATTGGTGACAGTTTCCATCTTTTGATAATTAAAATTTAAAATGAATGTATATCTCCTTTATATATTTAAAAGAAAACAATAATTATGTTTCCCTTCCATAATTAACTTCTTTTAAATTAATCTCCCCCCTCTAATCTTAATAGCCCTCTTTTTTCGGCCATTGATCATCCTAATTAGTGGGTGACTACCCAATTAGCTACTACTAGTGAAGCCTAATTAGGTCTAATGACCATTATAACCCCATAACCCCATTTATAGATCTTAAATACCTGCATTTCAATCATTAAATACGTTTTACATTTTTAATTATCAATTAATTACATTGCCAAAAAAAATACCAAAACGACGTCGCTTCACATATGGAATAACCCATTTACAAAACGGGTCACAGGCACAAACACATCCAAGAAACCGGCCACTATACCGCATCGAATCGGGTCACCTACACACACACACATCCGTCAACAAAAATCAATGGAATCATCGGATGTAGTCACCATCTCCGATGATCATACCCGCCGTTTAATGCCATGATCGAAGAACTTCGCAAGAAAAAGGAAACCGTCGAACCCTTATGCGAATTGGTGGTTCCGAACAAGACCTGAGGCGGCACACATCCATCTTTAATTCTGATGATCTGCGGCATACGCAGGTATGCCGGCGCTGTTCGTCGACTAAAACAACCGTTTGTTTTAGAATAAGGTATTCAATCTACCCTTATCTAATTGTTCGAATTCATATTCGTATATTATTGAATTTCAAATTGTATTATGAATTAGGGTTGGGGTCTCATCGGAAATGTTAGAGTTAAGATTAAACCACAAACAGGCCGCCGGCAACCATATTTACAGATTCCAATTTTATTTATCCATTATATTATATGCGCATAAAGTCAACCTAATTTACATTGAAAATGTTTGATATATTTTAGGCAACCCTCATATAATAAGAAACTATTGACGTAGATAATCAATTATCGTATATACTATTTTCCTAATTGATTCTTATTTATGTCACGCGATTTTGCTTTTTGTAACATCCTCCCCCTGAGCCCACTAGGCTCACGCGGTCCACAGCTGGGCCTGAGGAGCAATGTCAGGTCTGCAGCCCAATACACCCCAACCACATCACCTGAGGAATTCACCTCCCAGGTAGGTTGTTGGATTCGAACTTGAATCCCTTTAATACTAAGTCTTACCACTTAGTATCACCAATTGAGCTGCAGCTCAATTGGTGATACTAAGTGGTAAGACTTAGTATTAAAGGGATTCAAGTTCGAATCCAACAACCTACCTGGGAGGTGAATTCCTCAGGTGATGTGGTTGGGGTGTATTGGGCTGCAGACCTGACATTGCTCCTCAGGCCCAGCTGTGGACCGCGTGAGCCTAGTGGGCTCAGGGGGAGGATGTTACAAAAAAGTGCACTTTTTTGTAACATCCTCCCCCTGAGCCCACTGGGCTCACGTGGTCCACAGCTGGGCCTGAGGAGCAATGTCAGGTCTGCAGCCCAATACACCCCAACCACATCACCTGAGGAATTCACCTCCCAGGTAGGTTGTTGGATTCGAACTTGAATCCCTTTAATACTAAGTCTTACCACTTAGTATCACCAATTGAGTTTTGTAACATCCTCCCCCTGAGCCCACTGGGCTCACGCGGTCCACAGCTGGGCCTGAGGAGCAATGTCAGGTCTGCAGCCCAATACACCCCAACCACATCACCTGAGGAATTCACCTCCCAGGTAGGTTGTTGGATTCGAACTTGAATCCCTTTAATACTAAGTCTTACCACTTAGTATCACCAATTGAGCTGCAGCTCAATTGGTGATACTAAGTGGTAAGACTTAGTATTAAAGGGATTCAAGTTCGAATCCAACAACCTACCTGGGAGGTGAATTCCTCAGGTGATGTGGTTGGGGTGTATTGGGCTGCAGACCTGACATTGCTCCTCAGGCCCAGCTGTGGACCGCGTGAGCCCAGTGGGCTCAGGGGGAGGATGTTACAAAAAAGTGCAGCTCAATTGGTGATACTAAGTGGTAAGACTTAGTATTAAAGGGATTCAAGTTCGAATCCAACAACCTACCTGGGAGGTGAATTCCTCAGGTGATGTGGTTGGGGTATATTGGGTTGCAGACCTGACATTGCTCCTCAGGCCCAGCTGTGGACCGCGTGAGCCCAGTGGGCTCAGGGGGAGGATGTTACACTTTTCTCCCAAAATTTTTCAATATATACACTGCCAGTGTGTGGTGTGTTTACAGCACCACTTGATAATCATCATCAGCACCACTTCATGGCTGATGCACAAGGCTTTACACCTCTAGACCTAACTAACAATGACAGGAATGACTACAAGGTTCGTGTTAAGGTTTTCTTGGTATGGAAGAAGACCTGGTTTAACACCCCAACACAAGTTAGATCCATGGATATGATTCTTATGGATCATCTGGTACATTTCTATCTGTAATTTCTTATCGTTATGCATGAAATGGCATTTGTTACTATATCATTAACAGTTCTGGTTTATCATTTAGTATGATTATGCCCAATGATGCTTATTTATCGATTACTGCATTACCAAGTGTTAATCACATATGTGGTGGTTCGTTGTAAAATGAATATTTGTGTGGTGTATGATCGATTTCGGATACTATATTCTGTTTTCAATCATAATTTATGAAACCTGACTGTCACATTGATTTGAATACGTTCAATATATGAATAACAATTCTTCGTATCGATTATTATGTTTATGGAGGACACATGATTTGTCTAACCATCACTGTATTATTGAATTGGAGTACCACATGTAGTTCATCGTTTGCTTGCAATGTCGTTACAATATTTTTGTATACTGATTAGTAAGTATGTGATATCCGATTTTTGTTTGCAATGTTTGCTGGCAATTTCATTGTTACTATGCTTCGTCACAATTTTTTTGTACAACCTTAAAATCGTCCAGATTATGCTGTATTGCAACATGGCCTTACAACTTCCTAATGGAGACTGTTCTTTTAGTTGACATGAGGGTAAATTATACACACATCATAACATATGATATTTTATTGAATAACTGCTCATTCCATTCTAAGCTACTTTGAATGTTGCACTCATGTTATAATAAGGTAAATTGTTTATTTGTCATTCATTTACTTAACCCAAACACATAAATAGAACCAACCACTGTTATTTACACTGTAGTTTGATACTATCCTGCAAATAGGTCTCCAAACAGGTGTGCAGTCTAGATGATGATGACATGTTGTCCCCAGACCCCCAACAGCAGCTCACGCCAAGCACGTCTTCCTTAAAGAGGAAAAGTCAGTCCCCAGATGACTTGGACAGCATACTTGCTAGCACATCAGCCCCTTCAAAGGATTTTGCTGCCTTGAAGATACCAAGGATGGAGGACATATGATCTGCTAAGTCCTCCAACCAAATTGAACTACTTTTCACTCTTAATATTTAATTACTGCTTCGAATGACATTGGTTTATTGCATGTACTTCGGATTAAGACTACTGGTTTCCTGTTTGTTACGTCTGTGTTCTTTTCTTCGAATGACATTGTAACACCTCAATATTCGAGGTATTATTTTAGTGTATCCAGAAATATACATCTTATGAAATATTATTACTGAAATAAAAAGATATATTATAAAACGAAATCGAATCCCTCAGTTCTATACTGTAAATTAAATAAAAGAATTGGAGTAATATATATTATACGTACACATTCTTTTTCTCATTCTAAAACATTCCAGATATTCATACGAGGAACCAAAAGTCGATCATCATAATCATCCTCTTCAAATCTTCAATTTAACTTGTATTCAAGTTCAAGAATCTTCAAGTAATCATCTCTATCATCATCCCTAACTCCTTTGTAAGTATTTTTCCTCTTAAATCATAATTTAGGGTTTAAGTGGTTAAGGGGTTTTGGAGATTTTCATCAATTGGTTTGAATTAGACTTTGAGATTGATTGAATTAGTGATTTCTGGTATGGTTATCACTAATAGGGATCATTTTAGCTTATGAAAATAATGAAATCATTGTTAGGGTTTATGAGGAAAATTGGGGTTTTGCTAAAATCCTCTTGAATTGAGTTCATTAGTATAATAAGTAGTTAATTGTGATGATGGAAGTATGAATAGGTTATGCTAATAAGAATCAAGTAATTAAGAACTTTGATTAGTGATTATTAAAACTAATCAAAGTGGGGTAGAGGAATTATGGTTCACTAACTAATGTTATGAGTTATAGACTCTAATTGTATCATTACATATAATGTGGTAGGTATAAAAGCTTGGATAGACTTGTATCATTTTGGCTTGAAATCTTCAATCAAATAATAAGGTGAGTACATTGTGGATCAATTAGGTGAAGGTTATGTGATCTCGGATTGCTTACGAGCAAGAGATTTCGCATAATCATGTTATTGTTATTATTATTGTGTTTATGTAATTGAATGATAAAGTGGAGATTCATGATCACGAAATAATAACTAATATGAAATATGTGCATTGCACAATTGTATCTTATGGGCCGCGGATCCAATTGGTATCTATTACTATCTATGTTTATTATTTGATAGTCTAAAGTCTTGTATGTGATTGAATTGCTTAATTGATTTCCTATGTATTCACTAAGCATTTTATGCTTACTCCGTATCATTTTAATGTATTGTAGGTAATACTTCGCAAAGAAAGGATAAGGAAATCAAGAAAGAGTAGTGTGGATTGGTTTGCAAGTTTGTAAGTGCAAGCCCTCTCTTTTGGATTATCGTTTTGATGAAACTTGTGAAATACACCCAAGATGTTTTGAAATACATTAGAAATATGTAATATGTGGTTCTGGATTTAGTTGACATTAAAAGTCAACAACTGGTGTAAATTATGTATTGAAAGTGAAATAGAAGTCTTAGCATGTTACTTAATGGTTAATGGGTCGTAGGTGTCAAAATGGGTCAACATTAACCCATGTGTGTATAACGAGTTTAACCGAGGTTATGAAATTTTTGTCAGTTGCTTTAAGTGTGTTTGAGCAATTTGTAAAAGTGGTAAAGAGAGTAAAAGCTGCAATTGGGTGGATGGTGTTTTGAGCTATTCACCAAAAATGTCAAAAATGGGCGAAAATGAGTCATACGCTCAAATGTTGCGTTTTTGTGAAAATTGAAAAAGTACAAAAAAGGAAACCTTTGTTTTGGTTATTTGAATGTATCTGCAAAGTTTCAGAATCTAATTCCTTACGGTTTATGAGTTATGTACATTTGAATTTCGTCAAAATTTGGATTAAGGTCTGATCTGGAATTTAACTAGTGAACGCGATCCGGCTAGGTATTCCCAGGATCGCGTTCCTCTTTGAAAAATCACCACAATCGGATTTTTAACTAGCAAACGCGATCCAGCTATGGTGTCAGGATCGCGTTCGTCAGTGTATTTTCGTCACAGAATGTTTTGAACACAGGAACGCGATCCCAAGACTTGTTTCTGGATCGCGTTAGTGTGTAAAGTTTGTGTAAAATTCAAAAATGCATAAGTGTTTAAGTGAACTTTAGAGACCTCTTTATTTCATATTTTAACACTTTAGAGACCTCTTTTTTTTTTATGTTATGACCTTAGGAACCTCTTTTTAACAAATTGTGATTGAATTTATATGGGACCAAATGTAATCGAATTTTAAGCATCATTATTCCGCTGGGATAAAAAAAAAAAAAATTTATGGGCGTTTCAGACATTGGTTTATTCCTCGCGCTATGCAGCGGAGTTTAGTACTTCAATGTGTTCGGATTACGTGTGATTGTAAGTTGATAACACTAATTTGTGCATATGTAGAGTTTGTGATTCGGGATACAATAAGTGAAGAGTGAAAAATATGTGAAAATGATGGGATTATATTTTTAAATGAGAATGACAATTTGACAACTATATATGAAAATGTTGAGTCTTAATTTTAAGAATTTCTATATATAAAACTATCAAGATGCTTTATATATTAGTAATATTAGTATATAGAAGTATATAGATTATTGAATTTGGAGAGAAAAAATTGCCTAATTAAATATATATTATTATTATTGAATTTTTTAAAATAAATTATTATTATTATTATTATTATTACTATTACTATTACTATTATTATTATTGTGTTGTTAGCACCTCTCAAAGGTGCAATAACTACACGAGGATGATGAAAACATTTTATTATATATGACAACCAACACAACACTTTTTCGTTAAGTAAAAAAAAAGTAAAAGTAAATTTTAAGATAAATTTATAAGAATATCGAATTTTGTATATATAACATTCAATATTGAGTCGGATTTTTGCATATAATTATGAATAAATTATTATTTGATAACTAATTTAATAATACTCCATTGTATAAGCTTTCATGTTTTATCCCGAAATTTTTACGGGTTATGATTTATTTACTATTGGCTCACATCATTTTATAAAACTTTTTTTATAAAATTTTTGTGATTGAATTTTTTCTTAATGGGATAATGTCTTTTAATTTGTTATATCGTTTCGTACTATACCAAAATCTTGCCGATAATCAATCCTCAACTCGTGTCTGTTTTTTAAAAATATCAGGTTACCGAGCCTGCTCCCGAGATTTTTACGAAAAGAAAAGAGAAGAATGGAATGCAAGATGACAGAAAAGAAAAGAAAATGAAGAAAATTTTTGCGTTCCCAAGTTGGAAAGAAAAGAATAGAAATTTACATGTTTCGTGTTCTCGAGTTGGAAAGAAATGGAAGGAAGTGACATTTTATAACTAGCTAAACCTTCCATCCTTCCAAATCTTCCCAATATTGGAGAGAAAGTTTGGAGAGAAAAGAAGGTCCAATTCTCCTCCCACTTCTCTTCTCTTCTGTCCATCAGTAAAACTCGGGAACATAATATATTTTTTCTTCATTCCAATTCTCTTCTGTCCATCAGTAAAACTCGGGAACACAATAGTTATCATTCTTCCATAAAGATGCCACCATATCAAATGCTTTATGGTCAAAAGTGTCGTACTCCCATTTGTTGGGGAGAAGTCGGTCAACGTGAGCTAGGCAGTACTGATGTAGTTCAAATGACTACTGAAAAGATTGATCAAATTCGTGAAAGGTTAAAAATGGCTCAAGACCGACAGAAATCTTATGCTGACAAACGTAGACAACCAATAGAATTCCAAGTTGGTGATAAAGTAATGTTAAAAGTTTCTCCTTGGAAGGGTATCATTCGTTTTCGGAAGAGAGGAAAACTAAGTCCAAGATATATTGGACCTTTCGAAATACTTGATAGTGTTGGTCGTGTAGCTTATCGGTTACAATTACCGGATGAGCTTGGTGGTATTCATGATACATTTCATGTGTCACAGCTTCAAAAATGTCTTGTTAACGAAGCTTCATATGTACCTCTTCCTGAAATCCAAATAAATGAGAAATTGAATTATATAGAAGAAACCTGTCAAGATTCTTGATCAAAAGATTAAACAGTTAAGAAATAAAATGGTTTCCATTGTTAAAGTCCAGTGGAGACATCGAAAGGGTTCTGAATTCAATTGGGAACCCGATGAATGGATGATGGTGTACTATCCTGCAGTGCACCAGGAGTGGTTCGTGAGGACACGAACAGAATAAGTGGGGGAGACTTGTAACACCCCAATATTCGAGGTATTATTTTAGTGTATCCAGAAATATACATCTTATGAAATATTATTACTGAAATAAAAAGATATATTATAAAACGTAATCGAATTCCTCAGTTCTATACTGTAAATTAAATAAAAGAATTGGAGTAATATATATTATACGTACACATTCTTTTTCTCATTCTAAAACATTCCAGATATTCATACGAGGAACCAAAAGTCGATCATCATAATCATCCTCTTCAAATCTTCAATTTAACTTGTATTCAAGTTCAAGAATCTTCAAGTAATCATCTCTATCATCATCCCTAACTCCTTTGTAAGTATTTTTCCTCTTAAATCATAATTTAGGGTTTAAGTGGTTAAGGGGTTTTGGAGATTTTCATTAATTGGTTTGAATTAGACTTTGAGATTGATTGAATTAGTGATTTCTGGTATGGTTATCACTAATAGGGATCATTTTAGCTTATGAAAATAATGAAATCATTGTTAGGGTTTATGAGGAAAATTGGGGTTTTGCTAAAATCCTCTTGAATTGAGTTCATTAGTATAATAAGTAGTTAATTGTGATGATGGAAGTATGAATAGGTTATGCTAATAAGAATCAAGTAATTAAGAACTTTGATTAGTGATTATTAAAACTAATCAAAGTGGGGTAGAGGAATTATGGTTCACTAACTAATGTTATGAGTTATAGACTCTAATTGTATCATTACATATAATGTGGTAGGTATAAAAGCTTGGATAGACTTGTATCATTTTGGCTTGAAATCTTCAATCAAATAATAAGGTGAGTACATTGTGGATCAATTAGGTGAAGGTTATGTGATCTCGGATTGCTTACGAGCAAGAGATTTCGCATAATCATGTTATTGTTATTATTATTGTGTTTATGTAATTGAATGATAAAGTGGAGATTCATGATCACGAAATAATAACTAATATGAAATATGTGCATTGCACAATTGTATCTTATGGGCCGCGGATCCAATTGGTATCTATTACTATCTATGTTTATTATTTGATAGTCTAAAGTCTTGTATGTGATTGAATTGCTTAATTGATTTCCTATGTATTCACTAAGCATTTTATGCTTACTCCGTATCATTTTAATGTATTGTAGGTAATACTTCGCAAAGAAAGGATAAGGAAATCAAGAAAGAGTAGTGTGGATTGGTTTGCAAGTTTGTAAGTGCAAGCCCTCTCTTTTGGATTATCGTTTTGATGAAACTTGTGAAATACGCCCAAGATGTTTTGAAATACATTAGAAATATGTAATATGTGGTTCTGGATTTAGTTGACATTAAAAGTCAACAACTGGTGTAAATTATGTATTGAAAGTGAAATAGAAGTCTTAGCATGTTACTTAATGGTTAATGGGTCGTAGGTGTCAAAATGGGTCAACATTAACCCATGTGTGTATAACGAGTTTAACCGAGGTTATGAAATTTTTGTCAGTTGCTTTAAGTGTGTTTGAGCAATTTGGAAAAGTGGTAAAGAGAGTAAAAGCTGCAATTGGGTGGATGGTGTTTTGAGCTATTCACCAAAAATGTCAAAAATGGGCGAAAATGAGTCATACGCTCAAATGTTGCGTTTTTGTGAAAATTGAAAAAGTACAAAAAAGGAAACCTTTGTTTTGGTTATTTGAATGTATCTGCAAAGTTTCAGAATCTAATTCCTTACGGTTTATGAGTTATGTACATTTGAATTTCGTCAAAATTTGGATTAAGGTCTGATATGGAATTTAACTAGTGAACGCGATCCGGCTAGGTATTCCCAGGATCGCGTTCCTCTTTGAAAAATCACCACAATCGGATTTTTAACTAGCAAACGCGATCCAGCTATGGTGTCAGGATCGCGTTCGTCAGTGTATTTTCGTCACAGAATGTTTTGAACACAGGAACGCGATCCCAAGACTTGTTTCTAGATCGCGTTAGTGTGTAAAGTTTGTGTAAAATTCAAAAATGCATAAGTGTTTAAGTGAACTTTAGAGACCTCTTTATTTCATATTTTAACACTTTAGAGACCTCTTTTTTTATGTTATGACCTTAGGAACCTCTTTTTAACAAATTGTGATTGAATTTATATGGGACCAAATGTAATCGAATTTTAAGCATCATTATTCCGCTGGGATAAAAAAAAAATTATGGGCGTTTCAAGTTGGTATCAGAGCGATAGTTTAAGAGAATTACGTAATCCACATTAGGATTGCATAATCTTAAACTATTTCGAATCTATGATTATGTTGATAATTGTATTGTGATAGAATCTTGTTTTGTGAATTGATGTGGAACCTTAAGAATGATTGTTGCCTTGCTTAAATACGTTCAAGAGGAATGAATAGAAGTGTGTAATTAGTATAATATGTCTACGTCTGGCCAACGCAGTTGTATTATACTAGTGCACATGGGTGATTCAATACCTTTGAATGTAATATGGGTTTGGTGAATGATTGTTCTTGATGGTTTATATATGATATCTTTAACTTGTATTACTATATAGAATTTGGAATATATTAATTAAATTGTTAATCCTTGTAGTAAATGGAATCAATAAATCAAGGTGATTAGAATCCTCAGGGAAATTCTCCTCAACATGAAGAGAATGCAGGTGATAGAAGTTTAAACCCTGAGGATGAAGCAGGGATTAGGCAAATTATCGGGCAAGCCCTTAAAGAGTTTGGCCCAACTGTAATCTCTGAAGTAGATAACATTGTAACTTCTAAAGTCAATCAAGTATTAACTGATAAGTTAAAAGAATTTGAACAACAACACCCTATTCTAATGAATCCTTTAGTAGCCACGGGACTCTTGACTGCTCAAGGGTCGGCAGAAAGCTATGATTTCAAAAAGTTTTCCGGTTGTAAACCGCCTGAATTTGAAGGTGAATTGAATCCTGTTGCTAGTCTTAGGTGGTTAAGTAGAATGGAGGAAACGTTCCTGTTATCTAAATGTCCTGATAATTTGAGAGTGTTGTTTGCTGCTCACCAACTCAAAGGTGATGCTCATGAATGGTGGAATTCAAAGATTGACACCTATGGATTTGAAACAGCATCTCAGTTTTCTTGGGACAAGTTTAAAGAATTATTCAAAAGTGAATTTTCACCACCAGCTGAACTAGAAAAGTTAAAGGGTGAATTTCTTGCGATTAATCAAGGAAGGATGTCTGTAGCTGAATATTCCAAATCCTTCCATGAAAAATCTCGTTTCTGTCCGGAGTACACTTCTAATGAGAAGTTGTTGACTGATCATTTCTATCGTCACTTGAATCTTGAAATCCGTGAATCTATTGATCAGTCATTTTATAAGGATATTCCAACGATATTGAATCGAGCCTTAGTAAGAGAAAAAGATTTACTAGCTAAGCGTGCTGAATATGCTAGTAAAAGAAAAGCTGAGCAATCTGCTCCATCTCAATCATCATCGTTTAAGAAAACCAGAACTGATTCGAAATCACCATCACAACAATCCTCACAAAAATCTCAATCACAACAACAGTTTTCTCAACCCCGTACTCTTGAATGGCCATTATGCGATAAATGTGGAAAAAGACATCTTAGGGATTGTAAATGTTTCAAGTGTGGGAGGCCTGGACACATGGCACCGGATTGCCCTAGTCCTTTCCGTTTATGTTACACCTGTTTCAAAAGCTATCATATTCAGGCTGATTGTCCCGTTAAGAAAGAAGAACAGAGAAAGCAACAACAAAGAAAAGATTCTGAGAAGAAAGGGACAACTGCCGGATCGGGAGTCAAACCCCATGCTTTTCAAATTACAGCGGAGGAGGCTAAGGAATCACATGATGTGGTAACAGGTACCTTTATAATAAATTCTATACCTGCCCATGTTTTGTTTGATTCTGGGGCTTCCAGATCTTTTGTATCACTTTCGTTTTGTAAATGTTTAAAAATTTCTGTATCTAAACTTGATCATCCCTTAGAAGTTGAAATAGCTGATAATAAGCTAGTAATAGTTTCTGATGTGTATAAGGGGTGTATCATCGAAATAGGAAGTGCGAAATTTAATGTTGATCTAATCCCAATGCAAATGGGGGAGTTCAACATAGTAATAGGAATGGATTGGTTAGGACGAAATAAATGTGTAATCAATTGTCATGAAAAAGTTATTTTCCTGAAAGCACCTAGCGGACAGGATATAACTGTTTATGGCGAACGTATCAATCGAACTATTCCTGTATGCACGTATGCACGAGCTAAAAGATTGTTATCACATGGGTGTCGAGCCTTTTTGGCACACGTGATTGATAACTCTAAATCTGTTGCTGTTCCTTCTGATATCCCTGTTGTTAACGAATTTCCGGATGTATTTCCTGATGAACTTCCTGGTCTTCCACCTGATCGACAAGTTGAATTTAGAATTGATTTAATTCCTGGAGCTATTCCAATTGCTAAAACACCTTATCGTTTAGCCCCCACTGAAATGCAAGAAATGATGAATCAATTGCAAGAACTACTTGACAAAGGTTTTATCCGTCCTAGTAGTTCACCATGGGGAGCTCCAGTGTTATTCGTTAAAAAGAAAGATGGATCCTTACGTATGTGTATTGATTATCGGGAATTGAACAAAGTGACCATCAAGAATCGTTACCCTTTGCCTCGAATCGATGATTTATTTGATCAACTGCAAGGTGCCAGTTTCTTCTCAAAAATCGATCTTCGGTCTGGTTACCATCAGTTGAAGGTAAAGGAAGATGATATTTCTAAAACCGCTTTTCGAACTCGTTATGGTCACTATGAATTCGTTGTCATGCCATTCGGTTTAACCAATGCTCCAGCTGCATTTATGGACTTGATGAATCGTGTATGTCGTCCTATGTGTAACATCCTCTCTTTTGGTCCGGTAATTTCTAATTTTAAATTGCTATATTTAATTGTATTAGAAATTATTTGATATTATTTGTTTATTTGCGAAACTTAATTAAATAAGCCTTAGGACTTATTGTGCTTAGTAAATTATTGATTGTTTTAATTTACTATAGTTGACGGTGCAATAAAATAAGTTTCTCGCAAATGATTTTTAGGTTCCAGACAATAGATTGAAAGGGGACTAGTTTTAAGTGGATACGGGTCGGTGTTAAAAGTTGGGCCGACTTATAAACCTTCCCTTTTAGGAAAGTTCTTTACTTTCCTTATTTGGTAACCTAAATCTAAAATCTCTAAAACCCTTAAACCCTTGTAACTAGAAATCAAGAAATCAAAAGGTTGTGATGATCTTGAGCTGATTTTGAGCTTGTGATAACATAAACATCATCATCATCAATTTGTAATCCTTATTTGGTAAGTGTTTGAATGTTTGAATTTAGTTTTGAGAGTGATCATGCAAACTATTGAAGTATATGTGATTTGGAACTTGAATGATGCTTTAGTGTATGTATATGGTTGTATTGGAGTGTTTAGTAACTTGAAAACTGAGAATCCTGTGATTGAAATGGTGATATAATAGATTGGGTTCGAGCTGTGTGTTTGCAGGTCTGCACCTGAACTAAAACGCGTAGGAACGCGATCCTGAAGTTTTGCCCGGATCGCGTTGCCTAATGAAAAGTTGATTCCATAACGTTTTCTTCTTGTGAACGCGATCCAGCCCTATTTTCCGGATCGCGTTGCTAAGTGTAAAACGGTGACAGAACTTTTTGTAAGGGGTGAACGCGATCCCACCACCTTTGCCTGGATCGCGTTTGCATGAATAAAATTGATGATCATTTTAGTTTGTGAACTTAAATAAATAGTATTGTTGTATGTTGGAATTGATTAATGATGTGATTATTTATGTAATGTGTTTAATTACATAAGTACCATTAGTTGAAAACAAATTACTAATTTATGATTGATTTTATGTTCTCAGATAATCCCAGGGCTCAGCGAGATAAGACTGCTGAGTAAGTAACTGAGACGAATCAGGTGAGTGGATTTGAAACTCACAGTTTGATTTGGTTGTGTCAGTTTGATTTCAATCAGTAATTATAGGATTACTATTGATAGTATGCTAACCTTGAAATGATATGCCATTTGATTGGTTGTTTGATGAACATTGAATTGAAATGTATAATCCAGAGGTCAACTAGATTGTCAGTTGGACTTGATTGCTAATGTTGGTCAACACAGGGTTGCGTACATGTGTTGATGGAGATTAGCATTTAGTTAGCGGTTAATCACTGTTTTGGCCTACAGTTGATTTAAGTGTTCTGATGGGGCCACCCGGAACAGGGTCTCTAGGAACCACCGTTCCTCTTGACGATATTTGTTGCATTATTGATTGTGAACAGATTGCTAGCTAAATTGAATTGTAGTTGATTATTCATTCACTTAGCTTCGTGCTAATCCCTCAATTTACTTCCTGCAGGTGATGTATATTATGTGGGTAGTCAGGAAGGATGTTTTGATGCTGGGAATGTTTGAAACTTGCGACTCTGATCCAGTTTGTAATAAATAACGTTTTATAGTATATAATGCCCCGGGTTTGTAAACATGTTAACTATGTTTGTTTAGTAGTTAAACATATTGTATAAAGGGTTGCGGAAAATTTCTAGTAGGTTTTAATAGAATATGTATTTCAAGTAGTCGCTTCCGCCAGTTTTAATATTATATTGTTGTATTAAATGAGGGGCGTTATAAGTTGGTATCAGAGCAATAGTTTGGGGCAATTGAATATGATTGTATGTTCAATCCTAAACTTTGATTGTGTTGTGTCAAACATTCTTGAAAATGGGATTATGTACTGAATGTGAAACTGTTAGTAGAATAGGTGCTAACGACTAATGATTTGTAAGCTGTTGTGATGTTTACAGATATGGCGGATAACGAGCAACTACCTGTTAACCCTAATAATGCCTCAAGGCCTGAAGTTGCTGCTGAGACTCATGATGACCGTAATGAACATGCTGGTACTTCTTTCCATGATAGAGAGGAGGCAGAAAGGGATCAGTATTTGCTTCATTTGGAAGAGGAAAACCAAGCACTTAGAATGTATAAACAACAAAAAGAGGCTGAATCTTCTCATCCTGTGTTTGGTACGATTTCACCGCCAAAGCAAAAGGTGTGTTCCTTTAAAACCTTTATGAGCAGTAATCCGTCTGTGTATTCGGGTAGTACCAATCCTTCTGTAACTCTAGATTGGTTGAGAGATGTTGAAAAGAAATTTGAAGTTTGTCAATGTGAGGAAGAACTAAAAGTTCCGTATGCAACTCAACTTTTAAAAGGAGCAGCTATGAATTGGTGGGATTCGATTACTTCGGTATTAACTTCTTTTCAGAAAGCATCCATTCGATGGTCTGATTTTCGTAATGAAGTTTGTAAGCAATATTGTTCAAACTATGATATAGCTCGAATTAGAAAGGAGTTTATGGATTTGCAGTTAACTGATAACATGTCAATGGATGATTTGATAAATCAGTTTACAGAGAAACTCAGGTTTGTTCAGCAGTGGGTTCCTGATGAGAGAACTCAAATAGAACAGTTTGTGGGTACTTTACCTAATCATTATCGAACTTCAGTGAGATTAGCGAGCTCTCTTCCTCAAGCTTTTATGTTAGCTCGATCTGTTGACAGTGATTTGAAACCTCAACAAGTACCAAGTAAAGAAATAGTTTCTCAGAAATCTAGGAGTGAATCTTCTGGTAAAGGTAAGCAACGGTGGCAAGGAAATCAGCAGGGTAAGAAACAAGAAAGTCGTGGTGGTACTTCTGATCGTCCCAATTGGTGTATTAAGTGTAGAGCTAGACATTTTGGGCCGTGTACTGTGCAAACCACTAGATGTGTGAAATGTGGTGTGATTGGGCATGAAGCCAAAGATTGTGTTTTTCCTACTTATGTGTGCTGGAATTGCCATAAGGAAGGTCATCGTGCAAATCAGTGTTCTGAGGCTAAGAGACAGGGTTCGGGGACAGTTGTTGGTTCATCAGCTTCTTCCGGTCAGAAGCGGAAGACTCCGCCATCTGCAGTTAGTAGAGCTTTTCAAATGACAGTTGATGAAGCTGTCCATACAGATGACGTGATCACGGGTACTTTTCTTGTAAATTCTGTACCAGCTCGTGTTTTGTTTGATTCTGGTGCAAATTGTTCTTTTGTATCCATGTACTTCTGTGATAAGTTGAAAATGATGCCTACTGTGATAACAAACCCAGTTGAAGTAGAAATAGCTAGTGGCAAATCGGTTCCTGTTACCACCTCGGTAATTGGAGCTAGTATTATGATAGATAGCCAGACTTTCCCAATTTCCTTTCTGTTGATGTCAATTGCTAGTTTTGATGTGATTATTGGTATGGATTGGTTAAGTCAGTATAAAGCAAGCATAGATTGCCACAATAAGCTGATTAGAATTCCAATCTCTGAAAAGTCATATGTCGTGGCTCGAGGAGAACGGGATAATGTTTGTATACCTTTGATTAGTATGATGAAAGCTAGGAAATCTTTATCCAAGGGCTGTGAATCGTATCTAGCTTATGTGATTGATGCTAAGTTAGAAAAGAAGTCCCTTTCTGATGTACCTGTTGTTTCTGAGTATCCGGAAGTATTCCCTGATGAATTACCTGGTTTACCACCGGTTAGGGAAGTTGAATACCAGATTGATCTTGTTCCTGGCTCTTCACCTATAGCCAAAGCCCCTTATAGATTAGCTCCGTCTGAGATACGTGAAATGATGAATCAGATACAGGAGTTGTTGGATAAAGGGTTTATTAGACCTAGTTCTTCTCCCTGGGGTGCACCAGTTCTGTTTGTGAAAAAGAAAGATGGGTCTTTTAGAATGTGCATTGACTATAGGGAATTGAATAAAAGGACAGTAAAGAATAAATATCCTCTGCCTCGGATAGATGATTTATTTGATCAGTTGCAGGGATCTTCATTTTATTCAAAGA
The DNA here is from genome assembly GCA_949592205.1 of Helichrysum umbraculigerum. Lineage (NCBI taxonomy): Eukaryota > Viridiplantae > Streptophyta > Magnoliopsida > Asterales > Asteraceae > Helichrysum > Helichrysum umbraculigerum. The sequence continues at coordinate 390,107,517 of CATIUR010000001.1, forward strand.
TTGATTTGAGATCAGGTTATCATCAAGTTCGTGTTAGGGATTGTGATATTCCAAAGACTGCATTTAGAACCAGATATGGTCATTTTGAATTTCTGGTTATGCCTTTTGGTTTGACGAATGCTCCAGCAGTTTTTATGGATTTGATGAACCGTGTTTGTCGACCTTATCTTGATAAATTTGTGATTGTGTTTATCGATGACATTTTGGTATATTCTAAATCCGAATCAGAGCATGGAATGCATTTGAGGTTGGTATTGGAAACCTTAAAGAGAGAACATTTGTATGCAAAGTTTTCTAAATGTGAATTTTGGATTCGGGAAGTACAGTTTTTGGGTCATATTATTTGTAATGATGGTGTTAAAGTTGATCCTTCAAAGATTGAAGCTGTAATGAATTGGAAAGCTCCAAAGTCTGCTTCTGAAATAAAGAGTTTTCTTGGTTTGGCGGGTTATTACCGGAAGTTTATTAAAGATTTTTCTAAAATTGCCGGTTCGTTGACTAAATTGACCCGTAAGGATGAAAAGTTTGTATGGAATGAACAACAGGAGATAGCTTTTCAGACTCTGAAACAGTTGTTATGTCAGGCTCCTGTGTTAGCATTGCCAGATGGGTCCGATGATTTTGTGGTTTACTGTGATGCATCGATTGCTGGTTTGGGATGTGTTTTGATGCAGCGAGATCGTGTGATTGCTTATGCTTCTCGTCAGCTCAAACCTCATGAAAGAAATTATCCTACCCATGATTTAGAACTTGCAGCAGTTGTGTTTGCTTTAAAAATCTGGAGGCATTACTTGTATGGTACCAAATGTGTTATTTGTACAGATCACAAGAGTCTTCAGTATATATTTTCACAGCAAGAGTTGAATATGCGGCAGAGACGATGGTTGGAATTAATCAAGGATTATGATTGTGAAATTAAATACCATCCAGGGAAAGCCAATGTGGTTGCTGATGCTTTAAGCCGCAAGGTAACTTCTGATCGAGTTTATGTTATGCGTTTAGAAGCTTCTTCTGATTTGGTGGCTCAGATAAAAGCTGCACAGTTAGAGGCTTTGTTAGACCATAATTTGAAATCTGAAATTATGTTGAATCGAAAAGAATTGTTAGTGGATGATTCGAGAGGATTAAAAACCTTTCAGTCTCGTGTTTGGATACCTTTGTTTGGTGGTCTTCGGGATGTTATTCTGAATGAAGCCCATAAGTCCAGATTGTCTGTACATCCAGGAAGCACTAAAATGTATAATGACTTGAAACCTTTGTATTGGTGGCCTACAATGAAGATGGATGTAGCAAGGTTTGTTAGTTCTTGTCATATTTGTTCTCAAGTTAAAGCTGAACATCAGAAGCCGTATGGATTGTTGAAACAGCTTGAGATTCCTGAATGGAAGTGGGAACATTTGACTATGGATTTTGTAACCAAACTGCCTAGAACTGTCCGTGGAAATGACATGGTTTGGGTCATTGTTGATCGATTGACCAAGAGTGCTCATTTTCTAGCTACTAGTGATACTGCCTCTCTGAGTAAGCTTGCACAGTTGTATATGAATGAGATTGTTACTCGGCATGGTATTCCATTATCGATTGTATCTGATAGAGATCCAAGGTTTGTATCTTTTTTCTGGCAGAGTTTGCAGCATGAATTGGGTACACGTGTGAATCTTAGTACAGCTTATCATCCTCAAACCGATGGTCAGTCAGAACGCACGATTCAGACACTTGAGGATATGTTAAGAGCTTGTATTCTGGAGTATGGTGGTTCTTGGGATTCTCATTTGCCATTGGTTGAGTTTGCTTATAATAACTCTTATCATTCTAGTATTGGCATGCCTCCATATGAAATGCTTTATGGACGCCGTTGTAGAACTCCAACTTGTTGGCTAGAGGCAGGTGAGAAACAGTTTGCAGGTCCGGATATTGTCCAAATGACAGCTGATAAAGTTACAGTGGCTCGTGAAAAGTTGAAAGCTGCACGTGATAGACAGAAACAATATGCTGATCCTAAACGTCGACCAGTTACTTTTGTTGAAGGTGAACTTGTTTACTTGAAAGTTTCGCCTTGGAAAGGGGTAATTCGGTTTGGAAAACGTGGCAAATTGGCTCCTCGATATATTGGACCGTTTAGAATTCGTCAGATTGTGAATGATCAGTCTGTTACATTGGATCTTCCTCCAGAGCTTGCTGGTATTCATGATACGTTTAACATTTGTTATTTGAGGAAATGTAACGTTGAAGACCAGTCTCAGATTCTTCCTTTGAAAGATTTGAAAGTTGATCAGAGTCAGAAGTTAGTTGAAGAACCAGTAGAACTTCTTGATAGAAAAGTGACCAAACTTAGGAAGAAACAGATTCCCATGGTGTTAGTGAAATGGAAACATAGTTTAGGTGAAAACCTAACTTGGGAAACAGAAGATAGTATGAGATCCAGATATCCTGGATTGTTTGATCGTGATGAGATTTCGGGGACGAAATCTTCTTAAGGGGGGGAGAGTTGTAACATCCTCTCTTTTGGTCCGGTAATTTCTAATTTTAAATTGCTATATTTAATTGTATTAGAAATTATTTGATATTATTTGTTTATTTGCGAAACTTAATTAAATAAGCCTTAGGACTTATTGTGCTTAGTAAATTATTGATTGTTTTAATTTACTATAGTTGACGGTGCAATAAAATAAGTTTCTCGCAAATGATTTTTAGGTTCCAGACAATAGATTGAAAGGGGACTAGTTTTAAGTGGATACGGGTCGGTGTTAAAAGTTGGGCCGACTTATAAACCTTCCCTTTTAGGAAAGTTCTTTACTTTCCTTATTTGGTAACCTAAATCTAAAATCTCTAAAACCCTTAAACCCTTGTAACTAGAAATCAAGAAATCAAAAGGTTGTGATGATCTTGAGCTGATTTTGAGCTTGTGATAACATAAACATCATCATCATCAATTTGTAATCCTTATTTGGTAAGTGTTTGAATGTTTGAATTTAGTTTTGAGAGTGATCATGCAAACTATTGAAGTATATGTGATTTGGAACTTGAATGATGCTTTAGTGTATGTATATGGTTGTATTGGAGTGTTTAGTAACTTGAAAACTGAGAATCCTGTGATTGAAATGGTGATATAATAGATTGGGTTCGAGCTGTGTGTTTGCAGGTCTGCACCTGAACTAAAACGCGTAGGAACGCGATCCTGAAGTTTTGCCCGGATCGCGTTGCCTAATGAAAAGTTGATTCCATAACGTTTTCTTCTTGTGAACGCGATCCAGCCCTATTTTCCGGATCGCGTTGCTAAGTGTAAAACGGTGACAGAACTTTTTGTAAGGGGTGAACGCGATCCCACCACCTTTGCCTGGATCGCGTTTGCATGAATAAAATTGATGATCATTTTAGTTTGTGAACTTAAATAAATAGTATTGTTGTATGTTGGAATTGATTAATGATGTGATTATTTATGTAATGTGTTTAATTACATAAGTACCATTAGTTGAAAACAAATTACTAATTTATGATTGATTTTATGTTCTCAGATAATCCCAGGGCTCAGCGAGATAAGACTGCTGAGTAAGTAACTGAGACGAATCAGGTGAGTGGATTTGAAACTCACAGTTTGATTTGGTTGTGTCAGTTTGATTTCAATCAGTAATTATAGGATTACTATTGATAGTATGCTAACCTTGAAATGATATGCCATTTGATTGGTTGTTTGATGAACATTGAATTGAAATGTATAATCCAGAGGTCAACTAGATTGTCAGTTGGACTTGATTGCTAATGTTGGTCAACACAGGGTTGCGTACATGTGTTGATGGAGATTAGCATTTAGTTAGCGGTTAATCACTGTTTTGGCCTACAGTTGATTTAAGTGTTCTGATGGGGCCACCCGGAACAGGGTCTCTAGGAACCACCGTTCCTCTTGACGATATTTGTTGCATTATTGATTGTGAACAGATTGCTAGCTAAATTGAATTGTAGTTGATTATTCATTCACTTAGCTTCGTGCTAATCCCTCAATTTACTTCCTGCAGGTGATGTATATTATGTGGGTAGTCAGGAAGGATGTTTTGATGCTGGGAATGTTTGAAACTTGCGACTCTGATCCAGTTTGTAATAAATAACGTTTTATAGTATATAATGCCCCGGGTTTGTAAACATGTTAACTATGTTTGTTTAGTAGTTAAACATATTGTATAAAGGGTTGCGGAAAATTTCTAGTAGGTTTTAATAGAATATGTATTTCAAGTAGTCGCTTCCGCCAGTTTTAATATTATATTGTTGTATTAAATGAGGGGCGTTATACTATGCTGGATAAATTTGTGATTGTTTTTATTGATGACATTCTCATTTATTCTAAAAGTGAGAGTGATCATTCAATTCATCTAAGGCAAGTGCTTGAAATGCTTCGACGTGAAAAGCTTTACGCTAAATTTTCCAAATGTGAATTTTGGTTACGCGAGGTTCAGTTTCTTGGACATGTAATTAATGTCCATGGTATTCAAGTCGATCCATCTAAAGTTGCTGCAGTTCTTAAGTGGGATCCTCCTTCGAGCCCCACTGAGGTTAGGAGTTTTCTTGGTCTTGCAGGTTACTACCGTCGTTTTATTCAAGATTTTTCTAAGATTGCTACCCCGTTGACTCAATTGACTCGAAAGAGTGTATCTTGGAAATGGGGTGAAGAACAATCTAAAGCATTTCAAGTGTTGAAAGAAAAGCTCAGTCAGGCTCCTATCCTTGTTTTACCGGAAGGTAATGAGGATATGGTGGTTTATTGTGATGCTTCTAAGCTTGGCTTGGGCTGTGTATTAATGCAACGTGGGAAGGTTATAGCTTATGCTTCGCAATAACTTAAATCTCATGAACAAAACTATCCTACTCACGATCTTGAATTAACAGCTGTGGTCTTTGCATTGAAGATTTGGCGACATTATCTATATGGAGTCAAGTCTACCATTTATACTGACCACAAAAGCTTGAAATATTTCTTTGATCAGCGAGATTTGAATAACAGACAAAGAAGGTGGCTTGATCTGGTCAAGGATTACGATTGTGACATTCTTTACCACCCTGGTAAGGCTAATGTCGTTGCGGATGCTCTTAGCCGAAAGGCTATTCATTATATTCTTTCAGTGAAATCTCTTAGCATGATTGTGTTTCCTCAACTGCTTGATTCTGTAAAAGCTGCTCAAATTGATGCATTATCTTCTAATGACCTGAAAAAGCAACGTTTAAAAGGTCAACTTTCTGAATTAATTGAAGATTCCCGAGGTTTGAAAACTCGTTATGGTAGAATTTGGATACCAGTAACAAGTAATGTGAAGAAATTGTTATTGGATGAAGCTCATAAATCGAAATATTCTGTTCATCCAGGTGCCACCAAAATGTATCGTGATCTGAAATGTGATTATTGGTGGCCTGGTATGAAGCGTGATATCATTAAATATGTTCAAAATTGTCTCACTTGTCTGCAAGTAAAAGCTGAGCATCAACAACCATATGAAAAACTCCAACCTTTGGATATTCCAGTTTGGAAATGGGAACACATCACCAAGGATTTTGTTACAAAGCTGCCGAGAACTCCTCGCCAGCATGATGCCATTTGGGTGATTGTGGACCGATTAACAAAAAGTGCTCTTTTCATACCTATTAAGGAAGCATCATCCTCGGAAGTATTAGCAGAAATCTATATTCATGAAGTTGTTGCTCGCCATGGAGTACCAGTTTCTATTGTTTCTTATAGGGATACGCGTTTTACCTCTCGATTCTGGAAGAAATTTCAAGAAGATTTGGATACTCAACTACATATTAGTACGGCTTTTCATCCTCAAACGGATGGACAAAGTGAACGTACTATTCAAACTCTAGAAGATATGCTGCGAGCATGTGTCATTGACTTTGGTGGTAGCTGGGATTCTCATCTCCCATTGGTGGAATTTTCATATAACAATAGTTATCATTCTTCCATAAAGATGCCACCATATCAAATGCTTTATGGTCGAAAGTGTCGTACTCCCATTTGTTGGGGAGAAGTCGGTCAACGTGAGCTAGGCAGTACTGATGTAGTTCAAATGACTACTGAAAAGATTGATCAAATTCGTGAAAGGTTAAAAATGGCTCAAGACCGACAGAAATCTTATGCTGACAAACGTAGACAACCAATAGAATTCCAAGTTGGTGATAAAGTAATGTTAAAAGTTTCTCCTTGGAAGGGTATCATTCGTTTTCGGAAGAGAGGAAAACTAAGTCCAAGATATATTGGACCTTTCGAAATACTTGATAGTGTTGGTCATGTAGCTTATCGGTTACAATTACCGGATGAGCTTGGTGGTATTCATGATACATTTCATGTGTCACAGCTTCGAAAATGTCTTGTTAACGAAGCTTCATATGTACCTCTTCCTGAAATCCAAATAAATGAGAAATTGAATTATATAGAAGAACCTGTCAAGATTCTTGATCAAAAGATTAAACAGTTAAGAAATAAAATGGTTTCCATTGTTAAAGTCCAGTGGAGACATCGAAAGGGTTCTGAATTCAATTGGGAACCCGAGGAATGGATGATGGTGTACTATCCTGCAGTGCACCATGATGTGTTTAATCCAGTTATAAAATTATCGTTGTAAAGTAAACCAAAAAAATACCAAGCTAGACCAAAACACAACCGGGCAGTGGACCCTATCGTGTGGTAGTATAGTTGGGTAAGTTCGGGTTCGAACACAGGGAATGTGAGTTTAAGAATTATATCCAAGTGCAAGTAATTTATACAGAAAAGTAACTGTGGGGGTTTGGTGTGACCGAGTTGTCACGTTGCTTAAAACTACAAACTTTAATTAATCTAGGCAGGTGGACTCTGAAGAGTCAAAGTGATTGATTGGAAATTTTCAGATATTAAAAACAATGCTTGCTTGGACTATTTCACTAGTGATTTCGGGGTGTATAGTTATAGCCGGTTATACTATATGCCAAGGGTAATATTCATCAAACATAAGCTCAACGTTCGCTAAGACCTATAGTTCAACTTCAATCAACAAACCTATGATTTAATCTAGTAACGGACGTTCGCCATGGTTACAAACTTGCACCATTTAGCTAAATCATTTGACACATTCCAAAATTACATTCGCAATTTCGTTCAATCATTTATAGACAAATAATCAATAGCAATTTACTTGGTTGAAAACGTTCGCTATATCAATTAGTAAATTACCAAATGGCCAAATTCTAGAGATTAAGCTCAATCACACAAGGTTCTCCGATTAAACATAAATTTAGATATTTGTGAGTTTGCAAATCATCCACACGACAAACATTCGCTATAATCGCTAACTTGTTTGTATTTAACTAGTTGTTACAATCATCAAATGCTTTGTTCCACAAATGACAAACAACTATTTAGGTATTTTTTATAAGGAACAAACGTTCGCTATAATCGCTTAGTGAAAATGCCCAAGTTTCATAACAACAATAAACCACATACATACGAATTCATGGATGATTCACAAACTCAAAGCATAAATTAACACCAAAAGATACACCCCTAATCAACTAGCTATTTCATCCAAACAAGCACAATAATCTAGCCACTAATCATCATAACAACAAGATAAACACATGAAATAAGAGAAATCAAAGTAAACATAATTATAATCGAATAAAGATGCAAACCGAGTGATTACAATGTTCGGATGATGATTCTTGTGACCAAAAGAGTTAAAATGATGAGAGACTTTTTAGATGATGAAAAATGGCATCAAGAACCATAAAAATCGCCCTTGGGGGCTGTTAGGTCGAGATGTAGAAGATAAGATAAAGTTAGGTGAGTCCAAGATATTAAAAGGAAAAATTCACTTTTCTGGACGGGAGATGAATCCGGCGGATTCATATTGAATCCGGCGGATTCAATGGGATTTTGACCCACACGTGGCAGTTGATCAAGTCGACCTGATCTGGCATTAAATGAGATTGAATCCGGCGGATTCAATAAGAATCCGGCGGATTCTGCTTGTTTGGCCTTATTTCTGATTTTGCTTCCACATTGCTCCATTTCTGCTTGTTCTTTATCAATCTTTATGATTTTACCTGAAATGAGTTTTTCAACCAATTAAGTACCAAAAGTTCAAGTAAATACACAAAAACAATAACAAAATTAATGATATCGCTAAAGATAAACTTATACAAAATGAGCGATATCAAATATCCCCACACTTGAACTTTGCTTGTCCTCAAGCAAACCGTTATTCATCATTTCATTACCCATTCTTGCAACATTTTGAAATGGAGACCAAGTTTACCAAAATAATGCCAACACTAACTACCAAGGCAATTAGGCTAGCAACATATGTATAAGCAATGTAAACTCGAGATGTTTTAGTTTGTCAAGCCAGAATGCACGACCTAGCACCTCACATAAGGATAAGTGTTTAGTCACTCACTCTCAACCTATAAGACTACAAGGTAGGGAAGTAAGTAATGTAACACTCAATCAAGCCAAGTCGTGATGCGATGTTACCATAAGCTTGCAAGAGGATCAAATCTCCACCGACTTGGCGTGAGCACCAAGTGAGATCTCAAAGGAGGTATTCTAGCATGTGTTGTAACAATGTAGGCTAACTGTGAAATAGGGGTATGATAGACACAATAATTGGTGAAAAGTGGTAGTCAAGACCCGTGAAAAATGCGGAAATGTGACCTATTGGTTTAAACACGTGATAGTAATGAAACTTAGGATTCTCGTGCTAAGTCAATTCAACTTATTATTTGTTCTCATTTATAACTCATACTTTAACAATTTCGCACAAATAATTCGAATTGATTTTTCGCATTTGATTGGAATAATTGCATTCTATGACTTTCTATGAACCCTGTGTAACGAACTTTCGGACCAACCATCCTAGACCGGAAAAAGGCCTTCGGTGGCTAGGTGTAAAACACCCCTAGTGAACTACTTGTTCAGGAATTCAAAGGCCATTTAGTTGACTACAATCATCCAACTATAAACTTTAAGCTCAATGGTTAACTTCTATTCATTTAATTGTTTCCAACCTCACTCATAGAATTTAACACTAGAATCCCAATTCAAAACAATTTAAGTCACATTTTGGTAAAATTCATCATAAGTTCCAACTAGGCAACATCTTAGAAAAGTGATGGTTCGGGAATTGACTACACAAAAATAAGGCTAAAATTTAGTGGATAGAATGTGGAAGTTTTCTAGGGGTTTCTTGGCACTAAAAATGAGTGCTAACGACCTGTGTAAACTGGATATAAATGGTTTTGAAGTAAAATAAATTCAAAAATTCCTAAGAATACCTCCTCGTCTTCGACCCCACCTATATCACATTTCTGTGATCCCACAGCGGTCTCAAAATGCATCACTAAGGCAAGTTCTAGAACAGACTACAATCACCGGCACACTCATAGCAATCAATCAATATAAACACTAAAGGTAAGTGTTTTTCTCAATAAGGCTCAAATTTCTCACAATTTATCATAGTGGGGGCTACAAGTGTGCTAGTCATGCAATTCACCCTATTAGGTTGCTTTTATGACACATCTAAAAAGGTTAAGTTGCAAGAGGGAAAGATTTAATTGCTTTTAATAGATTTTAACTAACACATTTCACAGCAATTAATTTAGTAAGGACAAGCAAATTCCTAGCATACTACCATTCCATAACCTGTTATTAGAATTCGTAAAGTTCAATTGGAAAATCCAAGATCAATAACAGACCTAATAAGTGGCTATAAAACAACAATATACTAGGAGCAAGATTCAAGTGAATACCTCCCCACACTTAAGGTTTGCATTGACCCCAATGCAAAAATAGTATATAAGAATGAGCGCGAAGGGGCAAAGGAAACGAGAACTTCCCCGGGGGTTTGTTTGCGGGCGAGTGCATTTGCTGAACTTATTGCCAGCCGGCGCACGATTCCGACATCCATAAAAGCAAGAACTTTTATCCATTACCTAAATAGAAATAAAATCAAACATAGGGTATTGCCGATGAGTGACATTGTACCAAACAGTACCCAAATGTCACTCGAGGCAAGAAGTTCAAAATACTACCCAAGATAAGTACTAAACATGAAATAAAGTGTCTAACAAATGAGGCACGTAGGCACTCTTAATCGAAAGCATAAAGATAGTAATGATAATGTCTGAAAAGGGGGCAATGACCAAACTAGAAGGGTCATCCCCAACCCCCCGAACTCGGCCCTCAATATGGAAACCAATCGAATGGGGACCATGTCCCACCTTGCTCACTTCTCCTCTGCTCCTCATGATACCTTTCCTCCTGTTGACGTTGTTCAAATTGCTGTTGATGGAGTCTCTGAGCTTCTTCCAATGCAACGTCTCGATCATAAACTGGTGGAGGATAGTTGGCACCCGGAGTACCCCAATGTGGAATCTGGTGATATGGTGTGGGTTGGTAGTTAGATGGACTGGCATAAAAGAGCTCGGCATTGTGATCACGCCAATCTGAATTATACTCCATCCGCCCCATCCTATAGTCATTACCAAGCTGAAAGTCATCAAGGCGGTGCATGACATCCAAATAATTCGGAGGAGTTGGGCCATAGGTGTGCTGAGGTGGTGGGTGTGGAATTTGAAAACCACCTTGGTCGTATGCTTCTTCCTCATTCTCCTCATCATCCTGCTGAGTACCAGAAGGTCCCGTGTCGGTCCGTCTTCTCCGGTGAGGTGGCTCATTTCCTTCAGCTTGGAATGGCACATATCTCTGCCCATTATGACTGATTGCTTCCACCTTCATGTACATTTGCCTCTCCACTCTTTCTCTTGGATCATATACCAAAGTTAGACCTGCACAATTGATGTTAAGAGAACGGGCAAGAATAGTGATGTAATGACCACCACAAATGGGAGATTGGGTCTTTCTTCCACCAGCCTTCTTAGCTAGAAACCATGCTAAACAGTAAGGTATAGAGACAACATCCCTTTCATTCATCTTATCCAAGTACCACATGTCCATCAGACTAACTCTCTCAGTGTTCTCTCCACGACCAGTAATAGAGTGGGAGAGAAATCTTTGGATCACTCTAAACTCCATCCTAGTGATATCAGACACATGGTTAGCACTGGTACCGTATGGTTTCCCTGAAAGATCACTCCATATGCTCTTTGAAATGCTCTCCTTGATCTTGTATCCAGTGATCAAATAATTCTGAAAGTAAGGAGCTCTTCTTTCAGCTGCAGTGTAAATGCCCAAAGAGTTGGCAAAATCTAGGAGGTTCATTTGTCTTTCTTCTCCTCCTAAACGGAATGAAAGGAATTCGTTGTCATCAGCAGTTGATATCTTTTCCTTGATCTTGATTGTAGCCAAAAATTCAAAACAAAGCTCCTTGTAGATAGGTGCCCATAAGTTGAACAACTTTTCCCAATCCCCGTATTCATGCCTAACACTACCATCATTGTTTAGATATTGCTGAATTAATGTTTCTTTGATGGCAGGTGCTACACCAGCTTGCTCTAATGGTCCCCAATCCGGTGTCCTTGGGCAAATGAACTGTTTCTCCAATAGCTTATACAATACCTCACTACGCTTGTTGAAGTGAGGAGAGCGGGGGTGAAATTGCAGCCATTGGTGAAGATTAGCGGGCATCATCTGAGCATAAGCATTCATTGGTTCTTGTTGAACCACATCTTCTTCCGGTCTGTTTCTAACATTTGATGCTCTTCCCTGCGACACACATAACACATAAACGAAAATCCGAATTGTTCTCACGTTAGTGTTAGCAATGCAATTCAAGTTACAACCAAACAACCAACAAAACAATCTCAATCAGTTCAAATATGCACATGATATCCAAATTCACAACAATCCAATCAAAGAAACTTTATTTTCAACAAGACACCAACATTGGTGCACAACTAAGGATCAAAAGAAATTTGACTAATCACGCTTTGGGAATTCTCATTCAATCCATTCTCACAATCTTGTCTGCTATGTTTTAGACACATTCAAAAAAAAAAAAAAAAAAAAAAAAATCATTCATTATGCTCAAAACACTCATAACCGAGAATTGCACTCAAAGCATATACTCAAATATCAAATGAATCTTGAAACATGCGAGCGTTCATGTAATTCTCTATCAAGAAGGTATTACAACCATGAGTATCTTACAGTTAGCAACAACTATACAAATTCACATAATGCTCACTCCTCATCATGCATGATTCATCAAATTGTATTCATGAAGCACAAGTGAACCAAGTTATGGCAAAGATTCTAAGGTATCTCTTACAATGTACACATTCTCATGTTTATAGAACCATTACAATCGTACCAACAATGCCATATAATCAACACCAATTTCATATGTACATATAATTGCTCAATAGGGAATGTACCAATGTTTATACTTGAATTAGTTTATGTTTAAGCATGTAATCACATCTCAACATACAAATCATACTCAGAAAGCTAATTCAAACATGTATGAACATTTTCCCCAAATTTGGTCTCAAGAACCCTAATTTTGCAAATCATCAAATCGAGCAATTAAAGCATGTAATCATGTTAGGATTGGTACTAGGAGCATGAATATACAATTATAATAGCAAAAGAATCATCCAAAAACTCCTACATACTTAAAATGAGCAAAACCCAATTTCACCCAAATTAAGAATTAAAGCATGAAAACGAGTAAAATCGAAAGATTAAGATGTTATACATACCCTAGATGCCATTATATTGAAGAAATCGAGTTGAAAGGAGTGAAAATCGTGAGTTTTGATGATTTTTGGGGTTTTTGTTCGTTTTTCGCCGAGAGAGAAAAAGGGAATTGGGTGTGAGAGTGAAAAAGGGGCTGCAGCTGCACAACCCATTTTAAACGGATGAATCCGGCGGATTCAAAACCAATCCGGCGGATTATCTTTAAATCCGGCGGATTCAACTTAAATCCGGCAAAAAGTGACAACCGGATTCATTTTGAGAGTGCTGGTGAAAAACGGGCTCGTGCAAAAACATTGAATCCGGCGGATTCAATGTGAATCCGGCGGATTCCAAGCCTTTTCAGGTTTTTTTTTTTTTTTTTTTTTTTTTTTTTTTTTTTTTTTTTTTTTTTACTTAAAACTCAAACTTCTAACACAAAAATAATACGTATTTATCACAGATAACTAACAAAAGCACGCAAAATAAATATCTAACCCTAAACATGCTTATTTATTAATGAGTCTTAAGCTTGACTCAACCCCGAATGTGATCGTTTTTAGTGGGGTTTGAGCTCCCCTTCATGTGGATTCGTAATCACCTCTTCTCCGCCTTTCCAATCATACTCGCATAGGAGGATGTGTTCTTTTGTTTTGTCATTTCGGTAGAACATCCTCCGACTAAAACTTATAACGTGAATATAAACTTTCCATTCATTGAGTGGCCTTGTGATAAACTTAATGATCGCCACTTTCAAGTAAGAATGACTAGTTTTCCCCACGTCTTCTGAAAAACCTTCAACAAGTATACGACAATAATCGGGTGGTTCTTCAAAACAGTTTAGATGCACATACTCAATACCCCTATCCAACCTAGCATCTACCTCTTGCAACTCAGTTATTTGCCCATGCCCAATGTTAGACTTCACCATTCCTCCACTAAAAATTGATTCTACCACCAATTCATCGGGGGGTTTCGGTTCTTTCAACAAAACACACTCATAATTGCATAGCAAAGAATGAGATATCAAACCTATGGGTGCCTCCTTGATTGAAGAAATGGTACATATTTGATCATCAACCTTTGACAATTCACATTCACCATTCAAATGCGATGATATTTGGACCATAGACTCTCCATTGCTTTTGAGTTCATCTAACCCGCCACCACCTATTTCAGTTTGTACATGTGTGCCACTAACTCGATATAAATTTCCAAATTCTGCATATAGGAAGAGATCATCTCCAACTCCTTTCTCTACTAGCTTATCTAACTCATGATCACTAATCCCAAGCAGTTCTTGTAACTCCATTATATCGGCATCATAGTCAACAATTGCATCCTTAGTCACTTCAGGCTCTAGCATGTATGAATCCTGCAAAACAATTTGTGAAGTTTCATGAGGGTAATTAGTGACTTCATTCTCTTCTTCCACCTCATCCATTTCGTCTTCACTATCATCCTGAAAAACAAAGTTAGAAGAATATGGAACATCAATGTTAGAATAATAATCATTGCACTCAATAGCCTCAACATTATCCAAATGCTCGGTTGCATTGGTGTATGTATCATATGACCTTTCTTGACCAAACTTTATATTCCAATCAAAAATGTCATCCCATTCTCTACTTTGCCTCTCCGTTTGCTCTATAGCTTCTCTCAACAACCTTTCAAGATTAGACATTGGAGCTAAAGCAAATTTGCTACAACATGAAAACTAAAAATTATTAAACATAACAACTCAATACAAAATAACAAAACAATAAAAATATATACAAGTAACTTTCTTGAAATAAATTTCAAGAGAAGATCAATTAACTACACTTAAATCAAATTCTCAAAATAGGCACATTCCCCGGCAGCGGCGCCAAAAACTTGATGTGTTTAATCCAGTTATAAAATTATCGTTGTAAAGTAAACCAAAAAAATACCAAGCTAGACCAAAACACAACCGGGCAGTGGACCCTATCGTGTGGTAGTATAGTTGGGTAAGTTCGGGTTCGAACACAGGGAATGTGAGTTTAAGAATTATATCCAAGTGCAAGTAATTTATACAGAAAAGTAACTGTGGGGGTTTGGTGTGACCGAGTTGTCACGTTGCTTAAAACTACAAACTTTAATTAATCTAGGCAGGTGGACTCTGAAGAGTCAAAGTGATTGATTGGAAATTTTCAGATATTAAAAACAATGCTTGCTTGGACTATTTCACTAGTGATTTCGGGGTGTATAGTTATAGCCGGTTATACTATATGCCAAGGGTAATATTCATCAAACATAAGCTCAACGTTCGCTAAGACCTATAGTTCAACTTCAATCAACAAACCTATGATTTAATCTAGTAACGGACGTTCGCCATGGTTACAAACTTGCACCATTTAGCTAAATCATTTGACACATTCCAAAATTACATTCGCAATTTCGTTCAATCATTTATAGACAAATAATCAATAGCAATTTACTTGGTTAAAAACGTTCGCTATATCAATTAGTAAATTACCAAATGGCCAAATTCTAGAGATTAAGCTCAATCACACAAGGTTCTCCGATTAAACATAAATTTAGATATTTGTGAGTTTGCAAATCATCCACACGACAAACATTCGCTATAATCGCTAACTTGTTTGTATTTAACTAGTTGTTACAATCATCAAATGCTTTGTTCCACAAATGACAAACAACTATTTAGGTATTTTTTATAAGGAACAAACGTTCGCTATAATCGCTTAGTGAAAATGCCCAAGTTTCATAACAACAATAAACCACATACATACGAATTCATGGATGATTCACAAACTCAAAGCATAAATTAACACCAAAAGATGCACCCCTAATCAACTAGCTATTTCATCCAAACAAGCACAATAATCTAGCCACTAATCATCATAACAACAAGATAAACACATGAAATAAGAGAAATCAAAGTAAACATAATTATAATCGAATAAAGATGCAAACCGAGTGATTACAATGTTCGGATGATGATTCTTGTGACCAAAAGAGTTAAAATGATGAGAGACTTTTTAGATGATGAAAAATGGCATCAAGAACCATAAAAATCGCCCTTGGGGGCTGTTAGGTCGAGATGTAGAAGATAAGATAAAGTTAGGTGAGTCCAAGATATTAAAAGGAAAAATTCACTTTTCTGGACGGGAGATGAATCCGGCGGATTCATATTGAATCCGGCGGATTCAATGGGATTTTGACCCACACGTGGCAGTTGATCAAGTCGACCTGATCTGGCATTAAATGAGATTGAATCCGGCGGATTCAATAAGAATCCGGCGGATTCTGCTTGTTTGGCCTTATTTCTGATTTTGCTTCCACATTGCTCCATTTCTGCTTGTTCTTTATCAATCTTTATGATTTTACCTGAAATGAGTTTTTCAACCAATTAAGTACCAAAAGTTCAAGTAAATACACAAAAACAATAACAAAATTAATGATATCGCTAAAGATAAACTTATACAAAATGAGCGATATCACACCAGGAGTGGTTCGTGAGGACACGAACAGAATAAGTGGGGGAGACTTGTAACACCCCAATATTCGAGGTATTATTTTAGTGTATCCAGAAATATACATCTTATGAAATATTATTACTGAAATAAAAAGATATATTATAAAACGTAATCGAATTCCTCAGTTCTATACTGTAAATTAAATAAAAGAATTGGAGTAATATATATTATACGTACACATTCTTTTTCTCATTCTAAAACATTCCAGATATTCATACGAGGAACCAAAAGTCGATCATCATAATCATCCTCTTCAAATCTTCAATTTAACTTGTATTCAAGTTCAAGAATCTTCAAGTAATCATCTCTATCATCATCCCTAACTCCTTTGTAAGTATTTTTCCTCTTAAATCATAATTTAGGGTTTAAGTGGTTAAGGGGTTTTGGAGATTTTCATTAATTGGTTTGAATTAGACTTTGAGATTGATTGAATTAGTGATTTCTGGTATAGTTATCACTAATAGGGATCATTTTAGCTTATGAAAATAATGAAATCATTGTTAGGGTTTATGAGGAAAATTGGGGTTTTGCTAAAATCCTCTTGAATTGAGTTCATTAGTATAATAAGTAGTTAATTGTGATGATGGAAGTATGAATAGGTTATGCTAATAAGAATCAAGTAATTAAGAACTTTGATTAGTGATTATTAAAACTAATCAAAGTGGGGTAGAGGAATTATGGTTCACTAACTAATGTTATGAGTTATAGACTCTAATTGTATCATTACATATAATGTGGTAGGTATAAAAGCTTGGATAGACTTGTATCATTTTGGCTTGAAATCTTCAATCAAATAATAAGGTGAGTACATTGTGGATCAATTAGGTGAAGGTTATGTGATCTCGGATTGCTTACGAGCAAGAGATTTCGCATAATCATGTTATTGTTATTATTATTGTGTTTATGTAATTGAATGATAAAGTGGAGATTCATGATCACGAAATAATAACTAATATGAAATATGTGCATTGCACAATTGTATCTTATGGGCCGCGGATCCAATTGGTATCTATTACTATCTATGTTTATTATTTGATAGTCTAAAGTCTTGTATGTGATTGAATTGCTTAATTGATTTCCTATGTATTCACTAAGCATTTTATGCTTACTCCGTATCATTTTAATGTATTGTAGGTAATACTTCGCAAAGAAAGGATAAGGAAATCAAGAAAGAGTAGTGTGGATTGGTTTGCAAGTTTGTAAGTGCAAGCCCTCTCTTTTGGATTATCGTTTTGATGAAACTTGTGAAATACACCCAAGATGTTTTGAAATACATTAGAAATATGTAATATGTGGTTCTGGATTTAGTTGACATTAAAAGTCAACAACTGGTGTAAATTATGTATTGAAAGTGAAATAGAAGTCTTAGCATGTTACTTAATGGTTAATGGGTCGTAGGTGTCAAAATGGGTCAACATTAACCCATGTGTGTATAACGAGTTTAACCGAGGTTATGAAATTTTTGTCAGTTGCTTTAAGTGTGTTTGAGCAATTTGTAAAAGTGGTAAAGAGAGTAAAAGCTGCAATTGGGTGGATGGTGTTTTGAGCTATTCACCAAAAATGTCAAAAATGGGCGAAAATGAGTCATACGCTCAAATGTTGCGTTTTTGTGAAAATTGAAAAAGTACAAAAAAGGAAACCTTTGTTTTGGTTATTTGAATGTATCTGCAAAGTTTCAGAATCTAATTCCTTACGGTTTATGAGTTATGTACATTTGAATTTCGTCAAAATTTGGATTAAGGTCTGATCTGGAATTTAACTAGTGAACGCGATCCGGCTAGGTATTCCCAGGATCGCGTTCCTCTTTGAAAAATCACCACAATCGGATTTTTAACTAGCAAACGCGATCCAGCTATGGTGTCAGGATCGCGTTCGTCAGTGTATTTTCGTCACAGAATGTTTTGAACACAGGAACGCGATCCCAAGACTTGTTTCTGGATCGCGTTAGTGTGTAAAGTTTGTGTAAAATTCAAAAATGCATAAGTGTTTAAGTGAACTTTAGAGACCTCTTTATTTCATATTTTAACACTTTAGAGACCTCTTTTTTTTTTATGTTATGACCTTAGGAACCTCTTTTTAACAAATTGTGATTGAATTTATATGGGACCAAATGTAATCGAATTTTAAGCATCATTATTCCGCTGGGATAAAAAAAAAAAAAAATTTATGGGCGTTTCAGACATTGGTTTATTCCTCGCGCTATGCAGCGGAGTTTAGTACTTCAATGTGTTCGGATTACGTGTGATTGTAAGTTGATAACATTAATTTGTGCATATGTAGAGTTTGTGATTCGGGATACAATAAGTGAAGAGTGAAAAATATGTGAAAATGATGGGATTATATTTTTAAATGAGAATGACAATTTGACAACTATATATGAAAATGTTGAGTCTTAATTTTAAGAATTTCTATATATAAAACTATCAAGATGCTTTATATATTAGTAATATTAGTATATAGAAGTATATAGATTATTGAATTTAGAGAGAAAAAATTGCCTAATTAAATATATATTATTATTATTGAATTTTTTAAAATAAATTATTATTATTATTATTATTATTATTATTATTACTATTACTATTACTATTATTATTATTGTGTTGTTAGCACCTCTCAAAGGTGCAATAACTACACGAGGATGATGAAAACATTTTATTATATATGACAACCAACACAACACTTTTTCGTTAAGTAAAAAAAAAGTAAAAGTAAATTTTAAGATAAATTTATAAGAATATCGAATTTTGTATATATAACATTCAATATTGAGTCGGATTTTTGCATATAATTATGAATAAATTATTATTTGATAACTAATTTAATAATACTCCATTGTATAAGCTTTCATGTTTTATCCCGAAATTTTTACGGGTTATGATTTATTTACTATTGGCTCACATCATTTTATAAAACTTTTTTTATAAAATTTTTGTGATTGAATTTTTTCTTAATGGGATAATGTCTTTTAATTTGTTATATCGTTTCGTACTATACCAAAATCTTGCCGATAATCAATCCTCAACTCGTGTCTGTTTTTTAAAAATATCAGGTTACCGAGCCTGCTCCCGAGATTTTTACGAAAAGAAAAGAGAAGAATGGAATGCAAGATGACAGAAAAGAAAAGAAAATGAAGAAAATTTTTGCGTTCCCAAGTTGGAAAGAAAAGAATAGAAATTTACATGTTTCGTGTTCTCGAGTTGGAAAGAAATGGAAGGAAGTGACATTTTATAACTAGCTAAACCTTCAATCCTTCCAAATCTTCCCAATATTGGAGAGAAAGTTTGGAGAGAAAAGAAGGTCCAATTCTCCTCCCACTTCTCTTCTCTTCTGTCCATCAGTAAAACTCGGGAACATAATATATTTTTTCTTCATTCCAATTCTCTTCTTTTCTCTCGAAAAATTAACTCGGGAGCAGGGCCTAAATTTTCACCATCATTAATACATGTGACAAGTTTTTTTTTTTCGGGTTAATTGTTTCGTTATGTATTTAACTTTACCTCTTTTACTATTGTATGCAACCAACTTTCAAACGTTCTATTGTATGTATCGAACTTTTCAAAAATGTCTATTGTATGTATTGGGTGACCTTTTTGCTGACAAATCAGCGCCACGTCAGTACCACGTAGGATGACAAATCAGCGCCATGTCAGCATGACCAGTGCCACGTCAGCAAAAGGTCATCCAATACATACAATAGACATTTTTGAAAAGTTCGATACATACAATAGAACGTTTGAAAGTTGGTTGCATACAATAGTAAAAGAGGTAAAGTTAAATACATAATGAAACAATTAACCCTTTTTTTTCCTTAATTTATTTCTTTCTTTTTTCTCTTTTAAAAAGTTGAATATCGATAAAAACCCATCTCAAAATAGAGACTAAAGAAATAAGGAAGGTGATGGAAACATAAAAAATATCATGTGATTAGTTATATGATAATTAAATATCCAAAGAAGGGTGCGATTTAACGAAGAATGTGACGCACGCACAATGACAACTATGTAAGCTTTACATAAGCTTAGTGAGTACAAGTTTTGGACGCTTGAAATATAGCAACTAAATTTGAACAACCATAATCAACAACAAAAAATAAGTGACAACAAACAAATAAGCAACTTCACACCTTACCATCCCCTTTTAGTACTGAGGGGTGTCCCAACGGGACTTCGGTTCTTCCGTCAGTTAGCAACTGACGTTGAAAACCAAACCGACACCATAGGCACCAAAATGTCAGTTGAGCGTCGGTTTGGAGTCCGTCGGTTTGGCGACGTCCGTCTGCTTTTTTTTTTTTTGTTTTTTTTTTGTTTTAGTGTATAGAATAAAGAGAAAATTGGTAAAAGTGGGTCCAGAAAAAAGAGAAGTGATGTTATTATAGGGAGTGAAACGTCAGTTTGTGTCAGTTGGGAAAAAAACTGACGTGGCGCAGAGGTGGCACAAACTGACACGTCAGTAGTTAGTCACTGTTGGGAGGAGTCTAAGTATATACATACAACCCTTTTTTTTATTTACACTTGTGGCACCGCACTAATAATGCTAGCATTGGATCCAAACTAATCATATGGATCATCAATTTATGTAACACCCTTGCCATATGAATATTTTAGGAAAATATGCTAAAAATATGTTCATTAGTGAGTGGCAATTTCCCCCACTATCCCATTTCGCCATTTCCAAATTTTTGTACCACAACTCAACATTAAAATGTACAAAATTAACTAATAGTTGACCATTTAACATAAACTAGTTCCAAGTTCATTATTTCATCTCTATTTGAAATCATGTTACACAAAATGACTATACTTTGACTCTTGATTGACCGATGATATATTAAATCTTCAATACAACAAATTCTTGTTTTCATTAATTCTAAATTTCGTTAATAATCATGCTTCCATATCATCTAACATATTCCATCACTTATCATTTCCCCCAATTTATATAAACCCTAAGCTCAATAAAGATAGAGTTCACATGCTTACCAAAAACTATGTTGATTTTTCTACTTCTTAATTGCTTCCAAATCTTTCCACCGTTAGCCCTCTTTTGATTCTTAAGTGTTCTCTCCCAAACACACACACACTCGCACCTACAAGTTAAGTGAAAGAAGACCAAAAAGATAGTTCTTTTATATCTACCACAAATGCCAGCCATAAATTTACACTTTCAACCCTTCTATTTTCAGATTTTAGCGTTCTACCACAATTCTACAATAGTTTGACTTAAGTAGTCCATGTTTGACTCTAACATTCCACTTTGACTAAACTTAACTTTCAAAAGTCAACATTAAGTTTAACCAATAACAATTTGATGAATTATTTGTTTACATATAAATTTATGTGTTACATCTATGTATATGATTGATAATGAGCATCATAAATATTATACGCTATGCTTTATTTTCCCCCCACAACTAACATAAGTCGCTTTGACATTATAAACTTTTAAGATTTGTTTGGCACAAAAGATTGCACAAGATGTAGCTCTCGGGAATATGAGAACTTAAATTACCTTTACTCAGAAAGAGCCAATCAACAAAAAGAAAGAGATGTAAAAGATGAAATAGAGAAGATCCGAAAACGGAGGCAAGCATCACGTGGAGCCTGAGGTAGGTGTATGGCAATTGTCATGTGTTTTTGAATATTGATTTGAAAATTTTTCCAACCATTTCTATTCTACACAGAAGCTTCTTGTATTAGGTGAACAGGTTGGTGATGTTGGCTCAGGTTTAGCTGAGGATCACATAATTTCTTGAATTTCCATGTATACTTCTCTATGAGAATTGAAATATCTTGTATGATTTCCATTGTAGAAAAATGTTACATGTGAGAAGTTTAGAGTTTCACTGTTGTACGTTATTGATGATGGATTTATAACTTCAACGATTGAAATACCATAGAGGCACTACAAGAAAAAGGGCTTTAGTGATGGAAATTTAGTGACGATATTTATTAACGTCACTATCCACTCATGTTAGTGACAATAAATGCATGTCGACACTGATTAATGATGAATCTAGTGGCTGTCATTAATCGATCACTAAAGTACATATCAAACACATTTTACTAAAGTTAGAGACAAAAATTAGTGACGTAAATTAGTTTGGTTACGCTAATATGGTACTAGTGATGTAATTTTTTGTCACTAATATTAGTCATGAAAAAGCCACGTGACTAACTGCTTGATTGATATGAAATCAGTGATAATAATGATATTTTTATTTATTTATTACTAGTTACTAATTATTAGTAATAATACAAAGATTTCTATATGTTACCATAAAATAACATAAATAAATAAATATTATTTTTATACATGAAAATATATTATGGCACATAAAAGTTTTTATCATTTCTCAAAGTTTTATATCACATGGCGTCACTTTCAGACCCAATTTCATAGCATTTCTATATTTGAGAGTTTGGGTTTTTAAAAACTAAGAGCGCGGATCTAGATCCGACCCGACTATTTTAGAGCAGTAGCCTACATCGTTTGGATGAGAGAATTGCGAGGTCTACCCACTTTCTGCACTCCCTTCGTGAGTTCGTTCCTAGCTGATCGATATGAACCCTAAATTCACGAACACCTATCGATTAAATAGCGATCGATTCATTCGTCGATTAAGATCATCTAACAATGGAAATCGGTTAACTCGCTATCTATATTTATCCTGATTTCTGCCTTTTCAGTCATATTTGCTTTAATTGTTCGACACTCGCATTTCAATTCGAATTTTCACTGTTTATTCACCGATTCATGATATATGTTTAGCTATATATGATATTTTGTGACTCATTCATGTTATGTAACAGAGCTATAGATGATATTTGCTTCACTTATGCAGAATCTATATAAAACTCTAATTGATATTTTACAGTTATTCGTGATCAAAGAAAACATATAGCTCTATCTGATTGATATTTAGTTAATTCAGCACACATGTATTATATTGAATGGAGCAGTTTCATGCTATTAAGTTAGTTTATGATATAGTTATGGAGGTGATGCTTTTTGATGTGCTGTTATAGAATATTAGTCACATATACTCTAAGTGTTTGATGAAATGCTTAATGCCTTAATTGGCATGAATTGAGATTCTTGTATTTTATTTCTTCTTCTTAGATCGGTTATAGTATACATAGGAGCATGCCCAAATTTATGATCTTAATTACTTTTAGAATGATAGAACTGCATTGAGATATACGTGTACGAGAGAAAAATTGAAAGAAAAAAACTATTCACTTAAGTTACTTTGCTCTTGAAAAGTTTGTCATACTTTTAAGAAACTCATTGAAAGAAAAGTTTGAGGGTTTGTGTAAGGCGGTTAAGGAAGTTTGGGGGATAAGGGTTGTATCAGACCTTGTGTTTGATTGGACTTGCTTGTTTATGTATCATTTGTATAATTCCCTTATACATTTGGCTCAATATATCATTATGTAATAGTCCTTCATGAACCTATAATGGTGCTATATTATCAAGCTTGTTGTTCCTATAACTTCTGATCAAGTGCTATATCTTTTTTCGATGTTGCATCTGATGGTTAAAGAGTTGGTGACTAGATGTCTACCCCTATGTAAATTTAATGCTTAAGGGTCTTGAAACAGATAGAGTATATGTTATTTTATTAATTTTGGACAAAATCAATTGTACAGGGGCATTGCAGTTGGTATTATCAGAATGCAAGCCCAGTGCCAACAACTTGAAAATGTAAGTGTTAAAGGGTTTATGCTGCATATAATTTGACCTAAGCTTTTTATATTAATGTGAATGTGAGCAAATGACTTTTTTGTTGGTTTCAGTGGTATGGGATGTCATACAGATGGTTTTATAACTTTGCCGAGGTGATCATTTGCTGTTTTGGTTTCCTCTTTTTTCTAGTTGCTAATAACTAGGTCAATTATTTGTCTTCTCATGTGTCCCTTCGTGCCCATATATTTCACTGAGGTTATTTGACCTAAGCTTTTTATACTAATAAGGACAGTCGTTTTATTTTGCAATCACAGCCGTCAACAATGGTTCTTTGTTTAGGGGTTAATCTCAACCATTGATCAAGGGCCGCAACGCTCTGTAACAGTTTACTTCATGTATGAGTCCAGTATTGGCTTCTAATAGCCAATCATATGCTATTTTTTTGAGGTCACGGGTTATAACTGCTAGTAAAATGCCCACTTATCCGCTAGAAAATTGGGAGTTACATGATGAATTTATGCGGGTTTCTTTGTGTCTCAACTCCAACTCAAGTGTAATTATTTCTCCTAATGTTTTTTTATTCACAAAACAATATAGAGTCTTTTGAAATATCCAAATGATTTTGTTTTATGTAATGTCATGTGCAATGAAATAGTATATGTGTTTTTGCAAATTTAAACGAATATTTTGTTTTATAACTCAGTCACATAGATCATTATACGAGTATGCTAATCTCATGTGAAATCTATTGTTGGCCATGTTCCATAAAAAGACTCGGTGATAGGAACTTCGACCACCTACGTGCTGGTGATACGATTGCTCCTTCCTAAATAAGTTATTCAAAGTCAGTCTTTCTTCCTTCATTTGCCTTTGCTAAATAACAATACAACTATCGTTCATGCAGGCATCTATGAGAAATAGGGGTGTTCATCCGGTTTAAACCGAAAACCGAATAGTGAAATCTTCGTTAACTTTAACGATGAAAGATAACGTCATTGAATTATTCTTGCCTAACTTTTGAATATGTCACCTTTATCTCAACCTTGTAGTTAATGTTGTCACTTGTATTTAGTGTGTGCTTATGACTAAGGATCTCATCTATTGACTAAATTAATTAGCCGTTTCCGATATACTTTCTAGGTTAAGTATTAATTCATCTATATTATATGCGGAATTATTTTCTATTTTTTCTTCTAATACCTTTACTTTTTTATTTAATTTTTCTAATTCTTGTTTTAGCTTATTATTTTCTTCTTCTTGAGTTATCATATACTTTCTTTTTATCTTTTCTAAACAATCTAATGAAGATTGTACATCTTCTATTATCCTGGTTCTATAATAACTTACTGAAAATTTTTCTTTTATGTTTTTTCTGAATTTTCTTAATTCTTCTATCATTTCTATTATTTCCTTATTTGTCGTTTTTCTTTCTTTTCTTTTTCTATAAGGGCCTCTTTTATTTATATTTTCCATTTCTATATCCTATTATTAAGATTAGTTACTACTGAACTTAATTCTTCAACTTGATTCTTTAATTTATCTAACTGGTTTTCTTTATACATATTAGTTCTCCTGACTGGTGCTTCTATTTCTTCATTTATCCTGGGTATTATAGAATTACTTGACTCACCTATTATATTTCCTAATTTTAATTGTTTGAATCTTTGACTTTGGTTTCTTAGGAATTCTCTTTGTATTTTATCTTCTTGTATTAAAGTACTTGTTTTGTTAAATAATTTTTCTGTATATAATCTATCTAAATTTTTATATTGTATACTTAATGAACTATTTGTTAATGCATAAGCTATTCGATAGTTTACTGTTAAAGGTATATCTCTTTGTTCCATTAATCCTTTATTTTTGAAATCACATGTTACTCCTATACAATTATTTATACTTTTTGTTTCTAAAGGTATTGGGTATTGTAATGTAACGTTAAACTTGATACATCCATATCCTAGATCTCCATTTATTCTTCCTAAAATACTATATTCTTTTTGTTTTATCCTATTGTCATCTACTTGTAATTCTACTGGTGTTTTAATTCCTTCTCTAAAGGTTGATGTTATTATTATTTGTATAACATTTATGTGTATATATCCAATCTTCCTTCTATGTTCTTCTTTTATTTTTTCTAGTCTTTTTGCTATTTGTTCCACTCTTATTATAGGTGCCTGGAATCTTTTATTAGCTTGTTCTATCATAACGTTTTGCTCTCCTTGCATAATTCCATAATATATTACATTTTCCCTATTTAGTCTTTCATATATTGATCTGCTTACTCCATCGGATTCTGATAAGTTTAATATCCCTTTATTTTTTACTTTTGTTACTAATTTCTTTTCTAGTAATACATCTGATAAATAATTTCCCTTTTCTTCTTGATTTTCTATATCCTGATATTCCTCAGACATTATTAATATTTTTTTCTATATCTTTATAATATAGATTAATTCTAGGTATTCTAAATTCATTTAATATTAATTCTTTGTTATTTATTTCATAACTAAATTGTTCTAAAAAGTCTATTCCTAATAACACATTCCTTTTTTCCGGTTTCTTTCTATTATCTACCATAATTTCCATTTCTACTTTTAATTCTTTACTAAATATAATATCTATCATGGTATACTTAGTATTGGTTATATGTTCATAATCATAACTTGCTTCTTCTAAGACATCATAAACTTCTTCTACTAAATCTAGACTTATATGACTAGTACATACTCCTGTGTCGATTAATATAACTATTATCTTGTTATTAATACTTCCTATAACATGATATTGACTAGAATTATTCATATCTAACTTTATTTTAAAATCTTTCATTTATTTTCTTATTCAATTAATTTATAAATTTCCAACAGAATCTAGTTACTAGCAAGTAGATGATATACCTGACTTGTGTTTGCCGATGTTTGGATAATCTGAACTTCTAACTCAACAGTGGAATATGATCAACACGCCTTCCTGGCTTCTTCGATCTTTTCGACACCGTCTTTCAGAGCTTCAGGAACTTCTTCAAAGAATCCTTGATCTAGTTACACAGTTGGCTATATCTTCTTGCTTTCACTAAATTCCTTTGGAATTGATTTAGAAACTCATTTTTGCCTTATAAAATGCAAATTTTATTTATCATTTTGATATTTTACAGACTCTATGAAAGAACATACATAAGATTGTAAAGAAGAGCACACACTATAATGAGACCTTATGTCTCTATTTATAGACTGGAGATGATGGATATCATCCACACATCCTGACTCGAATATCTTAGACGATAAGAAATCTTATCGTTTCGTACAATAATTTACATTAAAGGTGACCGATAGGTCACATCTATCTAACTAGACTACATTATTTTCAATAATGTGCTTCTTGATGTCACTGCTTACGTTATTCTTCAATAATTGTTGCTTCCGTATCTTCTTTTTCACAAACTTTGCATTTGTGATCTTCTGGGTATGATTCTGAAAGCTTGTGACATAAAAATTCCTTGACCTCCTTGCTGTAATTATATTCATTCTTAACATGAATTCATTGAGTAAATTTATGTCTAATTGTGATGGCTCCTTTGCTTGAAAACTCCATATGACCGTTGATTGGGCTGAATAATTAATTCTTCCATCTACCTTTACTGCCTTATTAAGAAGAAGAACATAATTATTTCCTAGATGATCTAATTCATCCATATGCTTTGCCTTACCTATTGCTGGGTAATTTTGATTGCTAATACCGATTTGACACAACTGTATTGCTGGCTGAATAACTTCTCCTTGTTGATCGAACTCAGGAATCGTTCCTGTGATTCGTAGAAAACCTTCCTTTTTGCCTATGATTTTTGCGATGAACTGTGTGATTGCCATTTTCATTTTTATGGGAAAATGTCTAAATATATCTATTCCTTTAAAATAGATACAACTGATTAGACCTGCTTGAAATAACATATAAACTTTGATAGGTTCTGCTTCTGGTAAAATAATTGCTTTAGGTCCTTGATATCCTGATTCAATAGGATATATACTTGTTTCTTTGTCTTCTTCCTTGTAATTGATCAAGAATGAATATTCATGATCCATGATCTTCTTTGTGAGACGATTATTATCTTCTATCTGTTGCCTTGTCTGAATGTTGTTAATTGTTAGGTGTGATCTTGGTATTTTTCCAAGGACTGAGTATTTTTTATCTTGGACTATTGATCCTGTGACTGGTTTTGCTGGACTTGATACTTTCTGTGCGTAACTTTCCTTCATTTTGTATTCTTCGAATTCCTTTTTTGCTTCATTTAAACTAAGGTATTTTTTGTGAATTATACATTTTTCTCCTGTTATAAAGATTGCTGCTTTTGACCATTGATCGAAGATTCCTTGGTTTGGACCATTGAAGATTACATAGAAACTTCTTGCCTTTTCTTCTTCATCAAATTTAAATTTCTCGTTCAGTGCTTCAATTTTTGCTTGTTTTGTACTAGTCTCCCCCCTAAAATGGGTGTTGGGACGGTTAGTGCTTCTAATTGTTCTCCTCCAGTAGCGCATTGTTCTGCTACACCTAGTAGGTTGATTGCTTCAGTGATTTTTTCGTATTCTTTTTGTAATGCTGCTGTGTCCTTTTGCATTCTTTTGATGGCTTCTTGTTGTTGTTGAATTTGTTCATTCAGTGTCTTTTGTTTTTCCATGATTGTGAATCTTACTGCTTCCATTCTCTTGTCAAAGTATCTGCTAAATAATTTGCTTCTCCTGGTATGTGTATTGCTACAAAATCAAATTGTTGTATAATCAAGCTCCATCGTAGGAGTCTTCCCTTATTATAAGATTCTTTTAATTTTATATTTATAAAATCCTTTACATAAGTATTATCTGTTTGGAAAATAAATTTAACTGGTTGTAAATCGATACGAAATTTTTTAAGTGCATTGATAAATGCTAATAATTCCTTTTCATGAACTGTATAATTCTGTTCTGCGGGTTTAAAAGTTCCCGATATCCATTTGGATAGATAAACTGGTTGCTTTTCAGTTTTTTCAACTGTATTTTGTGCTTTTGTGTCGAGTAAACTCGATCCTGATTGTATGACATCTGAGCCTTGTTGCTTTGTTAATCCTTAAGTTCTGATGGTCTGTTGTTAAGAAAATTCTTAAGTTCTGATGGTCTGTTGTGCGTGATATAATCTTTAAATTCTTCATATGCATTTGGTACTGCTTGTAGGACTGCTCCCCAAGTTGTACTACTTGCATCAGTATTTAAGATTATTAAATCACTAGCCTTAATAACATACAGCCTTGGTAGATTTCTACAAACTTGTTTTAACCTTTTTACTGCCAAAGTGGCTTTCTCATCCCATTTTCATGGTATCTTTTGTGAAATTCTTTTTTGCAAAATTTCTCTTTGTTTTGCTAAATCTTTTATAAATCCTTTTTCTCCAATGTAATTTAGACATCCGAGAAATCTTTGTATTTGTTGTCGATCATTTTACTGATCTGGGAATTCGTATATTTTTTCTAATAAATGTTTTTGAGGTTCAATAAATCCTCCTTTTAAAATCTTTATTCCAAGAAACTCAGTTTCTTGTAAAGCGATTTTTGCTTTTTCTTTATTCAAAATGACTCCTTTTTCCCCAAGTTGAACTAAAACCTTGACGACATTTTGTAAATGACTTTCTTTATTTCCTGGTGTAAATATAATAATATCATCAATATATGCAAGACATATTGATTCTAATCCTTTAAGATTAAAATCCATAAATATTTGAAATTGACTTGGTGCTTGTTTCAATCCCATTGGCATAACATTATATTCTAAATGCATTTGAGGTGGACAACTAAAAGCTGTTAAAGGTTTTGATTCCTCATCGAGCCTTAGTTGAAAATATCCCGACTTTGCATCAAGAGTTGTAAACCATTCTGAATTTCTAATCTTATTGAAAATGTAATCTTGTCTAGGTAATTTATATGCATCTCCCTTAGTTGCTTCATTCATCATTTTGTAGTTAATTACTAACCTTCTTTTTCCTCGTTTTATTTCATTATGATTTTCTACATAAAAGGCTGGTGCACTATGAGGACTTTTTGAATGTCTTAGTATTCCTAGTTCTATTTGTTTATTTGTTTCCTCTTTAAATTCTTCCACATCTCTTTCTGTGTATGGTATTCTGTTAGCAACATTTACTTCTTTTGTTGGGTCTTTTAACTCAATGTGTACCATAATTTCATTAGTATTTTTGACTGGATTCAAAGGATTTTGGCTACTTATTCTTTCCAATAAAGTGTCTATTTGTGATTCTATATTCATAAAAATTACATTTGTTAAAAAGCTTTTTACATTACTCATAATTCTCCCCCTTAGAAAATGCATTGTTGTATAAATTTTTGTTGTTACCTGTTATTGGTCTTGATTCCTTAATGGTGGACATGTTAAACTAATTGTATCTAATGTTTGGATAAATGGTTGGTAATCTTTTAAGAAGTTGTTTCCTATAATTAACGGTATTCCTGTATTTTGCTTATAAATTCCTGATAAGGGAAATCTTTTTCCTTCTATTAATATTACTAAGCTTACTGATTTTTCTTTAATTAAAATTGTTTTATTATTTGCTATTTTTACTATCAATGGTTTTTCTAATTTCTTCCAGTAATTAATAGGTAATAATCTTTCCATTCCTAAACATATTGTTGCTCCTGTATCTAAATATGCTAATACATTTCTATTATACAATCTTACTCTTATAAATGTACTATTTTTACTCATCTTCACTTTCACTTGAATAATATTCTTCTGATTCACTTTCAGTTTTTAAACTATATGTATCGAAATCAATTGATTCATTTTCACTATATTCTTCCTCTATAGGTTCGAATCCTATACTATATATCATTTTAAGCTTTGCATCTTTTGTTTTATCATTTTTAGGGCATTCATTAGCATAATGACCTATTTCTTGACACTTCCAACATCTACAATTCTTCTTTCCCTTCGGACATATTTTGCTTTTATCTTGATTATATCTTTTTCTAAATTTTTGCTTATATTTAGGTTTCCATTTTCTTCCTAAATATCTTCTAGGTGTATACTTGTAGTATTTCCTTTTATTCTTCTTATAATACTTTTTATAAGGTTTTGTACATCCATATTCTTGTGGTACATTGTCTAGTTGTTTACAACATTTTGGGTTGATACTTTTAACATAAGACTTTTCTATTTTTCTTAAGTATAATTCTTGCCTATATTCTTTTGCAAATCGTTCTATTAATCCTAATGTTTGAACTCTTCTTTTTCTTGTTGGGTCGGATATTTGTTTTTCTATGTATTGTGTCATAGGATATGGTAATTTACTCAAGACTATTTCTAATAATCCTGTTCTATCTGTTGCTTTATAGTAATTTTCTTTTACTTGACAGAAAAAGTTTTCTATATAACATGGATCACATATTTTCATATTACTTAATATTCTTATTATATCCGGTTTGTCTTCTTGTCTAGCTTCCTCTGGACCATATCCAAAGAACTCATTAAATATTTCTTGAGCTAATGTATTTAAAAATACTAATTTTACTTCCTTTGATGTATCATTACTTTGTGCATTTACTGTGATTACTGTATTTGTTAACCAGTCTGCTAGTGTTCCCGACGTTTTATATTTTACATATATCATAAAGTTTCCTAGTGTTAAATTACTTATTGATTCTTCTCCTGTTTGTATTAGTAATTTTAATTTATTTATCCATACTAAAACTAGATCTTTTGCATTTATTGCGCAATCTATGTTTAATATACCCTCTATTATACTTCGCTCTTTTTCCTGAAATTTTGATGGTATGTTTCTTTTTAAATTTTCTTCATTTTCGAAATATCCATTTCCATAAGTGTAATCTTTATAACTTTTTTCTAATTTTTGACTAAACGTATTACTTGGACCTTCTTGTTTTGGTGATCTAGGTCTTTTTGGGCTTAAAGTATTTTCATCACCTGCCATTCTATATGTTGGATCTTCATTGTCACTATCTATCCCGTAAATTATTCCCTGTGTGTCTTCATCTATCTTAGCCATGTGTGTGTTATCTATTTGTAGTCTTTCTACTAATTTTGTTAATTTATCTATGTCATTCATTTTAAAATGGTGGTTCTAAAGTGTAATTAATTGATTGTTTTCTTTTAAAGAAATTTATTAAATCTTCTTTTGTCAATAACTTTTGTAATAATATTAATGCTTCATTCAATTCTAAACCTTGTGTAGGTGAACCTTCTATATTTTCTTTAATTTGCTTTATACTAGTTTCTAGCCTACTTAATCTACTATTTATTTCATCCGTATTTTTCTTTAATAATTCAATTACGAAAAAATCACTGAAGCAGTCAACCTACTAGGTGTAGCAGAACAATGCGCTACTGGAGGAGAACGATTAGAAGCACTAACCGTCCCAACACCCATTTTAGGGGGGAGACTAGTACAAAACAAGCAAAAATTGAAGCACTGAACGAGAAATTTAAATTTGATGAAGAAGAAAAGGCAAGAAGTTTCTATGTAATCTTCAATGGTCCAAACCAAGGAATCTTCGATCAATGGTCAAAAGCAGCAATCTTTATAACAGGAGAAAAAGGTATAATTCACAAAAAATACCTTAGTTTAAATGAAGCAAAAAAGGAATTCGAAGAATACAAAATGAAGGAAAGTTACGCACAGAAAGTATCAAGTCCAGCAAAACCAGTCACAGGATCAATAGTCCAAGATAAAAAATACTCAGTCCTTGGAAAAATACCAAGATCACACCTAACAATTAACAACATTCAGACAAGGCAACAGATAGAAGATAATAATCGTCTCACAAAGAAGATCATGGATCATGAATATTCATTCTTGATCAATTACAAGGAAGAAGACAAAGAAACAAGTATATATCCTATTGAATCAGGATATCAAGGACCTAAAGCAATTATTTTACCAGAAGCAGAACCTATCAAAGTTTATATGTTATTTCAAGCAGGTCTAATCAGTTGCATCTATTTTAAAGGAATAGATATATTTAGACATTTTCCCATAAAAATGAAAATGGCAATCACACAGTTCATCGCAAAAATCATAGGCAAAAAGGAAGGTTTTCTACGAATCACAGGAACGATTCCTGAGTTCGATCAACAAGGAGAAGTTATTCAGCCAGCAATACAGTTGTGTCAAATCGGTATTAGCAATCAAAATTACCCAGCAATAGGTAAGGCAAAGCATATGGATGAATTAGATCATCTAGGAAATAATTATGTTCTTCTTCTTAATAAGGCAGTAAAGGTAGATGGAAGAATTAATTATTCAGCCCAATCAACGGTCATATGGAGTTTTCAAGCAAAGGAGCCATCACAATTAGACATAAATTTACTCAATGAATTCATGTTAAGAATGAATATAATTACAGCAAGGAGGTCAAGGAATTTTTATGTCACAAGCTTTCAGAATCATACCCAGAAGATCACAAATGCAAGGTTTGTGAAAAAGAAGATACGGAAGCAACAATTATTGAAGAATAACGTAAGCAGTGACATCAAGAAGCACATTATTGAAAATAATGTAGTCTAGTTAGATAGATGTGACCTGTCGGTCACCTTTAATGTAAATTATTGTACGAAACGATAAGATTTCTTATCGTCTAAGATATTCGAGTCAGAATGTGTGGATGATATCCATCATCTCCAGTCTATAAATAGAGACATAAGGTCTCATTATAGTGTGTGCTCTTCTTTACAATCTTATGTATGTTCTTTCATAGAGTCTGTAAAATATCAAAATGATAAATAAAATTTGCATTTTATAAGGCAAAAATGAGTTTCTAAATCAATTCCAAAGGAATTTAGTGAAAGCAAGAAGATATAGCCAACTGTGTAACTAGATCAAGGATTCTTTGAAGAAGTTCCTGAAGCTCTGAAAGACGGTGTCGAAAAGATCGAAGAAGCCAGGAAGGCGTGTTGATCATATTCCACTGTTGAGTTGGAAGTTCAGATTATCCAAACATCGGCATACACAAGTCAGGTATATCATCTACTTGCTAGTAACTAGATTCTGTTGGAAATTTATAAATTAATTGAATAAGAAAATAAATGAAAGATTTTAAAATAAAGTTAGATATGAATAATTCTAGTCAATATCACGTTATAGGAAGTATTAATAACAAGATAATAGTTATATTAATCGACACAGGAGCATGTACTAGTCATATAAGTCTAGATTTAATAGAAGAAGTTTATGATGCCTTAGAAGAAGCAAGTTATGATTATGAACATATAACCAATACTAAGTATACCATGATAGATATTATATTTAGTAAAGAATTAAAAGTAGAAATGGAAATTATGGTAGATAATAGAAAGAAACTGGAAAAAAGGAATGTGTTATTAGGAATAGACTTTTTAGAACAATTTAGTTATGAAATAAATAACAAAGAATTAATATTAAATGAATTTAGAATACCTAGAATTAATCTATATTATAAAGATATGGAAAAAAATATTAATAATGTCTGAGGAATATCAGGATATAGAAAATCAAGAAGAAAAGGGAAATTATTTATCAGATGTATTACTAGAAAAGAAATTAGTAACAAAAGTAAAAAATAAAGGGATATTAAACTTATCAGAATCCGATGGAGTAAGCAGATCAATATATGAAAGACTAAATAGGGAAAATGTAATATATTATGGAATTATGCAAGGAGAGCAAAACGTTATGATAGAACAAGCTAATAAAAGATTCCAGGCACCTATAATAAGAGTGGAACAAATAGCAAAAAGACTAGAAAAAATAAAAGAAGAACATAGAAGGAAGATTGGATATATACACATAAATGTTATACAAATAATAATAACATCAACCTTTAGAGAAGGAATTAAAACACCAGTAGAATTACAAGTAGATGACAATAGGATAAAACAAAAAGAATATAGTATTTTAGGAAGAATAAATGGAGATCTAGGATATGGATGTATCAAGTTTAACGTTACATTACAATACCCAATACCTTTAGAAACAAAAAGTATAAATAATTGTATAGGAGTAACATGTGATTTCAAAAATAAAGGATTAATGGAACAAGGAGATATACCTTTAACAGTAAACTATCGAATAGCTTATGCACTAACAAATAGTTCATTAAGTATACAATATAAAAATTTAGATAGATTATATACAGAAAAATTATTTAACAAAACAAGTACTTTAATACAAGAAGATAAAATACAAAGAGAATTCCTAAGAAACCAAAGTCAAAGATTCAAACAATTAAAATTAGGAAATATAATAGGTGAGTCAAGTAATTCTATAATACCCAGGTTAAATGAAGAAATAGAAGCACCAGTCAGGAGAACTAATATGTATAAAGAAAACCAGTTAGATAAATTAAAGAATCAAGTTGAAGAATTAAGTTCAGTAGTAACTAATCTTAATAATAGGATATAGAAATGGAAAATATAAATAAAAGAGGCCCTTATAGAAAAAGAAAAGAAAGAAAAACGACAAATGAGGAAATAATAGAAATGATAGAAGAATTAAGAAAATTCAGAAAAAACATAAAAGAAAAATTTTCAGTAAGTTATTATAGAACCAGGATAATAGAAGATGTACAATCTTCATTAGATTGTTTAGAAAAGATAAAAAGAAAGTATATGATAACTCAAGAAGAAGAAAATAATAAGCTAAAACAAGAATTAGAAAAATTAAATAAAAAAGTAAAGGTATTAGAAGAAAAAATAGAAAATAATTCCGCATATAATATAGATGAATTAATACTTAACCTAGAAAGTATATCGGAAACGGCTAATTAATTTAGTCAATAGATGAGATCCTTAGTCATAAGCACACACTAAATACAAGTGACAACATTAACTACAAGGTTGAGATAAAGGTGACATATTCAAAAGTTAGGCAAGAATAATTCAATGACGTTATCTTTCATCGTTAAAGTTAACGAAGATTTCACTATTCGGTTTTCGGTTTAAACCGGATGAACACCCCTAATGAGAAATTTGCAAGATGCTCCTTAATCAAATGTTCAAAACCATAAAGTGGGCAACAGTTATTGACTTATGGCTAAGGTACGTGCGTCATTTAATCAGTTTACCCAGTGTTATTGGAAAATGTTAAAAGTATTCAATATGTATATTCTTGTACAGTATATTCTTTGTAATAGAATCATAGATTATGGATGCGCTATCTGTGCAGGGTTCTCTTTTGAGTTGTAGATTTTTTTCAATGGTGCAAGCATTTAAATTGAATCGACTTTTAAGAGATCTTTGGATGTGCGCTGAAATTGGTTATGGTGAAGCTCATGATTCCAGTTATCTAGATTAGATTTACTTAATTTCTACTGACTTTGATTGATGTTTTCAAATGCGGTGCTTATATAAGGCCTAATGGATTTTTGTGTTATATCTTTGTAAGGTGTCTCCAAGGCGAAATCAGCGACAATACATTGGGTAATCACCATGTAATATTTGCTTGATTATTTAGCTAAGTTAACCCAAACATTTATTACATTTTTTTTTTCTTCCCATCTACGTTTGAGCTTGATCATTGTCTCTTATGGCTTTCACATTATTATACTTACATGGAAATTGAAATGATTAAATGTGCTGACTATACTAAAAGCTATCTTATTTCAGGTGGTATTAATTTATTCAATTCACTGCTGTGTATCGATATGTTCCTATATATACTCTGAGGAAAAGATCTAGAGTGGAGCATGTTAACCCCAGAAGGTAGTCGGCGTTTCAGTCCTTAACCAATCAGATTTCCATAAATATATGACATTATGACATGCAATTTTTGAGTTTTTGTATTACTTTTTTTTCGTGGAATTTTACTCGTAGCATTGATAAATTGATTAGAGTACTCCAGTATATCCGAAATGAGTGTTTTTAATGAGTTAATATTTAGTAATATGTTTGCTTGATTTTTGCAGGAGGATAATCGTGTCTACAGTCCAGCC
Source organism: Helichrysum umbraculigerum (assembly GCA_949592205.1). NCBI lineage: Eukaryota > Viridiplantae > Streptophyta > Magnoliopsida > Asterales > Asteraceae > Helichrysum > Helichrysum umbraculigerum. Next base: position 390,144,337 of record CATIUR010000001.1, read on the forward strand.
AACTTGATCAATACATCAAATGAGATAACTTGGTGCTGTTACTGCTGTAAAAATCTGGGTATGGGTGCATGTATGTGTTTCGTTCACCATTTATGTTTATATTGTGTTTGAATAATAATAATGGCATCTATCAGATGACTCTGTGCAAAATATCACCACCCAACAACCACCATCATCTCTAGAGGAGGAGATACTCGAGTATTGAATCATTGAACATGGTTTCTGTTTCAAGTTTTTGTCAATTTTGGATCTACGTGTATCTCTCAAGGAAGGAAATATGTTGAAGGGTATTTGACTAATGTGAGGTCGTGACTCAGGGTGGCTCAATAAAATGAGGGTGTTAGATCATCAATTCTTTTCGTGTCAAGATTCCCGAGTTTTTATGAAGTGAAGTCTTGTTTTCAGTTTGTACTTTATTTTAGTTTTGTAAGTGGAAACGTCAAAGACTAGAATTGTAACAAATGTTAATACATTGTGGATACATTGACTTTTAGTGTTCTTTAGAGTTGACTCAATTTGCTTTTTGTTATTGAAATATATATATTTTTAGATTTAATATCGTCATTATGTTTTAATGCGAATTTGAGCATTTATGCTTTGCATACCTTGTTATCACTAGTGACGAGTTTGGTGCTTAGTAGCTATCGTCACTAATCTGATCAATCAGTGACGTATTTGGTGCTATGTAGCTTTCGTCACTAATCTGATCAATTAGTGAGGAAATTTAACAATTAATGACGAAATATAGTGACAGATTGGGTTGTCATAAATATAGTGACGTCTCTGATTCCATGACTAATTAGTGATGATTTTAGTATTTCGTGACTAATTAAAATTTGTGACGGACCTATAGTGACAAAAAGTGACGACATAATTTTCATCACTAAAGTACCTTAGTGACAGTTTTTATGCCTTTAGTGACGAAATTTGACATGTCACTAAAGCTATTTTTTCTTGTAGTGAGGCTATCAAACCAACCTTCGTTACCATTTTACAGAAACCCTTGCAATTAAATGCATAACTTTCTAAATAGACATTATTGCATAAAAAGGAAAGCTTTGGTTGAATATTATTTTTGAGTTACCCATTTTTATTTCTACTCATAAGACCACGGATTAATATGTATACAAAAGAAACCAATTTATTGATAACACGTAAAAATAACATGGCGTATTTATTTTTGGTTTTGCTAATCTATGGCATTATGCTATTTCCACAACTTGACCGTAAAACTTGTATGAGTTACACTTGGCTGTGGACTTTTTTGGGTCAAAATAATGCAGACCTTATAAGTAACAATGTTAGCTTTGAAGTGGTTATGAAAAAACTTTGCCAAGACGGATTCACCATATATGTGTGTGTGTGAAGTGTGGTTGTCAAAATTGGTGTCAGAAGAGGACTAGATTGGTTCCAAGTATCTACATGTTGCATTCTTATTGTCAAAATGATCAAAAAATATACTCCCTCCATCCCACTTTATTTGTCCGCCTTTCTATTTTGATATGTCCCAAAATAATTGTGCTATTTCAAAATCAACTAATCAAAATACTTGAAAATGGTAAAGATAGAATTTTATTAGTGGTCAACAGTTATAAATGAACATTTTGTTAAATTATGTGTTGTTGTTTAATGACAATAATTTTGAGACGGGGAGTAATTATATATCCATTAATTAGGCAATTAAAGATGTGCAATTCTAGGTAATCCTGGTTTACAATAGAATAGGAAAAGCAAAAGTAATAAAGAGCATAAATACTGGTGGATAAAAATTGATTTTATTGAAGTTCTTTGGTTTAACTGGTAATCAATTTAGAAGCTTTTTGACTTGGTATAAAAGGAATTGGTTTAGTTTTAAAAGAAATATCCAAGTATTGTTTCATAGTACATGTTAGGTCTTTTATAAATACAACCACCTCTTAAATAGATAGTCGAGATTAATATAGTTTTATGGCTATCAGTCATTGTTCATAATATTTAATGGAAGGATCTACACTCCTCGGAACTATAATTGCTTTATAGAGTGCTTTATAGCATAGCTCTAATCTTATTTAAACACTGATGTAATTTTCTAGCTCCTTGCTAGTTTCTTATTAATTTATTTTCAGGGTTCGGGGTTGGGGTGATGGCGGAGCCGAAGCTTCTCCCCGTTCTCTGACTCTTTTGCTGTTCAAAAAAAAAAAGAAAAGAATCTTACACTAGAAATTTAGACCCGTGCGATGCACGGGTTGAACTATACCAATTCATTCTAAGAATAATATGAATGGATTGTATTTTATTTGGAAGCACTTAGATGTGTCTTTTCATTTTATCCTTTTTCTTTAATTATTTAAATAGGGTAGTTTCATACATATTGTTTTTCACATTAGAGCACACGGAGTGGTGACGGCCTAAACATAGTGTTCTGAGTGAGAATTTTGTGGTGAGGATTTTGTGGAGTGGTAACAGTGTTCTGGACAGTGTTATGGAGTTTTTTTTATTATTTGTTTAATTTATTTTTAATGTAATTAAATATATAAATTAATATTTAAAAACACATAAATTAAATTAAATTAAAATAACAACACTTAATTCATTGAAAATAACATTTTATTATTTGTTTTTTAACATCTAACCGTTGGACCAAAAAGAAAAAAGAAAAAAGAAAAAAAAAACATCGCTTGGTATCCATCCACAGAAGATAATAAAAACAAAAAAACCATAATTTTTAAACACACACTATTTTTCTCTTTCCTTTTTCCTATTATTTCTTCTTCTTCTTCTTTGTTTTCATCTTCTCCTTCTTCCAGTAACAGCGCACACCCACAAAACACAAACGGGTTTAAAAAAGAAAGAAAAAGGGAAAAGAAAGCAAAAAAGAAAAAGAAAAAGAAAAACGTTGCAATTGTTGGCGTCGAAACACGAACGGTGAAGCATGGACGCCGTTGGGAACGGCGTTGGGAACACCGAGACGGATTGGGGGAACGCCGTGGGACAGCGTTTTGGTGGTTGAAAGGCGACGATTTTGAGCCCACTCCGTGTGCTCTTAGAATTAATATTGATAAAAAGTAATTTTAAAGATAAACGGATGTGATCTTTAGAAATAATTCATAACTTGCGTAGTTCGATAACAGGTAAAAATTAATTACATGAAAACAAATCCGGTATAATTAGTTGTCAGTTAATTTTAAATTTTGAATAACATAAAATAATACTAAATATATAGAAGCTTAATGACAAAAGTAATACTCCGTATTAGTCAATTCAAGGTGTGCATGCGTTGGAGTCGGAACTTCCCAAAAATAATGTCTTTGAATGATGTATCACAATCGGAAAAGCGACAAAACTATCCTAAAAAGATGTAACTTATTGTGAAATAATGGAAAACTATTTCTTTAGTGAATGCAAAAAAAGGCTTAATCACTATGTGTTAATTTTTGACAATAATTCTAAAAAACACTAACTCATCATTCATGCCGTCTTTGAAGAGCTATCAACTTCTATGAACACTGTTTGTAGATTTCGAAGTTGCTACCATTTTTCATTGTGGCATTGTCAAAAATATATAGTTTATTTACCTTCTAGATATATACCTTAACGTCGTTGCTCTGTGTATCTTCCATAGTCATTGTTGACATTCCATATTTCCATTTACGACATTCCAATAATACGTAGTGAGTATCAATGCCATGTCTTATTGCAACTGATGAAGAAAAATAGGAGAAGCCTATTACCTTTTTACCCATATCACAATATGAAGATACAATGTTGTTTGTGTGATGTGATTGGCATAGGCGATAAAGTGGAGTGTTTATAGATATAAGAATTTGTAATCCACACTTGATGTCATTAATGGATGACATTTGTTAATTGCACGGTTGATTGGCTATTGAGCTATCTAATCTTCTTTATGTTTGTATATCCGTTTGTAAAACTTTTGGGGATACATAGCATCTCACACTTTATATTGGCATATTTTTTGTTTAAACTTAAAGAGTTGAATTGATGAGTTTTGTTTAATGTAAATGATGTTGTGGAGTTTGTCTAAAAGACACATTCTCTTTCTCTCTTCTCTCTTAAAGGAGGAGGCTTAAAAAGTTAATCTACACCCTTCATTACCTAAACCCTTTTAATTGTAACCACTGATTATCATTAGAGGACTGATTAATTAATCATAAGATTTTTGGCCCCCTTAATTTCCATAGATGCCCTCACTCTTCACGTACCCCTCCCTTGCCATCTGCTTCTAAACGATCGGCCAATTCCGACCCACAAAAACCAATCGATTAAAATGGAGATCCTGATCACTGATCAGGAGCCATAAAAACGATCGGCCAATTCCAGACTTTCAAAAAAACCAATCGATACAAAAACGATCGGCCAATTCCAGGCTTTCAAAAAAACCAATCGATTTAAACAGAGATCTTGATCAGGAGCCACAAAAACGATCGGCCAATTCCGACCCACAAAAACCAATCGATTCAAATGCAGATCCTGATCACGAGCCAAAAAAACCCTAAATCGCCACTTTCCCTCATCTCGCCCTATTTCAATCGTTTGTCGATTTCAGCGAATGGTGGAAATATAGGGGTACGTGATCTTTGCAAGTGTTAAATCAAAATTCGCAAGGGCTACTTACACTACTGGTATGATTGATTCAATCTATGCTTATTATATTATCGATTTGCTTGATTTACGTTAATTACTCACATTTATGTATTATTGCACGTTTATAACAATTGTATCAAATCATAGTTGTTGTGAAGCACAACCACATCCGATGGTTCATTCATTTGAATCATACAGAGTACCAATCGATTATAATGTATCAAATCATAGTTGTTGTGAGGCACAACCATACATACAGACTACCAATCGATTAGAAAGTATCGATACAACTTACCATGAGTTCATGTCATCAACAACAACTGATTTGGTACAATTTAAGTTAATGACTCCTGATCAGTTATATTAATCTATACACAGTCACTATTTTGATACAGTCACACACTTTTAATATAATGAGATCAGTCTGTATGTATATTAGTGTAAATAGGCCTGATTAGAAACATTTGTTGTTGTGCTATGTTGTGTTATAGTAATCTGCCCCGTATGCCCATTTTGCCACCTAAATTGGTCGGATCATTAACATTACTTTAATTGCATAAGAGCCCTGATCCGATGACATGATGGTTATGAGTCAAACCATAAGTATAATGGGTGAAACCAGTTACTCAGACTACTGTTGGTCTGTAATCGGAGGCATGTGACGTATTGGCAAAATGGGCATACGGGGCAAAAATTGGATACCTAGATTATTATTAGTGAATGAACTGTCTATAATGTTAATCAACGATTCGCATTTAGTGAATTGGTCTGAGGTGCATCATGATATGAGAATAATTCAAATGTGTTTGAAAGCCTGGATGTTGTGTATATATATTCACTATATATCTGTTATAAAGCCTTTATTTTGTTTTTGTTGTTGAAGGATGTAAGGAACATTTTCATGCCAAATACACTATATATCTGTTATAAAGCCTTTATTGGTCACTATTTTGATGCCAAATACAGTAACACACTTTTAATATAAGGAGATCAGTCTGTATGTATATTAGTGTAAATAGGCCTGATTATAAACATTTGTTGGTGTGCTATGTTGAGTTATAAACATTTGTTGTTGTTTTTGTTTGAGTTGAAGCATAGCCCAACTTGACCCATTCATTAGTTATTGGGTCGAAATTGTAAGAAGCTAATCTCACATTTTGGGGTTTAGTACTCATCAGGAGATTTGATGTTGTATCGGTTGTTGCTAAGGGAACCAATTTTCTTGGGATGAAGCATGTATAGGGAGGCGTCCAAACCGCTACCTGTTTCTTTTACGAAGGCCGTACATTCCTGGCCCACTAATTTTTCCCAAGTATGACTATGGGTAAGTTCCAATATCTATCATCGGTTAATTTTTACTTCTCTTTTATTGTTTTGTGAAGTTAAACAAGTGGTATACTATCTACCATTAATTTCTATAAACCTTTTGCCATAGTACTCATGTAGCAGTTAAAAGTTAATTTTGATCAAATTTTGTTTCTTAGTATGCATGTTTAGTACCTTCTTATATTTGAGTTTCCTGGTGAAAGTGTCAATTTTGACATGTTTATCTACAAATGGATTGATTTTGGTTATGTTCTATGTCCGACCATTACTTACACTAATAGATCCGACTTGAAAGATACTCGGGTCAAGTGGATTTAAATCTGGTATGTGTTATGTTATGCTTCAGTATATCACATTTCAATGAAATCTTTTGTTCCGATAATCTGTATGTATATCTGTAGGTATGCGGCTCAGGGGAATGCGATACCTCAACCACATCACCCTATGCCAACATAACATACCGTGTTAACGCAAGGTAACCTTCTCTGCGTATCTATAAACACATACATACATATTAATTGTCGATATATTATCATGAATTTAGATAGAAATTCATATTGTGTTTCTGTGCAACCAATTCATGTACGCGGGATGTGAACATACTTGAATGGCATCCAACTGTCCGTGGTGGTCTAAACCATCAACAAACAGGGGTGAGTACTTAATAGTTGATAATCTCGTGTACTGTTCAATGTGAAATCAAACACTTCCATAATCATCGATAAGCTATTAATATGCAGATCACATATGTTGTTGTTGCGTGCATTCTGAATGCTACTCCTGTTGTTGTAAAACTGGATCAAAGTCATTTTGGAAGGATTTTAGGTTAGTCACAAATAATTGGTTGAAATTACAGTATACGTCAGTTGGTTTGTAAACGACTTTTGCAATTTAATAACCTGAAATTTTGACAGTTGGATGTGGCTCATTGTAAGCATTTAAGTAAAGTATATTTTAGAGATTTTTGAAAATGAATGGATTTATCACATCTAGGGGTGTACATGGTTCAAGAACCGCACCAAACCGGACCAAAACCGAACCGAACCACGAACCAATTAACGAAAAATTAAGGACCACGAACCGAACCATGTAATTGCGGTTCTGGTCCGGTTCGGTACCGGTTCGGTTATGACGGTTTTGGTTCAAAACCACGAACCAAATAAGTTAGGCGCACACGTTAACAAACTCCTAGAGTAATTCATTTGCGAATGAAATTTCTTTCGACAATAAGAAAATAATCACGTGTTATTGTTTTTCATGTATCTAAATGGCTTCTTAAAACTTAGCTAATATAATCTCTAAGTTTTTACTATTGATTTCTTATAAGGGCTTTCAAAATTGACACACATATGAATGTTGAATAATAACGTATACGTAGTTAATATCACTCTTTATACGCAATTTCAATATTAGATATACGTAATAAATTGAAAATTGAAGTTGTACATTAAAGTAAGCTGTTAAAACATGACTTTATATCAGAAATATAATATTACTAAGTATATTTCGGTTCGGTTCTGGTTTTGTACGGTTTTAACGGTTCTGGAACCGAACCGGACCGCGAACCATTAACACTAAAATATTAGAACCAGGAACCGAACCATTATATCTCGGTTAGGTTCGGTTCTGGTCCGGTTCCGGTTCGGTTTACCGATTCTGACGGTTCCAAACCATTTATGTACACCCCTAATCACATCTGTCAAATGATGTAAAACTCATAAAAGTCATAAAAGAGCAAACACCAATGTAACTTTAGTGAATTTGTCAACTATATATTTGTATGCTCTATTTTTGACAGGTGAAATGCCGTAGATTGGATTCAAAGGGAACTAAAACATATACTTCATTGGGACTTCGTTACTATGGACTGCGATTCTTGGAGTAAAGTACTAGCTCTGCTACTCATTATAGCTCAGAACAAGCGCCTATGACACCTGATAGACACTTTGTAGGTGGATAATCTGACAGAGGTATGGACTGACAGTTGACTCCTGATAGAGAGCAATCCAACAAGGCTGATTTTTCTGAGACTTACAAATTTTTCCGAGGCTTATAAGTTTGAATCGTGATAGAGTTAAGTTTGACTCCTGCTCTTGATGTGTACATCACTCATAAAATTATCCATCAGTTTGTTTCCTTTTTAATGTTGGTAAACAAATTTGGGTTGAAACGAGTCATTATTGTGTAAGTGTCAAAATGGGTTGGGTGGGGCTGGCCTGAAAATACTGTTTTGAACATGGTTATAAAATATGATTTGGCAACGAAGATAAATTCCTTGATTTAGCTTATAAGTTTCTTACATGTCGATCACTCTCGATCAGGTTATTTCTTTCTTTCAGTTATAAGTCAATGATGAAGTAGATTTGGACTCACCAGATTAATTTAAATTAAAGTTGATCTGAAGAAAGATCAGACATTAGGAAAGTACTTCTGATTAAGATAAATCTGGTCAGCTACTTATTACGCATAAAGACAAGTTTGAAACTCATTTTTCACATGTCATTGTTATCAGGCACACCTGGGACTGTGCTTTCAAGACATTGAGGGCGAATCTGTTGGACCGAAGAAGAGATTATGGCCATGGAAAAGAAAAATGAATAGGATAAAAATGGTGGCTTTTCTGGACTATATCGTTGTTGTTTCAATTAGCAATGAATAGTTTTGTTTTCGCGCATTTTGTAATATGATTAACAACTTCAAAATTGAATCATAGGAAACGATTTCCTTCAAGTGAGGTTACAGAAAATTAAGAAGTTCCAAAGATGTGCTATATTTTGAGGATGCCGGAGAACATTAGAGGTTTAAGGCACAAAAAACATGAATAGAAGGTGTGCGGTGAAAGGTTGTGTCAAAACGGGTCACTTTTCTACGGGTCAAGTTAGGTTGGGTTTAATTGCTAACATTTTAGTTTTCCTAAAATCTAAAAACTAATATGTTAGTTAGGCTTACAAAATTAATCTAATATTGTATAAATTAATCAGAAGGTTGTTAAAAGTAGACTTTCGTATTATAACTTTTGTATCAAAATCATTTAGTAGCCCGCGAATTCGCGGGTTATAATCTAGCAGGGATACCCAAGAGGTAGTTAATTGTGCAACACAAGTTATATTTATTGTATAAGTTGTTTGAGTTTTGGTGGTAGGATACTGAAGTTGCATATATGTTCAGGTAAAGTTGGAACATTGAGTGCAGATGATCAAAATATTCAAGGAGCATTCTAGCAAGCAATGTATTTTAGATGATTTTGAGTTTTATGAGGATCGACAAAAGAAAATTCAGGAGAAGAAGGCAAAGCAACAACAGTTTCAGAAACAGGTATAAGTTGGTACTTGGTATCATTTGTTGTGTTATTTGTACGATTGTGAAACATGCCCAGAAAAGCCTTTTTGTTTCTTTTAGGCATGGGAAGGAAAACCTGTGGTTGGTGAGAAGAACAAAGAAGAAATGGTTGATGTAGTGGCAGATCTGGTCAAGGGGATCAAACTTGAGGATAATGTGAAAGTTGATGTTGCTAAACCAGAAGAGAAGAATGTTGTGGAAAATGAGGTTGTTGCTAATAGCTGCTAAAGATTCAATCTGTAGGCAGCAGGAAACATTTTCAGTAGAAAATTCACAGAGTTGAATATGCTGCCTTGAGTCAGCGGTGAGAGACGAGAAAGAGGGTTGTAAATGGGAATACAGGGAATGTAAGAAATGGAGAGGATGCCACCCATGTTCTTTTGCGATGGGTAGTTCCTCTTCTATAGCGTTTCAGTTACAAACAGGTTTCAGGATGCCACCCATGTTCACATGTTGTCATATGAGACTTTCTGTTTCGTTGATCCCATATTTCAAGTTGCACTAAATTTCGAAACCGTATTTCATATGGTTCTTACATCACTGAGGTCAGTGTTTCAGTTTCTCAACCTTCGAACTGAAATATTCGCAGACAATAGTGTTTCAGTTTTGATGAATATTCAAAATCGACATTTGAAACAAACAAATGCTATCTAATGGACTGTGGTGCAGAGGTGTTTACTTGGGTTGGTCGAGCCAATTTTTTGCATTAAATGGTAGAATTTCCTGTATTGTAGCTCTATTAAAGTGACGAAAAGGTGTTGGGTAAAAAGGGAAGGATCAAGGTGCTCCTGTAGGTGAGGAAATTCTTCCACCATTGCTTGAAGGAAACAGGAAACTTGGGGTTAGATCCTGTGTATGCTCTGTGATACTGATGCACTACATATGGATTAGCATCTTACATCTATTTATTACGATTTCAAACAATGTAAGCACATCTCCTATAACCCGTTATATCATAACTGATTATCCTGGTTCCGATTATTGAAATATACATAATAAATTTGAAATTGAATACATCCAAAGCACCCAGTATGCTTGACATATGTCATGTACACATCCATCATAACTTACATTTGTACACATATATATTTCAGGAGGCAACGTCTTTAAATTCGTATGAAACCTTCGTTGTACACTCGGGTTCTGTAAAATATATGTGGTAAGGAACCCATAGTACTTATGACAAACAACAATGGGCCGCCAAAATTGCTTAATCTTTGAAGGTATGCTATTAGTACCCTCATAACAATTATATCGTCATTTTATACAACACTTCATGCTTAATATTTAGTGCCATATTTCAAGATAGTGGATGGAAGTTGAAATCTATGGATTTCACGATAATCTATCTGGTCAATTTATTTTTACTTCTCAATTATTGTTGTTGAGTTTTACCTAATCATTACTAACTAAACCATAGATTGATTATGCCTTTTTTGAGGTATATGTAGTAAGGATTCTGCTCTATCTCACTCAACTATTGAACCTGACTATAGTTTAAGGATTTTTTTCTCATAAATTGTTGCCTAAAATGAAGTTTATGATTGGTGAAACAGAAAATGTCGCATACACAAGTGTTAACGTATTATAACCAGTACAAGTGACTGATTCATATACTGTCAATTGGCCTTGCTCAAAGCGATTGGAGGGTCCCTAACAGTGTGCTTCACATAGCCACTATGATATTATATTGCAAACACTTATTTATTGACCGGTCTTGGTATTTAATGATAATTAAATGATGGTATGTAATCCTTTGGTTGGTTAAAGACATTAGCTAAGTTGATGTAAGCACATGACTTAAATTAAATGAATATATGTTGATACCATCAGATATATCAACCACAATACCACATTAACCTAACCTTCCAGAAATAATTAAGGAATTGATATAATGATAATGAAATAGAGTAAAGCTCTATGTCAAAATTAAATTCCTTAGGGTTTTTGTGAGGTGTCATAGCTCTTGACTGCCATTGAATTCACCCAATCAGCAAATTAGTGTTCCTTTATAAGTTTATTTTCATTTCTTTATTTTTTGCTTTTAATTGTGTAAAGGTGGAAGTTTTAAGTTTGAATGCCGATTAAACTCTTAGCTTCATATTTGGCTACAAAGTAAGAAAAAATAGAAATTTAGAATGGAACTTGACTGCAATCACATGAGATATTTTTTAAGTTGTCTTCAAGGAATGGTTTATGTATTGTAATTGAACTATTGTACCTCTCCAATCTGAAAGGGTCCATCCTGTATTCCTGTTTGTCTGCATTGCTGCTTTAGAAACGAAAATATGGAAAGTACTTCTATTTTGCTTATCTAGAAATGAGTTCAAACCACCCTAAGTTGTGAAAATTTACTGGATAAAATGGCAAATAATGAGTGTTAGAAGTGTCAATTTAACACATTTCCCTGTATATGTGTCGTTTCAAGTTATATATCGTTTCAAGTTATATATTCTTAATATATATTACTGTATCTTCTAAATGGTCAAATGGGTCGAACTTGACCCACATGGTATATAAATGCTTACAGTCTCTATATTGGTTTAAATAAAAGTAAAAGTAGTTTTTAAAGCATGTAATTTATGGTTGGCCATTATGTATTTTCAAGTTTCTTTTTCAATCTCTTTAGTTGGACTACCATCCATATTCACACATGATGTTTTTTTTGTGGTGCAAATCGCTTTGGGTGGCTGTTACTCTCGGGATTTCTTTAACCGGTACGGAGATTTAAAACGTAGGACTTAGTAGGAGGTACTTTCGATTTTGGCCTTTGAACAAGGTGCTTATGGACAAATACGAGTTCGATCAATGAACAAGATGCAAAAGAATTGGTTGATTATGTTGTTCCTATACTCGATTTTGTCTCTGAAAAGAGGCCAATTGCTGCTCAATGCTTTCATACTGGAATATTTCTTGTAACTGATAGCAAAATCGAGAAAATAATAGTGTTGCTTCTTTTGCTCCTGATGCAAATGATAACAAGACGCTGGAAAATAATAGGGACAAGGATGATAAGGAAGCAATAATAGAGAATGGGCAATATAGCAATTGGGATAGTTATATAACAAGCATAAAAAGTAACAAGTTTCTATATGTGACTTTTTTCTTTGTTTTTTATTTGATAATGCTACCTCAATTCTAAATTTTAAGATTTCGTATTAGAATTTCATAGTATATAAAAAATATTTTGCATTTTGGCATCTTATATTTGAGCAGTAGTAGAGTGCTATTGTGGTGCTTCAAATTTTCATGGCTATCTCCGGACTAAAAATTTAAAAAGACATACATGGTTAATTGGGATGCAAAGCATCTAAGACCACCTGCTAATTGAGCAATTGTTGACAATAACTTCATACCAAACAATGACAATAAACTAAATTAAAATTCTTTACATGGGATTAAAGTTGCGTTTTATGTGATTATATATATGAGTGTAAAATTAGTAGAATTAGTTTCCTGCTATTTTATATTTTGATATAGTTAAACATGTTAAACTACAAAAGATTAATTGTAACTATGCAGAACAGATAATATAAGAACCGCCTGATACATATTCATATTCCTAAACTCAAAAAAATATATACTTTTTTTAAATCATAAAGATATATACATTTGAATAATACTATAAAGTATAAGATATCTAATTGGATTTTAGCCAAAAGTATGATAGGCCAAGGTTATGTGTTTTAGCTAGCTGTTAGCCTGTTACAAAACTACTGAAAAAATTATTTTTTGCGCTCTAAGTCGGTAACTCACAAAACAGGTGATTAGAAATTTTCGAAATAAAGTATTGTATGAATGTATGCCCGTAGGTTTGAGCATTTAGGCAAGCTAACACTTTTCATGTTAGTATTTATGTGAAGAAACTCTCATACACCTTTATTATTTTTAGCTTTTCTGGACTTTATCAAACGGTTTTATGTGTGTGGGTTCAAAATTTTACTAATGTAACAAGAGTTCTAATTACTACATAATTATAATTGTGAATATTGAAGGCTTTGCGTAATGGAAATACATCTATAAGCTTCATTTCCAGCTAATTTACAGAAAAATATAAGCTTCAGCTTACTGTTCCAACAATAATATAACACCTATCGATTACAGAGTATTTTACTATCTTTGAAATCAACAAATGTAGGTTACTATTATTAACTAAACAAGATTACTCTGATTTCATTACACTTGATTAGCTTAAGACATGTACATCTCTTCTTTCACTCGTAACATATTTGCAATGTCAAGTGAACAAATAGATCAACTTAAAAATTATGTATTAAAAGAAAAATATAATATACACTTTGTATTAAAATTGATGTGATAGCCCGCGAATTCGCGGGTTATGATCTAGTTAGAAAATGAAAGTATTGACTATTCATTCTACAGATTTAATTGGAAGGATTTAATAGCATCACTCTAATACTCGAACGTTGATAAAATATATACCATTGTAGTTATAGTTATATAGTTATAAAAAATGCAATTGAATGGACTTTACATAATTATTAATTGAAGCAACTCAAAGGATTATACAATCTTAGTCAAATAATCATTAGTAAATTACTCCACTTATTACTATGACATGCTTATTACATACTCCGTACTACGTAATACATACATTATGTATACGACAAAACTCATAAATTGTCATTATTTATGACACTATTAATTATGACAAGAACTCAAAAATTATAGGATAGTAGATAACTCTCTGGCTTGCCTAATAGCTTGAAGTGTTCAAATCCTTTGAAGTTTTATGACTTATAGATGTTTAATCTATATGTTTATAAGAACATAATTCCTAATGTTAAAGTAGTTTGAAATAAGTAATATTTTTTCGGATTAAATGGACGTCTTTTTTAATTCATTGGTGTTGAAAATAAAAGAGCTAAACCGTGGTGCAAATCCATTTATTTGTTTGTAGGAGCTTAATTTCATAGCGTTAATAGCTTTTGAATCTCATTGATACAAGAATTCTTGTATGTTTTACAAACTTGATTGAGAATAAAGGATTATGGACCGATTCAATGTACTATTTTAAACGAGTTTATAACTTCAAGGTAACATTCTATAATTTTAATTATTCAGGGTAATAGAAAATACTTAATTTTTCAATTATAGGGCTACTAAAATGGGTTGTGGCATTTATATTTTGATAGCAAACTTAGTCTATACACAAGTCTTTCAGACAACTAAATTTATCAAAACCGGATGGTGGTAGCATTGCATGATCATCAGACCACATGCAACGGGCCCGAGATGGGGCGTTCAGCCCGTTGAGAACGCCGGAAACGTCGCCAACGGGCGGCGTGTTCTGGCGGCGTTGTGTAGCCCAAAACGTGCAGATGAACGTCAAATTGTGGGCCCAGCTGGTTTTTTTCTTTTCTTTTCCATTTTTCTTTGGGTGGTGATTTGTACACCACCACTTTTTTGTCATACACCGCCAAAATTATGTTTTGGACATTTTTACCCTTGAAGTTGTGAAGGAGTGTTTGAAGAATTTTAAGTTGTAGAGGATAAAAGGGTCTAAAAATATATCTTAGTGGTGTATGGCAAAAAAGTGGTGGTGTACAAATCACCACCCTTTTTCTTTTGCTTTATTTTTTTCTTTGTTTTTTATTGTTTAAAGAAATGAGATGAGATTGTTTAAAGAAAGAAGATGAAGAAGAAAAAGATGGAGTTTTTTTGGAAAGAAGAAAAAGATGGAGTTTTTTTGGAAAGAAGAAAAATATGGAGTTTTTTTGGAAAAAAAAAAAAAAGAAGTTGCATAGGTTAGATGGAGAAAAAGAAGGTGGGTGGAACTTTTAGGCAGTGTTTTAAAAACCGGACCGGACCGGGCGGTCGGACCGGTTGAACCGTGAACCGGAACCGCCCCGGTTTAGCGGTCGGACCGCTAAAAACCGGAAAAACCGGAAAAAACCGCTAAAAACCGTGAACCGGAAAAAAGACCGGTTTAGTGTCCGGTCCGATTTTTAAAACATTGCTTTTAGGTTAACAAACTGGGCTTTTGATAGTGTTAGGCTTTTTAAAAAAAGTTGGATCAATTTTGTTTGTCAAAATGTAACTAGTTCAAATTTTATAAGAAATTAAAATCTGTGTTAATTCTTTTAAAAATATGTATAAAAGTATTTAAATGAAAAATGTATTGTATTATTTTTAATTAAGTAATTCTAATTTCATAAAGTGTATTTTCTTTGATTATTATATTGTATTTTAATTAATTAATTAAATGTATTTGTTTTGTTAAATTAATGAAAATTAAATTTAGTTAGTGGGATCTAGGGGCAAAAAATTGACGTTCGTGTTATCATTGCTAATGCTGAAAATGATGTTGTGGTATTTTGCTGACGTGACGTTTGAAGAAGGAACGCTCCACTGTCACGACTATATACGGTCTTAGTTTCTGACACGTCATATGTACCTGTGACTCTGTGAGTCCGTGACCATTGCGGCATTGCCAAGGCTTTTACTACTCTCTGTTGGTGCCAAA
The DNA here is from genome assembly GCA_949592205.1 of Helichrysum umbraculigerum. Taxonomy (NCBI): domain Eukaryota; kingdom Viridiplantae; phylum Streptophyta; class Magnoliopsida; order Asterales; family Asteraceae; genus Helichrysum; species Helichrysum umbraculigerum. The sequence continues at coordinate 390,160,073 of CATIUR010000001.1, forward strand.
AAAGTGGGGTCTGATAACAACATATACGAAGCCCATTACCATTTACCAGTAAAGCCCACTGGGCTAAAAAACCAAACACTCAAGTCGACTACGTAAAGGATATTGACGTCACGTCATATTATGCACTACTCACTAGCAGTCTAGCACTACTACTAGTGTTTCTCATTATCATCGTGGATATTCCAAAAAATAACTATTATTAATTATAGATTATCAGATAAAGTATATATATTTTGATGCCCTTTAATTTGTTGTCATGTATATTCTGTCACTAAGGTTTGGAATGGGCAATTAGGTTAGCATGATCAATACTATTTTATTTAAGCTATTGTTGAATATATCAATCTTCTATTTTCTGTAATTCATCATTAATTAGTATACGTATTTGTTTTGTTGTTTAATTTTAGTATATACTATCAATATAATGGTTCCAATTCCTGGTGCAGATACATTCAGCAAATGGATCGGAAAATGAACAACCAAATGTTGTCGACGTACACGTACATTCTGAAGATGAACACCTACATGAACATCATGGTGTAATAATAGATGAACCAGAATATGAACTCCATGTTTCTAATGGTTACCTGGAGCACGTAGTAGTAGTAAATGAACCTGAAAGTAAACAAGAAAATGAACCAGATGATGAACCACTAATGAGCCAGAGCCACTGGTTGTCAATGGCTTTCTGGCATGCAATCTTGTTGAAAATAAAGGATTCGGAACATACCCGAATACTATAGCGGAAGCGGAAGCGACAAACCTTTGTTTAGATCACCGGTCGAGATAGCGATCACAAGCAGAAAGCTATCATGATTCACAACCTAAGATTCTCATAGACTCAGTTGCATTCTAGTACACGAACCCGGACGAGTACTAACTCGTCTCTCTCGATTTCTCTCAAGTGTGTATTTGGGATGTTATTTCGTCATCGATTACTAATACATAGAAACGTCCCATTTATATAGTTATCACAAAGATAACATGAACGGTCTCCATTTAGTACTAACTTAATGGATAATCATGACCATATTCATTATCGAGTAAGTCAAGAGGTTTTAACCACCAACACAATTATCACTTAGTTTGTGGGCGGGTTGGATCCGGGTCAACCCGGATCCATGTTCCAACAAATCTATAAAAAAAGTAAATTAGATTTCAACTTCTCCAATTTGTTTGGATCTTTATATATATTTCTAATTGCTTTCGAAGGTGGGTAAAGATCGCTTCACAAAAGGCGTTACTGATCTCGCAAAATTTTTTATTTTATTATTATCTGTAACAAACAATAGAAGATATTTTCTTATTGTTAGTTTTGTGGTTTGTAATTTAATAGACCATTGAAGATGCTCCCAACATAAACATGTTTTGGTATAGTGATGAGTGTAATCGTTTTGGTGACCCACAATTAAGTAGAAGGTAAAACTTGCCCCCCTTATAATAGAATATTCGAATAGATTTGGGATTGGAAAATTAATTACTTGCCACGACTAACATAAATCGTTTTCTTTTACTTCATGAACTTTAGATTCGTTTGGGCCAAAAACATTCAACAAGATGTTGGTCGATAAGGGAGACTTCACGAACCTCAAATACATTTATTCTTCAAAATTTAACCAAGAAAAGAAAAGAGAGGCTATGATAAAAAAAAAATCAACAATGGAAAACGTGATGTGGAGCCTTGAAGAACTCCAGGAGGCAAGATCTAATTAAGCGGGCTTTGTTGTTGTTGTTGTTGTTGTTTGTTTGTTTAAACTTGTAATGATGCTTTCATACTAATGCATTATTGCGTACACGTTATAGGGCAAGAGTGATTTGTCCCATAGCTATAGAATAATCTTATCTTATCTCATGTTTAAAAGGCGAAGCCATTGTTTTTCAGTTTGAAGCGTCTAACCATCTTGAATATTCATTTTGTAGCACATACAAATTAAGCATTGTATGAGTTTATTTACTCCTGCATATTTACTCATTCAATATGTTAAATCTAAGTGTTTGTCGTGGGGGAGCATGGTGTGGGTGTGGTGTAAAATGGGGGAAAAGACTAGTTTTAACTACACTTCATTTAACATGGCTTTATTCTGTATTAGTTATCTGCTTTTGGTATTGGTGGATTAGAAATTATTTATTAAAGTCCTTTGGTTTAACTAGTGATCAGGAATTGGTCTAGTTTAGAAGGAAATGACCAAGTATTGTTTCATAGTACGTGTTAGGTCTTTCATACCTACAACCACCCCTTAAATAGATAGTCGAGATTAATATAGTTTAATGGCTATCAATCATTGTTCATAATGTTTAAATGGAAGAATCTACACTCCTTTGAAATATATAAGTACTTTATAGAATCTTACATAACTCTCTAAATTGGAAGTCTTCAAATCCTTTGAAGGCTTATGACCTGCAATTCGGTTTATTTGTCCGTAGGATCTTATTTTATAGTTTTAATAGCTTCTGAATGTCATGGATAGATTAATAATTCTAATCACTTCGACATAATTATAAGAGCAATAAAAAGATAACTTAAAAACACGCTTACTAATAAATTAAATGTAATCTAATAAATGCTTTTAACAATTTGACAAGTCATATGCTTATCCATGACCCATAGCAATGGATTGGATATAGATAGGGTGACGTTATATCCATATTCATTTATTGACAAATCATTTGTCCACATCCGCTAGATGGAGCGGGTTAATGGATATTCATTAGATATTAAAAAATGATAAACCATTGCGATAATCTTAACATAATTTGTTGCAAAATACATGTAAAATATAATTTCCGACGATATGAACACTTGTTTGTTTTGTTTGTTGTATAAATAGACACGCCTCAATCATTGTTTATCATCTGTTAGGGGCCTCCAAGGTGTGGCAAGGTATAATAAGAATTGAATTTTACCTCCGTTGTGTCAACCTATAAATGAGGATGTAGAATTTTTGATTTACTAAAAATAGATGATGAAAAATTACGAGAGAAAAATAGATATTTAATAAGGATGATAAGTTCTAAGAGCGATCAACTTATGTAATTTAAATTTTATCTAACGCATAAGTCTATAGTGTAAGTATATCTACGTGTATTTATTTATATCAAATGATAATGGCTGAATCCATGTGTAACAACTTAACATCCACATCTATATCCATATCCGAATTCATAATACATCGATTTTCATCAAATAGTGGATTGGATGGATGTATATTCATTAAATCGGATGTCAATTGTTATCACTAACCATGACTTTAATCCTCATTCTAGTGACTACCATACCATCACTTGGCGACAAAAAAGTGGGTTTTGTGTCAAAATAATAACAAGCCCACTACCAGTAAAGCCCTTTATGCTAGGCATGAACAAAAAAAATCGGTTTTTAAACCCTACCCGAGTCAAACCCGAAAACCTGACCTGGTCAAACCTGAGTTTGATCCTACCCGGTGAGGGTTTTGCGAGTACCCGTCGGGTACATAACCGGGTTGGATTTTTAAAATTCAAAACCGGGTTGAACCCGGGTTGAAATCGGGTCGGGTTGGAAAACCGATCAAAAACCCGGTTGAAAACCCAGAAAAACCGGATTTAACCCGGTTGAATTATTTAAAAAACCCGGGTCGGGTTCGTCAACTAACTGGTTTCAAGTTGTTGACTAGAACCCGGTTCGAGTTTCAGGTCGGGTTTGGCCCAACCCGATTTTTGTTCACGGCTACTTTAGGCTCAAAAAACAAACACTTAAGTGGTGTAAATAGAGGTGGCAAAATGAATGGGTCGGGTCGGGTCGGGTCACGGGTCTAGATGGGTTTGGGTCTAAATGGGTCCGGGTCTAGATGGGTCATTTAGAAGGATGGGTCTAAACGGGTCCGGGTCAAATGGGTCTCGGGTCGGGTCGGGTCATCGGGTTCACCAAAAATTTTTTTTTTATTTGAGTGAAAAATGAAAAAAATGAAATGAGGTGAAAAAAAAAAAATTACCCGCTAGACCCGTCTAAACCCGTTGGTTAATTGTTACATAATTAGAGGTTATATTGAAAAACCCATTTAGACCCATCCAAAAAATGGGGAGGAGACCCAACAAACCCACCCCCTCCTAAAAATTAACCAAATTAACCCAAAATTAACCAATGGGTCTAAAATTGCCACCTCTAGGTGTAAAGGATATTGCATCTCGTGATTTTACAACCAACTCCGACGGTTGACTCCACGTCACCAACTCTTATTTTCACAACCTGCTTATGTTTGAAGTTGCTGACGTGTTATTGGTAGGTCGAATCAATTAATCCGCGTCTTAACCATTTTTGCGCGTGGCTTTCATGTCATCTTACAACATATGGTGACATTGAGACAAAATTTAAAAGTATGTTGTCGACTTTGATAATAAAATGGTTACGTTTGTGACATTAGGACAAAAACAACAGTATAATAGTCATTTAGTCCGTAAACTCAATAAAAAGGTGAAAAAGATAAATTAATTTCGTATCCATAGACTTCTTATAAAAAAAATCCTTACTTTAGTATATGCTATTTATAAACTCGTCTACTTTCTTATGTAAACTCAAAATTTTGCATCCATCGAAAACATTTTTCATTTATTTATTTTTTTTAAAAAAGAGTAAGGTTCAAATTAGTACACCAATTTTAAGTGAGAATGAGGGAACCAACAGATTTCTGCCATGTGTCACTTTATTCTCTCTCCTCCACATTTTTAAAAATTAAATATCTCACAAACAGTAAGTCGAAAAATCATGAAAATTGCACTATAAAATTCAGTGTTTTCTCCCCTTCGATTTGCCGTCCCTCAAGGCATACTTTCGACAACTTTTTTTTTTTCTTCAATTTTTTGGTGGGTTTTACAAATTAGTAACACATGTGTTAGTGATTGGTTATACATTTAATTTGTGGTTAAGGTTAGGGTTTCGGGTTAGGGTTAGGGTTTAGTAGGGTTTAGGGTTTAGTAGGGTTTAGGGTTTAGTAGGGTTTAGGGTTTAGTATGATTTAGGGTTTAGAGTTTTGTAAAGCGTTTAGGGTTTGGGGTTTAGAGTTTAGGGTTTAGGGTTTGAGGTTTCGGGTTTCGGGGAGAAACCCTAAACCTCAAACACTAAACTCTAAACACTAACCCCTAAACCCCAAACCCTAAACGCAACACTAACACATGTGTTACTAATTTGTAAAACCCACCAAAAAATGAAAAAAAACAAAAAAAAGTTGTCAAAAGTATGCGTTGAGGGACGGCAAATCGAAGAGGATAAAACGCTGAATTTAATGGTGCAATTTTCATAATTTTCCGATTTGTCGTTTTTGAGATAATTGATGTTTGGGGTAAACGGGTTTTGTACATGTGGAGCATTCTCTTTGTTCACATGGCACAATATCATTGGTTCCCTCATTCTCACACAAATTCCTATTCTCATTTCAACCCCACCCTAAAAAAAATCCTATAAAGATAAGGTACATAATAAAACTCAAACGAAGTACTTTCGATCTTAGAAAATCAACTTTGAAAGGTTTTGTATTGTGTATTTTCAGTGTCATTATATTATATGTTACATTAAATTGAAGCCAAATCTAAGAAAAATAAATGAGTTATTGAGATTAGAGATGATAAGTGGTCAGTAGCAAAGCCAGTCAGCCAGATAGGTGGACCGGTGCCAGGCCTCCCTGACAAGCCCAATATACAATGCATCCCAAGGCCCATCCCATATATACTTAGTATACTTTTTTTTTTTTTTTTTTTTTTTAAGGCAGTTTTGAATCACTGACGGTTCAGCTTAATGTTAACTAGCGTCCGTGGATATTAGTTAACAACAGTGAACCGCCCGATCATCTCCATAATGCACCATCGAGAAGAAACCCAATTGGAAAAACTCCTCACCACTGAGCCCAAAGGCCCAATGGATTTCCATGTACTGAGTGGGGGTCGAACCCCCAACCTGTTGACAAATGCCAAAGATGCTCAACCAACTGAGCCAGGTCTCAAGTACATATACTTAGCATACTAATACTAAAAAGTAAAAATCATAATATTGGCCTACCTTAATTCCTCTTAGTCAAGTACTAATGTCCAAAATAACATCGATCGATAAGTTTAATATTATTTCAACATTTTAATTAATGAGGTATTTATTTATTATTCACATATCGGATATTAGATTTACGTGAAAAACACGCTAATAAAATCCAGGTCGAATTAATCTTCTAATTAATATTAAACACAACGGGGGAAAAAAAAAAATACTTTACTTGATCGTCGTAACAAAACCTTAAAGAAATTGGATTCGACAGAAGCAGCGGAAGAAACAGTTTTGTGGTTTTGTTCGTGATTTCTTGACCATCTTCTGATCTCAATTTTAGGTATCATATCATATTTAATATTTATATTTATTATAACTATTTTTCCGAATCATCGTTTACGTACTAGTTTCTTGCTTATTTTTTTTATTACTGTATAAGTTTGAAATATGTCAAATTGTTTATCTAGTTTTAATTAATTAATATTCGTGCAAACCCGGACTTTCTCATCAAATTTTGTAACATACTTGTCTATTACTCCGTAGGTTTCTTGATTGTTCTTCCTTCGATAAAGACTTACGTTTAGAATAAATTAAAGCGGTTAAAATTTTATCTGCAGCGTGTTATGTTATATTCAGAAGCTCATCAGTTTTTTAAAAAACAGAAAAGGGTTTAATATTCATACAACAGTCTACGTTGCACTTCAGGTTTATGAATTTTACATCATCAAATTACGATTTGTTGGGCGTTACATGATTTCTAATCGATCATATTTAGTAACACATCAAATTATTTTCTAGTTTCTTGATGATTATTCAGGTTTGTTGTTATTTTTAGGTTACAAGTATTCTGTTAAAAAAAAAAAAAAAAACATTGTTTGCAACGTGTTATACTTTTGTACTCATCTATGATTTATATGATTGTAATGTAAAATCAAAAGTATTTTTGTGGAACTAGTTTTATATATTGCAGTCGTTTACTAGTTTCTTGATGTTTTTCCATCAGATCAGATTAGTTTTTTAAAGTTCAGAATAATGCTGGTAAAAAAACCCATTATTAGTGTTTATGATTTAGTTTAATGTTCATCAGTTCATGCAAACATGTATCGTACTTGATTTTAATTACGAAAATATCAAACTCGCACGAATTAAGTTTTATATTTACGACTTGAATTATTAGGCATTGCATACTTTCCAATCAGATTTGTAACAGGATCGGTTACTAGTTTCCTGATTGTTTTCATTAGATAAACACCAAATTTATGTTCTTAAGAAAACCGGTTCAACTTCAATTATATAGATTTGTTAAACCCGGGCGAATTATATATGAGTATTTGTTTGAATTGGTTTGCTGCATACTTTTGGCCTGATTTGATTTGTCTATATGGTCTTTGCATTTGCTGTTACATTTGGATTTGAATACCTTTTGCTTACATATTTGTCTCTCTTGCAGAATATGGCTACTACTCAAGATGATTTTATCGAATACGTTCCCATTGCAAAACGGAGGGCCATCGAGGCACAAAAGATTCTACAAGGTAAAAGAAAAGCTTTAATACCTGAAACTGATACGCAAAAGAAGCCCAAATTAGAAGTTGAAACAAGACCTAGCTTGCTTGCAAATACTAATCAACTTAAGCGCAAACAAGATGAAGTCACTCTGGTTGAAGAAAAAGTTCGAAAGGAAAAAGAGATGCTGAATAATTTAAATTACAGAAAAACTTTAGTTTCAGTACGCGAGCTTTCAAAAGGGATAGTATATTCGGATGCTCTACCAACAGGATGGAAGGCTCCATTACGCCTACGAAGAATGTCGCAAAAATCATGCGACGCTATTAGGAAAAAATTGCAAATTATTGTTGTTGGTGATGAAATCCCACCACCGGTTACGAGTTTTGAAGATATGAGACTCCCGGAACCCATTCTTAGGAAATTGAAAGAAAAGAAAATGGTGCGCCCAACGCCTATTCAAGTTCAAGCACTCCCTGCTATTTTATCTGGACGTAATGTAATTGGAGTAGCAACTACCGGGTCTGGAAAAACATTGGCGTTCGTGCTACCGTTGATTATGATGGCGTTACAAGAGGAGATTCAGATGCCAATTGCTGCAGGAGAAGGCCCGTTTGGATTGATTGTTTGCCCGTCTAGAGAGTTAGCCAAGCAGACTTTTGAGATTGTTGAGGAATTTTTGGCACCTTTGAGGGAATGTGGATTTCCAGCAATAACGCCTTTGCTTTGCATTGGAGGCGTTGGTATGCGAACCCAATTGGACACCGTAAAGAAAGGTGTTCACATTGTTGTTGCCACTCCCGGGAGGTTGAAGGACACACTTGCAAAGAAAAAGATGAACCTCGATAATTGTCGGTACCTGACTTTAGATGAGGCCGACAGACTAGTTGACTTGGGATTCGAGGACGATATAAAAGAGGTAATGGATCACTTCAAGGACCAAAGACAAACAATTCTTTTCTCAGCAACAATGCCTTTAAAGGTCCAAAATTTCGTCCAAAGCACTTTAATCAAGCCAGTTACAATCAATGTGGGTAGAGCCAACACCGCTAATCTTAATATTGTTCAAGAAATTGAATATGTGAAACAAGAAGTTAAGTTCGCGTACCTCCTCAAATGTTTAGAAAAAACTCAGCCGCCCGTTTTAGTATTTTGTGAAAACAAAGTTGATGTGGACAATGTTTATGATTATCTGATGATAAAAGAAGTTGCAGTAGTTGCTATACATGGAGGAAAGGATCAAGAGGAGCGAGATTATTCTGTATCATCCTTTAAATCTGGTAAAAAGGATGTACTGGTTGCCACTGATGTCGCGTCAAAGGGATTGGACTTCCCGAGCATTCACCACGTGATTAATTATGATATGCCATCGAATATTGAAGATTATATTCATCGTATTGGACGAACAGGGAGGTGTGGTAAAACAGGCATTGCAACAACGTTCATCAACAAGAACCAAGGTGAGAATACCCTTCGCGATTTAACGCATTTGCTGATAGAAGCGAAACAAAGGATACCTCCCTTTTTAGCTAAAATGGATGATCTTGTGGAAGATGTGAATATGATCACTAATGAGGTTGGCACGAGAGGTTGTGGATATTGTGGTGGGCTTGGTCATCGAATACTCAATTGTCATAAGTTAGAGAATCAAAAAGGTCAACATACGAGGGAGTACTTTGGATCGGGTGGATATAAAGGAGAAATATGAGGAGGAGATATATGAGTAACTTGGTTTTGTCGATCGATTTATGTATATATATGATATTATTGATGATTTGTAACTAGTTTGTACGGGACAAGAACTCTTGTGTATTCTCTGATTTGGTGCTAGTGGATTAATTTCTGGATCTCGTCCCGTGGTTTTTACATCTCGTTTTGAGAGGTCTTTCCACGTTAAAAATCTCGACGTCAATTTGTTTGATTTGATTTAATTTATTGGTTGAATGTATTGCTTGATTTTTTGTAAGTAATATATCTTAATTAATTATAACACCAAAGAGTTTAACCGGAAGTTACAGTTTAACGAACTCTCATAACAATAAAGATGAGTATCGGTAGTTCGTATTGTAATTCATAGTATAATCTATTCTAATCATACAATATCTACTCTAATCACTTTTAAAAGGAACATTTTCATATGTGGATGTGGAATGCTAATTTTGGTTTTAACTTGTTTTTAGTTAAACAAACGGAAAGGTTCAAGGTAGTAGTATCGTATATCTTCAATTATTCGTAAATCTAGTTAACAGAATCTAATATACTAAAATTGATTGTGGCCTTTATTTTTTGGTAGCAAACTCCATTCTATACAGTATACACTTGTTTTTTTCCGATAGCTAAATTTATCTAAACCGGATGATGGTGCTTTAAGCATTACTTACTTTTCTGACACGTCATATGTTATCCATCAGGGACGGAGCCAGGAAATTTGGATGGTGGTGGCGGACATTTTTTTTTCTCTATTTCGTCTATAGTTTCGTGGGGGCGAAAATTTTAAAATGTCAATAATACCTTAAAAAATTTCTTTTTTTACATAATTTATAATATCTTGTGGGGACGGCTGCCTACGCTGCCCCCGCCCTGTCTCCGTCCCATTTATCCATAATTGTGACTTTAATCCTCCTGTCAGTCCTGCCAACGCCTACCATCCAAAAAAAGTGGGTTGTGGTATCAAATTATAACAAGCCCATCACCAGTAAAGCCCATTGGGCTCAAAAAACAAACACTAAAGTGAACTACATAAAGGATATTGCATCTACTGATATGATTATACAAAATTATTAAATAGAATATCTAGTGATTATCTTTTATATATAATTAAAAGAGGATACCACGGAGCAATCTGAACCTTAGATTGGTTCCATCCATAAAGATCATATGGTTAAAATTATTTCCTACATCTTTTTTCAATTTTTAAAATGTGTACCCACAACTATTGAAATTGACACTTTCAGTACTTTCCTATTTTTTTGTCCTAATAATTTAAATATCATAACCTTCTAAGTGGTAATTTATAATTAAACCAAACTTATGTGAAATAATGTGTACCCACAACTATTGAAATTGACACTTTCAGTACTTTCCTATTTTTTTGTCCTAATAATTTAAATATCATAACCTTTTAAGTGGTAATTTATAATTAAACCAAATTTATGTGAAATATTTTTCTATATTCATTGATTACATGAATTTTTTTATCAACATCATGAAACTAAAAATTGATCGTCCATATAGCCATATAACCATAATGTGATGTATATTTTAAAGTCGTAACTAAAATATTTTATCATTTTAACAAGTTTTTAATGTAATTGATGATGAATCTACTATCGAGCGTTTTATTGATTAGTTAAAAATTAACGTTTACAAAGATCAAGTTGGCGAATATGTTTTCAAAAACCTTATGAAGAAATTTGTGATGTCTAATATACTAACTAAATAATTTCGCTCATTTGATTATTCATTATGTTTTAATTTTTATAATTACAAGCATTATTATTATTATCGTTATTCAAAATCTATAATAATTGCTTATATATATGTGTATATGATCACAACAATGTACGATTTGGATAGAAATTTAGGTTTGAATTACAAAATATAGTTTTCTAATTTAGACCAAATTCATTGTTAATTTGACTTTTTAAAAATTATTTTGTAGGTTACAATAATTCTATATTGCCTTATTATATGTCTATTATATTATATACTTGAATATCTTATCCGCCCTTTATAAAATGGGTAACTATTATAACCAATATGTTTACAAATTAGATAATATATACTTTAAAATCGACATGTCCTATATTTTAATACAAATATTTACTAATTAAAAACAGTTTTCATATATATATTTTCATATATATTTTTAATAACTTAACTAAAAAAAATAAAAAAACCTGAACCGTACCAAACCGATGGAGTATATGCTAGATGTTATTAGTTGGTGATTATATTATATAAAATTCAAATTCATTGTACAATTTCGTTTGACTTAAATTTTTAATTACACAATTTATAAAATCAAATGTCGAAGCCCCGCGTTGTCGCGGGATCTCACCTAGTACAATATTAAAATAGAATTATAGTGACATCACGTCATATTATGCAATACTACAAGTGTTTTCTCATTATCATTGTGTGTATTCCAAATAATAACTACTATTATCAATTATCAATCAAGTAAAGTATATACTTTGATGCCCTTTTGTTGCCACGTATATTTGTCACTAAGGTTTGGAATGGGCAATTAGGTTAGCATGAATATACCTTATCTAGCTTTATTATTATTATTATTATTATTATTATTATTATTATTATTATTATTATTATTATTATTAACTATTACTATTATTATTATTATTATTATTATTATTATTATTATTAAATTATGTCAATTGGTGGAGAGTAAGATTTCCCAGTGAGCAATTGTGCAATATCACTTGCCCTTATCACAAAGCAAAAATACATTAAAAGAAAATTTAAAACTTTTATCAACATATTTTACCTTCATAGCTTAATCTTCTTTTATATGATTAGAGAAATTCTACTCAAATTAAGTACTTGATTAAATTTGTAAAGGTGATAGATAACTTAAGACTTTACGAATACAATATTAGTTTGCTTGGGAAATCATATGATACAATATTAGTATTAGTATAAGATAGTATAAGATAAAAAGTTTAAAGTATGATCCTGAATTGAATTCAGGATATTGTGATGGACATTTTTAAGAGATTTGAGTTGAACTTGAAACCCACCAGCCCATTACCAAAGATCCAAGATGTAAAATATATAAATTAATACTAAAACCCTTTAAACACCATATTTGTGTTCGGTTTTTCATCTCCACCGCCTAAAACACATATCACCATTTCAACTCAAACGTTACAACCCTTGAAATTAACACACATCACACACAAACATAAACATGTTGAAATCTAATCTACATATGTTTATGTTTGCTGACCGTTTTCCATCTAGTGTCAGAACATTTTTTTGGTTATTTGATGGGGTTTCATTCTTTGAAATTAAACTGAAACTTATACACATTCAAATGACAAAAAGGAAACCTCATTTCAAAGTTCAAACTTAAACCCATTTCTTCTTAAAAAAACCCTAATTACTTTTCAAGAAATTAAAAAGTAAAGCACATATGATGGGTGACCAAGATGCATATGAAAAAGTAGAGTTTTTCATTTCCTTTTTATTTGTTTTGATGAGTTGGTTTAGTTAATCTTATAAATGTTTTCTATTTGCATTTGTGTTGCTTTAGGGGGGTGTGGGGAGTTTATTTTTTCAAGCTCATTGCTTATAAACAAATAAGCAAGGAATTAGAAGCTTATTTTCATCCCTCTCCTAAATGAGCAAATAAGTAATTAAAATAAGCCCCAAACACCACATTAGATGGGTAAAGTTGTAAGTGAATTTTCTTTTTTGCACTTTTATTTTTACCCCTCCCAAATATTATTTTTTCCAGATTAAAAAAAAAAACTAATTTAGATTTTTACAATAAAAAAAATTAGATTAGATCTTTTGTTTACGTATGTATAAACTTTAAAACATATTTGGGCGCCAACATAATAAATCCACTCTTTCTACTGTAATCCTTAACAAATAAAACCCTTATTTCTTTATGTTCTATTCATGATTTATCATTAGAAACCCCTTTTTACTTCATTGATTGTAATATTTACAAACAAATACTATTCATTTTCGCATATTCAAATATTTATGTTCGTTTGTTACAGTCAAGATTCATCAATTAGTCTCCTTCATTGTCACAAACTAATCCGCTGATTCTTTTCAGTAAATTTTTATCAACATTAATGGAAGAACAAAACCCCCAAGTAAACCATTTAAATTGTGTTTTTGAAATCGAGATTTTCTAAACAGATGATCGGACTTAATATGCATTTTGTTGATATACATTGTTACAGATGACGATTCAAACGTAATGTTTGAAAAGAAAGAAATATCAGAGGATGACTGGAACCAAATGTTTAAAAAGGGAAAATTCAAAAAAGAAGATATGAATGTGATGGTTATGAATATTATACTCGGGATAAACGGAATCGGTCTAGTTTAAAAGGAAATATCCAAGTAGTATTTCATAGTAGTGTTAGGTCTTTCATATATACAACCACCTCTTAAATAGATAGTCGAGATTAATATAGTTTAACGGCTATCGGTCATTGATCATAATATTCAATGGAATGATCTACACTCCTTAGAACTATAAGTACTTTATAGAATCTTACATGACTCTCTATTTTGGAAGTCTTCAAATCCTTTGAAGGCTTATGACTTATAGATGTTTAACTTTTATTTTTGGGTAAACGATTAAAACCGGTAACGTACTGCTCCAAAATATTTCATGTATGCAACATACTCATTTTATCGTTTATGTATGCATCAAATCGGAAAATTTTGTGTTGATAAAGTTGATCTTTACCTGTATTTCTTAGGAAAGTCTGACTTGACAGCCATGTCACATAACGACTAGATTAATTTTGCTACTTGTCATTCACATCATTCTAATTAATAAAACTATCTCGGATTTCCAATTTATTTTCTATTGTTTTTAATAGTAACAATAATTCTTTCTCTATCCAATTTTTATTTTCTTTTTTGTTTTACTTAATTAAAACTCGTGTAAGTCAAAAACTAAACAGCAGTAGCAAGCTAGCAAGTGCGTCCTCAAGATCTTCGATCAACAACCGTACATGTACACATGACAAAATCCAATTATCCAAAACCAAATGATTACAAATCAATATCCATCACAAGAGTTTAGCCTTCAGCACCGCCTTCGCGTCGCTGGAGTTTCAAATATGCGATGGTGGTGGTGGTGCCAAGATGAGGATGTCGGAGATGCAACAGCAGTAGACGAAGTGACCGGAAAAATGAAGCCCGAAACTTTAATACCAGATCTCACACATATACACGACAGGAATTACTCTCATCTTCGTCACAGTACCTCTGGTAACCGAAAAATAAAGAAAATTTACAAGGACGACCGGAATCGATAGTGGTGGTGCTTCCGGAGGTCTCGGCAGTGGTGGTGATTTCCGATGAAAGGAGATGGCTCGGTTGTGATTTCCAGCGGTAGTGATGATATTATGTGGTGGTGATATAGATAGATACAAATTAAATGAAATTGATTCGAACTTTTTTATTTTGGACGGTGATTTGTACATCACTTTTTTTCTACCATTTACCGTCAAAATATTTACACCACTTCTTTTTTTATGCCATTCACCACTAAAATAATTTAATTAATAATTTCAATTCACCTAAATGGCTAAACTATTTTTACATTCTCTTATAATAATTTAATTAAAATCTAAATATTAATAAAAGAAAACTTGTCCTATGAAAATAATTGTTAAAATTGAGAGCTATTGACCGATCAAATTCTTAGATTTAACCAAATTTCTAATTAACCAATCAAATCTCTCTATTTAACTAAAAATTCTCTTTCAAAAATAAAAATCAAAAACACTTTAAATTCTTATATTATCCTAGGGGTGGGCAATATACGGTTTGAAACCGTTTAAACCGAAAAACCGAACCGAATAAAACCGATTTTAAACCGAATCGATTTCAAATTCGGTTTTTGGTTTGGTTATATCCGAAACCGAATTCATTAAACGGTTTACGGTTCGGTTAATGGTTTCAAAAAAAATTTAAACGGTTAAACCGAAAACCGAATTCAAAAATACTATATATTTTCTTATTTTTAAATATATGTATATGTATGTATGATGTATAATTAATAATCTTAACCCATTCTTAAAATTCATCCAATATACAATCCTCACCATTCATTTCTTTTATTGAATATTGAATACTAGCCATTAGATCGTAATCCATGTCAACTTGTATCCTCCAATCATATTTAACAATACAAACTCAACTTATATCCTCCAATTATATAACCACACCCTATAACAAAAACACATACTATACATCACAAAAACACACACTTCCTTCATCTATTTCTCTATAATCGCCGCCATCGCCGACACTCACCACCGCCGACACCCACCACCACCACCACCACCACCACCACCGTTGACACCCACTACCGCGGCCGCTTAGGCGCTTATGATCTTTTATCCACAAAACATCCACAAGTCATTTTCCTTCATTTCTCTCTTTGTAGTCGCCACCACCGCCGACACCTACCAGCACCACCAACGCTGCCACTCACTACCACCACTACTTCTGAAACTAGAAACCCATACTACCACCGCCGCTTTGGATATGATGTGATTTATATAATTCCGTCAATTTTAGGTAGAAGTTTGCTTCAGATCAGGTCTTTGGATTTCAAGGATTTTTGGTGAACCAGTATTTCTATTTGTCAATGGCTTGTGTTTTTTTTGTGTTGTTCTTATTTGACTGGTAGTGTGGCAAATGTTTGGTATTGAACTTGATTTATTCTTCATATATTTGATTGGTTAGATGTAAACTGTTAATGTGTGTATTCGTCTAATTTGTGGAATATTGGTTTTGTTTTGTTGGCGATTCATGCGTCCATTAAACACACAATCATCAGATCCGTAGACGGTATATATTGTAATATGTTAACTTTGTATTTAATTATTTGGATTTAGGAAGTAATTTGTTAACTTCGTATATATTGTAATATGTTTGTTTAGCATTAAGAAAAATGGTTCAACAGCAAGTAGTTTTTAGTCAATAATTTTTAGTCAATGATTTATGCACAAGAACTCCAATTCGGTTTTAAACCGGTTTCAAACCGAAACCGAACCGTATTCAATTCGGTTTGCGGTTCGGTTAAATACACTGAATTCGGTGTACGGTTCGGTTTACGGTTTGCTTCCCAAAAATTTACAAACCGAGGAAACCGAACCGAATTCAAATCGTAAACCGAACCGATGAACACCCTTATATTATCCATTATTAAAAAAATCATCCGTCAAAAAAATCACCCCTACTTGATTTATCTTACTTTTATATATTAACAACAACAAGATTATCTTATCACATGACATAAATATTATATTATTTTATTACTATTGTTGAAGATAAAATACGTAAATCACTTTACCATTATAAGGAACCTGAATAAGTTAAACAAAGTTATAGTTTAGTTTTTTAGATTAAAATTTTAGCTCATAAATTTTTTTGTTTTATTTTGTTTTTTTTTTTTTTAAAAAAGAAGTGAAATTTTACCTAAACGTAATGTGACAATGAGCATGACCCATTATGATTTGTTTTATATGATTAATTATTTATCTATATGATATTAGATAAAAGAAATTGTTTACAATAAAATCTTTTTGAAATAAGTCCAGAGTAGTGAAAGTTGTCTTCAATGATTAGAGGACATTACGCTAACACCTTTTAAGTAGGGGTGTACAAATTATCCCGAGAACCGAAAATACCCGAGAACCGAACCAGACCGGAACCGAACCGGAAAGAACCGAGTATACTTGGTCCGGTCCTCGGTCCTTGTTTTCCTAATTGTTCGGTTCTCGGTTCGGTTCGGTCCTAGCCCGGTTCGGTCACCATGAAATGTTCAGTCACTTCAGTGTGCAAATTTCGGGTATAACCGAAAATACCCGAGAACCGAACCGGACCGGAACCGAACCGGAAAGAACCAAGTATATTTGGTCCGGTCCTCGGTAGGGGTGTGCAAAACACGGTTCGAACCATGAAAACCGGCAAACCGTACCGAAACCGTACCGTCCCGTACCGAACCGCTTCTCTACGGTACGGTTCTCGGTTCTAATATTTGTAGTTTCAAGGTTCGCGGTTCGGTTCGGTTCGGGCCGGTTCTACACTTAGGGGTGTGCAAAACACGGTTCGAACCGTGAGAACCGGCAAACCGTACCGGAACCGTACCGTCTCGTATCGAACCGCTTCTCTACGGTACGGTTCTCGGTTATAATATTTGTAGTTTCACGGTTCGCGGTTCGGTTCGGTTCGGGCAGGTTTGGGCCGGTTAGTCCTCGGTCCTTGTTTTCCTAAATGTTCGGTTCTCGGTTCGGTTCGGTTCTGAACCATGAACAGCCCTACTTTTAAGAACACTGAACAATTAGATTATATACGTGGCCTAGAGTTAATTTGAGTGAACGGGTCGTAAAATAATTTGTGATTTACGTCCGTTCATCCACCCATTAAATTTTGAGTGGTTTTTCGAAACCTTAATCCCTTTCTTCGAGTTTTCATACACAATGTTGAAAGTTGATACATGATTTAGGTTCATTAGGCATCTAAGAGCATCTTAAAAATGAATTTGCTCCCTTTACATGCTAAAGTCAAATATAATAAAAAAAAAATGTACTTATGTTGGGAAGGGCAAATCTTTATACTTGTTCGAATAATTGGTCAAATCCTTTAATTTCATTATAAAGTTGAATACTTGAATTAGTCGATGGTTTTTCGAAACCTTAATCCCTTTATTCTAGTTTTCTTACACAATGTTGAAAGTTGATACATGATTTAGGTTCATTAGGCATCCAAGAGCATCTTAAAAACAAATTTGCTCCCTTTAAATACTAAAGTCAAATATGATTAAAATTGTACTTATGTATGTGATGTATCGAATTTTTTGATTTCATTCATAATTTTAGTAACCAATCATAATTAACTACTCTATCAACGATGTAGATGGCTTTCCATGGCTTTTTTTTTTTTTTAAGACTATGATCAGTTTCTAATAGCCACTGGTTTTTATATATTATTATTTCAATCAAATTTTTATTAGAAATCGAGTTCTGTTGTTCCATACTGTACTTGGAAGTTTATTTGTATTTACGATTTTATTATATAAGCGGAAGAAATCTTGGCTTAAGTATATGGAAATTTAATGAATTGACATGTAACATATTCACGATTAATTGTACACTTGAAA
Source organism: Helichrysum umbraculigerum (assembly GCA_949592205.1). NCBI lineage: Eukaryota > Viridiplantae > Streptophyta > Magnoliopsida > Asterales > Asteraceae > Helichrysum > Helichrysum umbraculigerum. The sequence goes on from CATIUR010000001.1 coordinate 390,178,471, forward strand.
GTAGATTTATAAACTAATTGAAATTGAATTGTAATTTATCAAACGTTGAAAAAAGTAGTTAGATATATAAATATTAGATTAACATACATGTAGTTATTTTGTAAAAATGTTCAACTAAGTAACATGACTATTAATATTAATATGTTTGATTAAATTACTGAACTAATCTCATAAGTTACCCCATTTACAGTGTAGTCTTTATAAGTTCAGTAACCTAACTAAATCCATAAGTTAATTAAACAATATGTGTATATATATATATATATATATATATATATATATATATATATATATATATATAGGGGATGGATCAATGGGGAAGGGGTAATCTAAGGGGAAGAGGGAAGTCAATCGTGACCGTTAGATCACTCTATTTAATGAAAAACACAGAGGGGCATTCTGGTCATTTAAGCTCATTTACTACAATAGCCTAAAAAGGAATCTGGCAAAGTACACTCATTATAAAAAATTAGGGCAAAAATACAGCAACTTATAAAACCCAGATGAATCCAGGAACTCACAATATGATTTATTTAAGAAAAATTAGAACAAAAGATCCATCAATTTGAAATCAACGAAACAACAGAGATACATTACAACTAAGATCGAATTCAAGTTGCCGAAGAATCGATTTCATCACAAAATTTAAGATAACGGAACCAAGAGAAATAACATTCAGGTTAAGTATAATCGCATCTTCAAATTCGACAACGTTTAGGTAAATAATAGTGTTGAGACCTGAGCCACTGCTAGATCTGCTCAGAATACAAGTGTTGTGCCTCTGTTAGAAGAAGTCTACCGCTGCTGGAAGTAGACAACCACTGTCAACTAGTTTAGTCTAACAGTGCCACTGTTGGTACATGTAATTTGTATTGTGTAGTTACTCCACTGTTAGTATTATACGAGTACTACTCCTGTTAGTAATATAGATAACCACTGTTGGTTAGATATAGTCGGTTAGAGAGAATTATGGAATAGATATGATTCCATAATAGTTTGATTCTGTAAAGGACTCTATATGTTATAAATAGAGATCCTGTAAAACCTAGATAGATACGATTCATTCTAGTTATTAGCTTCAAGGTTGTAAACCCTAACACAATTGTGTGTTCGTATTATTATTAATAATATTGAAGCATTTGGTTAGATATTCTGTTATATTCAAGTTTGTTCTTCAAGGTATTAATAAACTATTCTGCAAGCTTATTAATAATCAATCAAAGTAATACATACTAAGATCTCTAGCTGGGATCATCAAGTGTTATCAGAGCTTGATATTACTTTGATCTTGAAGAAGGTTATTGAATTTTGCAGCTTTTTCAATAAATAACAACATGTCTACTGAAACGATGGAAGGTATTCAAGCTACAAAGATCCCCATGCTCAAACCCGATGAGTTCGAGCTATGGCAGACTAGGATTAGGCAATACATGTTGCTGACAGATTATATGATGTGGGAGGTGGTTACTAATGGACCAGTCTATACTAAGGATGCCGATGGTAAAAAGGAAGAAAGACCACCACCAAAGACTGATGCAGAGAGGAAAGAAAGAGCAACAGAGTGGAAGGCATTAAGTACTCTACTTTTGTCTATTCCTAATGAGTATCAAAGAAAATTTGAGAACTGTGAAGATGCTCAGGTTCTCATGGAAGCAATTGTTAAGAGATTTGGTGGTAATGACAACACCAAGAAGAATAAGAGATCTCTTCTCAAACAACAATTTGAAAACTTTGCAGGTGTAAAGTCTGAAACTTTGACTCAGACTTTTGATAGATTTCAAAAACTTGTGGGTGATCTTGAAAATCACAATGTTAAGATTGATAAGGATGATTTGAATAGGAAGTTTCTAAGATCATTAGGCACAGATTGGAATATGTACACTGTGGGACTTAGACAAAGTGCAGATCTTGAAGAAAAGGAGATTGAAGATCTATACAATGATCTGAGGAACTTTGAGCCTGAGGTGATGGCTCTGAAACAATCCAATGGTAGCTCTAACAATGCTGCTTTTGTATCTGTTGGTGAATCTGGTAGCTGTAGCACATCTGGTGCTAATGATAATGTCTTGGAAGCTTTCTTTGCAAGTCATGTGAATTCATCATTAACAACAGAGGATTTGGAACAGGTTAATGAAGAGGATCTTGAAGAGATGGATTTGAGATGGCAGATGGCTATGATCACTATAAAGGCAAAAAGGTTTATGCAGAGGTCTGGGAACAGAAACTTTACTTACAAGAGAGATGGTGTAGCTGGATTTGACAAGAGCAAGGTGGAGTGTTTCAACTGTCACAAGATGGGACACTTTGCTAGAGAATGCAAGAGCACACAGGCTGGAGGATCTCAGAATGGTATTGTAAGAAACAGTTCTGCTCCACAAAGAAGATTGGTACCTGTTCAGAACATCACTTCAGATTCATTGGTTGCACAAGATGGGATGGGAGGATTTGACTGGAGTGACCAGGAAGAGCTTGTAGTCAAGAATCAAGCTTTAATGGCTGTCACAGAAGAACCAGAGCCTTCAGACATTCCATATGAGGTACAATCTAAATTATGTTCTCCTGCTTGCAAGAAAATGGTTAAATTTTATAGGGATCATAATATGGTTGTGTGTAATGAGTTAAAAGCTTGTGTAGAAAAGAGTCAGCATTCAACTTTAGCTATTGAAAACTTAGAAAGACAGATAAAAGCTTTTGAAAAGAATGAATCACAATTTCACTTAGATATTAAATATCTGAATTGGGAAAAGAAAGCTTTACAAACAAAAGTTGATATGCTAAGTGCAAAGTTGGCTGAGGCAATTTCTGATAAAGAGTCAATAAAGTTGAAAGTTGATGAATTGGAAAATGCTTCAAAAGGTGTTCAAAACTTAATCAAGTCTCAAATTCATGATAAATTAAAAACTGGATTAGGTTACAACCTTAATGCTGTACCCCCACCTTATAATCATACTTACTTCCCATCTAAAATTGAGTTTGACTTAGAAAAACTTAAGGTAAATGTGTCTGAGGAGGTTAAAAAGGTAGATCCAGTAGTTAATTGTGCTAATAATGTGAATTTTGATAAAGTGGAAGTGTCTGATTGGACTGAGGAAGATGAGAGTGATAGTGATAGCTCATCTAGTGGTAATTCTGTGGATGATTGTGTTAAGCCTATTACTGGTCTAGTTTCTGAACTAAATAGTACTAAACTAGAAGAGGGTAAAAAGATGTTTATTGAGAAAGCAAAGGCACAGATAGATCAAGTGAGAAAATCAAATAAATCTAGATCTGGTCTAGGTTATGTGCATAAAAGAGTCAATCCTGTATCAAAAGATAAGTCAAAAGATAAATCTGAGTGTGATAAATGTGCTTGTAAATCAAACATGTCTGATTTAAATACTACAAATAATGTAAATAAATTCATTCCCAGGAGTAATCAGAGAAATTGGAACCAATTGGTTTCACAAAGGCTGGGTAATGGGTTTGAATGTGTGAAAAGAAAATCATGTTATATTTGTGGTAGGTATAATCATCTTCAACAGATATGTTACTACAATCCTAAAAATAATAGGAACAGTGGTACAGGACAAATGTTGAGAAATAAGCCAAACAGAGGCAAAGCTGCAGCCCCTGTTAATGCTGCAGCAGTGCCACTGTCAAAGGCTAACAGAGGCAAGACAAGAACAGGGGAGGGTTTGACCACTGTCAGGCATGGTACCTCTGCTGGTATTAAACATTTTAGAAGAATGTTTATACCAAGTAAAGCTACCACTGCTAGGGTAATAAATACGAATTTGAAGGTAACCACTGTCAGACCATTAACCCCTGTCAGGTCTAAAACAGATTGTTTTTGGAAACATAAGAATGCATCTACATCAAATGTATCCAAAATCAATGGAGCATTGAGATCAATCACCTTCAAGAGGGTTGATATCAAAAATGCTCATGGGAAACCCAAAGCCAAATTGGTTTGGGTTCCCAAGAGAAACTAATATGTTCTCTTTTTATATGTGCAGGGCAAGCCAAAGAGCTTATGGCACATTGATTCTGGCTGCTCAAGGCACATGACTGGAGATAAGGAAAAGCTACAGGACTTCAAATCATTTAATGGAGGGGATGTAGCATTTGGCAGCAATCCTAAAGGAGGTAAGATCACTGGAAAAGGTAAGGTAAAAAGCAGTAAGCTCACTTTCAATGATGTGTACTATGTTGAGCAATTGAGATATAATTTGCTTAGTGTGAGTCAAATCACAGATAAGCAAAATCCTGTTTATTTCACTGACACAGAATGCCTTATACTTTCTGAAAAACTCAAAATACCTGAAGATAAAATTTTAATGAGAGTTCCAAGAAAGGATAATGTATACTGTAGTGATTTAAACAAGATGGAATCTCAAAATGTTAACTGTCTTATTTCTAAAGCTACTGTTTCTGAATCTGAACTATGGCATAGGAGGATGTGTCACTTGAATTACAAGACCATGAACAAACTTGTTAGGAATAAGCTAGTAAGAGGCTTACCTGAAAAGTTATTTGAATGTAGTGACCATTGTGTAGCATGTCTCAAAGGCAAGCAACACAAGACCTCTTATAAGACCAAGCTTGTGAATTCTAATATCACTCCCTTACACCTGTTACATATGGACTTGTTTGGCCCTACCAATGTAGCTAGTCAAGGGAAGAAATCTTACTGTTTGGTGATAACTGATGATTATTCTAGAATGAGTTGGGTATTCTTTCTTAGGACCAAGGATGAGACAGGTGAAATACTTAGATCATTTATAACTAGGATTGAGAATTCAACTAATCAAAAGGTTAAGATCATCAGGTGTGATAATGGGACAGAATTTAAGAATCATGAGATGAATAAGTTCTGTGAGGATAAAGGTATAGAAAGACAGTTTAGTGCACCTAGGACTCCACAACAAAATGGAGTAGCTGAAAGGAGGAATAAGACACTAATTGAGGCTGCTAGAAGCATGCTAGCAGATGCTAAACTTCCAATGTCCTTTTGGGCAGAGGCAGTCAGCACTGCTTGTTATGTTTTGAATAGGATTTTGATCATTAAACCTCATAACAAGACACCCTATGAGTTATTCTTTAAGAGAAAACCTTTGGTTAGCTTTTTGAAACCATTTGGATGTCCTTGTACTGTCTTAAATACCAGAGATCATCTTGGTAAGTTTCAGAGTAAGGTAGATGAGGGTGTATTTGTTGGATACTCTATTCAAAGCAAGGCTTATAGAGTATTTAATAAAAGGACTAGGATCATATATGAGACCATGGATGTGACCTTAATGAAAATACATCAAATGTAGAAGGAAAAGGTCCAGAAGTTTTGTTTGATATTGATGCACTAACACATGCTTTTAGATATCCAGCTTTGTCTACTAGTGCAGGTACAGATGCAGGTAATGATGCAGGTAATGCTGGGTCTTCAATCTCAAGTCAGACTAAAAAGGATAACTTGCAGTATGTATTGTTTCCTATTTGGTCTCCAGATCCACCAGTAGCATTCCAATCAGAGCAAGATGAACCTTCAGATGATACAAGTGGGTTCAATTCCAACATGGATGAAGATGGTTCAATTCCAACAGATCATCAACCATTTACTTCCAAGGGTTCTCATACAGTTTCAGAGCATGATTCAGAAGGAGAGTATGAATCTCCAAAGCATTTTGAACAAAGTCCTCCATTTCAAGTTTTGGAAAGGACTTCTTTGTCAGATTCTGAAGCAACTCCAAAGCCTTCAAAAGAAAGAGAAGAAAGAGATTCTTATTCAGAATCAGAGATGGATAATCTTTTGGGTCCTAATTTGGAAAGAGAACTGCTTGACACATCCACATCTAAGTATCTGGTTCACAAAGATCATTCTTTGGATTTGGTTATTGGTGATATTGATTCATCTGTTCTGACCAGACAGCAGTCAAAGGTAAGAGAAGAAGATTTACATACTTCATTATATTTTTGTTTTCTTTCTCAGATGGAACCAAAGAAGGCAGTGGAAGCTCTCAAAGATCCAAGTTGGATAGAGTCAATGCAAGAAGAATTGTTGCAGTTCAAACTGCAAGATGTATGGGATTTGGTTGATCTACCAAAAGGAAAGAAAGCTATAGGCACAAGGTGGATCTTCAAGAACAAGAGAGATGAAAGAGGTATAGTATAAAGAATAAAGCAAGGTTGGTAGCACAGGGGTACACACAGGAAGAAGGCATTGATTATGATGATGTCTTTGCTCCTGTTGCTAGAATAGAAGCTATTAGGTTATTTTTAGCTTATGCATCTTATCAGGATTTCAAAGTTTATCAAATGGATGTGAAGAGTGCCTTTCTTCATGGTCTAATTGATGATGAGGTGTATGTATGCCAACCTCCAGGGTTTGAAGATCCTACATATCCAGATAGAGTGTGCAGATTGAAGAAAGCTTTGTATGGGTTACATCAAGCACCAAGAGCTTGGTATGATACTCTATCTGAGTATCTTCTCAAGAATGGATTCAAGAGAGGTACTATTGACAAGACTTTGTTTACCAAGAGGGTTCAAAGAGATATATTGTTGGTACAGGTTTATGTTGATGATATTATTTTTGGTTCAACTAGGGATTCATTGTGCAAAGAGTTTGAGGGTTTAATGCATAAGAAATTCAAAATGAGTTCAATGGGTGAACTCACTTTCTTTTTAGGATTGCAGGTTAAACAGAAGTCAGATGGAATCTTTATTAACCAAGGAAAGTATGTGCAGGATATTTTGAATAAGTTTGGTTATAAAGATGTAAAGATAGCTAGCACTCCTATGGAGGCACACAAACATCTTAATTCTGATCCTGATGGAGAGGAAGTAGATGTGCACTTGTACAGGTCAATGATTGGTTCTTTGATGTATTTAACTTCATCTAGGCCTGATATTATGTTTGCAGTGTGTCTTTGTGCTAGGTACCAAACCAATCCAAAACAGTCACACATGTATGCTGTGAAAAGGATCTTTAGATACTTGAAAGGTCAACCAGATTTGGGAATTTGGTATGCTAAAGGATCAGATTTTGAGCTTAAGGCTTTCACAGATAGTGACTATGGGGGTGAGAACATGGATAGAAAATCAACAAGTGGAGGATGTCAATTTCTTGGAAATAGGTTAGTGTCATGGCAATGCAAGAAGCAGACCACGGTTTCCACTTCTACAGCAGAAGCAGAATATGTTGCAGCATCAAGTTGCTGTGCACAGGTTCTTTGGATTCAGAATCAGATGTTGGATTATGGTTTGACTTTCATGAACACTCCTATTTATATTGATAATACCTCTGCTATTAGTATCATTCAGAATCCAGTTAAGCATTCAAAAACCAAACACATTGAAATCAGATATCATTTTATACGAGATTGTTATGATAAAAGATTGATTCATATTTTTAAAATTCATACTGATAATCAACTTGCAGATCTTTTTACAAAAGCATTTGATGTAGGAAGATTTACATTTTTGATAACTAATATTGGTATGATCAATCTCACATAGTGTTTTGGTCTGGATTTGATACTAACAGGGGTGAAGTATATTGTATGTGACAGGGTCAAGTGTTGCCACTGTTAGCTTCATCATGATAACAGTTGGTGCCACTGTTAGTTTACTTATGCCACTGTCAAACACTTTGTCATAGCGATGGCAACACACACCCACCGAGACATCTTCTATTTCATCCCGCTCTCGACAACATCTCTTGTAATCACGAAACTCATAGGTAGCTAGGAGGACCACTGAGTCACTTCAAGCGAGACCTTATCCAACTCAACAATTCAAATAACCAGGCTAGTTAGCACGTAGTTGCTAGTCAGTAGAGATGGTTATTCAATTCCTCTTGATTGTTCTATAATGTTGATTGTCATATTGTGATGTTGTATATTACCGCATTTGTATATGTACATCTATGATAATCATCATTTATGGACAATCTCTCACGAACTTTATCCTTCTAATCTCAGGAAAATCATGCCGCCAAAGTCAAGGACTTACACTGATGCCCAGATGGCATCTATCATCTCTCAGGCTGTGACTGAAGCCTTGGCGCGACATTCGTCAGAGACCCCCGAAAGGAATAGTGGTACTGCCAATACCCCTCCCACTACCAAGCCTTGTTCCTACAAGGATTTCCAAAACTGCAAACCCCTGAGCTTTAAAGGAACTGAAGGAGCCATCGGCCTAATCAGATGGGTTGAGAAGATGGAATCCGTCTTTCGCATTAGCAAATGTGCGGAAGGGGATAGAGTTCAGTTTTCCACATGCACCCTTGCTGACGGTGCCCTCACCTGGTGGAACTCGTATACCCAGTCTGTGGGTATAGATACCGCCTATCTACTTCCTTGGGAAGATCTGAAGAAAATGCTCACAGATGAGTATTGCCCATCTGAAGAACTCGAGAAGCTAGATGAGGAGTTCTGGCATCTTAAGGTTCAAGGAAACGACATTGTTGGTTATACCACTAGGTTTCAACAACTGGCAACCCTCCGCCCAGCCTTAGTAAGCACTGAGACCGACAAAGTCAAGAGGTACATTCGCGGTCTTCCGGAACCTGTCCGGGGGAACGTCGCTTCTTCCGGCAAAACCACCATTCAGGGAGCAATTCGATTAGCTCATGAGCTCATGGCTATGCAAGAGAGCCAAGGAAGCCCTGTCTCATCTTCTGGGAACAACAACAAGAGAAAATGGTCTGGGAATCAGAACCAACAGACCTTCAAAAAGACTGAGACTGTCAAGAATGACACATCAGGTTCTGGAGAGAGGAAAGGGTACACTGGAAGTAAACCCTACTGTTCAAAGTGCAATCGTCATCATGATGGTCCTTGTAGTGCACCCTGCAACAACTGCAAGTGGTATGGACATCTTACCAAAGACTGTCGAACACCTGCAACCAACCCCACCGCCAACAACAACAACAACCAACCCCGAGCATGCTATGAGTGTGGAAACACTGGACACTTCAGGAATGCGTGTCCAAAGTTGAAGAACAAAGGGAACAACAACAACAATGCTAGGGGCAGAGCTTTTGTACTGAATACTGGAGAGGCCCGTGAAGACCCTAATGTGGTCACGGGTATGTTTCTTCTCAACAATTTAACTGCTTCAATTTTGTTTGATACTGGTGCTGATAAGAGTTTTATATCTGAGGAATTTAGCCCACTATTAGACATTTCACCTGTTGCCTTAGAAGCTAAGTACACTGTAGAGTTAGCTAATGGCAAATTGATCGAGGCCGATAGTGTAATACCAAATTGCACCCTAAACCTCGCAAATGAACTATTTCCCATAAACCTCATACCCATCGAGATTGGAAGTTTTGACATAGTAGTAGGCATGGATTGGCTATCCAAGCATCGAGCTGAAATTGTATGTCATGACAAGATCATTCGTATTCCTCTCGTCACTGGTAGTACTTTGATCATACAAGGGGAGACCAGTGGGACGAGATTGAATATCATATCCTGCATGAAGACTCGCAAGTACCTTAGAAAAGGGTATCAGGCAATCCTCGCTCATGTTATTGAGAAGAAGTCAGAAGAGAAGCGACTTGAGGATGTGCCCATCGTCAGAGACTTTCCAGAAGTCTTCCCTGAAGAATTACCTGGTCTTCCACCACCAAGGCAAGTTGAGTTCTCAATAGATCTTGTGCCTGGGGCAGCACCCGTGGCACGAGCACCATATCGTTTAGCCCCTTCAGAACTTCAGGAGTTGTCTGTTCAGTTACAGGAACTTCTGGATAAGGGTTTCATAAGACCGAGTTCTTCACCATGGGGAGCTCCGGTCCTGTTTGTGAAAAAGAAGGACGGTTCATTCAGGATGTGTATCGACTACAGAGAGTTGAACAAATTGACCGTCAAGAACCGTTATCCACTTCCTCGTATCGATGACCTGTTCGACCAACTCCAAGGGTCAAGTGTTTATTCAAAAATAGATCTACGATCGGGTTATCATCAGTTACGAGTTCGCTATGAAGATATTCCGAAAACCGCTTTCCGAACTCGCTATGGTCATTACGAGTTTCAGGTTATGGCCTTTGGTTTGACTAACGCACCGGCAGTATTCATGGATCTAATGAACCGAGTGTGCAAACCATATCTTGACAAGTTTGTCATTGTATTCATAGACGACATTCTTATCTACTCACGTAACGAGCAAGAGCACGCGCAGCATCTCAAAACCATTCTAGAACTTCTTAGACACGAAGAGTTATATGCAAAATTCTCCAAGTGTGAATTCTGGATTCAGACCGTTCAATTCCTTGGTCATGTGATTGACAGTCAGGGAATTCATGTTGACCCCTCAAAGATCGAGGCTATCAAGTGCTGGAAAGCACCGTCAACACCGACCGAAGTACGCCAATTCTTAGGACTGGCTGGTTATTATCGGCGCTTCATTGAGAATTTCTCCAAAATAGCACAACCACTCACGACACTGACTCAGAAAGAGAAGAAGTTCAATTGGACTGATAAGCAAGAGTCAGCATTTCAGTTATTAAAGCAAAAGCTTTGCAGTGCGCCCATCCTATCGCTACCCGAAGGTAACGAAGACTTCGTGGTATATTGCGATGCTTCGCATCAGGGACTGGGTTGCGTGTTGATGCAACGAGAGAAAGTCATAGCTTACGCCTCCCGACAACTCAAGGTTCACGAGAAGAACTACACAACCCATGATCTCGAATTAGGAGCCGTAGTGTTCGCTCTCAAAATCTGGAGACATTATCTGTATGGCACAAAATGTACCATCTTCACTGATCATAAGAGTCTCCAGCACATATTTGATCAGAAGGATCTCAATATGAGGCAACGTCGTTGGGTCGAGTTACTCACCGACTATGACTGCGAAATCAAGTATCATCCGGGCAAGGCAAATGTAGTTGCCGACGCCTTAAGTCGAAAAGAGCGCACCAAACCTCTTCGAGTCCGAGCCCTCAGTATTATTATTCATAATGATCTAATCATTCAAATCCTCACTGCTCAACTCGAAGCATTGAAACCTGAAAACATCAAGGAAGAGGCCTTGCGAAATATGGAGAATCAATTTGAAACCAAACCCAATGGGGTCAAGTACTTCGCAAATCGAATCTGGTTACCCAAGTTTGGGAATCTTCGAGACTTTGTGATGGATGAAGCTCACAAGTCCAAATACTCTATACATCCTGGATCGGACAAGATGTATCATGGCATCAAGGAACTGTACTGGTGGCCGAGCATGAAAGCTGAGATTGCCACGTACGTCAGTAAATGCCTCACATGTTCTAAGGTTAAAGCCGAATATCAGAAACCCTCCGGCTTGCTCCAGCAACCGGAAATTCCTCAATGGAAATGGGAGCAAATCTCCATGGATTTCATCACTAAACTCCCGAAAACATCAAGTGGTTGCGATACTATATGGGTAATAGTTGATCGTCTAACCAAATCTGCTCACTTCCTGGCCATGAAGGAAACCGACAAAATGGAACGTCTCACGCGAATCTATATGAAGGAGATCGTAACAAGGCACGGCGTTCCAATCTCAATTATCTCTGATAGAGACAGCCGATTCACATCTAACTTTTGGCAATCATTACAGAAATCGTTAGGTACTCGTCTAGATATGAGTACTGCGTATCATCCTCAAACCGATGGCCAAAGTGAAAGGACAATTCAAACACTGGAAGATATGCTACGCGCTTGCGTAATTGATTTCGGTGCAAATTGGGAACATCATTTGCCATTGTGTGAATTTTCATACAACAACAGCTACCACACCAGTATTGGAGCTGCACCTTTCGAGGCACTTTACGGTCGTAAGTGCCGGTCGCCTATCTGTTGGACCGAGGTTGGAGATAGCCAACTCACTGGTCCTGAAATCATTCATGAAACCACCGAGAAGATCATTGGTATCCAGCAACGGTTGAAAGCCGCACGTGATCGTCAGAAGAGTTATGCTGACTTGAGACGCAAACATCTCGAGTTCCAGGTTGGGGATCGAGTACTCTTAAAAGTATCACCTTGGAAAGGTGTCATCCGTTTTGGTAAACGTGGGAAGTTAAACCCTAGATACATCGGACCTTTTGAGATCCTTGAAAGAATTGGTCCGGTAGCATATCGATTGCAGCTGCCACCTGAGCTCAGGAGCGTGCATCCCACATTTCACATTTCTAATCTCAAGAAATGTCTGTCTGATGAGACACTCATTATACTTCTCGATGAGATTCGAATCGACGACAAGCTTCATTTTGTCGAGGAACCTGCGGAAATCCTGGATCGTGAGGTCAAGCAACTCAAGCAAAGTCGTATTCCCATCGTTAAGGTGCGGTGGAATTCGCGGCGTGGTCCGGAATTCACTTGGGAACGGGAAGATCAAATGCGACTCAAGTATCCTCAATTATTCACTGATTCTACTTCAACCACGACTCAGAGCTAAATTTCGGGACGAAATTCTCTTAACAAGGGGAGAATGTGACACCCATCAAATTAGGACTAGTTATTAGATCCTAATCATCTAGCAATATATGTAATTAGTGCTATGTTTTAGGCTAATTGTATGTATCAATATGTATATTGTTATATATAAATATCAGTACGCGATTTGTTTAAATCGTGCATTTTCAAATCGGCCGAATTCCGATTCATCTATACGGCGTTGGTGAAAATAAGTATTAAGTAATATAGAATTGTTATTTAATACAACTCATTATTTATTACGTATTATTTCGATAACATTTCAAAAGTATTTCGTGTCGTATAAAACAATCAAACGCAACCAAAAATGCACAAGTCGTGCCCGATAATCGAAACAAACTAAAGTTATATTTTATAAGTCATTAATAAGTATTTTGATAAAATACTTCAACTCGAAAATATCTAAAGTTCATTCGTTATTTAAAATACGTACGTATTGCGTATAAAATATAACGTCTAAATATACGTTTAAACGATCGGGTAAACGAACACGGATATAATACCAATTATTTGAGATAAAATATAACAAAAATCCACCTCCTTTTTGACTTGGAAAAATCAGCCAAACAAGATCCATGAAACATGGATCTTGTTCTTGACTTTAACCACCACCATCATCTCATCTTTCTTCATTCAATCACCAACTCAATCTCTCTCATTCTCTCTCTAATCTCTGATCTTTCTCTCTCTAAAATCAGCCACTTTCACCACCATAATCCACCATCAAAACCTCTTTGGATCATCAAGTCGATTGAAGCAAAAACGATCACGAGAACGCGAGCTACGCTTCCACCTTTTCGGATTCTTCATTCGATCATCGTAAGAATCCCGACACTTTCGTAAAATACTTGTATTATGTTTATATAGATGATATATTGTTCATACAACTTGATAATGTCCAAATCTAAATCTTAAAAACGTTTTTCATAAGTATGTATGTATGACAGATTCTGTCTCTCAAAAACAGTCCCACAAAATCGTTAATATCTCGAGCTCTAAGATGAGTTAGACAACCAATTTTTTTTTTAAAAGTTGCGTATTGAAAAGAGCTACAACTTTCGTGTTTTACACTTTTTCCAGATCTGTACGGATTTAAGTATAGAAGCTGATCTTTGAATGTTACTCGTTTCCGAACCAAATCCGACTACCTTTCATGTTGATTTTTGTTAAAAATAGCAGATGAACTTATAAAATTACCATAAAGTGCAGATTTACACTAGACCCATAGGGGAACATCTGTGATTTTTGGTGGGTCTTGGTTTTGAATAAAAAGTGTAGAAAACGAGAGGTTCGTCGAGCCAAAAATCAGAAAAAGATATAAAAAGGGGCTGTTTTGGAAACTAAGTTATAACTAACAGTGGTAACTATGTTATAACTAACAGTGGTAACTAAGTTATAACTAACAGTGGTAACTAAGTTATAAACTAACAGTGGTAACTATGTTATAACTAACAGTGGTAACTAAGTTATAACTAACAGTGGTAACTATGTTATAACTAACAGTGATAACAACTTATAATCACCTAAGACAATAACGCATCAACACATAATTTATACGAATACTAACCACTTCAATTATACTTTACAAGTATATCATTACAACATTTTAATAATAATGTTTTGAGATTATTATTACAATTAATCACCAACGGGCCGTACATGTTTTCAAAATACAATCAATCCAAAACTAATTATTTGGACATTACTAGTTGGATGAACAACTAGCATAGATGGTCTGCTGAGACATCTAATCATTTAAAAGCTTGCGCGTTTAGGACGCCCGGCAGGTTTCAGTCGTTGGAAACGACATCATTCTTTGTATACCATCATTGTTGCTTGACAGCATCTCATCAGACTCAGGTGAGTCTCATAGCCCCTATTTTAAATGCTTTTACCTAGGGGTGAGATACATGCTCTGTTTTGTTTTACATGTGAACGCAAGTATCAAATTATCACGTATGCTGCATGAGTTGTTTTCATCTAATCAATCAAAGTCCTCTGAAGCATAGTTCTGTTAATATGATTTAGCGTGAATGTTAGTGTATGGTACCATATGGGATTGACAATCCCCGTCCGAGTTAGCAAGCACTAACCTGTCAAACGGACGCATTATCATTTGTTCAAACGTATGTTGATTAGGCATACGCATAGAGGCACCCTCGATCAGGCACTTGATTGTGATCCTGACCCCTCAGTTAAGCTCAGACTATGTGCTCATGTTAGTTGTATCAATCTATACTTATTTGTTTAATTACAAATATTCATGTGATACTCATCAATCAATTATTTACATGCTTTGTAAATCAAATCATTAAATCTTGCGGTTCACAAATCATATATTGTTATATCAAACCTGTGAGCTCACCAGCGTTTTCGCTGACCCATTTTAGCATGTATCACAGGTACTCAGCAGTAGGTTGGACTGCCCATCAGGATACTGTAGCTCGAGTCGCATGCAAATAATATCATCAAGAGATTTAACTGCATTTCTATATTTTGTACAAATTAGATATGTATTGGAATCTCTCAAGTATCTTATGCGAACTCACCTTTTGGAAAACAATTATGTAATTTCTATTACATTAATGTATTTTATCAAACGACGCATGTAGTGGTCGTTCATTATGTAATCTTATGTGTTTTGTTATTGATTAGTCGCGCCCCGAACCGACCCGCTTCCGCATCATAATTTGGGGGTGCGACACAACATGAGGGCTTTCTTGAATAAAGAACTTGCCGATGAGTACTTTCACCCTATCATCGATTTCTTGAGTAATTGTCCAGTTACTTATGCTCTTACTGTCGCTCCACGATTGATTCGATCGCATATTCAAGAATTCTGGCATAATGCAAAGGAAGGGAATGTTAATGGTATTACTCACATTCATTCCACTGTCAAGGGTAAGAAGGTAATGGTGACTGAGATTGTTCTTAGGGAACTTCTGCAGTTTGATGATGAAGGAGGTATTCTGGAATTATCAAGAGATGATTTGTTCAACGGCATAATGGGTATGGGGTATGAAGGTTCTGGAAAAGCAAGATCAGAATATACTTTCTTGAAATCATGGTTCTGTCCTCAATGGAAGTTCTACATTCATACTTTTCTGGTATGTTTGTCTCAAAAGAGAACTAGTTTTAATGAATATAGTTCTAGTATTGCATATCCTATTATCTGCTTGGCACAGGGTATCAAATTTAATATGTCTAGGTTTATCTTAGATAACATGATTAGGAATGTGAAGGGTGATACATTCATTATGTACCCTAGATTTGTTCAACTTTTATTGAATAATCAATTGTCAAATTTGCCAGCAGAGGATAGTGTAATAGTTAGTTCTACTCTATCTTTGAGAACTATTAAAGCCATGACTCAGTATCAAAATGCTTTTTCAAAGAAGGAAACTGCATTATTTTCTACAATGTCAGTTGCTCCTTCTGCCACTGGTGGTGTATTACCAATACCATCTGGACCAAATGATGACAGGCCAACAACACAAGTTGGTTCTGAACACACATCAGGAGGTGGCACCAAACGAAAACAAGGGAACCAAAAGCCTACCCAAAGTAAAGCCAAGAAATCCAAGAAGGCTAAACAGGCTGTGGAGATTCCTGTTTCTTCACAGTCTCAGTCAAATATTCCACCACAACAGGTGAACATACTTGATGAAAATGTTCATTCTGGACGGGCTGCCACTACTGTTTCTAGCCCACTGGCAGGGCAGGATAGTGGTAACATCAATCAGACCCAACCAGAGGCAACTATATTTGATGAACCTATGGGTGATGATTCAAATGTAGGTCCCAGTACCAATAACCAAGGGACATCTGCAGTGGCAGATGTGGTCAATGATTCATCTAGGAGGTCACACTCCAATGTTGATGAGGCTAGTAATAAAACTAGGGAATTGACTATTGCTGATTTGGTACATGATGTCAATTTGATTTGGAATAAGTTTCAGAAGGAAAGAGCTTTGAGAAGAGAGCAACAAGTTCTGTTGGTTGCTCAGGGTGAGTTGATAAAGATGCAGAGGGATGAAATTTTTGATTTACAAACCAGGTTGTCAATTGTTGAAGATGCAGTTGATAAAGTTTTGTTGCCTGCTAGGGAATCTTCATGCAAGGGGGAGAATAAAGATGATGATTATGAACAGAATGATATGCCTGAAGATAAGAATGGTCATGAGCAGAATGATAATAATGATGGTGATACTGGAGGTGCAGATGATTTCAGTTTCATGGATATACCTGCTGATGTAGAGATGAGTGATAAAGTTTTTGAAGATGAATTAAATGTCTCAGATTATGTGGTCAATGAAGACATGGATGAACAGATGGTGAATGCTGAGAATGATAGGAGAATGGTGGTGTATGTGGGAGAAAATGTTCAAACAGGTGATAGTGTTGCAGATGATAGTACACAGAGTGGTCCAGTTTTAAATGTTTTTCCATTAAACAAAGATTTACCTTTTAAGGCTGTGGCTAATCTGTATATCTGGGATATTATGGGAGCTAATCTAGATATGTGCAAAAGAGTAAGTTTTAGTGATAGATTGGTGTATAGTGATGATAGATCTGTTGAAAGTGAGAAGATGGAATCTGATGATGTAGAGGGTAAGGGGGAGTTGATAGAGTCAACACCTGAAGCAAAAGAGGAAGATAGAGTGAAGATTTACAACAGAAAGAAATCAATTCCAAAGAGAAAGTCTACCTCTGCTAAGGTACAAACCCCTGTTGAAAATCAATTGTTGACCACTGCTAGTAGTGTTTCTACCTCTGCTAGTAGTTTGGTATCTACCACTGTTGATACTTCAACAGCAACCCCTGCTACTACAATTTCAACCCCTGTCATAACAACCCCTGTTACTATAACACCTACCCCTGTTACTACAAACTCAACCACTGTTGTATTAACCTCTGTTAGTACTTCAAATATTCCCACTGTTGTCACAACTACTGGTATTCCAATTTTCACCACTGCTACAGCAATGACCACTGCCAGGACTTTAGAAGTGCCTGTTACAATCAGAGAGCCTACACAATCACCCAAACCTAAGTCTGATCTTCCAAAGATTGATTCAAAAGACAAAGGTAAGGGAAAATTAAAAGAAGAGAAAAAGATTAAGAAGGTTGTAGAGCCTCCAATTAATTTGGATGAGGCTAGAAGAGCTCAGGAGGAACATGATGAAAGAATGTTGAGAATGGCAGTTGAGTCTAAAAGAAAGGAAGGTCCAGATGTTGCTGTTATTCTGGAAGATTCTAGTGTGGTAACTTTGTCTCAAAAAGCCGCAAAGATGTTGAATGATATGGCTGCAAGAGGTCAAGGTTTATCTGCTCAACAGATACATGGTATGATCAACAGAAAGGATAATAAAGATGGTTTGGATCCAGGGTTTGCAAAGCTTAAACAAGCTAATGAAGAAAAGAAAAAATTGAAAAGACAAGCTGAGCTTGAAAGGAAAAGGAACAAACCACCAACTGCTGCTCAAAGAAAGAAGGACTTGCTCAAAATTCTTGGTGATAGGTATGCACCAAGAAGTGTGCTTGAAGGTTGGGATGTACAGAAATTGGAAAGGGCATATGAAAAATATCAAAATGAGGAGAAGGAAGATTTTGAGAAAAGGATTCAGAAAGATAAATTCATTAAGCAAAAGTTGGCTGAAGATAGAAAGAAGATTGCAGAGCAAGTGAGAAGAGAAGAGCAAGAGAGGATTGAAAAGAAAGAACAAGAGGAAATAGAAGCCAAGGAAAGAGAAATCAAAAGGCTTTCTGATCAAAATATGCAGAACAGATGGAATGGAGTACTTGCTTCTGATAATGTAGTTTCTGATTTGGAAAGAGATGCAGAAGAGCTGAAGAAATATATCAAAGAGGTGAAGGATTATAAAGAAAATATTCACATCAATCATGATAGATCTTCAAGGATAGTTGAATGGGAAGGAATTAAATCAAAGGTTGCTGATGGTGATAAAGAACAGATCAAGATTGTTAGAGAGAATGGTGATAAGCAATATTTGTCATCTGTTGCTGATGTGCTTAAGAATGTGAATAGATTGGACATTCTAGATCTGTTTGAGCTAAACAGTCAAGGAGATAGACAGGCTTCATTGGTGATTATGGAAAGAGAATTGGGAAGATGTCTGAATATGCTGTTTGAGCCTGAGCCATTCATCAATTTGTTCTTACACTGTATTGATGCTGTGAATATATGGAGACATTTTGTTAGAGCTGGAGTTCATATGATTCTATTTAGAAGTGGAATGTCAATCTACATGCTTGATGAAAGAAGATATGTTTTGGGAACTCAGACTCTGAGAAATTTGCTTGCATCTCAGTTGAAAACTACAGTTATATCAGAAGGAGCTTTTAATGCTTTATATATGGTGCTCAATCAGTTCAATAAAAGAATGGAGTTGGAAAAAATGAAAGAGGAGGAGAGAAGGAGAAAACAGAATCAAACTCAGAAAGATGAAAAGAAAGATGAAGAAACTTGATACATTGCTGGGAATGATCAAGTTTAGGGGGAGATTGTTGAGACCTGAGCCACTGCTAGATCTGCTCAGAATACAAGTGTTGTGCCTCTGTTAGAAGAAGTCTACCGCTGCTGGAAGTAGACAACCACTGTCAACTAGTTTAGTCTAACAGTGCCACTGTTGGTACATATAATTTGTATTGTGTAGTTACTCCACTGTTAGTATTATACGAGTACTACTCCTGTTAGTAATATAGATAACCACTGTTGGTTAGATATAGTCGGTTAGAGAGAATTATGGAATAGATATGATTCCATAATAGTTTGATTCTGTAAAGGACTCTATATGTTATAAACAGAGATCCTGTAAAACCTAGATAGATACGATTCATTCTAGTTATTAGCTTCAAGGTTGTAAACCCTAACACAATTGTGTGTTCGTATTATTATTAATAATATTGAAGCATTTGGTTAGATATTCTGTTATATTCAAGTTTGTTCTTCAAGGTATTAATAAACTATTCCGCAAGCTTATTAATAATCAATCAAAGTAATACATACTAAGATCTCTAGCTGGGATCATCAAATAGTTTGCAATTTTGAATTATTACTATTTTCACTTGTTATTAGTATTCATCAATTTTTGCTATCTATGTAACACTGAATTTTGGTATTGGTAGCTGATGAATCTGTATAGTGATTTTAGTACTGATTTAAGTGAATTTTTCATTTTTGTTTTTGATATTTACTGTTGTTGAGATGATGAAGAAACTAAATACTCGCTATAAAATTATGAATGATGTATTGGGTTTGTAATCTTAGATTTTCAAAATAGACAGATGAATGTTTTCTAGGATTGTACATGAAGTTCTTGTTCACGAGATGATGTTAATATGGATACTAATGCTACTGATGAATGTTAAGTCGGTAATCTCACAATTTAAATTGTTTCTAACGAATGCTATTTAGGATTGTGTAACATACTATTTTCTGAGATGATGAATGATAATAAATATGAATTCTAGTGTTACACGTTGAATGTTAAGTATGTAATCTCATGTTTTGAAAGTATCTTATGCAAATTTTGATAATTTATAAACAATTATATTACAAAAATTACAATTATACATCAATTTAACTTCATCACCCATCAAAGTAATATGCTAGCCCTAGACAACGTTTGATAAGCTATTTTTGAAACCTAAGATTACAAATTTTATGAAAATTTGTGGATTTCTAGAGGTGTTTGTTCATGATTGAACTATTTAAGTGGCTAGTAAAGCAAAGTTTAATGATCTTTTTTGAATTTGGGCCCCTTTGTTCAATCATTTTTAGAATTAATCATAGGTACAGTTAGATAGCTTTGTGCAAGTTATGGACCTTTTTAAAAATCTTCCTGTGAGCAAAGTTATGTTGGTTGAAAAATTAATCCATCCTATTTTTGAAAAGTTATTGTCGTTTTACATTATAGTGTCAAACGCTAAGGAATCGAAGATGTTGTGTGAAGTGTATCTTCTAATCAAAGTTTGTAATCAATGGCTTATGACTTATGAAGTCAGCATGATGATTTAGATATGTGCAATTAAAGCATTCTGAAGTTGCAAGGTCTTGGTAATTTTGATTTTCTTCAAAGTATAGATTAGTTGTAGTGTGAAGAATCTGATTGCTAAGGGGTCTGGAGAGTTACTGATCTTAGCCTTATGGTTATATAAGGTGCAGCTTGCAGACGTTATGGGCTACATTGGTGTTTAGAAGTGAAAATGAAGAATAGAAAGTATAATGCTAATACTTGTGGTTTTGGGAATAGTAAATTCTAATTGTATTGTTACTTATTTTGAACATTTCGTACACATCTTTTATCAGGTGTTAAAATGTGGTTATAAATATATAGATTGGATATCTTGTTTCGGATTTTGTATCAAAGCTTTTATCAAAGAATTTGTTGCTTTTAGTTTAAGAAAATTTTGATAATATTCATTTAGGTGAGTATTAAGTGATAATGATAAAGTTATAATAAAAAAAATCAGCTTATGTAAATTAGCGTTCTTTTGATAAATTAACGACAGGTGGAAGTGGTCACTAGATGGTGTTAGAAGACTTTACGATTAGAGCATTGTCTTGGAAGATTGACGAGACGATACGAACGAGTGGAGATACAAAGGAGAAAAATAGAAGAAATATATTGGTGCGTTTTGGAAAATAGTTTGTAGACACTCCATGATTGTTGATTTGCAAGTATATTGATGCTATTGACCTATTTTTTAAGGACTTGTTTAACTATGTATCTATAATCTATATTATATAGGCTTAGGAACCGGTGGTTAGTTTTATGTATATATTTCTTGCGGATCTGCCGCGTGTGTTGGTGAAAAATTGGCGATTATAAATTGAAAATAGTTATTATCTGTTTATGCTGATGCTGTTTAATGTTGCTATTTTTTCAGTCATACTGTGTTTATGTGGTATTGTTAAGTAGAGGCAAAAGTTATTGAAAGGAATTCATATGGTTGCACATATTTTAATGTGTCCGTGTGATGGGTAACAAGAATAAGATTACCTGTATGGTCGAGCTCGAGAAGAGAGGTGTAGATTTCCTTTGTTTTATGTCAAACTGTGAGGAGGTTATAGAGACATAAATTAAATGTTAAAATTTATCAATTAATGTTATCACATTATATTCATCTAGATGAATGTTATCATTTAATGTTCATCAAGATGAATATTATTACTTAATGTTGGTTATCAGTGAGTGTTATTACATAATATATGATATCAATATATAGTAATCACTTGATATTCTCGGCTTGTGAAGGAGATAAAGAAGCTAGTTTGGTTAAAAATTTTGACCTTCACACTTACACCGAATAGTTCACTTCTAAGATTAATCATGTTTGGGTCTGGATTGAGTTCATGGAAATGTGGGAGGCTGAAGGTGATGATTAATGTCAAGTTTTTTGAAGTGTCTAAGCTAGGCTCAAGGCTCAAGTTCTGATCCCGAGGTCCTAAAGTTTGATTTTTTTTTTATTTTTTTTTTTACCTTTTGTTCTATTGTGTTGTTTCTATCGGGCATCTCATGGTGTCGTTTAGCCTTGATTTGTATTGAATATCTCGGTGTACTATTTCTGATATAGTGATATATTTTTCAGGTTTTATCCCGTTTTGTCAACAAAAAAATGTTATCAATTGATATTCATCAAAATGAACGTTATAGCAACTGAAATTAAATATAACATTTATCAATGAATAGCATCACTTAATATTCATCCGGATGAATATCACTTAATATTCATCAAAAATGAATGTTAAGTTGAACAATTGAAATTTTATCAAAACAAATCAATGAATGTAATTAACATTCGCCTAAATGAATGTTAAGGTTTTTTCTCGTTTTGTTACAAAAAAAATGTAATCAATTAATATACATGTCAATAAACTGTTATCACTTGATATTCATCAAAATGAACGTCAATTGAAATTTTATCAAAACAAATCAATTAATGTAATTAACATTCGCCTAAATGAATGTTAAGGTTTTTTCTCGTTTTGTTACAAAACAAATGTCATCAATTAATATACATGTCAATAAATTGTTATCACTTGATATTCATCAAAATGAACGTCATAACAACTGAAATTAAACTATAATATTTATCAATGAATAGCATCACTTAATATTCATCAGGATGAATATCATTTAATATTCATCAAAATGAATGTTAAGTTGAACAATTGAAATTTTATCAAAACAAATCAGTGGATATTATTAATTAACATTCACATAAATGAATGTTAAGATTTTGTTAAAAAAAATCGTTAATATTCAAAATCGTTAACATTCGTCGTGGTGAATGTTAATATTCGTCGTGGTGGATGTTAGGGTTTTGCTGTATGTATAGTTTTATATCCAAAATCGTTAATATTCGTCATGGTGAATGTTAACTTAACATTCATCATGATAAATGTTAAAATTAAATTAATATTATCTTTTAACATTCATCGTGATGAATGTTAAGTTAACATTCACCATGATGAATATTAACGTTTGATTAAATAAATATTCATAAACTAATATTATGACTTAAAATTAGATTTAATCTGTGAATATATTCTTTTTGTGGAAGGATCCAGAAGGAAGCACTTTTTTGGGGGAAGAGAGAAGTGTAATATCCATTATGATACATTTTAATTTTTGCTAATACAAATGTCAAAAAATAAAAAGTGAAAACTAATAATGTTGATCAGAATCGATGCTATGAATGATAAGCTTCCTTGATAAATTCTTTTTTTTTTTTGGGTAAAGGGTTTACACCCGGCAAATATTTCATAGATAAATTCTTTTTGTAGACTATAACATCAATTGATGAATTTTATATCCAAAATCATTAATATTCGTCGTGGTGAATGTTAACTTAACATTCATTATGATAAATGTTAAAATTAAATTAATGTTATCTTTTAACATTCATTGTGATGAATGTTAACGTTTTATTAAATAAATATTCATAAACTAATATTATGACTTAAAATTAGATTTAATCTGTGAATATATTCTTTTTGTGGGAGGATCCAGAATGAAGCACTTTTTTGGGGGAAGAGAGAAGTGTAATATCCATTGTGATACATTTTAATTTTCGCCAATACAAATGTCAAAAAATAAAATAGTGAAAAATAATAATGTTGATCAAAATCGATGCTATGAATGATAAGCTTCCTTGATAAATTCTTTTTGTAGACTATAACATCAATTGATGAATTTTATATTCAAAATCGTTAATATTCGTCGTGGTGAATGTTAACTTAACATTCATCACGATAAATGTTAAAATTAAATTAATGTTATTTTTTAACATTCATCGTGATGAATGTTAAGTTAACATTCACCACGATGAATATTAACGTTTTATTAAATAAATATTCATAAACTAATATTATGACTTAAAATTAGATTTAATCTGTGAATATATTCTTTATAGCATTGATTTTGATTACTATACACGAGTAAAATTAATTTTATATTTGATATATGTAATGTTGAAGTTAAGATGCTCCGTGATGAATATTACACTTTCCTCCTTCCAAAAAAAAAAAAAAAAATGCTTCCCTCTTTAACCCTCCCTTAATATACATGCAAATGAATGTTAACACTTGATGTTAATCTAGATAAATGTTATAATGACTAATTAAGTGTTTTACAAATAATTGGACGTTGATTTTCAACTTTTACTAATATATGCTAAGTTATAAACTTCATAGACCAAAATTCATTGACAAATCACAAGTTAGAGATATTTTAAGCGTAAGTTAATATTCATTGATGAATATGAAATTATAAAATATATATGTAAAAAATTAATCTCCGAGGAATGTTAAGTCATAACATTCATCTAATAAATTAAGTGACATGTATCAATATATGTAATCATTTAAAAATAATCTAAATAATTGTTCACTTAATATTCATCAAATGAATGTTACTATATAGGCTATGTTCAGAGCAGCTTACTCTAATCATGTGAATAGAATACATGAAAAGGAAGGTCATAGCAGGTCTATGAACTATTGAACTTTGAATGGTTCATTACATCTCCACCAGAATTAATGATCAGAGTATCCGAACCTTGAAATTTGAACCAACATTGCTAACTTTAACGTCATAAAATGGAACCTCATATGAAAAGTACATGCAAGCAGGGGCGGAGCCATATAGAAGGTAGGGGTAGCAGTTGCTACGGGTCTATTCGCAATACGAAGTGTAATTTTCTTTGAAAAATAGCATTTTAAGTCTTGTTCTTTGTTTGTGCTACGCGTTTCAAAAAATCGAGATATCATTGCTACGGGTTACTCTAAATCTTGGATCCGCCACTGCATGCAAGATTAAGCCATCATTATAATTCCACAACATATGAGCGTGGGGAAAGAAAAGAAGCATAAACTTTATATGTATTCAACAATCCTCTATCAGACATTCATTAAATGTATCTTGAAATCAAATGCATGAATATTTACGAATTATACATCATAGGCAATAAAGTTAGAAGACACAGCCATAATCTATTGTAGTAACGTGTCATCCTTGCACCACGATTGTAGTTTATTGGCATATTACAAGTTCACAGCATATGAAAAAAAAATGGATTCGTTACACCAAATGTTTTCTATAATTAGAATTCGATACATCATCATATAAAGGGGTAAATGTGAAAGAGAATTCTGGTAATTGAGATACCTGTAGATGGGCTGATACAGCAACTTGGTGCCTTTTCAAGTGCCAAATCCGACCCATTGACTTATTAATGACTGAATTCGGGTTATGTGTTATGACTTTATCTATTACGGATCAGATGGCCTAAAGTGTATTCTTAATGCATAAAACCTATTATTATTATTTTTGGAAGAATATAAACATTTGTAATCACATTTGACACACTTAACTTTTTATAAAAATTAAAAAATAAAACATTTGAGCAAAATGTGTTTCAAGTCAGTCTTAACCCGTTTCGATTGCCAGACAAAAAATACAAAATATACCTGCTATGACCCACACAAACCGGTCATTTTTTCGCCTCTATGTTGCCATGTAATATAACTAATAAAAAAAATAGTGTTCAAATGCGATAAATCATCCAAAACTTACCCAAGCAACTAAGTTCTGATCTCTGAGTAATTACCTGCTCGTCTCAATTGCCCTACGTCGAGTAATCAGCTCCAACAATAGATCTCTGAGTTACCTATTCGTGTCAATTGCCCTACGTCGAGTGATCAACTCCAACAATATATCTCTGAGTTACCTATTCGTGACAATTGCCCTACGTCGAGTGATCAGCTCCAAGCCTCCAACAATACCACACCAAAGCTATATATATATCAGACTTTACAGTTTGTTTTAAACTCACTACAATTAAGGGGCACAATACACATAGGCACCAACAATAATCATGCAACATGTCGTTAGGCTCATTCATGAGTTTTGGTAATATTATATATATAAATAGATGTAATACTAAAGACGAAAAATCGAAAGAAATAATCTGAAATGATAGAAATTATAGAGAAGACAGTCTTGCTGTTATTCCTCATGAGAAACCCCCAATTTGGCGAATATAGTATAAATTATAAAGTGTTGATCTTTATGCTCTCTTAGAGTTTTGGGGAACCTAATAACTATACATTTCTTCTATAAATTGTTCAAGACTTCAGGGTAGAGGTTGGAGACATACCATTGTCTGCAAGCTGTAAAGAAGTCCAAAAATCTCCTTCGATAGCATCCATTAGTCATGAAAATATATGCACGGTCATAGATTATAGTAATCACAATTAATAGATCTGAGCAAAAATAAGGCACCTGAACATAGCCTATACCAAGACAAGCACCACAACAACCTAAAATGAGCAGACCCAAACCCAACCAGGACTGCTACCCAGCTCATCCAGGATCTGAACTTTAACCCGAATGTATGCCAACCCATTAGCAAAACTTATCCTTTGACACTAGAAGATTTTTGTTCCTTTAAATATTTGAAAATATCACCTAAGAAGCTCTCTTAAACCTCGTTAAACAAATTTGGGACCACCTCTACTGTATTCAATATATAAACAGCAAGAATCCTTCCACCCGACACACACATGATCCATTCCATACCTAAAAACCAATCTCAACTTAGAGATCAACACCAATAAGAAACCGCCAAAACAGGAATCACACGAGGCATATCTAAATCTTAAACATAAAGAAACCAATCACACCAAACAAACAATAAAAGCAAAGTTGGAGTGCTTTCAAAAGATCAACCATTAAACTAGGACAGAAGTTGAACCACAAAAAGATGACCAAAACATAGACCGTCCACAACAAAACAGAATAAAATATATACCTTATCCTTATGATTAACCAGTAGGGCACTTTCTCCATTCATTCCAAACAATTTTGGCATTCGGTCTTAGTCCTTCCACACTATCATTCAGTTGGGTCAGACCTGTTCAGAGAGATGATGATTAAAATTTGAGACTAACAGAGTTAAATTTGAACTAAAAGTTAAATGGGTGATGGATTAGAAAAGAACTAACCAAAGCAAATCCATGAGAACTATTGAACCAGCTTCCATGGTAATTGGTCTTTGAAGATTTGCAATCTGCTCAATATGGTTGATAGACCTTCCAATACCACCATGCATACATATGATCTTTTTTTCAATCAGAGCTGCCAGTGGCAACCAATTGAATAACCTGTTTATCCGGTCCCATACCCAAATTCCATCTCTCTCACCCTGTTAGAATATCATCATAATATTAACATTACATCATTAACAATGATTAACATGGAAACATCATAACACCATTTGAATAATGATAACATTACCATGCGCTCGATGCACTCAATTCGGAAACCAAAAAGTGCATTTATATAAGCAGCTTCATGATTCCCCCGAATCAAATGTACATTCTGTGGATACTCGACCTACAGTATCATGGTGAATTCGGCTTTTGAGAAAATTATTAATGATGAAATTATAGCGCTCTTCAACATAAAAGAAAAAGACATGAGCAGTACCTTTAGAGCTAACAGAAGACAAATAGTTTCTAAACTGTGTTGACCCCGATCAACATAATCTCCTAAGAAGAGATAATCAATATATCTGGTAAATGTTGCGAAAATCAGCATGAGATTGCAAGTATATAGCCTATGGTTAGAAAATGAATAAAACACAATAAATGTAAGATAATAAGATAGCGGAACACTTACGCGATGTCTCCTGCAGTTGATGCCAAGTGCCCAAGTGTATCCAAAATTTAAATAACATTCATCACAGGTGATATTATTATTATTATTTGATATGACATCATGAACAATTAAGTTGCAAAATTAAAGTTATACAGTGAGAATAGCTTACTCGAAGAATCACAAACATCCAAATTCGAATCGAACGAAACACTGGAACTAGTATTCCTCATATAAGCACGATTACAAAGTTTAAACCTAGAATTGAAATCAAATACATAATTGAAATCATAAAAACAAAATTGAAGTCATAAACACAAGAATTAGTGAATCACTTACCTAGAATTGATACGTAAATTGAATTTGGTTGAATGAACCGATGAATCGTGAAGGAGAGTAGAAGCGATTGATTTTCGAACATACGATAGGATATTGCAAAGTACGTTGTTTTAATTAGTTAATATTGATATTGATTGATAATTGATATTGATAATTGATAATAATTAATATCAAAGTAAAATAGAAAAAGAACGTAAAAATACGATATTACCCTTGTCCATGTAAATACACTTGAAAGGAAGTGGACACAAACCAGGCGCAGGAAATTAGAATTTGAGATGATCGGATGGTGCAAAACCTACTTCCCCACTTCCCTCAAGATCTCTACTCCCCCTGGATCCTCCCACTATATATATATATATAATTTATATAATTTAAGTTACCTAAATATCATAAAAGCACATAAATATAAATATCATTAACGCAAGTTTTACTCAATATTTGAATATATTGAAATATAGGTTAATTAGTTACTACCACTATTTTCTGAAGTGATGAAAAAGTATTATAATGCAATGTTTACAACTAATAGTCCGTGTATGTACACAGGTTTTAGTAACTAATCAAATTCATTCAACTTTGTTAATAAAAGAACATATAAATATTATTGAAATCTTTTGAAAAAATCGAGAGCTATTAAGCAATCAAATGCTTTGATTTCATTCAACTTTCAATTAACCAATCAAATATATTGATTATCCTAAAAACATTATTTTAGAATTTTTCAACATGTATTAATAAAAAATTTGTTGGATGAAATATAATTAAAAAGATAATGATGATTAAAAAAACACTTATATAACATACGAGGTCCATGAAAATCTGCCATATTGGTGAACAATGACTTATTATGATTTATTTGCATGGGTAAGAAGAAATACCATTAAAAATTGTGAAAACACGATAATATAATGTGTAGGAGCTAGAATCAATATATATATAAACTTACTGTCATCTTATCAAACATTTGAAAGTGTATTAGAATTAACAATTTTAAATAATATATTCTTAAAAGTAAAATAGATAACATAAACAAATTATCTCACGTTTAATCTAACATTAATAGAGCTCATACTCTCACACAAATCTATCTATATAACTAAGATAGGAGACCTTGAAAGATTTGGCAAATATTTACCTATGCCACATCATCAAAATCCTATGTGTCATCATTATATGAAATAAGCTTGATGACGTGGATTCCCCTACACTTACATGATAAATAAGGTAATACTATATTAGAAAACTAAATTATACTAATTTAATTTAAAGTGTCATTATTTTTTAACGGTAAATACTACAATAATAATTAAATTACAACCAATTCAATCCAAACTAATGTGTCATTAGATAATATTTTTATTAAAGTCAAAAATCATGAATTCATTTACCTATTTTCCCCCTTCTAATTTTGAATTATAAATTTGTTTAGTATTCTTTATCTTAATCTTCACATTCCTTTTTTCAGATCTATAAAAAAATATAACTTTTAATGAATTGGGATAGCTTAATTTTTAATATCATTATAGCTTTTATCGTAGTTTTGTTAATTTGACAAAATATATATATATATATATATATATATATATATATATATATATAGGGTGTGGTTATTGTGAAATAGATTTTAAAATAGAATAAATAAAATAAAAGTATAGCCGTACGATGATATACGTTGATCAGATTGATGCTTAAAAGCTGGTGATGGCAATTTTGTAATATTGTTGAAAGCCAATGGCATCTCCTTATTATGAAGTTGCTGGACACGCCGCATATTAAGCGGTTACACCTCACACAGTTAATTTCTTTTACTTTTATTTTTGTATGTATTTTAATTACTTTAATTTCCATGATTATTATTACATCGATTTAATCAGTTTCTTTTACTCATTGATGCACAACAACATATGTTCATTTTGTTATCTCTACTCAAATTAATCCAAACATTACAACTAAAAATATAGGAAGTGAGAAAGTCACATATGTGGTTCTAGAATCTTGATGCACATACAATATAATGCACAACCATTTAAAAGCTGATTCACACCCTGCCAAAGTTGATGCATAACCCATCAAAATTTGATGCACAACACTTCAAAAAGTGTGTCAAAGTTGATGCACAACATACCCATCGAAATTTGATACACACCACTTCAAAATTATTTTCAGTTTTTTATGTTACGAAGTACGAAGTAGATGAAAATGAAGGCTATGAGAGGAAGGAATTTGATTTAGAATTTTGGGGAAGGGGATGACGGTTTGTTTCGTTAGGAGAGACAAAATTTACATTGTATCGCATTTAGTGAAATTTATGAGTACATAAAATACCCTAGTTACCCTTGGTCAAACATTCAATCTTAATGACACATTTTAATTAAAAAGTGTTATTCTATTTATTCTATCTTGAACATTATTCTATTTGATCCAAACCCTATATATATATATATATATATATATATATATATATATATATATATATATATATATATATATATATATTATCTTACAAACTTAGGGATCTCAATTTCGTTTAAATTATAATCTGAGTACAAGCTTAATTGATAGGTAAATCAAGTTCATGATATCTTTTAAATGTTTTATTAGTTTCAATAATACAACTTAATCATTATTTTATATTCGACTGGTAAGAGGTGTAATTCTATAATTTCTTTATTACTTTTCGCGGTTAGGAAGATTGGTCGCAATCTGAGCGGTACCACACACCCTACCCTACCACCTATATACGTCCATCTATAATATCTCATTTAAGTATTTATATATATCTCATCACTATAGATTGATTTTGTACATGTAGATGCACATTAGTTGTTTAATAAAATGTCTGAATAGTTATATTAATCGCTACAATTTATGTTTGTTAAAACTATGTACATGTCTTGCTCAAAAAATTATTGAAACCTTAACAACAAAAATGCTATTATTACCAAACAATTGTTTTAGCTAGAAATGGCACTTTACAAATTACACGTCTTTTTCAACCTTCCCAATGTATCCATATATTGTGGGAGAAAAATTTTTGTTCTTATTTCATTTTTAAAGAGTCAAAACTTATAAAATATTATTAATATAGGTAAAAAAATGTATTTGTTACACACTTTGAAAGTTTTAAGGGGTAAACTGTCTTCTATCTCTTCATACTTACTTACATAATTATATTATTAATTTATTTTTTAAATGTTATAAAAAATGATCATAAAAAGGGAAGTGATTTGAAAATTACTTTTTTAGCCGTATACCACATATGTATTACAGTGTTGTATAATACAACACTTTAAAGCATAAGTGATGGTGTACAAATAAACGACAACAATGTACTAATCATCACCTATATATAAAGTGTATACAACATAAAATTGAATATCATAATTAAAACATTTCATTTACTGTTTTAGATTATGAGAGCTATTATAAAATTATATTTTCTAACCGTGATATGAAGTCTTTTGATTAATTGAACTTTTATTTGTAAATTTGTATATGATATGTGTAACACCCCCAAATTCATTTAGCGGAAGCATTTGTTTAAGCATGGGGAGTGCCACAATACACGGTACATGCCTACGTATCAGAGCATATGATTACAACAGAACAATATATATTAAGATGCCAAAAGTATTAATTACAAAGTTTACGATTCATCGAATCGTACAAGTTAAAAGTAATAAGTTTACAAAAGTAGATTTCTGGAATATGACTGAAACAGTTCCAGTTATACTAGAGAAATCCATATGTTTCCAAAATGTTGGCATCCTAAAACTTCACGGGTCGCCTAATTCTCCATGTGTTGGCGATTCTTACATGCGCAGCTAATTCCCTGAAAAACATAGTAAAAGTCAACAACGAGGTTGAGTAAATTCACAGGTTTCATGTTTGCAATAGTTGAACCAAGTTTGTAAGCACAGTTGTTATCCAAATACGTACACAAATAGTATTGCCATAATAGTCGAGAATACGTTTAGTGGAATGAAATCCAAATACAAGTTTAGTGGGTTGTTCGCCCAAAGTTTAGTTTACGTGGGATGTTACCCTAAACGTCAGTTTAAAACACGTGCTGGTCGTTCTCCAGCGTTTTACAAATAGTACCGGTCGTTCTCCGGCCAAATACGCACAGGTCGTTCTCCCGTTCAAATAAAACAGTTTAATACGCACGGGTCGTTCTCCCGTCCAAACGCGGCTGGTCGTTCTCCAGCGAAACACAGTACCGGTCGTTCTCCGGTCAATACGCATGGGTCATTCTCCCATCCAAAGACGCACGGGTCGTTCTCCCGTACAGTGGCCAGTCGTTCTCTGGCACTAAAATACGTTGCTGGTCGTTCTCCAGCGTTTTCATAAGAGTACCGGTCGTTCTTCGGCCAAATCAAAACAGTTTACCGGTCGTTCTCCGGTCTAGTTAAAACAGTTTGTCGAATAATTAATCACGTTTGGTTGACTTATAGTATGAAAATGTTATTTCATAAACAAAGTTTGCACAACAGTTCAATAGTTCAAAGTACTCTAATAGTTCGAGTAAAACACGTATGATAGACAATCATATAAGTAAAAGCAGTTATGGCAATTTATAAAATAGTTAAACAGTTTAAACAGTTGACTATGTTTTCCACCCCTGTTCAAAAACAGTTAAATCAGTAAAAGTAGGGGCTGTGAACTCACCTGTTGAGTTAAGTAATTGTGCGAGTGCTAGCAAACCTAAGCCCAAATACAGTCCGAGATCTCCTAATGTCCTAAACGTACGAGATTTTATAAGTATGTGGATGTCTAAGCTAATCATCCATGCTATTGTTTGTACAACCAAGTTATATCCAAAGTGTTTGTTAAACGTTTACGTTTGTATTTCGTTGTGGTGAAAAGGTATACGACTCGTTGGTGATAGTTTGAAGTTATAATTTCAATAAAATAGTGTGTTTGTAATGTTTGTAAAGTTCACATATGGCATTGTATGTAAGTATTCGTTATCGGTTAAATTCAACACTTAGTGTAAAAATAGTTTATAAAGTTTCTGTTTTCTGCGACACAATATGCTACACAATAGTTGTGTCGCATGGTACGACACAATTCAGCGACACAAGGGTTGTGTCGCAGAGATTTGAGGTGCTGAGTCAACAGCGACATAAAGCGTTGTGTCGCATGGGTTTTGCGACATAAGGTACGACATAATCGTTGTGTCGTATGGATACGACATAAGATGGTTTGGTACGACACAATCGTTGTGTCATATGGTTTCTGCGACACAGTATGCGACACAAGCGTTGTGGCGCATAGATGAACACCAGCCCAGAAACATCGGCTGTCGCGATTTTTCCGGCCAAAAACCCAAACCAAACGTATTTTTAAGCTTTAAAATCGTGTTTTCTTTGTTGTATGGGTTAATACTAAGTATATTAAACACTAATATGAAAGAAAACTTCAAAATCTAAAGATTTATGGGATTTGTCGGAAACTTACGTGTGGCGGATTTGAAATCCGAAAAGGTAGAAAGGTAGATCGTGTTGCCGTGATCGTTTTTCTCTAAATGGTTCGGTGATTCGACGCGTTTTTGGTGTAGTTTTGGTGTAATTAGTGTGGTTTTTGGTTTGGTTTTTTTAGAGAGAGAGAAAGATGAGAGAAAAGAGAGTGTAGAGAGAGAAATGAAAGAGTGAAAATGAGAGAAAAGGAGGTGGAAGGTGGGTTTTGTTCCACTTTTCATCTCCTGCGTTTTCGTCCCGTGTTTGTTTACCCGATCGTTAAATGTTACATTATTTTAACTGATACATTTTTAATTACATATTTCATTATATTTTTAATTATGATCTTTTTATGAAACCAAATTAATTTAGTGACAAAATTTTAAACTTTGTTTCATTTTAATTATACAATTTTTACGTTTTATGTTATCAAATGATATGTAAATATTATCGACATAATATTTAATTGTTAATGACGTTATTTAATAATTTCGTTTTATTAATTAAGTTCGTTCACCGACAGTCGTATATTTTGTTGCGTTTGTTTTCAAATTGTTCAGTACGTAATTACAACTAATTACGAATACGTAATACTACGCGTATTATCTAGTTGGGCTTTGCTAGACTTACCTCTAAATTGTGTTGTGAATTCACTCAAGTAGGGACTTAGCCTAATAATGCAAGTGATTAGCGTTAATAATAGTGTTTAAATTTGCGGAGTGTTACATTCTCCCCATGTTAGAGAAATCTCGTCCCGAGATTTAAAATCAAGTTGGATCGCCCGCGGCGTATGTTCTCCGAATAAGTCACGTCGTCAATAATAATACCAATTTGCGTGGCGCTCAATTGTTGCCAGAAAAGTTTTAACGATTTAGTATACTCGCGGTATAGTTTAAATAGTTATGCGTTCGATAATGGTCGAAGTTTACCAAGCGTTAAGTTTGAATAGACATTCGAACGAAACATATGTTAAATCGTAGCAACAGCTGTTAAGACATACCGTGCTAGCCGAGGTCCGCAACCGTTTCCGGTGCACAGAGGATGTATGCACGGCTACGACCCGGGGGGATGGTTGCGATGCGGTTGTTGTTGTTCTGATTGTTGTTCCCGATGTTGTTCTGGTTGTTGTTCAGTCGTGGACATTGATTTCGAAAGTGTCCGGATTCACCGCACTCGAAGCACGCATTTGTTCGAGGAAGAGGGTTGGTTTTACAGTTTTGGGCCAAATGACCCCAGTTTCTGCAGTCTTGACAGAAGGCGCATTCGCCTGTGTGGTGCTTCCCGCACTTGTCACATTTCGGTTTGTTGCCAAGATAGGTTTTGGGTCCAGGGTTGGTGATTGCGGCGTAGGCTCGGGCGTTTCCTGGGTTCCTGTTTTGTTGACCCTGGCGGTCATTGCCCTCGTTGTTCCATTTCCGCTTATTGTTTTTAGAGTCGCCTGCATCAGTACGGGTAGGTTCAGTTTTCCCCGAGGTAGCTTTCAAAGTGCCGATCAGAATGGCGTCGTCGGTTAAGCTTTGAGCCAGATCCACTGCGCTCCTAAAGGTAGCTGGTTTGGAGGACATAACCATGCCTCGGATCTGTGGGGCCAAGCCCTTGTTGTAACGCTCGATACATTTGCTTTCAGGAGTCACCATGTGAGGTACCAAACGTGCCAGTTCTTGAAACCGGGTTGTGTATCCAGAAATGTCAGCACCGATCATTTGAACATTCCAGAGTTCTGTTTCAAGTTTCTGCATCTCGTTGGGAGGGCAAAATTCCTCCATTAGCATCTGTTTCAGAGTTCCCCAAGTCATGGAGTAAGCAGCTGGGCGTCCAATAATCTGGACCTGAGCGTTCCACCATGTTAACGCTTTGTTAGCTAAGGTACACGTGGCATATTTCACGATTTTGTCGGTGGCGCAGTTGCTGATATCGATCACCGATTCCATTTTCTCAATCCAATGGACCAGGCCGATGGCCCCTTCGGTCCCGGTGAAGGTGCTGGGTTTACAAGACTGGAAGGTTTTGTAGGAACACCCTTGCCGGGTATTGGTTGGGGTTTCGCTGTTGACTGGAGTGGCTCCGCTATTGTTGGTCAGGTTTTCACGATTGCGGCTGGCCTCGTATTGAGCGATGGCTTCAGCCACGCGGCGTTCGATTATTTGCTCGGTTGTTTCTTGAGGCGGAGGTGGAGGAGGAACATTTCGTCGACTGTTTCGAGTATTTCTTTTAGGCGGCATGATGACGTTCTGCGAAAAAGGAATTGCAGAAGTCAATGCCCATGAAAGGGATGTGAAGGAGGAAGTTCACATAATTCAGTTATCGGGCATTTAAGGAGAAATGGCAAAATCCCCATCACATATCTCACGACTATGAAACACCCATATGTACTTAGTATAATATAATCACGTTGGCCAGGCGTCATTATATGATGCTAAATACATACTTCTTTTCATCAATCGTTTAATACGATCAAGTTCAATGATAGCAGAATGAATCGAACGGAGTACAGTTCAAGTAATAGTTTGCGCGTATCGACGTGTCGTAACGATAGTTTGTACGTATGCAAATGTGTGTATGCATGAGCGTTCTAGCCAAGGCTATAGTCTAGGTCTCTAGGTCTCTAAGTCACCTAAAGTTTCCTAGTTCGCTATAACCAATGGCTCTGATACCAATCTGTAACACCCCCAAATTCATTTAGCGGAAGCATTTGTTTAAGCATGGGGAGTGCCACAATACACGGTACATGCATACGTATCAGAGCATATGATTACAACAGAACAATATATATTAAGATGCCAAAAGTATTAATTACAAAGTTTACGATTCATCGAATCGTACAAGTTAAAAGTAATAAGTTTACAAAAGTAGATTTCTGGAATATGACTGAAACAGTTTCAGTTATACTAGAGAAATCCATATGTTTCCAAAATGTTGGCATCCTAAAACTTCACGGGTCGCCTAATTCTCCATGTGTTGGCGATTCTTACATGCGCAGCTAATTCCCTGAAAAACATAGTAAAAGTCAACAACGAGGTTGAGTGAATTCACAGGTTTCATGTTTGCAATAGTTGAACCAAGTTTGTAAGCACAGTTGTTATCCAAATACGTACACAAATAGTATTGCCATAATAGTCGAGAATACGTTTAGTGGAATGTAATCCAAATACAAGTTTAGTGGGTTGTTCGCCCAAAGTTTAGTTTACGTGGGATGTTACCCTAAACGTCAGTTTAAAACACGTGCTGGTCGTTCTCCAGCGTTTTACAAATAGTACCGGTCGTTCTCCGGCCAAATACGCACAGGTCGTTCTCCCGTTCAAATAAAACAGTTTAATACGCACGGGTCGTTCTCCCGTCCAAACGCGGCTGGTCGTTCTCCAGCGAAACACAGTACCGGTCGTTCTCCGGTCAATACGCATGGGTCGTTCTCCCATCCAAAGACGCACGGGTCGTTCTCCCGTCCAGTGGCCAGTCGTTCTCTGGCACTAAAATACGTTGCTGGTCGTTCTCCAGCGTTTTCATAAGAGTACCGGTCGTTCTTCGGCCAAATCAAAACAGTTTACCGGTCGTTCTCCGGTCTAGTTAAAACAGTTTGTCGAATAATTAATCACGTTTGGTTGACTTATAGTATGAAAATGTTATTTCATAAACAAAGTTTGCACAACAGTTCAATAGTTCAAAGTACTCTAATAGTTCGAGTAAAACACGTATGATAGACAATCATATAAGTAAAAGCAGTTATGGCAATTTATAAAACAGTTAAACAGTTTAAACAGTTGACTATGTTTTCCACCCCTGTTCAAAAACAGTTAAATCAGTAAAAGTAGGGGCTGTGAACTCACCTGTTGAGTTAAGTAATTGTGCGAGTGCTAGCAAACCTAAGCCCAAATACAGTCCGAGATCTCCTAATGTCCTAAACGTACGAGATTTTATAAGTATGTGGATGTCTAAGCTAATCATCCATGCTATTGTTTGTACAACCAAGTTATATCCAAAGTGTTTGTTAAACGTTTACGTTTGTATTTCGTTGTGGTGAAAAGGTATACGACTCGTTGGTGATAGTTTGAAGTTATAATTTCAATAAAATAGTGTGTTTGTAATGTTTGTAAAGTTCACATATGGCATTGTATGTAAGTATTCGTTATCGGTTAAATTCAACACTTAGTGTAAAAATAGTTTATAAAGTTTCTGTGACACAATATGCTACACAATAGTTGTGTCGCATGGTACGACACAATTCTGCGACACAAGGGCTGTGTCGCAGAGATTTGAGGTGCTGAGTCAACAGCGACATAAAGCGTTGTGTCGCATGGGTTTTGCGACATAAGGTACGACATAATCGTTGTGTCGTATGGATACGACATAAGATGGTTTGGTACGACACAATCGTTGTGTCGTATGGTTTCTGCGACACAGTATGCGACACAAGCGTTGTGTCGCATAGATGAACACCAGCCTAGAAACATCGGCTGTCGCGATTTTTCCGGCCAAAAACCCAAACCAAACGTATTTTTAAGCTTTAAAATCGTGTTTTCTTTGTTGTATGGGTTAATACTAAGTATATTAAACACTAATATGAAAGAAAACTTCAAAATCTAAAGATTTGCGGGATTTGTCGGAAACTTACGTGTGGCGGATTTGAAATCCGAAAAGGTAGAAAGGTAGATCGTGTTGCCGTGATCGTTTTTCTCTAAATGGTTCGGTGATTCGGCGCGTTTTTGGTGTAGTTTTGGTGTAATTAGTGTGGTTTTTGGTTTGGTTTTTTTAGAGAGAGAGAAAGATGAGAGAAAAGAGAGTGTAGAGAGAGAAATGAAAGAGTGAAAATGAGAGAAAAGGAGGTGGAAGGTGGGTTTTGTTCCACTTTTCATCTCCTGCGTTTTCGTCCCGTGTTTGTTTACCCGATCGTTAAATGTTACATTATTTTAACTGATACATTTTTAATTACATATTTCATTATATTTTTAATTAGGATCTTTTTATGAAACCAAATTAATTTAGTGACAAAATTTTAAACTTTGTTTCATTTTAATTATACAATTTTTACGTTTTATGTTATCAAATGATATGTAAATATTATTGACATAATATTTAATTGTTAATGACGTTATTTAATAATTTCGTTTTATTAATTAAATTCGTTCACCGACAGTCGTATATTTTGTTGCGTTTGTTTTCAAATTGTTCAGTACGTAATTACAACTAATTACGAATACGTAATACTACGCGTATTATCTAGTTGGGCTTTGCTAGACTTACCTCTAAATTGTGTTGTGAATTCACTCAAGTAGGGACTTAGCCTAATAATGCAAGTGATTAGCGTTAATAATAGTGTTTAAATTTGCGGAGTGTTACAATATGTTTAGCAATAATAAATTTAAGGGTTATACATGAACCAAGTCAACCTTCTCAAAGAGAGTTGTCCATGAACAAAGTCGATCATATAAAAGTGTAAATATCACAACATTCATATGTGAAGAAAATTTTATTGATACGTTACAAAACATGTGTAAATTTATTCTATGTACACAAATGTGTAAAGTTACTCCAAAAATATATTGTATTTTATAAATACTTTGTTGAATAGTCTTTATCATATCATGTTGACGATAAATTTTAATGTAATTGATGTGTTAAAATACTTATACACAACATATAATCATTAATAATTGATATCTACATGTTTGTATTAAACTCCTGTGTGTATATACGGGTTTATAATCTAGTTAAATTAATAAACGAATTCCCTCTGTACCTTATTCTTTTCCATAATTTCCTTATAATTTATCTATACTATTATATAAAGCATTTGAGTGTTTTTTTTAAGATTTAAATGACTATTTTACCCCTTGAATTACTAATAGTTTTTTGCAAAATCCATAGAAATTACTAATATACCCTTACAATTCTTAAATTTTCATTAATACTATATTTATTAAACCACTAACTATGTAACATATGACATTAAATATATATTAAATAAAACTTATCAATATCTATACTAATATATAATGCATTTGTAATATTTTTTTTAAGAGGAAATTTACTAATCTACCCCTAACATTACTATTAATATTTGAAGAACCTACCTGAAATTAGTAAAATACCCATTATAGTATTACTAATAAAAATATGACATAACTTGTAAACCGTAAAGAGATACGAGACGTGTCAATTATGTACGAAAATGTCAGAACGAGACAAACGTGTTGGTAAACTGTACTTTTTTATGAATTTGAGTTATTCGGCCCATTTTTGCTTTACTTCAACCGTTGTATTTATAGCGTCAACCAATTAAAAATACACAATTTTAAATATGTTTAGTTGATTCGCCTTTAGTTAATAAACACAATATCTCCTACTTTTTTTTTTTTTTAAATATAAAAATTTACATTCAAGAAACAACAACTATCAAAATATGAAATCATTTCATTAGATAAATAAATGATCAACATAGACAATATAAATAAGATTACTAATCTTATTTATTTAATTATGCAATTAAGAAAATCAAAAGTGAAATCAGCTTATCTGTATCTATACTATTATATAAAGCATTTGAGTATATTTTTTTTAAGATTTACATGACTATTTTATCCCTTGAATTACTAATAGTTTTTTGAAAAATCCATAGAAATTACTAACATACCCCTACAATTCTTAAATTCTCATTAATACTATATTTATTAAACCACTAACTATGTAACATATGACATTAAATATATATTAAATAAAACTTATCAATATCTATACTAATATATAATGCATTTGTAATATTTTTTTTAAGAGGAATTTACTAATCTACCCCTAATATTACTATTAATATTTGAAGAACCTACTTGAAAATAGTAAAATACCCATTATAATATTACTAATAAAAATGTGACATAACTTTTAAACCGTAAAGAGATATGAGACGTGTCAATTATGTACGGAAAGGTCATAATGAGACAAACGTGTTGGCAAACTGCCGAAGGCGGTTTGTCCACGTTTAGAGACAAAGTTCACCTTTAAAGCCTTCAATTTCAATTTCCCCCCAATTTTATACGTTTTTAAGTTTTTAAAAAATAATAAACGAACCCTGAACTTTATTCTTTCGAGGATCTATAAATTTCTCATATTTATTTACATGTTTAATTTTGTTTTTATGTTATCAATTCACATATTCTAGAAATTTAGTTTTTCGATCAAAAAAGCTAAAGCTTTGAAAATTCAAAAGTTGGTGTGTGGCTTATGGAATCTATATTTTCACATTGACAACTTTACGTGATACTCTTTAGATAGATAGCAAGATGTACTAAGAAGATATTAGTGGAGCCTAATAAAAAGTTCAAGCTACTCATAGTTTACACTTCATATTGGGTGAGTCGGGATATTTTACCTAATGTGTAACGTATATTAATATGTGATCGTAAATTGTTTCCATTTCATTCCTAACATATATTTAGTTTGTTGCCAATCAACTTTATTGTAACCTTATTCTTAATCCCAATGTTTTGTCGATTTTTATGTAAAATGTCCCGCCGCAAAGCGCGGGTATCCTACTAGTCACCTCCATATATTCCAATGTCATTATTTCACTTACCAATTCACTTAATGGAATATATGAAGTGATAAATGCTTTTTGACAATTTGACATCACATGTTATTTACTCCGTACGTTTCAAAATTATTGTAATCACATAAAAAACACACGGTTTAAGAAAAGTGCGTTTATTAATGTTGCCCACAAATAAAATTTCATCTTTACCATTTTCAAACATTTTGATTGGTTGATTTTAAATGACGACAATTATTTTGAGACGTATAAAAATAGAAAGGTGAACAAATAAATTGGGACGGAGGGAGTATTATTTAATTTTGAGTTTGAATGGGAGAAGAAAGAAATGATATAATTGGTGTTTTAACTTCACCAGTAAGATTCAACATTAAAAAATTATGTGCAAGTTATGTGACCGAATCAAAGTACTATTTTTATCGAAATTATAAGTTTAGGGTACTATATATCTTTAATAATTTAGGAAACTAAAATACCTAATTAACCAAGTCTCATAGTCTATGGTATTGAAATGAATTGTGGCCTTTGCAAAGTTCAATCTATACACTTGATATTCTGATAGTTAAATTTATCTTAACCGGCCGGTGGTCCTATAAGCATTAAGAGCATCCACAATAGATGGTTTTTGTAAAGCTTTTTTCTAACACACACTTACACATTTTTGAAAGGTTTTAACCATTGAATGATCATTAGTTCTAACACGTCATATATTACCTATGACCGTGACTTGCCAAAGCCTACCACAAACCCATTACCAATATAGCCCATTGGGCTCAAAAAACAAACACTCAAGTGGACTACATAAAGGATACTACATCTGTAAAATCACCTTTAAGTAGTCTTTTTACCCTCGGATAAGGGATGAACTTTCTTTACTCTGGAGTAGAGGAAAGACTCTCTTTACCTCGTGTAAAGAAAAGACTGTATGCATCTTACCTCCCTCGTACCCTGTAAATACGGGATTGGATATTGTTGTTGTTGATTTTACAAAATCAAAATAGAATAATAGTGACATACCCGGATATCCGGGATGTGATACAAATTGAAGTGAAAGTGCAATAGAGGCCACAAATTAGTGATAGAAACCTCTTACTTTGCAAAAGTTTATATGATTTTATTTTTACCGTTATGTCACTGTTAACAAATGGATCAAACGAAAACCATGAGGTGAATGTAAACGTCATATTATGCACTACAAGTGCTTCTCATTATCATCATGGATTTTCCAAAAAAATTGTTGGAAAAATTGGGATAAAATATGTATTTTTCCTAAACTTTGGACCTAATTATCTATATGTAAATCTGGTAATTAAATACAATATTTTATATGTTTTGCGTAGCTCTTGACAAGAGCTTCGAAACCACATATTATATGTCCAAAGTTGATGAGAGATGAATGAGATATCAAGGCTCAAAGTGAATGCAGCTCGAAAAAACGGGTCGGGGTTCCTGATCCATCGTGCGCCCGCATGAATGCAGCTCGAAAAAAACCCGAGCTTGCGCAAGCCGGTATTTGCTGCAACCTTGTCTTTTTGGACCCGACCCGTGACCCAAGGTTTGACCCATGTTGACCCATAACAGTTTTTGCTATAGAAGTGATTCTCAGAATCATTACAGTTGTACTTCACAAAAATAAAACGATTTAATTGCCTTTAATTACGAGTTTATTTTGAAAGTAGATTATCGTTTGAATGGCAAAGATATTTTTTTTAATGAAAACGATTTGGTTGAGCACTATATAAAGGGTGTCAATGTTCTAGTTTGAAACACATCGAAAAACCAAATTCATTCTTCTCGTTCTCTGTTCTTTGCTAGTCGTATACACACCTTCTCCATTGCAATTTTCAGGCAAGTTGTTGGCTCCAGCACTACGCTGCTTCTAGCCGCCGTACCCTGGGAAACGAACGCGAGTTCGTTTTAAGGGAATTATGTTTAACACAAGCTACGACTATCTTTGACGATTCATTCACTTTGTCGTTATTTTATGTTAAAAGTTTATTACTTCTGTTTCGTTTATTACATACAGTCCTACAAAAATAACTACTCCCCCTTCCCTTTTTAGGTGTGTTATTTGCTATTTTGAGTTGTTATATATAAGTGTTCAATTTATGTAATAGTCACTAAAAAAAATGTTAGTAGGTAGAGATGTTACTTAATGGGAGTTGATATATACAACAAACAAATCATTTCATACAACAAACTGTACAATTATTAAAGTTCGCAATGCAAACATTGTGAAGCATAAAATTGGTGTATGAATAAAAAAAATGTTGTATTTATCACCTCAGCTACTTAATTGGTGAAAAATGTAATTAATTGAAATTTCTAAAACTGTATGTATAGAGAAAAAAGACGGTTTGATTGAAACAATCGAGAGTATTATCAAATTATTATCATAATATACTTATGAGTTGATGCCCTTTAGTTGCCACGTATATTTTGTCACTAAGGTTTGGAATGGGCAATTAGGTTAGCATTTATCTAGAATTTTTTTAAATTAAAAATAATTATATGTCAATTGGTGGAGAGTAAGATCTCTCGGTGAGCAATTGTGCAAAAATCACTTGCCTTATTAAAAAGCAAAAAATATTAAAATACATTAAAAGATAATTTAAAACTTTTATCAGCATATTTTGCCTTCATTGATCTTCGTTATATGATTATAGAAATTCTGCTCAAGTTAAATACTTCATTAAATTTGTAAAAGTGATAGATAACTTAAGACTTTACGAACACTATAACCACCACCATTCACCACCATTCATCCGCAATTTCAGTTTTTTGTAGCTTCACAAACCTTTAAAATCGCAAAACACATACCGCATTGTTATTTTTGTTTATAACTAGTACTCTGATAGTCTAATGGGTGTATTATTTTAAAAGCATGATACACTAAAAACAAGATTTAAAAATGGAATAAATGACAAGAAAACATGATTCATGAATTGGAAAGCTGTGGAATTTAACATAAATATGGTAAAAAAATCATAGGAATGAAGATGGTAAGTCATGGAGGAGGTGGAGTTGGTGACCTGACCTGACTCACCTACACCTTTGAATTCATGATCCAGTTGGACATATTGGAAATTACAAACAAAGAGGTTGAAGTAGAGTTACCTACCTACAAACCCTTCCAAATCTCATCTCCAATATTATAAT
Source organism: Helichrysum umbraculigerum (assembly GCA_949592205.1). Classification (NCBI taxonomy): domain Eukaryota; kingdom Viridiplantae; phylum Streptophyta; class Magnoliopsida; order Asterales; family Asteraceae; genus Helichrysum; species Helichrysum umbraculigerum. Next base: position 390,222,587 of record CATIUR010000001.1, read on the forward strand.
TAAACCCCAAAAAGTTAACATTTATTTTAGTTAACACGTTTTCATAGCATGAATAGTACTCCAATTTAAAGTGATTTTCATTTTGTAATAAGATACAGATATGGATATCATTAAGTTTAAGTTTGGTAGTAGAATAAAGGGAAGGATACATCATACATGTTGTTAAGAAACATATTACAACAAGATGAAAAAAAAAAAAAGAATCGTAGTTTATTTTGTAAATTGTAATACTACTAGGAAATGAGTAACCATCACCAAGATGATCTATTGATACGAAAAGTACGTCTTTATATTAGGTATTAGATTCGAAACTTCATGGATAAACATTTTTGGGTGGTCAAGAAAATTACTATACATTGTCACAAGATTACAACTCATCCTCACTAAATAATCCGAACATGAAAAACGTAAGTGAATTTTCAAGTTTTGTAGTCTTTTACTATCTTTTATTTAAAAAAAAAAAGAAATAACAAATTATTTTTTTCTCTAATCAACTTTTATTGATTAAATTCAAAATTGATCATCGTTTAGACATCTCCATATGTATGCAGTGCAAAAATAGGAGGATATTACATTAGTGATACAAACATTGAAAATAATAACATTAAACTTAGTTGAATTAATATTTTGTTTGGGAGTGTTTTGCGGCTCTAGAATAATGTTTTTATTGAAAGTCCAAGGAGACAAATACGGAGATAAGTCAGATAATTGCTTTGAAAACAGGCCGAAAACAAGAGAAAATCTTGCCATAAATCCAAACAAAGTCAAAACAAATCCTGTATGTAACGTCAAGATCCAACCACTACTGCTATATATCCATACTTACACATTTCATTCTATTCATTTTATTTTAAAGAAATTTCCATGCCCCCTTCACCTTTACTACTTCCCTTCTTCTTCATAACACCTTTATTTGTACCCAAAACAAGAAAAAGCAAACCCCTTTTTCATCATCAAGTTTGAAATGCCCACCACCTGTCTGACAAAAAGTCAGCACATAATTACTGTCTGCTTTTATTACTTCGTTTACAAGTGATTAACACTAGCAACGGCAATTGTAATTCTACACTTTGTTCTTGTGGGTCTGCTTCAATAATCAATAAAAGAGTTTACTTTCTTTTACCTGGAGATTTTAAATCATTTAAGACCCCTCCATGTCATGTGTCATTGAGTGTTTTGCGGTTTGCTTCACTTACACGCTTTGCTTTTTATGTCTTTGAGGTTTTCGGATTTGGGCTCTAACTCTATTTCTCATTAACTTTACTCACTCTTTGAAGACTACTTTATGGATTTTCCAATTCTTGGTAAGTTTTTGCAGATCAATTTTGTATAGGTGTTTGTAATTTAGGGATGTATAAAAAAGTTTTGTGGTGAAATTCTGAGCAATGAGTTACCTCAGTTGGGTATTGTTTGTTTTTCTGTTTTGTTCATCTTTGGGAATTGAAACCCTAGGTCAAACATGCAATCCAGTTGATCTGTTAGCCTTAAAAGAATTTGCTGCAAGTTTTGCAAATGGGTCAGTACTTACATCCTGGTCAAGTGATGCTATTTGCTGTCATTGGGATGGTGTTGTTTGTGAAAATGATGCCAAAAATGTGTCAAAAGTGACAATGTTGAGCTTATCACTAAAAGGTCTAAAGGGAGTGATTTCGAATTCGATATCTCGTTTAGAGAATTTGAGATCTCTTGATCTTTCTTTCAATCAGTTAGAAGGAAATTTGCCTAGGAACCTTTCCAACTTGAAGAATCTTGAAGTGCTTAATGTATCAAGCAATTCTTTAAGTGGGGATTTGTTAGGCATTGGTGGATTCCCAAATCTCATTGCATTCAACTTGAGCAACAATTCGTTTTCCGGTGAATTCAATTCACAAATTTGCTCCAAGAACCTAAGGTATCTTGATTTATCAGTGAACCATTTCACTGGAAATCTTGAAGGTTTAAGGAACTGTAACGAATCTCTTCAAGAACTACATGTGGATTCTAATTCATACTCAGGTGATCTTCCTGAGTTTATGTACTCAATGTCATCCCTGAAACGGCTATCTTTTTCGTCCAACAACTTCTCCGGGCAGATAAGCACGAATCTCAGTAAGCTTTCCAATCTCGAATCATTAGTTTTATATGGGAATCGGTTTGTGGGTCCATTTCCCAATGTATTTGGGAACTTAACACATTTAGAACAGCTGAATGCACATTCAAACTCATTCACAGGGGAATTACCATCCACCTTACAAGCATGTTCTAGGTTAAAGATACTTGATCTTCGCAACAATTCGTTTTCGGGTGTCTTAAGTATCAATTTCTCCAAGTTGACTAATTTAGGAACCCTTGATCTTGGTAGTAATCATTTTAATGGTTTATTACCGAGCTCACTTTCTAATTGTCATGAATTGAGAATCTTGAACCTTGCCAAGAACGATTTATACGGAGAAGTTCCTGTTAGCTATACGAACCTTTCCAACCTTTCGTTTCTCTCTTTTTCAAGCAATGGTGTCACCAATTTACCACATGCATTATCCGTTCTACAACAGTGCAAGAATCTCACCACTCTTATTCTCACTAAAAACTTTCGCGGGGAAGAACTTCCTGCTGTGAGTGGGTTTCAGTTTGACCGATTAATGGTTCTTGCAATTGCGAATTGTGCACTCAAAGGTCAAATTCCGAATTGGTTACTTGGTTGTCCAAAACTAGAAGTACTCGATTTGTCTTGGAATCACTTAGACGGTGTCATCCCCTCTTGGATTGGTCAAATGGAGAGGCTCTTTTACTTGGATTTCTCGAATAATTCACTTACTGGTCAACTCCCGGAGAGTTTGACCGAACTGAAGAGCCTCGTTTCTTTAAACATTAGTTCTACGATTCTTGGATCATCAACAGGAATCCCATTGTATGTTAAGAGAAATCAAAGTGTTAAAGGTCTTCAGTACAATCAAGTTGCAAGCTTTCCTCCTTCTATATACCTCAGCCACAACAAAATTAATGGGACGATTTTACCAGACATTGGGAAGTTAAAGCAGCTTCACGTGTTGGATTTGAGCAAGAACAACTTGAGTGGGACGATCCCGAGCACGATTTCTGAAATGGGAAATCTGGAATTTCTTGATTTGTCATCAAACGATCTTCATGGGTCGATCCCTGCTTCATTAAACAGGCTCACGTTTCTTTCGATGTTCTGTGTCGCTAATAATCACTTGGAGGGTCCTATTCCTACAGGAACTCAATTCTCGGGGTTCCCAAGCTCGAGTTTTGAAGGTAATCCTGGACTTTGTGGAGAATCCCTTTCTCCTTGCAGTGTGGAAACGGTTCCATCTCTTCAATCCAATTCAGGTAGAAAACTGGGGCGAAGTAGTATTATTGGAATCACACTTGGTATAGGAGCCGGAATTGCTATCCTACTAGCAATCATTATTGTAAATATGTCGAGAAGGAAACATCGAGAATTAATTGGGGATGTGGAGGATGAGACTGATAACAGGATGAATGGATTATCGGGTGTGTTTAACGCTTCAAAGCTCGTTCTTTTCCCGACCTCTGGTTGCAGGGACCTTACAGTTTCAGATGTGGTGGAAGCAACGAATAATTTCAGTCAATCTAACATTATTGGATGTGGCGGGTTCGGGCTCGTTTACAAAGCTGACCTTCCAAATGGGTCAAAAGCAGCAATCAAGAGACTCTCGGGCGATTGTGGGCAAATGGACCGTGAATTTCATGCTGAAGTTGAAGCCCTTTCGAGGGCTCAACACAAAAACCTTGTTTCTCTTAAAGGGTATTGCAAATATGGAAATGATAGACTTTTAATCTATTCCTACATGGAAAACGGAAGTTTGGATTATTGGCTACATGAACGGGTTGATGAAGAACCACCGTTGAAATGGCATGCAAGGTTAAAGATTGCAAAAGGAGCTGCACAGGGATTGGCATATTTACACAACGAGTCCAAAATTATCCATCGTGACATTAAAACAAGCAACATTCTGTTGGATGAAAGATTCAAGGCTCATTTAGCTGATTTCGGGCTCTCGAGATTGTTATGCCCGTATGACACTCATGTAACTACTGATTTGGTAGGCACGTTGGGGTACATTCCACCCGAATACGGTCAAACACTTTCTGCAACTTTTAAGGGCGATGTTTACAGCTTTGGTGTTGTTCTTCTTGAACTCATTACAGCTAGACGACCTGTTGAAGTTGCAAAGGGGAAAAATTGTAGGGATCTAGTTTCATGGGTGTTTCAGATGAAACTCGAAAGTCGATATGCAGAAATATTTGATATATTGATATATGATAAGAGTTGTGAGACTCAAATGTTGGAAGTTCTGGGCATTGCTTGCAAGTGTTTAGATCAAGATCCAAGAAGGAGACCGTCAATTGAGCAGGTTGTGTTATGGCTCGATGGGGTTGCGGAACTAGGTCATAACCATAGCCATAGCCGTAGCAAGTGATTGCAAGAAAGTATCTGTTGAATGCTAGTCTAAGGTCTCAACTGTAAAGTAATTATTATAGAAATCTTCAATCGAAGTAATTAAGTTCATTATAGTGTTTTCTTGTTATGTAGAATGGTTTATTTTATGCTAGATGTTATATAGCCTAAAAGGTTTTCTTGCTGTTCTTTATACATGGCGGCCTTTATGTAAATAGCATCTTCTAAGTGAAATACTATGGTCTCATCTTTTATCTGCCAACGTTTGTCGAAAATAGTTTGATAAAAATGTTTGAACGCCGATCATGTGTATCTCAAAACTGATGGCCTGCCCTGCATTCTTCAATTTCTTGGCTAACATAGAGCTTGTTCATCATCTTAAGATAATTGATGAAGCTTATTTGTTAGAGTACAAGCTTGTCTTTCTATTATACACAGCAGAGCTCCATGAAGATAACCTCAGCCCTACCACTATTCTGGGAATAGCACTAAGGTATATCCCCTTTTCATATCCACTTACAATTCATATAGACTAATAGCTCCAGTGACCATATTGATATGATTTTATAGTTCTGCAATTTTATGTTTTTCCCATAACGTAACAGTAGTATAGTCGAACCCTGCTTATTCCCCAGATCTAGAACAAAAGATTTTGACCCAACCTGACTGAAAGTGGAATTTTAGAGGGCCCAAAGTCATAACTCATACATGCCGATACTTAGCACAATGCCTCTAGCCATACAAACCTGTTATTATTTTAGGATTTTATGTTGGTGGGTCGACTTCGACTCAAATGTAGCTAGGGTTTCTAGTAGAGGTGGCAATTTTAGACCCATTGGTTATTTATGGGTCAAGTTGGGTAATATTTATGAGGTGTTGGGTTTTGTTGGGTCTCCCTATATTTTTTTAGATGGGTCTAAATGGGTATCTGATATAACCTTCAATTGTATAACTATTAACCAACGGGTCTAAGCGGGTCTAGCGAGTAAATAAAATTTTGAACACCTCATTTCGTTTTTCGCTCAAATAAAAAAAAAATGTTACGTGGAAACCCGATGGGTCAACCCGACTCGAGACCTGTTTGACCCGGACCCGTTTAGACCCCGTTCTCCTAAATGACCCATCTAGACCCGGACCTATTATACCCAAGCCCATCTAGACCCCTGACCCGACCCACTCATTTTGGCACTTATAGTTTCTAGCGAAATAGTCGTAGCTAGGGGTCCAAGTAAATTACTTGAAACAGCTATATAGCAAGTAAGAGATCTCTTACCTTGCCAGCTGTGGACATAGGTCAATCACATTAATCAACTGAACCACCCGATTGTTAGCTTTCTTAGTTTTTCTCTATACAACACAATGTCTGCTCCATGGTAACAAGGAGAGAGTGTCAGGAACAGACCTAGCTCAAATTTATGATTCAAAATAATTAGGTTACTCAACTTAAAGAAAAGATATATTATAACAAATCATATAGATTCACACAAATTACACAAACTAAAAAGCAACATGTAAATGAAAAACTTGACACTCATGTAGTTCAGCTACCAATCCCATATGTTGAAACGTAAGCAAATGTAAAGGTAAAGGCAATAGAATTAAAGACCCTCCAAACAGACACACTAACCAAAGCTCAAGACATAATGAGCATACATGTATCATTGATTTTCATCTTATCCAGCAGTAGTGCATTTGTCTGTAGTCTACTTCTTGGAAGGTGGTGGTGCAAAGAAAGGCATATTAGGGAGAGTTGTTGGAAAGTTTGGGATTGTTGGCATAGAAGGCAATGGGGGCAATGAAACTTTAGGCATGTTGGGCAGGGTGGGTAGTTGCGGTTGTGGGAGTGAGGGGATCGTGGGCATCTGTGGCTGTGGGAGTGAGGGGATCGTGGGCATCTGTGGCTGTGGGAGTGAGGGGATCGTGGGCATCTGTGGCTGTGGGAGTGTAGGGATGTTGGGTAACTGTGGTTGTGGCAATGTTGGTAAAGTAGGTATTTGTGGTTGTGTTCCTGTTGGAGTTGTCTGCAGCAGATTACGCGAAGCATAACACATTTCGTTGTTCATATGAAAGAATACCGCAAGGAAGATGATGTAAACGTAGCTCTTGGAAGCCATTAATAGGATTTGTTGTGATAGACTAATGAATGCTGGCTTCGGTTTTGATAGTAGAGACAAGTGAAGTATATGATTGGTGCAGATGTTCACAGATGACCTAGGTATATATAGAGATTGTTGAGAGAATTATAATAATTCTAATATCAGAAATATATTCATAAATATTGTATGCTGGGTCTCAACCTTGATAGGTGGCAACTACTTGGTTGTGAGTAGTTTATCAACTTATATTTGGCAAGTACAGGAGGAATATGATCCAGTAGACCAGAAAATGCAGCTCAAAAATGACATGTTTTAGGTTTTTAGTTGTTGGACAACCATTAAACTTGTGGTAGTGTTTGGTTTATTAATTGCTTTTTTATAAGGTGAGGGCATACAAGAGGTAGGATCCTGAGATAACATAAGTTTCAGAGAGAATAATCACAGAACTACTTAAAACTACACTTTTGATCATTCATAAATGAGTATATATAATGTAATATTGATCACCGAATATTCGGTGCAATTTGGGATGTTTACAGTTATGTTCTCTGTTGATCCAATTCCGGACATACAATACTGGTAGATATTTGATTTTATCGCCGTGCATGCAACTCAAATTCATCACTCAACTCTACATATATTACAGATTCACAGGTAGCATTACTTAATGAGCATTTTTCGGTTGAATTCATACATACATGATATAAATAAGAACCAAAAACAGAGAAATTAAATTGTGTATTCCTTTCCTTAGATTTAGTGACATTCTCAGAAGGTAACAAAAGTATTAACTTTAACAACATTATATGATTTTGATTTGGTTGTAGAGTAAGGGGGCGTTTGGTTCATGGGATTTGGAGGGATTTGGAGGGATTTGCATTTTAAATTCCATGAAATCCCATGTTTGGTTGGAGTATTTCAATTAAAGAAGGATTCTAAAAAACTCATGTAAGGCATTTATAAATTACTCAAGTTCATGTGGGATTTGGAATTCCCATCTAACACGGAAGTTTCACATGTCCAAAATGGACAAAATTACCCTCTTCTTTTACAAACCCTATCCTCTTTCATTTTATCCCCAATTATCAAATTCTTCAATTCACCACTGCTCCAACAAGTATCTCCATGGCTACCATTCTACTTTGAGCTTATAACTTCGATTTTGTCTCCATCAAAAGTCTTCCATGTAAGGTAAACTTCTAATTTCGAAAGGTTATGATTTTTACTTCAATTTTTGCTTCTACATATGTTCTTTTTTCGATTTAGGTTTGTAAGGTGTTGTTTTCTTTGATTTTTGGTCGACATTTTCTGATCTTTCTAAAAATTATTTTTGCTACAGATCTTGCAATGATATAAACTTGTTTGCCATGAACTCACATTATAGGTGTTAGAATATATGTATGTTTATGGTTGAATATAAAAAATGAAATATAAAGTTAGAATGAACTCACGAAGGGTTCTGCTAGCTAGCTTGTTGGTTTGTATTAAAAAATATATAGCTATAACAAGTGTGTGTGGTGGAGATGAAATATTGAACTAAAGTGACAGTATACATATAACAACACTTCTGCTTGTTTAAATTTTTCGTGCTTTAGTTACTTTATGACGTTGATGTTTAACTAGGTTTGTTTGTAGATCATCTTACTTGCAAAATTAGTTATGACGACTCAAAATAGAGGTTATCGCGGGTGGTCAAATGTTGAAGAAACGAAGCTCGTTGAGGCTCTAGTAAATATGGTTAACAACGGAAGATTTAAAGCCGATAACGGCTTTAAATCTGGATACTTACAACACCTTGAAGAAAAGCTAAAAGAAACATTTCCGAACGCGGGTTTGCTAGCTAAACCCCACATTGAATCAAAGGTAAAGTCCATGAGGCGAGATTGGCAAGTTGTCCATGATATGTTTAGTGGTTCAAGCACTAGTGGATTTGGTTGGTTTGAAGATTCAAAGCTTTTGAATGCTACTCCTGAAGTTTGGGATGAGTACATTAAGGTAATAAATACTATATTTATATGTTATAAGAATTTGCTTGATATAATAATATTAGTTTAACTGTTATTTCTTTTATGTTATCATTGTGATATTTAATAGCATCATAAGGAAGCAGCTAAATGGAGAAACAAACCATTTCCTCACTATGATGAATTGTGTATCATCTTTGGGAAAGATCGAGCTCATGGGAATGGAGGTAGATCTTTCGGTGACATCGAAGAGGAGGAAAACATAGGAGTGCAACAATCTGATGAAGAGTTTGATGGGATGATGGGAGATGATCATAATCCACCTACCAATGAAAATGGTCAAGTTGAAGACAATACAAATATTCAAGTCGAAGATGTTTCAAGTGTTCGTAGCAAAAAAAGAAAAGGTCATACGGACCCTTTAGTTCATGGATTGCATGAAGTAGTTAACGTATTTGGTAACACTATAAGCAAAGCGGCTATCACAATGAGTCGAGACATAGAATTTCAAGAGGATTTGAAAAAGAAAAGGGCCAAGATCACTACCGAGATTTTCAAAATGGTATCACTTACTCAAGATGAAAAATTTCAGGTGTTGGGAAAGATAAGGAGTGATTCCGAACATGTTGAAGCCTATTGGGATTTGGACGAAGAAAACAGGGAAGGTTGGGTTAAGTATATGTTGAAAGAGTAGCTGGGTTATATGCATCGGTATGGACTATATTTTTGAAACTTCCATGGATTAATTTCATGATGCTGTGAATGTTCAAGTAGTTTTTTGGTTTGTCATTTTTGGCTAAAATAGTATTATGAAACTTGTTTGGTGCAAGGGTTGTAAATTTCACTAGCATCAATGTAAATGTGGTTGACTATTACATACTAGAATGATCCAAAGTCCGTTTTGATGTTAATGGTACCTTAATTTTGTTTCCAGTAGCAATATCGTATTAGAATAAATATCTAAGATAGCACGGTTCGTGTCAAATGCAGCAAAACTTAAATAACATTGTAGTATGTTTATCAATAAAGGATAATTATGTCATTAATTCAGAAATCCCTTGTACAAAAACCGTCAACCAAACATGTCACGGGATTTCAAATCCCACGGGATTTCAAATCCCGGGATTTCAAATACTCGAACCAAACGGCCCCTAAGAACAGAGAGAGTACTTTCGTTTCTAAGAAAGATTGTAAAATTCTTTGTTGTTAATGAGAACATTGTGAACTAAATTCCTGGATTCATGGACCATTGTCTATCAACTTTAAGAACAACATCATCTTGTTTATTAGACGCAAATAGCTGTAATTAAATATTGGGAAATTAATCGAAATGCACTTTTTTTTACAAGTTTATTTCGATTTGCCACTTTTTTTAAAAAAATGCGGATTTACCCCACCCGGTCGCCGGTCGCAGCATGTGACCTGCGACCCGTTTGCGGCGACCGGCGACCCAAACGATAACCGAGTAAAAGACAAGCCAATTTCGACGTACCCGAGAAAATCACTTGGTCGCAGCGGTGATGCGACCCGCTGCTGAGACCTGCGACCCGTACACGTGAACCAACGTTAACCGAGTAAAACACCGAAACCTTGGTCGCAGCGGTCACGCGACCCGTTGCTGCGACCTGCGACCCATTACAATTAAAAAATCGAGTAAAGTACTCAAACCACCTCACTTCACACTTTCACTACCGGATACGAAGTCGCTGCGACCCTGCGACTTGCCTCACCCCGTCCGCACCACCACCATCACCACGAACCACCACTCTATCCGCCACCAACCACCACCGGACCCACCCTAAACCTCCATCCACCACTCGATCACCCCTTTCACCTTTTAAACACACCAAACACCACTCGATCCACCATTCACCGCGATTTTACGAAATCCGACCGGCGAAGAAACTGATCCAACCACCCACCACCACCACCAAACATGTAATCGAAGGTGCATTCTCTCCAAACATGGCTTCTCAAAAGGTACTAACCCGTTTTTACTCGATTTATACGGTTTTTTTTTTAATTTCTATGAAGCATTTCATCGAACATTTAGTATGCGTTTGAATTTTAAATATTTAGGTTACTAATTACCTCGATTAAGTGTTGTTATACTGTTTTGATGCGTTTGGTTGGTTAAATTAATGGATTATCTCGTTTTAGCTCGATTTATATGTTTTTTTTTTCTAAATTTCTTTGAGGCATTTCATCAAACAGTTGGCGTGCATGTTTTTTTCCTTATTTTTTGATTTGTTTTCCCGTTTCTTGTTGCTATTGTACCTCGGAAATAAAAAAGTGTGGATGCGACCTAAGTTTTGATTGCAATTGGCGAACTTTGTTCGTTGTCGCTAGTCGCCAACCAATAACACTAGTCGTAAATGGAAGGTCACTAGTCGCTAGTCGCTAGTCGTAAATGGAAGGTCGCCAATCACTAGTCGTAAATGGAAGTATATATAATTATGATTCTGATTACAATATGATTATGATTATGATTATGATTATAATTATATATGATTATGATTATGATTATAGATATAAGTATATATGATTATGGTTATGATTACAATATGATTATGATTATGATTATCCCTTATGATTATGATTATGATTATAATTATATATGATTACGATTATGATTATAAGTATATATATCATTATAATATGTATGTATATTACACTATGTATATTTTTTTGACTAATACCGTTTTGTTTATGACATTTCAGCAGTTTACTCATGCGAAGTTGACTTTAAAGAGCCATCTAGGTGTAATTAATGATTTTAAGAGGTTTATGTCAACCGAGCAACAACAAATATTTCGAGAACATTGTTTAGGTGATTGGTTGGATGTGAAGACAATAGAAAATGATCCCGGTTATGTACATCATATGCTCCAGTTGCGCTGTAGTCGACCTCCGTTGGAGCATCCTCGGGAGGAGGTTGATGAATTGTGGTTTAAGATCACCCCGGCACATTGTATACGATTTGGTAGGAGGGAGTTTTGTCTAGTGACTGGCCTTCGTTTCGGTCCGAACGTTGATATTGCGCAGCTGATTAGCCCGGACGTTCTTCGTACGACACCCGCATTTAAAGCACGGGTATTTCCGAATTTGGGTAAGTTGAAAGTTAAAGATCTTCAGGACAAGGTTTGTGATCGAAACACATTCGAGGGGGCGAATAAACTAGGTGATGAGGATTGCGTTCGATTGTGCATGATACTTTTAATAAACATTGGTTTTTTGGGAAAGCAGCCGAGCTATGGTGTTGAAGATTTTTATATGCATCTAGCTGAGGATTTTGGTGTGTTTGACAGGTAGTTTAAACGAGTGTATTGTCCGTTTAGAATATTGTCAATGTATCCAAGTTCTGACAGATACTAATATACATTTTCGGCGATTTTGTTTGTTTGTCAGGTACCCTTGGGGTAATCTTGTTTGGGAAAGAACTTACGCGCAACTGAGTAAGGGGTTGGAGGCACAGGAGGCGAAGGATGGGATGAAATACACGTTGAGTGGTTTTGGCTGGGCGTTTAAGGTTGTTCAATGTTAATTATTATTGTTTAACTTAGTTTTGTACATAAATACTAGTATGCTGATATTAAGTCTGTTTATATTTTACTAGAGTTGGATTTGGGATGCTTTTTCCAAACAATTAGCAGATGTTGCATTCAGGTTGCCAAATCAAGTGCCTCGTGGTGTCCATCTTACGCGCAAATTGAGGGTTGGCGAATCTAAAAAATTTGACTAATACTTAGAAGTGCCGGTAATTTCCTTTTGTATATTTCATTTGATTTTATTTACTTTGATTTCATTTATAAAGTGTGATGAAACATGATAGTGATGATAGATTGTTGAAATTGCTGAAAGTGTGATGACTTGTAAGCTAAAACATTAGCTGGTCTATTAGTTTTATAGAAAGGACATTTCCGATTTTTTTTTGGTATTTGTTTATATATTGTAGGATGGTACCTCTGATGACATGCTTCCGAAGATGACGCTGAGGCCAACAAAAACAGAGAAGGAGTGCGTTTGGTGGAAGGATAGCTACGCTTTCTTTAATGAGCAGAAACATGCCGGTGTGGTCAAGAGGCCCTCTAAGAAGCCCCGAAAGAGCCCAAAAGTTATTGTTCAGCCATCTCCTGCCACTGTATCCCATCCCCAGGCGCTAGATGATCTTGGCTTTTCAGCACCTAATGACGATCATCCAAGTACACGTACATCTAGTTCGGGAATGGAGGAGCCCTCCTTACGAGCTCGTGTCGACGCGCAGGATCGGATCATTGACACCTTACGTGGGCAGGTTGAGACCTTTCGTCAGCAGGTGGCCACATTACTCGAGCGGGTGGACGCGTAGGATGCCATTATTGATGGGTTACAGGGATAGGTATGCGTGTATATGTATATATGTATGTATGTGTGTATATGTATCTGTATGTATATATCATTTGTTTACTTTTGTTTACAGGATATTCAGGATGACATGCTTTACGATGAAGGTTATGTATCCGACACTTATATTGCCACTGCAGGCAAGAGCTCGGCTCCACGAGGTTTGCGTCGTAGTATGCGAGATCGACGACGGGCCCCGTCTAGGCTATCACCGTTTATTACCCCAACACAACTGAAAAGGCCCGGATTGAAGAAAAACTTGAAAGTGCATGAGGGGGCGTACGAGGAAGTATCGGTTAGTTTAGGGGTCGATGACCGGGCGGTTGATGAGCCGATTGTGCCACCGGTCGTTGATGAGCCGATTGTGCCTCCGGTCGTTGAGGAGCCGATTAAGCCGGTACCGCCGCCAGCTAAGGTAAAAATAAATAAAATGTTTATATAATAGTATAAATATATGTACATTTTATTAATATATTGTTTATTAATATGTACATGTTACTAAAATATATATATATATATATATATATATATATATATATATATATATATATATATATATATATATATATGTTTATTATATATATATATATGCTTATTAGTATATAATATATTGATGCGCCGTTATTAAGGTTAAAAAATTCAAGCGTCGGGCGAGAAGGAAGTCGGCTGAAGATGAGGACGAGATTGATGAGGACAGGAGGATGGCCATAGTTGAGAGTTTAGTGGACCCGGAGACTGGTTTCCTGACTACTCCACCCCCTGGAATACCTGGGTTGATTGAGGGACCGTCCACTGTTCGGGATTTATATGAATCTGGAGACCTTGTGCGCGGTATGTTTCTGCGACCGGCCTTTACTTATTTGTGCGTGGGTAAAGAATTTTGGGGCCGTTTATATGGATTCGTCGAGTCAGGATACTTAGATAACACTGTAAGTCTCTAACTACATTTATTACATTTAGCTTTATCTTTATTTAATTATTGAGTCAGGATACTTTGTTACTGTTAAATTAAGGGTATTAATAATTTTTTTCAGCATATCGACGGTTGGGCCTCCTTATTGATGTGGTGGAGATACCGGGCTTTTACTCGTCCCACACAGCTTCACATACCATTGAGATGGACGATCATGCCTGTTGGTTTTTTGGATATGATAAAAGGGTTCGAAAAGTACAAAGATCGGAAGAAAAAACGAGTAAGCTCGGAAGGTGAGGCCGATGGATACAAAGGAGAAACGGGAGCGAACTATAAGTATCTGATGGGCTTCGCAGACGGAACTCGTGCACCATACCCTGCATGGTGGGATTGTGACAAAGTAAGTAAAAAATATCTATACTGCTGTATCAAAATATGCATTTACATTAAAACTTACATTAAATAATAATATATGTATATGCAGATACTATTGCCGCTCCACATTCCACGAGTAGATCACTGGATACTAGTGGTGCTTGATCTTCGTTTTTTTTATGTCACGGGATACGATAGCCTGCCAAAGCTGTGTGTAGATGAGCGTACAGAACTTGTCAAGGAATTAGGTCGCTACATAGTATATTATTTGGACGCAATTAAGTTTTGGAGTAAATGGAGTGTTGGACCGGGGAAGCCTTTTAAAGATACTTGTCAGTTGCGTTTAGAGTTGTTGAAGGATGTGCCTGTGCAGAACAGCGGACTAGGCAACTGTGGAGTCTGGGTGTGCAGGAATATGGAGATATTGCCTATAACCAAGATTATAGGCTGAGTGTGGATGCCGGGTCATTTGCGTTGGAGTACAGGAAGAGGATGATGCAGACTTTCTTTAGCTCGCGTTTTGACTGGGAGCCGCTACCTCCACTACCGCCACCACTGCCAGTGCAGGAAGGGCAGGAAGGACCACCACCTCCTTGATTATCCGACTAGACTTTTGTATTAGTTTATTTAGTTTATCAATTTTGATGTATTGTACTAGATTAATCCACTTTGATGTACTAGATATTTTATCTTAAAACAAAATTATGAAAAATCTTTTTAAAAAGTTTTAAAAATCTTTTACTTTCAGACAATGACGAAAAATCTTTCAGACAATCACGAAAAATCTTTTTAAAAAACAAAATTTGTGATCGAAAACATAATTACAATCTTATTCGGAAAATCTATTAAATATATATATATATATATATATTTTCACGGAAAAAGAAACAAATACATGGTCAAAAAAAAAGTACAAAAGCTTAAGGCTTTTTAATTGAGGTGGTTTGAGTACTTTACTCGATTTTTTAATTGAAATGGGTCGCAGGTCGCAGCAACGGGTCGCGTGACCGCTGCGACCAAGGTTTCGGTCTTTTACTCGGTTAACGTTGGTTCACGTGTACGGGTCGCAGGTCTCAGCAACGGGTCGCATCATCGCTGCGACCAAGTGATTTTCTCGGGTACGTCGAAATTGGCTTGTCTTTTACTCGGTTATCGTTTGGGTCGCCGGTCGCCGCAAACGGGTCGCAGGTCGCATGCTGCGACCGGCGACCGGGTGGGGTAAATCCGCAATTTTTTTAAAAAAGTGGCAAATCGAAATAAACTTGTAAAAAAAAGTGCATTTCGATTAATTTCCCTTAAATATTCATATTACTATTATTCATATTATTAATTATTATCACAAACATAATACGTAGTAGAAAATAGAAAATATAAAATCAAATACTGGAATAAAGATATTTGTGGACGTTTATCAATTATCACTGAATTTTAGTCTAGTCAACTGGGGTCTCATTAAAAGTCCTGGATTTATGGACCATTGTCTATCAACTATAGTATATCTTGCATTGCAATGCTCATTCTACCTGGGGTGAGAAAAAAAAATCGAAAACTTGAATCATAATTGAAATAATCGAACCGAAGGTGAAACCGATAGTTCGATCTTTGAAAATGCAATGATCGAAATATTTTAATTCGATTCGGGTTTTGCCAAATAACTGAATCGTAAATAACCTGAACCGATATTTAATTACTAATTATATTTTACATTTACTATACAAATTCATAGATTACAGGGTTTTACTAATATGTGCCCCGTGGCACACGGTTATATATATTTAATGACGTCGAAATTTCCTTAAATATTAATGATTACAATTAATACTCATTAATTTAATCTATTGCCATTTTTATGCATATATTAGTTACAAATTTTAATATTTAAGGAAATTAGGAGTTCATTAAATGCACTCTAACATGTGATACGGGAGAACACGTTAGCAACCATAGATTATATTAAGTTTTCTAATGATGTTATCAATCAACGAACTTTAGAAATACGTACATAATTTAATGTTTGTACCATAAAATTATGGGAAGTAATAAATAAAACAAACAACTTGATTCAAACACTAAAATTATGCTATAGTATGATTGTACCGTAAGCTGTAACTGCTTACAAAATATTTCTTCAATTTTGTAACCCAATTATTTGAATTACCTCATAGCATATATTTTGGTTATAAACCGGAAAATAATTGATAATAAGACAGAAGAGAAAGGTTTAGAAAAGAATAGTAAAAAAAATGAAGAATGAAAGAATCAATAGGATTGCTCCATTTCTAAAACTTATTTCCACCTTCTTTTTTAAACTAAATATCTCACAAATCGTAAATCTATAAATTATAAAAATTATATATTCGGAATCATCTTTTTCTCTTCGATTATAGATCTTACAAGCTATACTTTCGATAAAGTTTTTTTTTTTTTCATTTTTTATTGGGTTTTAAAATTTTGTAATGTAAAATCACATGTGATTTAACACTAAAAATTAATCACACACACTTATATCTTCAATTAAACTTTAAATTCAAATCATTGATGATTTAAAAAGATCTAAACATGAAAAACTAAGTTGTAATCACATGCGATTGAACATCAAAGTATCAATCACATGAGATTATAGAGTAATCAAATACGCATTTTCAAAACATTGACTTTAATAATATAATTAAGTAAAAATCAAGTTGAAATCATATATGAATTATCATATATAGGTAAATTGCTCATCAAATATCAATTTTTAAATAAAAATCATATGTGTTTATGAAACACCCTGAAAATTTTGAACCATTTTCTATATCAAACATTATATATGATCAATTTGTAAAAACTATTAATATTTTGACTTTGACTTGAATAATTCTTGTTGACTTTCTAGTCAAACATTCTTTTAAAATAATCGAGTGAAAACTTTTTCATAGATTGCTATTTGATTGGGTGATTGATACAAGTTTACCACAACGATAATTTAAAAGAGATAGGAGCTTGTCTAACCATATTGTAAAGCTCCATTCCACGTGTCCCATATCGACCATATATAAACAAGCTATCCAATAACACCTTTAAGCCAATCACCTACAAAATTTAAACAACTGAAAGGAGTAAGCCTAAGCTTAGTGAATAATATAAGCAATTAAATAAACAATGACTTTCACATAACACATAAGCTTCACATATCATAGTCTCAACTAGTTATATCAACTTGAGCAATTGTACTTGTTTTGGGCCGCAACCCAACATATCATCTCATAAACATATCCACGCCTTATGAGCATCGAGAACATAAGTTCAATGGAATATGTAAACATAACTATTATGGATCCATAATTATGCCAATTCCTGCAGAAAATCAGCATCTTCGAGCCTACACCCCGGTATATCATTCAATATATCAAATAAGTGCCATATCCATTACCGGCCCTTCCAAGTAATAGAATATGCACTACTTTACCAAAGTTAGTATCAACACTCTCAATTATTCATCAAAATGATCATAAGTAACAATATATAATATAATCAATCTCCGAAATTCCTAATACACATAATTCATTTATCACATACAACAATTTCTTTATCACAATTCAAAGCTATATCATAATAGCTTTTCCAACTCATTTCAACGATTGCTCAATAATATATCAACACATATCAACATACATCAACAAGATATAATTCAATTGAACCTTAAAAATTCACAACCAAATAATTCACATAATTGTGTAATATCTCATGCTTAGAAGCAATCCGATATTACACATTCATTATCTATTTAATTCCTCATATTACTCACCTTTGAGATTTGAGATTTAAGCAATTAGGTGACTCCATGGTTTCATACTTGATTAAGATGCCATCACTCTTGATCACCTAGCACATATAGTATATAAACACTTTTAACAACTAATAATCATCAATATTAACTTATCAATTTTATCAACCCATCACCATATTAGGTTGACTAAGTTTAACTTTAAATCAAACTATACACATAGATATATAATCTCTACATAACACCATGATTATGATTAATTATCACTACTTCACAATTACTCATTAAGTGATGATCCTTATAATTACAACATCACTTTATATTCTTTAACCATGGTTAATTAACATAATTAATCCATTAATAAAATCATTAATCTCAATTACCAATCATTTATCAAAACCCCAATATTAGGTCTTGTGATTACTTAATCAAATAAGTTCTACTTCACTCTATAATCATCAAGTAAGATTTCTTAATCCTAAACAACCTTAATTATATATATACCACATAAATACCATCATATTCATCATTAGCCTCATGAACCTTAATTTCTTTCATAGCTTTTAACTAGAATCATGTTACTCATCATCATTAACAAGCTTTAGTAACATCAATTTAATAAATTAAAACCTAAAATTCGGATTTAAACTTAATAATTAACTAAAACCCCAACAAACCCATTTCTAGGTCATGAAAATTGAAGAATACAACTTACATCATCAATTACTCATATAATTTCAACTTATGAACTTAGGGTTTCATATAATCTTTCAAGCTAACATCAAATTAAACATAATAACATGTTAAACATACCTTAATACATAAGAATTGAAGACTAGAAGCTTTAGATTAACAAAACCCTAGCTAATCCCTTGATTTCTCTTTTGATGCACTCAACCGACTTCACAGAGGAAAATACGTGGTTTCCTGAGTTTGAAGAAATAAAAATGATGTAGATAATTACAGAACAGATGTTTTATACTGCCAATTCCATATAAACCCCTGATCTTTCATCACTTGACAACTTAAGTCCCTCTAACAAACATTTCTTTACATGTCAAGTCCTATTAACAGAATTTCCTTTACATTACTAGTCCTTTCTAACTTATTTAACATATAACATTTATTTATCACATAATTGATTAAAAATGAATATAATAACATTTACACTTACGAAATTTGGGATGTTACAACTCTCCCCCACTTGTCTCATTCGTGTCCTCACGAATGTCGCTCGTATGGATTCATATTAATACTTTCTCCAAGTATGTGGAAAACATTTAATTATATATACAAGACTTTACTTACTCAACTAATTCATAACATGAATGTATATCACTCATGTACTTACTAAATCTATCCTTTTAGTTCCATACATTCCTATATCTCACAAGTTTTAAACATTTCATACTCTCATGATGATATCCTAATAGGGTTCAATCATCTCATAACCTCCATGGGAGTTTCGTCGTTCCATACCAGTCTGGAAAAAATTTAGTTATAAATCCCATTAATAGATTTTCCGTTCTTTTTGAACCTGTAAAATCATCTCAAATCCATAGAATACTCAATACTCAGCTTTTACTTGAAGCAACATGTCACAATCCATAAACCATGTCATATCCGTTTTCATGATAATCCATCAATATAATGGTTTCAATAAAATCATCTCTCAAATTCACAATCAAAAGGGATTTAAACACAAGACTGAATAGTCATCATTGTCTCAAGTTAATAGTTTTCAATCAATCCATTAAGTTAGGGAAATCTTCAATCATGTATAAGGAAATCCTGTCACAAATCTTTCTCGAATAATGTCAAATCCATCAATACTGAATCAGTTTAACAACTCCTTGAGGATATATCGAAACTTTAAAAAAATTCTGTACAATCGATGTCCTGTAGTGCCATCCAAGTAATATTTCTCACAAGACAACAATTATAATTCCCAAATCATAATTGAGATAATCCTCTCATTGTATTAACAAAATGAAATCCTGTGAAATGTATCTCAATACATTATAATCATATCATACATAAGTACTGAATCAACAACCTGTCTTAAAACTGTTCCATTATTTCCATGTTAATGTCAAAAGACTATAATATAACCATACTGGTACTACAATCAACATTAGATATATCCTCTAATTGGAATATCCAACACAAGGGTAGCATCATTAATTACTTAATTACAATAGATACACACATCAGACGTTGCTCCAGTGAGCAACTTATAAATATAAATACATGTTTTCAATTCTTTCCACATGCACATATACTGTGCATATACCTTTTCTTTTGCCATATTAATGACCACTTACATGAACATTTTAATTAGCCACGTAAATAATTCAAAACACATAATCATTTAAAACAAGTTAATCATATAGTCATGTGAACATCTCATTGCTACAATAATAACAATAGTGGTAATAAATACCACAACATGCCCATTGGCAATAAAAGTTTAACTCAATTCATAACTAGCAATTTAGCTAATAATCGCATATCTCTTTAACTAACAGATTGCTAGAATTCTCTACTTTTGCAACTAATTATTTACTGATTTACAATTTGCAATTACAACTACCATTGAGTTGTATAAAACCTTTGACTTGAAATAAATCCAAATCATATAACAATTAACACCTTTGAGTAAGCAACATGTAGAGGTCAAATCTTAAAATCACATAATCCTTTGGCACTCAATCACATTGACTTGAATGCTAAATCAACATCACTTATTACTCATGCTATATAGCATAGCACTTCAATCAACATAATGTGCCTTTATTAAGCACCCATTTAACCATACCAACATAATGCTAACCGCAATCTGACCTCTACATTAGCTCATTTCACATTTCACTTATAACTAGTTGCAATTAATCACACATATATCTCTTTCACAATAGGTACCACGTCAAAATAATAGTTTTAGTGGTTTAATACTATATTATATTAACCATCACATCAAATTTCTCTAGTACTTGGTAGCCTCAACAACTCCATGTGAAATGGCATAATATAAATACGTTGATCAGGCGTCTTATATTATGTCATTTACACTTCATTTCCAGACCACTTCATACTATCAATCATTATCATCACATATATCATAACACAAACATCAACCATTTGCACACATCGACTAGCACCTTTATAACAGGCACAATCAAACATCAACTTGCTACACTTTTACAATTTTCACCTTGAGTGTGAATCTAATCATATGATCAGGTAAGTATAGTAATCACATATATATTTAACACCTTTCTCACTATCCAATTAGTATAGGTATAATGTCTAACACAATTACATCAATCAACACCTTTAGTACCTGATTCCATATCAAGCACTAGTGCAGCAATTAATACTGATAGTATATTATATGATATTTAGTATCAATTATTCTGTCAACATCATGTGTAATATTCAACACATATTTATCAATAGATACTTCATTAGTTGAATAACAATTGAGCATTCCATATTTAATTATCACATAGATGTAAGCTCATGTACTTATCGTGCAAACTCTTATAATGCTTAATTCAACTAACTTGTAATATTCTACATGATTCAAATACTTCCTCATATTTCAATTAGTCCACATAATTCAATAATTGATGTTAACCAACAATAACAGTTGGTAACAATTAACAATATGACGTAATACACAGCTTAAAATAACTCATACCCGATAAGAGTATGTGGGCTTCTTAAAACAAGTTCTAAATGATCCCTGGGTTGAAAGAAACAAAAGCCCAATCCAAAACATAAGCCAAAAGCTCAAAATAAGGTCCCGCGTTTAAAATATGACATTGTAGACTTGTTGTACCATTCCCTCAATCAAATAAGAAATTAAATAAGAAAATGTTGAATTTATAAGAGATTCCCCAGGAATGACTCCCATTCCCCAGGAATCAGGCATGCTGTTAGCAATTTGATTCGGATTCCCCAGGAATGACTCCCATTCCCCGGGAATCAAGCGTGCTGTTACCATCATACTTCGGATTCCCCAGGAATGAATCTCATTCCCCGGGAATCAAGCCTGCACACTTAATTACCATTTATCGAACTTTAAACGTGCATATCTTGAAAATGACAAGTCTAATGACCATGAAATTTTGCAGGCACGTGTAATATGACATTTCAAACATTTCCCAATTTCCACTTTTTGAAATTTTACGTCTTATTGCGTTTTGGACTAATGACCACTTTATGGTCATTTTTGACCATTTCCGTTGACACGCCATATTCCAAATGGCTTGGTTTCTGACTTCAACCATTTGCCAACATATTCCTATATACATTTGTGACGTGTGGGCATATTCATCACCCTCATACACTCATTCTATTTCGTTTTAACTCTTTGACCCGTTTGGGGGTCCAAATGGACACTCTTACCAAAATCCACCACATTACCCACACCAACTTGCCATTTCAATCCGAATTGACTCCATGTCATGATTGAAGACTCATAACCACATTCTTGGACCAAAATACGACTTTTGACCTCTTGATCATAATTTCACCAAAACTATGATCAATACCCTTCACATGAACATCTAATCACATTTACCACTCTAAAACATAACCTTTACCCATATTGACACTACCTCATTTAACTTTGACTTTTCCAAGTCAAAGATGGACTTTTCAACCATTATACACTTTCTAATTCAATTAACCATATGACTTCCATTATCTTAATTGAGATATATTAACATCTCATTTAACTTCATATTACTACTTTAATACATAATAGCTACCAAACACTTCACGATAGAGAGTCATATCAGTTTACTTTACCATACTTTACTGCTACATATAATTAGCAAATAAATCATGCATTTCATATTGGTTTAAGTTTAGGAATCCTATCGTGGATTACCTAATTCTCTCAAACCATCGCTCTGATACCAACTTGAAACACCCTGAAAATTTTGAACCATTTTCTATATCAAACATTATATATGATCAATTTGTAAAAACTATTAATATTTTGACTTTGACTTGAATAATTCTTGTTGACTTTCTAGTCAAACATTCTTTTAAAATAATCGAGTGAAAACTTTTTCATAGATTGCTATTTGATTGGGTGATTGATACAAGTTTACCACAACGATAATTTAAAAGAGATAGGAGCTTGTCCAACCATATTGTAAAGCTCCATTCCACGTGTCCCATATCGACCATATATAAACAAGCTATCCAATAACACCTTTAAGCCAATCACCTACAAAATTTAAACAACTGAAAGGAGTAAGCCTAAGCTTAGTGAATAATATAAGCAATTAAATAAACAATGACTTTCACATAACACATAAGCTTCACATATCATAGTCTCAACTAGTTATATCAACTTGAGCAATTGTACTTGTTTTGGGCCGCAACCCAACATATCATCTCATAAACATATCCACGCCTTATGAGCATCGAGAACATAAGTTCAATGGAATATGTAAACATAACTATTATGGATCCATAATTATGCCAATTCCTGCAGAAAATCAGCATCTTCGGGCCTACACCCCGGTATATCATTCAATATATCAAATAAGTGCCATATCCATTACCGGCCCTTCCAAGTAATAGAATATGCACTACTTTACCAAAGTTAGTATCAACACTCTCAATTATTCATCAAAATGATCATAAGTAACAATATATAATATAATCAATCTCCGAAATTCCTAATACACATAATTCATTTATCACATACAACAATTTCTTTATCACAATTCAAAGCTATATCATAATAGCTTTTCCAACTCATTTCAACGATTGCTCAATAATATATCAACACATATCAACATACATCAACAAGATATAATTCAATTGAACCTTAAAAATTCACAACCAAATAATTCACATAATTGTGTAATATCTCATGCTTAGAAGCAATCCGATATTACACATTCATTATCTATTTAATTCCTCATATTACTCACCTTTGAGATTTGAGATTTAAGCAATTAGGTGACTCCATGGTTTCATACTTGATTAAGATGCCATCACTCTTGATCACCTAGCACATATAGTATATAAACACTTTTAACAACTAATAATCATCAATATTAACTTATCAATTTTATCAACCCATCATCATATTAGGTTGACTAAGTTTAACTTTAAATCAAACTATACACATAGATATATAATCTCTACATAACACCATGATTATGATTAATTATCACTACTTCACAATTACTCATTAAGTGATGATCCTTATAATTACAACATCACTTTATATTCTTTAACCATGGTTAATTAACATAATTAATCCATTAATAAAATCATTAATCTCAATTACCAATCATTTATCAAAACCCCAATATTAGGTCTTGTGATTACTTAATCAAATAAGTTCTACTTCACTCTATAATCATCAAGTAAGATTTCTTAATCCTAAACAACCTTAATTATATATATACCCCATAAATACCATCATATTCATCATTAGCCTCATGAACCTTAATTTCTTTCATAGCTTTTAACTAGAATCATGTTACTCATCATCATTAACAAGCTTTAGTAACATCAATTTAATAAATTAAAACCTAAAATTCGGATTTAAACTTAATAATTAACTAAAACCCCAACAAACCCATTTCTAGGTCATGAAAATTGAAGAATACAACTTACATCATCAATTACTCATATAATTTCAACTTATGAACTTAGGGTTTCATATAATCTTTCAAGCTAACATCAAATTAAACATAATAACATGTTAAACATACCTTAATACATAAGAATTGAAGACTAGAAGCTTTAGATTAACAAAACCCTAGCTAATCCCTTGATTTCTCTTTTGATGCACTCAACCGACTTCACAGAGGAAAATACGTGGTTTCCTGAGTTTGAAGAAATAAAAATGATGTAGATAATTACAGAACAGATGTTTTATACTGCCAATTCCATATAAACCCCTGATCTTTCATCACTTGACAACTTAAGTCCCTCTAACAAACATTTCTTTACATGTCAAGTCCTATTAACAGAATTTCCTTTACATTACTAGTCCTTTCTAACTTATTTAACATATAACATTTATTTATCACATAATTGATTAAAAATGAATATAATAACATTTACACTTACGAAATTTGGGATGTTACAGTTTATATACATCATATGTGATTATATAACAAATCACATGTGATTAAATGTACAATTAACAATCACATGTGATTTTTAATGAAAACAAATGTAATTTTTAAAATTCTATTTATATTTATTAATGTATATGAATATTAAGTTATAATCATGTGTTAATTAACATATATCATGAATAAATAATCATGAACAAATTTTAACTTTTTATAATAAATCACATGTGATTATATTGTAAAACCCGGCAAAAAAAAGAAAAAAAAATCCGTTGAAAGTATAGCTTGCGAAATCTCTAATCGAAGAGAAAAAGACGCTGATTTCGAATATATAATTTTTATAATTTATAGATATACGGCTTATGAGATATTTAATTTTAGGGGTAAAAATGAAAGTGGATTTTGTAAAGAAATTGAACAATCCTGTTGGTTCTCCCATTCTCTACATTTTTACCATTATTGTTTGAACTCACCTCTAAAACAGGATCTGATAAATTGAAAAACCAAAATCATATAAAAGCCAAAACCAAACAATTTTGATTATTAAAAAAAATCAAAATATTCAATTCGCTTCGTTTTCTGAAAAAAAAAAAACCATATCCAACCGAATCGTGAGCAACCTCTACGTTTTACCATGCTCAGTGTTTTAAAACCCGGGTTTTTAGTCGACCCGAAAAAGTGTTAATTTATGGTCGGACCGGTTGAGCCGGAAGGTCGGACCGGAGTTAATAATAATATACAGTAGTAGTATTTAGTGATTTTTTTTTTATTTTTTTATAATTAGAGTTATAATTATTAACTATATCATGTATAATAATTATAATTTATAGAGTAATAAAGGGTGATGACACATTGATTCCCTCGTTATTCTTGAAATACACATCAATATAATAATTATATAATCCATGGAGTAATAAACGGTGATGACACATCGGTCAAAGATTCCCTCATTACTCTCATTATTCTTGAAATACACAATCAGTCAACATTCCCTAATTATAAATGATTAAATGTACATAGAAATTGTAAAAAAAAAAAAAAAAAAAAAGAAACCGGGTCAATGCGCCGGTCCGTTTCCCAGTTCAACCTGGTCCGACCGGCCGGGTCAACCGGGTCGTTGACTAGTCAAAGTATCGAAAAAACCAGGTTTTTTTAGCCGGATTTCCCTAAAAATACGGTCCGACCAGTTCGGTCGAAACGGGTCTTAAAACACTGACCAATGCATATCATGTATACTTTTGGATTTGGATAGTAATATACTCCGCGTATAAAATTTCATATAACGATATGGGACGGTTGCACGGTGCAAACCCATCCGCCACGCGATATCAACGTGTCACTGCATGAATACAGATACGTGTAATAACTATAGCTCGCCACAATTTCTAAATTTGAAGTAGTATTTAAACTCACCAAACAAATTAAAGCACCTCAATCTTTACATCTGCAACTAACAATGTACGGAAGAGTTATCAAGCTAGCCAGTAACAAAAATGTTCAACAATCTGCAACCAAATTTAGGTTTTATCCCTCCAATTTTTTTTCCTCTACATCCACCCAACATAATAACAAGGTACGTACCTACCTACAGGCACTTGATAATTTTTAAATTATATCTTCTGTATGCATAATATGTTGCTCCTATTTAGGTGTTGCTAAAATGTAAATTATTTACTAGGTTTTCCTTTTAATATAGATTTTGTTGCAATTTAACGAAACTTGGGTTGTGTAGCTATTAGCACATATAATTCAGTCATTGATTAAAGACTTAATAATACATGCAGGATTCGAACTTAGTTGACGATATCAGGAACTCGGCATCGGGGTTGCCATCAGCACGGTCATCTAATGCCACGAGTTCAAACATAGTTAATGATATCAGAGACTCGGCATCAGGGATGCCGACACCACGGTCCTACGGTGCTGAACTGGCACCGGATGACCGTGTTAACGTTGTGAAAACATCTACAACACCACCGTCATCTCCAACCTTCAATGATAGAACGGAGGAAAACAGTGGTGGTGACATGGGGAGTTTTGCGGCGGATACAGCGAAACAAGGAGTAGCGAAAGCTATCGAAACCGGTTTGGATATAGGAGAAAAGGCTAAACAGACTTTAGATAATGTGTGGGATGCTACTAAGGGTACTGGTCATGCGGTGAAGGAGGCGGTGACAGGTGCCGAAAAGGCGAAAAACGATGTACCACCTACGGATCGGTTTGTCGATGATTTGAGGAAGCATGCTGATGGATATGATTTGAGAAACAAATAACTGGGGAAGTTTTCTAGCTAGTAGGAACTAGTAGTTAGGAGTTGAAGCAGTGGAAAGTTCATATTTCAGGGGCATAATTGTGATATATACTACTATGTAACTTTTTTTGCTTGCTTGGTGTATTTTCGAGAACATTTGAATGGGTAATATTGTGATTTGTTTTCTGGTCTTTATTTAGTTGCTTTATTAATAATAAAGCATGATATATATTGTTATATTTGTTAAGATGTTAGTCTTGATTTAGTTGCATTATTAAGCAACTGAAACATGATATACGCTATTGCGGAGTTGGTGTTAGATGACTAAAAATCTTTCTTAACAATGTCGTTTTGTTTTTTTGGACTTGTGTTTTAGGAAATTATATAAGCATAATATTTAATTGAAAACTTCTTGAACAATAAAACCATCAAATTGAGGTTTGTTTGGCTATATAAGGATCATCAATTATATATTTGAAAGTTCAAATTTTCTGAATATTTTTTACATGTAATAATGTGTTCCCATTTCCAAGAAAAGAAAAAAAAAAGTTAATAAAAATAAAAATGACAGATCTATATGAAAAAAAAATGGCCTAGGATTGGTTTGGCACAATCTAAATATCATGATTGGCATTACAAATTCAATCAAGAATCACAATAAACATATTATTGAGATCTGATAGCAATTAATATATATATATATATATATATATATTTCTCCTATATAATAAAAGGGAGTTGATGCTGATTACATGAAGCTGACTTGTCCCAATCTAAGGCTGATATTTTGATGACGTGGACATGCTAAGAATCAAGAAATTTTCTCATAATTTTGAATTTTTTAATTTGAGAAATTACTTAATAAATAATATATTTAGTCAAAAATCCTTTTCACTTTGTCGCACCCCCAAAATCATGATTAGCGGAAGCATACTTTGGGTGCGACTAATCAAGTAATCACAGCACATAAGATAATAATGAACGACATCTACATGCGTCGTTTTGATAAGATACATTAAAATAATAATAGTACATAAGTTTTACAAAAGCATTGAGTTCACATGATTGATTTGAGAGATTTTAACACATATCTAATTATACAAAATGTAGAAATGCAATGAAATCTCTTGATAACAGTGTTTGCATGTGACTCGAGCTAAGATCCTGAGTGGGCAGTCCTACTACTGCTGATCACCTGAGAATACATGTAAAACGGGTCAGCTAAAAGCTGGTGAGCTCACAGGTTTAATTGATACAAATTAATGTATGTTACGCAAGATTTAAGTATAATGATTTGCAATCAAGCAAATAAATAATAAGTACATCACTGCCATGAGTACATAGTCTGAGTTTAACTGTGGTGTCAGGATCCGCATTTAAGGATCTGATCGAGGGTGCCTCCCTGAGAGTGCCTAATCTACACTTTAATGAACAAATGCTAATGCGTCCGTTTGACCAGTTGGGGCTTCCAACCCGGACGAGGATTGTCAATCCTATATGGTACCATACACTAACATTCACACTACAAAAGTATTACCAAACTATGCTAGAGGACTTAAAATGATTAGAGAAAACAACTCATGCAATCTATAGCGATATTTTGATACTTGCGTTCACATGTAAAACAAAACAAGCATGTATTCCCACCCATGGGTTAAAAACAGTAAAATGAGGGACTATGAGACTCACCTGAGTCTGATGTGTGACTGTGATGTGAGAGCTAGCGGTTAAAAGTAAGATTGTCGCCCAGATGAATATCCTTTAACGTCCTAAACGAAAAGAATATTAACATAAGTGTTTGACTACTCGTCAAATCGTGTTAACAATTTGGTTGTTTGAAAGATTATTGATTCTCAAAGTTTTATACGATTTGTTGGTGATAATATGTTGAACATGATTATAATTCCCCAAGTTATATCTATTTATTGAATTGTTCAATGCGTGTAAGTATATACATATATATACTTATTAGTTGAATATATATATTCGTATATATATATATATATATATATATATATATATATATATATATATATATATATATATATATATATATATTTCATAAGAATATAATCCATAACTACTACCACCTCAAAAAAATGAGCTCATGGCTCTGATACCAAATGCGTACAGGACCATTAAAATATCAATATGAAAGTTGTTGAAATAATAAGAACATAAAAGATTATAAAAAGATACCTTTATTTATAGAATTTGAATCAATACAGGGACACTTCGTTTCTATACAAGGATTGCTTTCTTCTATATAGGATGAGCTTGACTGAACTATAGGAGATATACATATATTAAAATCTAGAGTTTTTGAACATTGTGAGGTTGATAATTTTTCAGAGGGTTTTGGTTTCATAGAATATTTTTCGATGATCTTCACTTCTTCAAATCTTCCTTCTTTATAGATAAATTTGCCGGTTTATCAATCTTGCTTTAACTGACATCTTTCGGTAAACTTTGATTGATTCAATCTTCTTTTCTTTTGTCGGCCATAAAACTTGCTTTTATAAAGTACTTTGTCTTCTTTTTCTTTTCTTGAATAATGTAACTAGCTTTCCATAAAGTCTTTTGTTTTCTTTCTTCAATAATTTGAAACTTGTCGGGAATCATCTCCTTAATAATTCTGCTTTTGAAAATATAAATGCTTTTACTTTTGGTAGGGTCTTCCACTTTTCTTTGATTGTCATATCTTCAACTTTGCTTTCAATAATTCATAACCACTTTCATAGTGGTAGGGTCTTCCACTTTCTCTTAAACTTGTCACCTGTAAACTTTCTTGTTCATATGGACAAATAATGTTGTTCTAAAATATAGATGTTAGTAATTTATTCTGGTTCATAAGTAATCAAATTTTCTGGTATATAATATGTAACACCCGCGAAATTAGGACTAGTAATTAGTGCCTAATCATATGTTAATACATGTAATTAGTTCCTAGTTAGGCCAATTAATGTATCGAATTATATATATTGTTGAATATATACGAAAATGCGATTTGGTTAAATCGTACGCAATTTAAATCGAATGTATTTTGATTCAATTTAATACGGACGTTGGTGACCAATTTTATTAAATAACGTTGTTATGTCAAAAATATTATTATAATAATATTTCGTATTTATTCGTATCGTACAATCAGGAATTACATAATTTAAAATGTAAACCGCGCAAACAAATTAACTTACCTTTTTATATATAAAGTGATTAGTAAAATATTTAAATTAAAATATCGCGTAATAATTTGCATTTTAAAATGTACCAATTAATGTTTAAAATAATTATTCAACGTGTAAACGACGGAACAAACGTACACAGCGCGGGGAACGGAGACTGAAGTTGGAGGTTAACACCCCCAACTCCCTCCTTTTTCTTTCATTTTCTTCTTTCTCTTTCTCTCTCTTTCTCTTTTTCTCTCAAATCTCACCAACCACACCACCTCCTAAAAACGCACTAAATCGCAAAATAAACATATCAAACGACTTCGGATCTTCAAGATTTTTAGAGATTCACGACCACCGCGACACGATCTATCATCCTATCTTTTCGGATTTCTCATCCGACACTTTGTAAGTTTCCGACAATTCCCGAAATCTCTCGTTTTTAAATGTTTTCACTTGTTAGTAGTTAGTAACAACTTATAATGTCCCTATAAGGGTTGGGTAAAAGTTTTGGACCGAACGGAAACCGAAAAACTCGTTTTCGACACATTTTCCGGCCAACAGACCGCTACGTCGCATTTGGCCCAGAATTTATGCGACGTCAGCTTCTACGTCGCAAAACCCCTCGTGACGTCGCATAGTGCGACGTCAGTCACAACGTCGCATTAAATTGCGACGTCGCATATAGCGACGTCAGCCTTAACGTCGCCAATACCTCGCTACGTCGCACTTAGCGACGCAAGCCCCTACGTCGCAGAAATCACCTACGTCGCATTAGCGACGCAGCACCCTACGTCGCATTAAATTGCGAAACGTCGCCTTTAGCGACGTCATGCTCAACGTCGCAGTCCTACCTGCGACGTCGCACCCAACGTCGCACCCCAACGTCGCACAAACCAGAACCTCAAAAACACAGATTTTTACTAAGTGTCGAGACTCGAAATTTATCACTCGATTTTACCCAAATTCAGATCCAGATGCGTTTTTCGTCAAAACAATATAGTAGAAATAAAAATTTTCCAAGCTGACCTGGCAGCTCGACCCCAGCCAGGGGCTCTGCCCCTTGGACCCCGCCAGGGGCTGCCGCCCCTTGGACCCCGCTACCAGGGGCGCTGCCCCCGGACCCCCGTACTTAGATTTCGTAACGGCTTCTAAAACACAATCAAAACACATTTTTCAAGTAAAACGCCACGAAATCAAAATGGTAATAATTGGGATTATTATTACAAGTCCGTCACCAACGGGCCGTACACTTTTCAAACACTTAAACGTATCAACAAACAGTGGAGATTTGGACATTATAGTTGGACGAACAACTACAAGGTAGTCTTATTAGATACCTTCGCATATTATAACCATCGCGTGTCGTGGACACCCTCAGGTTACAAGTCTTTGGACTTCATTTCGGCTAATCAACTTACGTTTGTTTAAACGCATTCAGACTCAGGTGAGTCTCATAGCCCCTCTTTTACTGTTTTACTCAGGGGTGTGATATACTGCTCAACTTTTAACATGTGAACGCAAGTACCAACTTTTCATATACTACATGAGTTTTTCGAAACTAATCATTTTAAAGTCCTCCGTCAGCATAGTTGTTAATACGTTGTAGCGTGAATATTAGTATATGGTACCATATAGGATTGACCCTCCTCGTTCGGGTTAGCAAGCACTAACCGGGTAAACGGACGTACTAATATTTGGGAAGACGAATGTGGATTAGGCATTCGTGGAGGCACCTCGCCCGGAATTCTCTATAGGGGACCCGGCCCTCGAGTTTAGCTCAACTATGTGCTCATGGCTGTATACACGATGATTATCATTAAATTGCTGGATGCAATTCATTATTTAATTGCTGGATGCAATTCATTATTTAATTGCTGGATGCAATTCATTATTTAAATCTTGCGGTTCATACGATATTACTTGATTTCAAACCTGTGAGCTCACCAGCTTTATAGCTGACCTTTTAGCATATATCGCAGGTACCCAGCAGTAGGATGTTTCTGCTTCAGGATTTAGCTCGAGTCAGCATACAGACGATTGAGATTTTCTTGCATTAGTATATTTTGTATAAGTACTTATGTACTGAAATCTCATTTTATTTAACTCGAGCTATGTAAAGCTTTAAATGTTGTAAACATTTCAGTTATCAATATATTTTGTTAAAACGACGCATATAGAGTCGTTTGCTATTTATCTTTGTGCTTTGTTATTGATTAGTAACACCCAAATCAAGCTTCCGCAAATCATCAAATTTGGGGGTGTTACAGATTGGTATCAGAGCCTAAGGTTATAGTGAACTAGGTTGCATTTAGTGAGCCTAGACTATGACCATTAGGCAGTATTCCTTATTAGGTATGACTGGTTCAGGGATTACAGCATACGAGTTTAATTTAACATAGCCTGATCAACTATGTACAATTAAGCAAAGATGATGTAAGATCTGAAAGTAGTTATGGCTGAACAGGATACAATAGAAGACTCTGACCTCGAGAGAACCGAGACTCAAACATGTTTATGCTAGACACTCAATAGGCTATATTATATAGGAGCTATATGAATATAGGCCTCAATCTTACTAACGCTTTGTCTCAGAAATGGCAAACATCCCATCAAATTCATCTCGTTCTCCATCCGGGTCGCAGAACCCAAGGGTAGCAAGGAGGAACAACAGGTTGCCTCGAGCTGGCCCGTATCCCACTCACATCGCCTTACCGGCTTTAACTGCTAGGGTAAATCAACACGAGCAGCGACTTCGCACCATGGATGTCGTGTTGCAGGAAACAAATGAAACTGGCGACTTACGTCTCTTGAACGCATAGAACAGGTCTCCGACGACTTTGAAACCACAAACAACAACATGGATGTCCTTCGCAACCAAATTATAGAAATAAGGGTGGAAAATGCCCTTCTACAACAAAGGATGGAAGAATGTGAGCAACGCTCACATGAAGCAGAAGAGTATGCGCGCGGAATAACACAACGACTTGCGCTAGCAGAAGACAACGCCCGACAAGCTAGCAGGCTTGCAAACACTGTGGACCGTCTTGTCACGATGATGGAACAAATTAATCTACGTCAAGGCTAGTGTAGTCTTTGTCTTGTAATCTATCCTGTAATCTAGTAACTATCTACGCGCTACTCTATAATTCAGTCGGATGTAACAATTCCCGACATCTTTTGTAATACATCTGTAGGATGTAACCTTTGAACTCGTATTAGCTATCAAATATTTCTTGTTGTTCAACTCATATTAATTGCCATAATTCTTTTTCATATTGATGTTATGTATTACCACCTTTATACGTGTACATCTGAAATAAATACAACTTTCTTACAAAATCTCATGTATCTTCATTTCTTTTATTGAAGAATCATGCCGCCAAAGACACGACCTTACACAGATGCTCAGATCACGTCACTCATAACCCAGGCTGTTACTGAAGCCTTGGCTCGGAATACCCCACCCAACTCCACCAGAAACAGCGATACCGCTGGAACCTCTGCCGTCAAACCTTGTTCTTACAAGGACTTCCAAAGCTGCAAACCCTCGAGCTTCAAGGGTTCTGAAGGAGCCATCGGACTGATCAGATGGTTCGAGAAAATGGAAACTGTTTTCCGTGTTAGTAAATGCTCGGAGAACGACAAAGTAAACTTCGCCACCTGCTCTCTTGAAGATGATGCCCACTCTTGGTGGAATTCATATACCCAATCAGTGGGTGCTGACATTGCCTACCAACTCACTTGGGAGGAATTGAAGGCAAAACTCACTGCCAAATACTGCTCTATCACCAAACTCCAAAAGCTAGATGAGGAGTTCTGGAACTTAAAGGTTCAGGGTGGTGATATCGATGGTTATACCACCAGGTTTCAACAACTAGCTGCTCTCCGCCCAGCTATGGTTAGCACTGAACCTGATAAAATCAGGAAGTACACCCTTGGTCTCCCTGATCCTGTTCGGGGACACGTCATCTCTTCAAAACCAACCACCATTGACGGTGCAATCCTATTGGCCCAAGACTTGATGTCAATGATTCAAGATTCTGAACCACCCACTTCATCCTCTCATACCAACAAACGCAAGTGGTCTGACTACCACAACAACCACTCAAACCAACAAAACAAGAAACCTGACACCATCAAAGCTTACAACACCACCACTGACATCGTCCGGGGCTACACTGGGAGCAAACCCTATTGTTCCAAGTGCAGCCGTCACCATGAGGGTTCCTGTGGTCCCTTTTGCAACAACTGCAAGAGGTACGGCCACCTTACCAAAGATTGCCGCTCTCCTACCAACAACAACCCCAACAACACCAGACCACCCAAAGTATGCTTTGAGTGTGGGAAACCTGGGCATTTCAGAGATTCGTGCCCAAAACTGAAGAGCAACAACAACAACAACCGCAACAACAGCAACAACAACACCCGCAGCAGAGCTTTCGTCATCAAATTTGGGGACGCCCGCCAAGACCCGAATGTGGTCTCGGGTATGTTCCTCCTCAACAACTTAACTGCTTCTGTTCTATTTGATACTGGTGCTGATAGAAGCTTTATCTCCGATGATTTTTGCCCATTACTTGACATCACTCCTGTTGCCTTAGATATTAAGTACACTGTAGAGCTAGCAAATGGAAAACTTGTAGAAACCACCAGTGTGATACCTAATTGTACTTTAAACTTAGCTGACGAAACCTTTTCGATCGATCTTATACCCATTGAAATCGGCAGTTTCGACATCATTATTGGAATGGACTGGTTGTCCAAACATCGAGCTGAAATCGTATGTCACGATAAAATTGTCCGTATTCCACTCGCCGTTGGTGGAACCTTGATCATACAGGGGGAGACCGGTGGGACGGGACTCAATATAATCTCCTTCTTAAAAACCCGAAAATTTCTGAGAAAGGGTTACCCTGCCATACTCGCACACATTACCGAGAAGAAGTCGGAGGAGAAGCGACTTGAGGATGTACCGATTGTTAGAGACTTTCCCGAAGTCTTTCCGGAAGAACTACCTGGTCTACCTCCGCCTAGACAGGTTGAGTTCTCAATTGATCTCGTGCCGGGTGCCGCACCGGTGGCCCGCGCACCGTACCGTTTAGCCCCATCCGAACTTCAGGAGTTGTCCTCTCAGTTACAGGAACTTCTGGATCGAGGATTCATTAGACCGAGTTCTTCACCTTGGGGAGCTCCGGTCTTATTTGTCAAAAAGAAGGACGGTTCATTCCGAATGTGCGTCGACTACCGCGAATTGAACAAATTGACCGTCAAAAACCGATATCCACTTCCTCGCATTGATGATTTATTCGACCAACTTCAGGGTTCAAGTTTCTACTCAAAAATCGATCTGCGATCAGGTTATCATCAATTACGAGTTCGCGACACCGATATTCCAAAAACTGCTTTCAGAACTCGTTACGGGCACTACGAATTCCAAGTGATGCCCTTTGGTCTAACCAACGCACCGGCTGTATTCATGGACCTCATGAACCGAGTGTGCAAACCTTACCTCGATAAGTTTGTCATTGTCTTTATCGATGACATACTCATTTACTCGCGCAACGAGCAGGAACATGCGCAACACCTTAAGACCATCCTTGAACTACTTAGACACGAGGAGCTTTATGCCAAATTCTCTAAGTGTGAGTTCTGGATCCAAACTGTTCAATTTCTTGGTCACGTGATCGACAGTCAGGGAATTCACGTTGACCCATCAAAGATCGAGGCTATCAAAGACTGGCAAGCACCCACCTCTGCAACTGAAGTACGACAATTCTTGGGTCTTGCTGGGTATTATCGACGATTTATCGAAAATTTCTCTAAAATAGCTCAACCACTTACGGTACTGACTCAGAAGGACAAAAGGTTCGATTGGACCGAAAAACAAGAGTCAGCGTTCCAACTTTTGAAACAAAAGCTTTGCAGTGCTCCAATTCTATCCTTACCCGAAGGCACCGATGACTTCGTGGTATACTGCGATGCTTCTCACCAAGGTCTTGGTTGCGTGCTTATGCAACGAGACAAGGTCATTGCTTTTGCCTCACGACAGCTGAAAATTCAATGAAAAGAACTACACCACTCACGATCTCGAACTTGGAGCTGTCGTTTTTGCTCTCAAAATCTGGAGACATTATCTCTACGGCACTAAGTGCACCATATTTACCGATCATAAAAGTCTCCAACATATCTTCGATCAGAAGGATCTCAATATGAGGCAACGTCGATGGGTCGAGTTGCTTACCGATTACGATTGCGAGATCAAGTACCATCCAGGGAAGGCTAATGTTGTAGCCGATGCCCTCAGCCGAAAGGAACGACCAAAACCACTTCGAGTCCGAGCCCTCAGTATGACCATTCATAACGATCTTACCATTCGAATTCATACCGCTCAGATCGAAGCCCTGAAATCGGAAAACATCAAACATGAAGCCTTGCGGGGCATTGACAAGCAATTCGAAATCAAACCTAACGGGATTAGGTATTTCTCAAACCGAATCTGGTTGCCTAGTTTTGGGAACCTAAGAGACTTGGTGATGGACGAGGCTCACAAGTCTAAATATTCTATCCATCCGGGATCCGATAAGATGTACCACGGTATCAAGGAATTTTATTGGTGGCCAAACATGAAAGCCGAAATCGCCACTTATGTCAGCAAGTGTCTTACTTGCTCGAAAGTCAAAATCGAACATCAGAAACCTCCTGGTTTACTCCAACAGCCTGAAATCCCTGAATGGAAATGGGATCAAATTGCCATGGATTTCATAACCAAACTACCCAAGTCGTCGAGCGGTTGCGATACCATTTGGGTGATCGTCGATCGTCTCACCAAATCTGCTCATTTCCTGGCAATCAAAGAAAACGATAAAATGGAACGCCTTACACAAATCTACATCAAGGAAATCATTTCTCATCACGGTGTTCCAACCTCAATCATCTCTGACAGAGATGCCCGTTTCACTTCCCACTTTTGGCAATCACTTCAGAAAGCTATGGGTACCCGTCTCGATATGAGTACCGCGTACCATCCTCAAACCGATGGCCAAAGTGAACGAACCATTCAAACACTGGAAGATATGCTACGAGCCTGCGTAGTTGATTTCGGTACAAACTGGGAAAAACATCTACCGTTGTGCGAATTTTCGTACAATAACAGTTATCACGCCAGCATTAAGGCTGCACCTTTTGAGGCACTGTACGGTCGTAAGTGCCGATCACCGATCTGTTGGACTGAGGTGGGAGATAGTCAACTCACTGGTCCTGAACTCATACACGCCACCACCGAGAAAATTGTGGAAATTCAAAACAGACTCAAAGCCGCACGTGATCGTCAGAAAAGTTATGCTGACGTGAGACGCAAACCACTCGAGTTCCAAGTTGGGGATCGAGTACTCTTAAAAGTATCACCTTGGAAAGGCGTCATCCGTTTTGGCAAACGCGGGAAGTTGAATCCCCGGTACATCGGGCCTTTTGAGATCCTCGAACGGATTGGCCCCGTAGCTTATCGATTGCAGCTGCCATCCGAACTCAGCAGCGTGCACCCTACTTTTCATATTTCAAATCTGAAGAAGTGTCTGTCTGATGAGACACTTATCATTCCATTAGATGAAATTCGTGTTGACGATAAACTTCACTTCGTTGAGGAACCCGCTGAAATTATGGACCGTGAGGTCAAACAACTGAAACAAAGTCGTATTCTCATCGTCAAGGTCAGATGGAATTCGCGGCGTGGTCCGGAATTCACCTGGGAACGGGAAGACCAAATGCGACTCAAATATCCTCAACTCTTTACTGATTCCACATCAAACACGACTTCGAGCTAAATTTCGGGACGAAATTCTTCTAACAGGGGGAGAATGTAACACCCGCGAAATTAGGACTAGTAATTAGTGCCTAATCATATGTTAATACATGTAATTAGTTCCTAGTTAGGCCAATTAATGTATCGAATTATATATATTGTTGAATATATACGAAAATGCGATTCGGTTAAATCGTACGCAATTTAAATCGAATGTATTTTGATTCAATTTAATACGGACGTTGGTGACCAATTTTATTAAATAACGTTGTTATGTCAAAAATATTATTATAATAATATTTCGTATTTATTCGTATCGTACAATCAGGAATTACATAATTTAAAATGTAAACCGCGCAAACAAATTAACTTACCTTTTTATATATAAAGTGATTAGTAAAATATTTAAATTAAAATATCGCGTAATAATTTGCATTTTAAAATGTACCAATTAATGTTTAAAATAATTATTCAACGTGTAAACGACGGAACAAACGAACACAGCGCGGGGAACGGAGACTGAAGTTGGAGGTTAACACCCCCAACTCCCTCCTTTTTCTTTCATTTTCTTCTTTCTCTTTCTCTCTCTTTCTCTTTTTCTCTCAAATCTCACCAACCACACCACCTCCTAAAAACGCACTAAATCGCAAAATAAACATATCAAACGACTTCGGATCTTCAAGATTTTTAGAGATTCACGACCACCGCGACACGATCTATCATCCTATCTTTTCGGATTTCTCATCCGACACTTTGTAAGTTTCCGACAATTCCCGAAATCTCTCGTTTTTAAATGTTTTCACTTGTTAGTAGTTAGTAACAACTTATAATGTCCCTATAAGGGTTGGGTAAAAGTTTTGGACCGAACGGAAACCGAAAAACTCGTTTTCGACACATTTTCCGGCCAACAGACCGCTACGTCGCATTTGGCCCAGAATTTATGCGACGTCAGCTTCTACGTCGCAAAACCCCTCGTGACGTCGCATAGTGCGACGTCAGTCACAACGTCGCATTAAATTGCGACGTCGCATATAGCGACGTCAGCCTTAACGTCGCCAATACCTCGCT
The DNA here is from genome assembly GCA_949592205.1 of Helichrysum umbraculigerum. NCBI lineage: Eukaryota > Viridiplantae > Streptophyta > Magnoliopsida > Asterales > Asteraceae > Helichrysum > Helichrysum umbraculigerum. The sequence continues at coordinate 390,261,918 of CATIUR010000001.1, forward strand.
ACGTCGCACTTAGCGACGCAAGCCCCTACGTCGCAGAAATCACCTACGTCGCATTAGCGACGCAGCACCCTACGTCGCATTAAATTGCGAAACGTCGCCTTTAGCGACGTCATGCTCAACGTCGCAGTCCTACCTGCGACGTCGCACCCAACGTCGCACCCCAACGTCGCACAAACCAGAACCTCAAAAACACAGATTTTTACTAAGTGTCGAGACTCGAAATTTATCACTCGATTTTACCCAAATTCAGATCCAGATGCGTTTTTCGTCAAAACAATATAGTAGAAATAAAAATTTTCCAAGCTGACCTGGCAGCTCGACCCCAGCCAGGGGCTCTGCCCCTTGGACCCCGCTACCAGGGGCGCTGCCCCCGGACCCCCGTACTTAGATTTCGTAACGGCTTCTAAAACACAATCAAAACACATTTTTCAAGTAAAACGCCACGAAATCAAAATGGTAATAATTGGGATTATTATTACAAGTCCGTCACCAACGGGCCGTACACTTTTCAAACACTTAAACGTATCAACAAACAGTGGAGATTTGGACATTATAGTTGGACGAACAACTACAAGGTAGTCTTATTAGATACCTTCGCATATTATAACCATCGCGTGTCGTGGACACCCTCAGGTTACAAGTCTTTGGACTTCATTTCGGCTAATCAACTTACGTTTGTTTAAACGCATTCAGACTCAGGTGAGTCTCATAGCCCCTCTTTTACTGTTTTACTCAGGGGTGTGATATACTGCTCAACTTTTAACATGTGAACGCAAGTACCAACTTTTCATATACTACATGAGTTTTTCGAAACTAATCATTTTAAAGTCCTCCGTCAGCATAGTTGTTAATACGTTGTAGCGTGAATATTAGTATATGGTACCATATAGGATTGACCCTCCTCGTTCGGGTTAGCAAGCACTAACCGGGTAAACGGACGTACTAATATTTGGGAAGACGAATGTGGATTAGGCATTCGTGGAGGCACCTCGCCCGGAATTCTCTATAGGGGACCCGGCCCTCGAGTTTAGCTCAACTATGTGCTCATGGCTGTATACACGATGATTATCATTAAATTGCTGGATGCAATTCATTATTTAATTGCTGGATGCAATTCATTATTTAATTGCTGGATGCAATTCATTATTTAAATCTTGCGGTTCATACGATATTACTTGATTTCAAACCTGTGAGCTCACCAGCTTTATAGCTGACCTTTTAGCATATATCGCAGGTACCCAGCAGTAGGATGTTTCTGCTTCAGGATTTAGCTCGAGTCAGCATACAGACGATTGAGATTTTCTTGCATTAGTATATTTTGTATAAGTACTTATGTACTGAAATCTCATTTTATTTAACTCGAGCTATGTAAAGCTTTAAATGTTGTAAACATTTCAGTTATCAATATATTTTGTTAAAACGACGCATATAGAGTCGTTTGCTATTTATCTTTGTGCTTTGTTATTGATTAGTAACACCCAAATCAAGCTTCCGCAAATCATCAAATTTGGGGGTGTTACATAATAAACTCACACAATAATATCTTTCTTAAATATAGACTCTCATTTGGACCTTTTAAAATATAGACACAATTTTATAAAGTTATATCTTCATAAGGATCTTGAGCATCTTGATATAAATCTTCACTTGGAGTTGGGGACCTTTTAATTTCATTTATAATTTTCTGCATTTCTTCTTGAGATGAGCATTCTTGTAAACGCTTTATAAAGTCTCTGTCTTGAATAACTGGAGTAATAGGAGTAGAGCTGCTTTCTTTGTTAGAAATATACTGTCGATAATAATCGTTGACAGCTTTAATATCTGCCTGACTTTCATCTATTCTTTTCCACCATTTGACACTAAATTGTCGATATAATAATGGAGGAGAAGTATCTTGAGATTCTTGTTTCTTATATGTGAATAGAACAATCCATGGCAACTTGAATATAATAGAGAATTGAAGAGTATATTCAGAAGGGGAAATATGGTCTTCCATGAAATAATCTTTATATTTATGAAAACCTTCCAGAACTTTTGGTGGGAAGGTGGCAGGGATATTGCCAAAATATCTGAACCATTTTATAAACCATCTTGGATATATGCTAGAAAATTTTTCAGCAAAATAGAAGAACCAGGTGTGGTTAAAGCTTCTTAAAAGAAAGGCATAAAACCAGGCTTCTTGATAGTCATAATAATTATAAATTGGATAACTAGGATAACTAGAAAGAGTTTTGTGATTATAGGGTTTTAGAGACCATTCTTCTGGAGTAATGATCTTTAGAATCTTAACTTTGCTACAGTCAATATAATCCGGGTTTTTCTGGTTTAGAGTATGATCTATAATAACTGAACCACTGTCGACAAGAATTGTTTGATAGTACTCTCTTGTTTTATAATCATCAACATAAAAATGGGAATTTTTTGGATATAAATATTCAATCAAGGTTTGAAAATTCTGACTTAACTTTTGTTCCTCAAATGGCTCAAGGATTTTTATAATTTGTTTGTTGGGGTTTATAGAATATTCTGGAGTGATGGATGGAGTAGAGAAATTTCTTGATGGTATAGTTTGTGCTAGTTTAGAGGGTGAAGGCTGGCTTATAACTGGTTTTGTTGGAATAGATTGTGCAAGAACTGAATATGGTGGTCTTGGTCTGGGAGCTATAGGACCAAATCTGTTGGGATGTATAGGTAATGCTGGGAAATTTCTTTGATTAGAAGAGGATGATGATGTTGACTGGTTGATAGATTGTTTGGTGAGAACGATCTTCCTGTTAGACTCACTCATTTTCCCTGTAAAAATTCTCTTGATAAAAAATCGGGTAAAGAATTGTCTTTTCCTTTTATAAATTCGATTGTAAAATCAAAATTTCCTAAAATAGCTTGCCATCTGGCAAAAACTTGTTTAGAAATTAAATTTTTAACATCTTTTTCTAAAATATATTTGGCAGATAAACAATCAATTCTTAATAAAAAAGGTTTCATATACAAATCATCTTCAAATTTTTTAATATTTAGAACAATACTTAAAATTTCCTTTTTAATAGTAGAATAATTCTTTTGGGTGTCATTCCAGGAACCAGAATAGAATCTTACTAATTTTTCTTCTTCATTATCTAATTTTTGTTTTAGAATTCCCCCAAATCCTAAGTCACTAGCATCAGTTTCTACAATAAGACTAGCATTAGGGTGAGGAATGTTTAAGCATGGAAGAATTTTTACTTTTTCTTTGATTCGTTTTATATCTTTGTATGTTCTTCAGTCCAAGGTTTAGGATTCTTTTTTAACCTATCATATAAGGGCTTACATATAATTCCTAAGTCTTTGAAGAAATCATGAATATAATTTAAACATCCTAAAAATCTTTGTAACTATGTTTTATCTTTTATTTCATCAGGAAATTTATTGGTAAAATCAAGACTTCTTTCAATAGGTTTTATAGTTCCTTGAATAATATTATGACCTAAAAATCTTACATCTGTTTGAAATAAAAACATCTTTGTGGGTGAAACAGCTAATCCGTTTTTATAAATAGTATCATAAAATATATTTAAGTGTTTAAAATGTTGATCAATATTTTTTGAAAATATTAAGACATCATCAATATAAACGATTACAAAATTTCCAATTGGTAGAATGATGTCATTCATAATATTTTGAAATTCGGATGGAGCGTTTTTTAATCCAAAGGGCATAACGTTCCATTCAAAGTGTCCAAAAGGGACATTAAATCCTGTTTTGTATTTATCTTCCTCTTTTATTTGGATTTGCCAAAATCCAGATTTCATGTCAAATTTTGAAAATATTTTTGAGTCATATAATTTTTTTAACAAATCTCTTTTATTAGGTATAGGATATCTAATCCATTCTAATACTTTATTTAAGGGTTTATAATTTATAACTAATCTTGGTATACCTCTTTCAATTTCTGCATTATTAATTACATAAAAGGCTGAACAAGACCAGGGTGACTTAGAGGGTCTAATAAGTCTTTTTTCTAATAATTCTTTGATTTCCTTTTTACAATTTAACTCTAATTCAATAGACATATGTATAGACTTTGCTTTAGTAGGTATATTCTTTTCATTGAATTCTTTTATATAAGGTAATCCTACTGTGTGTTGTTTTCTTTTCCAAAAAGCACTGGGTATAGTTGAACACACATTATTTTTAATTTTTTCTTCAATAAATTTTACTTTGTTCTGTATATTTTTGTCTTGTAATTGATTATATATTCTTTTATCATTTATTTCATTAATTAAAAATTCAGCTTGTTTTCTTTTATTTTTGATTAAATGTAATTCATGGGTAACAATAGGTGTAGTGAATTCGAAAATTATTTCTTTATTTAATACTTTTGTAATAATACCTCTTTCGTCTACACTTATAGGATATAATTGTATTATAAAGGGTAATCCTAAAATAATTTGAGAAGTTAAATTTTTTACTAATATAATATGAGTTTTAAAACAATAATTTTCTTTACATATATGGACATCGGATAATTTATAGCCTATACTAAGTCTAGATCCACTGGCTGTGGATAATCTCTGAGTAGATTTTTCAAAATATTTAGTTGGAATTAAACCTTCATGTATACAATTTAAATCTGCTCCAGAGTCAACTAAAGCAATTAAGGTTATTTTAAATTCTCCGTTTATCATTATATTTACTTTTGTATGCCATCTTTGATATTTAGTATATTGGATTGCATTAATTATAGGTTCAATTAAGGGTTTATCTTCTGAGGTTATATTTTGTTCATTTTTATTTTCCTCTATAGTCTTAACCTTTTCTTTCAAAATTCTTATTTCTGTTTTAACCATATTAAGTTCTTCTTGTAAGTCTTGTATTGTTATAGGTTTGGTTTTATTAAATCTTTTGCATATTTCATTAAAATTATATATGGTATAATCTTCTTCTTCATTACTCTGTTTTATATATATTTAATCTTTTTTAATTTTCCTTCTAACTGTTTTAAATATAAATTTTTTGCTTCTTTATTATCGAGTTTACTTATCATATCTATTAATAAATGTAATTCATCATTATTAGTAATAACATTAATTTTATAGTTACAATTACATGTTCCTATACATTCACAATCTTCAGAGTTGCTGCTATTTTTAGATGATTCTTCTTCAATTTTATTTAAATCATTTTCACTATAATCAGATATACTTGATTCATTATCTTTAATTAATTTATTAATTTTTTGTCTAAGATCTTCTATATCTATTTCATTAATTTTAGTTTTAGAGTAACAATCTTTTGACATATGTCCGGGTCTGCCACATTTATAACAAATAATAATATCTTGGTTGTTTGGTTTTTTATTTTCTCTTTTATATTTGCTATTGTATTTTTTGTATGATACTTTCCTTTTTCTTTTATAATCTTTATTTTGATAGTATTCTTGATTATTTTTTATAGGTTTTTTGTTATATCTTTTATATTTTATTTTCTTAGAACTAGAAGGGGGCAATATTTGAAGTTCATAACCATATTGTTCACAAAAATTTCCTAGTTCATGTCTTCCTCCAATTCCTTCCTTTTTAATTTTTGCTTTTAGTTTTAAATCTGAATATAACACCCCTCGTTTCATTCCAAACAATTTATATAATAATGGCGACTCGGAAGCGTATATTTAAAACATACTATCAATGTACTCAAAATGTCAATAAACTTTTTCAAACTTATTACATGACATTTCAACAAACTCGGTGTTATATAATTCAAAACATCTATTTAGTTATCCAAATAACATCAGAGTAACAGCCTGTCAAACATTCCATCAATTCCAAACACTTCCTGCTCTGCCCAATATGTCCCCTCTATTTTAACCTGCAGGAAGAACTGTGGTGAGGTTAGCATAAAGCTAAGTGAATGAAACTATAAGCAACAGTACAACCTAGCATAACAATCTGTTTACATCAAATAACAATAAACAGAAAATCAATCATTCACTCGACATCCAATCAATGTCAAGCTACACCAATCAAACATTATAAATCATCATGAGGACCGGTGGCTCCTGAGATATCCTAATACCGGTTTGGTACTCAGGGAACTCTTATCAATCATCTGTATTGGCCTATACAGAATTACCGATAACCAGTTGTTAATCACACACGACCTAGATCTCCAAACCAACATTTCAAGTTTCAAGATCTCCTGTCATCTACAATAACAACCAAGTCCAACTGTCAAGTCAAGTTGACCTCAGAATCTTACATACTAGCTCAAACAGCCAAGTAAGCAACTAGTCAAACTATCATGGCAAGATATCTCAACAATTACATTCTATCAAAGTAATACTATAATTACTTGTTGTAAATCAAATCATTACAACTAAATCACACTAAGGTTACAGATCCACTCACCGACTACCTTAGGCCTCCACTCAGTAGTCTAATATCACTGAGTCTTCTCCATATCTGTGAATCAATCAATCAAATATAAGTTAGTAATCAATATCAATATACTGAACTTATATCAACCATTTACATTAAGAACTTAACATAATCTACATCAAGATTACTAGTTCCTAATTATACACTAATGATTTACAACATAATCATTATCATATATTAATATATATCAATTAGCAATCACATTACTTATTAACAAACAAACAAGAAATGTTGCACCAGCCCTTCAAGCCGCCGGCTTCCTCTTAGAAGCCGCCGGCTTCTGGACTCCACCCGCCGGCTTCACCACTCTAACCACCGGGTAAATTACTAAATGTGGTAACAGAATTAAAACCACATTTTAAAGCCTATACCAACCGCCGGGTCTATGTATAAACCCGCCGGTTTCATGCTACACCACACAAGCCGCCGGCTACCCCTATGAAGCCGCCGGCTTCGGCTAACAAGAACAAGCCGCCGGCTTGGCCAAAGAAGCCGCCGGCTTCTGGCCTCGTCCCAGCCCAGCACGAACAGCAGAAACCCTAACTCGCGGGTTTAATCCCCAAAACATCAAAAACTCGTTTTTAAACGGTTATAAACCTCAAATATCATCACATAATCAATATGTAACACTTATAACCTGTTTCTAACATCCAAATCTCTCAAATCATCAATTTACCCAAATTCAATCAAAAATCAAATTCTTAAATACTCAAGAATACTTACTGATTGAAGAATCTAACGATGGTAATCTGATGATTATGAAGATTCACGAGAATCACAACTTCCTGATTTGATTTCTGGATTGATTTGGAAGTTTTCAGAGAGTTTCTATGAGTTTCTAAAGTTTCTAAATGAACTTTCCTAAAATGGAAAGTTAAATATATAGTCGGTTCACAAACCGCCTTCAATATAAGGGTATAATTTAATACCCCATCTCAATCTATTGTCTGGAACCCGAAAACCATTTGCGAGTCCAAACATTTTATTGTACCGTTAACTATATTAATTTACAACAATTAATAATTCACTTATCACATTGGAATATTTAACTCCTATTCCAATTATTTCAACTATTTCAAACAATATTATTTCCAAACACATTTAAATACTTATTTAAATCAAGAAATAATATAAAACAACTAGGTCCAATTCGAGGATGTTACAACTCTCCCCTCCTTAAAGAGATTTCGTCCCCGAAATCTAACCTCAATCAATCTAACTAATGTGATATAATCACATATATCTTAATATACATTTGTCCTCAATAGCAACTTACAACTATTCTTAGACTGTTTGAATTCTTTCCACATGCACATATCCAAATGTACATGCTTCTATCTTTTCCTATGCACACATACGGTGCATCCATCCAACATCTCATAGGAACCAATCATCTATCTAATTCCTTTATCACCAATCAGATAAAAGTTTAAAGCACCCTATCACTTTAACCAACAACAATAAGTGAAACCTAACATCACTTACTAGGTCTACACAACCAGAAATTAGCAACATGCTAAAATCTTTAACCTACTCTCACTGTTCATCACTGGTAACAATAAAACAGCAGTAACAATATCACAACAACAGTGTTTATTAAACCACAATGTACCTAGCAACACTGAAATATAATTCAGCTCACGACCAACAATCAGTCTAATATACAGATCACAATCTTAAATCTCTACCATCAAAGATTTGAAATTCAAATCTAGGTTAACTTTTCATCCAAAAGTTTCATACCTACTCTTGTGAATAACCTACCATATTCACATATCACTTTAATCATATGAAATCCTTTACTTAAAGTAATCCAGATTCATATCACCTTAATAAGCACAGCAGAGGTCACACTCTGTAACACCCCCAAATTTGATGATTTGCGGAAGCTTGGATTGGGTGTTACTAATCAATAACAAAACACAAAGATATATAGTAAACGACTCTATATGCGTCGTTTTAACAAAATATATTGATAATAGAAATGTTTACAACATTTAAGCTTTACATAGCTCGAGTTTAAATCAAATGAGATTTCAGTACATAAGTACTTGTACAAAATATACTAATGCAAGAAAATCTCAATCTTCTGTATGCTGACTCGAGCTAAAATCCTGAAGCAGAAACATCCTACTGCTTGGTACCTGCGATATATGCTAAAAGGTCAGCTAAAAGCTGGTGAGCTCACAGGTTTGAAATCAGTTAATATAGTGTGAACCGCAAGATTTAAATAATGAATTGCATCCAGCAATTTAATAATGAATTGCATCCAGCAATTAAATGATTGTCATCGTGTATACAGCCATGAGCACATAGTTGAGCTTAACTCGAGGGCCGGGTCCCCTATAGAGAATTCCGGGCGAGGTGCCTCCACGAATGCCTAATCAACATTCGTCTTCCCAAATATTAGTACGTCCGTTTACCCGGTTAGTGCTTGCTAACCCGGACGAGGTGGGTCAATCCTATATGGTACCATATACTAATATTCACGCTACAATGTATTAACAACTATGCTGACGGAGGACTTTAAATGATTAGTTTCGAAAAACTCATGTAGTATATGAAATGTTTGTACTTGCGTTCACATGTTAAAATTGAGCAATATATCACACCCCTGAGTAAAACAGTAAAAAGAGGGGCTATGAGACTCACCTGAGTCTGAGTGCGTTTAAACAAACGTAAGTTGATTAGCCGAGTATGAAGTCCAAAGACTTGTAACCTGAGGGTGTCCACGACACGCGATGGTTATAATCATGATTGGGTATCTCAACAGATCACCCTTGTAGTTGTTCGTTCAACTATAATGTCCAAATTTCCACTATTTGGTTGATAAGTTTAAGTACTTGAAAAGTGTACGGCCCGTTGGTGACGGATTTGTAATAATAATCTCAACTATTATTATTTTGATTTCGTGTCGTTTTACTTGAAAAATGTGTTTTGATTGTGTTTTAGAAGCCGTTACGGAATCTAAGTACGGGGGTCCGGGGGCAGCGCCCCTGGTAGCGGGGTCCAAGGGGCGGCAGCCCCTGGCGGGGTCCAAGGGGCAGAGCCCCTGGCTGGGGTCGAGCTGCCAGGTCAGCTTGGAAAATTTTTATTTCTACTATATTGCTTTGACGAAAAACGCATCTGGGATCTGAATTTGGGTAAAATCGAGTGATAAATTTCGAGTCTCGACACTTAGTAAAAATCTGTGTTTTTGAGGTTCTGGTTTGTGCGACGTTGGGTGCGACGTCGCAGGTAGGATTGCGACGTTGAGCATGACGTCGCTAAAGGCGACGTTTCGCAATTTAATGCGACGTTGTACGTGGCGTCGCTATATGCGACGTTGTTGATTTCTGCGACGTAGGGGCTTGCGTCGCTAAGTGCGACGTAGTGAGGTATTGGCGACGTTAAGGCTGATGTCGCTATATGCGACGTCGCAATTTAATGCGACGTTGTGACTGACGTCGCACCATGCGACGTCACGAGGGGTTTTGCGACGTTGAAGCTGACGTCGCATAAATTCTGGGCCAACTGCGACGTAGCGGTCTGTTGGCCGGAAAATGTGTCGAAAACGAGTTTTTCGGTTTCCGTTCGGTCCAAAACTTTTACCCAACCCTTATATGGACATTATAAGTTGTTACAAACTACTAACAAGTGAAAACATTTAAAAACGAGAGATTTCGGGATTTGTCGGAAACTTACAAAGTGTCGGATGAAAAATCCGAAAAGATAGGATGATAGATCGCGAGGTGGTGATTCTTTTGTTCCAAACGAGCGAGGAGATCCGAGCGTGTTTAGTGGTAGTATTATGTGATTTAATGAGGTGGTGGTGGATGGTGAAATTGAAAGAAAAGGGAGAAAAGGGAAAGGAGAGAGAGAGAGTGGGTTGGAGAAATGAGGAAGAAAGGTGGAGAGGTGGAGGTTATCCTCCACTTTTCCGTCTCCGTCCCCCGCGCGGTGTTCGTTTTCTCCGTCTTTTAACGTTTAATAAATATTTTTCATATTAAATGGTACGTTTTAAAATACGAATTATTACACGATATTTTATTTAAACATTTTACAAATCAATTTACATTTGAGTTACAAAATGTAAGTTTGTTTATTTAGTTTGCGCGTTTTAATATTTTAAATTGTGTAAGTTTTGTCTGTACGATACGAGTGAATACGAAATATTATCATAATAATATTTTTGATATAACAACATTATTTAATAAAATTGGTCACCAACGTCCGTATTAAATTGAATCGAAATACATTCGATTTAAATTGCGTACGATTTAACCAAATCGCATTTTCGTATATATCCAACAATATATAAAATTCGATACATTAATTAGCCTAACACAGAACTAATTACATGTATTAACATATGATTAGGCACTAATTACTAGTCCTAATTTGGCGGGTGTTACACACTCAGTAGGTAAAGCTACAATCAACAAGTACTTTGCTCAATCAACAATAGTACCACAATCAAATATTACCTACATTCAACCAACCTCTACATTGACTTATTTCTGCTTGTAACTCCTTTCATTACAATCTATCAATTGTCAACAACAACAATTTACACAACCAATAATCACAACACTAATGATTATACACTACAGTATACCCATCAATACTTACTATGTATCTCCAAAGTCTAACTAACCATCAAGTTAAAACTTATTTATTACTTAAACTGGTAAGACATCAATAATATTCTCTTAGCAACCAGTTATTTCAATTCAACTTTACAATCTTAAACTACTAATCACAAGCAATTAGAATTTATACAACTTTAACCACCCAATCATTCAACACTAGATCCCGTCAATCTAGCAACTAAGTCAGTCTTAATCCACATATTATGATACTACAGGTCAAGCATCACAATATCACATTATCAAAATATGCTACTTTCCAACACATTTTCAACAAAATCTACATCAAGTTAATCACAATTAACTAACCTCCACATATCTTATGGCATATTTTAATTCATTCTATTAAAACTTATCATGCCATTTATTATCATGTATACCACACATATATACCTACACTATTTTAGATATTCTCTAAAATGGACACATACACAACAATTCCATTTCATTCTATATACTAGGCCATTCAGACTGTTAAAGTCTTTATCAAGCCTTCTCAATACTACTATTCATCACATATCCATACCACAGGACATGGAACAATCAATAACTCTATGTTTCACTTATATACTTATCAACTAGTATATAACTTAAACGTTTCATTCTAAACTTTCAAGAAAAGTTTGGTGAATACAATCATCACCTATCAATCTCAAGGTTTCTCTTACTTTCTAACACTTACAATTATACACATCAGGTTTTCAGCCCCAAATGTCAAGCAATCATTATTCTTAAACTATCAAAATAATGATCATTACACTTAATTTCATACCTGATTTCCTAAAATATGACCAACTATTCAATTCATATTTCCTCAATTATTAACCAAGGTTAAGCTAAACCTTTAGCACAATTCACTTTCAGATATCCTTTCATATCCTTTCTTATTTGGATCTAATCCCATTTTATCACTTCATCACTTACTTCATTTGTATAAAATCAACAAATAACTAAAGAATCCATTCAATTCTTTCAATATCTAAGTAACTCACCATGAGGTACCCAATCAACTTATGCCACTATTAATAATAACTTTCAATTATTTCTTATCTTACATTCTTACCTAATCAAAGCTATCATCACAAGCCTCATACACTGGTAAGATTCAATGTGATTTAATTATTCTAACATATCTTAGCAAATTATAACTGTCATATCAAACAATGACTTCATATCTGTATAATTTTTTCAACACATATTCAGTTCAAATATTAAATATTACCCAACTGAATACTCAATTATACTTAACACTATTTCAATTACTTAATACTAGCTTTAAGTAATAACTCAAGTCTCACAAACTTAGATCATTCATCTATCTCCTTTGGATTTTCAATGACCCGTTTCAACATAATGTGACCAATCTAGGAATTCAATCACATTCCACACAATCATAACATTTCAATCTATGTTAGACTATTTCAACTCAAACAGTTGACTATGTGTCAACCTTGATCTCAATCAACCAATCAATAAAATCTTCTAACTGTTGTTTCTCAAGTTTGACCTATCCTCAAACCAATCACAAGCAATTAATTTTATACACAATTCTCTATTCATGGTTTGACTTTCAAAGTTAAAATACCATCCATATTAACTCATAACAAACCATTTCATCTTATATGTTCACCTTCAAACATATATTTTAAATTATTACATTCAATAATACTAGAAATTCCTCAAGCAAGGCAATATCAACCTATTTCAACTTTGGCACCATACAAGCCAAATACAAAATAGTGACCCCTTTAAACACTATCAAATTCATCTACAAGTAATCTATCAAAATCAATCACAATTACTCATTCAACAAAATCAAATTTGTTAATTAGGTTTATCATCAAAGCCTCTATCAATGACAACTATCATTTACACTCTCACCTTTACAGTCTAAAGGTCACAGTTCTATCAACTGATTGTTTTCTTATCAAAACAATTATTAAACAACTTAGCATACTATCATGCTCCATTTCCAAAATCACATTACATTTCTTTTATACCAAGTAGCCTCAACAAGTTCATGTGACACAACATAATATAACAACGGTGATTAGGCGTTGCAAGATTATGTTCTTCACAATCCATTCTCAGGCTACTCTACATTATAATTATCAATGTGATCTACTCTTATCTCATATATATTAAATACTTTATGATTTCAAATCAATCAATATCTATTTAATAGTTTCTAACAGCTGATACATACTCAAAATCAGCTTACTACTTTACATATTCAACCTTACATATGCAAGTCATCTCACATACACACAATGTTCTAATTTTCAACAACTGAATTACTCAGTATATCACTTATCTGAAACCTCAAACACATGATAACTCGTCATCATAGTTTCAATACTTAACACTAATCAATGTCCTTATTTACTCCAAAATTCAAGACACATCTTAATTAATTATCATCACTTTGACATATGCTATACTATCAAGCATCACTGTCACAACAAGCCTACTCAATCATGTTACTATTAAAACATTTCATCTATTAATTTACAATTGACCAGAAAGATCCATCACTTCCCAAATCAATTTCACTTTATTTTATTCTACACTCCTCATAAACCTATCAATCTCGGTTTAGATCAAGTGTTTAACTATAGTCAACACATATCATATAGTCACATAAACACATATTTTCTCAAATAGCAGTCATTATTAATTCAAATGACACAACCTTCCTTAAACAAGGATTTAGATCACACCTTGTGATTAATCCATTAACATAATACTATCAATTATTTTGTCTCACCAATAAAGACACTCTTAGGTTCTAACATCAATCATGTTAAACCTTAATCAACTCTTTATCTACTCATTTACTCACATTTCTGCATTTTTCAATTCAATCAGAAATAATCACCACAATGAGTATCCCATTCAATACCTCTATCCTCATGTCAACCTATAACAATCATTAGTTGACACAAAACTGGGGAATCATATCAGTCTGACTCAATTAACTTCACAACAATGCTTACTTAACATAACAAAGTAAACAGTTCAAGTTAATTTAAATTTAACACAGGCTTATCGAAGATTACCTGACAATCTTAAGCCCACTAGTGTTGAGGAAACATGAAATATACCAATCAGATACTCATGTCCCTCCGTCTCTGCAATCAAATAACAACTTCACAACTTGTTAAGGGTTAGTACATATTCAACTAATCACCTTTTTTTTTCACATGCATTCACTACTCAACTAAACCCACACCCACTGGAATGTTTGACTCAACTCAATCAAGTTTAGGATTGAACAATCTATCATGTTCAATTCACCCAAACTATTGCTCTGATACCAGCTTATAACACCCCTCGTTTCATTCCAAACAATTTATATAATAATGGCGACTCGGAAGCGTATATTTAAAACATACTATCAATGTACTCAAAATGTCAATAAACTTTTTCAAACTTATTACATGACATTTCAACAAACTCGGTGTTATATAATTCAAAACATCTCTTTAGTTATCCAAATAACATCAGAGTAACAGCCTGTCAAACATTCCATCAATTCCAAACACTTCCTGCCCTGCCCAATATGTCCCCTCTATTTTAACCTGCAGGAAGAACTGTGGTGAGGTTAGCATAAAGCTAAGTGAATGAAACTATAAGCAACAGTACAACCTAGCATAACAATCTGTTTACATCAAATAACAATAAACAGAAAATCAATCATTCACTCGACATCCAATCAATGTCAAGCTACACCAATCAAACATTATAAATCATCATGAGGACCGGTGGCTCCTGAGATATCCTAATACCAGTTTGGTACTCAGGGAACTCTTATCAATCATCTGTATTGGCCTATACAGAATTACCGATAACCAGTTGTTAATCACACACGACCTAGATCTCCAAACCAACATTTCAAGTTTCAAGATCTCCTGTCGTCTACAATAACAACCAAGTCCAACTGTCAAGTCAAGTTGACCTCAGAATCTTACATACTAGCTCAAACAGCCAAGTAAGCAACTAGTCAAACTATCATGGCAAGATATCTCAACAATTACATTCTATCAAAGTAATACTATAATTACTTGTTGTAAATCAAATCATTACAACTAAATCACACTGAGGTTACAGATCCACTCACCGACTACCTCAGGCCTCCACTCAGTAGTCTAATATCACTGAGTCTTCTCCATATCTGTGAATCAATCAATCAAATATAAGTTAGTAATCAATATCAATATACTGAACTTATATCAACCATTTACATTAAGAACTTAACATAATCTACATCAAGATTACTAGTTCCTAATTATACACTAATGATTTACAACATAATCATTATCATATATTAATATATATCAATTAGCAATCACATTACTTATTAACAAACAAACAAGAAATGTTGCACCAGCCCTTCAAGCCGCCGGCTTCCTCTTAGAAGCCGCCGGCTTCTGGACTCCACCCGCCGGCTTCACCACTCTAACCACCGGGTAAATTACTAAATGTGGTAACAGAATTAAAACCACATTTTAAAGCCTATACCAACCGCCGGGTCTATGTATAAACCCGCCGGTTTCATGCTACACCACACAAGCCGCCGGCTACCCCTATGAAGCCGCCGGCTTCGGCTAACAAGAACAAGCCGCCGGCTTCTGGCCTCGTCCCAGCCCAGCACGAACAGCAGAAACCCTAACTCGCGGGTTTAATCCCCAAAACACCAAAAACTCGTTTTTAAACGGTTATAAACCTCAAATATCATCACATAATCAATATGTAACACTTATAACCTGTTTCTAACATCCAAATCTCTCAAATCATCAATTTACCCAAATTCAATCAAAAATCAAATTCTTAAATACTCAAGAATACTTACTGATTGAAGAATCTAACGATGGTAATCTGATGATTATGAAGATTCACGAGAATCACAACTTCCTGATTTGATTTCTGGATTGATTTGGAAGTTTTCAGAGAGTTTCTATGAGT
Source organism: Helichrysum umbraculigerum (assembly GCA_949592205.1). Lineage (NCBI taxonomy): Eukaryota > Viridiplantae > Streptophyta > Magnoliopsida > Asterales > Asteraceae > Helichrysum > Helichrysum umbraculigerum. The sequence continues at coordinate 390,277,924 of CATIUR010000001.1, forward strand.
TTCTAAAGTTTCTAAATGAACTTTCCTAAAATGGAAAGTTAAATATATAGTCGGTTCACAAACCGCCTTCAATATACGGGTATAATTTAATACCCCATCTCAATCTATTATCTGGAACCCGAAAACCATTTGCGAGTCCAAACATTTTATTGTACCGTTAACTATATTAATTTACAACAATTAATAATTCACTTATCACATTGGAATATTTAACTCCTATTCCAATTATTTCAACTATTTGAAACAATATTATTTCCAAACACATTTAAATACTTATTTAAATCAAGAAATAATATAAAACAACTAGGTCCAATTCGAGGATGTTACACTGAACATATAGCTAATCCTTCTTTATTAACATAGTTTATAATTTCTCCATAGGTTAATTCTTTATAAGGAATTTCATTATTATAATCATTACTTAATTTATTTCTAATTCTTTCAGCAAATAGTTTTGGTAATCCTGCAATAAATCTTTCTTTCCAATAGGATTCTCTACAATCTGGTCTAGTCATAACTTTTGCTAAGAAAACATCTTTATACCATCTAAAATCTTATAATTTTCTACATGTTAAATTTAATAATATAGTTGAATTTCTTTCTTGATATTCTGCTGGGTTTCTTACATAATTTTTTATAATAGCATAAACTAGAGTATTTAAAGAATCATCAATCTGTGTTTGAACAGCTGATCCATTTTCTGTTTTTATAATTAATTTTTTTGAATTTAATATATGATTTTTTTCATCTTGAGTTACATAACTATCCCACCATCCTTTTAATACTCCTGTAAATCCTGATATTATCATCTGGGTTATTTTGTTGTCTGAATTTTTATGAGCTTTATATGAAGTTGCTGCCATAGTCATTTCTTGTAATAAGTTTAAAATTTAATATTCTGTTTGACCATCTATATTCCATTCATATATTGAATTACCATCGTATCTAGATTGTACAATTTTATCTCTTTCTTCATATTGTAAATCTGGTGGTGTTGGTCTATAATAATAATTTCTTGTTTCTGGTCGGGGTGTATAAGTCTTATTGGATGTATAAGGATTGTATTTTATTTTTTCTATATTATGAAATTGTTCTTCTATTTCAGATATATCAGAGGTTTCGTCTTCATTTATAGCATTTATATTATGATTTGATATAGTAAATCTTTGTAGTTTTTCTTCAATTTCTCTTAATAGTTTACTTTGTCCTCCTAGATTTATAGGTGTTTCTATATTGTAGGGTATAAATATAGGGTTTTCTTCTACTTGTATATTAGTTGAAGTACTTGAAGTACTTGCTTCTGCATTTTTATATTCTATTCTATCTAATTGTTGTCCTATAGTGTTTAACATTTCATTAGTATGATTATTTTGATATACAATATTTTTTAATATTTTATCAGTATCTGGTTTATCAGCTTTTGAAAAGGGTATTCCTATATATTCTTTTTCTTCCTTTTTTATAATTATATCTTTACAAGGTGGCTTAATACTTATAATTTCTTCATTATTTGCTAAATCAGTATATGATCTATTTATATTAGTTGTTGTTTCAATCTTGGCTTTATAAGGAAATTCTATATTTTTTTCTATACAATATAATTCAAACCATGTAAAAAACGGTATATTTTCTTTGCTGTCTTGCATATAAAGAATCCATTTTAATTCATGAAACATTTTTTTATCTTTAAAATTAAGTTCATACCAAGTAAGTTTTTCTTTATTATAGTTATTAAGTCTTTCGTTCATTAGATAATTATAATCTTTTATATTCATTGTTTTAACAAATTGTTAATTTAGATCTTGTCGTTTTTATTTTATTTGCATTTATTTTTAATAGTATATTTATTGTATCTATATGTTTTGATGTAATATTCTTTATATATTTTATTTGATCTTTGCTTAACCATTTATAATTTCTATCTCTTTTGGTTTTGAATTCTTCTATCTGTTGAATTAATTGTTTTCGTTCTTCATATAAGAATATTAAATAAACTGATATAAAACTATTATGATCGTTATTCATTTGTATTTTACTCATAATTGTTCTTCTCTATAATAATCTACTTCAGATTTAGTAGGGTTATAAGAGTTACTAAAATCTTCACTTATATTGTCATCTTCATATAGTGGTTTAGGTATAGATCTATTAAAATCAACTCCTTTAACTCTCATAGACTGTGATCTTCTTAATAAAGGTTCACTAGATTTTGAACTAGAGGTTCAATTCTTAATAAAGGTTCACTAGATTTTGAACTAGAGGTTTCGGAAATATATGTAGAATATCTAGGTGGCTCTTTTCCAAAATCTATTTCTATACTTCCGTCTGTATGTTCTGTAATATCTGATATTTTGCTAATAGTTTCTAAAGGTTTGGGTGAACTTATATCTTCTAATTTCCAACTTTGGTTTTGAGTAATTTCATTCCATTTTAATCTTTTAGGTATATTAACTCTAGAATTTCTAGTATTAGCTTCAAATATTATAGTTTCATCTTTTGGTGACATTAATTTTGATCTTGGTTCCACAGTAGTGGTCATTGTTTTATATAAAACTCTATATATAACGAGTATAGGGTCAGTTCCTTGTTTAATATCTAAATTTTTTGTTTTAATTGTTAAGGTTAAAGTATCTAATATATTTTTATCAAATAAAGATATAGTGAAATTAGGATAACAATTAAAATATATAGGACCATTACATATATTGGATTCTGCCATAGCTAATAAGGAATTTTTAAAATTTAAATGTCTAGCATCTCTTAATATAACTAAAGTAGGTACATCTAACCCTATTCTAGTCAAGGGTTTAATAGCTATCTGTATTAATCCTATATGTAGAAATTTATAATTTTTCATATGATCTTTAATAGTATTCTTGGAAAAAAGTTGTATACATTGATTATTTTGTAGGAGAGGTAAAGTTTTTTCGGTTTGCTTTATAGAATATCCCTGAAAATAATCAAAAGAACCAATCTTATAAATATTACTAATCTTTTGTTTAGGTATACTCCAATCTTTCAAATTGTTTTCAATGTTTGAAATAGAAACTTCCATAGAATTTGTATGATCATGTTCTTCTTCGATTTCAGAAGTAGAACTACCTTTTTGATTTGATAGTAATCTTGCGACTCTATTCATATTTAATTATTAACTATTTGATTTAAACTTTGTTTTCTGAAAACTTTAACTTATAATGTTGATTGAACATACCTTCTCCGGGAACACCCCCATATCGCCGTGGTACGGACGTCTTACTGTCCGTCTGCGACTAATTCCAACCGGCTGATCGACAGGGCTTACCAACGCAGATGTATATTTTCTCAACATATATAAATTAATTTTTTCTTTCAACAATGATAAAATCAAACAATCCATAATTTTCATAAGAATATAATCCATAACTACTACCACCTCAAAAAAATGAGCTCATGGCTCTGATACCAAATGCGTACAGGACCATTAAAATATCAATATGAAAGTTGTTGAAATATATATATATATATATATATATATATATATATATATATAGGGTTAGGTTCAAATGAGAACCAACTAAAAGTTGAGAACCTTGAGAACCACTAGATTACATGCTTGTTCACATGTGATTAACTTCATTCACATGTGAACATTGATTTAGGTTAGATTGGTAAAGAAAAAATTCGAAAATCACGTCTTAAAACACTTTTTACATGATTTGTTCACATTATCATCAAATGTGAACATATATTTGTTTTTTGTGTTTTTCGCTATAATTTAGGATTTTTTTAATTTTTTTCTTTACAAATCTAACCTAAATCAATGTTCATATGTGAATGAAGTTAAATCACATGTGAACAAGCATGTAATGTAGTGGTTCTCAAGGTTCTCAACTTTTAGTTGGTTCTCATATATATATATATATATATATAGCTTGTCGTTGTCGTTTTGAAAATATAATTGTCATTGTCGTTCTGAAAACATGATTGTCATTTATATATATATATATATATATATATATATATATATATATATATATATATATATATATAGTAAGTATAACACCACAAAGATTCAAGAGACATTTTTTTTTTTTAAACATATATCGGAAGCGATTAATACAAATCATGCATTATAGATTGCGTATAACATAATTCCCAAAACACAATCTATGCATGCATGATGAGTTGATACAATAACCATATTAACTACAAACATTAAGTTAGGTGTTATTTAAATTCAAAACATAAGTTTATAAACGACGACATGTCATATAGTCAGAGTAGGCAGTCAAACATTCTTCAAACCAACTTCTTGCCCACCCACATCAAAAGTAATCTGCAAGAAGTGAGGAGAGGGATTAGCACGAAGCTAAGTGAATAGATCACAACTATCAATCTGAACTATCATAGCAATTGATCACCACAAAGCATCACAACAAATACATCAAAGAGGATCGGTGGTCCTTGAGGTACCCTCATGCCGCGGTGGTTCCCCAAGTAACGCTTATAACCACTGAAGGCCAAACAGTGGTCTTACCAATAGTTTAGTACCATTACTACATACGACATGATTTCAATAAACAACACATGTACAAAGTCATCATGTCGTCCAAAGTAATAGTATCCAAACCCAATATCATATTGACCCCTGACAAGATAGCACATTCCATAATCATCATGGCAAAATGTACTTATTCAACATATAACTGTAAAACCATGTTTACCCGTTGTAACCGGATTGTTACAACTAATTCAGAAAGAGAGTCAATGATCCACTCACCCTTCACAGTCACCGTCTTCACTCAAAGATCTAATATAATTGAGTCTTCGGTTTATCTGAGAACACAAGAGGATTTCAAGTTAATATTCATTTCATATGATATCTAACTTTCATTAGACACTTATTATCAGTTCCGCAAACATTAAGTACCATAAAGATAGTATACAAGTTGATTAACTCAAGCCCTAGCAAGCTAGAATAATAAATCCTGCAAACAGAGGGAATCCGCCGGATTCCATGAGAATCCGCCGGATTCGAATGAATACGGCCGGATTCCCATGAATCCGCCGTATTCCACACCTCTTTCAGCTCCAATTTGGGACAGAACCTCAACTAAGGAATACGTCTCGGGAATACGCCGGATTCCCACGAATCCGGTTCCCATGATGGCCTGAATCCGCCGTATTCCAAAGAATACGACCGGATTTCCGATTGACTCAGACTGGCATAAAAAGGGGGAATCCGCCCAGATTCCCGTGAATCCGTCGGATTCCCAAGATCATCAGGCACGCCCAGATTCTGCAAGAACTCAACTCGAACAAAAAGCCACAACTTACCAAATTTGAACACTTTGCACGATTTATACACACAAGTAACTTAAGGTATCATCATATATCAAGTTCTAACAACAATAATCTCATCAATCATCAAACCTACACATTTCTACTCCTTTCACTCAATTTCATCAAACCCTAACATATAAACATATATTCAAAGCAAATTTAAACTTACAATCGAGGTAGCAACAAGGTAGATGATGATGTTGATAAGTGGTAACCACGAATCCAAGCTCTAATCGATTTCCCAAAGTTTTCTTTTTGATTTCATAGTTCTTAGTGTGTGTGAAATGGAGTTAGAATGAATTGGGGGAAAACAAAATAAACCGATCCACCAACTAAGGGTGGGTATAAGTTGGTACCAAATTATACCCGCTCTAAACCTATTGTCTGGAACCTAAAAATCGTTTGGGCGAAAATATATTTTATTATACCGTCAACTAAATTTATTTAAAACAAGTAATAATTTATGTATCACAATAAATCGTTTGACCATTTACCCTATTAATTTCAATTAGGCAAATAATACGAATTATTTCTAAACTCAATTAAATAAGCAAATGAATCAAATAATTTACCAAATTTCTCCTAGGCCGGTAATGAGGATGTTACAGTAAGGGGATCAAAAAAGAAAGAAATTTATGGGGAGAAAAGGGAGAAGTAATATGGGCCAATCATTTAAAATCAAGGTCAAAGGGCATTATTGGTATTCAACCAATTAACTATATTATTAATCAATAATAATTAAAATTAATTAATGATCATATGAAATGGCAGTTTTTTCTTCTCATTAATCGTGAAGAAAGGGTTTTACATATCAACCAAATTTTCTTTTGAATGTTCTAGATGAATTGATGCATTGCTACATAAGTTTTATATTTGTCTTCATTTTTTTACGTTTCTCCATTTAAGTTCTGTAAAGTGTAAACATCTATGTAGATGACCCAAATGAGATGTGTGATACGTGTAAGTTTCCAAGTGTTCCATGTTTTTGTTCTTCAATTGTAGTTCGCATAAAGTGGTTTTCCCTTATTATTGTTTTTATAATTTTAATTCTATTATTTGGTAATTGGTTGATCATCCATTAATAAGAGGTATCTAATTATGTTTTATTTGTAATTTTTTTCTTCGATATATGATGCAAGTATGCCAAATGATTTGGATGAAAATAAATGGATTTGAGCACTACGTGAAACGAAAGTACAACTTATGATTCAATTATACAATTATGATTCAATACTTGTTAACAATGATTCAACACTTTAAAACATTGATTCACTTAAAAATAACTTCAATGATTCAGTATTTCTTTACAGAATCAAACTATACAATTTAAATATTCACATTAAATAAGCACTATGAAGCATTTGTCTATATTAATTTTAGACAATAAAATATATAATAGGCAAAAAAATATCAACTTAACTTCCAACAAAAATAAATTATTGATCTTTTCGGAAGTTCGTAGTGATGGCAATGGAAGTGTCAAAATATGAATCATTATTTCATAATATTATTATGATTCAACCAAAATCTATTTACGTATGTATAATTATGATTCAAAAAAACTTACAACATTGATTTATAACATTTAGAATATTGGTTCACAAATTAATTTTGATTCACGAATTTTATCGCGCTGATTCAGATTATAATACATCCATAAATGAATCATATTGATTTATATGAAAATTTTATATCATTTCATTAAATGATTCAAAAAAATAAATAATACATATTAAATTAGATTGAACTATAAGTATCTATTATTGATTCAACGAAATATGTTGTTGCTCCCATTTTTTGTGTATGAAACGTATCCAACGTAAACAAATAAGAGAAAACATAACAAGAAAGGAAAAAGAAAACAAAAAAGAAATGGTTTTTTTAACCTTAAATTGTTTGCATTAAAAAAGGATCAAATTCTAAACGTGGATGGCGGTTTCAAAATTTAGTGGTGATATAAATGATTTTTTTGACCTTTTATCCGTAAACACATGGGACCAAATTATAATTTTCCCTCTTTTATTTTGAATCGTTGATTAAAACAATAAATGGTCCAGATCGTTTCTCCATCTTCTCTCATTTTAAACTTTTCTCCCTAGATCCTAATCCTATATATATATATAAGTTTGTCGTGGTCACGTATATATATATAAACATACATATAATTGTCTATATATATATCTAAAAACAGTCGTTGTATATATATATATATATATATATATATATATATATATAAACATACAAAATATAAAGTTTGTACCAAACTTGTAGTCACTTATCCAATTTATCAATATTAATGTTCCCAAAAGTTGTCGTAATAACATATTTTCATTTGGGTCGGGTATATGCACGATTGCATAAGTTTTATTTATCCGAATGTATATACATTTATACCCGTATCATTTATCGTTGTATATATAATAAATTAATTGTAATAATAATTATTATTATTAATGATTATTATAATAATAACAGTTAATTAATAAAATGTTAACATGTGAGCTCGTGAGTACAAAACTACTCATTCGGTTTATACATTCCCACCCATTCGGGTGTAAACCTTCACCCGTACGGGTATATGCACTATTTTTGCTTCATCCGTTCGGGTGTAAACCTTCACCCGTACGGGTTTGGTTCTTCACCCGTTCGGGTGTGATTCCCCTGTACTCAGTTCTGTCTGTGTAATAAATTAGGATCGAAATCTTTCTAAGTTTTTTTTTTTTTTTTTTTTTTTTTTTTTTTTTTTGCTATAATGTTAAGTTAAATCTTCCACCAAAAGTTGTTGTCAACCATAAACAAGTTTTTATGGAGAAATTTCATACATGGATTTCACTCATACACACTCTATAAATTTTATACAGAGTACACTTTTGGTTCTTGAACATCATCACCAACATTAAGATTTTATCCTTTGATTTAGCTTGTTTTTGTTTAAATCTCTAAAAGTAACAATAATTACAACATTTATAATTAACAAATTATAAAGAAATTGAAGTTCAAGAATTTTACAGTGATATGATGATGATGCCGATTTGATGATGAGGATGACGAGCTGAAGAAGATGAAGATGAAGGTGATTATTATTGTTAGATTACGATGATGACTTTGTTGTTGCTACTGCTTTTTCCTTGCTGCTTCTGCCAATCAAGTTCTTCACATAAGAAGAAGGTGGGTGTGTGTGTGAATTATTGAAGGTTGGTATGTCTCACAATGGAAGGAAGTAAATATATAATATGAATTATAAATCCAAAAATTTCAACTGAGATATGGTTGGGTTACAGTGAAGTGTCGAGCTGTTATTTTTATTGTAGTAATATTGTAAGTATTTAACCCGTTAATTTCGAATACGGGTCCAATTGTGTGCCAAATATTATTTAAATTTTCTAATCATATTTTGAGGTAATTCTCCAAATACTTTAACAGTAATAATAAAAGTAAAATTTTTATTATTTTTGATCATCGAGTATGTTTTTGTATTGTTTCTGTTCGTACAATAGGTTTTATATAAAACGTATAAAAGTTTTCGTTTCATTTTTTTGTTTCAACTAGTTCTTATAATATTTTCGAATAAAAATTATTTAAAATATTTCCGAGTTCATTTCAGAACTTTGTATCACCAACAATTGTATTTGTTTTTGTGTCGGATTCATTCCGATATTGTTTCATTTTGTTTAATTTATAATTATAAATAATTATAATTTTTCGTAATGCTTTTTGTCCAAAAGTTTTGGGCTCGCTAGACTTATCTCACATCAAAAGTTCGGTTTAGAATTTTGTATAGGATTAGTGTAGTAAATGCGTAAAATTAAGTATAAATATATACCTAATTTGAAGGAGTGTCACACCCTTTATCTGAAAAAACCCACCCATATTTCTTGAAACTCTAACATGTATTTTGCACTCTATTAATTTGATTGGCCCATCTTCCAACCCAATACCACGCCTGATCTCTTTCTCCATGTCACTGCCCAAAATTAAATCACTTTATCTTTCTTTACTTCTTCATCAACATCAATATTCATCTTAGACTTTTTTTTATCTGATCAATTTCTCTTCAACCAAGAAATTCATGTAAGATGTAATAAGATTACTCATGTAATCATGTTGTAAGGAAAGACCAACAAGCTTAATAGCAGGTGCGCTCGAGATGATGCCAAAAATCTACAACAACTTCGCGACCCCGAAAGCACTACCGCTGCATTTTGTTGCCTGTTGTAACAAAATGTAAAAATCATGATCGACTGAAGATTCTGCAACAAATTTGACAAGGTGTGTATTTCATCTTCATCTTCAACTAATTTTTACGATTCTCTCTTCTTCTTTTTTCTTTTTCTTTTTCTTTTTTAGTTTTATTAATTAATATAGATTGACAAATAAGCGATTGTCAATGACATCTTGAAAGAGAGAAGAAGAGGATTGTGTTGTTTTGGCTGATGATTGATAGATCGATACTATGAGTGTGATTGATTTGTGTGGGTTTTGAAATTTTGGGTGTACTTCAAATTGTTTTGTTATCTTTATCCTAATTTTACTTACATTATCTGATAATTTTGCTTAATATTCAAAGTCTTGGTGTACTTCATGATGCCTATGTTAGTCTTTTGTATACTGATTATTCATGGTTGTGGCAGCTTAGAGGCATTTAAAGTAATCTATGTTCCATGATGAATGAAGCTGGGATGAAGAATCGAGAATGTGTTTGTTTATTAAGCACCTTCATGATGCACACCAAGTGTTTGTATAAATGTGTAAGTGTTTTCTTTCTACACTTTTGTTTAAGCTTTAGGTTTTCGAATTTGTATTGATAGCACTAACTCCATTTCAGTTTATCAGATGTATATTTTCTATTTGCCGCTTATAGCATGAAGATGAAGAATACGACAAGTCGTTACGGGCTGCAGATTTCTTCATTATACGAAGTCTAAGGCGTGGTATATCTCGATAAATCGTATTTTAGAATGTAAAATGAAATAATATATGTGTAAAATTCTTAATTTGTTTCCATTACCATAGGTAAAAAGTAATAGCTGTATAAATTAGGAGCTTCTTGATCTTTGTTTTTTAAAAAAGTTTGTAAATTAAGGCTTCCTATCTTTTGCTTTTAACAGTTTGAGAGAACAACTTGGCTGGTTTCTAAATTGCATCTATAGTAGTACAAGAAAGAGCTCTTCTTGATCAATGTGAATCTATAATCTCTTGTGCATCTTTGTTTCAGGTAGTTATTACATTTATTATTGCATTAAAGCTTTATTTATATATTAAGTAAAGTTGTTAATAATATTCAATTCACTCTAGCAGTATCTTTACTTGCATAAATAAGACTCTGTGTAAAAGAGAAATGCCACTGAAATCATGCTTGCTTTGATGAAAAAAAATGCCACTGAAATCATGCTTGCTTTAACTGCGCCAAGGCTATATAGGGTGTATAGTTGTAAATATCGGCAACCAAGACTTGGATGATAGCGGTTACTTGGTTTTATTCATAGTTATGTCATAACTGTGATGCTTTAATTTTAAAAAGTGGATTTTTTACGTTTTTGTTGATTTTGCAGCCTCATTTGGTTCTTGGCCTAATTAAGTGGATGTGATGATTTTGATTTTAAGGGTTTCCGCTGCAGATTCTTGAAAAGGTTAGAGTTTTAATTAATTACACTGATAATAGTTTCTTCACTTCTTTAAATTAAATGTTACTTTTGGTCTTATTTTTGCTTTTGTTGCTCAATGATTTAGAGGATAATAGAATGATTTATTATCAGATGTGGATGTATGAATACTGGGTATTTTTTTGAGGTATTCTACTCAATGGACGATTAGGTATTCTACTCAATGTCGAGGATTAATCGATTTGAATTAGGTCAATGGACGAGGTGATCACCATCGCAGATGCGGCGTACCGCGATAGCAAGTCGGCGACGGTAACCCCAACCTCTTCAGTTCCGATTCCGTCGTACAGTGTTCCACTGATTACAGCATTCCTTGCTTTTGCTATTGCTCAATTCCTCAAAGTGATCACCACCTGGTCTGTACATTCATAATTCATTACATCTTGCATTTCTGTAAAACTTAAAATGTATATATATGCATATAGTGGTCCGTACATTCATAATTCATTACATCTTGCATTTCTGTAAAACTTAAAATGTATATATATGCATATAGCAATTGCTGAGGTTGAATTTGATATATATTTGCTAAGGTATTTCATTTTTCTATTTTAGTATGTGTTGTTTAAATTATTTAATTGCTTTGTTAATATGGATTAAATGATTATGATTACTAATTATATATTTTGATTGTGAAAAGGTGGAAGAAGTGTGAGTTATACAGTTGCAGTTACTGACCTCTGTATATGTGATTGTTAGGAGTTCAAGTATAAGGAAAAGAAATGGGATCCTAAGAAGATTGTTGGCTCAGGTGGAATGCCATCATCTCATTCTTCAACTGTTGTGGCACTTGCAGTATCTATAGGTCTACATGAAGGAGTTGGAACATCGACATTCGCGATTGCTGTTGTCCTAGCTTTTATTGTATGTGTTCTGTATAATAAATATACTGCTTTCTTTTTGCTTATTTGAGATGTTATTGTATTTTTAGTATTTAGTCGTGAAATGGTTTATGTATTTTATTCGTATGTTCTCTGTATTTATATGGTGAATTTATGCAGGTTATGTACGATGCATCTGGAGTCAGACTCCATGCCTGTGGCCAAGCCGAAGTAAGAAATTGCATTAGTCAAATGAAACTTTTTAGATAGATCTGTTAATACTAATAGGATCCAACAACCATGTAGTTATATTTATCTTGGATGATTATATGACCTACATCATTTAAGTGGCTTAGAGCTCTCCCAACGGCTTCGTCAGTTTGCCCGTCACTTTCCGTCACTTAAGTGACACCATTGGCACCATGGTGTCACTTGGTCCGTCGGTTTCATGTCACTTCTCCTTCGTCGGATAACCGACGCAGCTTCGGTTATTTTCTTTCTTTTTTTGTGTGTTTGTGTGTGTATAAAGTAGAGGTAAATTGTTAAATGTGGGTCCAAAAATTAAAGTGACGGAGTCACTGATGGTAGGGGTCCGTCAGTTTCAGTCAGTTTTGAAAAAAGCTGATGTGGCACATGCGTGGCGCAGACGTGGCGCGTCGGTTTCTGTCACTGTTGGGAATGGTCTTATAAGACATCTCCCAACAGTGACAGAAACTGACAGAAACCGATGTGCCACGTCTGCGCAACATCAGCTTTTTCACACAAGTGACAGAAACTGACTGAAACTGACGGACCCCTACCATCAGTGACTCCGTCACTTTAATTTTTGGGCCCGCATTTAACAATTTACCTTTAGTTATACACACACAAAAAGAAATCAAAAAAAAAAAAAAGAAACCGATGCTCCGTCGGAATTCCGACGGACCACAACCGACATGTGGTACCATCGGTGTCACTTCAGTGACGAAAACCGACGGATGAACCGACGGTCCCGTTGGGACTGGTCTAATTTGGCTGTTTGGGTCCATTTGTCAATCATAGTGGCTCTAACTGAATGTTGATGTATGATCTATATTAGTGGTTTGTTGGTTTATTTTTGGTGTTGCTAAGTGGGTATATATGGTGTGAAAGTCATTTGCTCATGATGCCACATTTACCAAAACTTAAAGTTGAATCTCTACGTGTTCTTATCAAATGTAACGGAATTTTGATTTCTTTGTATCTTTTAATATTCGTTTTGATTTGATTTTGTAAGTTTAAGTTTTGTGTTTGTAGATTAGGGTTTGATTTCATAAGTTATCTCATATTTAGATTTCGACCTTGGGTGAATGACTAAGTTTTTAGTAATTACAATTTCATGTTTCTTTTTGCAGGCAAAGGGAACATGTTTTATGAACTAAAGGTGTGGACTGTATGATGAGCCACTATACAACAGAATTAAAATGATTTCCTTGACGTGGATGATAAGCCGGTGGTCTTTGTAAATGTAATAGACTTTTAGAAGGTCAAATGCATGTGCTTAACAAATGTAATTGTAGTAGACTTTTAAAAGGTTAAACTGATAGTTTTATGCTTTTGCGTAAGATTCTATTTGTATTTAACAAGTCCACATGCTAAAGGGGTCTGATTTATACAGAATTTAGTATATAAGTTATATATGTATACTTATAATTGATAGAAATATATCAATAAATTTTTTAATATTATTTTATGTCAAACCCGTATATACACGGGTCAATTATAGTAATCTTTTTATACTCATATATATACTCTCAGAAAACATTACAAAACATTTCTCACATACACCACTTTTTAAAAACATGGAACTCATTCGTTTATAATATTTGTATACTCATACATTGATTACAATTTTTTTCTAAATAAAACCCGTGTAATCACAGGTCATTGAACTAGTATATATATATATATATATATATCTTTGTTAGTTCCTAATTAACATGTGTATAATTGTTAGTTCATAACATGTGCCTTTCTGATTTGTTGACCCAGTATCGTCACACAATCTACAAATTCTTGATGTAACTTAGCCTGCAAAAATAAAATTTTGTAACGCACAAAAAATCAACCCATACATCACAAAAGGGGACTCATGAAGGATAGATCCTCTAAAATAAAACTAATGAAGCTTTAATTACCTTTTAAACACCATCACTCACCAAGACTATAGACTGAACAGTGTCATGATCCACAATTTCAACCCACACATCCGATTTAGAACTGATAAGCTTCTCCAACCTATTGGTCACCAAACGACCTCGACATTGCTATCCAATTAATACATGTAATATATTTTAGAAATGCATGCATACAGTATAATTTTGGTGGATTTATTATATATTAACAAACAATTAGCTCTTATATTAGTGATCTAACATTCCGATGAGTGGAGCATAATATTTTGTCCGCAAACAATTTTTAGGAGCCACGATAACTGTGTATGGCTAGTTATGTTGATCAAGATAACCATTTTCCAACGTTTTGGGTCAACGCGGAAGGAGTTTATACTACTCGGCCGCCATTGGATGCAGAAATATAATTGACGAATTAAGCAAAAGATTTTTGAGAAATACAATCAACGTAACTAGAATTATCGTGATGCTAAGTATAGTGGGGAAACTGTCATAGTAAATAATTTTGAGCAAAATTATAGTAGAAAAAGAGAACAAAATATAGGACATGGTAATGGAAATGACGAGGGTGACGGAGGTAGTAATATGGTTGTAACTCTAGTCCGGTTGAACAGTGTCCACCATGATTAGTGTCAAAATCATGTCTTTTATAAAATTAGAAATTGTACTAGACACCAACATCATCTTGTGTATTAGACGCACTTAAATTTAATTTTATGCTGTGTTTGTCGAGGACACATCTCATCTAATATTTTTGCGTTTCTTAATAAAAAAGTTCATATATGTTAGTGGTTTCCATATTATTATCACAAAAATTATGAAAAACGAAATCCTAATTGAAATAATGATATTTAATATCGATATATAGTACGTGGGAGTGGTAGAAGAGTTGTAAGAAGAGAAGTTTGTTTAGGTGGAGTTGTATTTATATGATTATACCACTTCAATCCCATGATGGTGTTAAGTTGTATACCATACAATGTTATACTCCCTCCGTCCCGATTCTATTGTCCAGTATTCCATTTTGGGATGTTCCAATTTAATTGTCCACTTCCATAAATAGATAAGAAACTAGTTGTACGACCCGTGAAAACACGGGATTGATAAAGAGTAAATTTTAATATTTAATGTCATTAAGGATGCAACGTCAATAAAATTGTTTAGTTAAAAGATACGATTTTTGATTAGTTGATAGTTACTATTTATTCAACCAATCATGCGTACTAAGAAAAATAAATGCAAAGCTAAACATGACATTAGGTCATTTACTTACGAATGGATTAATTTAGGTTACGTACTATTTGTAAAACCTCATATTGGTCAAATAGTCAGCTAAAAAAAGTCAAATGGTTTGAACTAATAGGCTGAAATGCAAAAATCATAACGGAAACAATCAAAGAAATAGTTCGATGCAGTCGATGGTAATTATTATTGGACCCTTCGTTTAGCAGTAATATATAAGTAATATTAGCTTATAAGTAATTATTCAATTAGCTTATGAAGCAAAAAGAAGCCAACTGACCTACAAAGTAACATTCAAAATTAATCATAAAAAATCAGCATGGATAATATGCAGAAGTCTACATAGTTGACATATATGTTCCACTCGTTATAATTCTGCCATGAGACACATCTAACATGGTAACAAAGTTAACATGTTTGTTACTGTAAAAGTGTGCATATGTCCATCACTAAAACATATGCTTCTAAACATACAAACTAAATATATACACCCATGAGATGCATGAACAATAGGGCAATAGGCTCACAGAATCTGCACACCACCTATGCAGCCTTTATTTGCTATTTACATTCTAATTCCAACACAAAACTGAATCAGTCAACCTTGCATTACTACATTACTCAAAAACAGTAGTTCATTTAACCAGCTTTCAATATCCACTTTTGATGCCCCTGTTATAGCCATCAATTAACTTTCTGAGCCCATCTTGACACCCAACCGACCCGTTGTATCTATCACTGAACTCCATCCAATTCTTCACTTTATTAACACTTACAACCTGTGTTCCAACCCACTGATCTTGGATCGTTAATCCACTGGTCAAATAATAAATGGTTGAAAAATCTGAGACTGTATCTCATGGCAGAATGCCCCTGTTCCAACCCACTTTATTAACACTATGCTGCTAAATCCTTTTTCCTCCATTGCCTAGCACATTTGTTCTCTAAAACAACCTGCATTATGAGAAACTTAATAAAAGTATGACAGCTTGCTGAAGGCCTGAGACTATATCTCAGCTTCCATATTTTAGTCTCTAGCCCACCCATCCACTAAACACCCATGGCAGAAACCTATCAACCGAACCCATCAAGTTCAGTTTTAGAATAAGGTAAAGACGTATCCAATAATTAACAGTCCTTTGGACCAGGTGCCATTACTTTCATTGAAGATAAATCAAGAGCAATCCTGCAAAAGAACGTATAATTATTAATTAAAAATTACATTAATGTATTCATCAGCAGTCACAGGACACACTTTCATCAACATAAATAGGAAAAGCATACAATAATAGAGGGTTGCAGTTAGAAGTAACTTTACATATTTTAGTCTCTATCCCACCCTTCCACTGAACACCCATGGTGCACATTACAACACCTTATCTTCTACCATTTCATCCGCATCCATTCTCATTGCCATCAGTTCCCATGTCATATGGGTCATTGATCCAAAGCACGGTTATGTACAAATTAATAATATTTCTTTTTCGATACGAATAACACGAAATATCAGGTAAGAAACAAATGGCTCACCATCAACTGTTATCTCAATCTCATCTCCACAAATCTGGCAAATGTGACCACTTAATTCTTTAACAGAACTCACCTATTGAAATTAAACCAAGCTTAAATTCAGATCACACATAAGCTTCCATCTAAAGTCAACGATAATCAAACAAAGAAAGAAATTATGCAACGATATCAGTAAATTCAGATCAAGCATAAGCTTCTATGAGATCGAGCAGTCATATGCAACAATAATCAAACAAAGAAATTGGGCATGCAATAGCTTTCATAGTCATCAGTTGACTAATAAAAGTCAAAATTGCACATTTAAAAACCATTTCTAACCCCTGCCATATATTAACTTGCTTGACCCATTTGACCCATTCATCACCACAATCAAAAATACCACTCCTAATAAATAATTGGGCATGCAAAGACTTCACAATCAAACTATAATAGCAAATACCAAAGTTGCATGATCATAACAGCAACTCTGCACCCGATAATTCCAAACTGCATATACTCTTGATTAAGACCATGACTATCGATCACATTTGCTATTAACATGCACTGCAATTATACACATGACATGGAGAACCTATGACCAATGTATTCTTCTTTCACTCCACATCCTTGCAACATTTGCCAATCAATTTCATCTATAAATGAAACATTTCATCTATAAACAACCAAAACTTCAGCTAACTACATTCAAAGAAGACCATGTAAAAAATACAAATGAATCATTTCATCCATAAACTACCAAAACAATATCAAATCAAATAAATTGTAAATATAAAATATAAAATCAATCAAAAGAAATTGAAATTACCTGATGTAATTGTGTTCATGAAATTCAGTAAATCACTGGATAATGGTTTTTATCGAGTGCTTATTAATGTTACTGTTTTTCATCAACCAACCTGCCATCATACCAATCAATAATCCAGTCAATTCTCCAGTCAGCACAGTTAACCATTGAATAAACTTGCAGCTCATCAATAAACATTTAATAATTCTTACCTTTCATAACACCTTATCTACATCAAAGTCGATTAGGAAAAGAAACGCATAACGTGTCTCATAAATGCATAAACAAAGTTATTAAAGAAGCATGAATTGACAAACCTTTATCTATTGAATTTCTCTTTGATACATCATGATCACCAATGATCCAGCTTCTCAAACTTCAGAAAGTCTGTTGTCATTTGCAGCGTTAAAACCATTTACAAAACGTGAAATATATGCCTAACAGAACGTGAAATACTAACAGATTAAGCGAGAATTTGAGATGAGGAAGATGAATCACAAGACAGGAAGATCCATCATTCGCGATCTAGGGTTTTTATGAAAGAAAAAACCAAACCATGATTTCAAGAGAGGAAGATAATGGTCACAAGCACAAACAATATTAAAGAGCTATGAAAATCCAAACAGAAAGCATACCTGCTTGAGAAATCAATATTAAAGAGCTATGAAGGACATGATTTCTTGACTTGGTTATGAACTCTGAAGAGAATCGAGAGAAATTTTTTGATTCTAAATTAGTTGTATGAAAAAGGGTGGTGCAAGGTAGGAGGCGTTTGAAATCGTGACTGATATTTTATAAGCAATTTTAGTGGTAGAGAATGGCGGTGTTATTGATAGGAGATAACCAATCTGATGGCACAAACGATTGGCCAATTGAGATGGGAAGCGCATGCCGAAAGTTTATTATTATATGTATTGGAACTCACAAAAAACATTTATACTGAAATCAAAAATGGCTGGCTTTTAAAATGAAATAAACTCTACGTGGAAAAAACATAAATATTCATTTTAAATAGCTTTTCTAGACCTTTAATTAATAAATATGAGGTGTTGCTGACATCATCCTTTTAACCACAGCTTGACACATCAGCATGAAAACCTACCTCATGACTTGACAAATCAGCTTCATGACATCAGCGAAACCCCCCTTTATTAGTATAGATAGATATGATATAAAGTTCATTTTTGCTCCTAATTTATATATGTAAGACAAAAAGGTAGGTAAAATGTAAAGGGTAAAACTGTCTTTTTACCAAAAAGTAAGAGAGATGGTAATGTTTTCTTAAACTGCGTGTTTTTTGTCTGGGACAATAAAATTGGGACGGAGGGAGTATAAGATTAGCCAATTATATAGATTATTTGATATAACTCTATTGAGTTGTATGGAATCAAAATGTTAAAGTCAAAATTGTATAAATTGATAGAATTATGATGTATATACCCATTACTAATACTTTTAATGACTTATGATGTACTACCTCCGTCCCAAAATTATAGTCCATCTTTCCTTTTTGGGACGTCACAAAATAATTGTCCACTTCACATTTCAACCAATAAGAAGAGAGTTTAGTGGGTGCAGATTCTATTTGAGTGGTTGAAAACTGTTGCGGTCCCACTTTTATTAAACTGTGTGCTTTTTGTTGGTGGACAATAATTTTGGGACGGAGGGAGTATATTGTTAAGAAGGCAGTGCTAGATGAATAAATATGCTTTTATTGAATAATCAAGTTGATCGTGGTTGATTTTTCGCAATACAAGAATAACTAATCTTGCAAGTGCGAGTTCAATCATTCTGGTTATGTGATTGGTAAAACTAGTTTGTAGCTAGAAGCTGTCCAGATTATGTGCTTCTTTCAATCAGGTTCACCAACAATTTAATGTTCCTAGTAATGTCATCCAAAGGGTGACTGGTAATGGTATATGTACTAAGTTTTGGACTGATGTGTGGCTTGGTGATGATTCTTTTGCATCCAAGTTTCATCGATTATACATGTTAAAACAAGACAGACAATGTAAAGTGA
The DNA here is from genome assembly GCA_949592205.1 of Helichrysum umbraculigerum. Lineage (NCBI taxonomy): Eukaryota > Viridiplantae > Streptophyta > Magnoliopsida > Asterales > Asteraceae > Helichrysum > Helichrysum umbraculigerum. The sequence continues at coordinate 390,297,456 of CATIUR010000001.1, forward strand.
GTGATAGAATACAAGGTGATCAGCGGATTTTAAAGATCAATGATTCGCTTGAAGCAATGCGTGCCAGATTTTTTGGGGCGGATCATGTGGGGATAAGACAATTGCATGGGTAAAGTGGAAAACCATTCTAGCCGAGAAAAGTGGTGGTGGGTTGGGAGTCGGTAGCCTTAACAGTCTCAATCTTGCACTTCTTTATAAATGGAGATGGCGTGCCCTCAAGAATCCTAATGCTCTTTGGGTTAAGGTTGTTTTGGCCATTCATGGTCCGAATACTTTCAGTTCATTTTGTAGTAAGGGAAATAGGGTTTGGTCCAGATTATGTGCTTCTTTCAATCAGGGTCACCAACAATTTAATGTTCCTAGTAATGTCATCCAAAGGGTGACTGGTAATTAATGGTATATGTACTAAGTTTTGGACTGATGTGTGGCTCGGTGATGATTCTTTTGCATCCAAGTTTCATCGATTATACATGTTAGAACAAGACAGACGATGTAAAGTGAGTGATAGAATACAAGGTGATCAGCGGATTTGGAATTGGCGTAGGAACATCAGATCAGGTGTTGAAGCCGAACACTTTGATAATCCGTTGAACTCTTTAGCTCAGGTATCTTTGAAAGAAGAAGACGATTATTGGGCTTGGAATTTGCAAGGGTCTAAGGAATTTGCTGTTCGTACTCTTCGTCGCTTTATTGATTTGCAGTATCTTCCGAACGATGGCTTTGATTTTAAATGGTCCAAGTTTGTCCCGAAGAAAGTGAACATTTTTCTTTGGCGGTTATTCAGAGAGCGTATTCCCACCCGGTTTAACCTAAGCTCTCGAGGGGTGAACATCCTTTCTCATGGGTGCCCTTTCTGTTGTACGGGTGTCGATACTGTTTCACATCTTTTTGCTGATTGTATTTTTGTTCGGGAACTAAGAATTCATCTAAGTTCATGGTTGAGTGTTGATATTCCCCAATGCATGCCGGGAGAGATGGAGCCGTGGATTGCTTCCTTCCATATGTCGGCTAATGCCAAATATGTTGTTAGAGCTATTTGTTTCGTGTGGTGGTGGTTGATTTGGAAACATCGCAACCATATCTTTTTCAAATCCGGTAAACCAAGCACTTTAGAGGTGTTCTTATTGATTGTATCGTTATCTTTTCTTTGGGTGTCTAAGCGATGTAAAAAGACAGATTTTTCGTGGTCTACTTGGATTGTTTGTCCAAGTCTCTTGTTGTAATCTTTCGGCTCATTGCCGAAGGTTTCTTTTATATCTTTAATAAAATTTGGCTGTTCAAAAAAAAAAAAAAAAGCTAGAAGCTGAAGTTTATTTTTTAAGTTGAAAGATAAAACTTATTGTTTTATAAGTGTTTGGCAAACTAGCTAAAGCTTAAAGATATGAATTGATATAAAATGACATGAAAAAAATGCAATAAACAATTCATAAGGGATATTTATGTAATTTCTCATCTAATAAGTTAGGAGTTCACTTTTAAAAGAAACTTCTATTAGTTTTTTTTCTAAGAGCTTATTTTTTCAATAAGCTCTTCAATTTTTGTTTGTTAAACAATGCTAGAAGTTTGAGCTTATTAAAAAAAAATAAAAAAAATTAAGCTCCTATAAGACATTGCCAAACACACCCTGAAAAAAAAATCACATAATCTGATGTGTTTCCGTATGTTAAAAAGGCAAGAAAATTTGAAGATCTTTTAAGTAGGAAAAAAGGTCTAGGGTCAAAGAACTCAAGATCCAAAATTTGACACAATGGATTTGGATTGGCATTTTCGATCCACCAACCGCCCAAGTCGGATCTGGATCAGCAGATTACAAGATACGATTCACATATTCAATGTTGTATCAGGTCAGGTTTAGTCACCTTCAAATTGAGTAATTTTAAACAATCCGACACTGACCAGAGTTATCACATTTAACTTACCCTAACATACCATTAAAACGTCTAATATTACATTGACAAGCGAAAACTATATATGTCACAATATGTAAATATACAATTATTATAATACACAATGTGAACACATATCACTGAAACCTAACAACAATACAAGAAATATCATCTCTGCTGTTCCTAACAAGTGCCTCTTTGATGAGCTGCTTTGCCGCTGACCTTGGATCCTCAAGGTCCTTCACACAATCCACAGCCTCTTGATTCGACATAACCTGCAAAACAAAAACTTATACCGCAAAAGAAAGCCACGCATGTGTTGCAACATAAAGCAAAACGAAATTTTTAAAGTAAAACTTGATGCATGAATGGTTACCTTCCAAACACCATCGCTCGCCAAGATGAGAAACTGGGTATCATCATCCACAATTTCTACCCACACATCCGGTTCAGAACTTATATGCTCCTTCAATCGCTTATCACCAAACGACCTCGACATAGCTAAACTTCCATCGACCCGTGAACAATCCCCTGGACCAGTTCAACGTCATATATAAACATAGATGAAACAAAACATATTATATGAATGATGAATGTTACATTATATGCTTTTAAATTTTAAGAATCTTGATATATACTTGGGAAATTGGTTACAAAACCGCCTTTTTCTTCTATAACCTTACGCTCCTTGTTCGGTTCATGATCAACCAATAACTGTTTTGCCACTCCATCTCGACATAAAACCGCCCGCGAATCACCCACATTAGCCACAACCAATGTTTCACAGTTAATCAAAATAGCTGTAACCGCAGTTGAACCTCCTTTACGTTTCTTAATCGCTCTGTTCATGATCGTAGAATCCGTAAACTCATACGCTCTTCTAATCGCTTCCTCCGGTTCCGTCCAAAAATCAGGCTAATAACAAAAAAAAATGTCCAATATACCATAAAGTTGTGCAACGACATATATACATAGATAATTATGTATGTTACCTCATTTACGATGTTGTCAAATAAATGTGAGCGTAAATAATCAGGAACTTCTTGACTCAAATGGCCATCGAACACGGCGAATAGTCCAAGCTCGTTGCCGTTAACTTGTTTGAACTGTGCAAAAACATAATCCTCCATTGGGTGCGACATTTTGCCTTCAACGGAATGATACCCATGTGTTATCTTTTTGTTAATTATAACACCCCTCATTCAATACTAATAATATTATAGATAATACGGAAGCGTAAGTAAATAAAACGCAAGACGTGGTTACATAATATTCTAAAGTATTAAAACAGTTTAGATGGTTAAGTTACTACGATTTAACACTTGTTCAAAAGACTAGCATGACGGGGTATTATATGAACTAAACTGAGTTATTACAAAAATAATCAGAGTAGCTTGAATATCAAACATTCCATGCTTCCAAGGTTTGACCTTCCTGCTACCCACCCGTATGCATATAACAAAAGTCTGCAGGAAGTAACAACGAGGGATTAGCACATAGCTAAGTGAGTAAATCCAACACTCAACATTTAACTTAGCTAAACCAATTAACTACAACAAGTATTTGCAACCACAACAATCAACAACAACTTAATGAGGATCGGCGGATCCGGGGATAACCTTAGTACCCGGGCGGCTCCCCAAAGATCACTTATCCAAACATATCCGTATGGCCATAACGGACGAGACCGATAGCTAGTGTTTATCATACTTAGGTACAGTTCAGCACACACAACTAATGAAGTACATCCCTGTACCGTTCACACAACAACTCACTAGCCCAACCAACAGTTCATCAACTTGTTGACCTCATTAACAACAATGCCCGAAGGCCACACAAAGCACATATAGGCATATGATCAACAATAACAACTAATCAACTCAATAATCAAGTCTACGTTTACCCGTCGTAATCAAATGATTACAACTAAGACAAACGATGAGTTTTGAATCCACTCACCGATACCTTTGCAGTCAACACACCCAGCTATTAATCACTGAGTCTTTGGGGTATCTGAAACATCACGCAACAACACAAGTTAGAACTTGTCATTAATAAGTAATTCTTAAACAACTAACGACTTTACACTAGTACTTATACTATTACACAATCACTAATACAGTTAGATCATAACTTAATTATCTTGTATATTTGGTTTCCAAATATAATTATACATAGCAATTACAATTCAAAGGATCTAACTATTTTAGATTCTATTTTTGATCATAGCCGTTCGGCTTCAACCTCCATAGCCGATCGGCTTAGTTCTCATAACCGATCGGCTCAGCCATAGCCGATCGGCTTCCACAGTTAATTTTCAGACTTTAATTCGAGGTCCAATTTCTGATATGATTTTGAACTAGCAAAGCCTATCGGCTAAAAGGAGCCGTTCGGCTTTTATAGTATAACCGATCGGCTTTGGCATAGCCGATCGGCTTCAACATAAAAACCCAGCAACTCAGTTCGATCATGGCACAACCCAGAATCTCAAATCTATAAAATCAAATACGAACCAAATATGCAGAAAACTCATGTAGCTAACTTCTAACTTGATTAAAACCCATTTCTAATGGTTTACAAACATATATTAACAACAATAACAACCAAGAACTTAATCAAATCTTCATATATTTTGTATATGAACTTATGCAATATATATATACTTACAATGGATAGATGAACACGAAGTTACTAACTAGATGATGAGGATGATGATATTAGTAGAAGATCACACTTCGATTCACACTTCAAGTTGATGATTTAATCTAGAATTTAGGTTAGGGTTTATGTAGTTTATTTGAAAGGAATTTGGGGAAAGTAATTGGTAAAGTAACAAGTAAATGATCGACCCATCTTTTTAACCATTTAACAGTGTGGGTATTTTATACCCGCTCTAAATCTATTGTCTGGAACCTAACCATCAAATACAAGAAATTTATTTTATTGTTCCATCAACTTTAATATTTTAAAACGAGCAACATTTCATCATTCACTTTAAGTCCTGAGACTTATTTCACCAACTTTCACAATTAAACAATTATATCGCAAAAACTATTTAACACAATTAAATACGCAAATATAAATAGAAAAATACCAGGCTACCGGAGAGGATGTTACAAATCTCCCCTCCTTAAGGAGATTTCGTCCCTGAAATCTCAACATCAACAAACAATCCAGGATATCTGGATTTCATCGACTCCTCAGACTCCCAGGTTAGGTTGGAACCTAAACTATGTCTCCATTTTACTAATACCATAGGAATTTGTTTCTTCCTAAGTTTAGTCACCTTTCTATCAAGGATCTCAACCGGTTCTTCAACCAATTTCTGAGTTTGATCAACCCTTAGATCTTTCAACGGAAGAATTTGCGACTGATCCTCTACGTTGCACTTCCTCAAGTAACATACGTTAAACGTGTCATGAATACCAGAGAGTTCGGGAGGAAGATCCAATGCCATCGACTGATCATTTACAACTTGTCGAATCTTGAATGGACCAATGTACCTAGGCGCCAACTTTCCACGTTTTCCGAATCTAATCACCCCTTTCCACGGAGAAACTTTAAGATACGCTAATTCACCTTCGGAAAATACAACCGGTCGTCTTTTAGGATCCGCATACCGTTTCTGCCTATCTCTTGCGGCTTTCAACTTCTCACGTGCGATAGCAACTTTGTCAGCGGTTATTTGTACAATGTCGGGTCCAGCAAACTGTTTCTCACCTGCCTCTAACCAACAAGTAGGTGTGCGACAACGACGACCATACAACATTTCATACGGAGGCATTCCAATACTAGAATGGTACGAATTGTTATAAGTAAATTCAACCAACGGAAGATGTGAATCCCATGACCCTCCATATTCCAGAATGCAAGCACGAAGCATATCCTCTAGAGTTTGAATCGTACGTTCTGACTGACCATCTGTCTGAGGATGATAAGCTGTGCTAAGATTTACCCGTGAACCCAACTCTTGTTGTAGACTTTGCCAAAAACGAGAAGCAAAACGAGTATCTCTATCTGACACAATCGATAAGGGAATACCATGTCTGGAGACGATTTCATTAACATATAACTGAGCAAGTTTAGTCAACGATGTTGTCTCACTCGTAGCAAGAAAATGTGCGCTTTTTGTCAATCGATCCACTATCACCCAAATCATATCATTGCCTCGAGCAGTACGCGGTAGCTTAGTCACAAAATCCATAGTTATGTTATCCCACTTCCACTCAGGTATCTCCAACTGTTTTAACGACCCATACGGTTTTTGATGTTCTGCTTTGACCTGAGCACAAATATGACAAGATCCCACAAACTTTGCAATGTCGGTTTTCATCGTTGGCCACCAATACAATGGTTTCAAATCATTATACATTCGAGTACTACCCGGATGAATAGACATTCGGGACTTATGAGCTTCATTCAAAATCAAATCCCGAATACCACCCATAGAAGGAATCCAAACACGAGACTGATAAGTCTTTAATCCCCTTGCATCATCAACTAATTCATCCTTGCGTTTTAACATGATTTCAGATTTCAAATTCTGATCCTTCAATGCCTCAAGTTGCATAACTTTAATTTGATCGATCAAATCCAAGGAAACATTCACTTTTAAATAGAAAGCTCGTTCAGGAGTATTCTTTCGACTTAAAGCATCGGCTACCACATTAGCTTTGCCCGGATGGTATCTAATTTCACAGTCATAATCTTTTATCAATTCCAACCATCGTCTCTGCCGCATGTTCAATTCTTTCTGGGAGAACACATACTGCAAACTCTTGTGATCGGTGCAAACAACACATCGAGTCCCATATAAGTAATGTCTCCAAAGTTTTAGGGCAAATACAACTGCGGCGAGTTCTAAATCATGCGTAGGATAATTCTTCTCATGCGGTTTCAACTGTCACGAAGCATAAGCGATAACTCTATCCCTTTGCATTAAAACACAACCCAAACCCGAATATGAAGCGTCGCAATAAACCACAAAGTCATCAGTACCTTCTGGTAATGCTAAAATCGGTGTCTGACACAACAATTGTTTCAATGTCTGAAAAGCTTGTTCCTGTTGCTCAGTCCAAACATACTTCTCCTCTTTACGGGTTAACTTAGTTAACGGACCGGCTATCTTAGAGAAATCTTTAATAAATTTCCGATAATATCCCGCTAACCCAAGGAAACTTCTTATCTCAGAAACAGATTTCGGCGCATTCCAATTCATCACAGCTGAAATCTTTGATGGATCTACTTTCACACCATCTCGACAAATTATATGACCCAAAAACTGAACTTCTCGAATCCAGAATTCACATTTGGAAAACTTTGCATACAACTGTTCCCGTCTCAATGTTTCAAGAACCAATCTCAAATGCTTAGCATGCTCAGTTTCAGATTTCGAATAAATAAGTATATCATCAATGAAAACAATAACAAATTGATCTAAAAATGGTCGACACACACGGTTCATCAAATCCATAAATACCGCTGGAGCATTCGTCAAACCAAAAGGCATAACCAAAAATTCAGAATGACCGTACCTGGTTCGGAAAGCAGTTTTAGGTATATCTTCTTCACAAACACGAACCTGATGATAACCCGACCTCAGATCAATTTTAGAATACACTGAAGAACCCTGTAACTGGTCAAACAAGTCATCTATTCTAGGAAGAGGATACTTATTCTTTACCGTTCTCTTGTTCAACTATCTATAATCAATACACATGCGCAACGACCCGTCTTTCTTTTTCACGAATAATACTGGTGCACCCCACGGCGAGGAACTAGGTCTGATAAAACCTTTATCCAACAACTCCTGAATTTGATTCATCATTTCACGGATCTCAGAAGGAGCTAACCTATATGGAGCTTTAGCAATTGGCGACGAACCCGAAACAAGATCAATTCTGTATTCTACTTCCCTAACTGGTGGTAACCCAGGCAATTCATCGGGAAACACTTCAGGGTACTCACAAACAACTGGAACATCCGAAACAGTTTTCCTTTCTATTTTAGCATCGACTACATAGGCTAGGTATGACTCGCAACCTTTTGACAATGACTTCCTAGCTTTCATCAAAGAAATCAAAGGAATAGCTACACCATCCCGTTCTCCTCGAGCCACTACATATGACCCTTCGGAGATTGAGATCCTAACCAACTTCCGATGACAATCAATACTAGCCTTATAATGGCTCAACCAATCCATACCAATTATTACATCGAAACTAGGGATTGGCATCAACAAGAAGGAAATAGGAAATACATGATCATCAATAGTAATATTAACTCCAGTCACCGAGGTGGTAACAGGAACTAACTTACCACTAACTATTTCTACTTCTATAGGCTTTGTTATCACAGTAGGGGCTAATTTCAACTTATCACAAAATTGCACAGAATTGAAAGTACAATTAGCACCCGAATCAAACAATACACGTGCAGGTACAGAGTTTATAAGAAATGTACCGGTGATAACATCTTCAGTATGCACGGCCTCATCAACCGTCATCTGGAAAGCCCTACTAGTTGCTGGAGGAGGGTTCTTTCTTTTCTGACCGGAAGATCCCGAACTCCCAACCGAACCCGACCCCGTCGACTTTGCCTCAGGACATTGACCAACCCTATGCCCCTCTTTCTTACAAGTCCAACAAACAAAATTTGGATAACGACAACTTTTTATCTCATGACCTAATTCACCACACTTCATACATTTGTTCGTCTTAACCGTACACGGACCATCATGCCGAGACCTACACGAACTACACCAATTGGAACTGTTGTAACTTCCTGAAGAACCACTTCTTCCAACAAATTTCTTACCACCCTGCCGATTCCCTTGCCACCTAGATTTATTCTTACCCGAAGATTCAGTTCTTGCTCTTTGAAAATTGGTATCCATTCCTTGCCATAATCGCAAACCACTTAAATCACTATCGGCGGATCTTGCAAGATTGAATGCATGCGTTAAATCCTTAGCCAATCTCACAACCGTACGATAGTTATCCGGTAAGGTATCCACGAATTGTTCGATTTGCGTTTTTTCATCCGGAACCCATTGTTGCACAAACCTAAGCTTATCCGTAAACTGCGAGATCAGTTCATCAATAGTCATGTCATCCTTCAATCGAAGATTCACAAACTCTCTCCGAATCCTAGCAATATCAAAATCCGAACAATATTGGTTACGCACAGCCTGATGAAATTGAGACCAATTGATAGATTCCTTTTGTTGTTGCATCATGTGTCCAGTAACGGAATCCCACCAAACCATAGCCTCGTCCTTCATGCATTGAACCGCATATTTGACCTTAAGTTCCTCCTCACAACAAGTCACATCAAACTTGCGTTCCATATCCCTAAGCCAATTTAACGTTACTGTAGGGTTTTTACTTCCCTGAAATTCTGGAGGTCGACTCGCCATAAAAGTCTTGTATGAACACTTCTTTTCCGTTTGAGAGGATGAACCAGAACCAAAGACTGGGGCTTGCTGAAATAACTGTCTAGTCGCAGCTTCCTCAGCTTTCCTCTTGAATTCCCTAAGAAATACCAACTCGTCTTCCATCTCATGAATATACTCGTCTCAGTTAGATTGGTGTCCGGTTGGTTGAGAAGTACCATTATGATCGTGTTGCTCGGTATTAGTCTCTAAGTGAGGAGCGACAATCCTGGAGGCATTGTTGGGGTTGGTGGTCGGTGGTTCGTTATCTGCCATTTCTGAAATTCAACACAACACTTAAACTTTTGTTAATCGTTAACATCTAAATACTAACTGCCACCAAACAATACTAATCCCATACCAAAGAATGTTTGATATATCATGCTCCGGTTTTGGGATTGATCATTCAACAATGAACAATTATCCCAAAACTATGCTCTGATACCAATTTATAACACCCCTCATTCAATACTAATAATATTATAGATAATACGGAAGCGTAAGTAAATAAAACGCAAGACGTGGTTACATAATATTCTAAAGTATTAAAACAGTTTAGATGGTTAAGTTACTACGATTTAACACTTGTTCAAAAGACTAGCATGACGGGGTATTATATGAACTAAACTGAGTTGTTACAAAAATAATCAGAGTAGCTTGAATATCAAACATTCCATGCTTCCAAGGTTTGACCTTCCTGCTACCCACCCGTATGCATATAACAAAAGTCTGCAGGAAGTAACAACGAGGGATTAGCACATAGCTAAGTGAGTAAATCCAACACTCAACATTTAACTTAGCTAAACCAATTAACTACAACAAGTATTTGCAACCACAACAATCAACAACAACTTAATGAGGATCGGCGGATCCGGGGATAACCTTAGTACCCGGGCGGCTCCCCAAAGATCACTTATCCAAACATATCCGTATGGCCATAACGGACGAGACCGATAGCTAGTGTTTATCATACTTAGGTACAGTTCAGCACACACAACTAATGAAGTACATCCCTGTACCGTTCACACAACAACTCACTAGCCCAACCAACAGTTCATCAACTTGTTGACCTCATTAACAACAATGCCCGAAGGCCACACAAAGCACATATAGGCATATGATCAACAATAACAACTAATCAACTCAATAATCAAGTCTACGTTTACCCGTCGTAATCAAATGATTACAACTAAGACAAACGATGAGTTTTGAATCCACTCACCGATACCTTTGCAGTCAACACACCCAGCTATTAATCACTGAGTCTTTGGGGTATCTGAAACATCACGCAACAACACAAGTTAGAACTTGTCATTAATAAGTAATTCTTAAACAACTAACGACTTTACACTAGTACTTATACTATTACACAATCACTAATACAGTTAGATCATAACTTAATTATCTTGTATATTTGGTTTCCAAATATAATTATACATAGCAATTACAATTCAAAGGATCTAACTATTTTAAATTCTATTTTTGATCATAGCCGTTCGGCTTCAACCTCCATAGCCGATCGGCTTAGTTCTCATAACCGATCGGCTCAGCCATAGCCGATCGGCTTCCACAGTTAATTTTCAGACTTTAATTCGAGGTCCAATTTCTGATATGATTTTGAACTAGCAAAGCCTATCGGCTAAAAGGAGCCGTTCGGCTTTTATAGTATAACCGATCGGCTTTGGCATAGCCGATCGGCTTCAACATAAAAACCCAGCAACTCAGTTCAATCATGGCACAACCCAGAATCTCAAATCTATAAAATCAAATACGAACCAAATATGCAGAAAACTCATGTAGCTAACTTCTAACTTGATTAAAACCCATTTCTAATGGTTTACAAACATATATTAACAACAATAACAACCAAGAACTTAATCAAATCTTCATATATTTTGTATATGAACTTATGCAATATATATATACTTACAATGGATAGATGAACACGAAGTTACTAACTAGATGATGAGGATGATGATATTAGTAGAAGATCACACTTCGATTCACACTTCAAGTTGATGATTTAATCTAGAATTTAGGTTAGGGTTTATGTAGTTTATTTGAAAGGAATTTGGGGAAAGTAATTGGTAAAGTAACAAGTAAATGATCGACCCATCTTTTTAACCATTTAACAGTGTGGGTATTTTATACCCGCTCTAAATCTATTGTCTGGAACCTAACCATCAAATACAAGAAATTTATTTTATTGTTCCGTCAACTTTAATATTTTAAAACGAGCAACATTTCATCATTCACTTTAAGTCCTGAGACTTATTTCACCAACTTTCACAATTAAACAATTATATCGCAAAAACTATTTAACACAATTAAATACGCAAATATAAATAGAAAAATACCAGGCTACTGGAGAGGATGTTACATTAATTCTACTCCTTCCTTTTCCAGTTTCAATTGTAGGAGATGTTAACTCACGTTTATGATCCTGTTAAAATTATTATGTAACAACGTAGTTAAATTGCACGTGTTATAAATTAATTTCAACCAAACAAACAATATATATCATTATATTGCATGATCATGAACCTACATCTGGTGTTGGGTTTCTGGTGATTGAGTTTTGGTGGATTTCTGGTGACTTTTGTTTCTCAGCTCATGACGTGTTTCCTGTTAAAATAGAAATATTTTTCGAAAAGGGAAAAAAAAAAACAAGAATTAGTGAAATGATGACGTAAATGATATATAAGTAAAAGAAAAGTGACGTGAACATTGTTAGGCCGGATACCTGCATTTTAAGTGTTGATTTCTGGTGAGTTTCTATGTTCTCCGATAGACGTGCGAGTGAGATATAAAAACAAATTGCCGACAAAAAGAAAGCGGTGGGAGATGATGAAGATGTTAGATCGATGCTATCATATTGACACGCTTGTTAATGACTCACTCAACTCATCAAATTACCAAATATGCTATCAGCCGAAGTGGCCGGTGCCGTTTTGTGTTTTAGAAGGCGTCGTTTTCTACTGTTCACAAGGGATATTTGGGTAATTTTATTTCTTTTCTGCCACGTAGAAAGGGTATTTCTGTAATTTAATATTAACTTTCCTTTCCTTTTTTACAATTTGCTTTCTGAATATATAAAAGCATAACGGCGCCGGAGATGGCCGGATAGTGCACAACGTCGGAGATGGTAAAAAATGTGCCCTGCAAGTGGCCGGAGTTGTCCCGCCGACGTTACCGTAGATGCCGAGATCTTGCCGACACCGCCATTTTGGTATGGACCATCGCCACCATGTTATCCATATTCACCACCCTTTTTAATGAACATGTGGAGGCTTAACGACGGTGACTGACTCACGGCGATGAATTGCTTAGTCGGTGATAAATGAATTGACGGAGCAGATCCAGTCAAATGGCAGACCCGACCCAACGATGTCGCTAACACCGGAGATATCTCCGGTATTTTTTTACATATGCAGAGCAACTAGAGGTTCGACGGCGGTGGTGATTATGAGCTTTACTTGGTGTAATTTAGAAGCTGAGATATCTGATGAGAGAGAGAGGAGGATGGGGTAAAAAAAATTGAAGATAAAATGAAATAAGAAAAAGGCTATTACATAATTTACACCTGTTTGAGAGAAACGGTAGGTGGCTCAGTGAGTAGGTGGTAATAATAATTGTTATTCTCTGCCATTTGTCTTTCATGCGATAGAGTAGTTGTTAATTTTAATTTTTCTATATTATATTATATTAAATGTTACTACGTAATAGTTATAGTTATACAAAATTTAGCCAAAGGTGGTTGTTACTTTTAACTTTTTATTAACTACTGTAGTAGCTATTTTGAATTTTTTATTTTAAGAGATGAAATTAATTTTCTTGATATTTGAAAGAGGATGCTCTAATTTTATGTGGTGTCTTTCATCCAGATAATGAAACTTTTTACATATTTATTTATTTACTTATTTATTGTTTATATAATAGGTATTATATGATACTTTTATATATTTAAAAAATAAAGAGTTTGTTAACTGTTTCATCAAAAATTATGATTAATTTTATCATGTGTAATAACATCCTTACACAAAACATAATTTTCTTATAAAAATTAGCTTCTTTTTTTGTAAAAATCGAGATTTGTATTGTGTTAACTTAAAATATTACATTTACATTAATCCTTATTGTTGGGAATACATGTACTATAAGTTCAATACGACTAATCAACTTATATTCACATAAATTTAGCAATTTAAGACCGCAGCGAAGCGTAGCATCCACAGTCCTTGTGGTATTACAAATTGAATGAGTCATCCATCAATTTCTTTCTTAAATTAGTTTTAGGTATTATAATACTTAAAGCTCACAGTACAAATAAATCGAAGCATAAGTTTAATGTATGAATCAAATGTTTTGTTGTATTCATCACTCCCCTTCTTAAATACCCGCAGCGAAGCGCGGGCTTTAACTACCTTGTTTTAATCTATATACATTCATTGAAAACAAAGAATAAATAAATAAAGAACTGGAGTATCTCGTTTAAGGCCCAAACGTATTACGGATAAATTATAAGCCCAACATCATCTCCATTATATTCAGGCCCAAACCATATCTTTTTTTCTTAATTATCTAGTCTTCCGCGTATTTTGATGTCAAGTAGATGCCACGTTGTTTGCATGTTAAATTGGTCGGTCATCGATTACTTGACTTGACTTTCTAAATGGATATGTTAAGAGCATAAGGAGTAGTGATGTTGTATTTATAATCTTCTTGTGAAAACACTTATGCTAAACATGAAGGACTAGAAGATATAAATTGAGCTTAAAATTTATTTTTTCAATAAATGTGTGTGTTAAAACAAAACAAAAACAAAAAATTTAAAAGCGTCAGCGCCGAACGTTGCTCCAAAACGCCGTTCAGAACGTCTTCGGAGAACAGAACGTCATTGAAAAGTATTCTCGATCAGATTCGGCGACAAAACCCCGATCCATATGCTCTAAAATTTCACCATTCAAACAAGAAATTCTAACATAAACAAAATATGCTAATATAGCAGCCATACGTAACATTTTTTATTTTTATCCATAATATATGCATATCGTTATCTTCAATTATACACTACGTTACTACCGTACCAAACCATTTAAGTAATATTATTCATTTGATTTAATAATTTTATATAGCACTCCGAATTTGAAGACATTAATTACATTCTCTATGCTTAGGAGCTAGCAGTGTAGCACACCTTATTAATAGCATTTATATTATTATATACTACCAGTATAGTAAAATAAAAGCAGCCACTAAAAGTGTATTTTAATTAGCAAATCCAAAAAGCCGCTACTATACTTTTAATTTAATAGTATATACGGAGTATATAGTTCACATATGGACCTCATCTATTACATGTTTTTCTTCCTGAATCTGATCAACCTCCAAAATCAATAATAATGGCCGGATCTAACATTTCTCTATCTAGAATAAATCTCTGCCGTTCATCCACCTCGTTGGTACCATCAACCTACCATAGACGTACGATCATTTCCAGTGTGGCACAAAGCATTAACCTATCTTATGCCGATTCCATACATTCCTATATCGACTCCCACTTGAAAAAAACTATCACAATCCGCGATCCCATCTTTGTTTTCGAGCCAATGCATCACTTAACATTTGCACCACCAAAATCCACCGCATCCGTCTTGTGTGTGGCGGCATGTGAGCTAGTGGGCGGAAGTAGAGAAGAAGCAATTGTGGTAGCGTCATCAATTCACCTCATGCATGCGGCTATGTACTCACGTGACCGTTTGTTAATAGGTCAGGATAAGATCAAGTCAGAACTTGAGCCCAATAGCTCACATACTAATTTTGGCTCGAATATCGAACTCCTAATTGGTAATGAATTTATATCGTCTGGGTTTGGGTTATTGGCAGAGTTTATTGATCCTGCCACCAGTAACAACAGCTGTGACAAAATACTAAGAGTGATTATAGAGATCACCCAAGCTATTGGTGCACAAGGGATGGTCAATGGTCAAGATTATGAAGTCGACTTTGACCAATTGAGTGATCAAAGATTACAACGGCTACACGAATGTGGAGCTGTGTGTGGGGCTATATTAGGAGGGGGGAGTGAGGAGGAGATTGAACGGTTGAAAAGGTTTGGATTATATGCTGGTAAAATACAAGGACTTCTTAGTGGAAAGGGTCAAAATGAAGGGGTTAAAATGCAACTAGTAGAAAACTGGAGGTATTTAGCTTTAAAAGAGTTGGAATATTTTGGAAGTGAAAAGATTGAGCAAATTTCCACCTTTGTGAAATTCTGAATTCGTTGTCAAGTAATTTACTGTATAATATTACAGTAAATTGTATCAATGTAAAACGTTAACATAGCTAAAGGTATTCAGATCGATCAATAAATAATAAATGTTTTGAAACTGGTAATTGTAATCTTGCATGTTACTTATTTTATCTTTTAATTTAATTATTAAATTAATCGATATGTACTCGCTACTAGAATGGACCAAAACATTAACTATTTACTTCGACAGTTGGACTCGATACATTTTGACGTTGAATCCTACTTGAAAAAGCCATCACAATTGGTGAGCCCCTTTTCCTTTTGGAGCCAATTCACGTACCACTTGACATTTACAAGGTCCAAAGCAACAAAATAATCAATTCACCTCATGGATGCAGCTATATATACTCACGTGAACATATATTGTAAAGGGGGCGGGTTAGGATCAAACTAGAATATGGATCCAAAATTGCATGTGGGTTTGACTCTAGCGTCAAGCTTCTGGTCACTATCAAGATTTTATCATTTGGTTTTAGTCGTTGATGGGGTCGGTCTATGGATCCGACTCTTAACAACTAACAAAATATAGTGCATGGGTGATCACTACGATCACCGAAGTAGTCGGTGCATTAAGTATAGTCCATGGCCAAGTTACGAACCCAAATTTGACCAATTGATCGGTCAACGATGGCAGCAGCGTGGTGCCACTTGTGGAGGCATGTTACGCCGTGGTACCCAGGAGGAGTTTGCGGAGATTGATTATGTTGAATAGATTTATTCTAACCTTCGCAATCCTTCTATATCGTCACCAGTAAGTGTCTGGGCTGTATTCCCCCTTATTATCAATTGAATCACTCTTATAAATAGTAACTAAAAATTTTACATTTTTCCTCCTTAAAGTTTTTTTCCTTTTCAATTTTATACCCTTTATGTTTTAATGACTTTTTATTTTCCACCCTTAAACTTTTATAACTTTTTCATTTTTTACCCTACAATTTTTCAATCTACACCCTTTACGTTTTAGCATTTTTTCATCTTTTACCTTTTAACTTTTACCTATTTTCTAATTTCTTCGTCTGAACTTTTAGCAGCTTTCCATTTTCTACCCTTTACATTTTAACATTTCTTATTTTCCCCCTTTACATTTTAGAATTAACTTTTTTCCCTTTTTTTTTTTACTAATATCTTATACAATTTTTTCCCCTTTACTTACAACAAAGTTTTATACTAATTTTATTGCGACAAAATTATATAAATTATTATTGCAAACGATAATTTAACTTAACATTTTTATGTACTATTCTATAAAATTTGTATTAATTTAAATTGTATGTTATTACTTTATTTTCTTTCAAATATACACATACATATTTGTTAATATTAATTAAAAAAATATTATTAATATTAACTCTTTACTAACTTTAAACCCTACTTATGAATAGAAGAAGGAAAAGCATAAAGAAAACCAACCGTTGGACTCGAACCATGGTTGCTTCTATAAAAATTGGACATCAACCACCAATCTAAAGCACAACTCAATGTCAATTATGTTAAACATATTTTATATATATATTGTTACTTAAGCTGCCTAATAAGACAAAAATATTATTCATAATAGGTACTCAATAAGGTAAAAATTATTCAATAAGTATGTTGTACAACCACTTTATATTACATTTTGTGTTTTCATTTCTATATTTAAGAAAATTTCAATTAACCTCCGATAGTAATATGTATAAGTTAGAAAAAAAAGACACCGATAGTAAAAAGGTACAAAATTTTAAATTTATAATTATTACTCTTGCTACGAAAAATTTAACTTGGGCAACTACAATTAGTGTTTCATTATTATTATTATTATTATTATTATTATTATTATTATTATTATTATTATTATTATTATTATTATTATTATTATTATTATTATTATTATTATTATTATTATTATTATTATCTAGATTATTATATATTTACAATTAAAAAAAGATTATCAGCTCATAACTTTTCTATTACAATTAAAAGAAACGAACCGAAATTTGAGGTTTAAGATATTTATGTAAAAAATATCAAATTTTTAAAACCCGTCACATCGCGAGGGCAATAAAAAACTTGTTATTATCAATTAACGCACGATTGTCTCTTGGCTCGTCCTTTATGTCACATTCTTTATTGCCTTCAGTGTTATTAGCTGATTGAAAATCAAAGCGGAAAATTTTATATAGTTAATGCACAATATCCACTTCATCCACCCTTTGAACCGGACAGACGGCACTATTGTTCTTACCTTGTGCATATCAACTTAACTAGCCCTAGGTATCCATACTGTTTTCTTAGAAGTTAACACCATTGTGCTCCAACGATTCTATAAGAGCACTCGGTATGCGGACGTTTTCGTCGCCGTTCAAGGCCGAGAACGCCGTCGGCCGGTGTTCCGCCATACCGGGACGACGTTCTCGGTAGCGTTCACCTCTCAGCGTCTGAAGTCAAACGGTGAGACGAGCTGCGTTCATGCTTCCTTTTCTTGTTTCTTTTATTTTTGTTGTTTTATAAATTAAATATGGATGGATATGGACGGAATATGAAAGGTAGAAATGGAGAAGAAAGTGTAGAAGAAGAAATGGAAAAGAGGCTGCGTGAGTTTTTTTTTGTTTTATTATAGATAAAAAATAAACAAATAATTTTAGGGTTAAATATATTGGATTGGGCTTTTAATTTACAAGTTGTATTGGTTGGGTTTGTATAAATGCTTATCAATGTATCAGTTTTATGACTTGCAAATTTTTATATTTGTTTTAATGAATTATATATATTATTTGATTTATTTGTTTTTAAAATGTTGTTTATCTAATTTATTTATTTTTTATATATTAATTTATACAATTATCTTCATTAAAAAATCAAATAAAATAAATAATAAAAAACTAGAGAACACTGTCCAGAACACTATGGGTGCGTTTGTTTCGCAGAATGTTTTGGAAAGAATTGGAATTTGATAAAGGAATTGGAATTTGAAGGAATTGGAATTGGAATTTGTCAGATTCCATTTTAACATGATTATGTTTGGTTCATAAATCTGTCAAAGGAATTGGAATTTTAAAAATGTTTAAATGACAAAATTACCCTTTTCAAGTTTTTTCAAATATTTTCACCAAAGTATCATATTGTCCTACTTTTTTCAAATGTTTATTAATAAAATGTTTTAGACTTGAGAGTGCTACGGTTCATTAATACGTAGTATATTATTATAGTCACAGTTCATAAACATAAATAAATTCATTATTTTGTTAACCACCACTGAAATCAATAAATCAACCTACCGTCAAGATTGAACTACCAACAAAAAAGAAAACACCAAATCTTTGAAGCTACAAAACAAATCTATGAACCCCGGGTTAATTGTCCCATTGTGAATATCTACAATATCACAAATTAAAGATATTGATCAAGGATCTTGAGGACCCAAATCAAACACGGATCCACTACAAACCCATCTCGAAAAAGATAAAAAAGAAAGGATCGGAGCAAGTCGGTTGTGGGATGGTGACTGTCGTACGCCTGTAGACTGTGGTATCGTTGACGGTGTTGTAATGATGCCATGTGATTGTAGTGACGAGGGAGGAGCGTAGAGCGAGGGTAGCCGGAACTGACCGGCCATTGCCGGCGACGGCAGGAAGATTATGGAAGAAGATGGGGTATTGGATGTGTGGGATACACGAGAAGAATGGAGGAGATATAGACATTACATATTTGTTAGGAATAGATAGAAGTTTGAAAAATTGGGGGCTTTTTAGGTAAATGTGAACATTCCATCGAAGAATATAAACTTTCCTTCCAATCACTGATGGAATTATGAATTCCTATGCTCACAGGAATCTGAAGGAATTTATCAGATTCCAATTCCATTCACTTGTTCAACCAAACAACTTTTGGAAGGAATTCAAAATTTCAATTCCGGGGAATTCTATGGAATTCCGTGAAACAAACGCGCCCTATGAATTCAGTTTCACCACACCACAGAATCCTCACTTTCAACATTCTTCAGAACACTGTCCAGAACACCGTGTACCACACCCTGTGCTCTAAGGTAAGAGCACTCGGTATGCGGACGTTTTCGTCGCCGTTCAAGGCCGAGAACGCCGTCGGCCGGCGTTCCGCCGTACCGGGACGGCGTTCCCGCCGGCGTTCTCGGTAGCGTTCACCTCTCAGCGTCCGAAGTCAAACGGTGAGACGAGCTGCGTTCATGCTTCCTTTTCTTGTTTCTTTTATTTTTGTTGTTTTATAAATTAAATATGGATGGATATGGACGGAATATGAAAGGTAGAAATGGAGAAGAAAGTGTAGAAGAAGAAATGGAAAAGAGGCTGCGTGGGTTTTTTTTTGTTTTATTATAGATAAAAAAATAAACAAATAATTTTAGGGTTAAATATATTTGATTGGGCTTTTAATTTACAAGTTGTATTGGGTTGGGTTTGTATAAATGCTTATCAATGTATCAGTTTTATGACTTGCAAATTTTTATATTTGTTTTAATGAATTATATATATTATTTGATTTATTTGTTTTTAAAATGTTGTTTATCTAATTTATTTATTTTTTATATATTAATTTATACAATTATCTTCATTAAAAAATCAAATAAAATAAATAATAAAAAACTAGAGAACACTGTCCAGAACACTATGAATTCAGTTTCACCACACCACAGAATCCTCACTTTCAACATTCTTCAGAACACTATCCAGAACACCGTGTACCACACCCTGTGCTCTAAGAGGTTAATAAAGAACAATCTTGCAAAACAACAGTGGCCTTATTTTAGAATGGCAACATATAAATTACATTGAATACCTATTTTCACAAATATATATCATATATGTCAAATGGTAAAATCAGTAATTAGTATAATCATGATTTTTCAAGCTAAAGAAAACCTCTTTTTGAGCAGCCTATCAAAAAGGGATGTGGAAGTAAACAAAACGTCAAGCATTCACATCATAAACCATAGAAACGCTACATCTTGAAATTTTACAAGGGAAAAGAAGGTTAACAAACCTTCAGCGGTCGATAAGACCCGGGACAAACAGGGACCATTTATAAATTTATTCCATTCTCCACTTGAAATAAAGAACCAAACGGAGACCAAATCAACGGCTGAAGTGGATAATTCGTATTCCCAATTTTCAAAATCCTACAAAAGTCAAACAAATCCATCATTAAAAAACACGTTAAAGCAAAACTATGATAACCTCTTTCCATAGCAGTTCCAGTATTTTCAAACTAGTTTCATCCTTCCATCAAACCGAATTTCATCAATTTGGCAAATATCAAAACAGATACGTGCAGAACCGGAACGTGAACACACATACCGATGATTCACATTCCTAATTTTCACAATCCTACTAACAATCACACTTTCAACCATCAAAGCACACACATAAAAAAAAAAGTGAAGCGATCTCACGTAACATAACACTGTGAATTAAAAGTGTAGGTGTTGATCGAGTTATATTGAAAACAAGATTTGAATCAAATTCATATAACCATATAACTAAAGAGTCATAATTTATTAAAAATGTAGGTTAAAGTCAGTAAGTTTGTGGCGGTAACTTACGATCCAGCGGTGAGGCGAGAGATATTAAAGTAATACGGAGTATTAAAAATGATTCATTTTGATATGATAATAATTTAATTAAGTTGTTTTAATTATGTGGTTTATTTCCGTTGTTACTTTTGGGCATATAGATTTTATTTTTATTTATCTGGATAATATTTTAATTGAAGTTGTTTTGATAAATCGTTTAAATTTTGACGCTCCGTTGACAAATGGTATCAAAGCCATTCAATTTTTTGACGACCAATGAATATAAGATATTTTTAACTTTTTAGATTTTAATACAATAACATTAGTAATTTTTAATTTAGTAAACAATGAAACTTTAGTTATTGAACAAACGGGTAATAAATAATAGAAGATTTTGATGATTATATTTCTGATGAAGACTTTAATTTTGATAGATATGAATTGACCGACTATGACTAAGCTTATGATAATACATATTAGAATTATAACTCATCGTAATGAATAAAAGTGATTTTATGCTATTAGAAGAAAACGATAATACTCTTAAATTAGATAAAGATTTAATAGAGATACAAAAAACTATTATATATTATGGAGAAAAAATAATAAATGAATTGAAAAATATTCAAATTTTAATTAGAGACAATAATAAAGGAGATATGTGTTTAGAAAAAGATTGAGTAAAAACTCAAGACCCATTAATAAAGCAGTTACTTAATATGAAAATACCAAAAGACTACAAACAATGAGTTCTGACTCAGAAACATATATTTTTATTCCACCTAAAATTGATAATTTAGTAACAAAAATAGGTGAAATAGATTTACAAGAAAATTTCGTAAATATGAAACCCGAAGTAAAAACAGAAGAATGAGTTCCTAATGTTAATGATATACCAACCAGTAGTAATACACAGATAAGAAATGAATTTAATAGACCTACACAAGGATATGCTGCCATTAAAACAACAATGAATAAAGATAGTAACTATAAACCTTATGAGAGCATGAGAAATGAACCAATTAATCCTTTTGGAATATACTTAGATATAGATTGTGTTAATAATACAGAATAAGCTATAGATAAATGGGAAACGGCTCTAAGAATAGCAGTCTCTGTAAATAAAATGGCTATAGAAACTATAAAAGGATTTTTAGAAAGAACCTTGTTAAATAGTGCTTTAAGATATTGGTAAAATATACAACCAGTGTGACAACCGTCAAAAATCTCAGGTGATTATCACACTCGAATTTCAAATTTCATTTACAACATTCCTTAAATCCTAGGTTATGACTCCTTGGGCTTACTAGAGTCGTAGAACGTCTTATAGACTGTATGGTGAACTTTAAATACCCGTAGACATATTAAATTAGGTTACTAAGTGCCTAACAAAGAAAAATCTACCCTTTTATGTCCTCCCAAAAATCTAATCAAATCACAAAAACCGAAAATTTCGGTGACTCGACAAGTAAATTCAATTGGACGGTGTCCGACACTATATATGACGTTGGTGAAAACATTTCTATAAATAACTTTAATCTATTTTTAGAAGTTATTTATCATTATTTATTATTTTATTAAAATAATACACGAAAAACCTAGACGTTTCGGTTAAAACGTCTTAAACGCAACGAAAACGTGCGAATCGAATTCGGCAACCAAACGAAGGTCATTAATTAATTTGGCAACTCCAAACAAAGTATTTTAATAATACTTGAATGAAAATTTACCCAAAATATATCGTTAATTAAAACGATTCAAAATAACGTTACGCGATTTAACGTTTTAACAAAAATAACGGGTAAACGAACACAATACGTAACCTAAACTTAATAGACAAAAATTAAACTGATTTTTGACCATTTGTGGGCACCATGGTCTGCCACATGCAGCCCCCACATGCCCCTATGTGACAATGATCATCTCTTTACCCTTCACCACTCCAAATGCATGCAAAGGTCTCATTTGAACACTCCACTCTTTCACTTTTATCCATAGTGTAACACCCAGTTTTCGGGTCTAGTAGTATCTTAATATTTTCTGATTGTGAATCATTATTTAATGTGTCAGAAAATAGTTTCGGTGATTTATTTGAAATTAAATGGGTAAAAGAGCCGAATAATTTATTGTGACTAATAAATTATTGGTTGTTTTAATTTTATTTAGTTGACGGTAAAATAAAATAATGTTTCCCCGCAAATGGTTTTTAAGTTCCAGGTAATGATAGGCACGGGGAATGAAAATTAACCAATTATATGGTATACTCCATATTTGAGTCGGTTTATTCTTAGATATATCTATCCATATGTACGTATTATACATACATACTTAAATTGATGAAACCCTAGCCTTTAATCACTAAAATCATATCTCAACATCAAATTGAAGCCTCTCAAATTCGAATTCAAGCTTCCATGATGAGATTAAATCATCATTTCATCCTCTAATTCATTGTAAGTCTCCATTTCTTTAATTTCTATAAACCTAGAAATTGGGGGTTTTGTGTTTTGGTAATTAGTTGGTTCAAATCCGGAAATTGAAGCTTGATTTTGTTAAATTGTTATTAGTTGAGGATCAATTCATGATTTCTATCTAAACCCTAACATAGAATTGAAGAATTTCAATTATGATTATATAGAAAGTGATGGGTTTAGTTGAATATCTATAAAATGAAGGTTATAATCATGTTATAATGGTTAGTTGATATTTAGTTCATGATTATAGTGAAAAACCTAAGTTAGAAATGTTGAGATTAATGTATGTTCATGATAAAAGGTTATAACTTAGTTGATAATTCATGAATTGAAGATTGTTGTTATGCTATAGTTGTAAGTTAGTGCCTAATTCATGATTATAAGTTAAGTCATAACTTGAAATTAAAGAATGAAGTTATAACCTATGTGGTTAAGTGTTCATTAGACTTAGTATTGTAATTTTGATGAATTAGTGATACTTGAGGTAAATAACCTTGGTGATGGTTTAACCATGTTGATTAATAATAATTGAAGTGGATTAAGAGTGATGTTGTGATTATGAATGGATAAGTGATTGTGGATGAATAATGTTATAATTACTAAATGTGAATTGAGAAATATGATATGAATCCATGTAAATAAGGATTGGATACTAAGACTTGTGTTTATTTTGTAAATTCATATGAATTGGAGAATTGAGTTAAGTGTCATAATGTAATTACTTAACCAAGTTGTTTGATGTAATTACATAATGTAATATCAATATTGAGACAAGTGTCAAGTGACTAACTTGCATTGTTCTATTATATTCTCAGATGTGCAGAAGGCTCAGTGATATTAGACTACTGAGTGGATGCCTGAGGTGGTCGGTGAGTGGATCTCTAATCCTCAGCGTAACTTGGTTGTAACAAGTTTGGTTACAACAAGTAACGTATTATTACTTTATCCGTTGCATTGATGATTATGTTGATAGTAATAATACTGTTGATATGTTGACTAGTTGAATATGTGACTTGTTGATTACGTGATCACTTGAGTTAATTGGCCTTCGGGCATCAGTTGTTAATGAGGCAACGAGTTGTTGAACTGTTGGTTGGGCTAGTTGGATATCCAAAGTTTAACACACCTCCTGTGTTAGTTGAAGATAATCACTAGCTATCGGTCTCGTCCGTATGGCCATACAGATAGGTTGGGTAAGTGTTCTTGGGGAGCCTCCCGGGTTTATGGTTATCCCCAGAGCCGCCGATCCTCATTATGGTGTTGTTGATTAGTTGAATTGTTGCATTGTCGAACTGATGCATTGTTGATGTGTTGTATTGGGTACTTGCTTGTTTAGTGCTAATTGTTGTACACAAAGTTGTTGCGCTAAGTTAGGTTGTTGATTAGTATCTGCTCACTTAGCGTTATGCTAATCCCCCACATTATCCCTTCTTGCAGGTTTTGGCTATTGTATTGGGTGGGCAAGAAGTTGGACTTGAAGGAATGTTTGACATGCTGACGTGACTCTGACATTTGATTAAATAAATTAATGATATCTTTTGTTTTATATAACACCCATGTTGATAAACTGTGTTTTGAATTAAGTTGATTTTATACCTATATGAAACAATGTATCTTATAAACTTAGAAATTGGGATAACGCTTCCGGTACAATATATTTAAATGTTACCAAAATGAGGGGTGTTATAAGTTGGTATCAGAGCATATGTTTGGACGAATTGGACATTGCAAGGTGTTCAATCCCAAATCTATGGTAGTGTCAAGTCAAACATTCCTGGGAGTGCGGGATTAGTAGTTGCATGAGAAAGTTGTTATTGAATGCGTACTAACCTATAAAAAGTTGCAAAAGTGTTGTTTTGGTTGCAGAGACGGAGGAATATGAGGAACCAATAGGTATTCTCATTGATTCCTCAATACTCGTGGGCCTAGATATGCCAGGTAATTCTCGATAAATTCGATGAATTTAAATAAGTTTGAATTGTTTACTTTGCTATGTTATGATTAGTAGTGAAGTAAGTTGAGTCAAACTGCTATGATTCCTTAGTGATGAGTCCTTGATAATCGTTGCTTGTAAATCTGATGAGGAGATACTAAATGAGATGTTTAACATCATAGAAAGGTGTAATAGTTGTATTATGTGGATTTAATTGTGTCTACAATATGAAATTAAAATATGAAATCGGTTGTATGAATTGTTATGTGAAATAATAATTTTGGAAGTACTGTGATTAGCAAAGTTGAAATGACTCTAGATAGTGAAATGAGATTGTTGGAATATCTCAATCGAGGTAATTTGGAGTCTTGTTGTTGTTTAAATGAGAAAGTGTCCATTGATTGGGAATGGTATGTTTGACACAGAAAAGTCAAAGTTGAAATTAGTAGAGTCGAATTTGGTAATATATATACCATAAAGTGATGAATATGGTAAGATGTTTATGTGTTTAATAATGATCATGATTGTAATTGAATTATGATCTATATATTAAAAGTGGTAAAATAATGAAGTCGAAGTGGTCAACCAAACTTATATGTATTGACAAGTGGTGAAAAGTCATGGTTGAATACTTGTTGTAATTGTTGTGAATTTGATGATTTTATGTGAATTTGGTGTTTTAAGAATATAATGAGACACCGATAGCGAAAGTGAAGTTGTTTGACTTGGTAAAGTCAAAGAAGTGTAAAATGGGTGTTAAAATTTGTAAACATATAGGTTGAAACCCAAATGGGTTATTGAAGTGCCCAAATGGGTCACTTGGTGGTTAAATGGTTAAAATGAGTATTGGTTTGGTTATGACCAATGTAACAGTGATTTTAAGTCCTACATATAGTAGGAATGTGTGTTGAAAGTGTTGAAGTAGTTAAACAAGTAGATTTTGGTAATGGTGCCCAATTGGACCCTCAAACGGGTCAACGAGTCAAAACACGATAGGATGGGTATATAGAGTTGATGAATATGCCCACACGTCACAACTGTATGTAGAAACATGTTGGCAAAGAGTGGAAGTCAGAATGTAAGCCATTTGGAATATGGCGTGTCCACTAAAATGGTCGGAAATGGCCTAAAATGAGTTACACGTCCGTTTTCTCGTAAAATGTGAAAATTGAAAAAGTGTAAAAAGGGAAAGTTGTATTTTGGTATAGTGTAAGTGCATGCAAAATTTCATGACCTAACTCCTTACGGTTTGTGAGATATGCGCGTTTGAAATTCGCATTTTTGCACTAAGATGTTCAGTCTGCTGTGCAGACAGGGGACCCGGCGGCTGGAGGTTATAGCCGGCGGCTGGAGGTCCAAACCGGCGGCTGGATGCCCCAAGCCGGCGGCTTCTTTTGGCTTTAAAACGCACTTTTGTTCTGTTTGCAAAAATTGGTGTTAGCCGGCGTTTCGACTCGGGTAGCCGGCGGGTCAAGACTTTTAGCCGGCGGCTAGATATGTGAGCCGGCGGCTCATGTAGCCTAGCCGGCGGTTTGTGGGTATTTACAGGATTAAAAATATTTTTTTACGTTTTTCGACGTTCGACGTAACGTTTGACGTAGAAATTTCCGCTAGAAAATTTCGTTGTCCGATTAAGACGAAATTTACATGTCCACTCAAAAACGGCTCAACGGTCAAAGCTCATCGCGTTGCCATGAGCCCTGTCAGTTTTCGGCACTTCGGGGTCGTTTGGGGCCCGAAAATCGCGTTTTATTGTTTTTCGAACCTTATTTTGAGCTTTTAGCTTACGTTTTGTATTGGGCTTTTGTTTTATTGAGCCCAGAGATCATTCCTGTGATTATATGCAATATTAAAACTTGTTTTAAGAGGTCTATATGGTTCATTGTGTATGAGTCGGTTGTAGGCGGTTTACTTAACTACAAAGTATGCCAGTATATGGTATTGATGACTATTGTTAACTAGGGTTAGTAAACATTGATTATGGGATTATGTGGATCATATTATGTGGATAAATTGAAATATGATAAAGTATTGAATCATATAGAGAAATAGAGAATGTTGAATTAAGCGTTTTAAGAAATTACGAAATAAGCATAGGAGCTTATATTGATGTAATAGTTAAGCATGAAATACTCATTAAGGGTATATAGATTGACTATTACGTGTTGAATATTATACATAATATTGATGAACTGTTTAGTACTAAATGTACTATAAGTATTAAGTTATATAAATAATCCTTGATATTGAATCGGGTAATAAAGAAGTTGACTGATGTATTGTGTCAGACATTGGTGTTGTATGCTTGTATTGTTAATATCTACATGATGATATGAGTAGTTTACCTTTAAAGTGATAAGTTGAGAATAGTAACGAGTTAATACATAGTTGTATACCTGTTGCACGATGTTGCTATATATGTGTAAGATGTTGATATCATTGTTGTAAACTATGAGAGAGTAAAGTAATAACTTTGAAAATGAATGGTATGAAGTGACCTGAGAATAAAGTGTGACTGACATAATATGACGACGTCTGGCCAACGTATTTATATTATGCCATTTCACATGGAATTGTTGAGGTTACTAAGTACCATATAAAGTTAAGTGGTTTTAAAATCACAGATAAGATATGTTGACCTGTAATTGATAAATAGTCAATGTTGAACTAATATGAAAGAGTAATAAATCACTAAGTTGTTGTTGCTAATGTGATATCTATGGCACATTTGATGTGTATGTGTGATTCATTGTCAATAGTAAGAGTTAAAAGTTGATTTAAGCAAAGTAGAAGTAAGTTGAATGTGAATAATATTGTGTTAATATTGTTGAATAGATGACTAATGTCAGCACCTTGTGTTGTTGAGATACCAATGATGATGTTTGGTATTAACAGGTGTTGAGTTAGCATCCAAGTTGTTGTGAACGGATGCTAGTTGATTATATGAAACTGGTTGTAACGATAAAATAAATTGACCTTTACCTATTGCTTACTGATTTTCTTACTTGGTGATGGTTAAATGATTGTAGATTACTGTCAAGTAAAGAGTTTCATATAATCTAGTTGTGTTTATAAGTACAAGTTGTAAAGTAGAAGTTGACTAGTTGCAAAGGTAGAGATAATCTAGTAAGTAGTTAGCTAAAGAAATACCTGATGATTAGCTAAATTGCTGGTTGTGAATTGAGTTAAAAATTGTTATGACCAATGTGTGTTGTGGTATTCATTACCACTAGTTGTGATTGTAGTAAAGTTGGAATGTTCACATGAATATGTGCTACATTTATTACCAGTGATTATGTGTTTTAAATTGTTTATATGACTAAGTGTGAATGGTCATGTAAGAGATCGATTAACATATTAGAGACAGGATATACGCACAGTATTTGTGTAGGGGGAAATGATAGAAACATTTACATTTGGATATGTGAATGTGGAAAGAATTGAAAACGTGTATCGGTATTTGTAAGTTGCTCATGGGAGTAACGTTTGATGTGTGTAATTGTGATTATATAGTTGAAGATGCTATATTTTGATGAATAATGCATCTTGTGTTAGCAAATTAAGTAGAGTACAAAGCACAACTTATGTGTTTATGTGAATTCAGTTGAAGTACACGTTGGGGGTGTGTAAGTTATATGAAAAGTAAAATATTAGTGAAATGAAATGTGTGATTCTATTTCATTAGATTGGTTAAGTGTGATCAGATTTCGAGGACGAAATCTTTTTAAGGAGGGGAGATTTGTAACACCCAGTTTTCGGGTCTAGTAGTATCTTAATATTTTCTGATTGTGAATCATTATTTAATGTGTCAGAAAATAGTTTCGGTGATTTATTTGAAATTAAATGGGTAAAAGAGCCGAATAATTTATTGTGACTAATAAATTATTGGTTGTTTTAATTTTATTTAGTTGACGGTAAAATAAAATAATGTTTCCCCGCAAATGGTTTTTAAGTTCCAGGTAATGATAGGCACGGGGAATGAAAATTAACCAATTATATGGTATACTCCATATTTGAGTCGGTTTATTCTTAGATATATCTATCCATATGTACGTATTATACATACATACTTAAATTGATGAAACCCTAGCCTTTAATCACTAAAATCATATCTCAACATCAAATTGAAGCCTCTCAAATTCGAATTCAAGCTTCCATGATGAGATTAAATCATCATTTCATCCTCTAATTCATTGTAAGTCTCCATTTCTTTAATTTCTATAAACCTAGAAATTGGGGGTTTTGTGTTTTGGTAATTAGTTGGTTCAAATCCGGAAATTGAAGCTTGATTTTGTTAAATTGTTGTTAGTTGAGGATCAATTCATGATTTCTATCTAAACCCTAACATAGAATTGAAGAATTTCAATTATGATTATATAGAAAGTGATGGGTTTAGTTGAATATCTATAAAATGAAGGTTATAATCATGTTATAATGGTTAGTTGATATTTAGTTCATGATTATAGTGAAAAACCTAAGTTAGAAATGTTGAGATTAATGTATGTTCATGATAAAAGGTTATAACTTAGTTGATAATTCATGAATTGAAGATTGTTGTTATGCTATAGTTGTAAGTTAGTGCCTAATTCATGATTATAAGTTAAGTCATAACTTGAAATTAAAGAATGAAGTTATAACCTATGTGGTTAAGTGTTCATTAGACTTAGTATTGTAATTTTGATGAATTAGTGATACTTGAGGTAAATAACCTTGGTGATGGTTTAACCATGTTGATTAATAATAATTGAAGTGGATTAAGAGTGATGTTGTGATTATGAATGGATAAGTGATTGTGGATGAATAATGTTATAATTACTAAATGTGAATTGAGAAATATGATATGAATCCATGTAAATAAGGATTGGATACTAAGACTTGTGTTTATTTTGTAAATTCATATGAATTGGAGAATTGAGTTAAGTGTCATAATGTAATTACTTAACCAAGTTGTTTGATGTAATTACATAATGTAATATCAATATTGAGACAAGTGTCAAGTGACTAACTTGCATTGTTCTATTATATTCTCAGATGTGCAGAAGGCTCAGTGATATTAGACTACTGAGTGGATGCCTGAGGTGGTCGGTGAGTGGATCTCTAATCCTCAGCGTAACTTGGTTGTAACAAGTTTGGTTACAACAAGTAACGTATTATTACTTTATCCGTTGCATTGATGATTATGTTGATAGTAATAATACTGTTGATATGTTGACTAGTTGAATATGTGACTTGTTGATTACGTGATCACTTGAGTTAATTGGCCTTCGGGCATCAGTTGTTAATGAGGCAACGAGTTGTTGAACTGTTGGTTGGGCTAGTTGGATATCCAAAGTTTAACACACCTCCTGTGTTAGTTGAAGATAATCACTAGCTATCGGTCTCGTCCGTATGGCCATACAGATAGGTTGGGTAAGTGTTCTTGGGGAGCCTCCCGGGTTTATGGTTATCCCCAGAGCCGCCGATCCTCATTATGGTGTTGTTGATTAGTTGAATTGTTGCATTGTCGAACTGATGCATTGTTGATGTGTTGTATTGGGTACTTGCTTGTTTAGTGCTAATTGTTGTACACAAAGTTGTTGCGCTAAGTTAGGTTGTTGATTAGTATCTGCTCACTTAGCGTTATGCTAATCCCCCACATTATCCCTTCTTGCAGGTTTTGGCTATTGTATTGGGTGGGCAAGAAGTTGGACTTGAAGGAATGTTTGACATGCTGACGTGACTCTGACATTTGATTAAATAAATTAATGATATCTTTTGTTTTATATAACACCCATGTTGATAAACTGTGTTTTGAATTAAGTTGATTTTATACCTATATGAAACAATGTATCTTATAAACTTAGAAATTGGGATAACGCTTCCGGTACAATATATTTAAATGTTACCAAAATGAGGGGTGTTATACATAGGTTCTCTCAAATTCTCTAACCCTTTCACTCTCTCAAAAAATAGGAACCTTAGTCGTGTGGGAATAGCATTGAGCTATCGGTTATTCCCTGTATTTGCCTGCAGTGATTGTGAAGGGTTCTTGCCCACCGTGGCATGAGATTGTATCAGGAACCGCCTGTAACACCTGCCTAATTAGGATAATTAATTATGCCTAATTATTTGTAACTAGTTGTAATTAGTATGTAATAGGACTAATTACAGACTCTATTTGTATATATATAAGGTGATTTATATATATATGTGTGTACTTACGCGATTTGGATGAATCGTACGAATTAACCGGACGGAGTCCGACACAGTTTACTTGGACGTTGGTGACAGAAATTTACTTAAATAATGAGAACGTATTTTTGCTATATAAAATACACAATTGAACGAACAGTATTTATATTATCGCGACGACATTTCAAATAGTTCAACAAAAACGTATTAAACGCGAATTAATAATTTAAATATTTCGACAAATGTTTTTATTGTTAATTTCAAGGTATTTTATTTAAATACTCCAGTCACATTTTAAAAATATAACTGCTTGGGCAAATATTAAAAACGGGGGATTAAACGATTAGGACACGGAGTAAACACTGTGTTTTGAGGAGTATTTTTCCCTCCTTTCTTTTTGGATCAGCCAAAACCCAACCCCCCACCCCATTCCCTCTTTCATTTATCACTAACAAAAACACACACACAAACTCAAACACTCTCTAAAAATCTTCACCAAATTTCGGATTCATAAATCGACCCACGAAAATTATATTTTCGGAATCACCAACAAACAAGGAACAAGATTTGCAAAAGCACCATCATCATTTTCGGCCTCCATCTCTCTCGAATTACAATTGTAAAAAATTTCTAAAATCTTAGATCTATTCATTTTGGTGTAATGTTTTGACGAAATATTGTGTACACAACATAGTTATAACCTAAACAATGAAGAAAACACGATTTTACAGCTCAAAAATGGGTTAGATTTGCGTTTTGGTCGGAAAAATCTCGACATCCGAAAGTTTCTGGGCTGATGTTCATACATGCGACACAATCCTTGTGTCGCATACTATGTCGCATAAAGCCCGTTATGTCGCATCTTGTGTCGTACCAAACCTTTAGTGTCGTAACTTTTGCGACACAATACTGTGTCGCACTCTATGTCGCATATTATGTCGTATTTTTATACGACACAACCACTATGTCGCTATTAATTTAGCATATCGTATCCGATGCGACACAGTCCTTGTGTCGTATCCTTGTGTCGCATGACGTTCGCGACACAACCCTTGTGTCGCAAAACACAGCAGTTTTACAATTTAATTCCAATTTAAGTGTTAAACAATTGGGACTTCAAACGATTATACAATATAACATCTAAGGGACACTGAAACATGTTTTTCAAGCATAATACTCCAAACAAATATATATATGTCGAGATTAACATTTCAACTAAATCACCAACGGGCCAAACATGTTTTCCAACAAACAAACAATTACAGACATACGGACAAACATTGGATATACTAGTTGTGTACAACTAAACGAAACGTCTCGCGAGACACATACTTACATAACTTCATATGATTAGGCATTTGAAGGTTACGGGTTCGGAGAACCTACTTGCTATATTTACTACTTGCTATTTGCTATTTGCTACGGCTTATTTCAGGACTCAGGTGAGTCTTACGGTCCCACTTTTACTGTTTTATCTTATTGGGGGAGAAACATGCTACTACTTTTCCTTGAACACAAGTACTAAAACTGTTTACTATACCAAATGGAATTGCATGAGTTGTTTACTATTTACAGAAGTCTCTCCATCATATATCGTTAGTTATGGACTTAAGCGCGAACACTAGTTAATGGATCCATTAGGGAAATGACCCTCCCCGCCCGGGGCAGTAGCGCTGCCACGTACTGATTTACACGTAGAAACGGGTGACTAATTATTCGTTACTGATGCTTGCTCATTTACGAGCATGTCACGGGAGCAAACTTATTAATTACGGGTTATGGTTCGATTATGAGCCTCATTGCAACGGTATAACTTACTTACTTACATTTGCGGGATTGCAAATACTTGTTTTACGATTGCTGGATTGCAATTACTGATTTTACGCCTGCGGGCACTACTGATGAAATCTCGTGTTCAAAACTGATATTACTTACAAACCTGTGAGATTCACCAACATCCGTGTTGACCTTTTTAGCATGTTTTCTCAGGTACCCGGATGGAGTAGGATTACTCCAGGACTTTAGCCAGAGTCGCATGATTTCAACACAACTACATTAACGGAGATTCTTAGCATTATCTTTTGTATATTTCGATTATGTAATAGAATCTCCCGCTATACGCGTGGACTCTAGGAAACTACATTTTTGTATACGAAAACACTAAGTTTTCAAACATTATATCTATGGAATGTAACAAATTTACAAACGTTGCATATAGATGTCGTTTGCTTTATCTTTGTGCTGTGATATTTGATTAGTAGCACCCCAAAACTTGCTTCCGCTAAACAGTGAAATTTGGGGGTGTTACACCGCCGATCCTCATTGAGATTATGTGATGATGAACCTGTTGTGGTAAACAGGTTTGTTATGTGTTTACGATGCTTTATGCTGTAAACAGAGTTGTTAATTGTTTATGATGCTTTGCAGTAAACAGATTTGTTATGCTAAGTTGGGCTGTTGGTTATTTATTCACTCACTTAACTTTATGCTAATCCCACCACCCTACTACTTCTTGCAGGTTATTATTAGACAATGGGCTGGGCAAGAAGCTGTTGACTTGATGGAATGTTTGACGACTGGATGTTTACTCTGATAATTGATTTGAATAAATTAGTGTTGTCTTAGGATTTACATAACACCCAAAATGATAAACTATGATTTGAAATAGTTTGACTAGATGTGTGTATTATATAATGTAAATTATTAATGTTTGAGTAGATTTGCGCTTCCGGCATATTATGTTATAAAAAAAAATTTGAGTTAAAATGTGGGGTGTTATAAGTATGATTTAGGGTTTAGAGTTTTGTAAAACGTTTAGGGTTTAGGGGTTAAGGTTTAGGGTTGGGGCGAAACCCCAAACCCTAAACCCTAAACGTAACACTTTAACACATGTGTTAGTAAATGTGAAATCCACCAAAAAAGATGGAAAAAAAAACTCGTCGAAAGTATGCCTTGATAGACGGCAAATCGAAGAGGAGAAAACGCTGAATTTAATGGTGCAATTTTCATAATTTTTCGATTTGTCGTTTGTGAGATTATTGATGTTGGGGGTAAATGGGTTTTGTACATGTGGAGCATTCTCTTTGTACACATAGCAGAATATCATTGGTTCCCTCATTCTCACACAAATTACTATTCTCATTTGAACCCCACCCAGGGATATTTATGTAATTTATCTTCTAATAAGTTTGGAGTATTTTTTTTAAAAAACCTATTTTTTTAAGAGCTTATTTTTTCAATACGCTCTTCAATTTTTGTTTGTTACACAATGCTAGAATCTTGGGCTTATTAAAAAAAGGGCACTGATTTGTACACCACCAATTTTTCTCCGTACACCACTAAATATGCTTTAGACTGTTGTACAGTACAACAACTTATAGCATGTTTAGTGGTGTACGGATAAAAATTGATGGTGTACACCTTTAAAAAAAAAAAGTTTAAGCTCCTATAAGCTACATTGCCCCACACACACCCTGAAAAAAAAAATCACATAATCTGATGTGTTTCCGTATGTGAAAAAGGCAAGAACATATGAAGATCTTTTAAGTAGGAACAAAGGTCTAGGGTCAAAGAACTCAAGATCCAAAATTTGACACAATGAACTTGGATTGGCATTTTCGATCCACCAACCGCCCAAGTCGAATTTGAATCAGCAGATTACAAGATACGATTCACATATCCAATGTTCTATCAGGTCAAGTTTAGTCAGCTTCAAATTGAGTAATTTTAACCAATCTGACACTTATCAGAGTTATCACATTTAACTTACCCTAACATACCATTAAAACGTCTACAATTACATTGACAAGTGAAATCTATATATGCAGAGGCGGAGCCAGAAAATCCGGATGGTGGGGGCGAAAAAAATTTACTTTTTATTTTTTTAATAGTTTCGTGGGGGCGAAAATTTTAAAATGTAATTAATACCTTATAAAATTTCTTTTTTACGTAATTTAAAAATTCTTGTGGGGGCGACTGCCTACGCTGCCCCCGCCCTGTCTCCGCCCCTGTATATATGTCACAATCTATATGTAAATATACAATTATCAAAATACACAATATATGAACACATATCACTTAAACCTAACAACAATACAAGAAATATCATCCCTGCTGTTCCTAGCAAGTGCCTCTTTGATGAGCTGCTTTGCCGCTGACCTTGGATCCTCAAGGTCTTTCACACAATCCACAGCCTCTTGATTCGACATAACCTGCAAAACAAAAACTTATAACGCAAAAGAAAGCCACGCATGTGTTGCAACATAAAGCAAAACGGATTTTTTAAAGTACAACTTGATGCATGAATGGTTACCT
Source organism: Helichrysum umbraculigerum (assembly GCA_949592205.1). Lineage (NCBI taxonomy): Eukaryota > Viridiplantae > Streptophyta > Magnoliopsida > Asterales > Asteraceae > Helichrysum > Helichrysum umbraculigerum. The sequence goes on from CATIUR010000001.1 coordinate 390,333,500, forward strand.
TCCAAACACCATCGCTCGCCAAGATGAGAAACTGGGTATCATCATCCACAATATCTACCCACACATCCGGTTCAGAAGTTATATGCTCCTTCAATCGCTTATCACCAAACGACCTCGACATTGCTAAACTTCCATCGACCCGTGAACAATCCCCTGGACCAGTAACCCATGATTTCCTAGAGGTCATGGGTTTGAATCTTGCCATGGGTATTATTTATCATAAAGGTACCTACCACCAATAAAGCGCATGACCTACAACGTTAATGCTTAGTCGGTGTGAGTTTCGGCTCGAACGTTGTAGTATATGTGATGGAGGTGATTTACCTGGCGATGTTGGATCTTATGGGTGGCCCAAATACCCATTTTTTGTTACATTATATGCTTTTAAAATTTAAGAATCTTGATATATATATACTTGGGAAATTGGTTACAAAACTGCCTTTTTCTTCTATAACCTTACGCTCCTTGTTCGGTTCATGATCAACCGATAACTGCTTCGCCACACCATCTTGACATAAAACCGCACGCGAATCACCCACATTAGCCACAACCAATGTTTCACAGTTGATCAAAATAGCTGTAACCGCAGTAGAACCTCCTTTACGTTTCTTAATCGCTCTGTTCATGATCGTAGAATCCGTAAACTCATACGCTCTTCTAATCGCTTCCTCCGGTTCCGTCCAAAAATCAGGCTAATAACAAAAAAAAATGTCCAATTTACCATAAAATTGTGCAACGACATATATACATTGATAATTATGTATGTTACCTCATTTACGATGTTGTCAAATAAATGTGAGCATAAATAATCAGGAACTTCTTGACTCAAATGGCCATCGAACACGGCGAATAGTCCAAGCTTGTTGCCGTTAACTTGTTTGAACTGTGCAAAAACATAATCCTCCATTGGGTGCGACATTTTGCCTTCAACGGAATGATACCCAATTACCCATGTGTTATCTTTTTGTTGATTCTACTCCTTCCTTTTCCAGTTTCAATTGTGGGTGATGTTAACTCACGTTTATGGTCCTGTTAAAATTAATGGAGTATGTAACAGCATAATTAAATTGCACGTGTGATAAATTAATTTCAACCAAACAAACAATATAATATATATTGCATGATCACGAACCTGCATCTGGTGTTGGGTTTCTGGTGTTTGAGTTTTGGTTGATTTCTGGTGACTTTTGTTTCTCAGTTTACGTGTTTCCTGTTAAAATTAGAAATATTTTTTCAAAAGGGGAAAAAAAAAACAAGAATTAGTGAAATGATGACGTAAATAAGTAAAAGAAAAGTGACGTGGACATTGTTAGGCCGGATACCTGCATTTTAAGTGTTGATTTCTGGTGAGTTTCTTCTATGTTCTCCGAGAGACGTGCGGGTGAGATATAAAAATAAATTGCCGACAAAAAGAAAGCGGTGGGAGATGATGAAGATGTTAGATTGATGCTATCATATTGACACGCTGCGCTGGTTAATGACTCACTCAAGTCATCAAATCAAATTTTAATCTGAAAAAAACATTTGTGTTATAAATAATTATGGGATGGATGTCCATATCTTATTAAAACAATGCTAGATACCGGTTACTATAATTACGAGATTCTTTCTTTGGGAATACTCCACCTTGTAACATTATATATACCTCCATTGAGAGATGAATAAAATAATTCTCTTTTCGGTTTCTCTATATTGTTCTTGTTCTTCTCTTTATTCTTTTTTATTTTACAACACGTTATCAGCACGACGCTCTAACCAGCTGAGTTCGTAGTCATCGGCAATTATTTTTGAGGTACGTACAGTCCAAAAATCTTTCATCTCTTTATTCTCCCCTAATATCAATTTGATAGTATTATGAATAGTACTCCAATTACTATTCCACTTCCCACCCTCCAACTTCCAAACCTTTTTGATTTTCTACCCTTTAACTTTTAACCCTTTTACATTTTCCCCCATAATGTTTTAAAGCTTTTCTATTTTCCATCCTCTAATTTTCAAATATTTACCCCTTTTCTTTTAGAGTTTTTTCAATTTTTACCCTTTAACTTTTACCTATTTTTCATTTTCTTCGTCTCAACTTTTAGCGCTATTTCATTTTCTACCCTTTAGGTTTTAACATTTTCCATTTTTGCCCTTTATATTTTAACTTTAATTTTTCTCCCTTTTTTAACTAATAGCTTATACATTTTTTTCCTTTGCTTACAAAATAATTATAATAATAACAAAAAAAATTAGGTTATAATATTTCATTTTTTAATTTATCATTTAAAGAAAAAAATTTGTAAAAAGAATCTTTTTTTTTACAAAAGAGTTATCAGAAAACATTATTAATTTACTTTTTTCAATTATACATACACATAAATGTTTGCATATTGAAAAAAAATAAACCATAAATACATCATATTTTATTCATATACATCAAAGGAGCATAAATAGCTTGGCGGTTTCTACGTCATGTCTGCTTGGGAGTCGATTCATATTCAAACCTGGGCCTGGGGCATGTTTTTTTTCCCTCTTCAATATTTTTTAGTTGTTATTATTGTATATTTGTATATATATCAAAATTATATATCTATATTTCCACTAGCTTCATATTAATTTGTTAGATTATATTGCCACTAACTCCGTTTTAATTTGTTAGTAGATTGATGTATGAATTTTCAATTTCAATGTTATATTTTAAGCAAATATTTATTATTTTTTTGTAGCTAATTGGCATAATCAAACAAATGTTAAAAATATACTCTTTTGTACTTGAGGAAATACAAATAATATCGAGTATGACATAATTAAAAAATATAAATATATACATGTAAATTTCTAACTTTAATTTATTAATGAATTGGTCTAATCAAATTTTCAATTTCAGTGAATCTATCTACTGTTATCTTTTCAACATCACTTTTTTATATAGGTAATTGACATAACTAAAAAAATGTTAACGCATGCTTTTGTGCTTAAAGAAATACAACAATATAAATAAATAAATAAATAAATAAAAGTGTATTATCAACCCCGTCGCAACGCGCGGGCAAAAAATATCCTTGTTACAATCAATCGCATGGATTTATGTTTCTTGAATAATGTGTTATTTGAGGTGTTAGATGGCAATTTAGTATATGAACTATAAAGGTAGATGTATACAATACGTGTCCTCTAAATTCAACACGCAATACATTAAAGTGAAGCCTCGATAACTTTAGAAGATTTAATTTTTAATGTAATGGTTCTACTTGATTACCTCAATTTATTACGGATCAGATTATGCAAATAATAGATAAATAAGTATTTACTAAAATCCGTATCCGTATTAGTATTTATTATGTATTATTTGTTTATAAAAGATGTAATATCATAACTTGATTAAATATAAATTACTGCATTTACATTGACTCACATGAGTTTATGTTAATTGTTATAGATCTAAATATTACAAAGTAGTTATTATTAGCATGATACTTTACCAAATATTAATCCGAAGATCTCAAAAGAAAGAAAATCACGTTATATGACTCTACAGTCTATATCTATACTGTTTGCATCGGTAAGGACTTTAATTATGAAGTTCTTGTTTGGTATATGTTCTGTAATCTGTATTGTTTGATACATACTTAGTCAAATAAAATTCTATTTTCTCACAAATTGAAATATAAGTAAATAATAAATACAAAGGACCTGATTAGTGGTTTTTAGTTTTTACATGTTTGGTTATAGTACACGTGATGCATACATAATAATTTATATCTGATTTAGATTATAATATAAAACCTTTAATTTGCCATGTGTTAAGATCACCGTACGTTTAATGATCTCCATGAGTACATGAGTCACTTAATCTAAGTTATAATTGTTCTAGCACTATGATTAATCTTCGCAATGTTTATTTTCTAAAACTTAAAAGGGAATTGCATTAATCAGGTACTTATATATGATTTAGAGTATAACGCCCCTCATTTAATACAACAATATAATATTAAGTTTGGCGGAAGCGACTACTTGAAATACATATTCTATTAAAACCTGCTAGAAATTTTCACAACCCTTTATACAATATGTTTAACTACTAAACAAACATAGTTAACATGTTTACAAACCCGGGGCATTATATACTATAAAACATTATTTATTACAAACTGGATCAGAGTTGCAAGTTTCAAACATTCCCAGCATCAAAACGTCCCTTCCTGGCTATCCACATAATTAAACATAACCTGCAGGAAGTAAATTGAGGGATTAGCACGAAGCTAAGTGAATGAATAATCAACTACAATTCAATTTAGCTAGCAATCTGTTCACAATCAATAATGCAACAAATATCGTCAAGAGGAACGGTGGTTCCTAGAGACCCTGTTCCGGGTGGCCCCATCAGAACACTTAAACCAACTGTAGGCCAAAACAGTGATTAACCGCTAACTAAATGCTAATCTCCATCAACACATGTACGCAACCCTGTGTTGACCAACATTAGCAATCAAGTCCAACCAACAATCTAGTTGACCTCTGGATTATACATTTCAATTCAATGTTCAACAAACAACCAATCAAATGGCATATCATTTCAAAGTTAACATGCTATCAATAGTAATCCTATAATTACTGATTGAAATCAAACTGACACAACCAAATCAAACTGTGAGTTTCAAATCCACTCACCTGATTGTTTCGTTTCACTTACTCAGCTGTCTTATCTCGCTGAGCTCTTTGTTTATCTGGGAATTAAAATCAAATATAAGTTAGTAATCACATTCGTAAAACCATAGCTTATATTCGAATATCACATATATTAATACATTTCAAATCATGTATTACCCCATCATTATATGCACCTTAGTTAAGTATATCAACTTACTTATCAATTTAAACATAATACATTAGGGAATATATGAAGTTTGTTAACCAAAATCAAAATCTCTGCATAGGCATGGAATCCGCCGGATTCTCCCAGAATCCGCCGGATTATAATAGATTTCAGATGCAACATTTGGACCAGGGTTCATAAAACGAATCCGGTTGGACGAATCCGCCGGATTTAACCCATTTTGACCGGATTCCTCACCCGTTGACTGGCTTGAATCCGCCGGATTCATAAGGAATCCGCTGGATTCCTTGTGTTCGTCAGACCTGGGCAGTTTGTGCAGAACATAACCCAGAAAAATGTAAACCAAAACCAAATAACGATTTCAGCAGCAGTTTCATGTCATATATCATCACATAAGCATACAATAACATGTTTAAAGCATTATTTCACTATCGATTCTTACATATGCAACAAGTGATTATGATCATAAGCTTTAACCATGAATAACTTACCAAATAGAGATTACAAAGTGATGATGATGGTGATTATGAAACTCATATCAATTCCAGCTCAAGATCACTAGTTTGATTTCTTTGTAGCTCTAGGTTTTTTGTAGTTTAGTTTTAGGGTTTAAGGTTCTAAGTTTCTAAAAGAGGAAAGTGAGTAACTTTCCTAAAAAGGAAACTATTTAAGTCGGTTAAACTTTTGCACCGACCCGCATCCACTCAAAACTAGTCCCCTTTTAATCTATTGCCTGGAACCTAAAAACCATTTGCGAGAAACTTATTTTATTATACCGTCAACTATAGTAAATTAAAACAAGCAACAATTTACTAAGCACAATAAGTTCTAAAGCTTATTTAATTAAGTTTCGCAATTTAAACATATTTGTCAAATAATTTCTAAAATAATAACATATTCAATTTAAATTAGAAATTACCAGCTCAGTTAAGAGGATGTTACAACTCTCCCCCCCTTAAGAAGATTTCGTCCCCGAAATCTCATCACGATCAAATAATCCAGGATATCTGGATCTCATACTATCCTCAGTTTCCCAAGTTAGGTTTGGTCCCAAACTATGTTTCCATTTCACTAAGACCATGGGAATCTGTTTCTTCCTAAGTTTAGTCACTTTTCGGTCAAGAAGTTCGACTGGTTCTTCAACTAACTTCTGACTTTGATCAACTTTCAAATCTTTCAAAGGAAGAATCCGAGACTGGTCTTCAACGTTACATTTCCTCAAATAACAAATGTTAAACGTGTCATGAATACCAGCAAGTTCTGGAGGAAGATCCAACGTAACAGACTGATCGTTAACAATCTGACGAATTTTAAACGGTCCAATATACCGAGGAGCCAATTTGCCACGTTTCCCAAACCGAATTACCCCTTTCCAAGGTGAAACTTTCAGGTACACAAGTTCACCTTCATCAAAAGTAACTGGTCGACGTTTAGGATCAGCATATTGTTTCTGTTTATCACGTGCAGCTTTCAATTTTTCACGAGCCACTGCAACTTTATCAGCTGTCATTTGAACAATATCTGGACCTACAAACTGTTTCTCACCTGCCTCTAGCCAACAAGTTGGAGTTCTACAACGGCGTCCATAAAGCATTTCATATGGAGGCATGCCAATACTAGAATGATAAGAGTTATTATAAGCAAACTCAATCAATGGCAAATGAGAATCCCAAGAACCCCCATATTCCAGAATACAAGCTCTCAACATATCCTCCAATGTCTGAATCGTACGTTCTGACTGACCATCTGTTTGAGGATGATAAGCTGTACTAAGATTCACTCTGGTGCCTAACTCACGCTGCAAACTTTGCCAAAATTGAGATACAAACCTTGGATCTCTATCAGACACAATCGATAACGGAATACCATGCCGAGTAACAATCTCATTCATATATAACTGTGCAAGTTTACTCAGAGATGCAATTTCACTGGTAGCTAGAAAATGAGCACTTTTGGTCAATCGATCAACAATGACCCACACCATGTCGTTTCCTCGAACAGTCTTAGGCAACTTGGTAACAAAATCCATAGTCAAATGTTCCCACTTCCATTCAGGAATCTCAAGCTGTTTCAACGATCCATACGGCTTTTGATGTTCAGCTTTCACTTGAGAACAAATATGACAAGAACTAACAAACCTTGCTACATCCATTTTCATTGTAGGCCACCAATACAAAGGTTTCAAGTCATTATACATTTTCGTACTTCCAGGATGTACAGACAATCTGGACTTATGAGCTTCGTTCAAAATAACATCCCGAAGACCACCAAACAAAGGAATCCAAACACGAGACTGAAAAGTTTTTAATCCTCTCGAATCATCCAATAACAGTTCCTTTCGATTCAACATAATTTCAGATTTCAAATTATGATCTAATAAAGCCTCAAACTGTGCAGCTTTTATCTGGGCCACCAAATCCGAAGAAACTTCTAAACGCATAACATAAACTCGATCAGAAGTTACCTTGCGGCTTAAAGCATCAGCAACCACATTGGCTTTCCCTGGATGGTATTTAATTTCACAATCATAATCCTTGATTAATTCCAACCATCGTCTCTGCCGCATATTCAACTCTTGCTGTGAAAATATATACTGAAGACTCTTGTGATCTGTACAAATAATACATTTGGTATCATACAAGTAATGCCTCCAGATTTTCAAAGCAAACACAACCGCTGCTAGTTCTAAATCATGGGTAGGATAATTTCTTTCATGAGATTTGAGCTGACGAGAAGCATAAGCAATCACACGATCTCGCTGCATTAAGACACAACCCAAACCAGCAATAGATGCATCACAATAAACAACAAAATCATCGGACCCATCTGGCAATGCTAACACAGGAGCCTGACATAACAACTGTTTCAGAGTCTGAAAAGCAGCTTCCTGTTGTTCAGTCCACACAAATTTTTCATCCTTACGGGTTAGTTTAGTCAATGAACCGGCAATTTAAGAAAAATCTTTAATAAACTTCCGGTAATAACCCGCCAAACCAAGAAAACTCTTTATTTCTGAAGCAGACTTTGGAGCTTTCCAATTCATTACAGCTTCAATTTTTGAAGGATCAACTTTAACACCCTCATTACAAATAATATGACCCAAAAACTGTACTTCCCGAATCCAAAATTCACATTTAGAAAACTTTGCATACAAATGTTCTCTCTTTAAGGTTTCCAATACCAACCTCAAATGCATTCCATGCTCTGATTCGGATTTAGAATATACCAAAATGTCATCGATAAACACAATCACAAATTTATCAAGAAAATGTCGACAAACACGGTTCATCAAATCCATAAAAACTGCGGGAGCATTCGTCAAACCAAAAGGCATAACCAGGAATTCAAAATGACCATACCTGGTTCTAAATGCAGTTTTAGGAATATCACAATCCCTAACATGAACTTGATGATAACCTGATCTCAAATCAATCTTTGAATAAAATGAAGATCCCTGCAACTGATCAAATAAATCATCTATTCGAGGCAGAGGATATTTATTCTTTACTGTCCGTTTATTCAATTCCCTATAATCAATGCACATTCTAAAAGACCCATCTTTCTTTTTCACAAACAGAACTGGTGCACCCCAGGGAGAAGAACTAGGTCTAATAAACCCTTTATCCAACAACTCCTGTATCTGATTCATCATTTCACGTATCTCAGACGGAGCTAATCTATAAGGGGCTTTGGCCATAGGTGAAGAGCCAGGAACAAGATCAATCTGGTATTCAACTTCCCTAACCGGTGGTAAACCAGGTAATTCATCAGGGAATACTTCCGGATACTCAGAAACAACCGGTACATCAGAAAGGGACTTCTTTTCTAACTTAGCATCAATCACATAAGCTAGATACGATTCACAGCCCTTGGACAAAGATTTCCTAGCTTTCATCATACTAATCAAAGGTATACAAACATTATCCCGTTCTCCTCGAGCCACGACATATGACTTTTCAGAGATTGGGATTCTAATCAGCTTATTGTGGCAATCTATGCTTGCTTTATACTGACTTAACCAATCCATACCAATAATCACATCAAAACTAGCAATTGGCATCAACAGAAAGGAAATTGGGAAAGTCTGGCTATCTATTATAATACTAGCTCCAATTACCGAGGTGGTAACAGGAACCGATTTGCCACTAGCTATTTCTACTTCAACTGGGTTTGTTATCACAGTAGGCATCATTTTCAACTTATCACAGAAGTACATAGATACAAACGAACAATTTGCACCAGAATCAAACAAAACACGAGCTGGTATAGAATTTACAAGAAAAGTACCCGTGATCACGTCATCTGTATGGACAGCTTCATCCACTGTCATTTGAAATGCCCTACTAACTGCAGATGGCGGAGTCTTCCGCTTCTGACCGGAAGAAGCTGATGAACCAACAACTGTCCCCGAACCCTGTCTCTTAGCCTCAGAACACTGATTTGCACGATGACCTTCCTTATGGCAATTCCAACACACATAAGTGGGAAAAACACAATCTTTGGCTTCATGCCCAATCACACCACATTTTACACATCTAGTGGTTTGCACAGTACACGGCCCAAAATGTCTAGCTCTACAATTAATACACCAATTGGGACGATCAGAAGTACCACCACGACTTTCTTGTTTCTTACCCTGCTGATTTCCTTGCCACCGTTGCTTACCTTTACCAGAAGATTCACTCTTAGATTTCTGAGAAACCATTTCTTTACTTGGTGCTTGTTGAGGTTTCAAATCACTGTCAACAGATCGAGCTAACATGAAAGCTTGAGAAAGAAAGCCAGCTAATCTCACTGAAGTTCGATACTGATTAGGTAAAGTACCCACAAACTGTTCTATCTGAGTTCTCTCATCAGGAACCCACTGCTGAACAAACCTGAGTTTCTCTGTAAACTGATTTATCAAATCATCCATTGACATGTTATCAGTTAATTGCAAATCCATAAACTCTTTTCTAATCCGAGCTATATCATAGTTTGAACAATACTGCTTACAAACTTCATTACGAAAATCAGACCATCGGATAGATGCTTTCTGAAAAGAAGTTAATACAGAAGTAACCGAATCCCACCAATTCATAGCTGCTCCTTTTAAGAGTTGGGATGCATAAGGAACTTTCAATTCTTCTTCACATTGACAAACCTCAAATTTCTTTTCCACATCTCTTAACCAATCCAGAGTTACAGAAGGATTCGTACTACCCGAATACACAGACGGATTACTGCTCATAAAGGTATTAAAGTAACACACCTTTTGCTTTGGTGGTGAAATCATACCAAACACAGGATGAGATGATTCAGCCTCTTTTTGTTGTTTATACATTCTAAGTGCTTGGTTTTCCTCTTCCAATTGAAGCAGATACTGATCCCTTTCTGCCTCCTCTCTAGCATGGAAAGAAGTACCAGCATTCTCATTCCGGTCATCATGAGTCTCAGCAGCAACTTCAGGCCTTGAGGCATTATTAGGGTTAACAGGTAGTTGCTCGTTATCCGCCATATCTGTAAACACCACAACAGCTTACAAATCATTAGTCGTTAGCACCTATTCTACTAACAGCTTTACATTCAGTACATAATCCCATTCCCAAGAATGTTTGACACAACACAATCAAAGTTTAGGATTGAACATACAATCATATTCAATTGCCCCAAACTATTGCTCTGATACCAACTTATAACGCCCCTCATTTAATACAACAATATAATATTAAGTTTGGCGGAAGCGACTACTTGAAATACATATTCTATTAAAACCTGCTAGAAATTTTCGCAACCCTTTATACAATATGTTTAACTACTAAACAAACATAGTTAACATGTTTACAAACCCGGGGCATTATATACTATAAAACATTATTTATTACAAACTGGATCAGAGTTGCAAGTTTCAAACATTCCCAGCATCAAAACGTCCCTTCCTGGCTACCCACATAATTAAACATAACCTGCAGGAAGTAAATTGAGGGATTAGCACGAAGCTAAGTGAATGAATAATCAACTACAATTCAATTTAGCTAGCAATCTGTTCACAATCAATAATGCAACAAATATCGTCAAGAGGAACGGTGGTTCCTAGAGACCCTGTTCCGGGTGGCCCCATCAGAACACTTAAACCAACTGTAGGCCAAAACAGTGATTAACCGCTAACTAAATGCTAATCTCCATCAACACATGTACGCAACCCTGTGTTGACCAACATTAGCAATCAAGTCCAACCAACAATCTAGTTGACCTCTGGATTATACATTTCAATTCAATGTTCAACAAACAACCAATCAAATGGCATATCATTTCAAAGTTAACATACTATCAATAGTAATCCTATAATTACTGATTGAAATCAAACTGACACAACCAAATCAAACTGTGAGTTTCAAATCCACTCACCTGATTGTTTCGTTTCACTTACTCAGCTGTCTTATCTCGCTGAGCTCTTTGTTTATCTGAGAATTAAAATCAAATATAAGTTAGTAATCACATTCGTAAAACCATAGCTTATATTCGAATATCACATATATTAATACATTTCAAATCATGTATTACCCCATCATTATATGCACCTTAGTTAAGTATATCAACTTACTTATCAATTTAAACATAATACATTAGGGAATATATGAAGTTTGTTAACCAAAATCAAAATCTCTGCATAGGCATGGAATCCGCCGGATTCTCCCAGAATCCGCCGGATTCTAATAGATTTCAGATGCAACATTTGGACCAGGGTTCATAAAACGAATCCGGTTGGACGAATCCGCCGGATTTAACCCATTTTGACCGGATTCCTCACCCGTTGACTGGCTTGAATCCGCCGGATTCATAAGGAATCCGCCGGATTCCTTGTGTTCGTCAGACCTGGGCAGTTTGTGCAGAACATAACCCAGAAAAATGTAAACCAAAACCAAATAACGATTTCAGCAGCAGTTTCATGTCATATATCATCACATAAGCATACAATAACATGTTTAAAGCATTATTTCACTATCGATTCTTACATATGCAACAAGTGATTATGATCATAAGCTTTAACCATGAATAACTTACCAAATAGAGATTACAAAGTGATGATGATGGTGATTATGAAACTCATATCAATTCCAGCTCAAGATCACTAGTTTGATTTCTTTGTAGCTCTAGGTTTTTTGTAGTTTAGTTTTAGGGTTTAAGGTTCTAAGTTTCTAAAAGAGGAAAGTGAGTAACTTTCCTAAAAAGGAAACTATTTAAGTCGGTTAAACTTTTGCACCGACCCGCATCCACTCAAAACTAGTCCCCTTTTAATCTATTGCCTGGAACCTAAAAACCATTTGCGAGAAACTTATTTTATTATACCGTCAACTATAGTAAATTAAAACAAGCAACAATTTACTAAGCACAATAAGTTCTAAAGCTTATTTAATTAAGTTTCGCAATTTAAACATATTTGTCAAATAATTTCTAAAATAATAACATATTCAATTTAAATTAGAAATTACCAGCTCAGTTAAGAGGATGTTACATAGAGAATCATGCTGCTACATATATACGACTTCTAATATATGTTAAACAAATTTATCATTAATATAGTAGATGTAAGATCTGAAAGAATAATAAAATTCATTATATGTAATTTAGTAAATTATTAAAAGTAATTAATTGCTAAAAAGTACATTATTCTTGTTATACAGTAAAGCATCATACTATTGAAAAATAACTTGCGAGTGTGGTTGCAATTTTGAAATCTTTAGATTGCTTATTATATTGTTTTAATTAAACATGAATGACGACCTATACTTTTGTGATTATAATATATCGTAGATATTGCTTCATGCATCAAATTGGTGATCAAGTTTACTTATTATGATGATTTTGTACGTGTTAGTCAAATTTAGTTGGATCTATAAATTCTAATCTAATAGACCATGGTGAAGCATATAAATCGTTGCTAGGAGTATTATATTTATACTAATATAACATTAGCTAAATTCTCAATGCAAAAGCCACATGATCTTATGAGCCTTACATTTCTAGAGTCTAAACAATGTTAATCATCCTGCTAAAGAAATTTTGGAAAGTTATATTTGGTGAATAAAATCTTGGACATGTGTTTTAGCATGATTTGAGGATCCAAGAAATTAACTATTGTTCAATAAAGTTGCGAGTATGTATTTGAAACTGATATGCATGTGATATATGCTTTATTTACACAATGCGTGTGGTATATGTTTTGTCTACACTGGTTACGATTGTAACATTTTTGTGCAAATCCATGTTGCTTAAAAAAACTTGTGACTTCGACACTATTAGATTAAGAATTATAGATGCTAAAACTTAAGGAATTGAAACATATACTTGTGTCCTATTGAGAACAAAATTTGAGCTAAAGGACTTGGAACGATGGTAATTATATCTATATATACTGTTTATGTTTCGCTTACAATTTACAAATTTGGAATATCCACTTATATCCATTATGTTGATCCCCTCAATATGATTTGATATATAATTTGCCCCATATCTTTATGCTTGAAATTAAGAACTATTTTGTGACGGTAGATACTAGAAGTTTAGTTTTTTTTGAGGACGTGATTGATAAAGTAAATATATTTTCAATAGAGACTCACACGATAACCCCATGATTTGTTATGTGCTCGAATGAGTCTCATTCTCTAAGTTACACTAATACACTATTATTTCTCATACTTATGTGATTGTATTTACAATTGATGATTTGTTGATAGTTATGCATGTAATATATAATTTTTAATTATGAGTTGAGTTATAATTGTGGGCATATGTTATTTTATTGCTTTACTAGATTGATACAACCTTTGGTCTTCATGGAATTAGATGTATGATTTGCTTCTATGACATTTCATTATTTTTATCAGTTTTTGCAATTTGACTTAGAGTGACATTTATTTTGCCCGTTAGACTCTAAACGATTTTGAACATTAAGTACATTATCTATATTTGGAATATATATATTTGACACAAATAGATAAAGCATGATACTCCCTAACGCTAGTCTATATACAAAATTGTCTATTTTATAAGAAGTGAAATTGGTGGATTGGGCTTTACTTGATCATGTAATATTGTTTTTTTAATCAATGCTATATGTTAGCTTGCTACTATGTGAGAAAATTTTATCTATGAGAAATATTTTGAAAAAGATATTTAACGAAGTTTTGATTTACAATTGTGACTACATGAACAAATATTATAAGCTATAAAATAAATTGCATGAAATGGATAAATGTATTATGCGATATGCATATATGTCGTTGTTATGGATGTGATAGTTATTTGGTGTACTATATGATTTATTTGATAATTTTAAATTGTGAAAAGTTATATATACATATCACTTACTTTAAGAACCATATTTTAAGTGATCATGATAATAATGCATACATCCAGGAAAGAATAACATAACGTAATGATGCATGCAATAACATTTATTAACAAGATAAGTGCGATTGAAGCACGTATGGCCATAAAGTTGGTGTTTTATGGACCTTGATAATTATATAAATTAGCATGACCGGTTAGACCATCCCGAGTCAATGATGATGCGAAATGTATATAAGAACTAGGAAGTTCTTGGAAGTAATGATTTTGATATGATTTGAATGCTCTCCAAGAATGTTAATCATTACCGACTAAAATTGAGATTGAATATCTTAAGATTGTGGATTTGATAATAAGGGGATATATGTAGGCCTATATATCCGCCAAGTAGACCATTTAGAAGTTTTAAATCGATGCATCGTGTAAATGGTCATGAAAATTGCAACCTAGAGTTTGCATGAATAAGTGTCTCGCTAGTTAGATCGCGAGCACATATTCTCTAGATATCATATTTGTTTTGACAATGTCGGTAAATGTATATTATGATGAATCACATACTTAGCATTTTGGTTGATTGTAATAAGTGTTGAACATTTATTAGTTCATACATCGATTACTTTTGTCGAAACGCTAACAAGTGTATTTAGTATACAACATGACTACTGTCATGATGAGAGCATAACTATTACTTATAGTATGGGGCCATGTTAATAAATATATATGAAATAATATGAATTCGCATCGGGCTAACAAGATTATGATTCCCCCTTGATAATTGAGTGGTCATGAAAAAGATATATCACATCTTAAAAGTTTTATTTGTTTGTGCAATATATATTTTTGTTGCTCCACCACAAGGCACAAACTCTAGATGTGAAAGAATATTGGGAATATGTATGGGGAGGGGATAAGCAGCATAAATTGGAATTATCACAATATGATATTGATCCTCATGGTGAAGAATGAACTCAAAGTTCAAATGATAATTCATATTAAATAGTTGCCAGACATATTCATTAACCGAAATTGAGTGACTAAGTCACATGTATAAGCTGCTCATGCTCCACTTAAGATTGGTACTAAGTCCACGGCATGTGAAACGTGGTAGATTAATCGATTCCAATAAAATCCTCAAAGTAAAAAGGGAGCAAGAAATTAAGATGGTCAAATTGAGGTAACAAAGACCCCATGAGAGTTTAATAAAGAGACACTAGATATGAAGGTTCAAGATGAACCTCGGGTACCCTAAAAGTGAAAACTGAAAAGTAAAATGATCTTAATAAGTTGTGTCTCGGAAAGTGTGGAATCGAATAAATAAAATCGACGTCGTTAATATTTTGTATTATGTAGCGCTAGATATTGTAAATGAGGATCGAAAAGTATTCATGCTAAGAAGTGCAGATGTTGAATATATTGGCCAATATGGAAAGACGCAAGAAATTTATGAAAAATGGAATCTCTTGATGTGAGATGGTTTGGATCAAGTTCTATACACTTGAAAGTGTAAAATATATCGTATATAAATCGGTCTTGATGCAAAAAGCCCAATGAGAAGGAAATTATAAGATATAAGGCAAGAGTGATGATATAAAGATTCTGTGCAAAGACCGAGATTTATATATGAGGAGACATTTTTTATTTGGTGGATGCAACTATTTCATTTTATTTCTTAAAAGGTCTGGCAATAAAGGAGATCGCGTCTATCGGATATTATTAGAGCTCATTTATTAATGAAACTCTGTGAAAGATATGAAATGCATAAAGCATGTTTCACGATTTAAAAGATCTTAAGATAGAAGGAAAGGTTCTCGAGAACAATATTTGATCAAACGGAATAAGTAAGTCCTTATATCGATGAGAAAACATTTTGGCACATATGATAAAATCGTTCTTGCAATATTTTATGAAAAGAATATGCTATATACATTGATTGTATTAGCCCATGCATCATTTGAATGTAAGCATTTTGAAATTCATATATTATTAGAACTATTTGGAAGCTTCCAAAGGCGATTGGTACTCATTAAAGAAATTGAGATGAACGATTTTGTACTATCATAGGTTAAGGATTGAAGCATCCTGATGACGTAATAGTTGTGCCCTAATAGAAACCTATATAAGAAGTGCTAATAAGAATTTATGGGCTAACTACATTCACTAAGCACTTCAATGGTTGTATAATATTATTTTATTCCTTTCGACCCTCGAAGGATGACAAAGAAATTAGTGATCAAGAAATATTGTATTAAATTTTTCGTTGACACTCATGGTTATGAGGTTACATGATGTTGAAAGACCCCATTTGACTTTCAAAGATGATGATCACAATATTAATCTAAAAAGTGTCATAATTAAATTGAAGTATTAATAGTTCTCGTACTGGTCATACATGATATAATAAATTCTGAATTTGTTGGGATTATATAACTTGTAAAGCACTAGGTTGTACTAGAAAATATGTATGGCATATATTAAATCCTTCTAGATATGTGAACAACAAATGGAGGACATTTGTTAATGCGAGAATTAGACATATTTATTCTATCAAGAAACTTGTTACCTTGATTAAAGAAGTTGGTTTATGATATTGGATTTCAACAACTAAAGAACTCAAGTGATGTGATCATCAGGGGGAGAAAAGATAAGATACGCGTTGCACTCTTTTTCCCTTAGCCATGGTTTTGTCCCTGTTGGGTTTTCCTGGTAAGGTTTTTAATGAGGTAACATCCCCAAGCGTATGTAGGAATTATGTACTCCTTTTCCTTCATTAGATTTTTGTCCCACTGGGTTTTATCTAGTAAGGTTTTAACGAGGCATAATCCTTGAATGGACATCCAAGGGGGAGTGTTATAAATAATTATGGGATGGATGTCCATATCTTATTATAACAATGCTAGATACCGGTTACTATAATTACGAGATTCTTTCTTTGGGAATACTCCACCTTGTAACATTATATATACCTCCATTGATAGATGAATAAAATAATTCTCTTTTCGGTTTCTCTATATTGTTCTTGTTCTTCTCTTTATTCTTTATTATTTTACAACAATTTGATTGAGAACAAAAAATAAATTAATAAAGAAATGGACTATCTCGTTTAAGGCCCAAACCTATTACGGAGTAATTTATAAGCCCAACATCATCTCCATTATATTCAGGCCCAAACCATATCTTTTTTTCTTAATTAGTCTTCCTCGTATTTTGATGTCAAGTAGATGCCACGTTGTTTGCATGCTAAATTGGTCATCGATTACTTGACTTGACTTTGTAAATGGGTATGTTAAGAGCATTAGGAGTCGTGATGTTGTATTTATATGTTCTTGTGAAAACACTAATTCTAAAAAATGAAGGACTAGAAGATATATATTGAGCTTAAAATTTATTTTTTCAACAAATGTGTGTGTTAAAACAAAACAAAAATAAAAATTTAAAAGCGTCGGCGCCGAACGCTGCTCCAAAACACCGTTCAGAACGCCTGCGGAGAACAAAACGTCATTGAAAAGTATTCTCGATCAGATTCGACGACAAAACCCCGATCCATATGCTCTAAAATTTCACCATTCAAACAGGAACTTCTAACATAAACAAAATACGCTAATACAGCAGCCATACGTAACATCTTTTATTTTTATCCATAATATGCATATCGTTATCTTCAATTATATATCTATCCTACACTACCGTACCAAACCATTTAAGTAATATTATTCATATTTTTTAATATTTTATATAGCACTCCGAATTTGAAGACATTAAATTACATTCTCTATGCTTAGGAGCTAGCACTTAGCACACGTTATTAAAGTAGCATTTATATTTATATTTATTTATATATACTAGTATACTACTAGTAAAAAATAAAAGCAGCCACGATAAAAGTATTTTAATTAGCAAATTCAATACATTGGTTAGAGGCTAGCTATTATCTTAAATTATATATAAGAAGCGGGTTATCATTAAAATCCCAATTAACCAATTAAATTTTTTGATATTGTCCAATTAGTTAAAATTTAGGATGAGATGATGTCATAAATACATATTTTGTATTGAAATATATTTATATATTAATTTATCAATATAGTTATTATTATTTTAGGTTCCTAATTTCATTAGGAGACTTGCTTATGGTCAACGCATAAAGGTTAACGCATAGTTATATACATTTCAAAGCACTTAACAATTGTAATATATATATATATATATATATATATATATATATATATATATATATATATATAGGATTAGGATCAGGGGAGAAGGAAATTTAGATGGAGAAGAGGGAGAAGCAACATGATTCAGTATTTTTATCACTATGATTCAACTTTTTATTACTTGAATTATAATAATAAAAAAATGAATCATAGTAATAAAAATACTGAATCATATTGCTTCTCCATCTTCTCCACCTAATTTTTCTTCTTTTTTGATCCTCTTACTATATATATATATATATATATATATATATATATATATATATATATATATATATATATATATATATATAGATGGGTTCTGGTGAAAACAAGGAGATAAAAAAAATAGTGAAAACACATCTCTACCATCCATCTAATCTATACCCCTTATAAACCATTTCCCATTTTTGCTTAAAAACTTATCAAAAGGGATATCGGAAAACCCCAAAATACCCCTAGCACTAAAACCAATTGAAGTTGTGTTCTCTCTTTCCTTGGCCGACGTATCTGATACGTTTCTCTCCTCGACACCACCACAATGTCGCTGTTCACAACAATTAGCTGACATCTAACATCTGTAACATTCGGTTAACGGTAAGGGTTTTAGTAATCAATTTGTTGTCTGTTCACTATGTTCACTACGTTTATGTGTTACCGTGTGACTTATAAGCTTTTAGGTTTAAGATTAAAAAGTGATTTAGGGAATCGTATTTGTAATTATGTTGCTCACTTTTTTTGCCCGCCAACTGTTCGTCAAAATGCTTGAATGAAAAAATAAATTTGCAGCACTGACCCCCTGGAGTGAAAATGTGATACGCATATCAGTCTTTGTGTCTTTGATAGTACCGGAAGGTTGTGTAGGTCATTTACATCGTTTCTGTCATGTAAGGATTCGATCTTTATGTGTTATTTACATATTATGACCTTATTTTGTTGTTTCATTGCACCTACAAGATGAAAACGTCTTAAAATTTATCATTGGCTGCTTTGACAATTTATCTAAAATGTATCAGCACTTTAGTCAATTGGTAATATTGCCTAACAATTGCACTTATTAGTTACTCTAAAAGGGTACATTTCTATCATAGAATAGGGACTTTCAACTTGTAGCTTGTTGCTGACAAAGGTAAGGTTGACTATTTTTTTATATGAGTTTTCGTTTCGTCACCAAGCTTAGCTTCCCTGGTTATTCAATTGATTGTTAGGGTGATAGGTTTAAATTTCCCTTAAAAAATTTACTCTGGTTTAGACATAAAAAAGATTAGTGGCAGACTATAAATTACAGATATTTGCATTTGTAAATTGCCCAATCAATTGGGATGATGAAAGGCTATATGAAGCGTCTCATAAGTACCCGATGGAGTTTGTAACTTTGTTGTAGATCATGATGGAGTTTGTAACTTTGTTGATGACATGGACTTTATTCGACATTGTTGGAGATGATCTTTCAGTCAGAAATCATAGGGTAATATATAACACTTTAAACTATAAGAACCAGTCGTCTGGATTTAGAGAATTGTGGTAACGTAACCTTATTCTAAATTAAATTGCTTGGTATAAATTAACTTTGCTTCGACATTCAAACTCAGTCTACAGAGAGTTAAAAGAAGTTATATATGCAACACCCTTATGGTAAAAGTATATCCATATGTTTCTCTCTTTACATATATACGGATTAATATATGATATCGTTCTTGCATGTACTTTGACTTTTTGTTTGTTTTGAAGATCTTCTTTCTCATTCTATTATGTGTGAATCAGGGAATAGTAACATTGACACTCTTCAATTGATGTACCTTGTGTGATTCACAAATTGAGATCTATACGCCAACGTGATTTCAATGAATAAATAGATAAAAGTAACATTAACTATTGATGTTTAGACATAAAAAATGAGAAGTGTCATGTGTGATTCACTCATTAATCTATTTATGTGTTTGTAGGCATACATGAAACTGAATGAACAATACTTTGCAATGCTTTCAAGCCAATCTCACTTAATAAATACTTGGAATGCCAATGCAAGCATATGAAAGTTGTAATCAAACTCTGGTGGATGCTATCCAAATCAAAGAATTGCGACCTTGAAAAGAAAGTTTGTCTTTCCTAAATTTATGTAAGAGTACCAAAGCTTTTTATGCAATTTACTGAATTATATATTCATGGTACATGCTTCTGAACTTGTTTTTTCTTAAAGATAAACATACGAGAACTTACATGAATTCATGTAAGTCTTTTATGTATGCATCTCCTCACTCTCATCTTTTTAATATAATAACAAAAAGATACAATTATGTGATATAAGACCAAAATTAAGGTGATATAAATGAAGAATAGGACTTCACATTTGTATCAGCTGTATTTGGGTACTTGCATAGCACCAGAGACATCAACTAATGTCTCATCTATCTGCTTTGTTCTCCTCCTTTCTCGCTATTATCTAACATCGTCGTTGAGCACCACCGCCTTCTATTTTTGGTACCGCCGCATCGCGCGGGTACTCTACTAGTCTAACATATATATATATATATATATATATATATATATATATATATAAAAGGGGTGGGGATAAAAAAAACGGTGGAAACACTTTTTGATTCACAATTTTTTTAAGTTGTGAACCTTTATTCTTTTTTGCTTCACATATGAATTTTTTTGTGAACCCTTATATTTTTTTTTTGTTTCACATAAAATTTTCGGCGTGAACCTTTAATTATTTTTTTTGCTTCACACAAAGTTTTTAACATTTTTAATTGTGAACCTTATTATTTTCAAATAAATTATTTTATAAATTTTTTCACGAAATTTTTAAAGTTTTTTTATTGTGAACTTTAATTTTTTTTTTTGGTTCACAAAAAGTTTTTAAAATTTTCAACTGTGAACCTTAATTTTTTTCGAGTTCATGGAAAGTTTTTATTTTTTTCAATTGTGAACCTTTTTTTTCAACTATGAACCTTAATTTTTTTTAGGTTTACGGAAAGTTTTAAAATTTTTCAATTGTGAACCATTTTTTTCAACTGTGAACCTTAATTCTTTTTTGAGTTCACGGAAGGTTTTTAACTTTTTTCACATGTGAACCATTAATTTTTTTTAGTTCACTAAAAGTTTTTAATATTTTTAATTGTGAACCTTTTTTTTCAACTGTGAACCTTAATTTTTTTTTTTTGGGTTCACGGCTAGTTTTTAAAATTTTCAATTGTGAACCTTATTTTTTTTTGTTCAGGTAAAGTTTTCAATTTTTTCAATTGTGAACCTTTTTTTTTCAACTGTGAACCTTAAAGTTTTTTGGGTTCACGGAAAGTTTTTAACCTTTTCAACTGTGAACCTTAATTTTTTTTGAGTTTCACGGAAAGTTTTTAACTTTTTCAATTGTGAACCTTTTTTTTCAACTGTGAACCTTAAGTTTTTTTGGGTTCACGGAAAGTTTTTAACTATTTCAACTATGAACCTTAATTTTTTTTAGTTTCACAAAAAGTTTTTAACTTTTTCAATTGTGAACCTTTTTTTTTCAACTGTGAACCTTAATTTTTGTGGGTTCACGGAAAGTTTTTAACTTTATCAATTGTAAACTCTTTTTTTTAACTATGAACCTTAATTTTTTTTGGTTCACGGTAAATTTTTAATTTTTTCAATTGTGAACCTTACTTTTTTGTTTTGGGTTCACATAAAGTTTTTAAGTTTTTCAATTGTGAACCTTAAATTTTTTGTTTTGATTTTTGGATTTGACTTTATTTTATTTTTTTCCACAAAAAAATATTTTTTTTTGTGTGAACCTTAATTTTTTTGGTTTACTTCAGAAAAAAGAAAGTTCACAACTTAAAAAAAATGTGAAGGAAAAAGTGTTTTCACTGTTTTTTTTTTATCTCCACCCCCTTTTTATATATATATATATATGGTAGATTAGATCAAGGGTTGAGATCTGTTTTCACCATTTTTTATCTCCTTGTTTTCACAGGATCTCATATATATATATATATATATATATATATATATATATATATATATATATATATATATATATATATATATATATATATATATAGTTCACATATGGAACTCATCTATTACATATTTTTCTTCCTGAAACTGATCACCTCCAAAATCAACAATAATGGCCGGAGCTAGCATTTCCCTATCTAGAATAAATCTCAACCGTTCATCCACCTCGTTGGTACCATCGACCTACCATAGACGTACAATCATTTCCAGTGTGGCACAAAGCATTAACCTATCTTATGCCGATTCCATACATTCCTATATCGACTCCCACTTGAAAAAAACTATCACAATCCGCGATCCCATCTTTGTTTTCGAGCCAATGCATCACTTAACATTTGCACCACCAAAATCCACCGCATCCGTCTTGTGTGTGGCGGCATGTGAGCTAGTGGGCGGAAGTAGAGAAGAAGCAATTGTGGTAGCGTCATCAATTCACCTCATGCATGCGGCTATATACTCACGTGACCGTTTGTTAATAGGTCAGGATAAGAACAAGCTAGAACTTGAGCCCAATAGCTCACATACTTTTGGCTCGAATATCGAACTCCTAATTGGTAATCGAATTATATCGTCTGGGTTTGGGTTACTGGAAGAGTTTATTGATCATGCTAGCAACGACTCTGACAAAATACTAAGAGTGATTATGGAGATCACCCAAGCTGTTGGTGCACAAGGGATGGTCAATGATCAAGATTATGAAGTCGACTTTGACCAATTGAGTGATCAAAGATTACAACGGCTACACGAATGTGGAGTTGTGTGTGGGGCTATATTAGGAGGGGGAGTGAGGAGGAGATTGAAAGGTTGAAAAGGTTTGGATCATATGCTGGTAAAATACAAGGACTTCTTAGTGGAAAGGGTCAAAATGAAGGGGTTAAAATGCAACTAGTAGAAAACTGGAGTAAAATTTCGAAGTAAAATTAGGTGGTAAAATTTGAGCCTCGACACTTAGTGAAAAATTAAGGTTTCAGCTCACTGGTTTTAGCGACACTGCGCTAGTGTCGCTACATGCGACACTAGTGGTGCGACACTATGTGCGTCACTAATAATGCGACACTATGAGGCGTCACTGAGTTGCGTCACTAAGATGCGACACTATTTGCGTCACTTGACTAGCGACACCTGGCAAGTGTCGCTGACACTGTTTTTGGTCTGTGGGCGACACTCGCGGCTGTTTGAACGGTTTCAAAGGAAAACGCGTTTTCAACCAATTTTTCGACACAATCCGCTTATATAACGATAATATAGGCTAATGCATGTTATATAAACACGAATTTAAAAAGGAATTGAGGGATTTTCTTACAAATCAAAAGTGGGTTTTGTTGGTGGTAAAATGATGAAACCAAGCTTGATGATGAAGAAGATGATGATGTTGTTGATGATTTTGTTGTTGCCATTGTCGATTTGTTGTTGTTGATTTGTTTTTGTTGGTTGATGATGTAAACCGAGAGAGAGAGAGATGGATATAGTTGTGTGTGTGTGTTTGTAAAATGAAAGGAAATGAAAAATGGAGGTGGGGGTGTGTTTGGGGTCGGCTGATCAAAGGAAAGGGGGAGGACACTGTCTCCCAATTTGCAGTGTAAAATACCCATGTCCGTGTACCCGATCATTAAATAAATTTAATATTTTAAATTTATAATTTTGTTTATACTTTTTCGTAAATATTTTTAATAAAAATATTTTACTTGAGTTACCAAAAATATAACTTTTATTTTTGCGTGGGTACAAACGGGGAACACTTTTTAGATGAAAATAAATGTGTTCTAAATGATTTGATTTTTATCCCAAATGAATAATATTCATTTTAAATAATGAAATATTATTTTTAAACGTTGTTACCAGAGTTTGTATCTAAAGCTTCGCGTTCTTTCAGATCCTTTCAAATGTGATTCCTAAATAATCATTGTGTTATATATATATATATATATATATATATATATATATATATATATATATATATATATATAATATAAAGTTTTCGAATGCTTTGTTATAATTGCGTACTAAGTACGATTATTTGAAGTTTAAATTTGGCGCGAAAATTGGCCTTTTTGACCAGGTGTTACAGATTTAGCTTTGAAGGAGTTGGAATGCTATGATAGTAAAGAGGTTTATGATCAAACATCCACATTTGTGAAAGTCTTGAATGTTTTGAGAAACCACATGAATCTACAACTGATCGAATCACATATACGAGCGGAAATCGAATACGTATATAAAACGTGAATGAATAACGAAATCGGAATCGAAATGTAAATCGAAACTAAAAGTGATGAACTTTTATTTATTTGATCATGAAATATAGCCTACTAGCTTGAATTCTCTCTCTCTCAAACTCTCTATAAGATATGGAAGTGAAAGGGTTATAACAAAATGAATCACAACACTCCTATATATAGGCTAGGCTTCACCTTGACCTGCGAAACTTTAACACTTGCGAAAGTACTACTTTCGCAGCCTGCTTCGCATTACAACCAAGTTTCGCAGTAAAAAAGTGTTGTAATTCACAATCAATCTAAGCTAGATAGTCTATACAAACTATTGTCACAAAATGTTAGAACAACATGTTCTAACATGTTTTATAACTTGTTTTGTATTATATGAATACATGTGAATCTTTGTATATATATAATGCACAAACTTAGTGCATACTGCATAGTAAAATAAATTACTCCGTAGTCCGTACTAGGGGTGAACAAAACCGGGTTGGGCCAAACCCGACCCGATACCCGAACTGGGTATTAGTCAACATAATCGAAACCGGGTATTTGACCAACCCGACCCGAACCCGACCCGGGTTTTTTAAATTATTCAACCGGGTTAAAACCGTTTTTTTTCAGGTTTTTGGCCGGTTTTCCAACCCGACCCGGTATCAACCCGGGTCCAACCCGTTTTGAAGTCTAAAAAACCCAACCCGGGTCCCTACCCGCCGGGTACTCTCAAAACCTGAACCGGGTTCAAAAAAACCGGTTTTTCTAAAAACCGATTTCGGATTTTTTTCGGATTCAGTTTCGGGTTTTTTGTTCACACCTAGTCCGTACTACACAAAAGGTTATCATGTATTTGTTGAACGAATAAAAGAGTATTGGTTTACACGAAATCCAGAAGCCCATACTTTAGCAATCCTTTAGGCCCATGTACTTCTACTTTACTAGTCTTTGAGCCCACGGCCCTACAAACCACTTTTCTATATCATGCTGACGTCAGTAAGCACTAAACCTAGTTGTTCCAATCGCTGTCAATATTGTACATTTATTCGAAATATTATTTTGATTTTATTCCAATTTTTAAATTTAAATGCATCCTGTAAATCTGTAATTTTACTACACTCTTTCTCGCCCTAAACAACGGCCTCTCTGTACACTTATTATTTTGTTTCAATTATTAATATTTTCAAGATCATTCATTTCCCTGTTTTTTTTTTTCTTGATCTCATTTTATTATTCAAAACCCACCTTTTCAAGTCAATTTCACAAACCCTAATTTACTTATTTTTGCATAAAATTAAACCCCAAGTCATCAAGGTACTTGCTTCTTTTTTTTTGGTACTCTTTCACTTTCAATTTTGTTTGTTCAACTGTCATTTCAATGTCTTTTTACTTTACCCAATTATTAATTTAGTTCTGTATTTCAGTCTTTTGCTTCCAGCATTATAATCTTAATTGTTATAAGTGTTACTGTTTGATTTTAGTTTGTGGGTGCCTCAATGATGGATGATTCCTTTTCTGAATATATTTTTCCTTTTTCAGAATTTAAGTTGGAATGAATTGGCATAGCATATGTAAAGATTGATGATTGCAAGTTGGAATTGAGGAATTATATTATAGAATTTTGAAACTTGATTGTACATAAAGGATTGATACATCATTGAGTGGATATGGAAGATGCTGCAGCTCTAATGGAAGCTACAGGATCGCGGTTTAGTAATCTTGAACTCATTGGAAGAGGGTCATTTGGAGATGTCTATAAAGGGTAATTGTTGGAAAACTACTTATTTCATTTATATAAATTTTGTGATGTTGCTTGTTGTTATATGCATGTATTAAAACTAAAATTGAGTTTGGCTTTTGAATGTTTTGTGTTTAATGTATTTTTTCTGTGTTAGACCAACTTTAGAACTTTGCGTTTTATCAAAGTTGTATACAATTCCATAATATGAAATAGTCTTGAATTAAAGTTCAATATGGAGTAGTGCATGATGCTAGAAAATTAGCTTTTTGTAATGCTATGTGGATAGTGCTGACTGCTGAGTATATCTGCTTATATTGTGCAAACTTAACTTTATTATTGTTGTTGATTTGTGTAATTACCTATTCCGGGCAAGATTATGTTTAAATCCCAACCGAATTATGGAATCTGTTGCTTCTGTACATGGACTTATTTCACTATAGGGAAGACAATTTCTTAATGCTAGGTGATGACATTCTAAAATGGTAACCGAGATTAAATGTTTATTAAATTTGTTTTCTTTATTCTGTGAATGTTATGCTAATGGCGGTTAGTAAAGTTGTGAAATGGAGGAATGATACTATTTGTATGCACATTCATCACGGAAAGAAGAGCTCTTAGGTTAAACCAACGTTACATTCTATAGTTTGTTTATAGGGAAGAAAAGTATGTATTTCTATAATATAATGTTACATTTGCATGCTTGCTCTTCCCGTCTTCTGTTCGAGTTTTGTTTGTCACATCCTATAGAAAATGAGTTTTGACTTGAAGAGTAATCGGTACATCTACGTCAGTTACTTGGTTCCCCACTTTATGGTTTTTCCATTCGATGATTAAAAAACGCCTATTTGGCATGATAGCATTAAACAAAATAGTATAGAAGCCCTCATAAATTTCATGACTTTTTTAGCATTGATCTAGGGCTTTTACAGAGCTAGAAAATTCATCATTTTCTAAAAAGCATTCTAAATTTGGCAATCTTTTGCTTTTTGAAAAAAAAGAAAAGAAAAAAAAAACGTTTCAGACGTAGAAACTAGAAAATCATTTAACGATATGAACACATAATGTTGTACTACAAAATTACAGATCTTGACCCCATTGAGAGCATGTTACAATTTTTTTAATGAAAACGAATTAAGCACCGTAGGTTGGATCGTGCTATTAAATGAGTCAATGCTTCTTGCTTTAAAAGGTGAAGTAATAGTTAGGGCATGTCCATTTTCTTCAAGAATTATTTGGAATAAATAATATTTGGAAAGGCTACGTTAAAGTTGAGTATTGCTAGACATACGAAAGATTTCATCATGATTCGTTTCCTCTATTTGATAGTTTGCAAATAGGTTGGTTCGTTGTCCAACTTGAATATTTTCACTTTGTTTGGTAACTCACTGTCGTAATTTTCCTTGAAGTACAGGTTTGACAAGGAGAACAACAAAGAGGTTGCTATTAAAGTTATTGATTTGGAAGAATCGTGAGTTCTTTCTTTCCTTTTTTTTTTTCTTTTTTCTTTTCCTTTGTTGTTGTTGTTGTTGCAACAAGAGCCCTTATTTTAATTCTTCATATCCGCATGATCCTGCGAATAAAACATTTTCATTTTCATTTAATATGATAACATATATTTATTCATCATTCTGATTTTTTCTGTTACATATAGGATCTGTTTGTATGACTTGTTAATTCAGCATGTTGTAGGCTGTTGAAACTTTGTTTCTCATTTTTTTATGTTGATGTTTTCTTCTCTACGTTGTGCAGAGAGGATGAAATTGAGGACATCCAGAAGGTACATCCATCTCTCTACAACTTTTATTCACTTCTATTAAAATTTGTAAAATATTAACAGCCTTACGTTTAATATTTCTTTCAGGAAATAGCAGTTTTGCAACAATGTCGATCTCAATATATAACGGAATATTATGGGTCTTATCTTCACCAAACTAAACTTTGGATAATTATGGAATACATGGCTGGTGGCTCTGTTGCCGATCTAGTAGGTTACTTCATCCATTTATAGATATAATGTCCCACATAACACATTTTTTGCGTAATATATTATTGATTAATTTTTTACTACAAGAATGTGATAATTATATTGAGAATGTTATTGTTCATTATTTCTTCTTTAATTTTGGTGCTGAAGCAAAACTTTGTTTCTCAGATTCAACCAAATCAGCCATTGGATGAAATGTCAATAGCTTGCATTTTACGTGACCTACTTCTTGCTATTGAATATCTTCACAACGAAGGGAAGATCCATAGAGACATTAAAGGTTCTCACAAACCCTAAAATTCAGTAATTTGATATCATTCAGTAAGTGTTTGTTTCTTATACTAGTTGCTATAGTAACATTATTTGTGTCACATTTTGACAGCTGCAAATATTTTGTTGACCGAGAGTGGCGATGTTAAGGTACTTCTTATGTCACTTTTATCAATTATTAACATAATTATTTCTATGTTTGTTAGAAGAGTTTGTAATCTATAATGAACGATGCCCGCCCTCTATATGAAATGTGGTACTTGCTACTAAAGTTCCTTTATTCTTTTTCCTTTTTTTTTGTAATAGGTGGCAGACTTTGGTGTGTCGGCACAATTAACCAGGACTATTTCTAGGAGAAAGGTATTATCGGGTTCATGTACATCTTAGTTTATGTGGTTTTTTTATAAATGCAATGAAGAAATGAAGATAATATATTGAGTACATAGTTTGTTGGTAATAGACATTTGTAGGGACACCGTTTTGGATGGCACCGGAAGTAATACAGAATACAGAGGGATACAATGAGAAGGTTCTTTACTTCTTTTACTGCTTTCTTTTACACTCTACTGAAACTCATGCACACACACAACCTTCTTCCTTTTTAGTCAAATTGTTTCCAATCAAGTACAAATTCTGTTAGACTTTGTATCATTTAGGCAGATATTTGGTCGTTAGGAATAACCGCAATTGAGATGGCCAAAGGGGAACCTCCACTAGCCGATCTTCACCCAATGAGAGTTCTTTTCATTATACCTAGAGAAAGTCCACCTCAGGTCCTCACATTTCTCATATTTCTATTTCGTAATACAATTCACGAATTATCAGTACATATTAGTTCACTTTACATTTTTGACATTTTATTGTTTTTTGTTTCTCTCAGTTAGACGAGCATTTTTCTCGTCCTATGAAAGAATTTGTTTCGTTGTGTTTAAAGAAAGTACCTGCTGAAGTATGTACTTTTTTCCCTTCGACTGCCTTTCATATGTGTATTAGCATAATATACATTTTATATATATTCAATCACCCCAATTTCAGAGGCCAAGTGCAAAGGAACTTTTGAAGCATCGCTTTATTAGGAATGCTAGGAAGACACCCAAACTCCTGGAGAGAATCAGGTACTCAATTTTCTAGTCCATACCGATCTTTACAAATTTATAAAAATTTGACAATTATATTTTACTTTAATAGAGAACGTCCAAAGTTTCAATTAAAAGAAGACGGGGGTTCGCCTGATGGTACTAAAGTTCTAGAAGGATCTGGAACTGTGAATATGACGAGGGTTACACTAGTTGAAGATACTGCTCGAGTCAGGTTGGATATAAACTTATAACTGTTAACCACTAATGTATTAGATGACATTTTACCGTTCCATAAAACGCTGACTAATTGGTCATTGTTACCTTAAATCTCAGAAATGCTGGCTGGGACTTTAGCATAGGGGGGTCCGCAAGTACTGGGACAATTAGAAGCTCTGTCAGACCACCTCAAATTAGAGATAGAAATTTAGGCGTTCCTTCAAATCAAGCAACTCAAAACAAAACCCCAGCAACTACTAACCAGTTCTCATCAGAAGTTTCCTTTAATTCTCGGGAGTCTCTTCATGAGGAAGAAGAAGATATATCTCCGGTTGGCACTGGAACGGTCGTTGTGCGACCTCCGAGAGCTGAAAAACCCTTGTTTTCTGTTGATCAGAGTACCATCGTAAGCTTCTAGCATTATTTGGATGATATTAATTGCATTTTATCGACACTGAGATGTTTGTTGGCTGGTTGGTTATCTGCAGTCGAGTAACAGCGTATTTAATCCTCTAGAGGATGCTTCCACGAGTGGTACAATTGTATACCGTGGACAGTATGATGATTCTGATTCTTCTAGAACTCCGAAGTCAAGATTAGGAAGCCAAGAACTAGCTTCTGTTGCTTCTTCTGAAGACAGTGCTACAAACCTTGCAGAGGTCACTTTTTTTTCTTTTTCTCATATTATTATAAAACCATGAAAATAATAAAGTGCATTTGGAGATTCATTCTATTACAACATTTGATTGATTGTTAGCAGGCAAAGGCTGCAATTCAAGGAGGAATGAGGAAAGAAAATGTGAGGGATAGAACTGGTTTGGGCAAGGTCAATAATGATGTCCAGGAAAGTAGAAGACCAGAAAAGTCAACAAATAGTTCCGATTCTTCAAGGTAATTTTGAGGGGTAAAATATGCAAAGTTCTCATTGTTATGTTTGGAGTTTATAATTTTATTTCTCCCATTAGTATCTAAGTTGGAATATTGTAATCTCTTCAGAGATTTTCAAGATGCAATAAAAGCTTTTTCGAAACCTCGTCAAACAAGTGGTGATGAGGAAGAGAAACGGAGAATATCCGCCACATCAGCATCCTCCACACTATCTACTCTGCTAATCCCTTCATTGAAAGAGGTACAATCATATTATTGCTTTGTTTTACATGCAACTTATTATCTATCCAACATATTGGTATATCAGTAAATCTAATGTGATTTATTTTTTCCATTGATCTAGGAAATATCCGACGATTTAGGAGCTCCTATTGTGAATATGGTCATAAATTCTTTAATGGATATGGAGTACACAAAGCCGGGTTCTTGTGAATTTCTTGTTACAAGGTTGCTTCATCGGCTAGCAAGGTACATTGTGTCTTATTTAATATGTTCCCATCTTCTCATGACGTACTCCAAAAGCTATATATTTTCTTGTGTTCTGCTTACAGTTCAAAAGAACCATCGTTAAAAAATCTTCAAGACGTGGCGACCCGTGGGTTTTCCAGGGGTAAAAAAGTAAACGAGCAACCAGAGAACGTTAATCCCGAAACTGAGAGTAAAAAGAAGCAACAGAACAAAGAGGCTCAGTCTAATGCTAACTTAAGCCCACTCACGAGGTTCTTGCTTTCAAGGTATGTCAAGTAATCTTTTTATTGAAAAAAAATAAGAAGGTATCATGAGCTCATATGGGTTATAATCCGGATCTTTCTTTTGGTGCAGATGGCAAGGACTGACTTCTCAAGATGTCAACACACCTTAGTGATTTTTTGGATTTTGATGATTGAGACTAAATTTTTGTGGCGCAAATTCTGTTTGTTTGTCAATTATTTTATTCAAATGTACATAACGTTTTGAGAAATCTGTAAATTGTTTTTCATCTTTTTCTTGCCTGAGCCGAGCTTACATCTCAACTTTTTTCGGGCTGTAAGCCTCTCTGCTCTGGTTGTAAGAGATCTTGTTGGAATCCTTGTCATCTGCTTATGGATTGCTGTTATGCTAGTTGTCAATTTAAATTTGTACTCCAAATGTACTTATGTGTTGTTTTCAGTTGATTTTGATAAGTTTGTTACATGTTGGGGTCAACTATCTAAGAAACATGAAATTAAAACTAACGACACTATGACAATAATCATTGAGGTCTTCATTTTGAGACCTCTTTGATTCAATACTGAAGGCTATTAGAATTAGATGCTATGTACGAAGATATCTTGTTAGTTTATTAAAAACCACGCTAGTTGTCGTATACTTCCCTCAGTAAACATCTTTTATGTCCGCTTATTTGATGTTTTTGTGTAATCAATTAATGATAGCTGAGTGATCTGCGTAGGTTAAGGGTTCAATAGAAATAGGTGTATAGGACATTTGTAATTTTGTGTTGTGTTGAGTAAGTTACATTCCTCGCTCCTAATATTTGTTATATGTATTTCACTTCTTGTCTTATTTTCGGGTTCAGTCCTTTGACCTTGGTTTTCGTTTCACTCTCTGTCCCTCATCTCTTATGAAATGACTAAAATACCCTTAAAATTTTAAGACTTTCTTACCCTTCGAGGGACGCAGAGTGAAACAAAAACTCAGGTGAAGGGACTAAACCCGCAACAAACCCGACCCGGGACCAAGAGTCAAATATATGACAAATAACATCGAGGAGGAATGTAATCTGCTCTATTGTGTTTCTCTGGTAGATATTTCACTTTTGGCCCCCTCAGTCACCCGAGCAACCAAATATCTATACTCTCACACAAACATTAGCCCCTTTAACACTAAAACAAAGATGTCAATATTGCCTAGTTATCTTCGTAGTCATTTCTTCAAACAGTTGGCGTGCACGTCCTTTTCATCAATTCGAACCACTCCAATTCTCACTCGTGATTCCACTTTTAAGTTAACTAATTCCACCAGATATCGCCCATCAAGAAAGCTGAAAGATTTTCTGAATTTGAGTTCAATTACTGCATCATTCTCAACGTCATGTTCTGCTTCTGAAACCTCAACAACTGGTTCATATCTATCTGTAGACATACAATGCCATCGAGATTTTGCTGTAAGTTTCGATAACCACATTTTTAAGCATACCCAGTTCATTAAATTAATAGGGTTACTAAAAGTTTCAATCTTTTTTTGGATCAGGATATGCTTTCAGAAGCACTGTTAAGTTTTGGTGCAGTTTCAACAAGTATGGTTGAACCAGATAGTTCTAACTGTAATAATGAGGTAAAATACAAACATGTAATTATATATTCATGATGTTGAATGCTTACTGTTTTGCTATTTTATACTTGCAGGTTTCGATTGGTTCGATATTTACTGTATCTCATGATGTGCATCAAAGTATTGCATTGGCAGCTGATTCTGTAGGCTTGAAAGAAACACTTGTTTATAAAGTCACAACTGGTTACCAGTCCGATTGGATCGATAATGCACGGGTTATATGACTTTCTTATAACTTCGTTTTATACTAAATGAACAATGCATGAAAATTTATCAAACTTCACATAAAATTATATTGTATTAATCTGACTCCAAAATGTCTATTATAAACTTAGTTATTTATATTGTATGTATCCCCTGACCTCTTATCACGTAACCAGTATACTTTGCTGACCCGTTAGCCATATAAGTTGCCACGTCATTAAAACCGGCACCATGTCACTGGTTTACAAGTTTGATAGGTTAGGTACATACAATAACAATACTTGACCGTTTGATACACTCAACAGTACAGTTCTTTAGATACTTATACTAAAT
This sequence comes from Helichrysum umbraculigerum, assembly GCA_949592205.1. Classification (NCBI taxonomy): domain Eukaryota; kingdom Viridiplantae; phylum Streptophyta; class Magnoliopsida; order Asterales; family Asteraceae; genus Helichrysum; species Helichrysum umbraculigerum. The sequence continues at coordinate 390,367,079 of CATIUR010000001.1, forward strand.
TGCTCGTGAATATCATGTACATGTATACCAATAATCATCTTTTTAATATTGTATATTTGTATAGGGTCTTATACTCTTATTTTTGTATGAATTTATGTTGCAGGAATCTTTTCAACCTGTTAAAGTTATGGAAGGACTTTGGATTGTACCCGAGTGGATAACTCCTCCTGTATGATTTCAATTTTTCATTGCATTTATATGATTGTGTTTGTTTGAAGAAAGTTGGTTACGTTTGTATATGCAATTAGCCCTCTCATGGTTCCTAGTAGAACGTTCTTACTAAATTGTAGCTGGAAATTAAACAGGAAACTGAAGCAACAATTATAAGTCTAAATCCTGGTCTAGCGTTTGGAACTGGGGACCACCCAACAACAAAGTTATGTCTATTGTTATTACATGGTCTAATCAAAGGTGGCGAAACGGTTTTGGATTATGGCACAGGTTCAGGGATTCTCGCAATTGCAGCACTAAAGGTACACTACTTTAATTGCTTTTATTAAACTTCTGTTTGTAATTTTTGACCATGAGGTACAGTTTGGTGCAGCAGCATCAGTTGGGTTCGATATAGACCCTCAAGCGATATCAGCTGCATGTCATAACGCTGATTTGAACAACATGGGACCCGAGAAATTGCAATTGCAGATTGTTCCTAGTAACATTAATCCTACGTCAACAGGCCAATGGCAATCCACTATGAAGGACAACAATGTAGAAGAGCAGGATTTAAACGATCTGGAAATCGTTGCTAAAAAGGAGAATTATGATGTCGTTATTGCAAACATTCTTTTGAACCCGTTGCTAGATTTGGCTGATCATATTGTTTCTTATGCTAAGCCTGGTGGTGTAGTTGGTTTGTCTGGTATCATCTTGGAACAGGTACCTTTTGACTGGTAAAAGATTGTTATGTAATGATTACTTATGCATAAATTCTAAGTGTTGAAATGTTTTAGGTACCAACTGTTGTAGATCAATACTCGAGTCTTTTGGAAGGCATCACTGTGTCGGAACTCGATGATTGGGCTTGCATAAGTGGTACAAAGAGGAAGATAGCTAGTTGAAAAGTTTGTGTTCTATTCTTACGACTGTATGATAAATCTGAAGCATAGTCCCCTGTTAACTATCCATCCAGATATGCAAGAACAGTTCTTATGATTTTAACAGTTAGATTTTTTCAGTTTCTCATTATAGAAGAAATATTATGACGTGTCACATGTCTTTTCTTTGGTTGTTTTGAATATGTTCTATAGATAAATTGGTACTCTCATTGTATATAGTGGCGGTACCAAAGTGTGGGCAGCTGCCACACAAAGGTTTTGGTATCAAGGGTTATATATTTATTAAGTCAAAATATATCAATACCTGCCCACTTAGCTCAGCGGTTTGCACCTTTTTAATATAACCAGTTGGTCAAAAGTTCGAGTACTGGCAACAGCTTCTTATATCTTTACTTTTTCTTATCTTAATTCATTTTACTTTTCAGTCATTATTTTTCTTTCCAAATCTTTAACTATAAAAAAATGGTACCATTACAAAAAAAAATCCTTTTTCTTATCTTATTTCACCTTTCTTCCCATCATTATTTTTCTTCACAATGTTTTAACAAGTTACAAAAATATAATTATTAAACTCTATATTTTAAAGGTGTAAGTGTTTCTTCAACTTTTTTCGTAATACAAATCCTATAAGCATAACTAAATGCATTATATAGTTAACATACAGTTTTGAGTTACAACTAGTTACAAGGTTTGTTCGGATTGCTATATTAATGAACTTTCGGTATGGTTTTTTGTGTTGATAATCAAATCAAATGAGATTTTCATGTCGGTTCGCTTGTATTAATGCTAGCATAAGTTTTGAGTTGGTTTAGTTTATCGTAATACCTAGAAAATAAAAAAAATCTCAATTTGAAATCAAAAACATGACGTGACAATCCTAATATTCGCCCCCGTTATAAAAAAGTTCTGGTACCGCCCCTGTGTATATATATGTACTCTTTATAGAGTACCAGGCGGGTACTTGCCCTGCATCTCGTTTTCTTCTTCCGTTACTTGTTTAATCTCACCCCAACATTTTGTAAGTATCACTTAGGCCGTTACAAACAATATTGAACACAAACGTATTACTAGTATTCGTTAAGAAAAAAACTTTTCTATGTAACAAACGAAATAAAAAAAAAAGCATTTCAGAAGTGTTTTGATCCAACACAATAAATCACAAACTCATGAAAGATTTTCGACAACAACAACATACTTTTGGCAAACGTATTCAAAAAACTATACTTCTCATTTGATATGCCACTAATGGCAAACGTATTAAAAAAACTATACTTCTCATTTGATATGCCACGGAGCCAAGTCAAACACCTATGTTTTGTTTTGCATTTATTATATATAGTAGATAGTAGATATTGATTAAGATAAGACAAAATAAGTACTATTCACCCTACAACTATTGTATATATGGTATAATTTACATTCTATCCAAATTAATACTACTACGGCATCATAATTCGTAAGTACACACATCTCTTGTATCACAAACTCGATATCGTTCAAATTAGAATTGGACTACCCAATTATAAGAGTTGGGTCCAAGACCATGAAAATATGAAATTTCTAGAGATATAATAAATGAATGTTGTAAAAGAATTCTATAGAAAAATCTAGTTAAAATATCAAGTAGAAATCTCTATTGAGAAATATATTAGTTCTCCATGGAAATGTCTAAATTTGTAGAATCTTTCATGGAGTAGTATAAAAAGTGTTAGGGACAAACACTTGTAATCAAGCAAAGTTGAAATCAATCAAATACATTGTTTTAGAAATCCTCTCTTCCAAATATTCTTTCAACCTCTTTCACTTAAAATGTTTTAATCAAATCAAGCCTAAAAGCAATGTTTTAAAAACCGATTTTTAAGTTGAACTGAAAGGAGGTCTGGTTCCGATCGGACCGTTGGTTCAACTGGTATCATGAATTAAATATAATAAGTCTAGCTTTTGGTTGGATTTTGAACTTTTTGGTCGCATGTGCAATTTAGGGTTTGTAATAGGCTCTTACAAAAAAAAAAAAAAACAATAAAAAGTAAAAATTAAATAAATGAAAGGTGTGAACCGGTTCAAACTCGGTTCCAGTTATCCCAACTGTTTGATCAAAATCTAGAAAAGACCCGCAATCGGTTTTTACACTGAACCGCTAAGCTTAATTTTTTCGGTTAAACCAGTCGGACCGGTTTTCAAAACATTGCCTAAAAATCCCTTATTGTTGACAACCTCTTCGGATCTCCTGAAGGTAGGTAAATCCGGTTCCAAGTATATCAAGCCATCCTCTATTGAAACTCGAAAGTATCCTTAGTGTGACCATCACCCTGCCAAAAGGGCTCACCAGGGATTATTGCTTAAGCGTACCAAAACCTCCCTCGATTATGTTCATCATAGCCAGTAGGTTATGTGCATGTTTTCTCTGAAAAGTTAATAGACATATCAAATGAAATATAATAACCACACACGATATTATGTGTCTATGTATATAGTGAGATAATGACAAAACGGTAAAAAAAGATTTTAGAGAATCGAAATAAGTTTGACCATCCATTTCTTCAATGTAGATTAAGATGAACGCAAATGTATTTTTTTGTTTCTAGAGAGAAACAAGTCAGCATATTCAATGGTGCACTAAGTAAGTTGGGTGAGTGGGTCATCTGCTGCTTCAGTCGTATACTATACGTTGTAAAAAATTATCATATTAACTCGCGTATTCAATAGTCATCATATTCTGTATAATGCTCGCATAACACTTCAATAGTAGATTGTGGGCTTGTCATCGGTTGTTTGTCTTTGTTGGTGAGTGGTAAGTCTATCAACCTCCTACTAGGTATATTTTTAGGAGCAGAAAACACTTCAACTACTAAATGACGATTTTTCATGAGATTCAGACACTCTATCACTTCATCTTACAAGTAATTAAACAAGTTAGAAGGTTCAGCACTAGGGGCGGATCTATGTTTTTCAAAGTGGGGGCCCCTCTATGACTTGGGCCAAAGCAATGTAAAAACTATCCCTAAACATATAGAACCCTAAAACTCCATATAAATGTATATTTTTGTTCATAATTTTTTTTATTTTGTCAAAGATTAATTCACAAAAGATTTCATATTAGAATCACGTTGGTAGAGTTTGCTTGGAAATCAATTTTAGCATAAAAACAGAAAATATAACAGGTTTAATTCAAACAAAAACACACATATGGAACGACGGTGCAGATTCACTGGCAATAATAATCACATAGATCCCAGCCCAATATTAAATAGGCCCTCGACCATTTAAAAGTTTAGTCAAAATGATAAAAAATACCCTTACAAAAGTTGGGTTCCTTTTAACAGTCCTGTATGCCGATTGATATTTCATTTTACAGCCTTCTTCACAAAAGTATCCACTTTAATTTTGGCTAAATATAATCGCCACTTTATGTTAGCCCAAGAAAGCAATCGTGTACCTTAATCAAACAACACGGTCTAGCAAAAATAAAATTTTAGCAGTTTCTCAGCTTACCACATACTTCCGGAATCAAGTTCTCCAAAGCCTGATATAATCTAGTTTTTTAACCCGTGAACTGACTAAAACTGCTGCAACAACAAGTGATGTCATCTTAAACTGTGTGAATATTATATCTAGCAAGGAAGAAAAGTATGTATTAGTACGTAAAAAATATTATGATAAATAGAAAGTTCATAAATAAGTGTTTCATAACTGCACACATGTTTGAAATTTAAAACGGATGACCGAAACAAATGTTTTCTAACCAGAAGGGCATATGTAGACAGTTATATATAAGCACTGAGGTTCGAAACCGATTTTCTCACCATCCCATTTTCCCATCATCCCATGTGCTTTCGAGCTATCAATGTAAAATATAGGTTATGTACATTAAAGAAAATTACTAGTAACATAGGATATTTGTTTGGACATACCTTTTCAGAAATCACCGTAAACAAATTCCAAGCGGAATTATGCAATAGGGAGGGGTGTCTCATCCAACTACACCTCAATCAAATTCAAATAATCATGTACTCCATTCCAGGGGTTACTATCAAAGAATGCGGGAACAGAAATAAAAAAGATTATTTTAATCTACAAAATAATGAGTGGTAATCACTAAGTTAGTATAACACCCCAAACTTTATAATCATATTTTATATTTATTTAAATACCGGAAGCGCAAGTCCCCAAAATATTTTTACCAAATATATTTATAGTTCCAATAGGATTCAGTTATAAACAAACTAAGTAATAAAGATTGTATGTTATGTAAATTTTCCAAAACATATTATTATCAAAATATCAGAGTAGACGCAGTATTAGTCAAACATTCCATCCAGTAATCTCCATCCCGATCCACAATCTAACCATAATCTGCAAAATGTTAAACATGGTGGGATTAGCTCACAGCTAAGTGAATGAAAGTGTAACCGACAGTTTAACCTAGCTATAACAAATCTTACAACAAATAAACATAAACACATAGCGTCTAAGAGGATCGGCGGTTCCTGATTAGCCAATCAAAGAACACCTTAAACCACTGTCGGCCATAACAGTGATTTACCGATAGTTTGAAGCTATCTTCACTGACATAGGTTCATCCATCAACGATATGTATCGGAAACCCTGCCAGCCAAACAATAGCAACAAACCCAACCAGTGTTGACCTCTGAATAATCACATATGCCTAGCGGCCCAAGAATTACATAATGCATAATCGTCATGCCATCATGGAATAATAACAATCAAACAACAATAATGATATCACAACAAACTAAACAATCCATAATCAACAACGAATATGTTTACCCATTGTAACTAAACTTGTTACAACTAGTTTAAACTAAGGATCACAATTCCACTCACCAAAATTCCAGTCTCTGAACTCAGTAGTCTTATATCACTGAGTCTTCTCCAGATCTGAGAATACAATTAAATAATAAATCAGTAACTCGTTTCATAATAAATAATAATGTTATAATCATATAACATATTTCAATACATAACACCAAGTTATAACGATAACAAATTGTAACTGTCACTTTTCAATTACTAATCAAATTACATCATTCTTACATCTTAGTTAAGTATGTACTTACTTAACATATAGGTTCTACAACATATAAACCTTTTCATAGTATACCCTTGTTTCAAAAGTATAATATCAATTAATTACAACAACCATGTCATAATTATCATACATATTTCAAATGCATAACATCAAATAATAACAATAACCTAAACTACAAGTATTTATCATACATATTTACAAGTATCTATTCTCACTATATTAACTCATATAGTCACTATTCCTTAATTCGCACAACTTAGCTTAAGTACATGATATCATGCAAGTAGACATTACATGAATTAAACCAATACAATACTTAATTATCACAAATACTTGACTATAGCAAAGTCATCATAACAAATATTAAGTATGTAGCAATTTACCATAATAAGCATTAATCATTTTAAATTACCAATATTCATTCAACTAGTTCTACACTTTACTAACTTCATTACTTAATCATATCATCATCATCTATATATCATTGCTATTATCTATCATTGGTTTTAAATAACAACAATCATTCAATAAGTATATGCAAAAATGGAATCTGGTCTATTTTAACATAAGTCGCGTCCCAATAGAGATGGAATCGCGTCGCGATACCCCTTAAATTGCGTCGCAATATGTGTAGGTCGCGTCGCGACCTGGTCTGATACAGCAGACCTTCACTTTGGGGTTTCCTGCTACAGCTCGAACCTAACCAAATTTATGTCATTTTAACAGCTTCAAACTCAGTTTTAAGGTTTCTAATAACTCATGTAACACTAAATATCACCATACAATAACATTCAAATATATGTTTCATACAAAATCATCATCTACCTAATTTATACTAAATTAACTCAACTTATAGAACACAAACAAATCTTGTATACTAACTTCATATAATCATCAATTATCATATAATCAATAATAATCCATCTTTCCAACAAAACTTCATACATAAATCATAAACCCTATGATTTCATCCAAATTAAAGAAAAACATATTCATGTATGATAAACAAAAACACTTACAAAGCAAGAGAAATAGAGATGATGATGATGAAATAGAATCCAAAACCAAAAGCTATTCCTTTCTCTATTTGATTTATATATAAGATTTCTTGTTGTAGATTTTTCAAAGAGGTGAAATGGAGATGAGTTAAAGGATAAATGATCTTATTTAGAAGTTAGGTGAATATAAGTTGGTCACCTCCACCGCCCCCTATTTTAATCAGTGTAATTTTTATCCCCTTCTAATTCTATTGTCTGGAACCTAAAAATATTCTCGAGACAAAATATTTAATTTTACCGTCAACTCTATTAATTTAAAACATGTACTATTTTATTAGTCACAATAAACCCTGTGACTCTTTTGCCTATTTATTTTCACATAACAATTTGAAATTATTTTCCTAATACTTTAAATATTAGTTTCCAAGTCAAAATTATATATGAAATACTAGACCCTAAAACTAGGTGTTACAAATCTTTCCCCCTTAAAAAGAATTCATCCTCGAAATCTGACCAATCCAATTAATCAAGTGTAACTTAATTACATTACAATACTACTACAACCAGAAACTAGCGACGTGCTAGAATCTTTAAACCACTATAACGACTTATATTCTCTGATAACAATAACAATAATTATAAAAACCCAATACACAGATCAACAATTAATATTTAATTTCAAGTCATAACTAATACTCAAACTAATATTCATATACTACTTCAACTGATGATAAATTTAACTCAATTCAATTTATAATTTTAAAAGCCACTTGTTATCTAAAACCTCTTGATTACAATTATTTTAAAATCATACAATCTTCATTACTACTACAAATTTGGAACAATTACCCACACAATCTTTTTTTTTTATTCAAGGTTTAATTTAATTACTTACCAATTTTCTCAAGTTTACCCAAACAAAACCAAACATAATTAAACGACTTTATACTCTTACCCAAAACTCTTTAGTAACTATTTGGCTTTCGTACAAATCAATGTATTCACTGAACTAATGACTCTTTTACAAAACAAAATTTGTATACCCCATTATAACTTCATACAAATCTTACACACAATTGCGATCTATTTAATCATTATATGTCCCACTAATGAGTAATCCTACTTCCATTAGTTAAACTCTACCTTTTCGACAAAATTAACTTATACTTGTACATTAACATAATTTCCCAATACACTTATACCTTTAAAATCACAACATATCACAACTTTATCGATTCGTTTCTTCCTTATTGAATTAATAGTCAAATAATTTAATACAATTTCATACTCAATTTCCCTAATTACCTTAAATTATTTTGATATTCGATAACCTTAACAAGTTCATGCGACATAGCATAATATAACAACGGTGATCAAGCGTTGCTAGATTATGTTTTTCACACTTCCGTTGTCAGGCTACTTCATATCATATCAACTTTATGTTTTCTTTCATTTAAACCCATATCACGTATTCCATAATAACCACATTCTTTAATTACTTCTTATTAACAAGTATCAATCATCAACGATACATAACTAAGGAATCATATTAGTCTAACAAATTCACTTACTACTAATCATATTTCTCATAGTAAAGTAAACAATTCAAATTTATTTAAATTCAAGAAGGATTATCGTAGATTACCTGATTTTCTTCAACCATAGAGTACTGGTCGGTACTCAAACTTTAACGTCTCTGTATTCAAAACAACAACTCAAAACTTAATAAGTGTTAGTACCCATCTTACTAACCAATCCCCATTCAATTGCTAAATCCCACATACTGGAATGTTTGACTAACACAAAATAGATTTGGGATTAAACATTTACCAATGTCCAATTCACCCAAACCTATGCTCTGATACCAACTTATAACACCCCAAACTTTATAATCATATTTTATATTTATTTAAATACCGGAAGCGCAAGTCCCCAAAATATTTTTACCAAATATATTTATAGTTCCAATAGGATTCAGTTATAAACAAACTAAGTAATAACGATTGGGTGTTATGTAAATTTTACAAAACATATTATTATCAAAATATCAGAGTAGACGCAGTAGTAGTCAAACATTCCATCCAGTAATCTCCACCCCGATCCACAATCTAACCATAATCTGCAAAATGTTAAACATGGTGGGATTAGCTCACAACTAAGTGAATGAAACTGTAACCGACAGTTTAACCTAGCTATAAAAAATCTTACAACAAATAAACATAAACACATAGCGTCTAAGAGGATCGGCGGTTCCTGATTAGCCAATCAAAGAATACCTTAAACCACTACCGGCCATAACAGTGATTTACCGATAGTTTGAAGCTATCTTCACTGACATAGGTTCATCCATCAATGATATGTATCGGAAACCCTGCCAGCCAAACAATAGCAACAAACCCAACCAGTGTTGACCTCTGAATAATCACATATGCCCATCGGCCCAAGAATCACATAATGCATAATCGTCATGCCATCATGGAATAATAACAATCAACCAACAATAACGATATCATAACAAACTAAACAATCCATAATCAACTGCGAATATGTTTACCCGTTATAACCAAACTTGATACAACTAGTTTAAACTGAGGATCACAATTTCACTCACCAAAATCCCAATCTCTGAACTCAGTAGTCTTATATCACTGAGTCTTCTCCAGATCTGAGAATACAATTAAATAATAAATCAGTAACTCGTTCCATAATAAATAATAATGTTATAATCATATAACATATTTCAATACATAACACCAAGTTATAACGATAATAAATTGTAACTGTCACTTTTTAATTACTAATCAAATTACATCATTCTTACATCTTAGTTAAGTATGTACTTACTCAACATATAGGTTCTACAACATATAATCCTTTTCATAGTATACCCTTGTTTCAAAAGTACTAGCAAAATACCCGCGCGATGCAGCGGGTAAACAACTATTAGCTTCACATGTATTCGATATAAAGTATTAAATCAAAATTAGAATTTATATGACGATACACTAAGATATGGTGTTTCTAAAAAGAACAAAATAACATTTTTACCCTTTTTAAAAATTGTTTAAAAATGCGTAACAATATACATATGTACATAAAATGTCGTTGTGAACTCAATAGTCGGGTTGCGAGTCTTTAATAGCCGGGTGTCATGTTGGAAGGTGCGGAGTTGTTGGTTGTTATTTTTTTATTTTCTCTATAGTATTTTAATACAAAACATCATATTCATGAAATTGTAATTCCAAAATTTGATTTAAAAATTGAAACTCTAGAATACAAAAATTGATGATATCAAAATAAAAAATGGAATGTAAGTAAGCCAGTAAATTTATTATATGATACAAAAAGACATCAAATAGTTCATTTCTAACTTTTTAAAACACTAAAAAACATGTAAAATTTAGCGAAAATAGATTTTGAAGGCTTTAATGGCCGAATTCGACTCCAAACGATGGACAAACCGTCTTCGACAGTTTCTATCATGTTCGTCTCGTTTCTACCTTTCCAACATAATTGATACATCGCGTACCTCCTTAGGGTTTAAAAGTTATGTCGTGTTTTAGTAAAAATTAGAGTTTGGTATATGTAAGGATATATTAGTAATTTCAAATAGGTTTTTCAAAAACTCTTATAAACTTCAAGGGTAAGTAGTTAATTCCCTTAAAAAAAAAACCTAAATTGCTTAATATTTTAGTAGTAGGCATATAAAAGAATTAATTAATTAGTATTTAATGTCATATGTTAGTTACTTTAATTTTTATTAATTATAGTATTAATTACATATAATAATTATAGTATTAATTATATTTAATATATATAGGGGTATATTAGTAATTTTATGTAGATATTTTAAATTTATATAGTAATAATAGGGGTAAAATAGTAAAATCAATCTTAAAAAAAAAAACTTTGAAATGGATTATATATGAGTATAGATAATATCAATTAACTACAACAACCATGTCATAATTATCATACATATTTCAAATGCATAACATCAAATAATAACAATAACCTAAACTACAAGTATTTATCATACATATTTACAAGTATCTATTCTCACTATATTAACTCATATAGTCACTATTCCATAATTCGCACAACTTAGCTTAAGTACATGATATCATGCAAGTAGACATTACATGAATTAAACCAATACAATACTTAATTATCACAAATACTTGACTATAGCAAAGTCATCATAACAAATATTAAGTATGTAGCAATTTACCATAATAAGCATTAATCATTTTAAATTACCAATATTCATTCAACTAGTTCTACACTTTACTAACTTCGTTACTTAATCATGTCATCATCTATATATCATTGCTATTATCTATCATTGGTTTTAAATAACAACAATCATTCAATAAGTATATGCAAAAATGGAATCTGGTCTGTTTGAACATAAATCGCGTCGCAATAGAGATGGAATCGCGTCGCGATACCCCTTAAATCGCGTCGCAATATGTGTAGGTCGCATCGCGACCTGGTCTGATACAGCAGACCTTCACTTTGGGGTTTCTTGCTACAGCTCGAACCTAACCAAATTTATGTCATTTTAACAGCTTCAAACTCAGTTTTAAGGTTTCTAATAACTCATGTAACACTATATATCACCATACAATAACATTCAAACACATGTTTCATACAAAATCATCATCAACCCAATTTATACTAAATTAACTCAACTTATAGAACACAAACAAATCTTGTATACTAACTTCATATAATCATCAATTATCATATAATCAATAATAATCCATCTTTCCAACAAAACTTCATACATAAATCATAAACCATATGATTTCAATCAAATTAAAGAAAAACATATTCATGTATAATAAACAAAAACACTTACAAAGCAAGAGAAATAGAGATGATGATGTGTAGCAAAATAATTTATAAACGAAACTGAAACAGTAGGTTTGTAACAAAATAAATCAACAAAACCGTATAAGAGCCGGAGCTTGTGTTGAACACAATTCCCTTAAAACGAATTCGCGTCCGTTTCTCAGGGTACGGCGGCCAGAGCAGCGTACTGCCGGAGTTTATTCACTTGCCTGAAAATGCAGTATGGTTTGATAGTTCGTGCGTCAGGGAGAGAAGGAGAAAACGAGTTGTAGGTTTTCGGTACATCTAAACGATAATGATAACATCCTTTATATAGGGCCGAGCAAATCATAGTCATTTAGAAACCAAATCGTTTCCTTTGAATCGTAATTAATTTCGTATCTATTTGCAATATAAAACGAAATCAAAAACAGAAAAAACTCTTTTGGTGTATAGCTATAATGATTTTCTAAATCATTTCTAAAACTGAAACTGTAATGGGTCAAACCAGTGGGTCATGAGTCGGATCCAAAAAGACTGGGTTGCAGCAAAAACCGGCTTGCGCAAGCCCGGGTTTTTTTCGAGCTGCATTCGTGTCCGCAGGTCGCACAATGGAGCAGGAGCCCCGACCCGTTTTTGGCCAAGGATTTGCACCCCCCCTGTGCGTAGGAGTTGGAGTGTGTATTGGTCATAAGCTTACTGATCAAGCTTAAACACAAAACCTTATAAACACCTTAAGTTTTGTATCCCATTTCCTATGTGGGACTACCCACAACACCCATCATTTCAAGTTTCATACACCTTACTATGAGTCTCGATATCTCATTCATCTCTCATTAACTTTGGACATACAATATACCATTTCGAAGCTCTTATCAAGAGCTATACAACCATATAGTATATTACCTATAATTACTATATTCACATATAAATAATTAGGTCCAAAGTTTGGGGAAAATGCATATTTTAACCCAATTTTCCAACATGATGATGATGAAATAGAATCCAAAACCAAAAGCTATTCCTTTCTCTATTTGATTTATATATAAGATTTCTTGTTGTAGATTTTTCAAAGAGGTGAAATGGAGATGAGTTAAAGGATAAATGATCTTATTTAGAAGTTAGGTGAATATAAGTTAGTCACCTCCACCGCCCCCTATTTTAATAAGTGTAATTTTTATCCCTTTCTAATTCTATTGTCTGGAACCTAAAAAAATTCGCGAGACAAAATATTTAATTTTACCGTCAACTCTATTAATTTAAAACATGTACTATTTTATTAGTCACAATAAACCCTGTGACTCTTTTACCTATTTATTTTCACATAACAATTTGAAATCATTTTTCTAATACTTTAAATATTAGTTTCCAAGTCAAAATTATATTGAAATACTAGACCCTAAAACTGGGTGTTACAGTTAGTTCTAAGATTTTGTGTGTTTAATCTAATAGAAAGTAAAGGTTGACATTGAGATAGAAACGTTATACCTTCAAAAATTGATTCTGACATGTAAAACAATAATAATGCTAAATAGATCTATTTACGTAGACCTAAAAGTATGCTTAATTTTTTGATTGGTGGAATTTTTTCTCTCTTTTAATCTCATCCAATCAATTTTTTCAAACCAACCAATCACATATATATGTCTATATTTAGTACTACAAAATTAGGCCTACCAATAATTTTCCGTAAAAAAATGAACGCTAACAACAATGTTAATATTACACGAGACTTTAGTGGATAGATATGTTATTTGATTGGTGAAAAGTGTAGTTAGTGGAGAATCATAAACTGTTTGCAAAGTCAAAGTGGACACTTTGACTGGGACGGAATGAGTATATAGGATTGAATGAGCCACTACTTCAGAAACAGGCAACGGCGACGGAATTTTGTGACGGAGATCAATCTATGGCAAATTTGTGACGCATTTGTTACAGTTTTGCGACGATATCGAGTAAGAAAAAAGTCAAACATTTGACTAACTTTTGTGACAGATTAGTGTCCAATTTGCGACAGTTATGAAAAAGTCAAATCTTTGACTAACTTTTGTAGCGGATTAGTGTCCAATTTGCGACGCCATGTACTTAAATATATTAATATAAAAATGTATGTAGCAAATCAGTCGCTAGATCAATTAAATCAATAAAAATTAAAAATCTTTTAATAACTTTTGTGATGGATTAGTTTCAAATTTGCAAGGACTTGCATATGAAAATAATAATATATAAATATGTGTAGCAAATCGGTCGCCAAATTTAAGCAAAACGGTAAAAAACTATTAATGGAAATAAATGGTTGTCGCAAACCGATTCTCATAATTGTATCAGCTAATCCCTAAGATGTAGCAAATGCGTCGTAGACAATAAAATTGCTACATTTTTGCTTGTTCTTGATAACACAAGAACAATAAAACATGCGAACATTAAATAGTAGTTTATATAAGTGTAGAATATGAATTATACATATATAAATATTTGAATATATTCGTTGGTATGTCGGTATTACTAGTAACGTATATAAGTTTTACATGTCGACGTTGATATAGGTGTTCACTTACTCATTGATATATTAGCCCAATTTATATTTTTTACGTACTAGTTTTTGCATATAGTACCATTAATGAAAGAGTGTGTGCATATTTTGTTATAAACAAATATTTAAAAAATTTAAAGAAAATAATGTGTAGCAAGACCATCACAAATACTAATAAAATTGCAGCCGATTTGCTGCAGAAGCTTTCGGGTTTTTGCTTTTTCTTCATCATAAAACCACAAATAGACACATAATGCATCTATTATGTGCTTATACGAGTATAACGTATGAAAGGATACGATATTAATTCATTTTGATATGTTAGTTATTATGTACTCTTTAACTACCAATACACACACACACACACACACACACACACACATATATATATATATATATATGTTGACGTTGATATAAGTTCATACTTATATATATGTATATTCATTCACATTCTATTCACTCTTTAACTTCTTTGCCACGGAATTAGATAAGTTTTATTATATTCAATCATATCTGTCCACAAGGATGACCATGATCGATAGATGTGATACAAAAGCATTCTGTCGCAAGTTTAAAGTGAAATAGTGATTTTTTTTTTATTTTGGAAGTATCATTTTGACCGATTTGTGGCAGTCTGTATCTGTTGCAAAATACTCATTTGTTGCTACTGTAGTCGCAAAAATGCATTTGCCATGTATATACACTGTGACACCCGGTCAAAAATGACCCGAATTTCACTCAAAATTTAAACTTTTATTTTGCGTATTAACTACGTCAAATACCAATGTATACAATTATTATATATATAAATGTATATATATAACAAGAAAAGATTATTTAATAATCTTATACATACGAATCTGACGGAACGCGTATACTAAATTACGAACGTTAGTGCAAAACATTTCCAAGCTAAATATTATTGTCAAGAATAATATTTAATTACTTCGTTAGAAAAACTAAATACAATTCAGTACACTGAAAACTATCCGTCAAACCAAAGTAAAACAAAGATATAATTTTGTACCTCATTAAAAGTATTTTTATTAAATACTACGATTGAAAATATAAACAATTATATTTTTAGAAATTTATTATCTTAAAACATTGTACTACTTAACGATCAGGTAAATGAAATACGGGTATTTTACACTGTAATTTGGAGACAAATTACCAACAACTCATGCTATTAAAAACTGTAGCCGACCAACCCTTTTATTTCTTCAAAATGTCATTGTCTCATGTCTGTGTACTTTGAAAGAAGCAAAACCCAACACACAATGCAAACAGCAAACCCACTTATATTATTTTGTTCTTTTTTTTTTCTTTTCTTTCTTCATCATATCAAACGCCCATCTCTCTCTCTCTCTCGTGGATGCTGGATCGATAAGAAGATAAGAACAGCAGCATGGATAATCTTTTTCATCGTTATCAACCATTATCATCATAATCATCTCACTCTCTCTCTAACAACCGGCCACCACCGAGCACCCATCACGACCACCACCGTCATCTTTACTATCTCTCTCCCTCTCGGTTAAATCACCACCACCGAAACCCACCACCATCATCGAGTAACCACCACCGGTGACAACAACACAACAGTAGTAACGCCGATAATCACCCCCACCATCGGGCTTCACCACCTCACCCTCTCTCAGCTTACACCAGGATCGTACACCACCACCTTCGGCTTCCATCACCCACCGTGAGCAACCTCCTCTTTACCTTAAGTTTATGATGAGTTTATAACGTTTATATTATTCTGCTTAAGTGTATACTCGTTTGCTAAGTCGAATGGTAAAGATTAATGAAATGATTAAAATCTGGGTTTTCGAAACAAGAACACTACCTTATCGGGTATGCCCGAACGGGTCACGTATCTTGGGTCTCCAAAGACGAGTCAGTCATATAAAACTAGAATGTGTATATCGACTACCATGTATTGTGATATATGCATGTAATAAGTACGTACCAGTATAAATGTTTCAGGGATTAACTACAAATTTTTACTTAAGTTAACATAACAGATAAATATACATACTTGGTAAATTTTAAACAAAGTAGACTTACAGCCTAGTGGTAAGGGCGTGTTTAAAGCCAAGAGGTCACCAGGTCGAGCCCCAACTGTGACATGTTTTGAATTAATTTCATTTTTCACAAACTAGCTATAAGTGGATATATTCATATGCTTAGCATTGTATTAACAAAATAGGTGATTAGCCCACTGGTTGGAGTGTTGGGTTGGAAATCACAGGTTACAATTTCAAGTCTCACAAGTGACTTGTTTTGTTGCCATTTTAAATTTTTTTTATAACTTGTAATGTACAAATGTATAGGAGTTCGTAGCTTACTTCATACAAGGAGGATTTTACTAGTTTCACATAATAGTACAACTCGTGATGCTTGCTGTACAGATTTTTATGCATATATTTCCTTGTATTTAGTAAAACAATCCTTGAATTAATCAACACCCATATAAATGGTGTGTTATAAAAATCGGAGTAAAAACGTATAAGACAACTACTATTATTTTTACAAGTCACTAATGTTTTGTTAATTAATATTAACATTTTCATTAAAGATAAATATATATATATACAACGACTAAACGATACGAGTATATACATATGCTTTCGAATATATATGTTTTTGCAACAAATGAAACGGACGTATTATTATTATGCTACTCACAAAAATGTATATATGTATAAATATGCATATTTACACGATGACCGATTCTATGTCTATATAACTCGTACGTTAAAATTTTACATACTTTTTTCAAAGTGTTCAAGGAACTTAAACGGTTTTATATATAACTATATAAAATATATGTATATATAGACATATATACGCATAACAAATGACCCAACTCGAGGAATACAAATGCCTTTAATTCAAGGAACGAGAACGCATTATACATAATTCAACTCAAAGGATAAGTTATCTCTTACATTTTAGGACGTTTGGAGGATACGGAGTGGATATTACATACGGTTAGGAACGCTAGCACCCACAGGTGAGTCTCACGGCCCCTTTTTACTGTTTTACTATTTTGGGGGAGATGCATTACTTGTTTTACTCGAACACATGTACTTACTTACTTGATTTATTTACTGGTTTACTGGTATATCGATTGCATGGGTTTTACTTAATCCAATGAAGTCCCTTTAATCATAGTTGTTAGTTATGGACTTAAGCGCGAGTTTTAGTATATGGATCCATATGGGACTGACAATCCCCACATGGGGTGGTAGCGCCACCACGAACCGTACTCGTATAAACATGTGTTTTCTACTCGTTTCATATGAATGTTTTTGGATTAGCATTCACGAGGGCAATTACTTACTTACTGTTAAGCTTCAACTATGGTGCTCATGGCAATGTATACGGAAACTATTGCAACTGTGCAATATTTACTTACTTTTACAAATTGATGTGTTCAAAACTGTTACTTACTATAAACCCGTGAGATTCACCAACCTTTTGGTTGACCTTTTAAGTGATGCATTCTCAGGTACACAGCAACAGTAGGGTTGCTCAGTAAGGATGGCCGCAGGATATGCTAAGATAGTACGAGTCACATGCAATTACACTTACGAAGATTTTACTTGCATTATCTTTTGTACTTGATTTTGTACTTAAAATCATCAGGATCATTTTGCGAACTCGCTATTGATGTATTACTTATAACTTAAAACTTTGTACTACTTTTAGGAAAACTTATGTAATGTAATGTATTTTCTACAACGTCTCATTTAGAGTCGTTTGCTTGTACTTTGGTGTTTTGATATTTGATTAGTCACGCCCAAAAACAATCGCTTCCGCAAAGCATGAAATTGAGGGTGTGACATACACCCTCCGAACAATTTCTGTCGCAATTTCGACACATATGACCTACTGCGAAAGATTTGTGACAAATTTGTCTGTCGCCGTTGGTCTTTCCTGTTTTAGTGAGCATACATATAACGTTAAGAACAATAATAACAATATAAATAGTACTACAATAAGAATTATAGTAAAACACTTGTCAGAACTAAATGTATAAATTACAGGCTTTAGAATTATCATACATATCACAGGAAGTAGGAAACACAATTAACCTCAAAAAACATGGAGAACCGACTTCGAAGTCATACATGGAGAAAACGATTTATACAATTGTAAAACATAATGGTATTTACATACGTATAAACGATTAAGAATCAATATTAATCTATCGAATGATTATTTCGATGTATATATGTTTCTTAATCCAACTGGGATTCCACCATCTTCCATACCGGCCTGATACGCATATGCGAGCATAGCTATTTAAGCGTGAGACCTAAATAAAAAAATACAATAAAAATAAAAAATAAATTATCATGACTGTACGTAGTCATGTTTCGTAAGAAGTATCATACCTTTCTTTCAAGTTTGAGGCCTAGATTAATTAATCAAACTAAATCATGATTGTAGACTTGTAGTCGTTTCATAAGAAGTGTGCAGCAATAAATAATTTTTGTTTATATTTCATAATAGGAACCTGATAGATATTTGTATTAGATATATTGCATATAATTATCATCTAATATAGCTTGCGGCTTAGCAAAATAACCATCTGTATCTCAAGTATCTATCAAACGACGCTATCCTTTTACCGACATAAGAATTGCATCGCTAGTCGTGTCTTTACTTCTAGACATAACGCTATATACATCGTTATTTGTGTCGTTATATTTGAGAGATGTCTCTAACTACGACGCTATCGGTGTCGCTGCATTTGAGACATCACCATTTATGACTATCTATGTCGCTATTTTTCAAAGGGCATTGTCCATTTGTGATGCTAGCAATATTTTTTTGGAGATTATAATATACGAAAATAATTATATATAAATCTGGAGGTTAACAGAACATACTATTATACTAATACTAATCTTTATATTACCTATAACATATACATAATTTTATATCGTTCTGTGATTGAGTTTTTGTCCGATGCTGAGTACTTTCTTATTAGTCAACTAAATTAAAAGATATATCAATATATAATTTCTTAGAAAAGCTATGATATATCATTTTCCTTTTATAATAAAAGAGTGTCGTGGCATTTAATTTACTGATAACCGTACGAGAAACAAGTTAATATATAGTTATATACTATTCCTGTCTCAAAAATGTGGTACCTTGCTTGAATCAACGATCAATAAAATCGATTGGGTAGATAATGCACGCAAACAATAATATCATAAAACTTTCGACTGCTCACAACGCCATTTGCGCCACTATGCACTGTTGTTGCTCTTATGACCATCCGATGAGACCACTAGTCCGATCTCATGATTCCCGACTCTCACTCAACAACTCTACTTATGCTAGAATTTCACCATCACTAGTAAACTTAAAAAAGGTAACAGATCATACAGGATCATCAAATCAATCCCCACAAAGCAGTGCAAACTATCTGCACTTCGAATTTCAGTTCTAGAGTAAACCTAAAAGAACTAGTTTTTCAATAGTTTTTCTTGATAAACTTAAAAGAACTAGTTTTTATTGATATGATCTATATGGCTATGGTAGTGAACGGATATAAAAGTAAATGCAAGTAAATACAATACGAGGTGCTTCAAGAGGTATTTCATCATGAGTTAAACATACACGTCCGTGAGAGTAACAAAAAAAAAAAAAGAAGTAACAAGTCTCGTGTAAAGTTTGTATAACACAAAATAACCAAAACATAGACCTTCGCTTGATGACCACGTATGCCTAAAGCACCTTTCATGTATTTCTTCAAGCTTTACCTAGCTTGTTGCATGTATTACAACAGGAGTGTAGAACATGAAGAGGAACGTCATATAGCCTATGCTACTCAAAAAAATAAGTATATATTACAAGTTACCGCTTCAGTTGCCTCCTAGCCAAAGCAGGAGCTCTAGTCGGGATGTAAACCTTGTAGCTTACCTGATAACAGATATCAAACAAATTTAAATGCTGATCATTGTACCAAATGTACAAGTAAATAAACAGAAACAATTACAAAAGTTCCCATCAGTAGTTACATCCTGCATGAAGTAGTTTGTACCATAAAGGTTAGTTTATTACTGGATGCGGCTTACGTATGTTTGCTGCTAAAAGTATGTGCACTAACAATTTACAAACTAACGATTGCACAATGTGTCAAACTATATACGTCAAAATTTCAACAATTGTGGCTAAAAACTACAAGTAGACCAAGCAATAAACACTTACCTGCACCATTTCACCACCCCTCATCACAGACATTGTCTTCTTCTCAAATTGTGAGTTATCAGTTGTTTCATTTTGCTGCTCCTTTGAGCTCCCCTCTTTGGTAGAAGAAGCAGACGCGCTTGTTTCAAGAGCAGTAATCGACTTTTGGTCAACCTTTGTTTCTTTCCCACCAATAGTATTATCTGCATTGACCATAATTTCCGACGTCTCATTCACTTTCTTCTTTTCTACCATACTAGCGGGAGATACAAGTGTACTCTCTAATTTCGGTGCAGCTGACCATGGTCCACTAGGGAGCGGTCCACTGTACGTTGAGGCATTTTCCTCATTCACAGTCTTATTGTCTACTCTACTTGTGGGAGATAAACGTGTTCTCTCTAATTTCGGTGCAGCTGGCC
Organism: Helichrysum umbraculigerum; assembly: GCA_949592205.1. Taxonomy (NCBI): domain Eukaryota; kingdom Viridiplantae; phylum Streptophyta; class Magnoliopsida; order Asterales; family Asteraceae; genus Helichrysum; species Helichrysum umbraculigerum. Next base: position 390,388,186 of record CATIUR010000001.1, read on the forward strand.
ATGGTCCACTAGGGAGTGGTCCACTGTATATTGAGGCCTTTTCCTCATTCACAGTCTTATTTTCTACTCTGCTTGTGGAAGATAAACGTGCACTCTGTAATTTCGGTGGAACTGGCTGTAACTCACTTGTGTGCGGTTGACTGTGAGTTGCAGCCTTTTCCACTTTTCCTGTGGTTACAGAAGGATCTCTTCTCCACGTAAACCTACTCCTCGAAACTACTGGTTGTGGCACGGGCGTCATACTTAAACCGTCCTGCTTTTGAGTTTGACCAAGGTCAACACTTACACTCGTCAAGTGTTTAACGCCACTTTGATCGCTACTATACTTATCATCAACAGAAAATACTGTTTTTGGTTTAGTCCCACCTCGGAATTTACTTAGGTTTTCTAAAGCTCTTTGTCTCAATATCAGCTCCAACTTATCAACTTCCGATCCCGTAGAATTTCTCATTATTTCCTTACTATCATTAAGGCTAGAGGCAGAGTTTACTTCACCAATCACACTTGTCAGTATCTTTTTCTCAGGCGAAACATTAGAACGATCAACTAATTCATTACTATCATTGCTTTTACATGACGGGTAATCATCATTATCATATACAATCTCTTCCTTGAGCTCATCCCTTTTCATATCATCCTCTTCGTTCTCTGGTTGTTTCACAACAGTTATAACAGATTTTAATCGCCTCGAGTTGTTTTCCACCGTCACTTTCTCAATGCTTTCATCATCATAACTGTTGCTCGGTGAAGAACTCCTGGTCCTACTTCGATTCTTTCTACTTCCATTTTTAGCCTTTTTAGAATCTCTATGATCCTTTTTCTTTTCTCTGGACCTACCCCTCGACCTCATACGTGAAGCCCCTTCATCGCTACTACTATCACCATCATCTTTACAAGTGGAACAGCTTTCAGAATCACTGCTTTCAGAACTAATATAAGCATCTCTTCTCGACTTCTTCTTCTTCTTCTTCTTGATCTTCTTGGTTTTCTTCTTCTTTTCCTCGCCTTTCTTCTTAGACCTTTTTCTCTTCTTCGCAGGGAGTGAATCTTTATCACTACTATCTTCACTCAAAGATCTTCGTCTAGTTCGTTTCTTACTACCCTTCACTTCACTATGTGCACGAGAACGCGATCTTTTACTTTTATACTCGCCCTCAGAACTACAAGACGAAAACACCGATGAACTATTCGGTTCATCATCAGAACTAGACGAAAAAGAATCATCATGACGCCGAAGCTTCTTCGATTCATTCCTTCTACTTTTATTTTTTCGATGATCCTAACCACATTGTTAACCAACATAAGCATGGTACACAATGAATCACTAAACATACATTCTATAAAACCACATCACCATCACAAGCATAATAATGTTTGACAATTTTATCCTATCATCATATATCAATTAAAGTTTTTAACTTTCACATTAATTCACAATATAGAAAGTCAATAGACTGAAATTTAACATTGAAATAATGAAAGTATGAAACATTGCGCAAAAAGTGTCAAGAATTAGGCAAGAAACATATAAACCCTAAAATTAAAAATTTGTATAAATTTGACAAACCTCAGAGGAAAGCTTGAGACTTTTTTTCTTGGAGTATTTTCTTTTGGATGAAGAACCACTGCGCCCCATTTAAGCTTTTAATATCACCTGTAATCTAATTATATAAACAACAGGGAAAAAATTGTGTATTTATCTACATACAATATTTTGAAGATAAAAAAAGGAAAAAAGATTGATTAAGGACGTTATAAGCGAAGAATTGACAATTAGCAGAAATTATAAACAGCAATAAAAATCAAATCTTTCTATCTCACAATGTTCAGACGATCCACCAAACAACCACCAATTGAGGGAAAGAAAACAAGACCCGGCAAGTGTATAAAAGTAGATATAAATACTTTCTTTGTTCAGCCCTCCAAGTTTATAATATTACACAAGTGCCCCTTTATTTTTGTTTTTGCTGCAGCTAATATTCATGTTGTTCATATAACTTCTACTGTAGTAGTTTTGTTATAACAAACTCTAAATTAATCTCAGACAATTGTTGTTGGTAGTGACTCGTGTATGACGAATACATGTATTTGACGTGGAACAAAGCGCAACAAATGAGCTCGGTCTTATGCACGAGATGAAGGGGTTGTAAGAGAGAGCAGCAAAGACTGCATCACTTATTTCACTTGTATAGGAAATGTTCTGTTTGGGTCCAACTATACATTTCAATAGGCTTAAAAGTCGAAAGTAAATAAGCAATGAGAAAACATTGCGTCACTGTAAAGAACGGATGGCGAATAATCACAGCAAATATCCTACAACACGATTTATTACTCGTATTAAGCTCTATTACTCCATACAAAAACACAGTTTCATTATCTTACATGATTTATTCTTACACATACAACATGTATTATTACTATTACTACAGCAGAAACAGTCAACATTAGGCTTCTTCAGCATCACTTGAACTTGGACGGGTATCTATATAAAATTCTGAATCAAGTCCATCGATTATCCTTCCTCTGTCAAACACGTGAACACATACAATCATAAAACATAAATACTGGATCAAACTAAAAGCAAAAAAGACGACAGAAAGGTAAGACAGCATACCTTTCAAGAACAAACTTGCCTTCTTTATACTTCTGGGATTGTTCATGTGCGGTCTCCTGTTATAAAATATCATCGCACATGAAACCCGTCAATCTTTAACCCTCTACTTCTAAGTGAGAGAGCCAACAATAAACATAATAGTATAATACAAAAAGAAAGACTTCTGCAGCAATACGGGTGATACGCAGGGTAATTTATGCATTTATTCAATGGTAAGATCTGTTGATAGCGTATTTTGAAATGGTATGATCACTGCAGAAATTCACCAAATATAAACATAGGGACTAGGCGCGAGGGAGCTTACGTATTTCCAACCAACAATTTGGCCACAGCATACACAATATATATCTGTAACGGTATGCAATCCGGATAGCATCATCCTTTCTTCAATAGGTCCAGCTGTGACGTTCACCCTAAATAACAAAATGCTTGCACTATAGTGACCCCTGAAGAATTATACTAATGCTGGCCTAAAACATGGAAATCGTAAGTAAATACAACTCTCCCTATCCAAATTTTAGTATCATCTAGCATTCATTTTCGAAAAGGAAAAAGTCTTATCGGTATTGAAATATCTTCCTCTTAACTGTTTGTGAGCCTGATTTGCCTACTCACTCCACTGCAAATAGGTGGAATATCACTCATTATTTTAAGAAAAGATTTTCATTACAAGAAGATATTACAAGTGCTATTGTGAACTTGTGTATCATAAATTACATGTCACGCTGAAGTTTAGATAATCACAAAAAGGTTCTATTGCTTTAAACAGTAGTAACAGGGCTTCTAAAATGAAGTGATGAAAATGTGCACATAACTAACCAAGATATGTAGATACTTGAGCGAACACATGATAAACTCTCCGTTACAAAATATATAAGCTCTTTGCAAAATGTAGAAGTTAAAAAAAGTTGTGCATCATTGTGAGGCATTAATTGGAGTACTATACAATTTGCATCACCGTTACCATGTTCTTCGCATACAGTAAGGACTGATGTCTGAAGATTATGCGATATTATGTATAACAGCAAGAAATCATGTTTGGACGGTTTTCTTGAAAATAGATACTACACGAAAAGTGCATCTCTTATAACCACACTTGTCATTCCAACTAACATCTTGCTCACTTTAAACACCAGAAGGAAACCAGCCCCTCATGGGGTATACATACACATGCTATTGACTGAACACTAAAAGTTGTATATTTACAAATACTGTACTAAACAAGCATTATAGTGTATGTAACTATGCATATAATATGAACAACTTACACATTGCTAAACAGGTAAGCTTTTCCTCTTCTACAATGAAACCCCTGATTCATTATAGATAAATAAAAAATAATTCAGCACATAAACTTCAAGTGTCAACAACTACACAACTTCAAAAAGATTGAAAATTTGTCCAAAATCAAAGACTAATTTTCGAATTTTTTTAATTCAATATTGGTAAAATCTTTGTTATTTTAGCTCAATAAATTTCTTGTTCGAAGAAAAATATAAGTAATGATCAATAGTAAAAATAAAAACTTTTTAACAGTACTAATTTAAATTAAATAACAAATTAAAGGTAAAAATTCCTGGAATTATTACCCGGGACACAACATTTTCGGCAAGAGCTAAATTTGTTAAGCAAAACTTGCATTTGTAAGTCCTTCCTTCTAATTCCACCAGAAATACCCGACCCATTTCTTGACCCGAATCACTGAAATTCAGTACAGCTTTGAATCAATTTATCTGATCAAGAATCAAAACCCTAATAACACTGGAAAAAAGAGTAATGAAATTGGATGTGAATACAACGGTGTTAATTAAATTAATAATTAATTATATCCACCGCCCAATTTGTAATTACGTGACGTGTACCGCCGCTATGGTTGCTGAAATGATTTGGGTTTTATTGGATCAAAGCTAGCTACGGTTGGGCTTTGAATTAAGCCTCTTACAAAATTGTTTTTTCATAATAATTTTTTCTATTTGATCTTGAATGTAAATTTGGAAAATTTGTAGTTATTTAATATTTTAATCATCAAACAAAACAAAACAAAACAAAAATGATACGAGTAATTTCTAAGGACTACATTTAAGACAATAAAATTGACTTTTATACTAAAAGCTATCGTACATAACGTTTACCTTGCGTTTGGTTCACGGAATTTTTTTGATGAAATTGGAATTCTAGGGAATGTGAATTCCTTTGAGTAAATGAATTCTATGACTTCCAAATCAATTAATTTGTGAACCAAACGCCCTTCTGGAATGGAATCGAGATTTCAATTCCGTTAAATTTCGTGAAACAAACGCAACCTCAGACAGGGGTGGATCTGGCCCATTAGAAGGGGGTGCCCAGGCCCCCCATGAGTTTAGCCCAGCAATGATAAATATATATATCTTTTCTAGTGGACTTTGAATATAAGTTGCAGTTGGGCCCCCATGGACTTCTAAAGTTCTAATACAATTAGCAGCTGGCCCCCTTATGAGTTATGACAATTAAATTAAAGAAAACTTGAGCTCATTTTTGAATGCTTAATTTTATACTTCATTTTCATCATCCACAACTTCAATTCAAGAGAATTAATTTGATGCAATTTATATTTTATATAAGGGAATTAATTTATGCCCCCCACGACATAAATTCTTGGATCCGCCACTGATCTCAGAGTCCGAAGGTTTGTTGGTTAGTTGTTAAATTACCATTGTTGATACATAAAATCTCCCCTTAAAGACAACAATAAGGGACGTTAATAACATATTAACATGACCCAACAAAAAATGACGTTCTTATATGTTAATGGTACGTTCTTTTTTCTGCTAACCATATTTTTGATAAGCCCAATCTTTAACCAATTTACAAACAATTAACCATTATAATTATAGTCGTCCATTTACATTAAATTGATACCCCCGTAACTATATTCTTGCAGGCCCAGTGAAGGACATTTGGTTAATTTTCTACTTACATCTCTTTCTATATATTTCTCACGTCTATGGCTTAAATTTTTTTTATCATATAAAATAGAAGGTGCACTTGCAATACATTACAAAACTAAACATTCTCTCAGGCTGACACTAACGATTTTACCCAGCTGCATGTACAATTTTTCTACATACTTGACACAATTTGTCTCTATAAAACCTAAAAAAAAATAAAAATCACTGCATCCAAAATGTAACAAAAGTATTGTATTATATAAATAAATATAATATAATATAATTAATATGCTAACCGTTATTAAAACATAAAATAATAGATGCGTTACTGATGCTTGCAAGAACCATTAGTGTGCCCTGTCGTCCAACAGTGTAATTTTTAATAATTGAAAAAGAAGTTGTGGAACAAAATGAAAAATAAAAGAATAAAATCAAACATGAAAAAACAGATCTGGTTTTATCTAATCTAATCTTATCTTAAGTATAGTACTAGTAATATATACTAATAATATGTCGACTAAGATAAATTAATTCCACGTAGCTAGATTCTTGAGGCGCCAACACAACGGGAGCCCACCAAAGGCGGCCGCCGGGCTTGTCGTTTTCACGTGACCCCAACGTCTTTCTTTTCTAATACGTATTTGATATTAAATTTAAGTTCTGCTTAAAAATATGGCTTCTACTCTTCATACCATTTCTTTATTTTTAAATTCACTTTTCTGTACTTTTTCGGTACCTTTTTAAATCATTCTTATTTACATTCTGTACTTTTCTGTACCTTTTTCTGTACTTTTTATGTACTTTTAAATGATTAGTGGTATAGTGAGTAAATTTAAATGGTATGGAAAGAAACACCCAAAAATATAAATGTATACTAAATTTAAGCATAGTTTTTTAAACATATGCTTCCTTCTTTTTATTGCATTAAAATTTTCTAACACGAAGAAATTGACTAATGTAAATTATTGCTTTTAAAATGTTGGATATAATAATATAACAAACAAGAAGATTTATATGCTCAAAGGTTAGATGAATTAAAAAGAAATATGGATTCCGGACATTACAATTTTACATCAAATTTATTTTTTTATCTTTTTATTATTATTTTTTTGGAAAGCTCAACACCGACAAAATAGAGGAGCACCACCAAATAACGCCAATAGCAGCCTCTAAAGGCAGAGGCTGCATACAACCATAAAGAAAGAAAAAAATCAAGACAAGCCTTAAGCTAGACAAAAAATAAAGACTAAAAAACAACCCCAAGGAAAAAACGTCACACCACTCAAAGAACACTAACCACAAACCATCTATTGCCCCCGAGGATTTCATTTCCAACTAAACTAAGCGATAGACACCTTTGAACACCAATTTGTAAGCCAAGGATGAAAAAGAACTTTTACCCGAATTAAAAAATCTTCATTGAAAATCAACAAGCGCATGTCAGTGAGAGTATTAATTAACTTATTCCCCCTCCAAATTACCCAAAAAGAGTCACAAATCGAGTTGTCAGAAACACTTTATTTAACACCTGATTCCCCATATCAAAATTCGTAGAGTTGATACCATTCGACACTCCACCTGAAACCGCGTCATTAATCAGTCACCACTACACAATTCATAAATAAATAATTTATTATTTGCACTAACTAAATCCTTATACATAATTCAAATGTTTAGTCACGTCAAATATTATTTCTATTTTATACTGTACTATATGTAGTCTGATCACTAACTCATATATGCATAAAGTCTTAATAGTAGCAGTAATATATGATCAAATAAACATGTTTGTTTTTTAAAACCACATGAAAAAGCACACATCATTACTCATTTGGTTTGAGTATCTAGATGTATATTCTCAAAATAATAATAAATTTAATAAGATTAAGATGGTAGTATTAATAAATTAATTAAATTAATATTATGGTAACCGTAGGGAGATGTCGGCGTAAAGGAAAATGATTGGTATGACTAATTATGTAAGCCTAAAAAAAGATCCAAGGATGTGATTGGTTGCTTTGAAAAATTGATTGGATGATATTATGAAAAAAATCAACCAATAAGATAATTAGGTCTGTATTTAGGTATATGTAATTACATTGATATAGCATTACTCTGGGGTAGAGATGCACAAAGCCCGGGCCGGGCCGGGCTTAGACCGGGCCTAAAAAAGCCCGGGCTTTTTCGATTTAAAAAAGCCCGGGCCTAAAAAAGCCCGGGCCGGGTTAAGCCCGGGCCTTAACAAAAAAACTAGGCCTGCTAAGGCCCGAACGGGCTTTTTCGGGCTTTTTTTTTTTAATTTTAAATTTGTTTATTACTAATTATTTATTACATTTTTAGTACTATATAACTACTAATTTTGTATCTATTGGGGTAAAATGAGTTATTGTACGTTGTATTTTATAATATACAACTATAATGTATATAAGATATTATCGTAGTAGTTTAAGAATCTATCGATAAAGTGAATATATACTCGTATACGTACTTAATGAATTGAAAACTTTGCATATTCAAAAGGTATAAGTTACATAATATATGAAAGATAATTTTTGTAAAAACAAAATATATGTTATATACATATTATATAAGTAAAAACTCAAATATAAATATTAAAAACATATCAAATAATATAGGATCGGGCTTTTTTTCATGAAAAAGCCCGGGCTTTCGGGCTTTTTTTCATGAAAAAGCCCGGGCTTTCGGGCTTCGGGCTTTTTTTTGGGCTTTTTTGGGCTTTGGGCTTAGCCCGGCCTGGCCCGAGCCCGGGCCGGACCGGGCTTTCAGGAATAATTTCAGACCCCTTTGGGACTCTCGGGCCAGGCCGGACTTTTTCAGACCGGGCTTTTTCGGACTTTTTCTAGGCCCGGGCTCGGGCTAAAGCCCATCTGTGCACCTCTACTCTGGGGTAAAAGAGTGAAATTGTGAAAACGCGTGAAAGGGGGTTAAAAAGGGGTTGGGACGGTGGAGTTAACACGTGACAGCTTCAGGAATCCCAGGGCATGGACTTCCAGTTCCTCATAATTCTGCCCCCACATATATATATAAGGGAATGTCTCTATATACCATTTATATCTACTTTTCATACCATTTTTTGATTAAAAAAATGGAAAAAGTACAGAAAACGTACAGAAAAGTAAAGAATGTAAGAAAGAATGATTTAAAAAAGTACAGAAAAAGTACGGAAGAGTGAATTTAAAAATAAATAAATGGTATAGAAAGTAGGACCCATATATAATCCTAGTGTACTTTAATTTCCATAATACTCCTAATTTGTTTTTCGTTGACCTGTAGATTTTGACTAAAGTTTTAATTTGTTGTGATAAATATGCCTACTTGTTTTATTTTGTGTATTTATGATATGATTTATTGAATTTGTAACAATAAACTTCGAAAAGACTTCTGACGGTATAACTTTAAACTCCTGTGTTTGACTCATTAGACCTTTCGCATCGTAGCGTTCTGGACGATTTTTCAAACCCATAACGCCCCATGATGGGGGCAATGGGGGGCGTTCTCGGGGCGTCGATCACACCATGCTGGGCAAAAAATGGGGCGTGCATGTGGGCCTTCTCCCTTTTCGACCGTTTGGCTATAAAAGTATATTTGTAATTTAAAATAAAAGAAAATTAAATTAAAATGGTGGGGCCTAGGGGCAACGATGGGCGTTCTAAGTTTACCACTGCATGCGCTGACGTGGGGCCCAGAATGCCCTTTGAAGCCCATCACCATTGCAAATGGTCTTATATGAAGTTATTATCAGTTTTATTATTCTAATATCTAATAGTAGTAATAATATGATTACTCTCAATCCTTTTTTCTTCACTTGCTTCTTCAGTTTTATCAGCTCAACGTTACGTCAGCACATTCATAACTGATGAAAGACTGATTAAACACTCCCAACAGTCCTTTCATCGCTTCAATTTTTGAGCTCCACATTTACCAATATACATACGTTTACATTCACTCAACAAAAAATAACAATACATTAAATATAACATGGGTACACACCTCCAACCTCTCTCCTTTTCGTCGCCAAACCGACGCGTACCAACTGATGAAACAACCGATGAAATGGTGCCAGCGCTGTCACTTTTCCAAGGCTTCATCGGTTTGAACTGATGAAAGCCATTGGGACACGCCTAATAATGAGGATAATATATAGTGATTAACGTTTAGCTTCTTTTCTATTTGAAAAATAAGGAATTAAATTAAACAACTTCTTCAACAATATTGAAGAAGACAATTACAATACATAGAAAACGAAACTTATCGACATGCATAGACCGCATACAATAATTTGAACTAGCAACACACTACTGATAACGTATTATGAAACTACTAAAGAGTCTTGAAAAAAAATTCATCAACAGTCTTCTTTAATTAAGCACATTCACAAAGAGAACATGGTGAGGAAGTCACACACGAATTTGATAGGTGCAGTATAACTAGGATGTCGAAGTTTATAAGAAAACCTTCAGTTTAATTATATGAACCATTGAATCCAAACATTATTAATTTTAATTGAAACCGGTCCCATTTCTAGTTAACCAAATTGACCATATAGTACATGGCCCTATACGACACCAAAAATTTCTAGCTTTCAAACTAATCCCTTGGTTCCAATCTTCAAAAAATTCAGCAAGAGACTCAAGCTCATAACTTTCATACAAAGTCACCAGACTTTGAAGAGGAATGGACCAAATAACCTTTAGATTCACATAGTACGGAAAAAAACTCATTAGAGAAATTAGATACAACCTCATAAACTAATTTTTTAGAGATATATCTTCAACCCATATGTCATTCCAGAAAGAAACTAGTTTCCCACTCCACATTTTCAGACCCAACTTTCAAGACCTAACACCTCGAACAAACAATCTTACTGTTGTAAACTATCTATGTCCCGCCATATCTGAGAGTTTCTTGAAGTATTTATAACAAAAACATCACCAATCGATTAATTTGGAATTGTGGACCTGTACGAGTTACAAAGCACATACTCCCATAATGAGTGTTTATTTTCATTAACTGTTTACTATCATTTTGCTAAAAGGGTGAAGTTTTCACCCTTAACAGAATGATTAAGTGTATGTGTGGAGTTATATAGCACAAACTTCCATAGTGAGTGACTTTCACGTTAAGTTTTGACTTTATAAATGTAACACCCCAAATTTTGTAAGTTTACGATTTTAAAAGTTTAATGAGTTAAATAATTAATATTATTATATGTTGAGCATTTATATTTTCATCCGAGTAAGGAGTTTAAATTAGAGAAAAACGAGCCCTTACGACTTAAAATTTTAACACAGGGACTAAAGGGTGTAATATGACAATAATCCAAACTGGATACAATTAAATAAACCCCCACCCCAATAATTGAGAGGGATGGGGCGTGATTTTCTTCCCTGGATCGAGAGAACACGGAAAGGAAGAGACCGAGAAAGAGAGGTGAAGAACAAGGAAGAAAATCACCGAATGAGCCCAATTTCTTGAAGATTAAGAGTAATTCTTAGGTTTTTGTGATCCTTGAGGTAAGAACAACTCATTTAACCTTTCAATTTTATGATTTAGTGGATTATTGATGAACCTTAAAAATGGATTTTTGAGAAATTGTCGAGTCTAGGGAAGTAAGCATGTTAGATGATGCTTATTTAGCTTGTTTGAGTTACTTGAGGGTAACTAATATGAGTTCTATGATTTATGATGAGTTAATTTTGAGGTTATTCATGAAGCTATGATGATAGTAGGATGTTAGTGTATTGTTGTTATTATTATGTAGCCAACTAGTGAGTTACATGCTTGAAAACATGAGAATTGATAAATTGTGTAATAATGAGAAATCACTTTGAGTAGTGATTGATAATATAATTGTGTTAATGGGATAAAATGAGGACTCATGTTAATTATGTATGAGAATCTAATTGAGAAAAAGTGAATAATTGCTAGTTAGAGTAATCTTGATGTTATGAGTTAAAATATGAAGTTTTGATTGTGTGTTAGTGTCGTTTTGTTGAAGACATAAGAGTTAATATGAGAAACGAGTATAAATGACTAATTGAGAAAAACGTTGTTTGAGTCACCACATTTGGATTGGTATGTAATAAATGAGTTAAATAAACCACCACTCCAATGAGCTTATATAAATGGTGTGCTATTGAGATGATTATACATGTTCATGTTAAAATGTGAGGATGAGTTAGTGGTGAATGAGAGTGTTGGCTTGTTATGATTGATCACTTTGAGTAGTGAGTAACCATGTATGTGTATGATTATTGATTAGGTGCTAAAAGAGTTGGAAATCTTGCTAATCATTCTTCAAACCGAATTCGAGGTAAGTAATGGTTACTTGATCTAACATTAAATAATAATGTGTTTGAGAATTAAGTAAAGAGTATTGTTGATTGATCGATAGTAATACACATGAGAAATGTGTAAAGCTATATTGGTGGGATTCAAGGAATGATCTTGAGGTTTGAGATACCTCGATGATCATGCCTGGATATTATGAGAATAAACCCCAAGAGTAAAGGGGATGAGTAGAGAGATTTTTATATTGCCTAAGCGAGAAATTTGGGCAATAAAATATAGTAATAAATGTTGAATTGAGTAACTTTGAGTAGTACTATTCTTCGATATATAGAGTTATTATAAATTGATCATACTAATATTATTGAGTATTTGATTAATATTATTGTTGTGGCATGTATATTAATCAAGAGTTTGATCTTAATGAGTAATCTAGTGTTGAAAGAGTGAAAATACCATACGGGTCAAAAAGTGTCCATATGGGTCGTAAATGGACACTTGAGTGAGATCGGGATGAATTTATATTATGGTTGATATGTTGCGAGTTTTAAACTCCATTTGAGTTGTTTATCCTGTGGGAAAAATGCCCAAACCTGATTGCATATGGTTTGCAATGTGGGTTGTCACCAAAAATGGTCCAAAATGGGCGATATTTAGTCACACGTCCATTTTCGTCATTTTTGAGAAATTTGAAAAGTGCAAAAAGAGAAACATACATTTTGGCATTGTGGAGGTGTCCACCAAATTTCGTGTCATAATCTTAAACGAGTAAAAAGTTATGCTTGATTGGAACTCGAATTTTGGTAAAAAGATTGGTGCAGACCTGCTGTGGGCATGAACTACCCGATGGGTAGTCCATGTACCCAGCGGGTACCAGCATAAAAAATCCAATACGCGATCCAGCTCAGAAGGTGAGATCGCGTAATAAAGAGGAAATCGTTTACAGTGGATTTTAATGAGTTACTACGCGATCGCGTAATGAAGTGGGGGATCGCGTATCAAGCAAAGTACCCAGCGGGTACTTTGTTTACCCGACGGGTAACCAATGATTTTGTGAGACATTTTGAGTTTAAGTCTAAACCAAATACGAGTTATCAGTTATGAGATGTAAGGCATTTGTATTGCAGACGAGACATTAGTGTGTTGAGTCATGCTCCGAGTTATTATAAATCGTAATGAGTTAATCATGTTTGAGTTTTATTATCCGCTGTACGAGTTGTACCAATATGAGGAGAGTATAACTGGGAATTAAAGTAGAGTAATTGTGTTTTATCATTTGTGAATATTACCGAGATACAAGAGCTTAAACCTTAGATTAGTTATCTAATGGTATCGCATGAGGTCACTTGTTTGTGAATGGCAATTGTTGTAATTGATCTTTTGAGTAAGTTCAATATTTTATTCTGAGAAAAGATCATTTGCGTATGATTAAGGTTGTTATGCATTTAAAGAAATGAGAACGAGATTATATATTATAAATAAGGTCGTGATAGAGATCACCATTTCTTACTAAGCATTTTGGCTTATTCTTTTATTGTTGACATTGTGGTGTAGGTGTTTACGAGGTAACGGTATCATTTTGTGACAAGGAACCGAGAACAACTTTTGGTGGGACTACTGTGGCGTCAATAAGTCAATTCCTTTTTATAATCATGTTCTATACTATGTGGGTCCCATTTTGTACAACACGAATCATTGAGTATGGTTTTTTGTTAAAAAAAAAAAAAAATTCAAGGCGTTTCAATAACGCGTATGTGTATACGTGTTATTTTTTTATCTAAATAAGTCGTATATAAGTAATTGTGTTTGTATTATGTGCTGAATAAATAAGATAAATAACTAAAAATTATCAGTTTAATCATCTAAATGAGGTAGTTGATAGCAGTTATGTCATTAGTTTTGAAGAGGTTATAATCTAATATAAAAATAAAAATTCACATTTTTATAACTTCAATCATGGGATAATTTCATGTATATCCTTGAAAAAGTTCAAAATTTCGTGTATATCCTTATAAAAATTAATATTGCATCAATATCCTTCAAAACATTCAAAGTACATGTAGATATCCAAACAATTGATTTAATTCAAATTAAATGATTTTATCCTTCATAATTCTTATTAAATATCAATTTACAAGTAGTAAGACATTTTTACCCTCCTTTTACCTTTAAAATAAAAATATCTTCTTGTAGATTTTACCCTAATCATCGTTAAACAAAAGATTGTTGAAGTAGGCTCTGTTTCTAATGGGCATAAATTGACCAATACCTTATTCTCTGATTTTATAATCGATCCATTAATATTATTCCTTTCAACACTGTGATTGTATTGGGTCATAATAGGCTACACAAAACCTTTCATGCTATGTATTCACATAATTATGTTACTTGATTTTATGCAATTGGAGAAACAATTCACGCATCGGTGGAATTATAGATGAAACAATGTGAGAAGATTCCATCATCTTCATATACCAGGCTATTGATAGATCGTAAGTTTTTTTTAAAAAGGTAGACAAGGGTAAAAATGTCTAATTACTTGTTAATTAATACTTAATAAGAATTTTAAATAATAAAATAACTTATATTTTAATTAAATTATTTATTTGGACATATATGTGCATTTTGGAGGTTTTAAAAGCATTTAACGTAATATTAGATTTTACAAGGATATACATGAAATTCTCCCTTCAATTATTAAGACATGCATGTTTTTCTTCGTTAAGTCAAAAACAAACATATCTATATAATCAAATAACCTACTAAAAAACTTTTTAGTGTATTAAACTAAAAACAAACACGACCTTAGTGTTGTGATATTACATGGTAACCTTGACTAGCAAATCCTTTTATTATAACGTTATTATTATATATATAGCACTTTTGGGTAAAGATACCTTGTATGACTCATTTTATAATTAAACTATTATCATTTTTAAAAAATAACGTGTATTAAAACGTATCATCATCATAATATATATATATATATATATATATATATATATATATATATATATATTAGTTGTGGGTTCAAATAAGAAGGTTAATTTTCGTTTAAAAGTAGGAAACCTCTCAAAATCACTTTTTAACTATCCGAAACACATTATTTTACAAAATTTTCTTCATGATTTCTTTTTCAAATAACTTTTAGAATCTACAATGTTTTTCAAATAATTTTTTTTACCTTTTATTATTTTTTAATTAATTTTTTTATTCACAATAATCACATTTTATAACTTAATAATCACATGAATAATATGTGATTATCATGTCATATTTTGTGATTATCTCGAACACATGATAATCATATTATATTTTAGAATAATCACATGTGATTATCATGTTATATTTTGTGATTATCTTAAATAATCACAACAGTAACGACTCTAAAAAAAGTTCGAAAAAAAGTTAATATTTTTTTATTTATATTTATATCATAGCTTCCAAAAGTTATTTTAATTGTAATCATTGAAAAATAATTTTAAAAATAATGTGTTTCGAATATTTAAAAAGTGATTTTGAGGGGTTTCCTACGTTTCCACGAAAATTAACCTTCTTATTTGAACCCACCTCTATTATATCTACTACTACTTATAAAACACCTCTTATTATTGAATCTTAACACTTCTTAAAAAATTATATTTCCTAAACTACCCTTTACACTTATGGTAACCATCCATTCACAAAAAAAATTTATCCTTGATTGATAATGTACATTTCCATGTATCATGTATGTATACAATATCAGATCGTGTATTACTTTTATAAAATGATTCATTTGCATTTACCTTTTTTATATATATAATGTTGACTTACATATATCATCCTCATTGAATTGATGCATAGCATCAATTTCCAAAACTATACATAAAAGCAAATCACTGCTAACAAATTATCATCACGGGATCATACGATTATGATTGTGTCATTATTTAGAATAAAGTATTATACTCCGCTGCATAGTATAATACGTGACAACTTCAGGAATCCCAGGGCATGGACTTCCAGTTCCTCATAATTCTGCCCCCACATATATATAAGGGAATGTCTCTATATACCATTTATATCTACTTTTCATACCATTTTTTGATTAAAAAAATGGAAAAAGTATGAAAAAGTACAGAAAACGTAGAAAACGAAACTTATCGAAATTTATCGACATGCATAGACCGCATATAATAATTTGAACTAGCAACACACTACTGATAACGTATTATGAAACTACTAAAGAGTCTTGAAAAAAAATTCATCAACAGTCTTCTTTAATTAAGCACATTCACAAAGAGACCATGGTGAGGAAGTCACACACGAATTTGATAGGTGCAGTATAACTAGGATGTCGAAGTTTATAAGAAAACCTTCAGTTTAATTATATGAACCATTGAATCCAAACATTATTAATTTTAATCGAAACCGGTCCCATTTCTAGTTAACCAAATTGACCATATAGTACATGGCCCTATAGGACACCAAAAATTTCTAGCTTTCAAACTAATCCCTTGGTTCCAATCTTTAAAAAATTCAGCAAGAGACTCAAGCTCATAACTTTCATACAAAGTCACCAGACTTTGAAGAGGAATGGACCAAATAACTTTAGATTCACATAGTACGGAAAAAAACTCATTAGAGAAATTAGATACAACCCCATAAACTAATTTTTTAGAGATATATCTTCAACCCATATGTCATTCCAGAAAGAAATTAGTTACCCACTCCACATTTTCAGACCCAACTTTCAAGACTTAACACCTCGAACAAACAATCTTACTGTTGTAAACTATCTATGTCACGCCATATATGAGAGTTTCTTGAAGTATTTATAACAAAAACATCACTAATCAATTAATTTGGAATTGTGGAGCTGTACGAGTTACAAAGCACATACTCCCGTAATGAGTGTTTATTTTCATTAACTTTTTACTATCATTTTGCTAGAAGGGTGACGTTTTCACCCTTAACTGAATGATTAAGTGTATGTGTGGAGTTATATAGCACAAACTTCCATAGTGAGTGACTTTCACATTAAGTTTTGACTTTATAAATGTAACATCCCAAATTTCGTAAGTTTACGATTTTAAAAGTTTAATGAGTTAAATAATTAATCTTATTATATGTTGAGCATTTATATTTTTATCCGAGTAAGGAGTTTAAATTAGAGAAAAACGAGCCCTTACGACTTAAAATTTTAACACCGGGACTAAAGGGTGTAAAATGACAATTGTCCAAACTGGACAAAATTAAATAAACCCCCACCCCAATAATTGAGAGGGATGGGGCGTGTTTTTCTTCCCTGGATCGAGAGAACACGGAAAGGAAGAGACCGTATAACACCCCTCTTTCTTACAATAATATTCTATTATTTTACTCGGAAGCGTATGAATTTAAAACATATTTATATACTGTACATTAAGATAATGTACATAAATAGTTACATGTTCAGAACACACCAAATTTAAACTGTTTAAAAACTACACCAGCCGGGGCATTATATATTACAAAACAAGGTTTATAACAAAACCATATCAGAGTTCACAAGCTGCCAAACTTTCCCTGCAAAACATCCACTTCCTGATCACCCACATATCAAACATAATCTGAAGGAAGTTAAAATGAGGGATTAGCACGAAGCTAAGTGAATGAATTTATCACACACAATTCAACTTAGCATAACAATCTGTTTACAGCAATTAAACGTAAACACATTTCTGTTTCAATTTCAATGAGGATCGGTGGCTCTGGAGATATCATAATACCCGGGGATTCTCCAAGAACACTTAACGTCAATCTGTATGGCCATTACAGAATAGACCGATAACTATTGGTTATTAAACTCATACACAGGATTCAAACACAACAGATGAATCAAATCCTGTGTAAATCACATAATAACCAAAAGTCCAACTATCTGTTGACCTCAATAATCTAATACACATAGATTCACATATCATGTAGATTCAGTATCAATAACACAGACTAAACAGTCTAAGTCAATCTACATTTACATGTCGTAACCAAACAGTTACAACTAAATCGAATGGTGAGTTCTAAATCCACTCACCGATACCTCTGTGGTCTCCACACTCATCTTCTACTCACTGAGTCTTTGGGGTATCTGAAATACCACAAAACACACAAGTTAATAACTTGTAATTAACGAATAATACTTATGTAAACAAACACATTACACAAGTAATTATTTCATTTACTGAGAGTTCATTGTCTTTAATATCTATAACACTACGCATAGCATTCAAGTATCACGACCAAATTGTATAAACATTGCAAAAGAATACTTGAAACACAAACTAATTTGGTCCTGTCATTAGCCAAAGCCGTTCGGCTTTAAAGCCTAGCCGATCGGCTTCACACCTTTAACCGATCGGCTTTGTAATAGCAGATCGGCTTCCCTAGTTAATTTCAAACTTTAGTTCAAGGTCAAGGTTCTGTAATGATTTTGAACTAACAAAGCCTATCGGCTAAAAGAAGCAGTTCGGCTTTTGTGTAACCAATCGGTTTAGCAGCTTAGCCGATCGGCTTTGCCACAAAACCCAGCAATTTCAGTTTCTTTCCTGCACTGCACAACTCGAGTTTCACTCTATTTTTACACAAGTTCAGGTATTAAATCGATCAAGCAGCAAGAATTCAACATCAATGGTAACTATAACAACTCATAACAATTTCAAGTAATCCACTAATCTCTTCAATTTCACAAAACCTACTTGAATCATTTGAGTGAACTCAAAATTATCACTTATGAACATGGAATCCAATTTAAGCTGTACAAATCAATTCATCATCATCAATTACCTAACTCAAAATCATCTATTTACACAAAATCACCAATTTCACTATTTTACCTACCCACATAACTTGAGTTCATGAGAATTAAAATCACTTACCCTTGAATGATGAAGGTGATAATGACAGGAAGTAAATGAGATTAACTTGCACAAATTTCAGTTCCAAAACAACTAATCTTGTGTATTGTTTAAGTTTTTCTTTTGATTTTTGAGTTAGGGTTTGTATCTCATAAAAATGAAGTAAACATTTTGGGAAATAAACCAAAAGAGGAGGTCGGCCTCTTTTTTAAACCGACCACAACATTTTAATTATTTCGGGTATTTTATATCCGTCTTAAATCTATTGTCTGGAACCTAAATATCAATTATAACACCCCTCGTTTCATTATAAACAATAATATAATAATTGCGACTCGGAAGCGTATATTTAAAAACATTCTATCAATGTACTCAAAATGTCAGTAAACTTTTTCAAATCAAATACGTGACATCTTAACAACTCGATGTTATATAATTCAAAACATTTCTATGGCTATTAAATTAACATCAGAGTACAGCCTGTCAAACATTCCATCCAGTCCAACAACCTCCTACCCAATATGTCCCATCTATTTAACCTGCAGGAAGAACTGTGGTGGGGTTAGCACAACGCTAAGTGAATGAAACTATAAGCAACAGTATAACCTAGCATAACAATCTGTTTACATCAAATAACAATAAACAGAAAATCAATCAATCACTCGACATCCAATCAATGTCCAGCTACACCAATCAAACATTATCAATCGTCATGAGGACCGGTGGCTCCCGAGATACCCTAATACCGGTTTGGTACTCAGGAACACTTATCAATCATCTGTATCGGCCTATACAGAATTACCGATAACCAGTTGTTAATCACACACGACCTAGATCTCTAAACCAACATTTCAAGTTTCAAGATCTCCTGTCGTCTACAATAACAACCAAGTCCAACTGTCAAGTCAAGTTGACCTCAGAATCTTACATACTAGCACCATCAGCCAAGTAAACAACTAGTCAAACTATCATGGCAATATATCTCAACAATTACATTCTATCAAAGTAATACGATAATTACTTGTTGTAAATCAAATCATTACAACTAAATCACACTGAGGTTACAGATCCACTCACCGACTACCTCAGCCGCAAGCTCAGAAGTCTAATATTACTGAGCCTTCTCCACATCTGAGAATACAATCAATTAAACAATAAGTTAGTAACTTGTCTCAACTGATAATACTTAGGTAATTAATATCGTTACACAATCATAACATAATTACATGAATCCAATGATCTCTAAGATCACAGCAAACAAAAGTTCAATTCGGAACAAAATCAAAAAGTCCCAAAATAAGGTCCAAAAACTGTAAAATGCAATTTTCGACCCCTAAACGACCCCGAATGTCCAAAAACTGACTAGGCTATAGTATAGCTTTGATCAGTGGGCCGTTTTCGAGTGACCATGTAAATTTCAGCCCAATCAGAGTTTAAAGACAATTTGTCAATTTTTCCGTGGCAAAAATCACTACTAAACACTTATGCACTTTTGAAATTTTACAAAAAGTACTGACAAACGCGATCCAGAAAACAATGGTGGGATCGCGTTCCTCTTTGTAAAATTATTCTGTGACAAATTATAACTAAGCAACGCGATCCGGACAAATTCTTGGGATCGCGTTCCCAAGAACAAAACTCGTCCGATTCCTTTTATAACTAACGAACGCGATCCTGGCTAGGGTTCTGGGATCGCGTTTGAGCCTTTTTCAGCTCATCTTCATCCCTGATCAAACCCTAACCTACGGGTTTAATACCCAAATCACCCAAACTCGATTTCTAACTGTTTTAAACACCTAATAACTTCACATAATCAATATGCAACAGTTATAACGAAGTTCTAACATTCAAATTCATGTTTTTCAATCCAAATCAATCAATTCAAAACTTATAAACTATTTGATTCAATTCAAACTTACCTCTCAATTGAAGAACACTGAATTGAAAGATAATAATGGTGAAACTAGAATCAATCATAGCTCCAATTCGTAGGTTTCAAGTTTCTGATTTGGATTTCATAAGGTTTATGTGAGTTTTGAAGTTTCTAATGAACTTTCCTAAAAAGGAAAGTTATATATATAAGTCGGCCTAACAAACCGCCTTCTATTATACGGGTATAATTTAATACCCCATCTCAATCTATTGTCTGGAACCCGAAAACCATTTGCGAGTCCAAACATTTTATTGTACCGTCAACTATATTAATTTACAACAATTAATAATTTACTTATCACATTGGAATATTCGGCTCCTATTCCAATTATTTCAACTATTTCAAACAATATTATTTCCAAACACATTTAAATACTGATTTAAATCAAGAAATAATACAAAACAACTAGGTCCATTTCGAGGATGTTACATCAATTACGAGAAACTTATTTTACTTTACCGTCAACTAAGGTAATTTAAAACAACTAATATTTCAGTAATCACAATAAGTCCTGGAACTTATTTATCTAAGTTTCACAATGAAACAATAATGTCAAGTAATTTCTAAAACAATTAATAATAAATAAAAATAGAAATTACCAGACCGTAGGAGAGGATGTTACAAATCTCCCCCCCTTAAGAAGATTTCGTACTCAAAATCTCAACACGATCAAACAATCTAGGATATCTGGATTTCATAGACTCCTCGGTCTCCCATGTCAAATTATAACCTAAACTATGTTTTCATTTCACTAAAACCATAGGAATTTGTTTCTTCCTAAGTTTAGTAACTTTTCGATCAACAATTTCAATAGGTTCTTCAATTAATTTCTGGTTCTGGTCGATTTTCAAGTCTTTCAAAGGGAGAATTTGCGACTGATCTTCAACGTTGCATTTTCTCAAATAACAGATATTAAAAGTGCTATGAATACCAGCAAGTTCTGAAGGAAGATCAAGCATAACCGACTGATCATTGACAATTTGACTGATTCTGAACGGTCCAATGTATCGTGGAGCCAATTTACCTCGTTTTCCAAATCTGATAACACCTTTCCACGGCGATACTTTAAGATAAACTAACTCACCTGCAGAGAAAGTCACTGGTCGTCTACGTGGATCAGCATACTGTTTCTGTTTGTCACGTGCAGCTTTTAACTTTTCTCGTGCAACTGTCACTTTTTCAGCCGTTATCTGAACAATGTCTGGACCTGCAAACTGTTTCTCACCGGCTTCTAACCAACAAGTAGGCGTTATGCAACGTCTACCATATAACATCTCATAGTGAGGCATACCGATACTGGAATGATAGGAATTATTATAAGCAAATTCCACTAACGGTAAATGAGAATCCCAAGAACCTCCATATTCCAAAACACAAGCCCGTAACATATCCTCAAGCGTCTGAATCGTACGTTCTGACTGACCGTCGGTCTGAGGATGATAAGATGTACTAAGATTTACACGTGTACCCAATTCTTGCTGCAAATTCTGCCAGAATTGAGAAATAAACCGAGAATATCTATCTGACACAATCGACAAAGAAATTCCATGTCTCGAAACTATTTCATTTACATACAAATGTGCAAGCTTACTCAGAGATGCAGTTTCACTGGTAGCCAGAAAATGAGCACTTTTTGTCAATCGATCAACAATGACCCAAATCATATCATTACCTCGAGACGTACGCGAAAGTTTAGTCACAAAATCCATAGTGATATGTTCCCACTTCCATTCTGGAATTTCTAACTGTTTCAATGACCCATACGGTTTCTGGTGTTCAGCTTTGACCTGAGCACAAATATGACAAGCACTAACAAACTGTGCAATATCAGTTTTCATCGTGGGAGACCAATACAAAAGTTTCAAGTCATTATACATTCGGGTACTGCCAGGTTGAATAGATAAACGTGACTTATGGGCTTCAGTCAAAATCATATCCCGAATACCACCAATCAGAGGAATCCATACACGAGACTGAAAAGTCTTCAATCCTCTAGAATAATCAACTAACAAATCTTTTCTTTTTAACATGATTTCTGACTTTAGATTAGGATCTAATAAAGCTTCTAACTGTGCATCTTTAATTCTATCCACTAAGTCAGAAGAAACTTCAACTTTCAAATAATAAATACGGTCAGAAATACATTTTCGACTTAACGCATCAGCAACCACGTTTGCCTTTCCTGGATGGTAACGAATTTCACAATCATAATCTTTGATTAGTTCTAACCACCGTCTCTGACGCATATTCAGTTCTTTCTGTGAAAACATGTACTGAAGACTCTTGTGCTCTGTACAAATAATACATCTTGTATCATAGAGATAATGTCTCCAGATTTTCAGTGCAAACACAACAGCTGCCAGTTCTAAATCATGAGTGGGGTAATTTCTTTCATGCTGTTTCAATTGCCGAGAAGCATAAGCAATAACTCTGTCTCTCTGCATAAGAACACCACCCAAACCAGCATAGGATGCATCACAATAAACAATAAAATCATCTGAGCCATCTGGTAAAGCTAACACAGGTGCCTGACACAGTAAATGTTTTAAGGTCTGAAAAGCTGTCTCCTGTGACTCATCCCACTGAAACTTAACATCTTTACGTGTCAATTTGGTTAATGGACCAGCAATCTTTGAAAAGTATTTAATGAATTTTCTATAATATCCAGCTAGCCTTAGAAAACTTTTAATTTCAGAAGGATTCTTTGGAACATTCCAATTCATAACAGCTTCAATTTTAGCAGGATCAACTTTGACACCATCATTACAAATAATATAACCCAGAAACTGTACTTCCCGAATCCGGAACTCACATTTAGAAAATTTGGCATATAAGTGTTCTCTTTTCAAAGTTTTCAACACTATTCTCAAATGCATTTCATGTTCTGATTCAGATCTAGAATATACCAGAATATCATCGATAAACACAATAACAAATTTATCGAGAAAAGGCCGACAAACACGGTTCATCAAATCCATAAAAACTGCTAGAGCATTAGTCAAACCAAAAGGCATAACCAGAAATTCAAAATGACCATACCTGGTTCGAAAAGCAGTTTTTTGGAATATCCTGTTCACAAACACCAACTTGATGATAACCTGATCTCAAGTCAATCTTAGAATAGAATGAAGATCCCTGCAACTGATCAAATAAATCGTCTATACGAGGCAGTGGATATTTATTCTTGACTGTTCATTTATTCAGTTCCCTATAATCAATACACATACGAAAAGACCCATCTTTCTTTTTCACAAACAAAACTGGGGCACCCCAAGGAGAAGAACTAGGTCTAATGAATCCTTTATCCAATAACTCCTGTATCTGATTCATCATTTCACGTATTTCAGAAGGAGCTAATCTATAAGGAGCCTTAACTACAGGCGACGAGCCAGGAACAAGATCAATATGATATTCAACTTCCCTGACCAGTGGCAAACCAAGCAGTTCATCGGGAAACACTTCCGGATATTCAGAAACAATCGAAACATCAGAAATGGATTTCTTTCCTAATTTCACATCAATCACATAAGCCAGGTAAGACTCACAGCCTTTAGACAACGACTTCCTAGTTTCATCATGGAAATCAAAGGTATACACTCATCATCCCTTTCTCCTCGAGCCACAACATATGACTCTTCAGAGATTGGGATTCTAATCAATTTATAGTGGCAATCTATACTTGCTTTAAACTGACTCAACCAATCCATGCCAATAATCACATCAAAACTTGGAATCGGCATTAACAGAAACGAAATTGGAAAAGTCTGGCCATCTATTACAATATTAGCTCCAGTCACCGAGGTGGTAACAGGAACTAACTTGCCACTAACAATCTCTACTTCTAAGGGCTTAGTTATCACAGTAGGAATCAGTTTCAACTTATCACAGAAACACACAGATATAAAAGAGCAGTTTGCTCCAGAATCAAATAAAATACGTGCTGGTACAGAGTTTATAAGAAAAGTACCAGTAATCATATCATCTGTGTGAACAGCCTCATCGACTGTTATTTGGAAAGCCCTACTAGTAGCTGGCGGAGGATTCTTCCGCTTTTGCCCGGAAGATGACGAACTCCCGATCGAAACCGAACCCTGTCTCCCCGCCTCTGGACACTGACCAACACGATGCCCTTCTTTCTTACAATGCCAGCACACGTAATTAGGAAACTTGCAATTCTTAAACTCATGACCAAGCTCACTACATTTAACACATTTATTTGTCTGAGGTGTACACGGCCCTGTATGTTTAGACCTGCAAGTACTACACCAGTTGGAACTACCAGAAGAAACACTTTTACTGCCACTTTTCTAGCCCTGTCGGTTACCCTGCCACCTTTGTTTCCCTTTTCCAGGAGATTCATTTCTGGATTTCTGATCGGATCTTTCCTTAGCTGGATAAACTAAACCTCTCATATCACTATCAACTGAACGTGCGAGATTAAAAGCTTGAGATAAAGTACCTGCTAATCTCACCGTAGAACGATAATTAGAAGGTAAAGCATCAACAAACTGTTCAATTTTTGTTATCTCATCAGGGACCCACTGTTGAACAAACCTCAACTTCTCGGTAAACTGGGTTATTAGCTCATCCATTGTCATCTTATCCGTCAATTGAAGATTTATAAATTCCCGTCTGATCCGAGCCATTTCAAAATCTGAACAATACTGATTTCGAACCGCTTGATGAAATTCAGACCACTGGATAGTTTCTTTTTGTTGTTGGGTCAAATGGCCGGTAATAGAATCCCACAAGACCATAGCTTCATCCTTAAGACACTGTACTGCATATAGAACTTTAAACTTTTCCTCACAACAAGTCACTTCAGATTTTCTTTCAATGTTTCTCAACCAATTTAAAGTAACAGTCGGATTAGGACTACCAGAATATTCAGGAGGTTTACTGGCCATAAAAGTCTTAAAAGAACATGTCTTATTAGTCTGAGATGAGGGAATAGTACTAAATGGATAGATAGATTGTTGAAACCGTTGCTGAGATGACGCAGCTTCAGTTTGTCTTTTGAATTCTCTAAGGGAAATCAATTCATCTTCCATTTCGTGCATATACTCATCCTGATTTGATTCTTCACCAACACGAGCAGAAGTACCATTGATGTGTAAAAACCGAGTTATAAAATAAGTAAGGAAAATATCAAAGTTTGACTATTACACAACTAGGCAAGTATACCTAATCGAGTAGTAGTATAGAAAAGATAAGTATCCAGGTATCGTCCACAAGACAGTTTATGTGTATTTTGAAGTTATTTTCGATTAATAGTTAACTAAATAGAAAGCAAGTAAAAGTGGGAGTTTTTGCCTCTTAACGACAGACAGTCGAATGGTTGTATTTTAAAAGTTAAAACGTAATTTAACTAAAGCAACTAAAAGATAGTTTAATCTCAGATTAGAGAAGTAATGTTCATTTAGACCTCTTACACCTAGATCTTGGATGTTTAGATTAAGCACATGATTAGAATGATTATACGCAATTAATAAGACAATTACTTTGTTATCACAAAACTAACTGAAATGATAACACCTTTTAATACAAGTATCCTTGATATCAATTAATGCTAATCAACTTTTATTAATTCAAGTAGTATTATGATTCAACCGAATAACCTTGTGTTGGCAAGAGCTAATAACTATATAAGATATCTCTAAATATAGTTCATCAATATTTCATGTAAGTAATTAATCAATTCAAAACCTTTTTCTAGTTATAGTCCAAGACACAATAATCAATTGATTGATAAAAGATGAACAAACTATTGAACAATACAAGTTTTCACTCAATATCACAATAACTTATCAATTGAATTGAATAATCAAATAAAACATCAATGGTTCAATGGTTAAACATAATACTAACGTATAATTAATCATTTAATCACAAAGATACATCCAATCTCTAGGCTTTATCAAGTCTAAATGAACATAATGGAATTAGCCCATGATGGACTCAAACAAAGAACAAGAATAAATCTTATAAGAATTCATATTTGATAGAATAAGAATTAAACCGAATGATTCAATGTTGTTTGATGATTGTTGATAATCCCTTACTTCTATGATGATGGAACTGATGATACTTGGCTTAGGATGTCTCCAAAAACCGCCCAAAATCGTCCACACACGTCTAAGAATGAAGCATGCCCTAATTTGTGGGTTTAAATGCGTATTTATACCCTGCTGGGCCGGCAGATTTCGCTGTGCGACCAGAGCCCGTCGCCATGCGATGATCTGGAGAGAAAAAGTGGTCGCTGAGCGATTAAAGGTGGTCGCCATGCGATGCACTGAAATTCAGCAAACTACAGATTATCACGTTTTCACTTGGATTATTCACTTCTTTCATTCGCTCTTCATTATATTCTCCTGTATTACATTTTAAACCAAATAAGTACCGAAAGTTCACAGGATTAACACCGATAAATATAAATGAGACTGATATTGCAACCGAAAAGATGTATAAATTAAGCAATATCAAAATCCCCCACACTTGAACTTTGCTTGTCCTCAAACAAACTATAATTTTCAATACCAAAACAACTCCCCTTGTAATTTAGAAACGATGGTCAGATTTTACAAAAGCAATACCAACAATAATCACCAAAGTAATCACGTTAGTATTAAATATATAATTACTAGAAAACCTGAGATGATTTAAATGTCAAGCCTGAATGCACGACCTAGCACCTCACCAAAGGATAAGTGTTTAAATCACACAACTCTCAACCTATTCTACAAGGTAGGGAATATTAATGATAATAACACTCAATAAAGCCAAGTTGTGATGTAATAGTTACCATAGGCTTGCAAGATGATCAAATCTCCACCGACTAGGCGTGAACACCAAGTAAAGTCTCAGAAGAGGTATTTCAATATGTGTTGTAATCATATGGGTGTGGATGGAATGGGTATGTCAGACTCATAAATTGGTGGAAAGTGGTAGTCAAGACCCGCTAAAATGTTTATGAAATGTTACCCAGAAAGTTTACGATGTGACCAAAAATAAGCTTAGGATTCTTATATGTTATCTCATTCAAATTTAAACAATATCATCACACTTAACAATTCCAATGCAACAATCTCAATAGACATATATTTAATTAACAACCCCTCATTGTAATCTATGACTTTCTATGAAACCCGTGTAGCGAACTTTCGAACCAACCATCCCAGACCGGAGAAAGACCTTAGGTGATTAGGTGACGAGCACCCCTCGGGAACTACTTGTTCGAGTTTCAAAGGTCATTTAGTTGATTACAATACACTTTAAGTTTCAATTCCATAACATTTAATTATTCAACTTTAAGCATTAACATTTTAACTTTAACACTATTAATTAAGCACAATTAACATATGGAATATAACATATTTAAGAATCCTTTTCGAAAGTTTTTTTTTTTTTAAAGTCACATTTTCACAAAATCAGTTCAAAATTCTAACTAGGCAACATTAATAGAAAATATGGTTTGGGAATTGACTACCCAAAAATAAGGCTAATATTATGATGTAGTGAATGTGGAAGTGTCTACGGGTTTCTAGCACTAAAAATGAGTGCTACAACCTGGGTGGACTGGATATAAATGGTTTTATAGAAAAATAGCCCCTAAATAATTAAGATTCCTTGGCCAATTATTGAGGTTCGTACCGATCAAATGAGATCAATAACAAACTCGATAATTGGCTAGGAGAAAAAAATTATTAGGCTTCGCATTATCCTAAGAAATACCTCCTCATCATACTCCTTCACCTATATCACAAAATGTGATCTCACAGCGGCCTCGAAATGTATCACTAGGGCAAGTTCTAGAACAAATTACAAACACCGGCACACTCATAGCAATATGAATAATAAACACTAAAGATAAGTGTTTTCAAGTAAGGCTCAGAAATCTCACATATTTAGTAGTGGGGCTATAAGTGTGCTAGTCATGCAATTCACCCAATGAGGTTGCTTTTTATGACACATCTCCTAATTTAAACAATTAAGCAAAGGGAGTGGAGATTAAGTTAAATAAGCCATCTGAATGAGTAGGAACATCTCCTACTGTCGAAGATTGGTGTTAGACTTATTAACTTACAAGTTACTTTTTAATCTAATAGTATTAATCCTAAACATGTTAAGTAACCTATCTCCTAAGGACAAGAATCAACCGAAATCCTAAAATAGATTACCACTTTCTTGACCGATTATTGAAGTTCGTACTGATCTAGTGATTTAAATTTAAGATGAAGATCAGTAACAGATTCGATAATAAGCTAGAGGTATAGTAACCTATTAAAGGATTTCAATTGAATAAAGTTCAAGTGAAACACAACCCCCCCACACTTGAGTTATGCATTGCCCTCAATGCATTTAAAACATAACATATGCAAAATAACAACGTGTGGAAGTAAAAGGGAACGAGTACTTCCCCGGGGTTATGAGCAGAAAATGATGGAATGATGAATATATGATGGTGCTGAAATTACTGCCAGCGTATGCATGCATCCATTCCATAAATCCTTAAAACACATCACATCACAAAATGGTAACAATATAAAATAACTACTAAAAGGAAGTGGCACCGTACAAAATATACCAGCGGGTGCCACTCTAACCGTTAAGTTTTGACAAAAACAAACGTAAACCGGATAAGTTCAAAGACACCACAAACAAAAGAAATAGTCTAAAAAAAATAAATAAATAATAAATAAATAAAAAAAATAAAAATAAAAAACAACTAAATAAAAACAAAGGTACGCAAGCCTACTCCTCGTCTGACTCAGCATCGAACTCATCATCTCTATCTCCATTGTCCTCCTCTTGGGGCTGGTTATCGGGCTGTGGCTGTGATTGAGCTCGAGGCATCCAGTATGCTCCAGAATAGTCAACAGTCGCATCAAAAGGTGGAGGTGGTTGTACAACACCTACCTGGAAGTCATATTGTGGAGGTGGGTGGTAAGCGAGAGGTTCATATCCAGGCTGCTTCTCTGATAACTTTTGGATTGCATTTCGAACCCATCCCAATTCATAATGCATAGCTGCTATGCGATACTCCATTGCGAGCAAGAGTTCCTATATAGAACGAGGGTTCGGGCCTGTACGGTTTTGCGGCCTCCGTCTCTTCTTAACTGGTTCTGAATCTCTAGCCTCTTTAGCCAAGTCTGTTGCTAATCTCCACTTATGAACACCCTTTGTTAAGACACCCATGGATATCAATGCTTGTTTATCAATGGATCCCATCTCCTGTATTGGATGCATCCCTTTTAAGTTCTCCCGGTTAATGAGCTTAAATGACAGAGCAAGTATAGTCACAAAATGACCTCCACAAATGGCCCTCTTCGCCTTCGTGCCTCCTCCGGATGCTAAAAATTCTGCTAAGATGAAAGGAACATTTAAGTTGCGTTTAGTAACAAGGGAGTGCAAAAGCTAGAGATCGGTGCTGTTAATCTTCACTATTCCAGCTTTACTATGGTTCACAGCATGTGCTATCATAAATCGGAGAGTCCGATAAATGGGGTTCCTGATTTCCCTACCCAATGAGCTACCGTGCAAAGTCCCCTGACCATAAGTATCCCAAATTTCTTCTACACTAAAATCATCACCCGGGCCTTGATCGCATGAATCCAGAAAGTCTCTAAAACTCTGGTTGTCTACCTCTTTCTTTGTGTACAACCCTATCTTGGTAGCAAATTCAATCAGTGACATACTCCTGTTAGTGTTCCCAATTCGAAACTATACCATAGTGACTTTATCAAAATCAGTACAATCTCTGTCTAACTTAAAAGTAGAGAAAAATTCATAGCAAAGCTCCGCATATATGACATCATGGAGGTCCACAATTCTTTCCCAAGCAAAGCACTCAAAACTCGATTTTCTGTGCTTATAATTTTTCCTCAAATAACCCCTAAGCTCCTCAGCAAATTCAAATTCTTCCACAACTTCCCAATCATAATTTTTGCTCGGCTCAATTGGTTTACCCTTCAATTTATTAAACCTGGCAACCCACTTGCTTTTCACTTCAGCGGGATCATCATAATTGAATTTTAACCATTTGTGAGCATATTGCGGTGGTAAAATGGAGCTAATGATTTCGTTTTCATCTGTGTTTGATCCCTTGTGTAACACCTCGCAAATTCGAACGCGATTATTAACGTTAATCACTTGCATTATTAGGCTAATTCCCTACTTGAGTGAATTCCCAACACATTTTAGAGGTAAGCCTAGCAAAGCCCAACTAGATAATACGCGTAGTACTTCGTATTCGTAATTAGTTGTAATTACGTACTGAACAAATTGAAAACAGACCCGACAAATATACGACTCTTGGTAAACAAAATTATTTAATAAAACGAAATTATTAAATAACGTCTTAAACAATTAAATATTATGTCGATAATATTTACATATCAATTTATAACGCAAAACGTCAACTTTTATAATTAAAATAAAAACAAAGTTTGAAATTTATAAAATTTATTAATTTGGTTTCATAAAAAGATCCTAATTAAAAATAATGAAAATGTAATTAAAAACATAATAGTTAAAATAAAATAACATTTAACGATCGGGTAAACAAACACGGAACGCAAACACGGAGGCAGAAAGTGGAACAAAACCACCTCCCACCTCCCTTTCTTTCATTATCTCCATCTATCTCTCTCTCTCTTCACTTTTCTCTCTAATCAATCACCACCACCAAACCAAAAATCACACAAAATCAAAGAAAACTACGCTAAAACGACGCCGGATCATCACCCTCCTTTGGAATAAAACGACCACGAGACCACGATCTACACTTCTACCTTTTCGTATTTCAAATCCGACACTCGTAAGTTTCCAACAAATCCCGCAAATCTTTAGATTTCAAAGTTATAATTGCTATTTAGTGTTTAATATACTTAGATTTACATGTTTTAGTGTTTTATACAACCGAAAACGTCCGAAATCGACCCAAAATCCGACTTCTTCAAGCTGTTCGTCGAACAGGCGACTACGTCGCTTTTGGGCCAAAAACAGTAGTGCGACGTAGGCCTTTACGTCGCATTACCCTTCCTTACGTCGCACATAGCGACGCAACCCACTACGTCGCATTGAATTGCGAACGTCGCAAACTGCGACGCAACACTTAACGTCGCACCCTACGTCGCACTTCGACCTTTACGTCGCACCCTACGTCGCATCACAACCCAGCGTCGCACCTTGCGTCGCTAAAAACAGGAAGTTTAAAAAACTAGTTCTCACTAAGTGTCGAACTAACCGGAAACGCATATCTTTATAAGATACGATTCACGAGCTTTACAAACAATACAAACACACTTATTTTACCGAAATTAGGATTTCAAACTATCACCAACGAATCGTATACATTTTCACAAACAACGAAATACAACGTAAACGTTTAACAAATACTTTGGACACAACTTGGTTGTACGAACACTAGCATGGATGATTAGCCTAGACATCCACATACTTATTAATCTCATACGTCTAGGACGTTAGGAGATCTCTGACTGTACTTGGGCTTAGGTTTGCTAGCACTCGCACTACTTAACTCAACAGGTGAGTTCACAGCCCCTACTTTTACTGTTTTAACTGCTTTGAACAGGGGTGGAAAACATAGTCAAACACTTTGATACAAACATGGTTGTATACTATTTTACTCAAACAAGTGGAGTACATGGAACTAGTAAACTGATAAACAAACTGACGATTTCAACTTAATATGTAATACTGCCCGCACGTGGTCCATATACGGGTCTTAGGGGAAGTGTTACATATTACTTTCATACTGCCAACGCTGTAAACGCATGAACACGTTTTCGAGAACGCTGGAGGATAACCAGCAACACTTTATATAACGGACTGGGTAACTAAAAGTCCCTACTTGACATGGGCAACACTATCGAAAAGTCCCTACTTGACATGGGCAACACTATCGAAAAGTCCCTACTTGACATGGGCAACACTATTGAAAAGTCCCTACTTGACATGGGCAACACTATTGAAAAGTCCCTACTTGACATGGGCAACACTATCGAAAAGTCCCTACCTGACATGGGCAATACTATACAAAAGTCCCTACTTGACATGGGCACCACTACTGAAAACAATGGGTTTCCTACTAACATGGACCCACCAAACGACTAGGATCGTAACACTGCCGTACGTGGTCCAGATACGGGTCTTAGGGGAGTGTTACACCTACGAACAACTAATAGGATA
Source organism: Helichrysum umbraculigerum (assembly GCA_949592205.1). Taxonomy (NCBI): domain Eukaryota; kingdom Viridiplantae; phylum Streptophyta; class Magnoliopsida; order Asterales; family Asteraceae; genus Helichrysum; species Helichrysum umbraculigerum. Next base: position 390,421,057 of record CATIUR010000001.1, read on the forward strand.
CTTACATTCCTACTATAACTTGAACTATATTTTTGGGCAATATCCCAACGAAACATATCTACGATTAGGATACGTATAATCCTACAAAACATACTTGAACACAGGATACTGTTTTCCTACAACTAATAGGATACGAACATTCCTACAAACAACTATTTAGTAACATATTCGATTTCATAAACTATACTTTTGGGTGACATCCTAACGATACAATATAAACAACAGTGGTTTATCACAACTAAACTTGTAAACATAAAACCTGTGAATTCACTCAACCTAGTTGTTGACTTTTACTATGTTTTTCAGGGAATTAGCGGCGCATGTAAGAATCGCCACCACATGGAGAATTAGGCGACCCGTGAAGCTTTAGGATGCCAACTTTTGGAAAAACATATGGATTTCTTTAGTATAACTGAATTGTTTTAGTCATATTTCAGAAATCTACTTTTGTAAACTTACTACTTTTAACTTATACGATTTGATGAATCGTAAACATGTAATTAATACTTTTGGCATCTTAATATATATTGTTCTGTTGTAATCATAAGCTCTGATACGTATGCATGCTTTGTTATTGTGACACCCCAGTACTTAAACTAAACGCTTCCGCTAAACAAATTTAGGGGTGTTACACCTTGCTTGAACCACCCTTAGTGAGAGAGGAGGAGATTATAACCGGCAATTGAGACTCGCCTTGTAGATAAGCATATTCCAAATGACTTGGAAGTGGCTTAAGCTCCAAAACTGGTGGTTCCTCAATTGAAGACTTGTAGCGATATCGATCCTCTTTCTTCAACTCTTCAAACTCTTCAGTCGTGGGCTCATAGCCTTCCGCCATAAGAGCGGTTAGCTCCCCCACACTGTCTTCCAATAGCTCGTCATCCTGCTCTCCAAGTGGACAAACACCTGTACCCTGCAATTCTGGAAATTCTTGCAACAACTCCAAATGTGTGTCTACAGTTTGTATATAATAACATGTATTATCCGTAGAATTAGAGTATTGCATGGACCGGTCAACAGAAAAAGTGACACTCTCATCTTCTATGCTTAAGGTCAGTTTTCTATTAAAAACATCTATTATAGCCCTAGCCGTATTCAAGAATGGTCGGCCTAAGATGAGAGGTACTTGGTTGTCCTCTTCCATATCCAAAATCACAAAATCAGCCGGAAACACTAAAGTACCAACTTTAACTAGCATGTTCTCCATAATACCCCTAGGATATTTAATTGACCTATCCGCTAGTTGTATGCTCATTTGTGTTGGCTTTAAATCACCTAGGTCTAGTGTAACAAACAAAGAATATGGCATTAAGTTAATACTAGCACCTAAATCCGCTAATGCACGCATTGAACTAAGACTACCAAGAAAACATGGAATGGTAAAACTTCCCGGATCTGACAACTTTTCTGGTAGCTTGTTCAATAAAACTGCCGAGCATGTAGCATTCATGGTCACCGCTGAAAGCTCCTCTATCTTCCGCCTGTTGGTGAGTAGGTACTTCAGAAACTTCGCATACTTTGGCATACCTGAAATCACATCAATAAACGGAAGATTGACATTTATCTGTTTGAACATATCCAAAAATTTGGATTGTTCAGCCGCAAGCTTTTCCTTCTTCAGCTGGCTCAGATAAGGAATAGGTGGTTGGTATGGCTTCACAACTGGTTTAACCGGAACTTTACTTTGTGAACTTTTAGTGTTCTCTTGGTCATCATCAACCACCGTTTCTGGTACCTTATCCTTCTCCTTCTCCTTAGCATGTACCTGTGACAATGGAACAAAATCATCGGAAACGTTAGGCATAACAGGTGGCTCAAGCACCTTTCGACTCCTAGTGATGATCGCCTTTGCTTGCTCATTTTGGGGGTTAACTTTCGTATCACTCGGTAAGGCACCCGGTTGCCTCTCAGCCAACATCCTCGAAATGTTGGTAACCTCTTGCTCCAAGTTCTGGATGGAAGCTTGTTGGTTCCTGAATGACTGAGCAGTGAACTCATTTGTCTGACTTTGAGCAGTGACAAACTTATTAACAAGATCTTCCAAGCTTGACTTTTTGGCCTCTGTTTGTAGTTGTGGCTGTTGGTAGTATCCGGCACCTGACTGTTGATAAGACGAATTATAGTTTCTGTTGAAGTTGTTCCGATCCCTCTGAAAGTTATTCGGTCTCTGATTCATAAATGAAACATTCTCCAACTGATCCATAGGTTTATCAGCATCACAGTCTTTGGTTAAGTGCATACCCCCACAAGTCTCACAACCAACTTTAATAGCATGAATGTCCTTAGTCATCTTCTCCATTTGCCTTCCAAATGTCGCCATTTGAGCAGTTAAGGCAGCAATACTATCACTGGCTTCAGCACTAGACACTTTGGATGATCTGGACTTCTCCTTCTTTTGATGCCACTCGTGAGTGTGAGCGGCTAATTCAGCGATAACGGTATGAGCTTGGGCAGCTGTCTTCTTCATTATAGAACCCCCCGCTGCAGTATCTATGGCCTTTCTGGTATCCACATCGGCTCCCTTATAAAATATCTGCACCTTCTGGAAGGTATTCAAACCATGTTGAGGACAACTCCGAAGCATCTTCCCAAATCTAGTCCAAGCATCATACAAAGTTTCTGCGGGTTTCTGTTCGAATTGGGAAATCTCTCCCTGTAGCTCAGCGGCTTTTGAAGCAGGGAAAAATCTCTGGAGAAACTTATCAACCATTCCTTCCCAAGTAGTAATCTCTCCTCCTGGCAAGGAATCCAACCAGTCCTTTGCCTCTCCCGTGAGAGTCCAAGGAAACACTCTGAGGTATACCACTTCATTTTCTACAGCTCTTAATTTAAAGAGAGTGCAAATCCCCAAAAATTTCCTCATATGCTCATTTGGGTCTTCCTTTTCAGCTCCACTAAACTGGCATTGGTTACTGATCATATGCAAAAATTGCCCCTTGATCTCAAAATCATCCGTAATCGCGGGCTGATTTATAGCTGAACCCTGGCCATCCCGAGTGGCCTTCATCCGAGCTTCCATTTTCTGGTTATCCATTGTGGTTTGTGGTGATTCTTCCTGTTCTGTAGTTGGTGTTGACTGAAAACTGGTAGCTGAAATGTTTATCCGCGCTAGTCTTCTAAATTCTCTTTCCGGGTCAAAGAATGGCTCAAAAAGTGGTGATTTGGAGGAACGGGTCATACACTACCTGCGATCTGTCAAAACAAAACCAAAAACTGATAGTCCCGTACACATAAGATCTGATCGGATCGTATAAACAATAACAAACAATCAATAATCGATTCACGAACACACGATTTCTCTATAATCTTGTATATATTAACAATTGATAATATAACGATTACAGATACAAACTCGTTTCTCTCTGTCTCTCTCACACCAAACGCCTCACCTCACTCTCTAAAACGCTAACCCTAAAACTGAACTTTAACTCACTATTTATATCAAGGCTATTGGACCCTGCGACGTTAGGCCCAACGTCGCAGGCCCAGCCCATTGCGACATTGTCAACGTCGCAAGCCCAATAAGCAATGTCGCTGGTATTCTCTGTATATTCTAACTAATTACAGACTCGAATATACATACTAAACACATCACATACGTAGACTAATTGACTTTGACAATTACAATAGTTTGACCAACTGACTGACACACAAAATGCACCAACAAACTCCCCCTTGTCAGCAGCTTGGTCAAATAAGTCTTCAATTAGTCTTCATCAACAAACTCTTTCATGTCTCTGACAATCAGAAACTCCCCCTTTGAGATAGCATGGTCTTCCAAGAAATCTTGATGTCCAAATTCATGTGACTGACACAAATTTATCATACAATAAGATCTTCAAACTCAGTGACCATCTCTCAATCATCATCAGATTCTCCGATAGAATTATCTTCACAATCTTTGAAGAATAACCGACATCTTTTACATCTTCAATATTTGACTTTAACAAGATATGTGATATTGAAGAAAATAACATAGAAATAAAATCTTTTTGAAATTTTCTTTATAAATGAAAAGTAAAGAACGAAGATTAAAATAAATTGGGGATAGGATTGTTTTAAGTCTGCTTAGGGATCATATCAGGCCAACATGCAATTATTCGGAAATAGTAAGTGTTATTTCGATCATCAGTATATTTGTCCACTTTAAATTTACTTGACATATTTAAAGCACCTTTTATAAAAATTTGTTCAAGACGATCATCGGTATTGTTTGTCCACTTAAACATGTTACATCCGTATCTGTGAGCTAACCTTTATTGTTAGTATGAATATTAATTTTGTGAAACCTATTATATGATATACTGATAAACTTTAGTAAAACGCATAACGCTGCATATTTTACAGACAAGGTAGATATTACAAGACCAAGTTTATCTCGGCTATCTCGTAACATACACTTGACCTTCAAATTTAGGCATACATCAAACTGATTATGAAGATACTAGTGGCCCCAGATCTGTACTTAGTACAACAGAGGGTCCCTTAGTATGAACATAACAAGTTTGAGACTATTTGCATAACTAATGAATTCAGGTCTGTACGTGAGTACAACAATAGTCACCATTAGTTAGGCGAATAATCATATTATTACTATATGCCATTTTGCATTTACATAATGATTATGACAGTGTATGGCAGTACCTCCATTTATCAATTAAGACTTATGTCATACATCATATAACATTTTTCACAAAGTAATAGACAAGTTTTAATATTACTTCTTACTCACTCACAAACCGGTGTGTATCATGTCTATCGATACATCATATGATAAAGCTAATGTTTATAAGAGATGTGTTAAATATGCCAGATAAACCTACTGACACATCAAACATAAACCTTAAAATTTCCATTTTTATGCATGTCACCCGATGTACTATCATATCCCAAGTTGTTTTACAGACACACAATCCAACATCTTTTCAAGAATTAAGAATCTTGCAGTTCACATTTCTGAATTAAATAATTAGAATTTTTAATATTCAGAATTACTCCCCCTGAACAGCAAATTCTTATATCCAATCCAAAAATACTCCCCTTAAACATTAAACATATTTTTGTATTTTTTTTAATTGAATAAATTTCGCAACATTGCATTTCTTTGATACTAAGAAGTACAAAGAATGGCTGTTGCATCAAACAAAATTTAAAGAAAAGTATCAAAATCACATATCAAGTCAAGTCAAATGCCTTTTAGCACTTTTACCACCTCGTAACATCGAAAATCTCATCCAATCACAAATCATCATCGCATTCTTCCAACAATATCCACATCCATGCAGTCACTAAAAATGTTAGCTTTCAATAACCTGACTGCACCACCACAAACAATTAAACGTTAGTACTTATGGGACACCCAAGCCTTGATAGACTTGGGTTGTCCATGGTCATCCATAATCATCACATCAATGAGTTTATGATATTTTAAAAACTCCGAGGATTTCATTGATGTGTTGTTTGTGGATTTGGGTTTCCAAACCTTTGTAGGTTCAGATGAGTTGTTTTCAACAATGTTGTGCTGTTGAACTTGAGGTTTACTAAGCACAACTTTGTTTACTCTAGCCACGGGTTTTGGAGAAGAGGATGCATATCTTGATATAGGCGAATACGAAGCACGCCTAGAAAACGATTTTGAATAAGAATTCCTAAAGGAGGAAGTTCTTGGCATCCCTCTACCAAACCTATCTAGGGATAATAACCGACAATCCCTAATTATATGTCCTTGTTGTCCACAATGGAAACAAGAACGTCTCTCAATGTACGACCTATTCCAATGATTACCCACAAAAGGTTGAGGTGAAGAATGAACTGTTGGAAGCTTAAAAGATGAGGCATTTACAGGACGTGAACACTTATGTGTACACGTTGATGTAGAAGCCTCAGAAGTTGAACAAGTTGATGTTGAAGGTTGTTCACTTTTAGATTTTACATTTGAATCCTTCATTTGATGTTGAACCCTTTTGGATTCATTTTCAACCTTGTTTTTACCCTTTGTATTTGAAACCTTTACAGTTTCATTGGTAAGTATATGATTTTCTGGCTTTACATTAACTTTTTCAACTTTGATTTCAGCCTCTTCCGGTAGATCCTCTATCTCAACACCCTCCTCTACACTAACTGGAGGTGTACTATCAGACTTAACAAAAGTAGGCAAGGGATACTCTGTCCGTTTAGTTTTCTCCTTTGCCTGCCTTTTGGGATTGGATGTAGCTTCTTTAGACTTTGTAGCTGGCCATGATGAGTAGTCAGCCACAAGTTCTTCGGTGCCTTCTTTAACAGGCAGAGGATAGTGATTAGTAGGAGGTGGAACTGAGTTATACCCTATTCCGGCCTTACTTTTATCTGTCCTCTGCTTGACAACGATTTCATCGAAGATCTTTTGAGAGTTTGAGAAACTTGTGATTCCTTTTTTAAAAGAGTCAGACTCAGACTTTAGCTCAGAAAGTTCTTTATTTAACAACTCAATTTCTATTAAATAGCTCTTAATGGCATCTTGTTGACTGAAAACATTAGCTTTATATTTCTCAGTGTCAAACTTATGAGCCTCAACTACCTTTTCATAAAGTATTTCATTAGCTTTTAGAAACTTATTTGACTCAGTGAGTTTCTCGACCTTTTCTCTCAAGTCTACATAGTCTATTTGAAAACATTTTAAAGAAGCTTCCAATTTAATACAGGATATGCAAGTAAAAGGTTTTTTAGATTCTGTTTCTACCTCATGTATCTTTGCCAAGAACGCACTGTGTTGAACCTTTTCTTGAGTCGCACTTGAATCAAACATTCCCTGAGAATACACTGTCATCGCCTGTGATGTTGTGTTATTCTCTGGAGTCTTGGGAGCTGAAGGTGTGGTGAATCCAGATGATGGATATTTATTCTCCACACATTCCTTAGCAAAGTGTCCATGAATCTGACAGATTTTGCATTTCACCTTGCTTTTATTAAAACCAAGACCTGTATCACCATCATCATCCAGGTCTTTTCTACCCGTTCTTTGAAGAAACTTCTTGGTTCTTTGGGTTATCATGGCCATACTCCATTTGATGTCCATCTGCTCGAGATCGTCAGAATCGATCTGTTCAAAGTCTTCCTCAGTAAGCTGTAGAGTACTAGCCTTCTTTGAAAGGAAAGTCTCATAAGAGTTGAGGAAAGCTGCAAAGATTGTAGCATGATCCTCAGTAGCCTTTGAAGGAGCTGTATGAGCTGTATGAGAAGTATAGGAAGCATATGAAGTGCTAGTAGAAGTAGATGCTGCTGAGTTGGAAGTAGATCTGGAAGTATCATTTAGACTAGGAATTTGAATATTAGCCTCTGACTTCTTTTCCTTTTGATCGTAAGCCGCTATAAGAGCATCCCATAAACCTATAGAAGTTGCTTGATCTTTAAATTTATTAATCACAACTTCTGGCAAGCACTTGGTAATCATCTCATACACTCTATTGTCTTTATCAAACTCTGCTCGTTCCTTGACTGACATTTGTGCTCTTGACTTAAGCACCCCATCGAGTCTTGGTTGCTCATATCGATCAATGGTGTTAAACCAATTCCACAGATTTGGATCTTTGTATTCAATGAAATTGCATAACTTAATCTTCCAACTCGCAAAATCATTATAGAACAAAGATGTAGAAGGAGGCACTTTGTTACCAAAAGCCATTTACGAATTTTCCCTCCAAAATCGAATTCGAAAATTTCGAAAACCGACAGAGTGTAGCGAAACTTTTCCGACACTAAAATTAAGCTATTTTAAGCTTAAAAACAAACTTTGAAATTACAAAATTTTTTCGCGTTTTTTTTTTTTTTTTTCCCGCCAAAATTTCGTCCGAAAACGTCAAAAACTGGCCAGGTAAAATGAAACTTTTTCCAGACTAAAATTGAACAATTTTAAGCCTATAGAAAAAATTTTGAATTTTTTTTTTTTTTTTTTTTTTTTTTTTTTTTTTTTACGAATCTAGCAGGAGGTGATGTCTCACTCAACGTCGCAGAAGCTAGCGACGTCGCAACCTACGTCGCAGTAACCACTTAAGGTCAAAATAACGACGTCGCTAACGAAGTCGCAAAGACCAGTCAAGGTCAAAATTAATAACGTCGCAGGCTACGTCGCAGGTGATGTCGCAAAATCAAGCGACGTCGCACCTGACGTCGCGGCTAAGGTCACAGTGACCAATTAAGGTCAAAAGTGAGATGTCGCACACAACGTCGCAATTAACGTCGCTAGTAACGTCGCAGAACTTAGCGACGTCGCAGCTAACGTCGCAAAAACGCGACTGCAGGAGCTCCAAAACCCTAAAATCGAAAATTTTCGAAACCCTAACGAATTTCGAAAACCGAACGACGAACAAACCCAGAAAAACCCTTCCAGAAACGATTTCTTCAACCAACAAATCCCTAAAACGCAATTAATATACCCAAAACACCAAACTCTAAACCGAAAACGTTCAAAAACACGATCCGAAACCAACGAATCCTTGATTCTATGGCTCTGATACCAGTTGATAGTCCCGTACACGTAAGATCTGATCGGATCGTATAAACAATAACAAACAATCAATAATCGATTCACGAACACACGATTTCTCTATAATCTTGTATATATTAACAATTGATAATATAACGATTACAGATACAAACTCGTTTCTCTCTGTCTCTCTCACACCAAACGCCTCACCTCACTCTCTAAAACGCTAACCCTAAAACTGAACTTTAACTCACTATTTATATCAAGGCTATTGGACCCTGCGACGTTAGGCCCAACGTCGCAGGCCCAGCCCATTGCGACATTGTCAACGTCGCAAGCCCAATAAGCAATGTCGCTGGTATTCTCTGTATATTCTAACTAATTACAGACTCGAATATACATACTAAACACATCACATACGTAGACTAATTGACTTTGACAATTACAATAGTTTGACCAACTGACTGACACACAAAATGCACCAACAAAAACTGGTTAAAAGCACCGACACTATGAGAATAAAATAAAAATAAAGCAAATAACTTTCAAAGGAATGAATTCCCAAGAAAGGATCAATTAACTAAAAACAAATTCAAAATGACACAACTGTCCCCGGCAGCGGCGCCAAAAACTTGATGTGTAAAAACCGAGTTATAAAATAAGTAAGTAAAATATCAAAGTTTGACTATTACACAACTAGGAAAGTATACCTAATCGAGTAGTAGTATAGCAAAAATAAGTATCCAGGTATCGTCCACAAGACAGTTTATGTGTATTTTGAAGTTATTTTCGATTAATAGTTAACTAAATAGAAAGCAAGTAAAAGTGGGAGTTTTTGCCTCTTAACGACAGACAGTCGAATGGTTGTATTTTAAAAGTTAAAACGTAATTTAACTAAAGCAACTAAAAGATAGTTTAATCTCAGATTAGAGAAGTAATGTTCATTTAGACCTCTTACACCTAGATCTTGGATGTTTAGATTAAGCACATGATTAGAATGATTATACGCAATTAATAAGACAATTACTTTGTTATCACAAAACTAAATGAAATGATAACACCTTTTAATACAAGTATCCTTGATATCAATTAATGCTAATCAACTTTTATTAATTCAAGTAGTATTATGATTCAACCGAATAACCTTGTGTTGGCAAGAGCTAATAACTATATAAGATATCTCTAAATATAGTTCATCAATATTTCATGTAAGTAATTAATCAATTCAAAACCTTTTTCTAGTTATAGTCCAAGACACAATAATCAATTGATTGATAAAAGATGAATAAACTATTGAACAATACAAGTTTTCACTCCATATCACAATAACTTATCAATTGAATTGAATAATCAAATAAAACATCAATGGTTCAATGGTTAAACATAATACTAACGTATAATTAATCATTTAATCACAAAGATACATCCAATCTCTAGGCTTTATCAAGTCTAAATGAACATAATGGAATTAGCCCATGATGGACTCAAACAAAGAACAAGAATAAATCTTATAAGAATTCATATTTGATAGAATAAGAATTAAACCGAATGATTCAATGTTGTTTGATGATTGTTGATAATTCCTTACTTCTATGATGATGGAACTGATGATACTTGGCTTAGGATGTCTCCAAAAACCGCCCAAAATCGTCCACACACGTCTAAGAATGAAGCATGCCCTAATTTGTGGGTTTAAATGCGTATTTATACCCTGCTGGGCCGGCAGCTTTCGCTGTGCGACCAGATCCCGTCGCCATGCGATGATCTGGAGAGAAAAAGTGGTCGCTGTGTGATGAAAGGTGGTCGCCATGCGATGCACTGAAATTCAGCAAACTACAGATTATCACGTTTTCACTTGGATTATTCACTTCTTTCATTCGCTCTTCATTATATTCTCCTGTATTACATTTTAAACCAAATAAGTACCGAAAGTTCACAGGATTAACACCGATAAATATAAATGAGACTAATATTGCAACCGAAAAGATGTATAAATTAAGCAATATCAACCATCATGAGCCGGTGATTCACTCTGAATGTGCAAAGGAGGAGCATCGGTTCTTGAGGCATTGTTAGGGTTGGCGGTCGTTTGCTCATTATCTGCCATATCTGTTTTCACCACAACAACTCAACAATTGTTAATCGTTAGCACCTAACTACTAACAATTCATATCCAATGCTAAATCCCATACTCAGGAATGTTTGACAAAACATGCTTCAGAATTGGGATTGAACACTTTACAATGCTCAATTAACCCAAAATTATGCTCTGATACCAACTTATAACATCCATCTTTCTTACAATAATATTCTATTATTTTACTCGGAAGCGTATGAATTTAAAACATATTTATATACCGTACATTAAGATAATGTACATAAACAGTTACATATTCAGAACACACCAAATTTGAACTGTTTAAAAACTACACCGGCCGGGGCATTATATATTACAAAGCAAGGTTTATAACAAAACCGTATCAGAGTTCACAAGCTGCCAAACTTTCCCTGCAAAACATCCACTTCCTGATCACCCACATATCAAACATAATCTGCAGGAAGTTAAAATGATGGATTAGCACGAAGCTAAGTGAATGAATTTATCACACACAATTCAACTTAGCATAACAATCTGTTTACAGCAATTAAACGTAAACACATTTCTGTTTCAATTTCAATGAGGATCGGTGGCTCTGGAGATATCATAATACCCGGGGATTCTCCAAGAACACTTAACGTCAATCTGTATAGCCATTACAGAATAGACCGATAACTATTGGTTATTAAACTCATACACAGGATTCAAACACAACAGATGAATCAAATCCTGTGTAAATCACATAATAACCAAAAGTCCAACTATCCGTTGACCTCAATAATCTAATACACATAGATTCACATATCATGTAGATTCAGTATCAATAACACAGACTAAACAGTCTAAGTCAATCTACGTTTACATGTCGTAACCAAACAGTTACAACTAAATCGAAGGGTGAGTTCTAAATCCACTCACTGATACCTCTGTGGTCTCCACACTCAGCTTCTACTCACTGAGTCTTTGAGGTATCTGAAATACCACAAAACACACAAGTTAATAACTTGTAATTAACGAATAATACTTATGTAAACAAACACATTACACAAGTAATTATTTCATTTACTGAGAGTTCATTGTCTTTAATATCTATAACACTACGCATAGCATTCAAGTATCACGACCAAATTGTATAAACATTGCAAAAGAATACCTGAAACACAAACTAATTTGGTCCTGTCATTAACCAAAGCCGTTCGGCTTTAAAGCCTAGCCGATCGGCTTCACACCTTTAACCGATCGGCTTTGTAATAGCAGATCGGCTTCCCTAGTTAATTTCAAACTTTAGTTCAAGGTCAAGGTTCTGTAATGATTTTGTACTAACAAAGCCTATCAGCTAAAAGAAGCCGTTCGGCTTTTGTGTAACCGATCGGTTTAGCAGCTTAGCCGATCGGCTTTGCCACAAAACCCAGCAATTCCAGTTTTTTTCCTGCACTGCACAGCTCGAGTTTCACTCTATTTTTACACAAGTTCAGGTATTAAATCGATCAAACAGCAAGAATTCAACATCAATGGTAACTATAACAACTCATAACAATTTCAAGTAATCCACTAATCTCTTCAATTTCACAAAACCTACTTGAATCATTTGAGTGAACTCAAAATTATCACTTATGAACATGGAATCCAATTAAGCTGTACAAATCAGTTCATCATCATCAATTAACTAACTCAAAATCATCTATTTACACAAAATCACCAATTTCACCATTTTACCTACCCACATAACTTGAGTTCATGAGAATTAAAATCACTTACCCTTGAATGATGAAGGTGATAATGACAGGAAGTAAATGAGATTAACTTGCACAAATTTCAGTTCCAAAACAACTAATCTTGTGTATTGTTTAAGTTTTTCTTTTGATTTTTGAGTTAGGGTTTGTATCTCATAAAAATGAAGTAAACATTTTGGGAAATAAACCAAAAGAGGAGGTCGGCCTCTTTTTTAAACCGACCACAACATTTTAATTATTTCGGGTATTTTATACCCGTCTTAAATCTATTGTCTGGAACCTAAATATCAATTACGAGAAACTTATTTTACTTTACCGTCAACTAAGGTAATTTAAAACAACTAATATTTCAGTAATCACAATAAGTCCTGAAACTTATTTATCTAAGTTTCACAATGAAACAATAATGTCAAGTAATTTCTAAAACAATTAATAATAAATAAAAATAGAAATTACCAGACCGTAGGAGAGGATGTTACAGACCGAGAAAGAGAGGTAAAGAACAAGGAAGAAAATCACCGAATTGAGCCCAATTTCTTGAAGATTAAGAGTAATTCTTACGTTTTTGTGATCCTTGAGGTAAGAACAACTCATTTAAGCTTTCAATTTGATGATTTAGTGGATTATTAATGAACCTTAAAAATGGATTTTTGAGAAATTGTCGAGTCTAGGGAAGTAAGCATGTTAGATGATGCTTATTTAGCTTGTTTGAGTTACTTGAGGGTAACTAATATGTGTTCTATGATTTATGATGAGTTATTTTTGAGGTTATTCATGAAGTTATGATGATAGTAGGATGTTAGTATATTGTTGTTATTATTATGTAGCCAACTATTGAGTTACATGCTTGAAAACATGAGAATTGAGAAATTGTGTAATAATGATGAAACGCCCCGATTTCCAACTCATAAAATCATAATGTTAACTAAATAATTTATTGTTATGGGTCCCTTCTGAAATCAATATCGTCTATAACAATCGACAAAAAACCTTTACTTTTTCATATTTGATCTCCCTTGACATTTAAGTATCCAAAACCATCGGTATATATGTTTAGCTTTACAAAGTTATCACATATGAATACAATGTTTATATTTGACAAAAGACACGCGATTTATACAAATATCACCATAGCGATAATCTAAAAGAAGAGAAGCTCATCTAACTAGAATGCAAGCTTCCAATATACTGTTACCCAAGCCTCCCTTCCATCCAAGCGATTCACCTAAAAACATTTATATATTCAACCGTAAGCACAATGCTTAGTAAGTAAACGAATCACAATCACAAGTCATTATTTTTATTTTAGCTAAGGATCCTTAACTACCCATGCTAGTCGTATACTACTAGCAATCACACAAGCCTATGGCCGCAACCATTACTTGCACCAAACCACCAGCAAATGACCGCAATCATTCCTGGCAACCATGATCATGTAATCCGAAAACTTACCTGGCAAAGAGCTTAACGATTTACTTGTATTATTTCCAGCTTCTTTATTACCTAATCACATATGCACATAACACATATTACAAACAATATTACCATTTAGCAATTTCGTTTATAACCATTTATTCTTGTTAACTTACATGATCAATTATAACGCAATATCATTATCTTTTACATCTTTCTTTATCTTGATTATTATATTAACATACACTCGTTTGCATATCATGCCAACAATCACAAGTAATTCATTGATCATAACATATTCTTATTCAAGTTTAAGTTTATCAACATGTAATATTTTCAATTCAAAGGAACTCAGCTCGTCACACTAACATCTTAATATCTATAGATAGCTTATAGGGCTCACATTAATCTGATTCAATGTCATTATCATAACTTATTTCCACCTTTGATTATATTATTTTTACTAGCAACAAGCTTAGATTAAACATAAACAAAACTGGATTCTGAACCACTAAAGATCGCGTCGCAATTGCTTAGGATCGCGTCACGATCCAGGACATTTCGCGTCGCGATATAGTAATAGTCGCGTCGCGACCTGGTTCGTAAACAACCCTAAAATCTGGTTTCCATTATACAACTCGAATTTTATCACAAAATCCTCAAAGCCAATTTGCACATCATCAAACTTCAACTAACAAACCTCAAACAAATATGTTTTTAACTTAATTTCATATCTAAATCAATAACCCACTTTTGAATCATCATAATCAAGCTTTTAAGATTAAAAAGAAGAGATTTAAACTTACAATCAGATTTAGAACATGATGGAGGTGAAGAACAACCCTAGTTTCCCCCAAATCACCATTCTTACAGAACTTTTTCTCTATTTTGTATTTATGCTGTTAAAAGTGAAAATGGAAGCCTTGAAACCTTAAAAATCCGTTTCTGGAACCGACTGAATCACGTCGCGATCTATCCCATATCGCGTCGCGATCTCAACTTATACAAGCCCAGTAACTTTCATCAATTACACTTTCTACTCCAAACTTATAACACTATATGGTTATACATAATTTATACTTATAAGAAATTATTTATTTACTAGTCACAATAATATTTTAAATTTTGGGGTGTTACAAATGAGAAATCACTTTGAGTAGTGATTGATCATATAATTGTGTTAATGGGATAAAATGAGGACTCATGTTAATTATGTATGAGAATCTAATTGAGAAAAAGTGAATAATTGCTAGTTGGAGTAATCTTGATGTTATGAGTTAAAATATGAAGTTTTTATTGTGTGTTAGTGTCGTTTTGTTGAAGACATAAGAGTTAATATGAGAAACGAGTATAAATGACTAATTGAGAAAAACGTTGTTTGAGTCACCACATTTGGATTGGTATGTAATAAATGAGTTAATTTGTTGAGTTTTGATAATTAAGAACGAGTAATGAGCTTATATAAATGGTGTGCTATTGAGATGATTATACATGTTCATGTTAAAATGTGAGGATGAGTTAGTGATGAATGAGAGTGTTGGCTTGTTATGATTGATCACTTTGAGTAGTGAGTAACCATGTATGTGTATGATTATTGATTAGGTGCTAAAAGAGTTGATAAGCTTGCTAATCATTCTTCAAATCGAATTCGAGGTAAGTAATGGTTACTTGATCTAACATTAAATAATAATGTGTTTGAGAATTAAGTAACGAGTATTGTTGATTGATCGATAGTAAAACACATGAGAAATGTGTAAAGCTATATTGGTGGGATTCAAGGAATGATCTTGAGGTTTGAAATACCTCGATGATCATGCCTGGATATTATGAGATTAAACCCCAAGAGTAAAGGGGATGAGTAAAGAGATTTTTATATTGCCTAAGCGAGAAATTTGGGCAATAAAATATAGTAATAAATGTTGAATTGAGTAACTTTGAGTAGTACTATTCTTCGATATTGAGTTATTATAAATTGATCATACTAATATTATTGAGTATTTGATTAATATTATTGTTGTGGCATGTATATTAATCAAGAATTTGATCTTAATGAGTAATCTAGTGTTGAAAGAGTGAAAATACCATACAGGTCAAAAAGTGTCCATATGGGTCGTAAATGGACACTTGAGTGAGATCGGGATGAATTTATATTATGGTTGATATGTTGCGAGTTTTAAACTCCATTTGAGTTGTTTACCCTGTGGGAAAATGCCCAAACCTGATTGCATATGGTTTGCAATGTGGGTTGTCACAAAAAAAGGTCCAAAACGGGCGATATTTAGTCACACGTCCATTTTCGTCATTTTTGAGAAATTTAAAAAAGTGCAAAAAGATAAACATACATTTTGGCATTGTGGAGGTGTCCACCAAGTTTCGTGTCATAATCTTAAACGAGTAAAAAGTTATGCTTGATTGGAACTCGAATTTTGGTAAAAAGATTGGTGCAGACCTGCTGTGGGCATGAACTACCCGGCGGGTAGTCCATGTACCCGGCGGGTACCAGCATAAAAAATCCAATACGCGATCCAGCTCAGAAGGTGAGATCGCGTAATTAAGAGGAAATCGTTTACAGTGGATTTTAATGAGTTACTACGTGATCGCTTAATGAAGTGGGGGATCGCGTATCAAGCAAAGTACCCAGCGGGTACTTTGTTTACCCGCCGGGTAACCAATGATTTTGTGAGACATTTTGAGTTTAAGTCTAAACCAAATACGAGTTATCAGTTATGAGATGTAAGGCATTTGTATTGCATACGGGACATTAGTGTGTTGAGTCATGCTCCGAGTTATTATAAATGGTAATGAGTTAATCATGTTTGAGTTTTATTATCTACTGTACGAGTTGTACCAATATGAGGAGAGTATAACTTGGAATTAAAGTAGAGTAATTGTGTTTTATCATTTGTGAATATTACCGAGATACAAGAGCTTAAACCTTAGATTAGTTATCTAATGGTATCGCATGAGGTCACTTGTGTGTGAATGGCAATTGTTGTAATTGATCTTTTGAGTAAGTTCAATATTTTATTCTGAGAAACGATCATTTGCGTATGATTAAGGTTGTTATGCATATTAAGAAATGAGAACGAGATTATATATTATAAATAAGGTCGTGATAGAGATCACCATTTCTTACTAAGCATTTTGGCTTATTCTTTTATTATTGACATTGTGGTGTAGGTGTTTACGAGGTAACGGTATCATTTTGGGACAAGGAACCAAGAACAACTTTTGGTGGGACTTACTGTAGCGTCAATAAGTCAATCCCTTTTTATAATCATGCTCTATACTATGTGGGTCCCATTTTGTACAACACGAATCATTGAGTATGGTTTTTTTTAAAAAAAAAAATTAATAATTGGGGCGTTTCAATAACGCGTATGTGTAGATGTGTTATTTTTTTTTATCTAAATAAGTCGTATATAAGTAATTGTGTTTGTATTATGTGCTGAATAAATAAGATAAATAACTAAAAATTATCAGTTTAATCATCTAAATGAGGTAGTTGATAGCAGTTATGTAACACCCCAAATTTAATGATTTGTGGAAGCTTGATTTGGGTGTTACTAATCAATAACAAAGCACAAAGATATATAGTAAACGACTCTATATGCGTCGTTTTAACAAAATATATTGATAACTGAAATGTTTACAACATTTAAAGCTTTACATAGCTCGAGTTTAAATAAAAGGAGATTTCAGTACATAAGTACTTGTACAAAATATACTAATGCAAGAAAATCTCAATCGTCTGTATGCTGACTCGAGCTAAAGTCCTGAAGCAGAAACATCCTACTGCTTGGTACCTGCGATATATGCTAAAAGGTCAGCTAAAAAGCTGGTGAGCTCACAGGTTTGAAATCAGTTAATATAGTATAAACCGCAAGATTTAAATAATGAATTGCATCCAGCAATTAAATGATAATCATCGTGTATACAGCCATGAGCACATAGTTGAGCTTAACTCGAGGGCCGGGTCCCCTATAGAGAATTCCGGGCGAGGTGCCTCCACGAATGCCTAATCCACATTCGTCTTCCCAAATATTAGTACGTCCATTTACCCGGTTAGTGCTTGCTAACCCGAACGAGGTGGGTCAATCCTATATGGTACCATATACTAATATTCACGCTACAACGTATTAACAACTATGCTGACGGAGGACTTTAAAATGATTAGTTTCGAAAAACTCATGTAGTATATGAAATGTTTGTACTTGCGTTCACATGTTAAAAGTTGAGCAATATATCACACCCCTGAGTAAAACAGTAAAACAGGGGCTATGAGACTCACCTGAGTCTGAAAGCGTTTAAACAAACGTAAGTTGATTAGCCGAGTATGAAGTCCAAAGACTTGTAACCTGAGGGTGTCCACGACACGCGATGGTTATAATCATGATTGGGTATCTCAAAAGATCACCCTTGTAGTTGTTCATTCAACTATAATGTCCAAATCTCCACTATTTGGTTGATACGTTTAAGTGTTTGAAAAGTGTACGGCCCGTTGGTGACGGATTTGTAATAATAATCTCAACTATTATTATTTTGATTTCGTGGCGTTTTACTTGAAAAATGTGTTTTGATTGTGTTTTAGAAGCCGTTACGGAATCTAAGTACGGGGGTCCGGGGGCAGCGCCCCTGGTAGCGGGGTCCAAGGGGCGGCAGCCCCTGGCGGGGTCCAAGGGGCAGAGCCCCTGGCTGGGGTCGAGCTTGGAAAATTTTTATTTCTACTATATTGCTTTGACGAAAAACGCATCTGGAACCGAATTTGGGTAAAATCGAGTGATAAATTTCGAGTCTCGACACTTAGTAAAAATCTATGTTTTTGAGGTTCTGATTTGTGCGACGTTGGGTGCGACGTCGCAGGTAGGATTGCGACGTTGAGCAGGACGTCGCTAAAGGCGACGTTTCGCAATTTAATGCGACGTTGTACGTGGCGTCGCTATATGCGACGTTGTTGAATTCTGCGACGTAGGGGCTTGCGTCGCTAAGTGCGACGTGGTGAGGTATTGGCGACGTTAAGGCTGATGTCGCTATATGCGACGTCGCAATTTAATGCGACGTTGTGACTGACGTCGCACCACGCGACGTCACGAGGGGTTTTGCGACGTTGAAGCTGACGTCGCATAAATCTGGGTCCAAAAGCGACGTTACGGTCTGATGGCCGGAAAATGTGTCGAAAACGAGTTTTTCGGTTTCCGTTCGGTCCAAAACTTTTACCCAACCCATATTTGGACATTATAAGTTGATCCAAACCACTAACAAGCAAAAACGCTTAAAAACGAGAGATTTCGGGATTTGTCAGAAACTTACAAAGTGTCGGATTAAAAATCCGAAAAGATAGGATGATAGATCGGGATGCGGTGAGTCTTTTATTCCAAAGAGCCGATGAAATCCGAGCGCGTTTAGTAGTAGTATTTAGTGACTTTGTGAGGTTGGTGGTTATGGAATTTAGAGAGAAAAAGATGGAGAGAGAGAGAAATAAAGAAAGAAATGAAAAAGAAATGGAAGTGGTGGAGGTTAAATCCCCACCATTTTCAGTCCGCGCACTGCGCCCCGTGCGGTGTTCGTTTTCTCCGTCGTTCAAATGTTAAATAATTATTTTACATATTAATTGGTACGTTTTAAAATACAATTTATTAAGCGATATTTTATTTAAATATTTTACAATTCAATTTCTATTTGAGTTACAAAATGCAAATTTGTTTACTAAGTTTGCGCGTTTTAATATTTTAAATTGTGTAAGTTCCGTTTGTACGATACGTATGAATACGAAATATTATCATAATAATATTTTTGATATAACAACATTATTTAATAAAATTGGTCACCAACGTCCGTATTAAATTGAATCGAAATACATTCGATTTAAATTGCGTACGATTTAACCAAATCGCATTTTCGTATATATTCAACAATATATATAATTCGATACATTAATTAGCCTAACACAGAACTAATTACATGTATTAATGTATGATTAGGCACTAATTACTAGTCCTAATTTGGCGGGTGTGGCAGAGTGTAAAGTTTAATTGTAGAAGGGGGGGTTGAATACAATTAAAAACTTTTTCTGATTTTAACTAAGTTAATTGAAAGTTCTTAATTGTTATAACAGAAAACAGAGTATATCAGATAACATATATGACAATATCAAAGAACAATGTGATAGTAGCTGAAATGGTGAATTGTATTGATCATAAAATTCACAAGTGTTGAATGCGAAATGGATTAACCAAAGTTAATCCAATTCAAACACTTAGCTAAACTATTACAAACGAGATGAACAGCAGTGGACAAACACGCTGACTGTTCACTCTATGAATCGCTTAAATCGTGCTTAGACAAACTACTCACTGACATACAAGTGATTAACACGAATTGAACGACTAGCCTCTACAGTACAAAACACTGAACTATTTATACTACAAGAGTTCCTAAAATATCGCCTACAAAATAGGATCTTGGAAGGACACGTGTCGCTGCTTGATTGGTTTGAACTCTGATGAACCGACATTCTGCGGGTCCCAATTCTGTTACCGCAAATATCTCGTTACCTTAAAACCAATCACTTGCTGCCACGTAATCTTTCGGACATACTTCGAACTGGAACATTCTTGCTGATGTATAGATAAGTACAGTACTTTTTAGTACTTGAAGATTTGAGAGGCTTTATTGAATAGTCCCTGAAGATGCAGCAATCCTCCTCACTCACTGCGAGCTAACATGCTTTTGTAGAATGAATTGAACAGAAGATCTTCAGTGACTAGTTGTTATTCTGGCAGTGACTTTTGCCTTTATTGATTTGAAGATGTAAGGCTCTCGCTGACGTTGATCAGCGACACACCAATTTGAGCTTTAAATCTTCCTCAGAATATCGAACAGAATGAATGACGATCAGCGAAACCTATCATTAGCAACAGCAGCTTCGATACAATCCATTTTTTCATCGAGTAGTGAACAGTTGAGTTGGTCAGCGACCAGTGACTTCATCATGGTCAGCGACCAGTGACTCAACAATCTCCCCCTAAATGATTGTGATTGAAGCTCCCTAGACAAACTTGTTGCAGTGAAAGTTTATAGTCAGTGTTTAAGATTTTAAACATTCAGTGATTTTATACTTGTGATCCATTCATTTTTCTTTTTGGATTCTTTTGATATGATCTGAGTTTTGCACTTTGGTTTTCTCAAAAAGCAAAATTAGGTTTTATTGAACTGTAAATCATAAAGTGAATTTAGTTACAATAAACCTAATCTATTACAAGCTTCAATTTAAACAGCCCCAAACTTCTTCTTCTTTTACGATGCCCAACTCACTTTGTAATTCATATTTGTCACTGGATGGCAGGAACCTGTACTGTCTAGCAAGCCCTTCTTCCATGATTGCTTTTCTCATTATTGAGTTCTTGGGAAGCACATTGACTATTCTGATGAGATGTACAAGCTGCTCATGATCTATCTTTTCAAGTTTGGAATTCTGATAATTCTGTTGGTACCTGCCCTATACCTTGGACTTGGTGGCTGCACTATCTCCTCACCAAATATGACAGTGTCTTCTGGTCTAAGTAGCTGTAGATCCACCATTTTCTTGAACAATCTGTCAATCTCAGCCAAGACTTCTTCTTTTGCAGCACTTGAGGAGTGACTGATAGCAAGTCTAATTTCATTCCATTCTTCTCTATGAAGTTTACAGACTTGATCAAGATTGATTGCTTGAGAATCCAATCCTCTGTGGATAAGTAGCTAAGCTTGAGACTTGTTCTTAGGCTTCTTCAGGTAGACTTTTGTGATAGGAGCAGGGTTTGATCTTCCAACCATTCTGACAGCATATTTCTTTCTGTCAATCTCATCCAACATTTTATCAGCAGATGTCTTTGCTCCCTCTTTCTTTTTCAACTTGCTGCCCTTTTTATTTGCACAAATCTCTTGTTAAAGATCAGATTCTTCAACATCTTGAAGGAGTTTAGACAGCCTAAAGTCTTCATCTTCTTGCTTTCTTTTTAAGAAAATTTCTCTTTCTCTTTGAATGGCTTCATCTCCACTCAGTTTCAACAGAAAAGCTCGATCAGAATCAGCTTGTTCCTTCAGCTTTCTCTTTCTTTCTTCTTCTTCTTTCTCATTTAGCTCAGCTTGAAATTCTATGAGCATCTCCCTCTCATGCTTCTTTCTCTCTTTAATTTTTCTTACTATTCGCTGCTGTTCAGTTTCTTCAGGATGAGAACTTTCTGAAGTTAAAACTGATGATAGAAGATGAGCAGGAACAGAAGAATCTGAATCTGTGATCTCAGATTGAGAGTGATGATGAGTTGTAGTAGTTGTTGCTTCTGTTGGTGTGATGATAGTGGAGATTGAGAGGGTGATCTGTGTTGTTGCTGTTGTGGTTGTGGTAATTGGTGCAGTTGTTGTTGTTGCTGGAAGTGGGGTTGATGGTTGTGTTGTTGCTGTTGTTTGGATTGTTGCTGATGGTATGATTGCTGTTGCTGGGGATGCCTCAGATATGACAGTGTCTGTATGAGGCGTTTCTGGTAAGGACTTAGGTTGCTGAATGATAGTTTTGAGATTGTGCATGGCGGCTGCTATTTCTTCCTCAGAGAAGTTTATCTTTTTAGAAGAAATGGGCTCTGATGTGGGAGACTTGCTGGTCCTTTTTCTTTTTATTAAAATAGAAGAGATTGGTAGCTGATCTTCCATTTGATCATCAGAGGCAACTGGTTGCTGATCTTCCATCTGATAATCAATATTTTTTTCTTTCTTCTCATTAGCACCAGCATCAGTACCTTTTTCACTAGTCCCATCATTCTTGACTTCTTTATCAGCACTATCTTGCATATCAGCATCATCCTTTTTCTTTTCATCACTTCCATTATTACCATCATTATTATCATCATCATCATCATCATCTCCTTCATCCATATTGACAACATCATCTTCTTGTTGTCTATTCATCCATTCCCACCTCATCAGCTCAAAGCTTGCTGACTCCCCCATAACTCGTGCATTCTCATCAGCAGCCCACTCTTTGACTAGATAGTCATACCTCCTTTGTTCACCAGGATGAAACTCAGGGAAAACACCCATCTCTCTTTCTTCAGCGACATCCATATCTGATGCATCATCATCAAAGGGGATGTAATTGTTAGCATCATTATCTTCGTCATTCTCCCCCTCAGCCTCACAAACTAAATAAATAATCTCCTCAAGTCGATTATAGATTTTCTGATGATCAACATGCATAGTTTCTAGACCTGTGATGGTCTCATGATGGTTGGAGATAATTTTTGAAAGTTCGCTGATAACTTTATCAGCATGAGTGATATAATCCACAACAGAAGATGCCATTATTTTTTGTTTTTCATTGAGAGAGATTATTGCATCTTCATGAGTTTTGAGGCTGATTCTGGTGAATGAAGCGAGATCAGTAAGAGACTTAGCATGAGTTTCTAGAAGTTGGTAGTGATCTACTTCATCATTTGCAATTAGTTTGACCTTTTCTTTGATAGAATCACTCCAATCTGGAATGGATTCATAAGCTGTTGCAAGAGAATGAACTTTACTATAGAGATCAGCTAGTTGGCCTGTCAAGGTCTCTCTATCTTCAGTGAGCAGACGAATTTGTTGCTGTGAAGCAGCAATATAATCAAGCAGCAATTTATCTGTTGATGATGTGGTGGAAGTTGATGTTTTGGAGATTTGTGGTGACTTTTGAGTGACAGGGGATAGTGGAGATGTTGATTGTGGTTGGGATTGGATTTCAGTTTCTGGTTGAATTGGTTTATCAGCAGTATGATGAGAGATGTCATCACTGGAAAGAGACATTGCATCTAATTCCTGGATTGGTGAGGTTATGGTATCAGCATGTGGAATAGTGGAGAAGGGTAGAGATGAAACATCAGAATCATCAGGTTGCTGATTTATCTTTTCAGAAGAAGATGAAGAAGTATCCATTGGTTGGGCTTCCTCAACATCATCAGTTTGTGTTTTAGCTGATGGATCATTGGAAATAGAGATGTCAACCTGTATCTCTCCCTGTGACTGGGGAGGGACATTGTCAGTTGGTGCAGTGAAAGATGAGAGTTGGCTTAGGTCTGTAGCCAGTGATGTGTCATCAGTAATGAGTGTGTTAGCACCCGCTGATGGCACTTGCCCTTTGACTGAAACATCATCCTTTTGTGAGAATGATGAGTGGCTGATGAGTTGACTCGATGGGTGGGTGTGGGTTGCACCCGAATCACTGCTAACAATGGGTTGAGCCATTGTAGCTGTCTGTAGGCTTCCATTTATAGAGTCACTGAACTTTTGTGAGTCCAGTGAAGCAGTTGTAGGTTTGGGTTGATCAAGAGTGCCCGCAGGGACTGAACATTCAGTTGCTGTTCCACTCTTGGCGTCTTTAGACGTCTTTTTCTGACTCTGTCCCTGATCCTTTAATGTCAGGGACTTTAACTTGATTTTCTTTGGAGCAGTTGGTGGCTTTTGTTTTGGTGGTTGATCAGCAATAGTCACTGGAGGTGTGATCAGTGACGTGATCGATATGGGGCAGAATCAGACGGATGTACAGTTTGTAAAGGCTGGGGTGCAAGTATCCCCTTTGGTTTCATGAAATCAGGGAGAAGCACAGTTGCAGTTTTACTAAAAATTTGATTCCCTATCAGAGTAGGTTCAAAACCTTTAAAAGAAACCCTATCGTACGCTTTAAACTGATCTTTAAAAACAAGTGAAAGAAACCTAGGATAGGAAACATATTTTGCTCTGGTAGGTTCACAGATTCTTGAAACAATATCATCAAAAATCATACTTGCATAGTCAACTTTTAAAGAGTTGACCAGTGACCAGCTTAACTGTGCTTCTAGGGAGTTGAATTGATCATAACTCCCTGTTTTTGTGCCCAGAGATTGAATAAAGTTTGAAAATAGGGCATTCCATACACCATCCATTTTAGATTTATGAACAGTAGTATACTTATGATTTCCATTGCTATCCATAGTGTATTTGCAGTCAATCCCAGTGAGATTCACTATGCCAGCTTTGGCATCTTCTTTGTCAGGCAGTGGGTCGTAAGTATCGTGCTCAGGGAGTTGTAAAACGGTACGGATGGTGTGTGCAGAAATGATTATTTCTTGACCTCCGTTATCGATAAAACCTTTAAGTTGTGAGGTACTATTAACGATTGAGTGAGTACAGGTATACCAAAACTCACTCAACCAGTCTGGATTCATCTTTACAGGTGATAATGTGAGAGCAGGGAGAATAAAATGATTTTTTAAGAAATTGATTATCTCCGCGTACTCTGTTTTAGGGCATGAAAGATTACCCAAATAATTTGCTTTTGGAACTGTAATGATATCATCTTCACCAACTGCAGGAGCTCGAAGAGCTTTGATATCTTCAGTGGCAGTGTATGAGTTGAGAAAATATTTTGATTTAGCCATTACAGAACCTTGGAAAATCTTTGATTAAACACTTATTATAGGGTTTTGAAATGCTAAAGGGTTTTCGAAAATTAGTAAAGTGTAAAAGATGACAAGTTGCTGATTTGTAGGTTTAAATAGTACACTTTACTAATGATCGTGTGGCTGAGATGAAAACAACGTGGGCAGTCGTGGTGGAAGATGTAGAGGTGGAGAGGGTTATGATGTGGGTGCGTGGTGGCATTAATGGTGATGGGAGTGGTGTGCCGGAAAAAGTACGCTGACGTAGGAAAGAGAGTGTCAGAAGCGCGCGACTTTTCTGATATACCATAAAACATTTAATTTTGAAATCCGTTAAGTTAAATACACAATATACTAAATATAACGAATGTTTTGTCGATTGAAAATCACCATTAAATGATATCTTCAGTGATTTTGAAAGTTACTGAAGATACATAACCAATTTCTTGATTTACCACAAAAATGGATTAGAATAATAACATTATTTCTTTATTTAGGCAAGGATGTAGTCTCGCTGGTTTAAACACAACTTAGAATACTGAATAAACCATAGAGATGTGATCATTTTATAAATAAAGAGAAAAGATTATTATTCTTGAATATTTATATAGAAAAACCCCCCTTTTTTTTTTTTAAATCATGAGTAGAGATTATGTTGTATATAAGTTGTATATCATATCATTAGATTGCTTCGTCACTGATTAAGTTACAACTTAGAATACTAACAAAATCAGCTTAGAAGAAATTAAGTCACTGATATAAAACAAGTATGACAACATAATAAATACTCATGAGACTATATGAACTACATGATTAGTCCAGTTGATGAACCCATCCAGAGATAGGTTCATAGTGACCAAGCGCTGGTTTTGGCTTCCACTGATTTGAATAAACCGTATCTGAATGTTCACTGATGTGTTTTTCAAAAGGTGTAACCGAACATTCAGATGACACATGTTGCTTGTTCCACATTTATAACACTTTTTGTTCAAATAGCCGGCCTTTTTGGCTTTCTTCTTTTTAAGTTGCTGATCTGACACAATCACACAACTTTTCTTGCTGATTGTTACTTCTTGCATCTTTGACTTTAGGTCACTGATGGAGGTTGTCTCAGTGACAGATACAGTGTCAGTGAAGTTGCTGATGATTGTTTGATTATCAGCGATGGTTTTGATGAGATGTGAAGTTACTGATGATTTGACAGTTTTTAAAACATTTATCTCATTGTTACCATTTAAGACATCAGTGTCTTCAGTGACCAACTTGCTTTTAGTAAAATAGTTTGGTCGTGGCACACTGAAGATGGAGATGGGTTCAAATACAGCTTCTGAAAAGTTACCCTTTGGATCAAAAACAGAGTCAACCATTGTTGAATCAGCAAGGGATGCAGCATATTCATAATCTCCTCCCAAAATAGCTTTGACTTGTTTTGGAATTTGATTATTCACACAGTGATTAACTTTATCATTTGACTTACACCAAAATTCCATGACCTTTTTAAGCTGTTGAAATTGTGTTTCAAATTTAACCTTTTCTTGAACACACACTTGATTTGCATAAGTTTGTGCATCAAGATCCAGTTTTAATTTCTTCATTCTTGACTCATTTTCATTTTGGTCATTTAGTTTGGATTGTAAATCACTGATTTTACGTTTCTGCCCTTTTTGAATATCATGAGCATTTGATAAGTCAACTATCAAAGACTCAAAGACATTATCCTTTTCAGCAGCTGTATATGTTTTAAAGCAATATACCTTGTAAAGAGTTTCAGGATCCCATTCAGATGCTGAACATTTAGGAGTGACTTCTTTAAAGTCTTCAAGAAGTTCAGTGTCATTAGCCATCAGACAGTACTCCTTGCCTAAACAAATCATTGCTTCTTCTTCATCAGATGATGAAGAGTCAGAATCACTGAATGAACCTTCTTCAGCGACAAAACCTTTTCCTTTCTTCTTCCCAGTTTTAGCCAATGCCTTCAGTTTCTTGTATTTTGCCTTGTACTTGTTGTACTTGTCATTTCTGACATCTGGCACGGGTTCAGGGACTTGATTTACTGACTTTGATCTGCATTCAGCTGCAAAATGACCAATTCTGCCACACTTGTAGCATTCACCTTTAGATTGAAATTTATCAGATGATGGAGCACCAGCGAATCTTCTTGATCTGGTGTTCCTTCTGAAATTAGCAACCATCATGGCCATATCCTTTTCAAGCTTCTCCAATCCTTCATCATACTCGAATTCTGACTGTTCTTCATCTTGACCACCTTCCTCTTCAGCTATCAGTGACTTCGAACTTTTCTTGGACACCTTTGACTTATGTCTTTGATCGATTTCATCAAGCTCTGCTACAAGGGCATTGGATATCTTCTAACTTCCAAGAGTAGCACGAATATGCTCACTCTGATTAGCTTGCTTTTCAGACTGCTCCCAATTAAGCAAAATACCATATACCTGAGTTAAATTCAGAATTGAATAATCATTTCTTTGTCTGGTACATGTTGCAATGGTTCCCCAGATTTTTCTTGGCAGCAACTCAAGAAACTTTTCAACAACAAATCTCTGTTCTTTGCCTATACCAGCCTTCTCCATTTTGTTCATCAGTGACTGGTATCTGGTGTAAGTGGAAGACAGAGATTCATTTGGTTCCATTGCGAACAGCTCATACTGGCGAGTGAGATTGACTTCCCTGCAGCGAATAATATCAGGAGTTCCAATATAAATATTCCTAAGGGTATCCCACATATCTTTAGCAGTTCTACAAAGCCTGATTGATTCGAACACTTCATCAGGAAGTGCCATGCCTATGTAGATTTTAGCTTGTTTATCAAGTCTAACCAATCGCCTATCCTCATCAGTCCATTGTTCCTCTCTTTTAGGTAAAACCATTTCTGGTATAGCTGGAGTAGTAGCTGTTGCAATTACAGCAGGAACAATAGTAGTTGGGATATGTGGACCATTGGTTATGATATTACAAAGACGGTCATCAACTAAGTCCAAAAACATCATCATCCGGGACATCCAAGTTTCAATCCTTGAAGGATCAAAAGCTGGAGGTTTGGTTGTAGAACCATTTCCCTTTTGATAGTCAGAGTCAACACAGCTGTACTTTACAGATTCCATTGCAGACCTGGTTAATTGAAGTTAAACCAACTCTGCTCTGATACCAATTGAGAGTCCCGTAATCACTATCGATTAGTGATTTGGAATCGCAAAGTGTAAAGTTTAATTGTAGAAGGGGGGTTGAATACAATTAAAAACTTTTTCTGATTTTAACTAAGTTAATTGAAAGTTCTTAATTGTTATAACAGAAAACAGAGTATATCAGATAACATATATGACAATATCAAAGAACAATGTGATAGTAGCTGAAATGGTGAATTGTATTGATCATAAAATTCACAAGGGTTGAATGCGGAATGGATTAACCAAAGTTAATCCAATTCAAACACTTAGCTAAACTATTACAAACGAGATGAACAGCAGTGGACAAACACGCTGACTGTTCACTCTATGAATCGCTTAAATCGTGCTTAGACAAACTACTCACTGACATACAAGTGATTAACACGAATTGAACGACTAGCCTCTACAGTACAAAACACTGAACTATTTATACTACAAGAGTTCCTAAAATATCGCCTACAAAATAGGATCTTGGAAGGACACGTGTCGCTGCTTGATTGGTTTGAACTCTGATGAACCGACATTCTGCGGGTCCCAATTCTGTTACCGCAAATATCTCGTTAACTTAAAACCAATCACTTGCTGCCACGTAATCTTTCGGACATACTTTGAACTGGAACATTCTTGCTGATGTATAGATAAGTACAGTACTTTTTAGTACTTGAAGATTTGAGAGGCTTTATTGAATAGTCCCTGAAGATGCAGCAATCCTCCTCACTCACTGCGAGCTAACATGCTCTTGTAGAATGAATTGAACAGAAGATCTTCAGTGACTAGCTGTTATTCTGGCAGTGACTTTTGCCTTTATTGATTTGAAGATGTAAGGCTCTCGCTGACGTTGATCAGCGACACACCAATGTTAAGCTTTAAATCTTCCTCAGAATATCGAACAGAATGAATGACGATCAGCGAAACCTATCATTAGCAACAGCAGCTTCGATACAATCCATTTCTTCATCGAGTAGTGAACAGTTGAGTTGGTCAGCGACTAGTGACTTCATCATGGTCAGCGACCAGTGACTCAACACATACAACACCTCTGTTTACAGTATATAACATCGTAAACAACTAGCGTCAAAGAGGACCGGTGGTTCTTGAGGGAAACCTTCTCAAAAAAAAATTGAAAACCAACTACATGTGTAACACCCTCAAATTTCGGTTTGCGGAAGCGATCGAGTCGGGTGTTACCAAATTAAATATCACAAGCACGAAGATACATAGTGAACGACTCTAAATGAGACGTTTGAAAATAGTTATACATTTCTGAAATTAAAGTATTTACAAGTTGCGAGTTCGCATAAAAGTAATATTACATTCTACTAGTACTGAAGTAAATGTAATAAATATCCTGAGTGTTGAAAACATGCGACTCGAGCTAGAATCCTATAGTCCAATCCTACTACAGCAGTGTACCTGAGAGTGCACACTAAAAGGGTCAGCTGGAAAGCTGGTGAGTTCACAAGTAATTTGTAGAAACAAGTAGTTCGAGTAATAATTGTTTCATTCAAAATATCAATCAAGTTTAGCAGTTTAAATAACAACAGTTGCCCCTCGAGGCAGTTATAAGTAATTTATGGTAAGCAGGTGAACCTAATCAATAGGTTTCTAATCAAGTAAAGGGGACCAATCCCCAGCCTGGGTGTTATCCGGTAAGATATTGCCACCTGGCAATATGTATACGAGAGTAGCGTAAGGTGACTATCTGTCGTGCTACTGGCCGCAAGCAATCAAGCAAGAAAGTCTTAGGCAGTCGGTATTGCTCCCCGGCAATACGGTACGGATAGTTTGTACGGTTTCAAGTGTTAGTACTGTGGTTACTAATAGGTCACGATGCCACCTGGCATGAAAGGTTGCACCCCGGCAACGTGATCAAGTCATCTGTTTTGTGATTGTGTCATATCGGTACGGTTTGTGATTACAGTCAAGTGAGCAAAAGCTCGTTATTTCCTGAGTCTCCGACTCGTAAGCATCTAGTAATCACCTACAGTGATGGTAATGGGTTCACAATTACGGTCAAATTAGCAAAAGCTCATAATTTCCTGAGTCTCCGACTCGTAAGCATCTAGTGATCACCTACAGTGATGTAATGATTATCCCCCAAGGGAAGTGTCAAGTTACGTCCCGCAGGACCACGTTTCAGTAAATTAACCAGTTATAGAGCCAACGACCCCGACCGTAATAATTCGTAGGTCCGTTGCTGAATGTAAGTAAAGCATAAGTCCATATGCTGGAATGAGTAACCGTGCAGTCCCGCAGGACTACGATAGAGCATGAATCCACATGCTGAGCCAACGACCCCGACCGTAATAATTCGTAGGTCCGTTGCTGAGTGTGAGCATTTAGCTCGTAAGTAAGTTGTACCACCCACCGTGGTATCGTGAGCAATCCAGCTCGCAAGTAAGTTGTACCACCCACCGTGGTATCGTGAGCTCGTTTGTAAATCCGTAATACCAATCACATTGGTATCGTGTTTGTACCACCCACCGTGGCATCGTTTTGCTTCACATATAGTGACAGCGTCCGTTATTCTCCCGCAGGAGATGCAAGTAATCGTTTTGGCAGTACACGACATGCCCGTAAGTAAGTTTAGCCCAAAGCTAGTAAAATGTTACAGGCACTCAACAGTACCTCAAGTTGTTACGTGATTCACAGTAGCATATCATACTAATAAATGTAGGAGCGTCATCTGGATGTAAGGGATAATCGTAATCAATAGGTAGGTACGTATCTACGTCACCTAGTTTGCCTGAAATAATGTGTAAAGTCAAGTACGTTAACACGTCACTTAACTGTAAGGAAGTACTTACAGTACTTAGTCAAAGTCATCCGCTAGTTCGTAAAAGTAGTCAATGCTAACTAGCAAGTCGGTGCCTATAGTTGGTGTTCATAAGTTCACTAATCATTATTAGTACTTAGCAAGTCACTGATGTAGTGAGGCGTCTATTCCCAAGATATCATATGTAATATAATTCTAGGTGTTACTGTCACAGTCATACTTAATATCCCTAAGTATGGTCAAATGGTTCGTAGCTGTCGCGGTCTAGCACCGTTACCATAAACTATAGTAAAACGTTTGTAACGGCTTGAACAGTTGAAAGTAGTAAAACAGGAGTATGCATTCCCACCCCGAAATCAGTTGGAAAACAGTAAAAGAGTGGGGTGATGAACTCACCTGAAGAGCTAGCGTCCTAGCGTAACGAGTCGTGCCAAGTGAAATCTCCTAATGTCCTAAACACGAGAGATTTCGTACGTTTGTAAGTGCGGTTCGTTATGGATGTTCGTAATAATAATTCATATTATTATTAGGTTTGAGTTTTCGTATACTTCATAAAGTATATTTGTTTTGGAGTACAAGTCGTATCGTATTTAAATTGTCTTTTGAAAACGTTTTCCGACACTTAGAAAAATTTGGCAAATTTCTGTTTTCTGCGACATAACATGCGACACAAAAATGTGTTGTGCGACGCAAGGGTTGTGTCGCATAATGCGACACAAGAGTTCTGCGACACAGTGGTTGTGTCGCATAATGTGTGCGATGCTAAATCAATAGCGACATAAGGGTTGTGTCGCATGGAGTCTGCGACACAAGGTACGACACAAGGATACGACATAAGGGTTGTGTCGCATAGATAGTTTATGCGACACAGTATGCGACATAAGGCTTGTGTCGCACTCAAGAACACCAGCCCAGAAACCTTCGGGTTTCGCGTTTTTCCGGCCAAAATCGCAAATCAAACGCATTTTCAAGCTGTAAAATCGTGGTTTCTTGGTTGTTTAGGTTATAAGCAACTTAGGTAAACATTATTACACTAAAACATTACACCAAAATGATTAAATCTAAAAAATTTAGGAATTTCTTACAATTGCGAATCGAGGCCAAACGAGGAAGAAAACGAGGGTGTCGTCTTTGTTAATGTTGTTCCTCTCTTGATGGTGATTCCGAAAATGTATGGTGATGGTGGTGGTGGTGATCGGCCGGCGGTGGTGGTGTTTGGTGGTGATTATTTTTAGAGAGGAAAATGAGATGGAGAAGATGATGAAAATGAGATGAAATGGGAAGAGGGTTGGGTTTTGTCCAACACAGATCCCCAGTGCGCGGACTGTGGTCTCCAACCACAGTACAAAATACCCGTGTTTTATTTGTCCAGTCATAATATAAAATAAAATCTTATTTATATTATTTAAAAATGTTTTCTAATGAAAGTATTTTATAAAAATATTAATTGGGGATAAAAGTTAAATCGTTTAATTGAAGTTTAAATTCAGCGCGAAAATTGACTTTTTGACGAGGTGTTACAACATGCCCATACAGAGGTTTAACCGACTACTTGGTGCTATAACCCAAACAACACAGGCTACGAAAATAATACTTGTACTAAGACCCTGTGTTATCCAAACAATAGCAAACCCAAGCCCAGCCCAATGCTGGCCTCTGAATCAACAATGCCCAAAGGCAATACATCAAGTGATCACATAGCCACATAATCATCATGTATCATATCAGACTAACAGTCTATCAACAGTATTATTATTAAACCAAAATAATCATGGTAACTGAATCAATAATAATACGTTTACCCGTTGTAACCAAACCTGTTACAACTAAATTACACTGAGGTTTATAGATCCACTCACCAAATACCTCAGTTATCCACTCAGTAGTCTAATGTCACTGAGTCTTCTCCATATCTGAGAATACAACAGAATAACACAAGTTAGTCATTTGTCTCAATGTGGATATAACATCATACAACTATGTTTACTTCAACAATTCTCACGATTATCAATATCAATATCAAATCCCTACCTTTGAATTATCACTCAATCATGATTAGTTATCATGATACTCATTCTTTCAACTCAATCAAATATATGATTATTAACTTATATCACTTTAACATTATCATACCAAGTTTATGAATAATCACCTTAAACATCAAAATTCATTATCACTTATCAAGTTATGATCATCATGATCACAACATCACATTACTCCACATTAATCATTATTAATTAACATAATTAGATCATTAACAATATTATTAACTTCCAACATCAACAATTCATTAATGTTTATACCATTATCCTAAGCTCAAAAGCTTTAATTCTTGAATAACCAATTATACTCATAGACTTTCTTCATATGTTCATATCAAATTCTTCATTTCTAATTTAGGGCTTAGCTTATAATCATGATTTTAACATTAATTAACAACTCTTACATGATTACAAGCCTCAATTTCATATACTTCATACTAATTATATCAATTACCCAAAAACCCATTTCTAGGTTTATATAAATCAGGAAATCAAGACTTACAAGATGTTTACAATGATGAGAGGATGATTAAATCACGTTTTTGAAGCTTAATTCGAAGTTCCTTAGCTTCAATTTCACTCCAAGACTTGTTTCAAAATTTACAAATCGTTCATGTGGTTTGATACGTACGGCCAGAGTGAAAATCAAGAAGAACAGGAATTGATTTTGCAAAAGATTGATGATTAAGGTTTGAAGCTAGGGTTTTGATATTTCTATCGTACTCAATCGATTATATTGGAATGTTTTAGAGGTTTAATACGCATTTTACACATATATCCTACAATATGTGTACTAGTTTTGTCCCCTTTTAGATCTATTATCTGGAACTTTAAAATCATTTGCGAGGAAAAACTATTTTATTTTACCGTCAACTATATTAATTTAAAGCAATTAATAATTTACTAGTCACAATGAATTGTTTGACTCATTTCTCAATTATTTTTCAAGTAATACAATGAAACTATTTTCTGACATATTAAATAATAATTTAAAGTCAGACAAATATTATAAAACTATTAGACTCAAGAAATGAGTGTTACACGAAATTCAAAGAAAAATGCTATTATTTGAAAAGTTTAAATATGAACAAAAATATAAATAACTAACTAAAATATTGCTGCTTATTGTAAAAATAATCCAGTTCTTTTGTGCTTCACATTTTAATTTTAATAACAATGTAGAAAGACTAATAATATATATGGGATCTACTTTATATACCACCTTTTTTTTCTTTTTTTTTAAACATAATCATTACTGTACTTTTTTGTACTTTTTCTGATCACTTTTTCTTAAAATTATGCACTTTTCTGTATTTTTTCTATTTTTTTAATATAAAAAGTGGTATAAAATTGGATCTAGGTGGTATAGAAAGAGGATCCGATATATATTACTCTCTCCAACCATACAATGTACATTTATTACTATTGACCAATAATAGAATTTGATCTTTACCAAATATTTTGATTAGTTGATTTTGAAAGGAAACTTTTAAGATATACCAAAATGAAAAAGTGTACAATTAGTATTAAAATATCAAATTTGAATTTATAAACACAGGCATGATATCGGCGCAATGAACACGATATTTTATTGTATATAGTGAGTCGATGATAGTCGTATATTATGTCTGGTCTTTATGAATTATCCATGATGATAGTTTGTTCGTATTGATTAGTTAATTTTAGAAATGTTAAGTTTTATTTTTTATGAGTTCGTATATATAAAACACCAACATGATTTATATAAATAGATAAAAAAAATATTTAAATCTAACAAAGATGACGGAGAAAATAATGAAAGTTAGTGGCCGTCAGTGCCGTCCTTGAGAAAAGAAACACATATATTTCTTTTATTTTGGAAATAGTTCAATAAATGTGACCGCCAAATACCTGCCGTTAGATCTGAGATTATTTTATTATTTTTTATTTTATTTATACAATACAATAAAAATAAATAAACTGCTTGTAATATTCAGCCACCGTTTCTGCTTACTCAAGCAGTCGGCGCCACCCCATATTCCAACTCCCACCCAATTAATTATTTACCACCTACACGTGCCATCCCTTCCCTTCATTTATTTCTCTAACAAACACACAATTTAATCTACTTAAATTAATTAATTTTATACTCCGTATAACACTCCGTATCTTTTATGCATACGGTCAAAACTTATACAAGAGTCAATATTTCAACATTTGACTATACACAATCACAATTATGAATTATGACAAAACAAACTCATCAACTGACTAATTTTATTTTTTTTTGTTTTAATTTATAATAATACTACTTTAATTTATATTTTTAATTTTTAATTGCTAATATTAAAGCTGTTATAATTTCGGTTGCCGCAATGCAAACGCCATGCGCTTACACTTGTCTGTACAATTGGACAATAGTTTCATCAATGTACAATGACCAATGCGTAATGTACAACTAATTATCATCATCATCATCATCATTCAACACACCATACAACAAAAATAAACGAGATGGATTCAATTACTTGCAGAAAGATTCCGATTGTTCTAAATTTAAAATAAAAACTGCAAATTATATATTGTTCATGTATATACAACCGGAACGAAAACTTTTAATTAACATTATATATATATCAGCACATCAAAAACATTATCAGGCTGCTGCTTAATTGTTCTCTTAACACCTAATATATTGTTCATATTTAATTTCTCTAGTTTTTATATTTAATTCTTAAAATCAGGGAAAAACACGGTTCAACGGCCGCGAATTGGCTACAAACTACATCATCAGGCAACTTCTGGTGGCGGAAAATTGAGATCGAGATCGAGAGTGAATGCTTTCTCCGGTTGTGGACGATCAGAAGGATAACTGAAATTAACGACCGATGATGAATCGGAATCGCTTTGTGTGCCGTTTACGGCAACGTTAACACCACCGTTAACAGCGCCGAATGTCAGATTAGGTTTGCGGTTAACGGATCCGTCAAATCTGAACAAATCGAGACGGTTATTAAGCTTCATGGCGTTATTGTTGTTGTTATTCATCTGCGAATGGTACAGAAACAACGAATGCGCCATCGGAAAACCGATCGGAAAATGCGACAGGCTGAGATCGAGTGCCGACGGCGGAAGCGGCACGGCGGCGATAGGAACGGCGGAGTTTGCTGATTCGACGGTGCTGCTTTCACCGCTTGGGCTCCTATTCACAAGCTTCTTGCCGGCGCCGCCGACGGCGGCCCCAACGGCGGTAGGAAGACACAATTCTGTGGAGGTCGGAAAGTTGGTTTTAGCCTTATCGCCACGGAACTCACGTGCGGCTTTATCATAAGCACGTGCGGCTTCCTCCGCCGTATCAAATGTACCTAACCAAACGCGGCTTTTTTTGTTAGGATCTCTGATCTCAGCAGCGTAACGACCCCACGGCCGTTTACGAACACCACGGTAGCGAGTTTCAGTACCGCCATTGCCAGCGGCGGTGTTGGCGTCAGGTTTCCCCCGAGGAGCCATGGGTTGGGTTTGTATCTCAGATTGTATCATAAGACGAATATTAATTTAAAATTAAGAAAACATAAAAAGAAGAATAAAATGTGAAATGTAATGAGGAGAATGAGAAAAAAAGGGAAAGGATGGGGATGTATTTATATAGGGTGAGTTGGTTAAGTTGTCGTAGAAAAAAGGGGGTCCGCACCACTCTCATGACAAAAGGCGCGTGTGGATGAAATGTTAGGCTCCATCTCCGTGGCCTGGGGCTAATTTCAAGAGGTTTTACCACCCACCCATATTTTCCTAAATTAAGGGTGTAAAAACTACCACTTTACATGTTAGGACTCACAAAATTAACTAATTCTATTCCCATACCTAAATTAACTAAATTAGTTCATCACTTAACCGCTATTGATTTTACACTAGATGTTAAGAACGAGTTTATCTGTACAATATGTCTCAGAGATTACGATACCGATTACCTGTATTGCGTCAAATTCCACCAAGTATACAAATGGAACCTAACCATACATGGCTGTAAGAGTTCGAAAGTAGCTGATTAGGGTTAGGTTATATGGAGTATAGGATATGGTTGTATGGCGGCTGTTACGATTGGGACGTATATTCATTGGTGTAGCGCTGTTTGGAGCAAACTACTTTTATTAAATATTTTATTATGACATGCCTTATGTGTCGTAAATATTATGTGTGCCATAACGTTTGATTAAACTATATACTTTAACTGCAGATATACTTTTTTGTCGGTGGCTTGACATACAACTTGATATCTATTTGGTTATGACATGTGTATAACGTCCAACCCCGTGGGTAGTTTTTTGTCGAGTGACGTTATATCCTGTGAATACATGTCTTATATAACTCATAACGATACATGAAAAATTGATTGTGCAGTCGCCTTTACCTAATAAAGATTAAATGCGAATGTAGTAATTTAAAAGTGCTCACTTATATATATACCATATATATATGTGCAACCTAATAACCCTAGTTCTCTTTTTGTTAATCAAACTTTTGATACAATCATGGTTACTTAGGGTGTGTTTGGCGTAACTAGCTGGTAGCTGAAGCTGGAAGCTTGTAGTTGGAGCTTGTAGCTGGAGCTTATTTTTGGAGCTGGAAGCTGGAGCTTATATAAATTTTTAGAAGTGTTTGTTAAAGTAGCTGGAGCTGGAGCTTAATATGTGAATAGACATAAAAGGACAAAAAGTTTAAATCAAAGACATGTAGAGAGGGGTATTCATGTAATTTCACACCCAATAAGCTTGTAGCTTATTTTAAAAGCTAGTTGAAGTAGCTTATTATTCTAGAGCTTATTTTTTCAATAAGCTCCCAATAAGCTCCTACACTTTTGTATACCAAACAAAGCTTGTTTTGGAAAAAATAAGCTCAAGCTCCAACAAGCTCCAACAAGCTCCTACAAGCTAGTTTGCCGAACATAGCCTTAATTAGATTATCAATATATTGGAGTTTAATAATAACAACATATGTAGCTCAAAATTAGAGGTGACAATTTTGAACCCATTGGTTAATTATGACTCAATTTGGTTAATTTTTAGGAGGGGATGAGTTTGTTGGGTCTCCTCCTTATTTTTTGGATGGGTCTAAATGGGTTTTTCAATATAACCTCTAATTGTGTAACAATTAACCAACGAGTTTATACGGGTCTAGCAGGTAAAAAAAATTTTTCACCTCATTTCATTTTTTTCATTTTTCACTCAAATAAAAAAAAATTGGTGAAACCCAATGACCCGACCCGACCCAAGCCCCACTTGACCCGGACCCGTTTAGACTCATCCTTCTAAATGACCCATCTAGACCCGGACCCATTTAGACTCAAACCCATCTAGACCCGTGACTCGACCCGACCCGACCCATTCATTTTGCCACCTCTACTCAAAATCATCATAATCAAACCACCTTATTTAGATTTGTAACCATACACTTGTACTAACTTTTCAAAGGCCATGATTCTGATCAATTCGTAGCATTTTTCAAAATTCAAACACATATAAAATTTGTTTCCAGTTTTGTAATGCAACCGTTCACATATATATGCGGCGGCTAATTTTTTGCCTATATTTGAACATGATTGTAACTGCTACCAATAAGGCCATATAACTCTATTATTTTTTTTCAAATGTTTTCCATTCTTTTGTTTATTTGTCTCTTCAACGTGGTCATGAACTCCCTATCTTTCATCTAGTTCATTATGACTTTTTTATAGAGACCATACCACAACATGGTCGTATGCAAATCGCTGTTGAAGACAAACATCCGAATTGTCAAATTAGCCAACGAAAATCGGGTTAATCTGTCACTTAATTAAGTATAATAAAAGTACTAAATTTAAGTGGTAACATATTCAAGGCTTCATTCGGATAATATGATTCAACACAACATAAATGTTTATTGAATACCTAAGTAATAGAAAAATAACTTTGTTTTATAAATCCTACAAAAAAGAATGTATTTAACTACATGAGAGATATTTAATACTTAAAAAAAAATCATTTAGTTATGATATACTCCGTAATACATAGTCTTGTTGACTCTTAAAGCTGTAAGTATGTATTTGATTAAAGGTCACTGGTTAAAAAAGAGCTAATACTAGCAGCTCGCAAAGTCATTTTAGAGCGTATTATCACCTTATCTTAATAAGCTCACTTTTCGGCCTTAGTCTTGACCACGTAAGTCTTGCTCATAACAACCCACGATTCAAATAGTTAAGGAGATCACGGTAGAAAGAACCATTGGAACAAATAAATGCGTTGATTATTAAAGAGAATTTTACAAGTACGTAGAAAACTATTTTGAGTTGTGGTGTGGTGTGTTGTGCCAAATGAGGCATCTACATATTTATACTACTCCTACTCCGAAATGGATGTATCAATGTAAATCATGGCTAGGATTGCATCTCTAAAATTATCTACACCATACCATGTTTCAAATACGTACAAGGGACTTCCACACTCTTCCAAAGGTGAGGAGGTAGAGATTTTCCGCAAGGCTCATTTTCCTTCAAGAATTGTGTAGAAGTTTTCGAAATCCCGAGCATGGTGGCTATGCAATTGATAGGCCGTTACAGTATGTTCAAGATTGCATTCTACATTATGTTCTTTGGGTCGAAAGGGTAAATTGATCAGTGGTGCCCTTAAACTATACGTGTATTTATACGATACCATCATTTATTAGTTTGACATTCGGATTAGGGTTTCAATTTCAGATGAGTGTTTTTTCGATGGTTTTATAATGAAAAGCTTAAACCATTCCCGCCAACCTTTTACATAAATAATCACGCATAAAGATTTCTTTTGTGTTTTGATAATAATACTTGCTAAATTTAAACTATCAAGTTATATTTTATTTTTTCGTTTGTCACAATTTAATTGTCCACTTTAGAAACCTGAAATCATTATGACGTTCTTGAAAAAGAATATTATAATTATCATTTCGAAAGTTTTTGACACTTGGATAAAACACAAAATTGAAATTGGACATTTTGATTGGCCAAAAAATGTAAATTTAATGTTTGTCGAAATTTTAACGTTGTGCTTGATTTGTAAATTGAATTAAACACTTTATCATCGAATTTGAGATATTCAGTTTACCTATATTAATTAATTTCATATTTTATTTATCACCTTTGACAATTCATCCTTACTTAACCACCGTGAAAACGTTTTTACTTTTAACAAGTCGGTTATATGACGTTTGAGCAACCGGAGCGTGTAGTTCAAACATAAAAAAGCGCGTAAACACGTGATAGCGGTGAGTTTGATTAGGCGCAGAAAATATTCAGCCTAGTCAATCTCAAGTTTGACTACGTAGAGTACCACACCTCCCTCTCATGACGTCGCCTACTAAACTGCATTCTCATTTTATTCTTATCAACCCTTCAACTTTAAATATACTTCGTTTTGGTCCCTACACTTATATAATTTTTTTGAACTTGCTAACACCCTATGTCGATATGAGGCAACGAAGCTCCAATTTAAATTACAGTTAAAGTATATATATCAAATTTTCAAATATTAAGAAACTAGTATTAAAAGGACAAATCAAAATATGTATATAAAATAGTTACGTCATACCTGATTTAACTAACTTACTACTCCGTAGTAAATAACATTGTTACAGTAAGTTTAATTAGGTTAAATCGTAGGTTTTTTAATATAATACTCCGTACTTCTTTGCAAGCCTAAGTAGCTGTACACAGATGTTTATTTCTAAGATTGGCTGCTATATTTTCATTAGTCATAATCAAAACTTGATTTCAAAGTGTTTAATTAATATGACGTTCATGAATCAAAATCTAGTGAAAGGTTATCGTTAAATCTGTGAAGCCTTCGAAAATTAATATTGGAATATCAACTTGTAGAGGTCCGATTCACATCATAACCACACAATCCACCAATACATAATAACTCATGCAATCAGAAAACCCAAACTAACAACTTCTAATTTATCGATACGGATTGACAACTCCGTAAACCACCATAGACATTTGTTGGGACTTCTAGAACTTGTACTACTCACTCCGTCCCAAAATAATTGTCATGTTTTGATTTTTTGAAGTTACTCTTTTCAATTTTGACCTTAAATATATTTGTTTGTATTATATAATACTTGATAAAAATTATGCCAATGAAAATGCATTTAATACTCAATCTATTCATATATTTTGCATCAAGTATTGCGTATACAAACAAAAATATTTAAGGTCAAAGTTGAAAAAGAAAGACTTTAAAAAGTTTAAACATGACAATTATTTTCAGATGGAGGGAGTACTTAACTATATAATGAATATTAGTTTGACCACAATAATTGATTATTTAATAACCTTGTACTATAATTTAATTAAATCACTTTCATTATCATGAAAGTTAACATGCCTCAAAGTTTTGAGCTAAATTGTAAATATTGGAAAGCAGTGGGGCCCATTTTATTCTTAGTGTGTTTTGGTGACGACATGAGAGAGAGAAAGCTTGTGTTTGTGCATGGATTTCATTAACTCAAAACTCCGTATGATGTAAGAATTCTGAGGACGACTTCCTACAAACTCCGGTTAAACCGCTCACATTTAATTCACTTCATCATAAAATAATTAATTTATTTTTTTGGAAACGGCAAATAACACCTGCGGGCCAGTAATAGAGTATCACCGTGCCACCACTACCAGCCCATATATTGCCTCACCTAGGAAAAACCATCACAGGACTCGAACCCGAGACCTATGGGTAAAACCCCGTGCATCACAACCAGCTGAGCTGATGATCATTTGCAAATAATTAATTTATTATCCAAAATTCTAAATAGCATTAAACAATTGCAACTGCCCACAAATAATATTTAATTTAATCAAGATAAATGTTAAGGGTCCATATTTAGATAATTTTTTTGGCTTTATCTATCTATACCTCCTTTTGTCTACTCATCATAAAGTACAGAAAAGTACAGAAAAAGTACGGAATGTAAGAAAAAGTTGTGGAATAAAGTACAGAAAAAGTACAGAATATAAAAATGGGAGGTATGAAGAGTAGAAACCATTTTTTTTTGTACTTTTTCTCATCTCCAACCCCCTCACCCATCTAATCAATCACATCATACTTTTATTTTTTATTTTCTGGGTATGTTTTATCCTTTTCTAATTCCTACCCCCTGTTTAATCAAAAACTGAAACTGATTCTGTACTAAATCGAACCGATCTTAAATAAAACTGGACTGAAAAAAGACTGAACGAGAACTGAAGGTGGGCCAGGGGTATCCTGTAATTTGGGGGTTTCTTTATAATTCCCCAATGTTAATTGTCTTAAAATCGTATTATTTTTTTTTCTTTCTAAATATAGACTTATTAAGTTTTTATTCTACCATCAAATTCATAACTCTCTTTCATTGTTAAACACTCGTATTTTGCGTATTTCATAAAAGTAAATATAACATCCAACTACAGCAATTAAAACAGTTATACTTTTATGAATTTATGTTTGGTATATAGGTATTGAGATAACCTTACAACTACGTATTTTGACTTTACGTTTCGAAATTGAAAGTAACTTATATATTCATGCTAGTTATATGTGAGTACGTACATTTTTTTTAGAAAGTATCTTTAATAGTATTTTCTTATCTACTTAATATAAAATTTAAAGGATTAAACAATCAAACTTTAAAGTACATAAATAATATTTTATTTATACAGTTAGTCGTTAACCACTTTTGCAATAAATGCAATTACAAAAATATAGAGTTTAAAATAGAAATCATCCTAATTTCTTAAAAGCATTAAACATTTGCAACAACTTTGAATTTTTAATCAAACTATATGTTCGTTTTCTAGCTAATAATAGACTTATTCAGGTATTTTTTATTTAATCTAATTACTACTCATTACACTATTCAACAAAACTCCTATAATAGAAATATGTGTACTACTTTCATTAAATTATAATTCGACTTTTAACTAAAAAATACAATAATTATATATTGTTAAAATCATGTATTCTTTTTCCGGTAGACATTTATTTTGATGATAAGAAAGTAGATAGTTCATACATGTATCTCTTACATTTCAATGTTTATCTTCTATTCTCTATTTTAGTTTGTTAGGAGTGGAAAATAACGGGTGCAATTGGCAAAATTAGCTATTAGCTAGAGTTTATATTTATAGTTGGAAGCTGAAACTTATATTTTTTTAAATAAGTGTTTAGTAAAGTAGTTAGAGCTGAAATTTAAAATTTTAATTGACATGAAAGGGAAAAAAAGGTAAAACGTAAATAAGATAAAAACATTTTGTTAGGGGTATTTATGTAATTTTATATGCTCTACAAATTTTTAAAAACTAGTTGGGCATCTTATTGTTTAAGAGTTTTTTATATTCAATAAGCTCTTATAGGTCTATTTACCAAATAATGCTACTAACTTGATCCTATAAAATTTTAAGTTTAAATTTTCATAAACCTCAATAAACTGGTTTGCGAAACATAGTCGATGTCCATTTCCGAAATTTTCTACTAATCTTAGATTCTACCATTATTTACCCACACTTACAATAACGCACTCACAAAAATGTATGTTTTGTAAGAGTAATAAATATATAAAATATAGATATTTAATTACTTAAAAATACAATATATAATTATCGAATTTATAGTAGTGTGTGCTTTTTTCCTAGTGCACATTTAATTGGACATGGGGCTAGTACGTATTACATTAATCGACATGTAACCCAAATATACGGTAATATCTACTAAATAATTACTCCCTCCGTCCCAAATCTATTGTCTATCTTTCCATTTTGGGATGTCCCAAATTTATTGTCCACTTGTACTTTTTAACCAATCAGAATATTTGTAAGTGGTGAGAGATTAAATCTTATTGGTTGTAGAATACAACCAGTACATTTTTTTTAAAGTGCGTATTTTTTGTCTGGGGACAATAAAATAGGGACGGAGGGAGTATATTGCAACAAATAGGGTTGCATAGAGAACTAGCTTGAGTTCAATCTGAGGAGTGAGGATTGGAATACGACAAAAATAATTTTGACTAGTAGCACGTGCTACTCTGCCTTAGAGGGCATATATAGAAAATTGATTCATAATGAAATGTAGATAATTAAAGACGACAAATTAAAAAAGAAAAAGATAGACCATATTACCTTTGAAGCACTATTGCTAGTTTGTTATTGAGTATTTGAGATGATAAATAATTTGCGAATTAAGTAGAATTTGAACCAGAATATATGAGATGAACATTTGATTTTTTTAATTATAATGATAATAAGTACGTATATATGAATTAAGTACATAAATAGGAAGAATCAATTTCATCCTAAGTTCGAACTCAAATAACTAAATAATAAGGATATTATTATTTTCTTTATAGTTTTGTTATCGACGATGATAGGAATATTGTATTGCATGATTCCTTTCGTATATGATATGCAAACAACAAACATCATAAATATAATGATCATTATGATTTATTGGGGGGAGATCATGAGGGAAGGAGGAAAATGAGGGAAGGAGGGAAGCAATTTTCAGCCACACATCCCGATCAATGCAAAAGTCAACGCGGTGACATTTTTGTAAATAACTTAAAATCACCTCCCATGCTCGTAAACATGCATTTCAAAAGCATGTTAATCGAAATCAAATTTTCAGCACGTTAACATGCATTTCAAAAGCATGTTAATCAAAG
Organism: Helichrysum umbraculigerum; assembly: GCA_949592205.1. Classification (NCBI taxonomy): domain Eukaryota; kingdom Viridiplantae; phylum Streptophyta; class Magnoliopsida; order Asterales; family Asteraceae; genus Helichrysum; species Helichrysum umbraculigerum. The sequence goes on from CATIUR010000001.1 coordinate 390,465,870, forward strand.
TTACAATTTAAACATTCATTTAAGGTGAATATTAGCTCATATTGTTATTATTGTATAATAACTCATATTCATTATAAATGCATGTTAACATCTCATTGAATTTTTAACATTCATTCATGATGAATATTAACTTATATCATGCTGATGAACATCATAACATTCATTTATAATGCATATAAGCTCATATATATTGCGATACATTGATGAATGTTATTTTATTACGTTCAACATGTATAATAACTTATATAAGGTAAAAAACAACAAAAATGAATGTTTAAGAATCTTTATTGTAATTTTGATTAACATGATTCGCAAATGCATGTTTGTAACACCCCAAGTTTCAGGTTTTAATATCGTACACGGATATATTTTTTATTATGAAATATTATTATGTAGATAACAAGATATAGTGAAAAACGTAAACGGTTTTATCAGTTCCAGACTGTAGGGTTTAAAAAGGGTATTAAAACATATAGATATGTACGTACAGTATTATATTTATTTCATTATCTTCTAAAAATGTTCCAGAGGGTTAGAGAGAGCGGGAGAAAAAGAGAGAAAAACTCAGAGACGATTCTACTTCAATTTCTTTCTTTAATTCTTTGATTAATTCTTTCTAAGTTTCAATTCATGATCTTCTTCATCATCTTCATTCATATGTAAGTGATTTCTCTTTAGTTTTAACCTAGTTTCTAGTTAAAATGGGTTTTAGTGAGTTTTATGAAATTATTGAATTTAACTACGAAATTAGGGTTTGAATTGGTTTAAATTAGTGTTATTTAGTGTTTTGATTATGATTATAAACTATCTATCATCATGAAAGTGATTAAATTGAGGTAAAAAGCTAGTAATCAAAGTGGGTTTTGGTGGGGTTTCATAAAACTAGTGATTATGATATGAATATATGTTTAATATGTTAAATTGATGCTAGTGAAGCTAAATAGTAGAAGAATTAGTGTTAAAATGAGTTAAAGATTTATAAGTTAGTAATATGTTCATAAAGGTTTTGATGAATTAAGAGGAATTCATGTAATAAGCTTAATAGTGTATTTAGAAGTGTTAATAGAGTATGAATATGATTAATGGTTAGCTTAATGATGATTAGTGTCTAAAAGTGTTGTATGTATTATATATGAATTATGTAGGTGATAAAGACGTGGAGTGCTTTCAATGGAGAAATCATCGTTTAAGAGATTGTGGTGAGTGATACGGGGGTTAAACAGGTGATTTGGTTGTGTAGTGCCGAATAGCTTGCGGGCTAGAGGTTTGCACACTTAAGGAAAGTTAAGTGTTATGTTTGTTTATTTATGTTTATTGCTTATAATAGTTAATTGTGTTAAATTACTTGTTATGTTTAATTGTTATGTGAATACATGTTATTTGGAAAAGTCAGTAGTGATTATCTCATTAGCGAGTAATGAGTATGTCACTAGCTTGAAGGTAAAGGAATAAGTTAATTATGAACAGTGTATGATTCGATTGTGTTGGATCCGGATTGCTTCCGAGCAAGAGGCTACACAATCGAGTGGAAGATGATTTGTTGATATATGTTGATTAAATAGTGATTATGTGGTGAATAGTGTATGATTCGATTGTGTTGGATCCGGATTGCTTCCGAGCAAGAGGCTACACAATCGGGTGGAAGTTGCTTGTTATATGTATGGTTTCTTATGTGTTTACTTAATGTTAATATGTTATGTTGAAAGTTGTTGTTGATTAGTGTTGTGATTATGGTTAATGAAATTATGGAAATGATTATGTGTAAAGATTCAGTGGTGATCAGAGAGTTAACTGCGGTTAACACAGTGTTTAGTGTTCAGTGTTCAGGGCCCAGTGATTTTGTGTTTATGTATTGTGTTGATATGTGTTATGTGTTAAGTGTTATGTGTATTGCTTGTTTGATTGCCTGTGTACTCACTAAGCAGTTGTGCTTACCCGTTTCAGTGTTTATGTTGTAGGTTGATGTTTGGCTAGCGACATGTGGATAGAAGGGTTATGAGAAGTTAGTGACATGGATATGGAGCATGCTTATGGTTAGAATATGTTTCTTTCTTTTGAATTGTTGTTTTGATGTCCAATTGTGTAAATCGCTCAAACAAAGAGTTTTGTGAATTAAATATGCTGGTCAGTATGTAGTAGATGACTTGAAAGTTAAACAGAGGTATAGTGTCTAGTGTATGTGGTTGTCAAGTGTATGAAGTCATATGATTGGTTTGGTTTGGGTCAAAGTGTTGAATTGTAGAAATAGGTCGAAAGTGATTGGATGGTCAAATGTGAAGTTGACATATAGTCAACAATGTCGAAAGAGTCAAACATGTGTGAAGTTAATTAGCGTTTGGTTGAAATATGGGTGATTTATTAAACGGGTCAAAAAGGGGTCAAAATGGGTCTAGAATGCATTTACGTGTGAAAATGAGTTAGAGTTTGAATAAACATAAATGGGAATTGTGGTTAGTGTCAAAATGGTATTGGAGAAGTGTTGGTAAAGTGCCCAGGTTTGAAAATGTGTAGTTTGTGTTTTGATGGTATCACAAAAAGAGTCGAAATGGGCATATATTGGTGACATGTCCAAAATGGTCATTTTTGGAAAATTTAAAAAAGTGTAAAAAGGGAAAGTTTCAGTTTGTCATATTAGAGGTGCATGTAAATTTTTAGAGTCTAACTCATTATGGTTTGAGAGATATGCGCGTCCGAAAATTTGTTCATCATAGTGTCAAAATGGGTCTTCTAACGGGTCATGTTGTTAAACTAGTTGGGATGATGGATGAGATAGCTTTGGGTGTTTGTTGTGATCTCCAAATGTGCAAATACATTTGTAGATAAGTGTTTAAAAAGGAATGTGTCAAGATGGGTGCGAGTTAGTCTCACTAGCGTTAGTATTTTTTATAATATGTTAGTATTCTTTAAAAAATGTTAGTATTCTTTAAAAAGTGTTAGTATTCTTTATAATTCGTTAGTATTCTTTAAGTGTTAATGGAAGTCGTTTGAACATGGTATTGATTTAAAATATGACTGGGACCTATAGAGTGTGATTTATGGTATAAAACAAGTGAGTAAAAAAAAATGGTTCTGTTTTTGGGGCGTTTCAATGTTAACCTTCTGAAATTTACATTTTTGAAATTCAATGATGAATGGCGATTATAATACAATTAATTCCTCGTTTATAAGTTTTGAATTACGAAATTCGTTTAATTTTATTGTTTTCATTGAAAAATAAAATATTTCACAAAAACCCAAAAGTTACACCCAAACTTTAATATTTTTGATGAATATGTATAACGAGGAATTGATGATCTAAATGAATGTGATTGATGAATTCGAAATTTTATAATGTTTCTGATTGATGAATCAATGAAAAGTATACTTTAATTTGGGTTTTTTGACAAAAATTGGTGAAGTGTGTAGGAAAAAAGTGAGGAGGAAATGGGTGGCTGAGAGTTGCTTCCCTCCTTCCCTCAAATTTAGTACTTCCCTCTTGATCCTTCCCCATGATTTATTTTCACTAAACATGAAAAGATAATGAGTCAACTAACTCTCTTTAACTTTCGTATAAAATATAAAATATATCTATAAAAGGAAAGGTAAGCTATAAAATAAGCAAGTTTAGTGACTCATAACAAATATACGGATCTAATCGACAAACTTTCTATCAATATACCAACCTTAATATATAATCGTATGAATATTATTAAGCCTCGTTTATTTTAATTTTGTGTAATAAAATAGATTTCTTATTTAATGTCAAGTTTTCAAGTTTTTGACATAATTTTAGTGCCCTATTTCGAAAAACACATCTTTTAGTCTATTAATAATTAACCCTAACTTCCTTTTCAACACGCGTTTTCTATGCAATACGGATAGAAATAGCATGGCAGATTGAACGTGACACGATATATATATATAGTAGCTACATATTGCTAAATTAAGAAACTACTTTTATATTGCTTTTGTGCTTCAACACAAATGTTTTCTACATCATTCAGGTAGTTTCTTTGTGCATAATATAATTGTATAGGATGATTTATATATTCCCGATATATAACCAAAAAAATAAGGTGACATAAGTAGGAGGGAGACTCGAAAAATTTATACATCGGTGGCCCAAAGAATTTATTTGAGGAGAAGTAGGAGAAGAATTTTCAAATTTTCATTTTTACCTCCTTCACCTTTTTAATAGTGTACACTACTCCCTCCTACTTTCTTCCTACCCACCCCTCCCTTCCACCACCCACCACCACTAGCTGCTGCCACCCGCCGCCGCCGCCACCCGCCGCCGGTTGTCGGAAAAAAAAAATTTCAATTTTTTTTTTAATTTTTTTTTAAAAAAAAAATTAAAATTTTTGTTTCATAATTTTTTTTTCCAATTTTTTTTACATATTATCACTTTGTACTGCATTTTATTATTTTTATTGCATTTTGTATATATGTTTAGTAGATATTATTCGTTTTTACTGCATTTTATTTATACACTTCAATCTTATATATATTGTTTGTTTTTTACTGCATTTTAAGTTATACATAATATATTTTTTACTGCATTTTGTTAAAATTACACTGCATTTTATTATTATTCACTGCATTTTGCATATATTTCATATATTACATATTGTTTATTTTTTACTGCATTTTATATTATTCATATGATCCATTTTTACTGCATTTTGTATGAAAGTATAATACATACTACTGTTTTTACTGCATTTTGCATATATTTATTTAGTACACATTGTTCGTTTTACTGCATTTTATATTATATATAATCTATTTGTACCGCATTTTATTTTTTTTACTGCATTTTGTTATTTTCACTGTATTTTATATTATACATAATCTATTTGTACTGCATTTTGTTATTTTCACTGTATTTTGTTATTTTTGCTGCATTTTTCACATATTTCATTCATTATATATTGTTTGTTATTCACTGCATTTTGTATTTTACATATTATCGATTTGTACTGCATTTTGTATTTTACATATTATCTATTTGTATTGCATTTTGTATTAAAGTATAATACATATTGTTGTTTTTATTGAATTTTGCATATACATCATTTAGGACATATTGTTCTCTTTTTACTGCATTTTAGATTATATATTATATCCATTTGTACGGTATTTTGTTGACGTTGGGTATAGAAGATACGGTAAAATATATACAAGTTTTAGTTAATTAACAATAATATACAAAATGCAGTGGAAAAAACGTATAATTTTATTAAAAATGCAGTAGGAAAAGGAATACTATATCTAATAAAAAATTTATGGGAAAAAAAATTTGAAAAAAAAAATTTTGAAAAAAAAAAATTTTGAAAAAAAAAATTTTGAAAAAAAAAAAATTTTGAAAAAAAAAATTTTGAAAAAAAAAATTTGAATTTTTTTTTACGGCGGCGGCTGACGGCGGCCGGCGGCAGTCAGATGGTGGCAGCAAGTGGTGGGGGTGGTGGTAGGTGGGGTTGGAGGAAGAAGAAGGTAGGAGGGGGAAGAAAATAAAGTTGAAGGGTTAACATGTAAAAGTCTAAATAGTGGAAGGGGTGTGGAGTGAAAATTAATGTTATGTTTTTTTTTGTTAACTAATACCCTTATTTTTTAAAGTAATTACAAAATTGACACCCCTTTTAACCATTGATCCAACCCAAAAGATGATCCTATGACTACAAATAAAACTTCTTCTCCTTCTCCTCATATGACCCCTTCCCCTATGATCCCCAATCAGAATTTAAAGTACCACAATTTGATAATTTATTAAGTTTGTTCAAAAAATTAGGTGCACCGCGCCATCGCAAAAATATGAGTGATAATACTCTTGTAGAATCAATGACTTTTCAACTAATTTTACATTAAGTTTGTTGATACATTTATGTGTGACAAAAGCTTGTTTATGAATCTTAGCTTGATTGTGTTTAAATAGCGACACTATTTATGTATTAGCGACACCATGCTGGTGTCGCAATAGCGACACTAAGCTAGTGTCGCATAAGTCGGTCGGTTTAAGGGTCGCATAGTCAGAGTATATATAGACAGCTAGGGTTTTATTTCACATTGACACATGTAGAAAAAGACAGAGAGGTCTGGAGGTGTGGGTGCTTCATTGTAATATATAATTGTGAGAGTTTGAATCTGACATTGTAAACGTTATCGTATAATCAATAAAAGATTAACATCTTTTATATTTATTTTCTTCGTATTTGATTTCGATTTCAGTTTTATAAATCATGTACGATATTAACAAATTCGGATTCCGCACGGTTTGTTAATCGATTCAAATCAACAGATCAGCGCAAAGGGACTATCAAAGTCGACTTAATTGACTGTTAGGACGTGCTAGTTGCTACGGAGTATAAGGTAGGTCCGTTAACGAGGTAAGTATAATCTTTTGTGGAGTTATATTTTATAAAATTACAAAAACGTCCGTTTTTATTTTACGTTTATTCTTGCATTTTCAAAAACACAAATTCATTCCTGAAAGTCTGAAACCATGCAACCCAGAATTCGTCCGTTTCTTTACTCCCTAAAATTTCAAAACTATTCGAAATCCGAACCTCAAATCATCAAATTCAAACAAAACCAGTCTCTGTTTCTCATTCACCAAAATTTAATTTCAAGATTCCGTTTTATTCAGAGTCTAAATTCAGAGAATTGCAACGACACCGATTCAAGTACAGATGAACACTCTCCCATGAACACCAAAGCCCTTGAAATCCAGTACCTACTTAAGCAAATCTCCCCACAGAAACCCATAAACGAAATTGAACAATCGCTTACTCGATTAAAACCGTCGCTAAATGAAGATTTAGTTCTTAATGTGCTTCGTCGACATCGTTCTGATTGGAAATCAGCTTATGTATTCTTCAACTGGGTGTGTGAAACAAGTGGGTATTCACCTGGAACTGGTTCTTACAATGAAATGCTTGATATATTAGGCCGAATGAAGCGTTTTAATGAAGCATCCCAACTGCTCGACGAAATGTCTAAGAGAAGTAATAGTTTGATTAATGAAAGAACATATGGCATTGTAGTGAATAGATACGCTGCAGCTCATAAGATAGAAGAAGCCACTGAGTTTTTCTATAAGAGAAAACAATTTGGGCTTGAGCTCGATTTAATAGCATTTCAGACGCTTTTGTTATCGTTGTGTCGTTACAAGCATGTTGAGGCTGCAGAGTTTTTATTTCACTCAAAGAAGAACGAGTTTCGACATAATATAAAGACTTTAAACATTATCCTTAATGGTTGGTGTGTTTTGGGTAGTTTACGTGAAGCGAAAAGGTTTTGGAATGATATCATTACATCTAAATATAAACCAGATAGGTTTACTTACGGGATCTTTATCAATTCTTTGTCAAAAGCGGGAAAGATTAGTACAGCGGTTAAGTTGTTTCAAGCAATGTGGGAAAAAGGTTGCACTCCAGATGTGGCTATTTGTAACTGCATTATCGATGGGTTATGTTTCAAAAAACGAATCCCTCAGGCGCTTGAAATTTTTAAAGAAATGAACGAACGAGATTGTAGTCCAGATGTGGCTACTTATAATTCGCTTATTAAGCACTTATGCAAGATTCGGAGAATGGAAAAAGTGAATGAGCTTTTGAATGAAATGATACGAAAAGGTGGGGAGTGTTTACCGAATGCTAGGACTTATGGGTACTTGTTGAACGTTGCAAAGAGTGGGGATGAAGTTGATAGAATTTTGAAGAGTATGGAGAAAAGTGGTTGTAAGATGATGGCGGATACTTATAATTTGTTGTTGAGGCTTTTTATGGGGTGGGATGATGAAGCAAAGGTGAAATCAACTTGGTGTGAAATGGAGAAAAATGGGTTGGGGCCGGATCAGAGGTCGTATACGATAATGGTGCATGGGCTTTATGATAAGGGTCAATTAGAGGAAGCGTTGTTGTATTATAACAAGATGATATTGAAGGGAATGGTTTCGGAGCCAAGAACTAAATTATTAGTTGATGCTATTAACATCAAGTTGAATTGCAGAGATCACAAAAGTGACCAAAACCTTTAGCTTCAACTAATGCTTATTTTTGAAATATAAGTAGTTAGTTATTTACATTAGTACTATCTTGTGATTTCCCGCATTGCATTGCTTTATCGAAGATTGCATGAGCGTTCACAGTCAGTTTGTCGATAGCGCTGATTGTAACAGTGTTCTGAAATCTTGAACTAGAATTCAATTGTATGTAATTGAAGCCCTTCCAAAACTTATACTTCTCTTGAAGTTGTTATTCAATTACATGGGACTTTAACAAAACGTAGTATATGCCCTGTTGACGGAGTATGGATACGATCGCAAACAAGTCCCCATTTGTACCACATAGGGTTGCAGTTAAGTCATGCTAGTATGGGTTACAATTGCAAACAAGTAACTGCAAGGTTGCGGTTATGTTATGCTTCTATGGAGTAATTTGAGCTAAATCAAGGTAAGTTACATCTTCAAGCTTGAAAGATGCAATGAATCAAATCTGAGTTGACAAAAACTTGGGGTCTATTTTTATCGAACTTTTAAACCGTATATCTTGCATGTGTTATCTTTATATTGAGCATCGATTAAGGTTGTTTTTATCAAAATAATTTTGGTAGATCTTTCTTTAACTGCTCACACACGCAATAGAGCATGGACTTAGCCCACTACCATCGACTCGAGCTCGAGCTTGGTTTTGCAATCCCAATTTTGATTAGGTTGAAGCTCAAAACCAATAAGCGTTTGCAATACAAAATACAGCTCAGCAGCTGACTTCAACAGTCAACCTCATTTTCAAAAATATAATATACTGAACTAAGACGGTTTAAATATACATATTCATGTATAACGTATTAGGTCCTTGTTCTTTTACCAAACACTCACTCTAAAACTGTGTGAGATGGAACCAAGATCCTTAGACTACAACAGTTAAGTTCAGTGCTATATGTTCTTACTTGAAAACATCTAACACCAGATCACAATTTTGTGTTTCTCCAGGTTAAAGTTGAAAACTACACAAGTAGATTTGTACATGATGATAACAGAAATCTGATTCATGTGTGAAGCACTGAAGCCAGTTCGTAACATCAAGACACCTAAAATCTGTCAGCAGTTGCTACTTCAGGTTGGGCTTCACGTTGTCGTTGTCCTTTCGCAAGGTAAGGACCCTTTTTAATAGCTTCCAGCAGCTGCATTACAAAATATGTAGCATATGAAATTAAACTAACATTAACAAATTCCCACTATTTCCATATTGGTTTATGTACATCATTTGGCACGTTGTGTAATAAAAGTACACTAATAATCTAGAATAACCGTCAGACAATGAGAAAACTTTGTACAACAACTAACCCATACCTTCTACCGAATACTGATGAGTATATAGATTAGTTTGCAAGGTAATGTTGTTAAAAAGTTGCATTTTTTGACCAGGGAGAGTCCATTTTCTTAAGTAATTGGAACCAGTACGAAAGTATTAGATGACCAGAAGGATTTGGGTAGCTACATATTTTGAGAGGTGATATCCTTCTCATTCGAGTTAGTTTGAGTAGCAAATGACATGATTTTTGTAATTGCTTTATATCAGCTATCCAGGCCGAAGATCCAAGACACTCAGAAATTTAGATGAAGTTAAAAAATTTATCGTATAGAACTAAATGGAATTAAACCTTTTCAGCTGTTTCCGAAAGAGCCGGGTCACTCAGAAATTTAGATGATGATGCAAGAGCCTTATAAATTGCCTCACAACAGTTGAACCTTGCTTCCATACCTGAAACCCAAATCGAACAAAAGAATTGCAACTTTCAACTGAACAAAAGGAACCCAGATAGTGAATGAGCAAGCACCGAAAACACAACTTGCTTAATAGTAGACGATAGCTCAATTTTAGATTTTCTAAGTGTTAACAACTTAATTCAAGCAAAACGTCAAGGATAATATCATTAAAAAATAATACCTATTTTAGTTGTTTCTGCATATGGATCCATCACTTTATTCATTATCTCTTGTCTTGAGCAGATTTCCACAAGAAACCATGGTCTAGCAGCCAATCCTGCTATTAACCTGTAACCCTGCACATCATTTACACATGAAAACAAGTCCCGTTAATCAAATTGTCCAATAAGCAAGTCCACTTAAACAAATCACTTCAAACTGTCCGATGTTATTTTAGCAGTTACATATTTTGAGAGCACACTGAATTATTAATGGGAGTGAGACAGGAAAATCGCACCGCTATACGAAATTCAGACTCGAGTTTGAGAATCGAAAGAACAAGACCCTGCCATAGTGAGTGGAAAAAACATTGTTAATAAAAAGACCATATCTTTGGTTTGATTATTACAGCAGTAATTTCAAAATAAATATACAAGATAACCCCAAAAGAGGACTAACAGATGGTATGAGTTTCGGACTGTTGGATGCAGTTTCATAAATTAATCTACGCAGGTGTTCTTCAGCATCAGCATTCAATAACTTGTTTTCAGGTCGAGTTTCTCCTACTATGTTCCCAAGAGAATGCAACGCAGCCTGTTTTCCAGTTAAAAGATTATTACAAAATGAGAAGTACAAATATAAATTTGACAAATTGTAATACACTCGGCTAAAAAGCTAACCAGTTGTCTGCCACGACCATGCAGGTCAAAGGCGGTGTTAACAACATGTTTAGCAGCAGATGCGTTAGAGAGTAGCAAGATAGCTCCTTGTGTTGCTAGACCATTATAAAGCAGCAGAACCATGTTAAGGACATATAAATATAAATGAATTTACATAAATACATACATAATATAATAAAAAAACTGCTTGTGTACTTACATGACCCTATCTGACCCATTGCTTCAAGAGCACACTCACATTCATCAGCATCATGAGTATCTAGCAATGAAAGCCTTTCATCAATTGCTGAAATCACAGCTTTAATACCTACATCAAAAAGTAATATAAGATAGATAAGTATAATCAGTAGGATATCAATAAATATGAAAATGGGTGATGATATTTCCACCCATTAATTTGATAAATCTACCACAACTGTGCATCACATGTGTGTGCAGTACAAGTACTTAATGCATAATTGTGGTGGATTTATCAAATTTATTGGTGGAAATATCACCACCCACTGAAACATACATGTTGGATTCAAGTTTTACAGTTAACTAAATAATAAGAGATACCAGATTCATCTATAAACGCTATAATGTTCTCTTTGGATAGAAGCCGACCGCTTATCATCATAGCCCTTGATCTCAACATTGATTCAGCAGAAGAGTTTCTATGGAAATACTTCATAGTTAAACAAGCTTCTAGCAGGTAAGGATTTTCGATTTAAAAGACAAAAAATTAATGCTTTTTCTAACATGCCAGTACGGAAGTACCTGATTATGGATATAAGTAACTGCAAAATATTGGTCTTCAGTACATATTCCATTCCATGCTGGACCTCAGCCAACTACATAAATTAACGAGACAAGATTATGAACGCGTAATTAGTGGTTGGAACTTGGAAACAAAATAACGTTAAACAATGACAGAATGATGACAAACCTCGTAGAGGAGCTCTAAAACGCTCAAGGTAATAAGTGTATCATTAACATTGCGAACTTCCGTCTCCAAGAGACCGAGAAGATTTGAGTTGTAAACTAAGGTTGCAGCTGCGCTGGATGTAGAAAATAGCTTCACTATCAATGCCAAAACTCGGACTCGTCCCTGAAATAAAAAATAATGAGATAAAGCAACAATTTCTAGATTAGCATTGCCTTTTAGCCTAAGCAAGTTTCCAGATAACCATATATGTTTCAGAATATATTGACAATGTGTTTATACTGATACTTGTAATGAGTACCATACCAGAGATGAACATCTTGCTGCTAAATTTGTGATATCCGTAGCTTCATTGGGAGTTGCTGGGAATATGATCTCCTGCAGATTGAGCAGCGAATGCCATTTAATTTCCATAATTGTAAACAAAATATAAAATACTAAGTCGAACTCACTATCCCCTGTTGAGAGCCGGCTAAAGTCTTAATTGCATCTGTTGCAGCAACAGCCACTTGTTCATCACTGAAAGAAAAAAATTCAATATTAATTTGGGGAAAATATACCAGATTTGTAATCAAGAAAAGAACTATATATAGATGACATGAAGGGTTGAGTTAAATTTCTGACAACAGAACCAAGGATATAGCATATGGTTAATAAGGAAAAACAGTGAGTGTACCCATCGACGAGACAATTAAGCAAAAGCGGATAGACGGCATTTTCTTTCACCAGTGAAGTAGCTAAACCAATATTATCTTCAAGATTCTCCAATAGGCTAGATATCTAAGCATATTAATGAAAATTTCCAGAGTCAGAAAGTCCAGCATTTACTTTGGTCATATGGAAAACTAATACGCAGCAAAGGGAAATTATCAGCTTTATCTATCAAACCCCTTCCACAAAAAGGGCATATTCAAATGCAGAACGGGAGATATAGCTGATCATAAACAAACATATGTAACAATAGCAGCAATTAGCTAATAAAATATAGTTACCGTTTTACACGACAAAGCTCTAACTCTCTGAGAATATGCTTGCAGCCCAACCACAATGAACGCCTGAATAATAAGTATACCAACAACGTAAGATCAGTTGGGAGGTTCTTTATTGAAACAGCGTAACATCAATTACAAATTGTGCTCATAAAGGATGTTTATATATAGCAGTTTCTAGTAAATCCAACATTAGGGCCGCCTAGCTGTTGATCATCACCAATTGTTCGATAAGTTGGTCTACTTAATGCGCCACTTATAAGTCAAGCGTTCCCAAAAATTCTGATCAATAACAAAATACTAATTTAAGTGTTTCAAAACTAGGTAGGGGATAATCGGACAGGGTTTTTATCAACTTGTGCCCATATTAGATTTCTTCGCATCAAGTATAACAGTTAAATCCTATATACCTGATTGTCATCCAGACCAACACACTAACGTCAATATTAAGAGACTTCAACTAGTAAGTAAATGAAATAAGGCCATTGCTTGCGAAACAAAGGACAGACCATCAACAATTAGGCCCGACATTCACTATAATCTGAAGGAAAGGATACAAGTGATTATAAATAGAAAATGCCGAATAAAACAAGCAAAAGATATACGAAGAGCAATCAGCAATCACGTCACCTACTTTAACTTGTTCCCATTGAAGTTAAGCAACCGCTTTATCTATTTCGCCTAGTTTAAGATTAAAAAACAGTATAAAAAGGGAATCATGCATACCATGAAATGTGGGATGAGTGAGGCCCCATATTTGGTTTTAAATATCTTCTCCAAACAATCAATCAATGCATCCTCCAAACCAGGGACATCTCCTTTGGTTTGCAAAGCACTGCAATCAAAGAAAAGTATATATATATACACTAATCATTATGATTATGATATAGACAAAGGGACCCTAAATTATTACGACAATACAGATGATATAGTGTAATGATACAAATAGCAATACATAAATATATATCCAACTATCTCTGTTCTCCTATTGTAAGTATTGAATTTCCAATTTTACCTTCCTATGTAAGCAACTTGTAATACGCTACTGTTGGATGTATTTGACCTCCTAAGACTTGTAAACTGGTGACTCGAAAACAGTTTTGATGACGTGGCTGCCATGTCAGCCCAAAAAGATCTTACAAAAGTTGAAATTACCCGCTACCTTATGGAGAGAACCAATACTACAATAGCAAAACACTTAATTTTGGTACATTTTATGAATTAAAAAAAAAAAAGTTTTAGTTCGATACATTAATATTTACCTTTCCCTAATATAAACCCATTATTTCATATCAACTAAATGAATCATACTCTACTTGACAATAATACTAGTAACATGGGTAAATAATGGTTTAATCACCAAACTTTCAACTTTTTTTCGTTTTAACCCTTCAACTTTTTTTTTAACGTTTTAAGCCTTCAACTTACGGGTTGACCAATTTTTAATCCCTTCACTTTAATTGACCGTACGAAACAGCCATTTGTATGACTTGTAACCGGCGACGTGGCAATTGTACACAAAGCCAAAGAATTAGCGACGACATGTCATCGCTAAATGTCGTCGCTAAAACCCTACAGCGACGACATGTAGATGCCACGTAGATGCCAACTGTACAAAAACCGGCTACACTAGGTCACAATCAAGGTGAATGGCAAAATTAACAGGTCAATTGTAAGTTGAAGGCTTAAAACGTTAAAAAAAAAAGTTGAAGGGTTAAAACGAAAAAAAGTTGAAAGTTTGGTGATTAAACCATTATTTACCCTATTACCGAGTATTTTTGAAAAATCTCCAAAACTAGCCTACTTATCGTATAATATGCTCAATTTAACATGCGCCCTTTGATTTCAACAATTTGAAAAAGAGTGATTAAACTACTAAATCAGTTAAACTAATCACTTATTCATTAAACTTAATAATTGAACAAACACGAGAATAAACAAATAGAGATGTTTTACTTTATGATAACAGGAAGTGGAAAAGAAGTTAGAAATTTCTTCACGGCCGCTTCTGATCGAGTACCTGAAATTTACAGTAACAGGTCAGAACAATTTGAATAAACATAAATAAAAATTAGAAAGAGGGAAGATATAATGTATAGTAAGGGAACCAGGGTCAAATGAGAAATCTGAAGCTGCTTGTAGCAGTTTTGAAGGATCAACGACTGCGTATTCTTCTCTCTCCATTGCTAAAATTTACTCTACCACCAAACTGTTGCTATGCTTCTTGTTGTTTTCTTGTAAAATAAGCCAAAAATCCACCGCTTTATATATATTTTTTCATTGTTTTGATGAGTCACGAGTGTATCGTTTTATAAAAGGGATCCGTTTCCATTTTGTTGACCCGGAGTTTGGTTATTATGTAACAAGGCCTGTGTAGAATATGGCCCGGTATTTGATTAGTGAGCTTGGCCCACGGCCCAAACAGAAAAAGCTAAAATGAGGGGTGCTTGGTTGAGGGTATTAAGGGGTGGAAAATGAGAAATATAATGCAAAATGATCCATTGTTCAATATAATGCAATCAATCATTACCCATTATTAAGTAATCACTCATTCCTCACCAAATTAAGGGTAATGGGTATCAATACCTAGAATCATCATAACATATACTCCATTTATATACTCATTTTAACCAGTCAACCCACTAAACCTCAACTCAACAACCCATTTAGTTATTTAGGGTCAGACTCGGGTCAAGTTTCGGGTTCACGGGTCGACCAATCAAACATTAAATTAGGCCATTAAACTTGACCCGTTTTACCCCAAAACCATCTGAACAACCCAAAATTAATCCAAAATCAACATGCCAACCTATTAACCCGTTTGACCGTTTACCAAAACAGTTATGAATGTTGTGTCCGGGATGGGTACTTTTGACCCATCGATCGGGTAACCCGAAACTTGTAACGCGTTTAATTTTTAAGTTGAACTCGGGTCAAATTTTTGGGTTAACGGGTCGACCCATCAACCCAAAAGTAACCCATTATTTTGACTCACTTGACCCGAAACCAACCTACCAACTCAGTAACTCATTTGACCCGTTTACCTAAACGGGTAATAAAGATTTTGTACGGGTTGGGTACTTTTGACCCACAACCCGTTTATCAAATCATGCCAGATTCGTGTCGGGTAATTTGAACCCGTTGATTTGACCTGACCCATCTTGTCACTTTTACTAAGGAATGCTCATTGCATTGCATAGTATTCACTTTCTCATTCTCCATTTCGAACCAAGTGCACCCTGAGTAACATAGGGAGTTTGTTTGGGGGTTTTTGGATTAGCTATATAACCTTAAGCTTTAGTTTATGTTAGATTTAGGTTAATAGGGTCAAATATGTTACTAATATTATTGTCAATTATATTAAAGCAACAGTTTTATCAACATTTCCTTCAAGAGAAGTTTTTGATGATTACGGAAACGTTTATTGGGGAGGCTCAAAATGTGAGATGAACACCTTGGCTATTCTTTTATGTACTACTCCATATAACGATTTTGAAAGTGATTAAGTTTAACAGTATATGGAGATAAGTGATGATTCATATTTCATAATACATAAGACCACTCTCAATGGATGACGTGCTCACTTGCCCATCAGTTTTGCCAATTCAACGTTATCTCAGCACCTCCTAAACCGTCAGACAACTAATTAAACACTACCAACAATAACATTGTCACTTCAATTTTTGAACTCACATTTACCAATACATTATATTTCTATCCAAAAAAATAAATAATTTTCTAATGTTGTGATCCCACCACATCCGTCGTTTCCCTCATTGGATATCTGACCAAGCAATTCAACGAAGCCAAATTGACTGCCCCGTGCGAATGGCGTCACTTATAAGTGATGAACGTCACTTTCAAATCGACGAAGCAAGAGATGAACCATTGGGACATGCCTAACAATGCATAGAGACTAAGAGACATATGTGTTAACATCTTGTATGTTGAACGTAAGGCATCACTCATGTTGATTTATTCATTAAACTTTTGAAAAAGATCATGTTTCTTGAAATATAAACACAACCAAATTAAAAAATAGAAAGGAAATATAAAACGTTATTATTTTTATATTGGTTTGTTTAGAGTATGTTACAAACGATTTCAAATGTTGTACTTACAAAAGACATGATTGTTGGTCACATAATTATCCTACGGGCAACTGGAGTGCCAAAACCGACTTTTGATGTCTGCAAATTTGTTTTTGTTTTGTCTGACAGAATATTAATAATTACTAAATATATATTTATATAAACGGAAACCCGAAACTTTGGGGCGGATCCTCATGATCACCAAAATACAAAACGCCTAACAAGAATCTGGTAACCAGCGTGCTATCTAATGGGCCCATTTTCAACCCTTAAATGGCAACACACTGTTCAAACCTTCAAACAATACTTGTTCACATGGCCCGTTTTTAGCCCAATACTCGACGGCCCATATCTGGATCGTATCATTTTATCTGACACACGTGGCGCCAACCAGTGGGTCCCACAGACTTTATTTGAGAAACCGGTAAAGTGAAATCTCGAAAAGTTTGATGATGGACTTCCTAGCCTTGCAAACTTACTGTTGTAAAAAGCTACTTTCCTGCCATTTTCACCTGCAACTTTTTATTTTTTTTAAATAATTATTTTCTGTCAAAATCCTCAAAACTGGATTTTGTCATCTGGTTGTGTGCAACTATTCGAATTAAATGAAGGAGGTATTGCAATGAAAGAAATTAAAAATAAGATAAATGTAAGGGTACCTTTTAATTCATCATATCAAAACATATACCCAAAGGAACAAGGTTTCCCTTCATTACAAAAGAATCAAACAAAAAGTACCAAATCAAGAGTGAAACAAAACCTTTGGATTGAAATCAATAAAAAAGGTGCTTTTGAAACTACCTTCCTTTTTTTCTATTTGAATTTGTCTATATCATTTTGATGATTTAAGAGACATAGCAACTCACATTTATCAAATCTTTAAACATATATACTAATATTTTAATAATAATTAATCTTAACAAAAACAATGATTTATCTTATCTACCAAAACACATCACTTTTTTGTTATAGTATAAATCTCACAATATCTCATCACAAAATCAACTATAGGACCATCATGTCATCATCATGAAGGTTTAGTGATTTGTGTTCTAATATCCTCACAAGAGGGTCACTAGCTGCACATTTAGGTTTAAATTTTACTAGCTGCACATTTAGGGTGGTCATGGAAAGGGTCACTAATAATAATGTGATATCTCGATTAAAATGCGTACATATGAGCAACATTACTTTTCATATTAATTACGGAATACTAAAATTGTTGCCTCATGTAATACTACAAGTAAAAATAAGCTCAAAGTTTAATTATACAATTCTTTCTGTTATGGATATAAGATAGGAAAGAAACAGAAGAGCAGAATGATAAGAAGGATGGGGGCAGGGGCAGGGGCACAGTAAGATTGGGTTGGTGTG
Organism: Helichrysum umbraculigerum; assembly: GCA_949592205.1. Lineage (NCBI taxonomy): Eukaryota > Viridiplantae > Streptophyta > Magnoliopsida > Asterales > Asteraceae > Helichrysum > Helichrysum umbraculigerum. Next base: position 390,483,833 of record CATIUR010000001.1, read on the forward strand.
TGTTGTAAAATCAAAGGGTAGGGGGGTAATTTGGGTAAGTGCAGTGGGGTCATTTTTTAAGTGAAATAAATATGTCCCTTCCCTCATCATATAGATTATAGTCTTCCCCTACTCTTTCATAGCCTCCCTAGCTTCCATGTGAATACCTGAACTTAACCTTCTCTTCTTCTTTTTATTTTACATTTTTTTATACCTACCACAACCACCCATTTAATGTCCAAAAAACCCCATATCCACCCATCCTTATTTATGTACGAGTATGCGAAGTAATAAAAAAAAGGGAACATTGTATAATGTAACTTGTATATAACTCTAGAAATCAATCAAATAACGAGTATAGTGTGTTTGTGTTAGTATATAACACATTAACATTGTATACGACAACTAATTTTGCTCTCATTGCGATTATCGATAATGACACTGCAAAATATGTTTGTTTATATCATACTTTGTATGTCTATTGAAATATTTCAAGATCCGAACATTTTGTACAATGTTTAATGATCAGAATAGTTCAAACCCCTAAACGATTTTGCGTTTAATCAATCAAACGACCTTCGGCCTATGGAACTTGAGTAGTCCACCAATTAAAATGTATATATATATATATATATATGTATAAATCTATCATGCATAGGTTTGAATACGATTTTAGTTTTGCCGTTCTAACAATAACAATTGAATGGTTATTTGGTACTTATAATTAAGTCTTAACATGTATATATAACACATTTTCAAATTACGTCTTGCAGCATGTTTAATTACAACAAGCTAGTTCATCCCATTGTCTTTACATAATAAATATTGAAATGTGGTTAACTCATAATTATTCTTGGATTAATCTTCCAATATTTTAACTTGATTAAACAATATAGTTGTCGTTTAATGATCCAAGTCGATCTCAACCCAATCGCATTCGATCGGTCTTCTCAATCAATGTTTCTATTTGGTTTTTCTACTCTCAAAATATCGATTAAGAAACCTAACTTATATATTTCCTGCATGTAGGCTTTTGCAATGAGTATTGATATTTCCAACATGATCCACCATGTATGTGCAGTAAACAGTTGTACCATATGAATAAATAGTTATACATTATGATGAATCTATCAAAAATCATTGTGGAAATATTACCACCTTTTTGCAATAAGATAGAAAATTGAGGATAAGTAGTACACATTGTTTAAATTTATGTTTTAGTCCCATGTATCATTATCCTACAAGTAATTAACGTGGCCTATGCAAAGCAGAAAAATAAATTACACCAACAAAAACACCATTTTTTCTCATTGACCATAGCATAGAGAAAACGAAATAATAAGAAAATAATGCTATACCATCATTATTGTCAAAACTTTTTTATGCAACAAATCCATATTAATCATGAGTTATAAAATCGAAGAGGATATCATCAAACCATAGCTTAAAAGACCAAGTAGGTAGGGATCATAAATATTAGACTAATGTTGTTCCGAAATACGTAGTTGAAGTACAAGATCATAAATTGATACGCTAAATCACTAGATAACTAGCTAGTACAAAAACTATAATTCTACACACGTACGCCCACCAAAACTCTATTATAGAGCAAAATCTTAATAACGACAACAACATAGCAAACGTACATAACATAACACATAATGATAATATTATCGTCCTAACAAATACTTAAATATTTTTATCATTCAATACACCATAAATTGATCAACCTTGAAGAAACATTTAAAGCCAGCCAGCCGCCGCCGCCGCCGTCTATATAACCACCATCAAAAGCTCCAGATACAGTCAAGTTCCGTGGGACCCGGTTTGTTATTGTTATCTGACGGTGACACCCAGTTCTCGCCGGAAAAACCCACGTAGTTGTTACTTATGTCACCTCCGTCGACATGCATGGGTGGTGGTGGCGGTGCCACGGTGGAGTAAAAAAACGGTAACTGAAGATTCTCATGTAGTGTTCTTAAGCTTGGAAATGTTGACGTCAGAGGCTGTGGTGGTGGGATGTCAAAAAGAGTTGAACAATAGCCGCCGAAATTGGTGGTGGTTGTTGATGACGTGGAGAAACAGGGCACGTGCTCTTTTGAGCTAACGGCGTTGCTGTCATAGGAGAAGGTTGTTTCTTGTTCGCCGGCGGTGTATGCTGACGTGGCGGAAGCGTAGAGTGAGGAGTCAAGTAACGGCGGAAGTGAACCGGATACAGCCGATGAGCAGCTGACTTCTTTTCCGTAGCTTACGGCGCCGGTCAACCATTTCTTACCAACGCCGCCGTTGCCGCCGATGACTGGTCCGGCAGCATTTTTCTTGAAAACCCTAGAGATCACCCATTCATCCTAAAAAGGTACCCAAAAGACAAAAGAATAATGGGTTAAATACTTAAATCTTGAATTAATTTCAGATGTAAAAACACGTAAAGTTTGGAACTTTAATGATCTTGTTGCTCAGTGAGTACAGACTACAAAGATAACTTTTAAGACAAGCAATTACCGTTAAAATTTTCCGCATTAAATAAAATCTTTCACTTAACAAAATATATGCATGATGATGATTTTATATCCAAAAAACCCTAGAAAAAGGTAATAAAAGTTTAAAACTTTTTAAGTACCTTTGAGCTTTTGGAGAGGAAATGATAAGCAAATTTGCCTTCAAGGCGATATTCATGCATAACCCAGTTACTTTTTTCCCCTTTTGGTGCTCTCCCACGGTAGAAAACTAGGGTTTTCTTCATCCCAACAAGTGCTGAAGTTTTTGAACTGTAAATCTCACGATCTTTTCCGGTGGCTTTCCAGTATCCGGCCTCCGTTGCTCGGTTAGTCCTCAGCCCAGTTGGATACTTCCGGTCCCGGAGACTGAAAAAGTACCATTCTTTTTCTCCCATTTTTGCCCTTTCTGTCCATAATCAAAACCCTAAAAACTTAGTATTTTCACACTTCACATAAATAAGTTTCTCAACGACTATTCACATTTTCTGCGTTTTACAAAGTCACTATATTAAATCACTTGCTTCATGTTTAATAAGAAAAAGTTACAATTTTTTGCAAAAAAAAAAAAAGAAGAAGAAGAAGAAAAGTAAATTGACCACACCATACTTTTCTATCTTTATTTTAATTACATGTAACAAGTTAACAAATCATTTGAAATTCATTTATAACAAAAGTTTCAATGTTTTGCAACAAAAAAAGATATAATTAATCAAATCCAGTTTTCTATCTTCATTTCTATTACTTAAAACCAAACAAGTCAATAAACATAATGCTACCGCTTAAATCAAATAAATCAAACACTGAAAAAAAGAATGGAAAGATTTAGGGTTGAATTATAACATACGTGGAAGCTCCCATGGTTCACATTTGTTGAGATCAACGTCGGCGAATGCCCGGCCGGTGAAGCTACCGTCGAGCACTTTTCTAAGAAGGTAACACGTGATGAGCTCTTCATCAGTAGGATGAAACCTAAACCCAGGTGGCAAACAAGCTTCAGTGTTATCAAAATGTTGACTAAAAACCTCCATTTCACCACCACAAATCTTCAATTTCTCCCAAACTAAAATATATAAAAAAAAACCCTAACCAATTCAGTTTCACTTTTGGTGTAAAATGTGTATATATAGAGAGAGGTTAAGTTGAGGTGGCGTTTATTGGGATTCGTAGAATCAAAAAATCAATAAAATATGTTTATATAATACTACTAGTAGCTACTGGTGTATCATTGAATTGAAAGATTAAAATAATAAAAATGGAAATTTTTATTTATTTATTTAAAAGAATATATATTTATATGATATGTTTGGTTTCTGTAGGTCTGCCGTGGCTGTTATCATATCCATATGGGTTTAAGAGTATGCGTGCGTGTGAGAAATAAGTGTGTGCAGGGGTATTCCTCTTATTGTCAGTAAATAAAGAAAAAAGAAGTATGGGCAACAGTGTGTAATTTGATATTTTTGGTATACACTAATTTAATTATTATTATTATTTTCATGAAAAATTTAATTATTTGAGTTATTTTTTGTTCAAGTTAATTAGTTGATAAAATGTAGATGTAAGTTAAAGAAATTTCAAAAGATTGATGGGAGAGTGATCAGAGATTTGGGTAGGGGCCTTTTTCTTCATGGAAATTCTATCTGTTGGACTTGGTAGGGTACTTACAGAGATTAATTGTTATTTTTTTTTTTTTTGTAATTATTTCATGTAAAAAACTTTTTTAGTCATAGGTAATGAAATTAATTCATCTTTATCCTATAGCTCATAGAGTGAATTAAACAAACAAGTACTAATTTCAAATGGAAAAAGTAACGTTTATATTAACGACAACCATAATGACCGTCTTTTATAAATTAGTTTGAATTTGAATATTATAAGTTGTATATAGCCTGAATAGATATTATATTAATGGAGCGGGCGGTGATTTCTACGTTAACACATTTTGGTAATACATCACTAAATATGTTTTTCAGTGTTGTAGTGTACAACTCTGTTAAATATATTTGGTGGTATATGGCTAAAATATAGTGATTTCGGATCATCAGCCTATAGTACATATAGGATGTCGTTATCAATTTTTAATTATATAAGGATCAATTCAACAAATGTGATCGTTATTTATGAATATGTAGCAATCAAGTTTTTAAGAGATGTCCCATAATTAACCTGTTTTGTTTCACGTACCACTAGACTCGTCACTCTATATGGTTATTTGATTTAACGTGATTTGTATCTGCAAATAATTAATAAAGCGAAAGGGGGGATATTACTATTTTTAGAGGTAGACGCTGCATCATGTTATAGCTTGATTAGAAACATGTTGGTTACATTGTTGAATCAACACATATATAACTACTACGAGTAGTACGCAATACTTATTTTGACTTATGTGTTTGCTCATTTTCTCCATATTCTAATGCACATTAGATAAAATAAGATTGTTTGTGGTTATAAAATTGGTATTCGTAGGGTAGTGCTCATCACATACTATATCTTAATGGTACATGTCTGTTCAACGCAGCAAGCATCAACACCAGACAAAAATACATGTTCACATATTACCCTCATGTGCTGAGGCACGGATTCGAACTTTTGAAATGTCGATAGACTAGATGTAGCTATGCATGATACTTATTGAGAGATGGTCGATGTCCAACAACATGTTTTCTTTCACTTACAAAATAACTTTTTTTTTCTTTGGCGAAAAAGTGGTATATTATAAACAAGACGTTCAACAAAGTTGAAGATCCAGGGGATACACACTATAGATCAAGCAATTGAACAACCTCAAAATGAATAGCTATGAACCTTCAATAAAAAGACTAGCCTCATAGTTCAAGCTCTACAACAACAACACAACGATTAGCTATGAACTTTCAGTACCAGACCTAGCCCCTAATGACAAAAACTCAAAACCACATGAAATTAGATGACACCATGAAGCAAAAGCCGTGGTTGTTGAAGCTATATATGCATTTGATATGTTGGCCATATGTTAGCCATGGAGGCCCATAAGAACACCTTCATTTTGATGGATTGCACAATTGAAGACCAGCATGAAAATTTGGTATTAAATACCGCTTTGTTTATAGATAACCAAATCATCCATTTACAAAATAACTACCCCATCACTGTACAAACATTTACGAGTTACTTATAAACCGTCTATGAATACTTTGAAGCATTTTTATCAAGCAATATTGTTGTAAGTTATAGATTTTTTCTTCTTATAAAATACTCCGTAGAAAGTATAGCTAGTACACAGTATATATATAATAAAATTGAATTATATAAATTTTGTTAACCTATTTTTTGTTTGGAATTTTGGGAGAGGATTTTATTCCATAAAGGTTGATTCATATCTCTAGTGACAGGATAGTACAACATTAAATAATCCCACGGACAGGGACGCGCCAAGGGTAAACCCGTCCATTCATCTCCCTCTTTTACCCTTCTGATATTCTGATTTGTGTCCGTGTTACGAGCTATCATTTCATGTTTCTCTCTAATGTTTTTCTGTTTATTTGTGTATTACACTTACTTAGCTGTCGATGGGTGTGATACTCACTACAAAAAATATATCATTTATCCACTTTTTTTTTCTTCACATTTTTTAAAAATGTGTGAAATTATGTTAAATTATTCACAGTAAAAAATGTGGAGAAAATTGTTACATCAATAAGTGTGGAAATCACCACAATCTTCACATATATAAGTGTAAGAAAAAAAAGTTAACACTTAAAAGTGTGGAGAATTTACAACTTGTCAACACTTAAAAGTATGAAAAACCATTTGTAACACCCAATTTATCCACACTTTCTCTTGTGTGAGAAAATCATGTGTTACAAAATTTTTGCCACACTTTTAAGTGTTGCAAAGTTGTAATTTCTCCACACTTTTAAGTGTGAACTTTTCTTTCTTATATATATAAGTGTGGAAAATCATATCTTTTTCAATAATTTTTACACACTTTCTAAAAGTGTGAAAAAAAAGTGTGGTAAAATGATATATTTTTTGTAGTGACTCCATCTGATAGCACCAATTTGTGAGATACTTGCTATATTTCGGAATGTTGAATTCAATTAGGGTGAGCATAAACCGACCCACAAACTGAAAAAACCGAATCAGAAAAATCAAACTGAATCAAAAATTGACGGTTTGATTTTTGATTTTCGAAAAACAGGAACTATAGTTCGGTTTTTGGTTTTCTCACTAAAAATCGAGTGAAAAAATCGAACCGAACCAAATGATTTATATTATATTCATTACTTTTATTTATATATAAAAATTATGTATTATGTATGTATATATATAACTACATATATTAAACTCTCTATATATAAAAGTATGGATATCCACTTATTACTTCATTTAAAAATCAATTAATCACGTATAGTCTATTGTATATATTTAAATTACTTTTACTTCAATTTACATATTATTAATTGTTCTAAAATAAAGTCTAAGTGTGAGTTTATTTGTACATAAATATACATATATAGAGTATATATTTTATCAAATTTATTTGATAATGACACCCGAATGAATAGAATGAAAAAAAAAGAACCGAACAAAATCGAAACAGTATGGTTTTCGAGTCTTCAAAAAGCTGAACTTACCGATCGATTTTCAATTTTTGTCAAAACCGAATTAAACCGACGCATGAAAATTTAAAGAGAATTAGAGATGAAGGGTCATGACTCATGATGAAGAACACAAATACATTGTTGAATTATACGGAGTACTTAATTAGTAGCCTACTAATTAAGCTAGTAGGTAGGTATGGTAGCCGGGTATTTGAATTCCACGTACGTTTTACATTCAATATATCCAAGTAGCTAGGGAGTTGTTACGTCCTTTCATTTCATACATCTCATTCATCTTACAACTGATTTTGAAACTTGATAATTAACACCAGTGTTCGTTTACACTTTACACGTACTTATTTTCTACCAGAAAAAATAGTACGTAGTATATCATATTTAACTAGTGACAAACTATTGTAAATGAACTTAGCTTACATGTACTCCTTAGGTTTCCGTGGTTTATTGGTATGGGACATGCAATATAAATGTGGAGGTAATATGTTCAATCACCAACCTTTCTTTAATCACGGGTTACGCATTCTATTAGTCGTGGGTGTGAACTGTCGACATCGGCTGGTTAGAGAGTCGGTTTTACCCTTACATATATTCATATGTTTATTATATTATTTCTGTACGTGTTACTCCAAGAGTTTTAGATAAAATCAAATTAACTTGCTATTTGAATTCTAAGAAAACACGTTGAGATTATTATAATTTTGATTAATATTGTAACAAGACACTATTTGCTATCGCATACTTACATCCAACCCAAAAGTAAAAAGTTACTGCCACGTGATCCACACGATTTGATTTGGGCAATTTCGGCCCATGATAAAAAAAAAAAAAAAAAAAAAAAAAAAAAAAAAAAAAAAACCATTTTAAGCTTTTAATAATACAAATGTCATACGCATATGTTACAACAAACAAGAATGATCATCGTTTTATTAAATTTAATTTACTGTTTCTTATATCAGTGTGTATGAATTATGATAGATATGGGAAATTCTCATACGAACAATTGTTAGAATATAGAGTAATATATGTTGACTACGTACACATCATTATGTACATACACAATATAAAGTGCATACGAGCATATAAAAGTATGTGTAGCTTTAATACGCGTATATATATATTACAAATATATGTTTACTTTGCCTTCAAATCTTAATTTATTTAAATATATATATAGGTTATTTCTTTAAATCTATCTTATAACTTAAAAGAAAATCTATAAATTAGAGATGACCCTTAGATTAATTAGCAACTTGCTAATTTCACCAAACCCTTAACTTAATGAAAGAATCAATGCATTAATGAATAATTAATTAAAATTAGTAATGATTAATGATTTAATTATTAATTATAATTATTAAATACTAATACATACATACTAAAATTAAAACAATACGTGAGTGCATACATAATTGAAAAGAGTTAGGCCTTTTAGCTTTAATGGGTTTAATGCAATCATTTACATACAACCCAACTATGGTGATACATGGACTTAAGGCAATCAATTAAATAAAGCCCAAAATCTTGTGATACATGTGTGAGATTAGGTCCGAAATAAAAAAACCCCATTAGAACCAGTTGCAGACGATGCTAACCATTCGAAGCCCCACTTTAGCCAGTCATCTTCATCACCGTGAGAGTCTTCAACAAGGTTGTAAATGGCGATCCATCTTCATACACCAATTCGTCTTCAACAGTGTTCAAGTCTCTTGGAAACACGAGCATTAAAAAATGATTGAAAGCATCCAAGGTATAATGACTAATTTTTTTTAATTAATTACGTTAGTGTGTTCGAATCTGTATGTTATTATGTGAATCGATTTATTAAGGGTAAGAACAGAAATAATCAAACACTAATTTTAGAAATAATTTAAAAAATATATATTTACAATTTTTTAAAAACAAAATCTTTGAATTAATTGGTTCATACGCGTATTTGAATATATAACTTTGGAATGATTTTAATGCTCCAAATTCTAGCTAATCGTAGATTGTTAGGTGAAATAATGATCAAACTATTTTCAAGGTTAGTGAGATTTTCCTACTCATCCTCAAAATTTGAATTTAATCAATGGAATGAGATGTAGTATAAATCAATGGAATATATAACTTTGGAATGAAGCAAGGGTCTTATAGACTAGCTCATCTTATATTGGCAATTACATGGGTCAAATGTCTATGGCCATAGAAAATTTGGGTTCACTTGATCATTTTTTACGCCAGGAAAACCACATCAAAACTACTAATGTACGTTGGTCTAACTAAACATGAAAAATTCACTAACATTTCTTATCGCTAACATAATCCACCTAAAATTATTTTTAAATGGCTATAGATTTGGTTAATAAACACTTCTGTGGCAATAAAATTTGATAATTTTTTAACTTAGCATCATATTTTCTTAGTCATTTATTTTGTCATTATAGCTACATACAATTGTACTCACCTACGTTGTCATATCTCAGGCTGATGACTTGCGGGAAAAAACAATGCAACGGATCTATGCAATAGTTACTACTACACAATCTGCACATGCCATCATTGCAATACATAACTACTTCTCTCAACTACGTGCGCTTAGCACACTTTGGGTTGCTTGCCACCAGAATTAGTTCTTCCAGATGTTCTGGCATATATATTTTATAGTACCTACTAAAGTCTGAATAGCACTTTCCAATCCCGAGATAGAATTTTGCAATACATATCACAATGTATTTTTTTCTATCCGTGTTCATTTAAATTTCAATTAAAATATATTTTTTTGTTAAAATCCGCGAATCCCGCGGGTCTTAATCTAGTATTAAATATAGGGACTAATGTCAAAATATTGTAGAGTTTATGGTTATAAATTGTAACTCTCAATTGATAATGGTTAAATCGAAAGACGATACATTTTGGAGTGTGGTCCCGATTGTCGTACTTTTTTTTTTCGCATATACACGTCTCTTAAATCCTCTCTCGAGTTTTCATCTTCAGAGGACGCGATTTGTACGATCAATCATAAAATCACTATCCACCCCTTCTATTCGACAAAATGGAATCTGGTTTATGCTTCTAATATAACTTTCAAACGATAATTAGAACAAGTGATCTTTAGAGTTGATTGTGCGAAACCTCTCAATTTCTACTTTTACTATGTTTATTTTTGTGTATTCCTTTATCACAAAAAAAAAAAAAAGATAATGAATTTGCGACCTTCAACTTGAAGGTTATATGTAACATGTCACATGTGTAAACATTGTGATGCACCACATATAAGAACATGTAACAATCTAATACAATCTAAACACGAGGGGTATGTAAAATTCCTTAACCCATTCGAAATATTCTAGACAGTGAAGTATAGCCACGAGATTAGATTCATCTTAGACGATCGAACTACATACCTCCTATTTACAAGACTCGTGCTCTACCATTGACCAATACGGGCTTTAGATCCAAAACTTGTGAGTAATAATCTCATCTCATATTCATATGTTGATTAAGTTTTGTGACTTAAGTTCAAATGAGTATGGTTAAAATGGTTGAGAATGGGGCAATTGATTTCAGCCATTGGATCAACATAATCAAGGGTCCACAATTAATCTTCAAATTTTTAATTTTTTAAACATGCTGAAATTAAATTTTGGGCGGAGGGGTATTTCGGTAATTTTACACATTAATTAAATTATATTCTTTTTTGCCTTTCAAACACAATTCTCATTCTTCCCGTTATTATCGCACGCTCAATTTCCCTCTCGTTTGTTCGCTCCTCCGTAACTGATACACACAAATAATTTAGGTAAGCTTCGATTTCCTTTAGATTATTTCGTTTTTATATCTAAATCGACGTATTCTATGTGTCAAGCTTGTTTGAATCGTATTTTACACCGTCGTTTTTGATCGATTTTTGAGTTCTACAAACCTTAATGCAAAAAAAAACCCCAAAATTGACGTATGTTTAAGTTAAATCTTGTATTTCTTAGTTCAATCGAAGTTTTATTTGCTTATGAGTGTTCGAATAAACGTTTGTACAGTCGGTTTGATCGATTTCATTTTTTTGAAACCCTAGGGTTTAATACGCAAGTTATGTTTAATTTTCTGATTTTTGTTTTTTGTTTGTCAGATGGATATTCGTGATGAGATTTCGCTCGCAAATGCTTCAAACCAGCCTATTGATGCAGTTCCGCTCAATAGTCATCCGCCTGGTATGTTTAATGCATCCACATGTACCACATGTGGTTATATCAGTGTTTTGATGTGAGTGATTTCATGATTTTTTTGATTATGTTATGCATTTTGTACATAAAACTGATGTGTTTATACTTGATAATTATGGGATTTGTTGAATGATTAAACATGATTTTTTGTAAGTTCTTAAGGGATTAATGAGATAGTTTGTTGTTGTAATTGACGATATTGTATGTTGAATGTGGTATTTTGTGTGTATTTTTCATAGATGTTGAAGTTAGTCCCGTTTCAGAATCAGATTCGGATGTTAATAAATCACTAGAAGGTTAATCTTGTGTTTTTGATTTTTGTTAATTCTTTGTTGGTGGCACCTGTTTATAAATTAATTGTAAAGGATAATATTACTTTCAGTTATCGGTTCGTTGCCTTTTTTGGATGCGAGTCAGTTAAAGGTTTATAATAGAAGAGGTAAATGCTTTTAATAAATCTTGTGTTGATGTTGGATGTAAATGTTCATGTATATGTTAGCTTTGTTTAATACGTTATGACATTTGTGTATCTTAGTTTGTTATACTTTGTTCATGCTGTTGATTGTTTGTTGTTACTGATGCTGCTTGTTGTTTTAATTTTTTGTTGGTTGTTGTGTGTTTGTTGTGTGTTTGTTGTTGTGTTTGTTATTGTTACTGCCTGTTGTTTGTGATACCACATCTGGTATTATGTATTACCACATGTGGTATAATGTATTACCACATGTGGTATCATGTATTACCACATGTTGTATCAAGTATTACCATATGTGGTACCATTTTTTAGTCTTGTGTTTCTGTCCAATTACTTAATTTTTTATTATTTTTAATTTATGTGTCTTGTGTTATATTTTATTACAGTTGGAAAGGGTGCTCCATCTAGACCTACCATCTCTCAATACCTCAAACAGAAGCAGAAAGAGGGGGCTGCAGCTCGTAAAGCTGCAGCAGCTGAAAAAAAGAAGAAACTCTCTGAGTTGAACCCTGTATCTCAGTCACCTTCTAAGGTGGGCATGACTAAAGCTACTGCTGTCAGAGTTCACGAACCCATTAAAGAAGTGGATCCAAAGGATACAAGTCAAAAAACAAGTGATGAAGCGAATAAGAAAAGAAAACATGCAGATGAGCAAAAGAAGGAAGCTGATGAGCAAAAGAAAAAGAAAGCTGATGAAGATAAGAAGAAAAAGCAGGAAGAGGATGAAAAGAAGAACAAGAAGAAAGAAGAGGAGAAGAAGAGAAAGAAGGAAGAAGACGATGATAAGAAAAAGAAGGAAGAAGACGAGAAGAAGAGAAAGAAGGACGAAGATGATAAGAAGAAAAAGAAGGAAGAAGATGAGAAGAAGAGAAAGAAGGAAGATGAGGATAAGAAGAAGCAGAAGGAAGAAGAGGAGAAAAAGAAGCAAAAGGAAGAAGAGGAGAAGAAACAGAAGGAAGAAGAAGCGAGGAAACAGAAGGAAGATGAGGAGAGGAAGAAAAGGGAGGAAGAAGTGGATAGGAAAAAGAAGGAAGAATAGGAGAGGAAGAAAAGGGAGGAAGAATATGAGAGGAAAAAGAAAGAGGAAGAAGATAAGAAAAATATTATTGAGGAAGAAAAGAAGCGAAGGTTAAAAGATGGACAAAAATCAAGTTTTTCAAAACCTGTAAAAACGAAGAATGAGGGAAAGAAGAACGAGGGACCCCCTAAAAAAAGACCTTTCCAGAGTCTGAGCGATGTTGAAGATGATTTGCCAGAAAAGAAACGGAAATCAAAGGCATCGAAGCCGAAGGGATTGAAGACGCGTGTCAAAGAAGATGAAGATAAAGACTTAAAGATCGAGGATGCCATTGAAGATGATTCTGAAGAAACTTCTAAAGTTCCTTCTGTTCGTATTCGCTCTACTGCACAACCGCTTCAAAATGCTACTATGCTTTTGAGTGTCGAACAGGAGGTTAGACTTAAGGAGATGGGTTTCGGCAGTTTCATTAAGTTCCCTCTTAATGTTCTTCCAGGTACTCGTTATTAACTGATTATATATATTTATATACACACACACACACACACACACACACACACACACACATATATATATATATATATATATATATATATATATATATATATATATATATATATATATATATAGATATATATATACATTTTACATAAAGTTTGTTTGAATATGACATTTTTTTGCAATGCCAAATGTTATACTTCTGATTACTGCTTGTTGTTTTTATATACTACCACATGTGATACTGATATGTAACAGATGTTGCAATTCTGGTTACTGGTTGTTGTATTATATACTACCACATTTAATACTGATATGTAACACATGTGGTAATGATTAATACATGTGGTAATGATTAAACAATTTTGGTACTCCTGATTACCATTTGTGGTATTTTTCACTACCATGTGTTGTATTTATATTTTAATACATGTGGTAATGATTATATTTGCAGGTAACTTAGGTTATTTTCTTCTTGATAACCTTGATCTCGATTCGATGGAGTTGAAGTTTGGAGGTGTGTGTTTGAAAGTAACTCCTGAAGCTGTTCATGATGTTTTTGGTATTCCTAATGGTGGTATTCCGGTTATGTCATTACGGGACATGAATCATGATGACCCGTGTTTGGCGGCTTGGTTTAAAGATTATCCAAACTTTCCAAAGAAGCTGGTCCATGCTGGTGCTGTCTGCAAAAACATTGTTGATTCAAAGATCGACAACTTCTATTTTAGACAGAAGTTTCTGATGTTGTTTGCAAACACAATGGGTTGTTGTTACAGCAATGGCGCGTTCATGCCACATTTTCTGTTTAAGCTTAGTGAAGAAGTTGAAGTTGACAAGCTAGATTGGTGTGGGTTCGTTATCGATTGCTTGAAGAAATCCGCAGAAGCATGGAAGAAAGACACGAAACAGTACTATTGCGGTCCAATTACATTTCTGATTGTATGTTATTTATCTTTCTTTCTTTTCTTATGCATGTTATTTTTTATATGTACATCTGGTTTTTCATTGATATCTAATATTGTTCTATTATTTTTTTGAACTCTACATCTTTGGTAACTTGATCACGTGAGATCTACTAAGTGTGAAGTTGTACGTCGACGCCCGATCATAGGTAGTTGGACCACAAGTATGATGATGTCACACCCCGCCAAACGATAATTACAATTAAGAGAGTATTTTGCGGAAGCTTAGTGACGTGGCGGGGGTGCGAGCAGTAAAACAACCAACAGATACATACATACTCAGAGCATATGGTTATCGCAGAACGAAATAGATTAAGATGCCATTAGTTAAAATTTTACAAAAGGTTACCACTTGAAAAGTAGTAACAGTAATAGTAGTGGTTGAAATCAGTATTTCATAAAATACATAATATCAAAAGTAGATTTCATAGGTATGACTGCAGTAGTTGCAGTTATACAGAGGAAATCCAAGTGTCCCAAAAGTAGTGGCATCCTAACAAGTCCAGGGTAGTCCGTCCTGATATGCATGCAGATCTTACTTACGCTGCTAATTCCCTGAAAAACATAGAGTAAATCGTCAACAAAATTGTTGAGTGAATTCACAGGTTTGTTTGTTGTGTAAGAAACACAAGTTAATCATTTAAGAATAACATTTCCAAATAATAATTGTTCACTTAGTAGGAAACACAAGTTATTTCAATAAAATAACATTTCCAAATCAGTTGTAATTGTAGTAGGAAACACAGGTTAACCTAAATAAAGATTAACATTTCCAAATCAGTTGTAATTGTAGTAGGAAACACATGTTAACCTAAATAAAGATTAACATTTCCAAATCAGTGTACGTAGGAAATCACTTCCTAAACAGTAGTTTTGTGGGAATATTTAGACGGTGATCCCTCGAAAGGTGAGCTAAACCTGTCGAGTAAGGTAACACGACCTAACCCTATAACCAAACCACGACCCTAATCTGTTGTTGTTTGCCAAGCAGGACATTTAAGTATACGCTCCCAAAACCGTAGGAGGGTCGTCACGGCGATAGTACTATCCGTATACTCAGTGGCTAGAGTCACCTAGCTAATGGTTATAGTCTGTAGCCATAAGGTGTTTTATGCACTACATCGTTCAGCCTAGATCTGTATCAAGATTCGTTGTCTAAATTCCCAAAATAGTATGAAAACATTTCATAATCATAGTTCAAGTAGTTGTGTGAAATACCCTTTCACAAACAGTCACGTATGAAATACCCTTTCATAAACCAGTCAAGCAAATACATACAGTATTTAAATCAGTTGTCACATGCAGTTATACATACGGTTTCTATGTTTTCCACCCCGAGTTTTAAAACATTGAAAATGGGTTTGTGAACTCACAGTAAGTGCTCGGATGTGAATGCTAGCGAGTAGTGATAACGTAGCCCAAGAGTAGTCAACCTATACACAATATTGTATTAACCATAAGTACGGTTGATTTGTGTAATTTAACTTATGTTAACAGTTTGTTTGTCTGAAGAAATTGTTGATTTCTTAACCGTATAAGTTATTGGTGACAATATGTAGTACTTCACAATTCGCATATCTTGCTAAGCGCATAAGGGCATGTCATAGCCGTATATGCTCATTAATGTTATTTCATTGTCGTCGTACATATATATACTTGTTAACCCTATATATATATAAATATACTTGTTGTATATTATAAGCCCTACGTTTGTTAAAACGTGTCTCTGTTCCGTTATGTATACATATATCTATATACATATGTCGTTTGTAATACGTATGCATGTATGTATATATATAACCTAATCGTTTGTCGTTATATATATACGTGCGAGTTTATAGAAGAAAATCATCTTTCTATATTTTTCGACACGTTACTAGATTACATATTCGTTTCAGATTTATTAACTCACATCACGTATATGTTTTAAAATTTGACCGCTCGTTGGTTTGCTTAATCCATTTGTTCACTTATCGTTTTTGGTCCATTTATAAATTGATCACAAGTTCGATCCAATTGTTCGAAATGCTCGATCGGCCCAGCAGAGTTTGGCCCAAAAGTCCGGCCCAGTTACCACCCTCACCAGTCCGGGTTTGGGGTGATACCCGTCCGGGTACAAGACTCAACCCGTACGGGTTGGTCTTGTGACCCGTTCGGGTCCCGTGTCTTTCGTTTAATCCAGCCTAGGTCATCGCGTACGGCCCAAGCCCAAAACAAGAGTCCAGTCCATTTTAGTCTCGGCCCAAGGAAACCCACCCGTTCAGGTGAGTGGGCTTACCCGTCTGGGTAAAGGCCCATACCCGTCCGGGTTAGATGGGTGACCCGTCCGGGTCTGAAGAGTGACCCGTTCGGGTGAGGTTCGATTTCGATCCAGCTCAGTTTAGTTCGCATTTCAGTTTCTAGCTCGAATTAGTTACGTATTTTACTATGGTTTCAAGTCATGTATGTTTACATATGTTTATAACACAGTTTTATACAAGTTCACATTGTCGATTTCTACATTTTATACACATTTATATGTATTATTTTTGGTACAGGGGGTGTTTTTCTATGGTTTCATTTTATCATCATTATTATCAACTACAAGATGTGTACATATATGATGTTATATTTACGTTACACAATACGAAATTTAAGCAAGAAATCAAGAAATGGAAAGTTTTCTTACAAAAATAAGTATGATGATGATGATGATGCGCGGTGATGATGATGATGGTAAATGGAACGATGATGATGATGATAATGTGGTGATCAAAGTGTTTAAGAACCCATTTTTTTTTTGTGATGTGTTTGATTGTGATTTTGAGATGAAAGATGATGATGGTTTGAAGGTTTGAAAACCTCTGCTTCTTCCTCTCCTCTTCTACTCCAGACGAACACACACACACGCACACAGTATAAAATGTTTGGTAATGAATAATTGGAGGTTGTTGATCTCTTATGTGAGGGAAGGTGTATTTTTAAATTAATTTCCATCATCTGGAGGCATGGCTCATACGAGCTGTGTCTCCTAGATATTTTAATTTGTATGTTCGTTTAGGTATTTAGCCCGTTAATTTCAGGTACGGGTATAATTACAGCAATATAAAATATAACATTTTAAATTTTTATTCTGTAGGTGGTCTCCTGGTTCGTAACATATTTTCAGAATAATGAGATTATCATTACTTTTAGCAGTTGTACAAATTGTACATTATAAAAGTTCTGCGCGTTTATTAGGTATTCAAAACGCGATATTGTTCAGTTCTGAAATTTTTCCCATATATTATTTTGTTAAATAATATTTCGAAATGATTTGGAGACATTTTTGGAGACGTTTTTCGGGCATGTTTTTGTTAGCCTTTCAGCTATTAACTGCGTAATTTCATAAATTACAAATTATGTAATACTTCTCGTATTATTGTTTTGAGCTCGCTAGACTTATATCACATCACATGTATGGTTTAAAATAATCGCAGGGAATTAGCGTAAGAAATGCATGTAATTAAGTATAGTTATATACCTAATTTGGAGGAGTGTCACAGATGAAGTGCGTTCAGAGTGAAGGAGTTGATATTGGATCGTTTGGGACGTTGGAGTTTGCTGGTGCGTATGACCCTGATGTTGCACTTGAAGATGAAGGTTTTATCAGTTTAACTCGAGATCACGACCAAGGTGCAGATGTAAGTACGCTGGTTTGTAATTTATATGTTTTTTTTTTCAACTGTTTTTATGAAAAAATCTGTATTATCACATGTGGTAATTTATTATTATCACATGTGGTAATGCATAATACCACATGTGGTAATTTTTTTTGTTTGATTTTTGAATATGTAAACGTACAGGATGATCTCGTTACTTTGGCCAAGCTGCTGGAGTCTGTGAAGAAGACTCAACTTGTCATTGAGAAGAGGATGCATGATGGAATTAAATAGTATCCTGCTGATTCACGGTTTGTGGAGTTTGGATGCAAGTTTGATGATGTTTTTAGGAAGCGTGTTTATCGTGAAGTTGATGATGACAAAGAGGATGATCGAAAAGACGATTGTAAAGATGATGGAAAAAAGGATCAAGAGGATGATGGTAAAGAGGATAGTGAAGATGATGGAAAAAATGATACAGAAGATAAGGGTGGTGATACTGGAGGAGACAATGATGGAAAAGGCAACAAGGCTGTTGGTGGAAATGAAGGTCAAGGTAAAGATGGCAATGGTGGAGCAGCGTCAAATGTTGTCGAAGCTGCTGGTTGTGAAAGATTGTACTGTGAGATGAAAGAGGCACTTATCGAGGTTTTTGATATGCATACATTTTTTCATTTTCACCCGTCACAATTTCCTTTTCCTGATCCTCCTATACCATCTAATATGCCTACGTCTAGTACGTTACCTATGTCAATTACCTTAGCTAGTCCCGATTGTCGTAACTTTTCCCTTGGTCTAACTCAGGAGTTTGAGGGTCTTCCGGGGAACTGTGGTGTAGATGTTGTTGATAAGGATGAATTTAAGCCATCGGTTTTTGCTTTCTCGATCTACATGAATGCCAAAACGAATATAAGGAAGAATGTCATGGTGAATAAGTTTAGACTCTCAAATTGGCTATTTGCAATGCTAGGTTACAAATTGTAAGTTTACTTCTGCATTTTTACTTTCTTTTTAAAGTATTTAGTGTTTTCTGCTTGTTGTTCCACATGTGGTATCTCATTTTATCACATGTGGTAGTTTCAAACTCTAACATATTTAAACAGAATACCACATGTGGTAACTCATAGTATCACATGTGGTATTTGTTGTTTTAATTTGATTCCTGTATTTTTTCCCCTACCATTGGTTCTCATGACTTATATGTTTCATGCTCATTTTGTAGTAACATTATTTTTGATAATGGATACGGTACTATTGCCCTTCTTGAAGATTTTCAAACCCTTGCACCTCATTTATGGGTCAGTTGTACTATCATTGATGTATGGGCTGCTTTGTTGAATCATGAGGAAAGGGCTAACAAATCGAGCTCACCTACAAGACTTTTCTTTCCGACATCAATGTTTGTAAGTTCTGTTAAGAACCCCACAATAACAATATTTTTTTATAGATGCTTTTTTGAGTAACTACTTTTTTTGTTTTTATCTGTTAATTATGTATTTTTTTGTCAATTAGCTTGATAATATTTTCAAGTTGGATAACACTGAAAGGCTTGCATGTTTCCAAACCTCCCTTATTGGTTGGGTGAAAAAAGACTTTGAGTTGACGTCGTTAAGATACGTTGAAATGGTAATCTATCGTCTTCGTTTTTGTTAATTCCCTTGTATCCATTTTTGAATATGAAATGTATCATAGGTGGTACTAGGCTTTACCACATTTGGTATTAGGGATTACCACATGTGGTAATGTAACACCCCCAAATTTGTTTAGCGGAAGCGTTTAGTTTAAGTACTGGGGTGTCACAATAATAAAGCGTGCATACGTATCAAAGCTTATGATTACAACAGAACATAATATATTAAGATGCCAAAATGTTAATTACAAGATTTACGATTCATCGAATCGTACAAGTTAAAAGTAATAAGTATACAAAAGTGGATTTCTAGAATATGACAAAATAGTTTCAGTTATACTGGAGAAATCCATATGTTTTTCCAAAAATGTTGGCATCCTAAAGCTTCACGGGTCGCCTAATTCTCCATGTGTTGGCGATTCTTACATGCGCAGCTAATTCCCTGAAAAACATAGTAAAAGTCAACAACTAGGTTGAGTGAATCCACAGGTTTTATGTTGTACGTTGTTGTTTCAAGTTTTGTAGTCATAGTTGTTGGACCAAATATGTTCATAAATAGTAATTGCCATAATAGTCGAGAAATGTTTAGTGGAACGTCATCCAAAATATCAGTTTAGTGGGTTATTCGCCCAAAAGTTTCGGTTTTAGTCGGGACGTTACCCAAAATGCGGTTCATGTGGGATGTTGACCAAAAATAGTTGCGTTGGGACGTTACCCAAATCATATGTTTGAAAACGTGCTGCTGGTCGTTCCCCAGTAGTTTTAAAGTTTGAGTCGGTCGTTCTCCGACTAGTTACCAAATGTACCGGTCGTTCTCCGGTAAGATACCAAGTAGCACCGGTCGTTCTCCGGCGAGATACACTGTTAGTACCGGTCGTTCTCCGGTAAGATACCATGTTAGTGTCGGTCGTTCTCCGACAAGTTACCAATATGTACCGGTCGTTCTCCGGTAAGATACCAAAATAGTTTCACATAGTGATAATAGTTTTTGTATGGAATACCAATTCGTACGGACAGTTGTAGTAGTTGAATATGTTATAAGCAGTTTTGTATAAGTGTACCAAGGGTAGTTATGTGATAGTTTGTATAACAGTTTAACAGTTCAAGTACTCTAATTGTTCGAGTAAACAGTATGATAAATAATCATATAGTAAAAGCAGTTATGGCAATCAGTAAATCAGTAAAGCAGTTGACTATGTTTTCCACCCCAAAAGTAGTTAAAAACAGTAGCAGTAGGGGCTGTGAACTCACCTGTTGAGTTTAAGTAGTTGTGCGAGTGCTAGCAAACCTAAGCCCAAGTATAGTCCGAGATCTCCTAACGTCCTAAACGTATGAGATTAATAAGTATGTGGATGTCTAAGCTAATCATCTATGCTAGTGTTCGTACAACCAAGTTATGTCCAAAGTATTTGTTAAACGTTTACGTTGTATTTCGTTGTTTGTGAAAATGTATACGACTTGTTGGTGATGTTTTTGAAACAATTGTTCAAAATATTATTATCTCATTTGCTACAGTACTGCTACAGTAAAATTTGACTTTTCTACAGTAACTTTGACTTTTTAAAGTGTGTTTTTAGGGTTCTGACTTGTGCGACGTAGGGTGCGACGTACGGGTCTACGTCGCATTCAGGTGTTGCGACGTTAGGGTCTGCGTCGCAATTTGCGACATTCGCAATTCAATGCGACGTAGTGGGTTGCGTCGCTATGTGCGACGTAGGAAAGGGTAATGCGACGTAAAGGCCTACGTCGCACTACTGTTTTTGGGCCAAAAGCGACGTAGTCGCCTGTTCGACGAACAGATCAAAAATAACGAGTTTTTAGGCGATTTTGGACGTTTTTGGATGTATAAAACACTAAAACATGTTAATCTAAGTATATTAAACAAGAATATCAAAAGAAACGTTAAAATCTAAAGATTTGCGGGATTTGTCGGAAACTTACGAGTGTCGGATTTGAAATCCGAAAAGATAGATGTGTAGAGCTCGTTGTCGTGATCACTTTTCTCTAAATGGTTAGTTGATTCGGCGCGTTTTTGATGTAGTATTTGTATGATTTGTGGGGTGGTTTTTGGTAGGTGGTGGTGAAAGAGAGAAAAGAGAGAGATGAGAGAGAAGAGAAAGGTAGAGAATGAGAATGGTGGAGGTGGAGAGGTGGTTTTTGTTCCACTTTTCTGCCTCCGTGGTTGCACTCCGTGTTTGTTCACCCGATCGTTAAATGTTACTTTATTTTAATTAATATGTTTTTAATTTCATTTTTCATTATACTTTTTAATTATGATATTTTTATGAAACCAAATTAATAAGTTTTATAAATTTCAAATCTTGTTTTATTTTAATTATACGAGTTGTCGTTTTGCGTTATAAAATGATATGTAAATATTATCAACATAATATTTTACTGTTTACGACGTTATTCAATAATTTCGTTTTATTAAAAGATTTTGTTCACCAACAGTCGTATATTTTTGTCGCGTTCGTTTTCAGATTGTTCAGTACGTAATTACAATTATTTACGAATACTAAATACTACGTGTATTATCTAGTTGGGCTTCGCTAGACTTACCTCTAAAATGTGTTGTGAATTCACTCAAGTAGGGAATTAGCCTAATAATGCAAGTGATTAACGTAATTAATCGCGTTTAAATTTGCGAGGTGTTACAGGTAATATGAGATACCACATGTGGTATTATGCATTACCACATGTGGTATTTATGTGGTAGCTCATGTGGTATTTAAGGCTGTACCACATGTGAAACTTAGGAACAATACACTTTTGCATTTTGCTTTTATTTATGACATATCTTACAGGTGTACTTCCCAATATACCGTTCTCATCACTATTATCTGCTGGTGTTCAATCCGAAGAAGAAGACCTTCCTGATTCTTGATAACAGTGCTACAAAAGTTGATTACGATGCAAAATACAAGGCAATTTGTGATGTGGTTGTAAGTAACATTACATGTTATATATTATTGTTTTTTTTTACATAGTTGATGCTTTGTTAAGAAAGTTTGAATTTTTTTTCCTTAATTTTATTTGTAGAAATCTGTTTTCGTTGAATATCTTCTTGAAGTTAAACATCCTGCCGGTGCAAAACTTTCGAAGTTAGATAGGGCTACAGTGATGAATTTGAAATGGAAGACTTTGGGAAACGATCGTGATTGCGGAGTTTTCGTCATGCTTCATATGGAGCAGTACTATGGTCAGGTATCTAGCAAATTTGATTGCGGACTCAGTAAGGAAGGTCGGCCACAAGAGATTCAACTTATTCGATTGAGAATCAAGTATGCAACAAAAATCCTACTGCATGAGTGCAACATTCACAAGGACATGGTTCACACACTTGTTGAACAGTTTAGGCATACTTACACGCAAGAACTAATCGAGAAGCAAATCAAGTACGCCATCAGAAAACACCTGGATGAAGAAAGCAGTGATAAGATCTCAACTGGAGAAATCGAAGACAATACCGAGACTACCGCAGGAAAGTAGTCTGTTGATGTTTTATCGGATTTTTTTAGATGTGGTTGTTTTGTGATGATATGAATGTAATGATCAAGAACAGCTATATGGGTTATATTTAGGTACAGTATTATGGTAAAAATACATTTTGTATGTTGAAAGCAAAGTTTTATGTAATGTACTTAGATTTTTATGGTTTCTGTTCAGGTTTTTTAAATGTTTTCATGTGTATTATTATCATTGTTACAGAAATTGTTATTTTTAGATTCAATAACACATGTGCTACCTTATATGATATTTATATATGATATTTTTTGTAAAGTACTATTTGTGGTAGCAACTACCAAATATGGTAACAACTAGTACCACATGTGGTACTGCGTAGTACCACATGTGGTAGTGAATGGTACCACATGTGGTAGTGAATGGTACCACATGTGGTAGTGCATATTATCACATGTGGTAGTGCATAATACCTCATTTTTTTGTAAAGTACTATTTTGTGCTAGCAACTACCACATATGGTAACAACTAGTACCACATGTGGTAACGCATAGTACCACATGTGGTAGTGAATGTTACCACATGTGGTAGTGTATAATACCTCTTAGTATCACTTGTTGTACCTCTTATTATCACATGTGGTACCTATTTTATCACATGTGGTACCTTATGATTTCTGTAAACACAGCAACACATTTCACATATTATGTACAATAGAACACTGTATGCTATAAACAATTATCAGTTTATTATAGTTCTATAAAATAAAATATCCATAGTGTAACAACCGCCAAATTAGGGCTAGTATTAGCGCCTAATTCTTTGTTAATACATGTAATTAGTTCTGTGTTAGGCTAATTTATGTATCGGATTATATGTTGGTGAATATATACAACTTTGCGATTTGACTTAAATCGTACGCAATATAAATAGAATGAAATTCTATACGGTTAATACGGACGTTGGTGAACAAATGTTTATAAACTAAAATAACGCAATTATGACCGAAACGCTAATTTATAATAATTAGCAATTATCTCGTATCACCCGATGCAAACTTACGCGATTTAAAAACAAAACTGATTAAATTTAATTTAAACTATTCAAGACTTAAGGAAATAATTTAAGTAAATTATTTAACAAGATTTGTGATTTTATAAATGTAATTAAACGCGTAAAATAATTATTTAACATTAAACGACGGAGCAAACGAACATCGCACGGGAACGGGGACTGGAAAGTGGAGGATAAACCTCCACCTCCCACCCTTTTCTTCTCATTTTCATTAATTCTCTCTCTCTCCTCTCATCTTTTTCTTTCAACTAACTCACCACCTTCATCACCAAAAATCATCCAAATAACACCATCAAACCTCGCCGAAACACATCGCTCGTTTGGAGAAAAGTGACCACGACAACACGATCTACATTCCTATCTTTCCGGATTTTCGATCCGACATTTTGTAAGTTTCCGACAAATCCCGATATCTCTCGTTTTTGATCATTTTTACTAGTTTGCGGTTTTAATAGGCTTAATATGTTCATATAAGGGTTGGGTAAAAGTTTTGGACCCAACGGAAACCGGAAAACTCGTTTTCGACAAAAATTCCGGCCATCAGACCGCTACGTCGCATTTGGCCAGGGGCCTCCGCGACGTCGCGGCCTACGTCGCATAAAAACCTCAACGTCGCATTAGCGACGTTGCCTCCTACGTCGCATTGATTTGCGAAGGTCGCATCATGCGACGTACATGCCCACGTCGCACCTGACGTCGCACCTGACGTCGCACCCTACGTCGCACGCTACGTCGCACATAACAGAACCTTGAAAAGTCAGATTTTACTAAGTGTCGAACTTACACAACTTCAAATACTTATGTCATACGACTTAACAAACGTCATAGAACATACTTTCTATTACAACTACACTAAATTGCGTTATAAATGATAAACTTTAATTATAACAAATCACCAACGGGCCGTATACTTTGATACAAACGAGAACGAACCAACATTACACACAACGGGTTGTATGAACAACTAGCCTAGATGGTCTTGCGAGACATCTACTCACTTAACCTTACGTGTTTAGGCACTAGAAGGTTACGGGTTCGGAGAACCTACTTGCTTTACTACTACTTGCTATTTACCACTGCTCGACTAAGGTGAGTCTTACAGCCCCACTTTTACTGTTTTATACTTTGGGGTGAGATACTTAGCAACTGTTTTACGTATGAACACAATGTACTGAACTGAAAACATTACTGATTACAAACAAACGCATGAGTTACTTTTATCCACTGAAAGCCTCCTAATCGTAAGTTGTTAGTTATGGACTTAAGCGCGATTACTAGTAGATGGATCCATCTGGGACTGACAATCCCTGTCTGGGGTGGTAGCGCCACCACGTACTGATTTACACGTAGAAACAGACATATTAGTATTTGTTACATATGAGTGTGCGGATAGCACTCACGGGGGTACGTGATTTATTTCACACTACACGGTTAAGCTTCAACTTATGAGCTCATGGCACTGTACTGATTAACTGATTTACTTACTTTGTTGGATAGCAATACGGGTACATACTTGTGGTTCATGACACTTACTTATTACTAAACCTGTGAGATTCACCAACCTTTTTGGTTGACACTTTTTAGCTTTGTATCTCAGGTACACATACGGAGTAGGATCACTCCAGGATTACTAGCTAGAGTCGCATGATTTCCAAACTGCATTTAACGGAGATTCTTTGGCATTATCTTTTGTAACTTTGATTATGTAATAGAATCTCCCGCCACATACGCGGACTCTAGGCTTACGTATTTTCGTAAAGAAAACTATATGTTTTCAAACGATACAAATTATGAAATGTAACTATTTTACAAACGTCTCATTTAGAGGTCGTTTACTATTAATCTTGTGCTTTGTATATTGATTAGTAACACCCAATGTATGCTTCCGCAAACCGTTAAATTTGGGGGTGTTACAGATTGGTATCAGAGCCTAAGGTTATAGTGAACTAGGTTGCATTTAGTGGGCCTAGACTATGACCGTTAGGCAGTATTCTCTTATTAGACATGACTAGTTCAGGAATTACAGCATACAACTTTAATTTAACATAGCCTGATCAACTATGTATAATTAAGGAAAGATGATGTAAGATCTGAAATAATTATGTTGAACAGGGATACGATAGTTGACTCTGACTACGAGAGAACCGGACCATTACTTGATACGTGCTAGACACTAGGCTGGATATGATATATGTATATATATTAGCCTCATCTTACTAACGCTTTGTCTCAGAAATGGCAAACATCCCATCCAACTCGTCTCGTTCTCAAACCGGGTCGCAGAACCCAAGGGTAGCAAGGAGGAACAACAGGTTGCCTCGAGCTGGCCCATACCCCACTCACTTCACCTTGCCGGCCTTAACCGCTAGGGTAAACCAACACGAGCAACGACTTCGCACTATGGATGTCGTGTTGCAAGAAACCAACGAAAACTGGAGACTTACATCCCTCGAACGCATAGAAGCAGTCTCCGACGACCTTGAAACCACAAACAACAACCTGGATGTCCTTCGCAACCAAATAATAGAAATAAGGGTGGAAAATGCCCTTCTGCAACAAAGGATGGATGAATGTGTGCAGCGCTCACTTGAGGCAGAAGAGTATGCGCGTGGACTAACACAACGACTAGCGCTAGCAGAAGACAACGCCCGACAAGCTAGCAGGCTTGCAAACACTGTGGACCGTCTTGTCACGATGATGGAGCAGATTAACCTACGTTAACACTAGCTTAGTCTTTGTCTTGTAAACTATCCTGTAAACTAGTAACTATCTAAGCACTACTCTATGTTTCAGTCGGATGTAACAATTCCCGACATCTTTTGTAATACATCCGTAGGATGTAACCTTTGAACTCGTATCACCTATCGAATATTTCTTGCTGTTTCGACTCATATTAAATTGCCATAATTCTTTTTCATATTGATGGTATGTATTACCATCTTTATACATGTACATCTGAAATAAATGCAATTTGCTTACAAATCTCATGTATCTTCATTTCTTTTATTGAAGAATCATGCCGCCAAAGACACGACCATACACCGATGCCCAGATTACCTCTCTTATAACCCAGGCTGTTACTGAAGCCTTAGCTCGGAATACTCCACCAGGTTCCACAAGAAACAGCGATGCTGCTGAAACCTCCGCTGCTAAACCTTGTTCATACAAGGATTTTCAAAACTGCAAACCCTTGAGCTTCAAGGGGACTGAAGGAGCCATCGGACTCATCAGATGGTTCGAAAAGATGGAATCTGTTTTCCGCATCAGCAAATGTGCGGAAGACGACAAAGTCAAGTTCTCCACCTGCACCCTCGAAGATGGTGCCCTCTCGTGGTGGAATTCCTATACCCAGTCTGTGGGTATTGATACAGCTTATCTACTCCCTTGGGAGGATCTGAAGAAAATGCTCACTGATGAGTATTGCCCAGCCGAACAACTTTACAAGCTGGATGAAGAGTTCTGGAACCTGAAAGTGCAAGGAACTGATATCGTTGGATACACCACCCGATTCCAACAACTCACCGTCCTTCGCCCAACCATGGCGGGTACTGAACCCGAAAAGATCAAGAAGTATATCCGCGGCCTCCCGGAACCTGTCCGGGGAAATGTCGCCTCATCAAAACAAACCACACTACATAGTGCCATTCGGTTGGCCCATGAACTTCTAGCCATGAACGAGGACCCCGAACCACCCACTCCATCTTCCAACAGCAACAAAAGAAAGTGGTCTGACAATCACAACAACCACCAAAACAAGAAACCTGAAACCATTAAAGCCTACATCTCCAGTTCTGATGACAAGGGGGCGTACAAGGGAACCAAGCCCTATTGCCCAAAGTGCCAACGACACCACCATGGTTCGTGTCCCTGCAGCAAGTGTAAAAGATTTGGACACTTGGCTAGGGACTGTAGATCAAACACCACTGACATCAACACCTCGGCACCAAAGACTTGTTATGGGTGCAACGGTACGGGGCATTTCAAGAAAGACTGCCCGAAGCTGAACAACAACAACAACAGGAACAACAACAATGCTCGAGGAAGAGCTTTTGTACTGAAATCTGGGGAAGCCCGTCAAGACCCGAATGTGGTCACGGGTACGTTTCTTCTCAACAACTTGACTGCTTCTGTATTATTCGATACTGGTGCTGATAAGAGCTTTATTTCCGACGAATTCTATCCACTACTTGACACTACACCTATTGCCTTAGATTCTAAGTACACAATAGAATTGGCAAACGGAAAACTTATTGAGGCCGACAGTGTGGTACCTAATTGCACTCTAAACTTAGCTAACGAGCTCTTTTCCATTGACTTGATACCTGTCGAAATCGGCAGCTTTGACATCATCGTCGGTATGGATTGGTTGTCCAAGTACCGAGCCGAAATCGTTTGTTTTGAGAAAATCGTACGCATTCCTCTCGTCACCGGTGGAACTTTGAGCATACAAGGGGAGACCGGTGGGACGAGAATAAACATCATTTCTTGCATGAAAACCCGAAAGTACTTGAGAAAAGGGTACCAGGCAATCCTCGCGCACGTTATGGAGAAAAAGTCGGTGGAAAAGCGACTTGAGGATGTACCTATCGTTCGAGACTTCCCAGAAGTCTTTCCCGAAGACTTGCCTGGCCTTCCGCCACCTAGACAAGTCGAATTTTCTATTGACCTTGTGCCCGGTGCAGCACCCGTGGCACGAGCCCCTTACCGACTAGCCCCATCCGAACTTCAGGAGTTGTCTACTCAATTACAGGAACTCCTGGACAAGGGATTCATTCGACCAAGTTCCTCACCTTGGGGAGCTCCGGTCCTGTTTGTGAAAAAGAAAGACGGTTCTTTCCGCATGTGCATCGACTACCGTGAACTCAACAAATTAACTGTCAAGAACCGTTACCCACTTCCTCGCATTGATGACCTGTTTGACCAACTCCAGGGATCGAGTGTTTATTCAAAAATCGATCTACGGTCAGGTTATCACCAACTCCGAGTTCGTGATGAAGATATTCCTAAAACAGCTTTCCGAACTCGCTACGGGCATTATGAATTCCAAGTAATGCCATTCGGCTTAACCAACGCACCGGCTGTGTTCATGGACCTTATGAATCGGGTGTGCAAACCTTACCTTGACAAGTTTGTTATCGTCTTCATCGATGACATCTTGATTTACTCGCGCACTGAACAAGAACACGCGCAACACCTGAAAACCATCCTAGAGCTGCTCAAACACGAAGAGTTGTACGCCAAATTCTCTAAGTGTGAGTTCTGGATGAAAACCGTTCAATTCCTTGGCCACGTCATTGATAATCAAGGAATTCATGTCGATCCTTCAAAAATCGAGGCTATTAAGTGCTGGCAAGCACCTACAACACCGACCGAGGTACGCCAATTCTTAGGACTCGCCGGATACTACAGGCGGTTCATTGAGAATTTTTCGAAAATAGCCCTACCTCTCACTGCACTGACTCAAAAGGAAAAGAAGTTCGATTGGACTGACAAACAGGAGTCGGCTTTTCAGCTACTAAAACAAAAACTCTGCAGTGCACCTATCTTATCTTTACCCGAAGGCAACGATGACTTCGTGGTATACTGTGATGCTTCACACCAAGGTCTTGGTTGCGTGCTGATGCAACGAGACAAGGTCATCGCTTACGCCTCTCGACAACTCAAGGTCCACGAAAAGAATTACACAACTCATGACCTAGAGTTGGGGGCTGTTGTATTCGCTCTAAAAATCTGGAGACACTACTTATACGGTACCAAGTGTACAATCTTTACTGACCATAAAAGTCTCCAACATATCTTCGATCAAAAGGATCTCAACATGAGGCAACGTCGATGGGTCGAGTTGCTTACTGATTACGACTGCGAGATTCGCTATCATCCGGGCAAGGCGAATGTTGTTGCCGATGCCTTAAGCCGAAAAGAACGAGTGAAACCACTTCGAGTTCGAGCTCTCGGTATGACCATTCACAACGATCTCATCAATCAAACTCTCGCCGCTCAACTCGAAGCACTCAAACCAGAAAACTTGATAAACGAGGCCTTGCGGGGCATGGACAAACAAATTGAAACCAAACCTAACGGGGCCAAATACTTCTCGAATCGAATCTGGTTACCAAGTTTTGGGAACCTGCGAGACTTGGTGATGGATGAAGCTCACAAGTCTAAATACTCTATACACCCCGGTGCCGACAAAATGTACCACGGCATCAAGGAACTGTACTGGTGGCCCAACATGAAATCTGACATTGCAACCTATGTTGGCAAGTGTCTTACTTGTTCCAAGGTTAAAGCTGAACACCAGAAACCTTCAGGTTTGCTACAACAACCCGAAATACCACAATGGAAATGGGAGCAGATTACCATGGACTTCATTACTAAACTCCCGAAAACTTCTAGCGGTTGCGATACCATTTGGGTGATCGTCGACCGACTCACTAAATCTGCTCATTTCCTAGCCATCAAAGAAACTGATAAGATGGAACGTTTGACACGGATCTACCTGAAAGAGATCGTGTCAAGACACGGCGTGCCCATCTCAATCATCTCCGACCGAGATGCTCGGTTTACTTCTCGCTTCTGGCAATCACTGCAGAAATCTCTTGGTACTCGTCTAGATATGAGTACGGCTTACCATCCTCAAACTGATGGCCAGAGCGAACGAACCATACAAACACTGGAAGACATGCTACGAGCCTGCGTAGTTGACTTCGGTAAAAACTGGGAAAATCACTTACCGTTGTGCGAGTTCTCGTACAACAACAGTTATCACACCAGCATAAAGGCTGCACCCTTCGAGGCACTGTACGGTCGTAAGTGCCGATCACCTATCTGTTGGACTGAGGTGGGGGATACCCAACTCACCGGTCCAGAAATCATACATGAAACAACTGAAAAGATCGTCGGCATACAAAACCGACTAAAAGCCGCGCGTGATCGTCAGAAAAGCTATGCTGACGTGAGACGCAAACACCTTGAGTTCCAAGTAGGGGACAAGGTACTTCTCAAAGTGGCACCGTGGAAAGGTGTCATTCGATTCGGAAAACGAGGCAAACTAAATCCTAGATACATCGGGCCATTCGAAATCCTCGAAAAGATTGGCCCAGTGGCATACCGCCTGCAACTTCCTGCTGAACTTAGCAGCGTTCACAACACATTCCACATTTCTAATCTGAAGAAATGTCTGTCTGACGAGACACTGATTATACCGCTCGACGAAATTCAGATCGATGATAAACTTCATTTTGTCGAGGAACCTATGGAAATAATGGACCGCGAGGTCAAACAACTAAAACAGAGTCGTATTCCCATCGTAAAAGTCAGGTGGAATTCTAGACGTGGTCCTGAATTCACCTGGGAACGGGAGGACCAAATGCGACAGAAATACCCACATCTCTTCCCAGACAACGCACCGACCGTGCAATCAAGCTAATTTCGGGACGAAATTCTTTTAACAAGGGGAGAATGTAACAACCGCCAAATTAGGGCTAGTATTAGCGCCTAATTCTTTGTTAATACATGTAATTAGTTCTGTGTTAGGCTAATTTATGTATCGGATTATATGTTGGTGAATATATACAACTTTGCGATTTGACTTAAATCGTACGCAATATAAATAGAATGAAATTCTATACGGTTAATACGGACGTTGGTGAACAAATGTTTATAAACTAAAATAACGCAATTATGACCGAAACGCTAATTTATAATAGTTAGCAATTATCTCGTATCACCCGATGCAAACTTACGCGATTTAAAAACAAAACTGATTAAATTTAATTTAAACTATTCAAGACTTAAGGAAATAATTTAAGTAAATTATTTAACAAGATTTGTGATTTTATAAATGTAATTAAACGCGTAAAATAATTATTTAACATTAAACGACGGAGCAAACGAACATCGCACGGGAACGGGGACTGGAAAGTGGAGGATAAACCTCCACCTCCCACCCTTTTCTTCTCATTTTCATTAATTCTCTCTCTCTCCTCTCATCTTTTTCTTTCAACTAACTCACCACCTTCATCACCAAAAATCATCCAAATAACACCATCAAACCTCGCCGAAACACATCGCTCGTTTGGAGAAAAGTGACCACGACAACACGATCTACATTCCTATCTTTCCGGATTTTCGATCCGACATTTTGTAAGTTTCCGACAAATCCCGATATCTCTCGTTTTTGATCATTTTTACTAGTTTGCGGTTTTAATAGGCTTAATATGTTCATATAAGGGTTGGGTAAAAGTTTTGGACCCAACGGAAACCGGAAAACTCGTTTTCGACAAAAATTCCGGCCATCAGACCGCTACGTCGCATTTGGCCAGGGGCCTCCGCGACGTCGCGGCCTACGTCGCATAAAAACCTCAACGTCGCATTAGCGACGTTGCCTCCTACGTCGCATTGATTTGCGAAGGTCGCATCATGCGACGTACATGCCCACGTCGCACCTGACGTCGCACCCTACGTCGCACGCTACGTCGCACATAACAGAACCTTGAAAAGTCAGATTTTACTAAGTGTCGAACTTACACAACTTCAAATACTTATGTCATACGACTTAACAAACGTCATAGAACATACTTTCTATTACAACTACACTAAATTGCGTTATAAATGATAAACTTTAATTATAACAAATCACCAACGGGCCGTATACTTTGATACAAACGAGAACGAACCAACATTACACACAACGGGTTGTATGAACAACTAGCCTAGATGGTCTTGCGAGACATCTACTCACTTAACCTTACGTGTTTAGGCACTAGAAGGTTACGGGTTCGGAGAACCTACTTGCTTTACTACTACTTGCTATTTACCACTGCTCGACTAAGGTGAGTCTTACAGCCCCACTTTTACTGTTTTATACTTTGGGGTGAGATACTTAGCAACTGTTTTACGTATGAACACAATGTACTGAACTGAAAACATTACTGATTACAAACAAACGCATGAGTTACTTTTATCCACTGAAAGCCTCCTAATCGTAAGTTGTTAGTTATGGACTTAAGCGCGATTACTAGTAGATGGATCCATCTGGGACTGACAATCCCTGTCTGGGGTGGTAGCGCCACCACGTACTGATTTACACGTAGAAACAGACATATTAGTATTTGTTACATATGAGTGTGCGGATAGCACTCACGGGGGTACGTGATTTATTTCACACTACACGGTTAAGCTTCAACTTATGAGCTCATGGCACTGTACTGATTAACTGATTTACTTACTTTGTTGGATAGCAATACGGGTACATACTTGTGGTTCATGACACTTACTTATTACTAAACCTGTGAGATTCACCAACCTTTTTGGTTGACACTTTTTAGCTTTGTATCTCAGGTACACATACGGAGTAGGATCACTCCAGGATTACTAGCTAGAGTCGCATGATTTCCAAACTGCATTTAACGGAGATTCTTTGGCATTATCTTTTGTAACTTTGATTATGTAATAGAATCTCCCGCCACATACGCGGACTCTAGGCTTACGTATTTTCGTAAAGAAAACTATATGTTTTCAAACGATACAAATTATGAAATGTAACTATTTTACAAACGTCTCATTTAGAGGTCGTTTACTATTAATCTTGTGCTTTGTATATTGATTAGTAACACCCAATGTATGCTTCCGCAAACCGTTAAATTTGGGGGTGTTACACATAGTAAACTAAATCATCTCTCAATCTAATAACATCCGATTATTGAAAGTAACTTTAAGAAATATAAAAAAAAATTTCAAACTCTTCAATTGCCATCCTGTCCTCCTTGTTGCGCTTCTTCTGTTTCCCTTTCTTTCTCTTCTGCCTGTTTTTTAGCTTCTGCTTTCTTCTTATCACATGTTTGTCTATTATGGCCAGCTTCTCCACACTTTCCGCACTTTTTCTTACTTTCTATTGCCTTCTCTTTCGAACTCTTCAACCTTTTGTCTCTTCCGCAACCTTTATACCTTAACACCTCTGGATTTTGAATTTCAACAACCGCCGACTTTGTAACTCCATGTAATTTTTCGATTACATCAGTCTTGTTTGCAGGTTCAACTTCAGATGTGGATGTCTCGATATCTGTCTTGATCTTCTTTAGTGTATGCACGAAATCCACAAGCTTCTCTTCGTTATTCCCTATCAACTTCATGCACTCATCAAATGTTGATGTTGCTTCATTCGATAGTTTGTCATATACACTTGTCACTGAGACCCTCTTTCTTTTCAACTCGGCTGGTATCAAATTCTTCATCCAACGTCGTAAGACATATTGTTTTGGTATATATTCAATATTCCTATTTTTGAATACACAAAAAACATGTCTACACAAGAATCCTCGACGAACAATCTTTATACACCTACATTCAACTGTACCATCTTCTATCTTGTAAATCATCTTAACTCATGTGAAAAGAAAGAAGCAAGTAAACTAGTCAGATTCACATAATAGTTTGTATCACAAGTGGTAGTTCAAAATACCACATGTGGTAGTGCATAATACCACATGTGGTAATACATGATACCACATGTGGTAGTGAATAATACCACATGTGGTAGTTCATATTATCACAGGAGATACCACTAGCTGCAACATGTGATACGAATACAGAGTCAAAGTTGATAATTTTTGTGAAACATGTTTAGAAAGCTGATTTACCTTATAATCATATGTAATTGGAGTCTTGTCTTCTGGCCATAATTCAATCTCCCAATCCTCACTTGCAAGTTTTTCCTTGTCTTCAAACTCCCTCTTCTCCTTAATTATATACTCTTGACATCCTTCATCCGTTTGTAACTGATGTATTGAACATGCCCATAGTGATTTCACTATCTCTATTTGCACAAGATTAAATATCTCACGTGTGTATATCTGTGCAGCATGCCTTTCAATTTTCAACTGTGTTGTAAACTTTGAAGTAGTTTCTGTTGACTTTTTATCTAACACCTCTTGTGTATACCTCTGCTTCTCCATATATGTCTCAAAACACATCATAAAGTTCACAAGTGTTGACATTTTCTCCAAGAAGTTTCCGAAAAATGAATTCTCACTCTCTGATCTAGAGGTGGTTCTCATCAGTCCACACAGCTCCATATCTTTGAAATAAGTGGGTATCCATGTTGATCTAATATCATACAGTTTGTTCAACCACTTGTGGTTTTGTAATTTGAAATCTTGTAACAATCTCGCCCACTGTTCTTCAAATTCTGAATGTGTGATGAACATGTTCCAGATAATTTTGTGGAATCGTTTCTTGAAGTCACTGTTTTCAAGGATGTTTCCACAAATCTGCAATTATCAAGATACTAAATATCACATGTGGTACAGATAATTATCACATGTGGTACTGTCTTAATACCACAGGGTATGTAATATTTTACACTAACGTAGTAAACATCGTACCTTGTTTGGTAGTTTGTCCGTGATGTGCCACATGCAAAGACGGTGTTTTGAATCAGTCAGAACTTCAGCTACAGCAACCTTCATGGACTTGTCTTGATCTGTCACGATGATTCTAGGTTGCACACCAAAAGTTTTTACAAATGCTCTAAGAAGCCATTTGTAAGAGTCAGTCGTTTCATTACTTATCAACCCCGCACCAAGTGTCACACATTTTCTATGGTTGTCAATCCCGGTGAAAGGGACAAACATCATATTGTACCTAACAATTTTTTGCAAGTTAAAGTTTTACTGGTTATGTATGCATAACATGGAAACAAGAAACATATAATACAGTTTATATCCTGTGTGGTAGTATCTGGTATCACATGTGGTAGTTACTACCACATGTGGTAGTTACTACCACATGTGATACTAAGTCAGATTGAGCTTTTTTTTTTAAAAAAATATACATGCACTTACTTGTTGGTGCGGTATGTAGCATCGATTGAAACTATATCTCCAAATTCCTTTTAGTTTGCCTTTGCTACCTCATCAGCCCAAAACATAGCGTCCAACTTACTGTTGACGAGTTGATACTCAAAGGAGAAGTCTCTTACGTACGATTTAGTACTTTTCATCTTATTTATTATCATCTGTGCATCACTGGCTCCGATGTAAGCATTCATGTCTCGTCTAAAATTCTTAAAGTCTACTACCATGCCATTCACACAGTCGTACGAACCTTTTAGACCCTTTAATATGTTATGAGCCTTTGTTGGGCCGATATTTAACATTCCAAGTTTGAAGATGAAATGTTGCTCCGTATACGATAACTGCCTTGCTTTTCTCAACATATGTTTATGCTCCTGTCGACACATCATGTGGTTGTGTGCTTCCTCAAAAACAGTTATTCTATAACTTGTTGTACTGCCATGTATCAACTTCAGTGTGATTCGAGCCTTGCAACCTGTTATTTTTATATTCGAACTCCTTTTAGGTTTTTCAACTTCTTCTTCTTCCACTAGCGTGTCTTGTTGGAACTTTTCTGGATATCCGGCCTTACTACACACATAGTGCTTCTCATATATGGTTTTTCTAGCATCACTCTTCCTCTTCTGTGTTGCTTTCCTTACCCCAAATCCACCGCTCAGTCCGTATCGTACATAATAGAGATATGCTTGTTGAAGACTGTGAAATACTTGTCCTACAAAAGGTTTTTCTTCTTTCGGGGCTTCCGGTACCCAAACAGTACTTCCACCAGGTGTTTGAATCTCAGTTAAGATTAGTAGATTAGTGTTGGGTGTTTTTTGTAAACCTGAAAAATAGTAGTGTAAATTATCACAAGTGGTAGTGTACCGTACCACATGTGGTAATATCTAATACCACATGTGGTAATGTCTAATACCACATGTGGTAATACGAGATTCCACAGTTTGCATTATACCACATGTCATATTTTAGCTGTTACCACATGTGGTATACTTCAGTTCTATAATTTTGTATGATACCGTTTACCACAACCTACTACCATATGTGGTAGGAACTAGTTTATCTAATTTCATATTATTTCAACTACAAGTTTAACTTTAAACTATGACTATTAAGTACATGTAAAACGTAGTAGTGCATTGTATTTATGAATATAGTACAACTTTCAAATCAAATATTGCAACTAACGCTGAAGGTAACAACTAGCTACCATATTTTCATAAGTACTAGCATACATAAGAACACCATACTAGATACCATTCAGTTTTCATATGAAACACCCCGAAATTTAGAGCATTTTTTTTTTTTAAAGTCCCACGTTTAAAATATGACATTGTAGACTTGTTGTATCATTCCCTCCATCAAATAAGTATTTAAATAAGAAAAAATTGAATTTTAAGAGATTCCCCAGGAATGACTCCCATTTCTTAGGAATCTGGCATGCTGTTAACATTTTGATTCGGATTCCCCGGGAATGACTCCCATTCCCCGGGAATTAAGCCTGCTGTCCATTTTACCATCTTCCGAAATTCGATCGTGCATATCTTGAAAATGACAAGTCCAATGACCATAAAAATTTGCAGGCACGTGTAAAATGACATTTCAAACACTTCCCAATTTCCACTTTTTGAAATTTCGCGTTTTATCGCGTTTTGGACTAATGACCACTTTATGGTCATTTTTGACCATTTCCGTTGACACATCAACTTCTAATCCACTTGACTTCAGACTTTAACCCTTTTACCACATTTCCATTATCACAATTGGGGTCTAAAGCCACATTAACATTTATCATACCCAAACCACAACTCATTTTAACCGTTTAACCATTAAGTGACCCATTTGGGCACTTTAACGACCCGTATAGGTTTCAACCCATATAACCACTATTCCATCACCCATTTCACATTCCGTTGACTATTCTAAGTCAAACTAAGTCAGTTTCACCATTGAAACTTCATTGTTACCTTATAACATCAATTTCACATAAAATTATGATATTTACACCAATTACAATAAGTTTTCCACATTGACTTTTACAAAACTATCAATGAGCATACAACCACTCATTGACCACTTTGACTTTCTTATTTCATAATGTTTGACTTTGACCACAAGTCTTCTATTCACTACCATCAAGTGTCAAAAACAAGATTTCTTTTACAAAAGGGGTGACATCAACATCAAGAGCATGATAAAGAGAAATAGCTTATTACCAACAAAGCAACAAGCACCACCACTAGCAACCTTCGGGATTTTTACCCGAATCCCTTTGGGTCCCACTTAGCTCACCTAAAAATACATAAACATAATCGAGTAAGCATAAAGCTTAGTAAGAAATGGGCTATCAATAATCAATATCATTTCAAACATACTTATATTAAGGATCCATAATATCATATGTTAATCCCCACAAGAATTAACATCTTCGGGCCTACACCCCGGTATATAATCATAACTCATCAAGTAAATGACATATCCATTACCGGTCCTTCCAAGTAAATGGAATAAGCATTACTTGAAGTAAGATAGCATCATCCATTAACTTACCTCGCGATAGCCCACATAAACAATCACTTGTAACATTTGGCATACTTTTATCACCTATTCATATAATCATATAGACACATATCAATTACACATTCAATAATCATTCATCATATAACATAGATGTTAATTCACTTAACACCTATATCCAACTCATACTCAACCTCCAATTCATTACTTGTATCATATTATACAAGTATTAATTTCATCATATGATCTCATCATATGTTTCATACACTTTACTCATAATCATATATAAATGGGTCATTATCATTATCACATCATCAATTTCATCAATAATCACCAAGAGCATCATCTCTTAGTGTATAATCATATTCATCATATATCATTTACCCATTTATACATGATTTTCATTTTCTTTACACAAAGAATATAATTCAACATGCTAATTAGATGAATTCATTCATCAAATCATTATTCTTTCATCAATTACCAATTACTATCATCATTTACATAATCAAAATTATTCAATTACTCATAAACACAAGGTTATGAGTTCTTTTATAAAAATTAACATCATTTAAACCTAATTCATAACTTAATCATGTGTATGAAACATGTATAATTCACTAAATCATTAATTCATCAAAACCCCAAGACTAGGGTTTAACCTAATTCATGAAATTCATCAATTAAACACAAAAGGGAGGTTAATCATACCTTTATAATGAAGAATTAAAGGATCACAAGTTCTAATCTTCAAAACCCTAGCTTAATCTTTGATGATTCTTCTTATTTCTTTCAAGAGCCAACTCATACAGGAACACATACGTGGTTTTCTATTTGCAGTGTCTGTAATGAGCTAGAATAATACAGAAGCAGTGTTTTTATACTGCATATTTCAATTAAACCCCTCAACTTTCCACACTTGAAACATTTAGTCCCTCAAACACATATTTCATAATATTACAAGTCCTATGGACATAAAATAGTTTACATAGTTAGTCCCACTAACTTATACAATTAAAATTGTATATTTAAAGTTTTAAACTTACGAAATTTGGGGCGTTACAACTCTCCCCCACTTATTCAGGATTGTGTCCTCACAATCCATTCCTAATGTATAGCAGGATAATAACAA
The DNA here is from genome assembly GCA_949592205.1 of Helichrysum umbraculigerum. NCBI lineage: Eukaryota > Viridiplantae > Streptophyta > Magnoliopsida > Asterales > Asteraceae > Helichrysum > Helichrysum umbraculigerum. The sequence goes on from CATIUR010000001.1 coordinate 390,523,350, forward strand.
TTGAGCTATTTGTTTATGAGATTCTTAATCTTTTCATCAAGAATTATAACATATTACTCAATATAATTTAGTCGATCCTTGATTTCAATTTCTTCCTTTGATACATAAGCGGTTTCATCAACCATACATTTCCTCAAATAGGGCACATGAAAGTATTATGAATTCCAGCTAACTCATTAGGCAACTCAAAGCGATAAGTTACCTTTCCAACCTTTTCAAGAATTTAAAAATCCAATAAACCGAGGACTCAACATTCCTCGTTTTCTAAATCAGATAATATCCTTCCATGGAGATATTTATAGCATTACAAAATCTCCGATTATCAACATAGGACTTTTATCGATTCTGGGCTATTTTTTACCGTTCTCTGAACAATGTCAGTATTACTCAGATCATTTCTAACCAAATTCACCCCAATATATTGGAGTTCAATATTTTCTCCCATAAAACATCTAATAATGTGGCATTCCAATACCTATATGATAGCTATTTCTATAAGAACTCAGCCAATGCTAATTGAGTATTCCGGCTATCACCAAAATCACTAGTACATGCCCTCAACATGTCTTCCAAGTTTGAATTATTCTTTCACTCTATCCGCAATCTGAGTATGATATGCAGTACTTAAATGAATACGAGTACTCATATCTTCTTAAAATTTGATCCAGAATCTAGAAGTAAATCTACTATCTCTATCAGAGACAATATAAATAATCATACCATGTTGTGCTACTATTTCTTGAACATACAATCAGCAAGTGCCTTGGAATTATAAGTTTCCTTACCAGGCCAAAATAGAGCACTCGTCGTCAATCGATCAACAATCACCCAAATAGTGTCATGATGACGTGGAGTTTTGGGTACCTTAAGGATAAGGTCCATGGTACTGTGCTTCCATTTCCACACAGATATTTCCAATAGTTGCATTTTTCCAGATGAATCTTCAGATAAGTCAAACTCTATTCCACATTTATAAAATTTCACTCTTCATCCCAGATCACCAATAATCAACTTTCAAATCATGACACATATTTGTTGCACCATGATAAATAAAATATATAGATTCGTTCATAGCGTGTCTTTTCACCTCGGGAATCCTCAACAATATCATGAACTTGATCCTTGATGTTTTTCGCTTTAACCTTTACAGGATCGATATAATACTTTGAATATTACTACATAACCCTAACATCAAACTTCACGAAGTCAATTTTCACATTTAGAGACTTTAGCATAGAATTTCTCATTTCTCAAAATCTGTAATATCTGTCTCAATTGAACATCATGCTCGTCAGCAGATTTAGAATAGATAAGATTATCATCAATGAATACAATTACAAACTCACCGAGCATAATTCGGCACACTCAATTCATGAGATCCATAAAATGGTAGGAGCATTGGTCAGACCATAAGGCATAACCATAAGTTCATAATGTCCATACTTTGTAGTTGATCGAACAAGTCATCAATCCAGGATAAAAGGGTACCTATTCTCAATGGTAACCTTATTCTCAAACTTGGTTTCTATTTACGTAATATCATATCATGTCATCATTCCATAATATCCATGGAAGTTTAATTGTAAACACCATCAATAGATCTCCCATTCCTTTCAAACCGGTGAAGTTATCTCAATCATCCATAAGATATTCAATACCTTACTTTAACTTGAAATATAAATTTCAAGATCCACATACCACGTCACATCCGATCTCATGATAATCCATCAATATAATAGTTTCAGATCATTACACCATATAATCATTTCTCGGATAAACAATAAATCTAAATTTATAAGTCTCAATTAAAATCATCTTTCGAAAATCTCCATCAACTGAATTTAAACACAAGACTGAACAGTATTTAATCCTTTATAATCATTCCATCAATGTCTCAAGCTAAATAGCTTTCAATCAATCCACTAAGTCAGGAAAAATGCCAAACATATGAGGTAAATCCTGTCACAAGTCTTTTATAACACAAGACATCTGCGATAATATTATCTTTTCCCCTGATGATATCAAATCCATCAATCAAACTATTCATAAAATTTAACCATCAATACTGATTCAGTTTAAAAACTCCTTTGAAGAATATACCAAAAACTTCAATGATCAGTACAATTAACACATTGCAGTAGCATCCAAGCAATGCTTCCATAAAACAATAGTTACAATTTCCATGTGATAAGTAAGATAATCCTCTCATATATTTGAAGCTATCATGAAGCAAATTCAAAATTCATTATTAATGCATCAGTATAATCTAATCCTATAAAATGTATCACAATACATTAAAATCGTCAAATCCATCAAATAGTACTGAAACAACAACCTGATTTAAAACTGTTTCAATGTCAAAAGACTAATTTCTGCTATTTACTACACAATTAATCCGAGAACTCTTTGAATTTCAGGAAATCATCTCAACTTTGGATAATCCACGTTAATCCAAATGATGTAATTTAAAACTTACAATAACCATACCTGTGATACATACAACATTAGGTATATCCTCTAATTGAACACATACTCATTCCTGTCAACATCCTCCCCCAGTGAGGATGACATACCAGACTGACCATGTTTCTCTACATTTGTCTATATTGGAAGGCATCCTGCCTAAGGGAACTATTAAGGGTAATAATAACCCATTTACTAAAATTTTCAAATTAAATTTCCATACACAACAACTATTTCAAGGTAACGACTATATGTCATCACACAAGTGGACTAAAGTCCCATTTAAACATCACACTATAACTCAATCTATTTAATTTAGTGTGACACTACTACAAATACATTCCATATAATCATGCACAATTGTGCATTCATTTTATTCATACTTTACTTAATAAGAGTCAATACACATTTTACACTTATTCACAACACAGTCACATTAAGTCTCTCTGATATTTGGCAGCCTCAACAATTTCATGTGGTAGCATAATATAGCTGCGTTGATCAGGCGTAGCAATATTATGTTATTCACACTTCCATTTTCAGGCCACTTCATATCACTGATTCTCACTATGACTGTCATTCACTTAAACATATAACACATAATGCAACAATTCAGCAACAATAATAATTAAATTATAAGTTGCCGGTCACAAAATTATTTTCATAGTGGCAAACAATTCCACTTAGTCAGTCAACATCATGTAAGAGGTATTAATTACTACCTCTAATACTTATACTTTTACATAATCATTCAAATTATATTTATGAGGCATTCATTACTGCCTCTGCCACTTTATCATTCCACATAACGTTCTTTATAGAACAACTGACATAAGTCAGTATTTCTGATCATTCAGAATTCTCATACACATATAACATATATCATCATATCAGTTATGGCTAACATAAGTTAACAATTATTTCGTCCAACTCATAACATATTGCCAATATACATATTAGAAATTTTCTACACATCTGAACGAATATAACTGAATATGTAAACATATTCTTTTACACGTATCTATACAATTATCAAATCAATTATCTGTTCACATTCCTTTATTTTCTATAGGTATGCCCACATTATATACTTTCATGTTTTCTTTAACGCTTTTAGGCATACTTATGTTCATTTAGAACTACTCATAAAATCAACTTGTTTCGTATACATTTTTAAATACTAACGATCTTGAACACCCGAATTAAACAGTATGTATGCAGGTTTAATATTAACAATTAAGGTACCTGTCCACACATCGGGGTTCTTACCTCCTTCCAACAATTTCTAACGTATTAAAGTTCAATAATGTAACACCCCCAAATTTTGATGATTTGCGGAAGCTTGATTTGGGTGTTACTAATCAATAACAAAGCACAAAGATATATAGTAAACGACTCTATATGCGTCGTTTTAACAAAATATATTGATAACTGAAATGTTTACAACATTTATAGCTTTACATAGCTCGAGTTTAAATAAAATGAGATTTCAGTACATAAGTACTTGTACAAAATATACTAATGCAAGAAAATCTCAATCGTCTGTATGCTGACTCGAGCTAAATCCTGAAGCAGAAACATCCTACTGCTGGGTACCTGCGATATATGCTAAAAGGTCAGCTATAAAGCTGGTGAGCTCACAGGTTTGAAATCAAGTAATATCGTATGAACCGCAAGATTTAAAAATGAATTGCATCCAGCAATTAGATAATGAATTGCATCCAGCAATTAAATAATGAATTGCATCCAGCAATTTAATGATAATCATCGTGTATACAGCCATGAGCACATAGTTGAGCTTAACTCGAGGGCCGGGTCCCCTATAGAGAATTCCGGGCGAGGTGCCTCCACGAATGCCTAATCCACATTCGTCTTCCCAAATATTAGTACGTTCGTTTACCCGGTTAGTGCTTGCTAACCCGAACGAGGAGGGTCAATCCTATATGGTACCATATACTAATATTCACGCTACAACGTATTAACAACTATGCTGACGGAGGACTTTAAATGATTAGTTTCGAAAAACTCATGTAGTATATGAAAAGTTGGTACTTGCGTTCACATGTTAAAAGTTTGAGCAGTATATCACACCCCTGAGTAAAACAGTAAAAGAGGGGCTATGAGACTCACCTGAGTCGTTGAGTTTATGAAAATAAACTGAGGATGATTAGCCGAGAATCGAAGTCCAAAGACTTGTAACCTGAGGGTGTCCATGACACGCGATGGTTATAATATGCGAAGGTATCTAATAAGACTACCTTGTAGTTGTTCGTCCAACTATAATGTCCAAATCTCCACTATTTGGTTGATACGTTTAAGTGTTTGAAAAGTGTACGGCCCGTTGGTGACGGATTTGTAATAATAATCTCAATTATTACTATTTTGATTTCGTGGCGTTTTACTTGAAAAATGTGTTTTGATTGTGTTTTAGAAGCCGTTACGAAATCTAAGTACGGGGGTCCGGGGGCAGCGCCCCTGGTAGCGGGGTCCAAGGGGCGGCAGCCCCTGGCGGGGTCCAAGGGGCAGAGCCCCTGGCTGGGGTCGAGCTGCCAGGTCAGCTTGGAAAATTTTTATTTCTACTATATTGCTTTGACGAAAAACGCATCTGGATCAGAATTTGGGTAAAATCGAGTGATAAATTTCGAGTCTCGACACTTAGTAAAAATCTGTGTTTTTGAGGTTCTGGTTTGTGCGACGTAGGGTGCGACGTCGCAGGTAGGATTGCGACGTAGAGCATGACGTCGCTAAAGGCGACGTTTCGCAATTTAATGCGACGTAGGGTGCTACGTCGCTAATGCGACGTAGGTGATTTCTGCGACGCAGGGGCTTGCGTCGCTAAGTGCGACGTGGCGAGGTATTGGCGACGTTAAGGCTGACGTCGCTATATGCGACGTCGCAATTTAATGCGACGTTGTGACTGACGTCGCACTATGCGACGTCACGAGGTGTTTTGCGACGTAGAGGCTGACGTCGCATAAATTCCGGGCCAAATGCGACGTAGCGGTCTGTTGGCCGGAAAATGGGTCGAAAACGAGTTTTTCGGTTTCCGTTCGGTCCAAAACTTTTACCCAACCCTTATTTGAACATTATAAGTCGATACAAACCGCAAACAAGTAAAAACACTTAAAAACGAGAGGTGTCGGAACCTTACAAATCGCCGAAATGAAATTTCGGAAAGATAGAAAGATAGATCGTGTCGCGGTGGTCGTGAATCTCTAAAAAATCTTGAAGATCCGAAGTCGTTTGATATGTTTATTTTGCGTTTTTGTGAGATTTTTGAAGGTGGGGGTGGTTGGTGGAGTTGAGAGAAAAGAAAGGAGAAAGAGAAAGAGAGATGAGAAAGTGAGAAAAAGAGAGTGGGAAATGGGAGGTTATCCTCCCATTTTTCGCCCCGCGTTTCCGCTCCGTGCGGTGTTCGTTTGCTCCGTCGTTTCAACGTTAATTAATTATTTTAAATATTAAATGGTACGTTTTAATTACAAATTATTACGTGATATTTTATTTAATTATTTTACAAATAAGTTTACGTTTGAGTTAATAATGTAAGTTGGTTTATTTAGTTTGCGCGTTTTACATTTTAAATTGTATAATTTCTGATTGTATGATACGAACGAATACGAAATATTATAATAATAATATTTTTGACATAACAACGTTATTTAATAAAATTTGTCACCAACGTCCATATTAAATTTGAATCGAAATACATCCGATTTAAATTGCGTACGATTTAATCAAATCGCATATTCGTATATATTCAACAATATATATAATTCGATACATTAATTAGCCTAACCAGGAACTAATTACATGTATTAACATTCGATTAGGCACTAATCTCTAGTCCTAATTTGGCGGGTGTTACATTCTCCCCCTGTTAGAAGAATTTCGTCCCGAAATTTAGCTCAAAGTCGTGTTTGATGTGGAATCATTGAAAAGTTGAGGATATTTGAGTCGCATTTGGTCTTCCCGTTCCCAAGTGAATTCCGGACCACGCCGCGAATTCCATCTGACCTTGACGATGGGAATACGACTTTGTTTCAGTTGTTTGACCTCACGGTCCATAATTTCAGCGGGTTCCTCAACGAAGTGAAGTTTATCGTCAACACGAATTTCATCTAATGGAATGATAAGTGTCTCATCAGACAGACACTTCTTCAGATTTGAAATATGAAAAGTAGGGTGCACGCTGCTGAGTTCGGATGGCAGCTGCAATCGATAAGCTACGGGGCCGATCCGTTCGAGGATCTCAAAAGGCCCGATGTACCGGGGATTCAACTTCCCGCGTTTGCCAAAACGGATGACGCCTTTCCAAGGCGATACTTTTAAGAGAACTCGATCCCCAACTTGGAACTCGAGTGGTTTGCGTCTCACGTCAGCATAACTTTTCTGACGATCACGTGCGGTTTTGAGTCTGTTTTGGATTTCCACAATTTTCTCAGTGGTGGCGTGAATGAGTTCAGGACCAGTGAGCTGACTATCTCCCACTTCAGTCCAACAGATCGGTGATCGGCACTTACGACCGTACAGTGCCTCAAAAGGTGCAACCTTAATGCTGGCGTGATAACTGTTATTGTACGAGAATTCGCACAACGGTAGATGTTTTTCCCAGTTTGTACCGAAATCAACTACGCAGGCGCGTAGCATATCTTCCAAGGTTTGAATGGTTCGTTCACTTTGACCGTCGGTTTGAGGATGGTACGCGGTACTCATATCGAGACGGGTACCCAATGCTTTCTGAAGTGATTGCCAAAAGTGAGAGGTGAAACGGGCATCTCTGTCAGAGATGATCGAGATTGGAACGCCGTGATGAGAAACGATTTCCTTGATGTAGATTTGTGTAAGGCGTTCCATTTTATCGTTTTCCTTGATTGCCAGGAAATGAGCAGATTTAGTAAGGCGGTCAACGATCACCCAAATGGTATCGCAACCGTTCGACGACTTGGGTAGTTTGGTTATGAAATCCATGGCAATTTGTTCCCATTTCCATTCAGGGATTTCAGGTTGCTGGAGTAAACCAGGCGGTTTCTGATGTTCGGTTTTGACTTTCGAGCAAGTAAGACACTTGCTGACATAAGTGGCGATTTCGGCTTTCATGTTTGGCCACCAGTAGAATTCCTTGATGCCGTGGTACATCTTATCGGATCCGGGATGAATAGAATATTTAGACTTGTGAGCTTCGTCCATCACCAAGCCTCTTAGGTTCCCAAAACTGGGCAACCAGATTCGGTTTGAGAAATACCTAATCCCGTTAGGTCTGATTTCGAATTGTTTGTCAATGCCCCGCAAGGCTTCATTTTTGATGTTTTCGGATTTCAGGGCTTCGATCTGAGCGGTATGAATTTGAATGGTAAGATCGTTGTGAATGGTCATACTGAGGGCTCGGACTCGAAGTGGTTTAGGTCGTTCCTTTCGACTGAGGGCATCAGCTACAACATTAGCCTTCCCTGGATGGTACTTGATCTCGCAATCGTAATCGGTAAGCAACTCGACCCATCGACGTTGCCTCATATTGAGATCCTTCTGATCGAAGATATGTTGGAGACTTTTGTGATCTGTAAAGATAGTGCACTTAGTGCCGTAGAGATAATGTCTCCAGATTTTGAGAGCAAAAACGACAGCTCCAAGTTCGAGATCGTGAGTGGTGTAGTTCTTTTCATGAATTTTTAGCTGTCGTGAGGCATAAGCAATGACCTTGTCTCGTTGCATCAGCACGCAACCAAGACCTTGGTGAGAAGCATCGCAGTATACCACGAAGTCATCGGTGCCTTCGGGTAGTGAAAGAATTGGAGCACTGCAAAGCTTTTGTTTCAGAAGTTGGAACGCTGACTCTTGTTTATCGGTCCAATCGAACCTTTTGTCCTTCTGTGTCAGTACCGTGAGTGGCTGAGCTATTTTGGAGAAATTTTCGATAAATCGCCGATAGTACCCAGCAAGACCCAAGAATTGTCGTACTTCAGTTGCAGAGGTGGGTGCTTGCCAGTCTTTGATAGCCTCGATCTTTGATGGGTCCACGTGAATTCCCTGACTGTCGATCACGTGACCAAGAAATTGAATGGTTTGGATCCAGAACTCACACTTAGAGAATTTAGCATAAAGCTCCTCGTGTCTAAGTAGTTCAAGGATGGTTCTGAGGTGTTGCGCATGTTCTTGCTCGTTGCGCGAGTAAATGAGTATGTCATCGATAAAGACAATGACAAACTTATCGAGGTACGGTTTGCACACCCGGTTCATGAGGTCCATGAATACAGCCGGTGCGTTGGTTAGACCAAAGGGCATCACTTGGAATTCGTAGTGCCCGTAACGAGTTCTGAAAGCAGTTTTTGGAATATCGGTGTCGCGAACTCGTAACTGATGATAACCTGATCGCAGGTCGATTTTTGAGTAGAAACTTGAACCCTGAAGTTGGTCGAATAAATCATCAATGCGAGGAAGTGGATAACGGTTCTTGACGGTCAATTTGTTCAACTCTCGATAGTCGATGCACATTCGGAATGAACCGTCCTTCTTTTTGACAAATAAGACCGGAGCTCCCCAAGGTGACGAACTTGGTCTAATGAATCCTCGATCCAGAAGTTCCTGTAACTGAGAGGACAACTCCTGAAGTTCAGATGGGGCTAAACGGTATGGTGCGCGGGCCACCGGTGCGGCACCCGGCACGAGATCGATTGAGAACTCAACCTGTCTAGGTGGAGGTAGACCAGGTAGTTCTTCCGGAAAGACTTCGGGAAAGTCTCTAACAATCGGCACATCCTCAAGTCGCTTCTCCTCCGACTTCTTCTCGGTGATGTGTGCAAGTATCGCAGGGTAACCCTTTCTCAGAAATTTTCGGGTTTTTAAGCAGGAGATTATATTAAGTCCCGTCCCACCGGTCTCCCCCTGTATGATCAAGGTTCCACCGACAGCGAGTGGGATACGGACGATCTTATCGTGACAAACGATTTCAGCTCGATGTTTGGACAACCAGTCCATTCCAATAATGACGTCGAAACTGCCGATTTCAATGGGTATAAGATCGATCGAAAAGGTCTCGTCAGCTAGGTTTAAAGTGCAATTAGGTATCACACTGGTGGTTTCTACCAGTTTTCCATTGGCTAGCTCTACAGTGTACTTAACATCTAAGGCAACAGGAGTGATGTCAAGTAATGGGCAAAAATCATCGGAGATAAAGCTTCTATCAGCACCAGTATCAAATAGAACAGAAGCAGTTAAGTTGTTGAGGAGGAACATACCCGAGACCACATTCGGGTCCTGGCGGGCGTCCCCAGATTTGATGACGAAAGCTCTGCTGCGAGTGTTGTTGTTGTTGTTGCTGTTGTTGCGGTTGTTGTTGTTGTTGTTCCTCAGTTTTGGGCACGAGTCTCTGAAATGCCCAGGTTTCCCACACTCAAAGCATACTTTGGGTGGTCTGGTGTTGTTGTTGGAATTGTTGTTGGTAGGAGAGCGGCAATCTTTTGTGAGGTGGCCGTACCTCTTGCAGTTGTTGCAAAAGGGACCACAGGAGCCTTCATGGTGGTGACTGCACTTGGAACAATAGGGTTTGCTCCCAGTGTAGCCCCGGACGATGTCAGTGGTGGTGTTGTAAGCTTTGACGGTGTCGGGTTTCTTGTTTTGTGGGTTTGAGTGGTTGTTGTGGTAGTCAGACCACTTGCGTTTGTTGGTGTGAGAGGATGAAGTGGGTGGTTCAGAATCTTGACTCATTGACATCAAGTCTTGGGCCAATAGGATTGCACCGTCAATGGTGGTTGGTTTTGAAGAGATGACATGTCCCCGAACAGGATCAGGGAGACCAAGGGCGTACTTCCTGATTTTATCAGGTTCAGTGCTTACCATAGCTGGGCGGAGGGCAGCTAGTTGTTGAAACCTGGTGGTATAACCATCGATGTCACCACCCTGAACCTTCAAATTCCAAAACTCCTCATCTAGCTTTTGGAGTTTGGCGATCGAGCAGTATTTGGCAGTGAGTTTTGCCTTCAATTCCTCCCAAGTGAGTTGGTAGGCAATGTCAGCACCCACTGATTGGGTATATGAATTCCACCAAGAGTGGGCATCATCTTCAAGAGAGCAGGTGGCGAAGTTTACTTTGTCGTTCTCCGCGCATTTACTAACACGGAAAACAGTTTCCATTTTCTCGAACCATCTGATCAGTCCGATGGCTCCTTCAGAACCCTTGAAACTCGAGGGTTTGCAGCTTTGGAAGTCCTTGTAAGAACAAGGTTTGGTGGCAGAGGTTCCAGCGGTATCGCTGTTTCTTGTGGAGTTGGGTGGGGTATTCCGAGCCAAGGCTTCAGTAACAGCCTGGGTTATGAGTGACGTAATCTGAGCATCAGTGTAAGGTCTGGTCTTTGGCGGCATGATTCTTCAATAAAAGAAATGAAGATACATGAGATTTTGCAAGAAAGTTGTATTTATCTCAGATGTACATGTATAAAAGCAGTAATACATAACATCAACAGGAATAATGGCAATTAATATGAGTCGAAAACAGCAAGAATACTTGATAGATGATACGAGTTCAAAGGTTACATCCTACAGATGTATTACAAAAGATGTCGGGAATTGTTACATCCGACCGAATTATAGAATAGCGCGTAGATAGTTACTAGATTACAGGGTAGATTACAAGACAAAGACTACACTAGTCTTAACGTAGATTAATTTGTTCCATCATCGTGACAAGACGGTCCACAGTGTTTGCAAGCCTGCTAGCTTGTCGGGCGTTGTCTTCTGCTAGTGCAAGTCGTTGTGTTAGTCCACGCGCATATTCTTCTGCCTCAAGTGAGCGTTGCACACATTCATCCATCCTTTGTTGCAGAAGGGCATTTTCCACCCTTATTTCTATAATTTGGTTGCGAAGGACATCCATGTTGTTGTTTGTGGTTTCAAGGTCGTCGGAGACCTGTTCTATGCGTTCAAGAGACGTAAGTCGCCAGTTTTCATTTGTTTCCTGCAACACGACATCCATGGTGCGAAGTCGCTGCTCGTGTTGATTTACCCTAGCAACTAAAGCCGGTAAGGCGATGTGAGTGGGATACGGGCCAGCTCGAGGCAACCTGTTGTTCCTCCTTGCTACCCTTGGGTTCTGCGACCCGGATGGAGAACGAGATGAATTTGATGGGATGTTTGCCATTTCTGAGACAAAGCGTTAGTAAGATTGAGGCCTATATTCATATAGCTCCTATATAATATAGCCTATTGAGTGTCTAGCATAAACATGTTTGAGTCTCGGTTCTCTCGAGGTCAGAGTCTTCTATTGTATCCTGTTCAGCCATAACTACTTTCAGATCTTACATCATCTTTGCTTAATTGTACATAGTTGATCAGGCTATGTTAAATTAAACTCGTATGCTGTAATCCCTGAACCAGTCATACCTAATAAGGAATACTGCCTAATGGTCATAGTCTAGGCTCACTAAATGCAACCTAGTTCACTATAACCTTAGGCTCTGATACCAATCTGTAACACCCCCAAATTTTGATGATTTGCGGAAGCTTGATTTGGGTGTTACTAATCAATAACAAAGCACAAAGATATATAGTAAACGACTCTATATGCGTCGTTTTAACAAAATATATTGATAACTGAAATGTTTACAACATTTATAGCTTTACATAGCTCGAGTTTAAATAAAATGAGATTTCAGTACATAAGTACTTGTACAAAATATACTAATGCAAGAAAATCTCAATCGTCTGTATGCTGACTCGAGCTAAATCCTGAAGCAGAAACATCCTACTGCTGGGTACCTGCGATATATGCTAAAAGGTCAGCTATAAAGCTGGTGAGCTCACAGGTTTGAAATCAAGTAATATCGTATGAACCGCAAGATTTAAAAATGAATTGCATCCAGCAATTAGATAATGAATTGCATCCAGCAATTAAATAATGAATTGCATCCAGCAATTTAATGATAATCATCGTGTATACAGCCATGAGCACATAGTTGAGCTTAACTCGAGGGCCGGGTCCCCTATAGAGAATTCCGGGCGAGGTGCCTCCACGAATGCCTAATCCACATTCGTCTTCCCAAATATTAGTACGTTCGTTTACCCGGTTAGTGCTTGCTAACCCGAACGAGGAGGGTCAATCCTATATGGTACCATATACTAATATTCACGCTACAACGTATTAACAACTATGCTGACGGAGGACTTTAAATGATTAGTTTCGAAAAACTCATGTAGTATATGAAAAGTTGGTACTTGCGTTCACATGTTAAAAGTTTGAGCAGTATATCACACCCCTGAGTAAAACAGTAAAAGAGGGGCTATGAGACTCACCTGAGTCGTTGAGTTTATGAAAATAAACTGAGGATGATTAGCCGAGAATCGAAGTCCAAAGACTTGTAACCTGAGGGTGTCCATGACACGCGATGGTTATAATATGCGAAGGTATCTAATAAGACTACCTTGTAGTTGTTCGTCCAACTATAATGTCCAAATCTCCACTATTTGGTTGATACGTTTAAGTGTTTGAAAAGTGTACGGCCCGTTGGTGACGGATTTGTAATAATAATCTCAATTATTACTATTTTGATTTCGTGGCGTTTTACTTGAAAAATGTGTTTTGATTGTGTTTTAGAAGCCGTTACGAAATCTAAGTACGGGGGTCCGGGGGCAGCGCCCCTGGTAGCGGGGTCCAAGGGGCGGCAGCCCCTGGCGGGGTCCAAGGGGCAGAGCCCCTGGCTGGGGTCGAGCTGCCAGGTCAGCTTGGAAAATTTTTATTTCTACTATATTGCTTTGACGAAAAACGCATCTGGATCAGAATTTGGGTAAAATCGAGTGATAAATTTCGAGTCTCGACACTTAGTAAAAATCTGTGTTTTTGAGGTTCTGGTTTGTGCGACGTAGGGTGCGACGTCGCAGGTAGGATTGCGACGTAGAGCATGACGTCGCTAAAGGCGACGTTTCGCAATTTAATGCGACGTAGGGTGCTACGTCGCTAATGCGACGTAGGTGATTTCTGCGACGCAGGGGCTTGCGTCGCTAAGTGCGACGTGGCGAGGTATTGGCGACGTTAAGGCTGACGTCGCTATATGCGACGTCGCAATTTAATGCGACGTTGTGACTGACGTCGCACTATGCGACGTCACGAGGTGTTTTGCGACGTAGAGGCTGACGTCGCATAAATTCCGGGCCAAATGCGACGTAGCGGTCTGTTGGCCGGAAAATGGGTCGAAAACGAGTTTTTCGGTTTCCGTTCGGTCCAAAACTTTTACCCAACCCTTATTTGAACATTATAAGTCGATACAAACCGCAAACAAGTAAAAACACTTAAAAACGAGAGGTGTCGGAAACTTACAAATCGCCGAAATGAAATTTCGGAAAGATAGAAAGATAGATCGTGTCGCGGTGGTCGTGAATCTCTAAAAAATCTTGAAGATCCGAAGTCGTTTGATATGTTTATTTTGCGTTTTTGTGAGATTTTTGAAGGTGGGGGTGGTTGGTGGAGTTGAGAGAAAAGAAAGGAGAAAGAGAAAGAGAGATGAGAAAGTGAGAAAAAGAGAGTGGGAAATGGGAGGTTATCCTCCCATTTTTCGCCCCGCGTTTCCGCTCCGTGCGGTGTTCGTTTGCTCCGTCGTTTCAACGTTAATTAATTATTTTAAATATTAAATGGTACGTTTTAATTACAAATTATTACGTGATATTTTATTTAATTATTTTACAAATAAGTTTACGTTTGAGTTAATAATGTAAGTTGGTTTATTTAGTTTGCGCGTTTTACATTTTAAATTGTATAATTTCTGATTGTATGATACGAACGAATACGAAATATTATAATAATAATATTTTTGACATAACAACGTTATTTAATAAAATTTGTCACCAACGTCCATATTAAATTTGAATCGAAATACATCCGATTTAAATTGCGTACGATTTAATCAAATCGCATATTCGTATATATTCAACAATATATATAATTCGATACATTAATTAGCCTAACCAGGAACTAATTACATGTATTAACATTCGATTAGGCACTAATCTCTAGTCCTAATTTGGCGGGTGTTACAAATAAGAACTATTCAAATCTTTAACATATTTTCAAACGGTTCTCTATAGGGAAAGCATATCAGTTCATTCTATCACGCTTCACTATTGCACATAATCATAATAATTAGTCATCATAAATAATCATGCTCAACATAAATAATAATGGCTTAAGATCAAGTACCCACTAATGGTGGATACCCGAATCCCTTAAACCAAGCTCTGATACCAACTTGAAACACCTCGAAATTTAGAACATTTTTTTTTTTAAAGTCCCACGTTTAAAATATGACATTGTAGACTTGTTGTATCATTCCCTCCATCAAATAAGTATTTAAATAAGAAAATATTGAATTTTAAGAGATTCTCCAGGAATGACTCCCATTCCCCAGGAATCTGGCATGCTGTTAACATTTTGATTCGGATTCCCCGGGAATGACTCCCATTCCCCGGGAATTAAGCCTGCTGTCCATTTTACCATCTTCCGAAATTCGATCGTGCATATCTTGAAAATGACTAGTACAATGACCATGAAAATTTGCAGGCACGTGTAAAATGACATTTCAA
Source organism: Helichrysum umbraculigerum (assembly GCA_949592205.1). NCBI lineage: Eukaryota > Viridiplantae > Streptophyta > Magnoliopsida > Asterales > Asteraceae > Helichrysum > Helichrysum umbraculigerum. The sequence goes on from CATIUR010000001.1 coordinate 390,538,374, forward strand.
ACACTTCCCAATTTCCACTTTTTGAAATTTCGCGTTTTATCGCTTTTTGGACTAATGACCACTTTATGGTCATTTTTTACCATTTCCGTTGACACATCAACTTCTAATCCACTTGACTTCAGACCTTAACACTTTTACCACATTTCCATTATCACAATTGGGGTCTAAAGCCACATTAACATTTATCATACCCAAACCACAACTCATTTTAACCGTTTAACCATTAAGTGGCCCATTTGGGCACTTTAACGACCCGTATAGGTTTCAACCCATATAACCACTATTCCATCACCCATTTCACATTCCGTTGACTATCCTAAGTCAAACTAAGTCAGTTTCACCATTGAAACTTCATTGTAACCTTATAACATCAATTTCACATAAAATTATGATATTTACACCAATTACATTAAGTTTTCCACATTGACTTTTACAAAACTATCAATGAGCATACAACCACTCATTGACCACTTTGACTTTCTTATTTCATAATGTTTGACTTTGACCACAAGTCTTCTATTCACTACCATCAAGTGTCAAAAACAAGATTTCTTTTACAAAAGGGGTGACATCAACATCAAGAGCATGATAAAGAGAAATAGCTTATTACCAACAAAGCAACAAGCACCACCACTAGCAACCTTCGGGCTTTTTACCCGAATCCCTTTGGGTCCCACTTAGCTCACCTAAAAATACATAAACATAATCGAGTAAGCATAAAGCTTAGTAAGAAATGGGCTATCAATAATCAATATCATTTCAAACATACTTATATTAAGGATCCATAATATCATATGCTAATCCCCGCAAGAATTAACATCTTCGGGCCTACACCCCGGTATATAATCATAACTCATCAAGTAAATGACATATCCATTACCGGTCCTTCCAAGTAAATGGAATAAGCATTACTTGAAGTAAGATAGCATCATCCATTAACTTACCTCGCGATAGCCCACATAAACAATCACTTGTAACACTTGGCATACTTTTATCACCTATTCATATAATCATATAGACACATATCAATTACACATTCAATAATCATTCATCATATAACATAGATGTTAATTCACTTAACACCTATATCCAACTCATACTCAACCTCCAATTCATTACTTGTATCATATTATACAAGTATTAATTTCATCATATGATCTCATCATATGTTTCATACACTTTACTCATAATCATATATAAATGGGTAATTATCATTATCACATCATCAATTTCATCAATAATCACCAAGAGCATCATCTCTTAGTGTATAATCATATTCATCATATATCATTTACCCATTTATACATGATTTTTATTTTCTTTACACAAAGAATATATTTCAACATGCTAATTAGATGAATTCATTCATCAAATGATTATTCTTTCATCAATTACCAATTACTATCATCATTTACATAATCAAAATTATTCAATTACTCATAAACACAAGGTTATGAGTTCTTTTATAAAAATTAACATCATTTAAACCTAATTCATAACTTAATCATGTGTATGAAACATGTATAATTCATTAAATCATTAATTCATCAAAACCCCAAGACTAGGGTTTAACCTAATTCATGAAATTCATTAATTAAACACAAAATGGAGGTTAATCATACCTTTATATTGAAGAATTAAAGGATCACAAGTTCTAATCTTCAAAACCCTAGCTTAATCTTTGATGATTCTTCTTATTTCTTTCAAGAGCCAACTCATACAGGAACACATACGTGGTTTTCTATTTGCAGTGTCTGTAATGAGCTAGAATAATACAGAAGCAGTGTTTTTATACTGCATATTTCAATTAAACCCCTCAACTTTCCACACTTGACACATTTAGTCCCTCAAACACATATTTCATAATATTACAAGTCCTATGGACATAAAATAGTTTACATAGTTAGTCCCACTAACTTATACAATTAAAATTGTATATTTAAAGTTTTAAACTTACGAAATTTGGGGCGTTACATCATAGAAGTACTAGGTATTACCACATGTGGTATAAATCAGTTTTCACTATTTTCATACCTGTAGCTTTTGCTGTTTCTGGCTGTTTTACAACTTGTTCAAATCCTTCAATTTCAACCATCTGCGATCATGTGAATCATTTTTAGCGTCAAAATCATTCAATACCACGTGTGAATCAATTTAGCGAATTATTACTCGATTTCAACATCGCATAATCACCTTCGGTTTAGTTCTTCCTTATGAAATCAGTTGCAATTATATGTAGAATCAAATAGAATCAGTAGAATGTGTGATTGCGAATCACAATACAGATACGAAATCATAAAAAACGTGAAAACCTTTATTAATTTTACCTTTTTGTACTTTCGTAATTTACGTAATTGAAAAAATTAGCGAAGAAGATGAAATCGGTTGAATGCAGTATAAATCGATCGTTTGTGGAGTGTAATTTTACGAGATTGATGCTAATTAGTGATGATCGTACCTTCGATTTGGTGAATTTTGTGTGATCGTCGATGATTTCTCAAACCCTATCTCACGTACGCTTATCTCTGTGATTATGATTTCTGTGAAATATTACAATATTATTTAATTAAATGAGGAATTGGCAAATGACGAAAATACCCCTCCAGATTTGATGGAATTGGACGGCTGTGATTAATTCCTCCATTCTTTTTTGATTCTGTGTACTTAAATGAACGCAAGTCTAACTTTTGTAATTGACTCTAAAAGATTGATATTTACTTCAGGTTAGCGTCTAAGGCGAACTTTATGCACTTTCAATTTTACCTATCTAAACTTTTTTTTTTTTTTGAAAAACATATACTGAATTAACTCGAATAAACTAATTAATACGTACATGATTGACTCCAAAAGGAACTTAAATAACCGGTGTTTACAAGTATATAACTATAAATAATTACGATGAGGCTAGTCGTAATCAAAATTCTTTGGGATTAGAATCCACTTGTTCCAGTTTAGACTAGATCGATCCATTGATGTGTGGAAAGTTTTGATTATTTAAGGCATTAATTGGTAAAATGACCACAAAAAAACATTTATGTCAAAAAGAGAAAGAAAGATTTTGTCAAAAGAGAAAGAAAGATCGAGGATTTAATTTATGCATAGGAGTAGAAGCCTTTTTAGTTATGGTAAAAACACGTCAATAAGTGATGTATTTTACGGTCAAATGATCAACTGAGCAAACTTCAGTAGAAAGCGTAATTTACGACCGTTTAAAAGACACTTCTCATGAATGATATGATGACCATATCCAACAACTGTTCGTACCAAAGACAAACATTGCAAATTGTGCAGGCATTTGAATGCTTGATCAGCAAGCAACACATCTTCTTGTTGAGAAGAGTTGAATATTATTGCTTTCAGATAGCTTATAATAAAATCAACAGCTAAATTCAAGACAACATTACCAATCTTTTCACCTAATGCAAAAGCTTTAGGTCAATTTTTATAAACACATACTAATTTTCATACACCTACCTCAGGCTCTGTATTGTGCTCACGCCTCCATTTCTTATTTTATTCAATCTCAACTTTTATTTTCAATTCGTTTTCTTGACCAGCTCTTGTTGAATATAGGTAATTTATGTTTCCATACTTCCCCTGAGCAACATCTTGCACAATTTTTTAACAAATCTAAAAGTTTATAAAGTTAATGAAACAAATCTAAAAGTTTATGAAGTTAAGGAAAGTGATTTATGCTAATTGTTGGGCCGAAAATAAATCATATAATATGATCTTTATGATACAAGGATGTTTTGATATACTTTTATAAGGAGACTATGTGATAACACATAATCAGAAGCATGTAATCATTTGTAGAAGGTAGTGTTTCGAGGTGTTTAGTTATGTCGTTAAAAGTTGTAACTCATGTAAGGTGTTTTAGTGTTTAGCAAAATTGTTTATTTGTACAATTAAAAAAGTACTTCTAAAATAGATGTCGGGAAAATAAAACACTGAAGGAATTCTAAGGGGTGCAGGCTTGGTGCAAGAAGTACATATTAGGAGCTTTTAGTGGATGAGGTCTAGAGTAAAAATGGTAAAGCTAGAATGGGCACAATGGGTTAATGATCCGAGAAGCTGAGGTGATAAACGGGCGACAACGAATAGATGACATAAGCTGCTGTATGTGAAGGTGTACTGTTGTGGTCTGTGAATGGCTCGGTAAAAAATAATGTGAATGTTGTGGTCTGTGAATGGCTCAGTAGATATGTTTGAGTTAGTATATGGCAATTGGTGATGTACTGTTGTTGGTGATTTATGTGTGAGTCAGCTATAAGTATATTATATGTATACTAGAAATTTTATTAGGTCGTGCTAAGCACGACCCTAGCACGGGTCATTAATAATTAAAAACATTACATTAGTATATAAAAACATTACATTAATAAATAAAAACATTACAATACTAAAAATAAAAATTACAATAATAAAAATAAAACGTTACAATAATAATAAAATACGAATCTAGTCACTATCGGAGAACCCGTGTTGTCGCGCATCGTTCCCGAACATCGTTTTGAAATCGTCTTGATCCTTCTTGATCACATTTTGCCTAGTTTCTTCAAACATTGCAAGTTCTTGTTGTTCCTACTTCGGCGGTATTGGTTTTAGGATACATTGTCACTGGTTGAGAGTATGGTTGAAAGTCGTATGGTGGTGATGATTGAAAGTCGTAATGTGATGGTGGTTGATAGCCCTATAAGGGTTGCTGGTATGGTTGGTAGTCGTATTGTTGTTATTGGGGATACCATAGTTGGGGTTATTATTGATATGGTTGAAAGCCGGTTGATGAATTGTTAGAAGTAGACGCCGAAGATGAGTTAGCCGGTGAGTTGGGGTAGATGGGAGTATTAAGTAAAATTTTGTAAGAAATCGTTGTTGTTGTTGTTAAACATTTTTTGTGTTTAAAAGTAAAAAGAAGTTGATTTATTCGCGTATTTGGAAGTAAAGAATGGTGTGGAATTGTTTAGGTGTTTGGAAGTAAGGAATGGTGTGGAATTGTTTTAGTGTTTGAAAGTAAGAAATATGGTTATTTTGTAGTGTGTACAAAGGTAATGTGAAGTGTGTATTTATATAGGATAATGGGTAAATAAAAGGAAAAAAAATTTAACCGGTTATATAGCCGTTTGACTTCTTTTTTTTTTTTAAACTCCAACAGTTACAATTCAAAAAAAAAAAAAAGTGGGCCCCACCTCCAGCGGATCCTCTCGTCGCCCAGCCGAAGAAGGGCGACCGACGAAGCCGTGCCATCGGCGTCGGTTCGTCGGCCCCCAACCGACGAAACCCGTTGGCACCCTCCTAAAGAAATAAGTTGAAATTTTACCAGACTAGATTAAAAAGGGGGAAAATAAGTATAATTATATTTTACCATTCATTAATCTTAAATTATATATAAGAAACATCACATGATGTCATCAAATAACCAATTAACCAATTAAATTCCTTAATTCTGTCTAATTAGCTAAAATTTAGGATACAATGATGTCATAAATAATATAATAATAATAATAATTAAATATAGGATGAGAGCTATTTGACTATATTTAGGATTCATATTTTCTTCAAGAAAATAATCACATATGGATTATTATTTTATCTTTCTCTCTTTCAATTATATCCCTTACTTTTAATCACCAAATTAACTAATGAGAACAAAATATTAGATGATAAAAAATTTTAATTTTACTTTACATAACCCGTGTGTATACACGGGTTTAAGGGCTAGTTAGTTATATACTACGGAGTAGTAGATATGAAACTAATTTGTTAACCACATGGCCCTCTCTTAGTTTTTAAAAGCAGTTTGTCGAAATGAGACCCTATATATAGATATAAGATAAGATTTTTTTTTTAATTATTTTTATAACGCATTGATTAACTTTGAAACAAATGAAACGTTTTTTTATTTTTATCTTTTTATTTTTTTTTATTTTTTACAATGAACAATATGTATATATACACACACAACCTAGAAGTTGTATTTCCAAATCGCAAAGGATATCCCGCAATAACGGATCAACGCGAACGAAAATTTTTCATTTCATCCTTTAAAGTCAATAAACAGACATTTTTGAGGAATCTTATATTGTAATTAACCAAATGTTTTGATTTACCGGATATTGAACATGCGATAGATTGCGAAATGCCATCTGGAATTGAAAGGATTTCCTAGTGTTCTTCAAGGCTCTGCTTGTCTCATTCGCTGTGTCTTCTCAATCTCAGCTTCATTTCATTATCTTTAGCCTGTGCAACCTTTTAATGAATACAAGAGCCTCAAGTTAGTAAAATACTCATGGGCAACATCCAACTCAATTCTTTTAGAGTAATGATATATAGGACTAATTACACGGATCTAAAATTATATTGGTTGAATTTTTCTCTCGTCTAATCTTGTCTAATCAATTTTTCACATCTACCGATCACATTTTTAAATATATATATAGGCCTATAAGTTTAAGCTAACCAATCATTTTCCATACTTTTAACCCCAAATGAATCTAAAATTATTACAAAAGCAATGATGGCAAAAGTAAGTGGCGGTAATTCTACTTTTAATTTTTAATTTTTGTTTTTTTCATTTACTTTAAATTAGCATTTACCTTGCAATTTGAGACGAAAATATTAGACAATGGATTTAGAGTTTAATTAGTATCGGATTTAGAGTTTAGTATTATTGTTCACCAAATTTCAATTGTTACTAGTGAAATTACATAAAATAGCGAGTATGATTACATGTTTTACCATATTTTTAACATAAATCTTTTACTAAGAGTACTAAGGGCCTGTTTACTTTTCACTTAATGGTCTGTTTCCAGACACTTCTTAATCCAGACAGATAAATTGTTGTTTCTTTTTCACTTAATCTGAAAGGAATGTCTGTTTCTGAAATAGGAGGAAAAATGAAGCCCTTACCAAAAAGAGGCACTTAATGATAAATATACATTTTTTAACATTTTTTCTCCAATAGAATTTGAACACGTTATTTTTTATTCAAACTTTATATCATTTAAGTTCATCATTTTGGTCAAAACAAAAATTACATTTACATAAACAGCACTTGTTATAAACAGACATATTTTTCCAGACAGACATCACATGTAATCAGCACTTAATAGGAAAAAAGGTAAACAGCCCCGTAAACTCAGCTTGTAATAAGCTCTATTTATAATGACATCACTTTGATATAGAAAAGGTAATTTTATTGTAGCGTATAACAAAATTATAAATAGTGAAATTGAAATAAAAAGAAACGAGAGAAATGGGAAAGTCATGCATGTATCTAGTCATGGCATCCCATCCATCCATCATGCAATTGCATGTACACCAGGCTTTATATCATATCATATCATAGATGATGATAGAACCCCAAATCTCATCGATTACTACTTTTTACAACTTGTCAACCAGTCACTATTCACCAAACAATTTCACAAGCGTCTCTTTGTTGTTTTTTTTTTTTTTTCTTTTCAAGCGGGACAAAACGCATTAAATAACAACTACTATGCCACTATTTCCGCTTATTGTTTTAAGTCGATTTGATTCGTATATTTCATACAAAATATACGCACCGGCGGTACGAAGGTGTGGATATTGTAGGCTGTTGCACGCACATAGATTTTGGTAACAAGGTTAAATATGTATCAGGTCGAAATGTATTAACATCTGTCCACACAGCTCAGTGGTCTGCATCTCTTTCTTTTAACCAACTGGTCGCAAGTTCGATTTCTGACAACTTCTTATCTTTTCTCTATTTTTTTCTTATCTTATTTCATTTTTGTTTTCATTCATTAATTATTTTTCTTTCTAATTCTTTTAACTATAAAAGATGGTACCATTAGACTGCTCCCAACGGTGCTGCAGTTCGAGCGTCGGATGCAATCGACGCCGTTGGCACGGGATCGTCGGTTAGCCGTCGGGGTGGTAGATGAGGAGTGGGCCCCACTTTTTACTTTATTTTTGTTTAATGTGTATAATGGCTCGAATTTTGAAAACAAAAAAAACTGTTAACTAAATGGTAAAAAAAGCATTAATTTATTTTTTTCAAACTCAACAACTAATATTTCCACATTTTATACCCTCTTTATACACACATTTTTCCACTACAACGAACTACAAATTATCTCCTTTATTTTACACTATTTACATACCCACTTCATATACAACTTCCATACACAAATTCAACTTCCATACACAAATACAGCTTTTATACACAACTAAAAAAAATGAGAAGAAATCAATCTAAAAATACACCGCCACCTACATCACGAAAAAATAATACGTTGAACAATTTAATTAATAATCCCATATCGAATTTTCACCCAAATCCAACTTCACCAACGAGTTCGTCTTCCATTCAATCGAGCAACTCTTCACCAATCCAACCACTCGGGTTTGGAGCAAACTCACATCCGCCTACCGCCTGAGCCCTGTACAAACAAATTTCAATATTACCAACCTTACTCACCATACCTTCCAATACCCCAAACCCCCTCTGCTTTTGGAAATCAACAATTTTTTCAACAACATGCACACTCTTCTTTATCTCCATTTCCACAAACCTCAATTAACTATCCACAATTCAAGAAAAATCAACACACCACCCGAATCCAAACCCTAACCCGAACCACAAGGAAAGACAGGAAAAAAGGTATAAGTGAGATGGACAGACGAGGAGGCGGTTATATTGTCGGAACGGTGGGTCTACATATCCGAAAAATCAAAGAAATGAAATTCACAAAGCCTTGACGCTTTTTGGGATAAAAGTGTTAATCGACTACAATTCGATGGCACCCGCAAATCGTACTTTTAGTCAAATACAAGGAAAGTGGAATAAAATTCGCAAAGACGTCAAAGCTTTCATCGCAATCTACAACCATATTACCGACCCTCGTCTAAGCGAGGCAAATGAAAAAGACATTGTTGACTCGTGTTATGAACTATTTAAGTCTAAAAAAACACAAGTTCATATACGAGAAATGTTGGGATGTGCTCAAATACTATCTAAAGTTCTATTGGGATGAGGGGGTCATGGCTAAACGACGTACACGCCAACCCGATCCCGAACCAATCAATCTTGGTGATGACATGCCTTCATTTGAACTTCTTACGACTAACATGGCTACGATCGACACAAATTCTACAAAAAAAAAAAAAAAAAAAATACTATTATTGAATTGTGAAAAATGCTTTATAAAAAAATATCGAAGGGTCCTTAAGGCAAGCAGAAAAAATGTTCAATGAGGTGTGAAAAATCGTGGTTGATAATTATGAGTCGGATTACACAATGGTTTTTGGTCCCAAATCGGGTTCGGGTTCGTTCCAAGTCAACGATGCAGATGAAGACGAACAAGAAGATGAAGACGATCCGGAGTAGTCGACTGGTTGTATTTTTATTTTCAATAGCTGTATTTTTTTTCCAGAAATTGTACTGTTTTATTTTCAATTAATGTAACGATTTAAATTTTAATGAAAATGTTTTATTTAATATTGTATTTTAAATAAAGTAAATAATGTGTGGGGTCCAGAAAAAAGCGAAGTGATGTTTACTTTTGGCAGTGTAATGTCAGTTTTGTAAACTGCTGACGTGACGCTAATTTAGCAAAAACTGACGCATCAGTTAACGTCACTGTTGGGAGGGGTCTTACAAAAACATTTTTTTTCTTTTCTTATTTCACCTTTCTTCCATTCATTATTTCTCTTCACAAATTTTTAACTAGTTATAAAAATACAGAACCAATACAAGAACAATTATTAAAATCTATATTTAAATGGTGAAAGTGTTTCCTTAACTTTTTTCCGTAATACAAATCTTATGAGCATAATTAAATGCATTATATAGTTTACATATAGTTTTGAGTTACAAGTATTTACAAAGTTTGTCCGGATTGCTAAATTAATGAATTAACCTTCAGTATGATTTTTCGTGTTGATAATCAAATTATACTGAATTCTTTCTCGGTTCGCTTGTATTAATGTTAGCATAAGTTTTGAGTTGGTTTAGTTTATCCTGATACTTGGAGAACAAAAAAAATCTCAATTCGAAACTAAGAGCATCTCCAATGCATTGAACTATTCAGGGTTCAAAGTACTGCCGCATCACTGCCATCTCAGCATCTCACTTTTTACTATATAACCCTCATAGTGCATTGAACTCTACAAAGTTTAATACTTTTCCATCAACATATTATTTAGTCATTTATGATTCCACATCAAAATTAATATGGTATATTGGTAAAAAAAAAAAAAAAAGCATGTCAGGAAATAGATAAATAAAAACGTGATTTTATAAATAGAATGGGTTACGATGATAGGTCTACTATCAAAATATTTTGCATTTATGAATTTTTTTTTTTTTTTTTTTTGTAATTGTAATAAACGAAAACAATGTTTATGATGGTTGAATATTGATAGTAACTCTAAAAGATGAAATTATTATATAGCATGGCGGTAAAAAAATTTATTATATATCTTATCTTAGTATATCTTAAGTTATACTCCCTTCGTCCCTAATCTATTGTCCAGTATTCTTTTTTTGGCTGTACAATATTAATTGTCAACTTCCATAAATAGATAAGAATAATGAGATAAAGTTCATTTTTACCCCTAGTGTATACATGTAAGACAAAAAAGTAGGTAAAAAGTAGAGAATAAAACTGTCATCTTACCAAAAAGTAAGAGAGATGATTATGTTTTCTTAAACTGCGTGTTTTCTGTCTGAGGACAATAAAATTGGGACGGAGGGAGTATATAAGGAAAGCCCATATGCTCTCTTTGGATGACACATCATCAAGTTCTTTTTTATTAAATTTCTTCCAACATAAAATAATAATAATAATTTACCTTCAATTTACATCTTTACATTCTCTATATCAAATACTTTCTTTCTCTCCTTCTATATCTTAGCATTTTTTTTGTCAAAAAAACTTTGGTTAACTTATTTCAAAATCTTGTCATATTTATGTCTTCTCTATAGAGAAATACACATCTTATTTTACATTTCTTATTAAGCACTCACTTGTTGAATATGTTTTTAGCATTTTTTTTAGTAAAGTTTGTTTAATGTCTTCAATATTATCATTCTCGTGTTACTCTTTCAACACGTATATACTTATTTGTAATTTTATCAACAAAAAAAAACTTTCGATTTCTCAACATATGTTTGACAGCATATTACATTCTCTTATAGCATTTACAATGTACGGGTTATTTTGAAGATTTTTGTTACAATAAAGTTTTTTCCTTTGGAGATAATATCTTTTTTGATAAGTTTGAGAAAACTAAGTCTCTACTTGAAGACTTTTGTTGCAATGTTTGCGTAACTTTTGAAGAAATAGCTATTAGAGCGTACAACATTTTTATGACGACATGTTAGTGAAAAATGAGACGCCAACTAAAAACACATTAATAGTTTTTCTTTTTCTATTAGAAATGTGAGATGCACATTCAAGTTACTCATTCTGAACATGTTAGCTTTTATAGAATGATATGTAAACTTAATTTTAAAGCGAATTGTAATTTATTCTTAAGAAAAACTAAAAAGTAGGCTTTGTTTTATTCATATGTAAGATGATATTACCATTACATATGGGTAGTGATATAAAGCAAAAGTATTTATAGTGATTTCTTTGTTTAGATATTTTCGGATTTTTTCTGAAAACCAAACGCTTGGTCACTTTGTTGTCTACATCATGTTAACCTACATAATTTTTCATAATACTCAATTCTTAGGATCTATCGAATACATTTGTCGAAAGTGTTGATGTTTTTTGTTTTATCGTGGATGCAATAATAGAGAAGAAGTTATAGACGTCTTTTTTCGTTTCGATTATGCATCAATCTTAAAGCTAATATAAATCTAAAATTGTAAAAGAAAATCAACATTAACCTTTTAAAGTGGGGGTCGTGCATCGCACGGCCTGTAATTTAACTAGTAGTATATATATATATAAGGAAAACCCAACTTTTTCTTAGAAGGACACATGTCCTAATCTTATTGATTATCAAAAAAAAAAAAAAAAATTCCCTTAATCATCTTTGCATTTATCAACTTTTATTATATAACTACTATAATATCTTATTATATAATGAGGAACATAATATATCTTAAAATTTGGACATACAAATATATGATGAATGATGTCATGTATCTTTACTAGGGGTGTTCGTTTGGATGGATCGGATTTATATATGATCCATTTGGATTTTGGTTCTAAAAATGTGAATCTGTCACACCCCCAAAACCAGTCAACGTTGGTCAGCGGAAGCATTAAGGTAAGCGGGGGCGCCGACGTAAACATTGGACATTCATGCATCAGAACGTATGATTATCGCAGAACATATATATTAAGAAGCCATAAATATTTGTTTACAAAAGTTTACGATTCATCGAATCGTATAAGTAGAGAAGTAGTTAAAGTTACACAAAAGTGGATTTCGTAAATATGACTAAAAACATATTAGTTATTCAAAAGAAATCACATTGCTTCAAAAGATGGCATCTTAAATTCATCGTGGGTCGCCTAGTTCCATAAGTATGCATGCTTACTGGTGCAGCTAATTCTCTGAAAAACATAGTAAAAAGTCAACAAAGAATATTGAGTGAATTCACAGGTTTTATGTTTAATAAGTGTTTGTTGTAGGAAAGTTCGTATCCCAAAATATGTTGGTAAGAAAGTATGTATCCTTAAGTAAGTGTTGTAGGAAAGTAAGTATCCTAAACGTAAGTGTTGTAGGAAAGTATGTATCCTATTTCAAAATTATTTGTAGAAAACCGTATCCATTCCAAGCGTTTTAGAAAAGTAGGTATTCTAAAATAAAGTTTGTAGAAAAATAAGTATTCCTGATCCAAGTCTGTAGGATCGAGGAATAGTAGGGAGAGTAAGTAAGTGTCCCTTGATCCAAGTCAGTAGGATCCAATACCCAAGTCAGTAGGGTCCAAAAATGTAGGGAGTGTAAGTGTCCCTCGATCCAAGTCAGTAGGATCTGATCCAAGTCAGTAGGATCCAATAACCAAGTCAGTAGGGTCCAAAACAATAGTTGGGAGAGTAAGTGTCCCTCGACCCAAGTCAGTAGGATCTGATCCAAGTCGGTAGGATCCAGTACCCAAGTTCGCAGGGCACAAAACAGTTTGAAAATATTGTTTCATCAATAACAGGTGTATAAATGTAACATCCTCGATTTGGGCATAGTAGAAATACGATAATTTCCTTATTTAATTCGTATTTAAATTGTATTTAGAAATAATTGGTATTATTTAGACAAATTTAAATAAATAAGTCAATTGGTTTAATAACCTATTGTGGTTAATAAAATATTATTTGTTTTAAATTATTTTAGTTAACGGTAAAATAAAATAATTGGTCTCGCAAAATGGTTTTAGGTTCCAGACAATAGATTTAGAACGGATATACACACACACACACATATTTGGAGAAAAACTTGTTTCAATCATCTTTGAAGGCTGTGATTTTGATTAAACCGTGTTCTTCATCTTCCTCATCTCATCCCCATCCTAAATTTTAAGTTCATTGCCCCAATTATGTATATATGTGAAATATATTGAATTAGGTTGAATGATGGATGCATGTAAGAATTTAGGAGCTTGATGATGATTATTTGTTATTATAACATGTTGTAGGATGATAGTTGAAGTCTTTTGATTGTTAAAAACATGTATTGAATCTTGATTTGGTGAAATTAAGTTTTTGGTTCGTGCATACGTATTTGCTGATCTGGGTTTTGCTGTTGAAAAAGTGACGAACGCGATCCAGCTAGCTCGCCCGGATCGCGTTGCTATGTGTTATTTCGTAACAACACGATTTTGCTCGTTGAAACGCGATCCAGAAACACCTGGCCCGGATCGCGTTAGATAGTGTTATTTGGGTCGGACAGATTTTGTTCTTACGAACGCGATCCAGACCTTGTACCCGGATCGCGTTTGCAAGTGAAAAATGGATACAGAATGATTTAAACTGAGGAACACGATCTAGCCTACCTTTCCCCGGATCGCTGTAACATCCCCAAATCGGGCCTAGGAGAAATACGGTATTTTTTTTCCTTAATTTAACTGTTATTTAAATTGTATTCTAAATACTTGGTGTATTTCGATAGCTAAATTAGTAGGTCAATTGGTCAATTGGCTTATTGTGTTAAATGAATTATGATTTTTTTTAAATTTATTTGGTTGACGGTATAATAAAAACTTATTTCTCGCAAATGGTTTTTAGGTTCCAGACAATAGATTTAGGACGGGTATAATTTATACCCAAAATGGACTGAGTCATGGGTGTGTCGACACCTGGAGACTCCATTTTGCCACCACTTCACTGATTTCTCAAACTTTCACTTTCACTTCAATGGTTTCTTGATTTCTCAAACTCTCCAACAAATTACAATCTGATTTCTTCAAATTAGAAGGCTGTGATTTTGGTTCCAAAATATTCATCATCTTCTTCATCTCAGAATCATCTCCATTGTAAGTGAAATCACCTCCATTTCATGTAGGAACTTGAATTAGTTGAAATGGTTGATTTAATAGCATGTAATGATGAGATAGAGTAAATTCATGTTTAAATGTGATTGTGTGATGATTGTTGGACTGATTTTATGCTTATCTTAAATATCAATGGTGTTCTTCATGTTCTATTGAATAAATGTGGGTTTTGGTTTAAATTAGGTTGAAAGATTGATGCATGTTAAGAATTAGGATTTGGATGATGTTTGTTTGTTGTTAATACATATTATTACATGTTATGTGAGGATATTTGCTGGTAAAAATAGTGCATTGCAATGGCATTTGGTGAAAAATTGGGTTTTAGGTTCGAGCTGAAAAGTTGCAGGTCTGAACTTCTGTTTTAAAACGTGTGAACGCGATCCAGCTCCATCACCCGGATCGCGTTCCATAGTGAAATTTGGTTTTAGATTGGTTTTGTTCATTCGAACGCGATCCAGCCACAGTTACCCGGATCGCGTTAGTCAGCGTTTACTTGAGTCGGATTGGTTTTGTTCATAGGAACGCGATCCAGCACCGTAACCCGGATCGCGTTCGAAAGTGTAAAATGGTAACAGAAAATTTTGTGAAGAGGAACGCGATCCCAACCCCATGAGCTGGATCGCGTTTATCTTTGTAAATTTGAAGAATTTGATATTTAGTGAAATTATGTGAATCTAACACTTATAATGTTTAGTTATCGATATTTCTTGATTATCAATGTATGTAATTAAGTATAGTCATAATTAAATTATGAAACGAGTTATTAACTTGTGTTTTGATTGTGTTTACAGAGGCACCGAAGACTCAATAAAATAAGATCTTTGAGTTGGAGTCTGAAACGAGACAGGTGAGTGGACTGGTTCTCACAATTTAATCTTGGTGTTAACAGTTAGTTGCATCAATTTTTAAGTTGCTTGTATTGACTGATTTATCGTTATGATAATGATAGGATTGTTGATTAAACTTGTGGTTTGATAGATTGATTGTTTGCTAGTAAATAATTCCATGATAGGTTGGAATGATAGAGGTCAATTTTGGGTTTAGTTGCTATAGGTTAATCCTTATGGGTCGGATGAACATTCGTTGTGAATTAACCCATATTGGTTAAAGATAGCAATAAACTATCGGTAAAAATCTCTGTATTGGCCTGTAGTTGATTATTAAGTGTTCTTGGAGTGCCACCGCGGACTGAGGGTATCTCAAGAACCACCGATCCTCTGTTTGATTGTTTATTTAGATGATTGTTGTGAATTGATTGTTATACTAAGTTAGATTGTTAGATTTAGTTCATTCACTTAGCTTTGTGCTAATTCCCCACCTACTCTTGCAGGTTAACTTTTGGGATATGATTAGGCAATGGTGTTGTTTTGAAGAAATGTTCGACAATGGGAACTCTGATCGTTTTGGATAAATCATGTTTTGTTAATATAACACCCAGTTATTGTATTAGCATTGTAATTATACTTAATACTTATGAACTTGTAATGTTTTGGTATAACTAAATGTCATATATATAATATTATATCTATATTGGTATGAATGGGATTTACGCTTCCGAAATAAAAAAAAAAAAAAAAAAAATTGTGTCTTAAATTGTGGGGTGTTATAAGTTGGTATCAGAGCGTAAGTTTAGGTGAATTGAATAATTAAAGTGTTCAATCCTAAACTTAGTCATGTTGGTCAAACATTTCTTGTGGTGGGGATTAGTTATGATAGTTGATTTGGTTAGTTGCTAGTACTAACAATTAACGAATGTTGAGATGTGATGTGATGACAGGTATGGCGGATAATGAGCCACCTTCCCATACTCTCGATAATACTACGCGAACAGATGCACCACCAGAGAACCAGGGTCATAATGGTACATCTAATTTAGCCGGTGGAGAAACTGAAACTGATCAGGAGTATATTATGAGATTGGAGAATAGAGTGTTGGAACTTCAGAGAGAATGAGCTGGATCTTCACAACATCCAGTTTCTACTCGTCCCCACATTGTGACTAATGTACCACCTATTGTATCTTCTACACGGATTCCGGTATCTAATCCTTTTATTTCACAACAGCAGCAACAGGGTTATACTTATCAGGCCTCGGGTCCTTTTCCTTCGTCTGGTTATACTACTTATCAAATACCTATTCCACATTTTCAACAGTTGAAGAAATGTTGTTCTCTTAAAACCTTTATGTCTTGCAATCCTTCAACTTATTCTGGAAGTACCGATCCTACGGTCACTCTTGACTGGCTTCGAGATGTAGAGAGAAAACTAAATGTATGTCATTGTGAGGAGGAGGATAAGGTACCTTATGCGGTTCAGTTATTAAAGGGTCAAGCCATGTCATGGTGGGATTCAATTACTGCACCATTATCTCCACAACAGTTGAATGATATAAGATGGTCAGAGTTTCATGCTGAGATTTGCAAGCAATTTTGCTCGGAGTATAATCTTTCCAGGATTAGGCAAGAGTTTCTTGACTTACAAAAGACTGATCAAATGACGATTGATGAATTAATTAAGCAGTTTTCAGATAAATTGCGGTTTGTGCAACAGTGGGTTCCAACTGACCGGACCAAAATTGATCACTTTGTGAAAACATTACCTCCTGATTACCGTACCACAGTGAGACTAGCAGGTTCACTTCCTCAAGCTTATGATTTAGCTCGTTCGGTTGATGGGGATATTATGGCTAAAAGAGTGTTGAATAAAGAAAGTTATTCACAGAAAAACAAAGGAGATTCTTCGAGTAAACAGAAAGGACAAGGTAGTCAACAAAACAGGAGATCGAATTCTGGTATTCCAACGGATAGTAACTATTGTAATAGATGTCGAGCTAGACATAATGGTCCTTGTACTCCCCAGACATCTAGATGTGTTAAGTGTGGAATTTTTGGTCACGCTGCAAAGGATTGTACCTAACCAAATAGCGTGTGTTGGAATTGCCATAAAGAAGGGCATCGTGCAGGGGATTGTCCTGAGGCGAAGAGACAGAGTATGGGTACGGGTAAAGGTTCGCCATCATCTGGTCAAAAGAGGAAAAATCCACCAGTAGCTGCTAGCCGAGCTTTCCGAATGACAGTTGATGATGCTGTCGCCACTGAAGATGTCATCACTGGTACATTTCTCATAAATTCTATACCAGCTCGTGTATTGTTTGATTCTGGTGCCAATTGTTCGTTTATATCTGTGAACTTTTGTGATAGACTGAAATTGATCCCCTCTTTGATTGTTAAACCTTTAGAAGTTGAAATTGCTGACGGTAAATTAGTTCCTGTTACCACATCGGTAGCTGGAGCTAGTATACTTATTGAGGGTCATAATTTCTTAGTCTCCTTTTTGTTAATGCCAATTCCTAGTTTCGATGTAGTTATTGGTATGGATTGGTTAAGTTTGAATAAGGCCAACATTGATTGTCATAAAAAGATTATAAGAATTCCGATTTCTGATGGGTCATACGTCATGGCTCGAGGAGAACGAGTAAAGGGTAGTCTACCATTGATTTCCTTGTTGAAAGCTAGGAAATCTCTATCTAAGGGATGTGATTCTTATTTGGCATATGTGATAGATAGCAAGTTAGAAAAGAAATCTTTGACAAATTTTCCGGTGGTTTCTGAATACCCGGAAGTTTTTCCGGATGAATTGCCTGGTTTACCCCCTGTAAGAGATGTAGAATTTCAGATTGATTTGATTCCTGGTTCGACTCCTGTAGCTAAGTCTCCTTATAGATTAGCTCCTTCTGAAATCCGTGAGATGATGAGTCAAATTCAGGAACTGTTAGATAAAGGGTTTATTCGACCGAGTTCTTCCCCGTGGGGTGCTCCGGTATTGTTTGTTAAGAAAAAGGATGGTACTCTTCGAATGTGTATTGATTATAGAGAGCTCAATAAAAGAACAGTGAAAAACAAATATCCATTGCCCAGAATTGATGAGTTATTTGATCAGTTACAGGGATCATCCTATTTTTCTAAGATCGATTTGAGATCCGGTTATCATCAGGTACGAGTTCGCGAGGAAGATGTTCCTAAGACTGCTTTTCGTACCCGTTATGGTCATTACGAGTTTTTAGTTATGCCTTTTGGATTGACTAATGCTCCTGCTATTTTTATGGACTTAATGAATCGTGTATGTCGACCTTTTCTAGACAAGTTTGTGATTGTATTTATTGACGATATCTTGGTTTATTCTAAGTCTGAGGCTGAACATGAACATCATTTAAGATTGATTATTGAGATGTTGAAAAGAGAGCATCTTTTTGCAAAATTTTCCAAGTGTGAATTTTGGCTTCGAGATGTACAGTTTCTTGGTCATATTATTTGTAAAGATGGAGTCAAAGTGGATCCTTCTAAAGTGGAAGCCGTTATGAATTGGAATGCTCCTAAAACTCCTTCTGAGATTAAAAGTTTCCTAGGTTTAGCGGGTTATTATCGAAAATTTATCAAGGATTTCTCCAAAATTGCTGGCCCGTTAACCAAGCTAACTAGGAAGTATATTAAATTTCAGTGGGGAGATCAACAAGAAACATCTTTTCAGACTCTTAAACAGTTGTTATGTCAGGCGCCAGTGTTAGCATTGCCTGATGGTTCCGAGGGTTTTGTGGTTTATTGTGATGCTTCTCATGCTGGTTTGGGTGCTGTCTTAATGCAACATGATCGTGTTATTGCTTACGCTTCTCGCCAGCTTAAAACTCACGAAAGAAATTACCCCACACACGATTTAGAGCTTGCAGCTGTGGTATTTGCGTTGAAAATCTGGAGACACTATTTGTACGGAACTAAATGTGTCGTATGCACGGATCATAAAAGCCTCCAGTACATGTTTTCTCAGAAAGAACTTAATATGAGACAGCGCCGATGGTTGGAGTTGATTAAGGATTATGACTGTGAAATCCGATATCATCCGGGTAAAGCTAATGTGGTTGCCGATGCTTTAAGCCGAAATGTACCTTCCGACCGAATTTATTTTATGCGTTTGGAAATATCTTCTGATTTGATTTCTCAGTTAAAAGCTGCACAGTTAGAGGCATTGTTGGATCAAAATTTAAAATCTGAGATTTTGTTGAAACGGAAAGATTTATTGATTGATGATTCTCGAGGATTGAAAACTTTCCAGTCACGGGTTTGGGTTCCATTGATTGGGGGACTTCGGGATTTGATATTGTCTGAGGCACATAAATCAAGGTTATCTGTTCATCCAGGGAGTACGAAAATGTACAATGATTTGAAACCATTGTATTGGTGGCCAACTATGAAAACCGATGTTGCTCGAATAGTGGAGACTTGTCATATATGTTCCCAGGTTAAAGCAGAACATCAGAAGCCCTATGGTTCATTGAAACAGTTAGATATTCCGGAATGGAAATGGGAGCACATTACTATGGATTTCGTTACCAAATTTCCCCGCACTCAGAAAGGTAATGATATGATATGGGTGATAGTTGATAGATTAACCAAGAGTGCACATTTTCTAGCCACCAGTGAGACGGCATCGTTGACTCGACTTGCTCAATTGTACATTCATGAGATTGTTGTTAGACATGGTATTCCTTTATCCTTTGTTTCCGATAGAGATTCCAGGTTTGTTTCTGGTTTTTGGCAGAGTTTGCAACGTGAATTAGGTACCAGAGTAAATCTTAGTACAGCTTATCATCCTCAGACAGACGGGCAGTCAGAGCGTACTATTCAGACACTCGAGGATATGTTGAGATCTTGTGTACTTGAGTATGGCGGTTCTTGGGATTCACACTTACCATTGATAGAGTTTGCTTATAATAATTCTTATCATTCTAGCATTGGTATGCCGCCATATGAGATGCTGTATGGGCGCCGTTGTCGAACACCTACATGTTGGTTAGAAGCGGGAGAAAAACAGTTTGCGGGTCCTGATATAGTTCAAATTACAGCTGACAAAGTTAAGATTGCTCGTGAGAAACTGAAAGCGGCACGTGATAGACAGAAACGGTATGCTGACCCACGAAGGCGACCTGTTGTATTTGTTGAAGGTGAATTAGTTTATTTAAAGGTTTCTCCGTGGAAGGGTGTTATTAGATTTGGTAAACGTGGGAAGTTAGCTCCCCGATATATTGGCCCATTTAGAATCCGTAAGGCGATCAATGAACAATCGGTTTCTTTAGATCTTCCGCCTGAATTAGCTGGTATTCACGATACATTTAATGTTTGCTACTTAAGAAAGTGCAATGTGGAGGATCAATCCCAAATCCTTCCTTTGCAAGATCTTTGTGTTGACTCAAGTAAGAAATTGGTTGAGGAACCTGTCGAGCTTTTAGATAGAAAAGTGACCAAATTGCGTAGGAAAGAAATCCCTATGGTGTTAGTTAAATGGAAGCATAGTTTGGGAGCGGATCTCACCTGGGAAACGGAGGAGAATATGCGAACTAGATATCCTAACTTATTTGTGTCTAATTAGATTTCGGGACGAAATCTTTCTAAGGAGGGGTGATTTGTAACATCCCCAAATCGGGCCTAGGAGAAATACGGTATTTTTTTTCCTTAATTTAACTGTTATTTAAATTGTATTCTAAATACTTGGTGTATTTCGATAGCTAAATTAGTAGGTCAATTGGTCAATTGGCTTATTGTGTTAAATGAATTATGATTTTTTTTAAATTTATTTGGTTGACGGTATAATAAAAACTTATTTCTCGCAAATGGTTTTTAGGTTCCAGACAATAGATTTAGGACGGGTATAATTTATACCCAAAATGGACTGAGTCATGGGTGTGTCGACACCTGGAGACTCCATTTTGCCACCACTTCACTGATTTCTCAAACTTTCACTTTCACTTCAATGGTTTCTTGATTTCTCAAACTCTCCAACAAATTACAATCTGATTTCTTCAAATTAGAAGGCTGTGATTTTGGTTCCAAAATATTCATCATCTTCTTCATCTCAGAATCATCTCCATTGTAAGTGAAATCACCTCCATTTCATGTAGGAACTTGAATTAGTTGAAATGGTTGATTTAATAGCATGTAATGATGAGATAGAGTAAATTCATGTTTAAATGTGATTGTGTGATGATTGTTGGACTGATTTTATGCTTATCTTAAATATCAATGGTGTTCTTCATGTTCTATTGAATAAATGTGGGTTTTGGTTTAAATTAGGTTGAAAGATTGATGCATGTTAAGAATTAGGATTTGGATGATGTTTGTTTGTTGTTAATACATATTATTACATGTTATGTGAGGATATTTGCTGGTAAAAATAGTGCATTGCAATGGCATTTGGTGAAAAATTGGGTTTTAGGTTCGAGCTGAAAAGTTGCAGGTCTGAACTTCTGTTTTAAAACGTGTGAACGCGATCCAGCTCCATCACCCGGATCGCGTTCCATAGTGAAATTTGGTTTTAGATTGGTTTTGTTCATTCGAACGCGATCCAGCCACAGTTACCCGGATCGCGTTAGTCAGCGTTTACTTGAGTCGGATTGGTTTTGTTCATAGGAACGCGATCCATCACCTTAACCCGGATCGCGTTTGAAAGTGTAAAATGGTAACAGAAAATTTTGTGAAGAGGAACGCGATCCCAACCCCATGAGCTGGATCGCGTTTATCTTTGTAAATTTGAAGAATTTGATATTTAGTGAAATTATGTGAATCTAACACTTATAATGTTTAGTTATCGATATTTCTTGATTATCAATGTATGTAATTAAGTATAGTCATAATTAAATTATGAAACGAGTTATTAACTTGTGTTTTGATTGTGTTTACAGAGGCACCGAAGACTCAATAAAATAAGATCTTTGAGTTGGAGTCTGAAACGAGACAGGTGAGTGGACTGGTTCTCACAATTTAATCTTGGTGTTAACAGTTAGTTGCATCAATTTTTAAGTTGCTTGTATTGACTGATTTATCGTTATGATAATGATAGGATTGTTGATTAAACTTGTGGTTTGATAGATTGATTGTTTGCTAGTAAATAATTCCATGATAGGTTGGAATGATAGAGGTCAATTTTGGGTTTAGTTGCTATAGGTTAATCCTTATGGGTCGGATGAACATTCGTTGTGAATTAACCCATATTGGTTAAAGATAGCAATAAACTATCGGTAAAAATCTCTGTATTGGCCTGTAGTTGATTATTAAGTGTTCTTGGAGTGCCACCGCGGACTGAGGGTATCTCAAGAACCACCGATCCTCTGTTTGATTGTTTATTTAGATGATTGTTGTGAATTGATTGTTATACTAAGTTAGATTGTTAGATTTAGTTCATTCACTTAGCTTTGTGCTAATTCCCCACCTACTCTTGCAGGTTAACTTTTGGGATATGATTAGGCAATGGTGTTGTTTTGAAGAAATGTTCGACAATGGGAACTCTGATCGTTTTGGATAAATCATGTTTTGTTAATATAACACCCAGTTATTGTATTAGCATTGTAATTATACTTAATACTTATGAACTTGTAATGTTTTGGTATAACTAAACGTCATATATATAATATTATATCTATATTGGTATGAATGAGATTTACGCTTCCGAAATAAAAAAAAAAAAAAAAAATTTGTGTCTTAAATTGTGGGGTGTTATAATCGCGTTTGCTTGTTTTAAAATAACGAATTTGATAACTTGTGATTTGTATACTTGTGATATTTAAACAGTATTAGGCGTACATTATGTGCACTTATTTGATTTATATACTCGTATAGAACATAACAAACCATGATTTAGAGACTAACTCGGTTTTGGTTATGTTCTCAGATAAAGCGAAGACTCAGAAGGATTAGACCTCAGTCTAAGTTGGTTGTAACGATCTGGTTACAGTGGGTAAATTTGGTTGTACATCGTGCACTGTTTATGATATATATATTGCCATGATGATTATGGATTATATGAATTGTTCAGAGGTCAATTGCAATTGGGTTTGGGTACTATTACTTGGATAACATTAGAGCCTTGTACATGTGTTGTTCATTGAGATAATGTTGGAAGCAGTATTAGTACCAAACTATCGGTTAGATCACTGATTTGGCCATTAGTGATTGTAAGTGTTGCTTGGGGGCCTCCGCGGCATTTGGGTGCCCCAAGGACCACCGATCCTCTTTGAAGTTAGTTGTTGATTGCTTAGTTGTAAACAATTGTTATGCTAAATCAGATTGGTGGTTATTGATTTATTCACTTAGCTTTGTGCTAATCCCTCATTATCGCTTCTTGCAGGTTATCATAAGTATGTGGGTATGCAAGAAAATGGGAATGGAATGTTTGAGGGCGCCTACTCTGTTTTGGATAAACACGTTAACTGTTTATTATCTTGTTTGATATTAATAACTCTAAGGCTTATGTTTTGAAAGTTTGTAATTGGTTAAGCATTTGAATGATACGGTGTGGATTGCACTTTTGATTTAATATGCAATCTATATGGTATCATTTAATGTAACTGTGGTGATGCTAAGTAATTCAAGTTGTGAATGTTAAAGTACGCTTCCGAAATGAAAAAAAAAAAAAAAAACCTTGGTAATTTTGAGTGTGTTACAATAAAAGCCTAAAAGCATTTTATAAATAGTTTACAAGTATAGTATGAAGTCATTCATAAGTATAGTTCAAAAGTACTCAATCTATCGAGTAAAACATGGATACATTCATGTAAACAACAGCTTATAAGTATAAAAGTTTAAAAGCATTTATATACAGTTGTAGCATACAGTAGTAAATCATTTTCTATGTTTTTCACCACTGGTTTAAAAGCAGTAAAACAGTAAAAGTAGGGGCTGTGAACTCACCTGGTGAGCTGAAAGTGTGCGAGTGCTAGCAAAGCCTAAGCCCAAAAGTACTCCTAGTCGATAATCTCCTAAAGCCCTAAACGTATGAGATTATGAGTATAAGTATGTGGATGTCGTAATTGAGCATCCATGCTAGTGCTCATTCACTAGATATGTCCAAGTATTCATTTGTCGTTTAGTTTTATAGTTTTGAAAACATTTACGGCCCGTTGGTGACTGTTTTGTAATAATAATTCCTAAAGTGTTATTATTATGTTTGTTTCGTTTATTTACTTGTAAAAGTATACGTTTTTATTTAAGTGTTTCAACGCGTGTATCGTTATCCGTAAATATCATAACATCATTTTTGTTCAAGCTTTATAGTATAACAACTAAAATATTTGTTTCGATCCAAAATCTTAAGTTTTACATTTCGTTTCACGTTTTTCGTACCGAGGCTCGTTTCGGTTGACTTGGTCAAACGTGTTCGGTTTGACCCGAAACTTTTACACAAGTCTTAAAATAGTTAACTAAGCCTTATAAACTTGTCGGTACGTTTTATGGTAGGTCCGAAGTGTCGGTTTTATGTTTATGTCAAAAACAACCCCTATTTCATGATTTCGGTTTCGTTAGTTCATTTCGCCTCAAGTTTTCTACCATTTATACTCCACAAAAATTCTCACAAAAATTATCCACCGATCTTCTATGTCTCTAGTTTATTACGTAATTTTTCGGCAATCATAGAGTTCATTTAGTTAGGTAAATAATTCCGCGTAAGAACCGAACACAGATTTCGATAAAAACAGACAGTACTGTAAAGATCAGCTTATAGCTTAAAATCCTTAGATTTCTGGAAGGAGCCAAAGAAGAACTTTTTGTAGCTCTCTTCAATACACAAATTTTGATATATATTTCGTAGTCTAATTTTTATTAGAACTCAAGATATGGTTATTTTAGAAGACTGACTTTTCTGGACAGATTTATGCATGTTTATATATATTGTGTAAAAACGATTTTTAAGCTTATATTTGGACATAATCTAGTTAATAGAGCTACAAAACATGTAAATATACATAGATGAGAGTAGAAATGGGTCCTCACAATGGTGGGATGAGATGAGGAGAAGAAGAAGTTGTTGTAGAGCTAGTTTCCCTTGAAAAATGATAAGTTTTGAGGTGGTGGTGCTATGGTGGTTATTGGTGGTCAATGGTGGGGATGTGGTGGTCAAAAGGAGGTGGGTGGTGGTGGTATGGTGGCTGATATCCAGATTTTAGAGAGAGGTTGAGAGCTAGAGAGAAGGTTGAGATTATTTGGAGTGTAAGTGTTTAGTGAAATGATGATGTGAGAGTTTTTGCATGTTCTTTGAGTGGGTTGAGGAAAAAATGAAATGATTATTGTCACATGGGGGGAGAGGGGCTGGTCAAATGGGGCCCATGGGGTGAGTTTATGATTAAATTTCGATTTTCAGACTGTGTTGCATACGGTGGTTGTTTACTCGTTAATTTCGTGTTAAAACGTTAAATCGCATAGTGTTTTAATTAGACGTTTTTATTAACGAATTATTATACGGTGTTTTTAATGAATAATTTCATACAAAATAATATATTTTAAATTTATAAAATATATTTCGACTTTCGTTCGATTGTCGGGCGCGTTTCTCCCGTCGTCATCGCGTACGGTGTGCCTTATACTATACGAAATACGTTTTAAATATTATCAACATAATATTTAGTAAATAATAACGTTATTAAATAATTTCATATTATTTAATAATTTAGTTCACCAACTTCCGTATTTTTGTCGAGTTCGTTCCGAATATTTTGTACGTAATTATACTAATTACAAAATTTGTAATACTACGTGTATTAACTATTTGGGCTTTGCTAGACTTACCTCTAAAATTTGTTGTGAATTCACTTAAGTAGGGAATTAGCCTAAAATACAAATGTTTAGTGTACTTAATTGTATTCAAAATTGCGGGGTGTCACAGAATCCAATCCATCCAAACGAATATCAAATCCGTACTAAACCGAACCAAATTATTATTTGGATGGATCGGTTTTAATCGTTTGGTTTTTTCGTGGATTGCATGAGTATATCGTTTTAACTCGTGAAAGGGTAATGTCATTAGCGATATTAATGGTTACTGATTGTCATGTTGCGTTGAGGGTTTATATAAATGTGGAGTTGATGTTTTGTATCCAAACTTAAGATTAAGTTAGATTCAATGATATATGTTTGTTGAGTCACTGGTCGCTGACCATGATCAGTCATTAGTCGCTGACCAACTCAATAATATACAACTCGATGAAGAAACGATTTATATCAAAGCTGCTGTTGCTGAAGTTAACAATTGATGATCGCTATTCATTCGACTCCTGGATTTAACATACTGAGGAAGATTAAAACTCAACTTTGTGTGTCGTTGATACAAGCAGCGAGAGTTTTACATCTTCATATTGAATAAGGCAAAAGTCACTGCCCGAATAACAGCTAGTCACTGAAGAACAATATTTCAAGTCATTCTACAAGAGCATGTTAGCTCGCAGTGAGTGAGGAGAGTTACTGCATCTTCAGTGATTATTCAATAAGGCCTCTTAAACTATAAATACAAAAGTACTGTACTTATATACATCAGCAAGAGTTTCTCGTACTTAAAGAATGTCTAAAGGATTACGTGGCAGCAAGTGATTGGTTTTAAAGGAAACGAGATATTTGCGGTAACATAATTGGGACCCGCAGAATGTCGGTTTATCAGAGATCAAACTAATCAAACAGCGACACGTGTCATTCCAAGATCCTATTTCAAAGGAGATATTTTAAGAACTCTTGTAGTATATATAGTTCAGCACATTGTACTTTAGAGGCTAGTTGTCTGTACGTACATATCACTTGTGTGTCAGTGAGAAGTTTATCTAGGGTACGTATCAGTAATTCAGCAAGCGAGCAGTTAGCGTGTTTGTCCACTACTGCTCAGCTTACTTGTAATAGTTTTAGCTAGAGTGTTTGATTTGGATTAGCCTTGGTTAGTTCATTCCGCAATCAACATTCCGTGATCTTTATGATTAATAAAAATCACAATTCAGCTACTATTGCACATTTACTTTGATATTTTCATATCTATCTTTTACATACTCTGTTTGTGTTAAAACACTTAAAAACTGGTTACATAACTTGAATAAAATCAGAAAGAGATTTAATTGTATTCAACCCCCCCTCCCCCCTCCCCCCCCCCCCCCCCCCCTCCCCCCCTTTTACAATTAAACTTTACTTATTGAGATTTCAAATCACTTAGCAATAGTGATTACGAGACTATCAATGTTAACAATACCAATCATATAATAAGGTTTCATGTATAAATAATAACTAAACAAATATTTAACATTCATTTTGATAGATAAACAATAGTATTACATATGAGCATCACATATACAATTATTACTATTTGGTTTATTTGGATAATCCGGTTCTAATACTAGTTAACCAAAACCAATCCAAAAACCGAATTACTAATTTGGTTTTTGCCCAATCCGATTCAAAAAACCAAATTATCCAATCCGAACAGTCCAATCCAATTAAACCATTTGGATAATCTGGTTATATCCGAACTGTGAACACCCCTAATCTTTACCCAAAATTAAATAAGTTATAAGTATCCCAATTGTTATTTGGTTTGTTTGAATAAAAAATATACTAATACTGTTAGTATTACATATCTCATCTCTCTTATATATTAAAAGACTGACTGATTATGTAATCACTTATGTATTAGTTTTGCCAAATTATAACTACGCTTCCATTTGATTAGCCAATATATCATTAGGTTTATTATTTAATTACATGATTACCCCTCTAACATAAAAAAAAAAAAAAAAAAAAAAAAAGCCCGCCTCTCCAATTACGGATCAAAAGTCAAAACTGAAATTAAAATTCAAATTCATCTGTATCATCTAAACGCTAATACCTTCCCTGTGCTTCCTTCGATTGATTTGTATTCATAAGGTACATGCTTTACTTACCGTCCTCAAACAATTATAATTTGGCATTTGTTAATTGTACGAGCTCTCAGTGTGCAAAACTAAGCCCGCTGCTTCATCCAATCGGCGAAAACCCTACTCCTCTGCGCTTCGATTCAAAATTTCAGAAATAACAAACCGATCAAAACAATTAGGGTTTAACTTTTTCCTTATAAATGGTTTTAGGGATCTTGAATTCTTATCGTGTCTCTTTCAATCCAATGGCCAAATCAGGTTAATTTCTGTAACCCTAAATTTGAAGTGCAGAATTTTAACATTCAATAGTAAAGGTGTTATGTATGGTTGTATTTGTACTGACAAAAGTGTGTTTTAAATTCGTAAAATGACATGAATAAGTAACATTAGTATCCTTTTGGTATAATTAATTCTCATCATTGTATTTGTGTATGTTTTGCTGAATTGATTACCATTGCCTTACCATCATCAATTATTTCTTTTGTGTTTAATCAAATGATGTATTTTGATCATTTTATTACGATATTTGAAGCTTTCAGGACGCATACAAGGTGTTTGATGTAATGTCAATAACAATTCTTGGCCATTTTCGTCGTACTTACACATTGTTAATTAGGTATGTGATCTTTCATGTGATCTTTCATTGAGTTTCATATGATTCTTGTAACTATACATCTGTCTCATAAGTATGTTTGTTATGCAAGTTATGAACATTTTTGGTACTATGTGATCAAATCCTACACTCAGAACCGTATTTCTTTTAAGTTTCTTTTCATGGTTGTGTTCTTTTGAGAGTCAGGTGTTAGTTTTAGGGCATTTCTACTGGAATTCTTTTAAGTGGTCTTACTCAAGTATGGCCTCTGCAATTAAAAAGGGCATGCTTATGTAGCCATGTTCAAGCCATTTTCAATTGTGGTTGCAGTTGTGATGGGTGTCCTATTCCTCGGTGATTCTTTCCATCTTAGAAGGTCCTTTCTCATTCCCTTTAGTTATACTTCAAAATCAACATAATTTCGTGAAAATACTTTTATTTGTTTATTTAGATTTTGGCCGCTGGTGCAAGCCCTGTCCTTATTACCAGAGGCATAGAGATGACAACTAAAGCTTTGGTGCCCAAGTTCATATGATAATCCTGCGACGAAGATCAACCCTCTTGTGTAGTCTAGCCAAAGGGAGCTACTATACTGTCACTAATGATGTACTGTGAAATTGATCAAGATTGATAATGAAAGGTATAGTGATCTTGACCTTTGTTGCACCACTTCGTATAGATATACAGAATAATAGATGTATTACTTGTACATGTCAACAACGAGCAGATAAAGAAAATGACCCTGGGATGAAACACACGTTTCTGAGGCTTGCAAGAAACTTGAAAGAGGTACTAATAAATTTAACTCAAGTTATTACTTGCTAATGGTTCTCGATGAAATTGTTAACTCGGTCTAGGCTGAACCATGCACACCCCAATTTTTGGGATGGCGTATGTATAACGCCCCTCAATTAATACAACAATATAATATTAAGTTTGGCGGAAGCGACTACTTGAAATACATATTCAATTAAAACCTGCTAGAAATTTTCGCAACCCTTTATACAATATGTTTAACTACTAAACAAACATAGTTAACATGTTTACAAACCCGGGGCATTATATACTATAAAACATTATTTATTACAAACTGGATCAGAGTTGCAAGTTTCAAACATTCCCAGCATCAAAACATCCTTCCTGACTACCCACATAATATACATCACCTGCAGGAAGTAAATTGAGGGATTAGCACGAAGCTAAGTGAATGAAAAATCAACTACAATTCAATTTAGCTAGCAATCTGTTCACAATCAATAATGCAACAAATATCGTCAAGAGGAACGGTGGTTCCTAAGGACCCTGTGCCGGGTGGCCCCATCAGAACACTTACATCAACTGTAGGCCAAAACAGTGATTAACCGCTAACTAAATGCTAATCTCCATCAACACATGTACGCAACCCTGTGTTGACCAACATTAGCAATCAAGTCCAACCAACAATCTAGTTGACCTCTGGATTATACATTTCAATTCAATGTTCAACAAACAACCAATCAAATGGCATATCATTTCAAGGTTAACATACTATCAATAGTAATCCTATAATTACTGATTGAAATCAAACTGACACAACCAAATCAAACTGTGAGTTTCAAATCCACTCACCTGATTATCTCGTTTCACTTACTCAGCTGTCTTATCTCGCTGAGCTCTTTGCTTATCTGAGAATCAACAATCAGGTAGAAGTTAGAAATCAAGATCGTAACACTTGAATTAAATCAATTTAAATCATTAGGAACTTAACTCAATTAACATTACAAATATCATAAGTTCCTAAATACAACAACTATCATGTATTATTATGCTAATAAGTACAATTTACATTACAAACAACAAGTTAGAACAAGTCTTAAAATTAAACAAAACATTTGCTGAAACACACCCCAAGCCGCCGGCTTGGGTAAGGAAGCCGCCGGCTTCCGGTCACCACCCGCCGGGTCCCACTTTATAACCGCCGGGTGAATTAAATTGGGTGGTAACAGAACTTAATCACGTTTTAAAGGCTATAGGAGCCGCCGGGTACGGGTTTTACCCGCCGGGTTCTCGGTTTAGGCACATTACCCGCCGGGTACGAGCTCTACCCGCCGGGTACCCACCCTGCACCAGCAAGTTCCATCAGCTCAAAACCTGCTACGAACTTAACTTTCCAAACACACCAAAAACAGCTTCTAAGATCATTTTAACATAACAAATAGCAACTATGTCATGTAGTATCAACTAGTAACAATCCCAAACATCAAAATCAACTTATTTCACATATCAATCATATACTCATAAGTTTAGCATATTAAAAATAACTCAAACTTACCACTTGATTATGCAATAAAGGTGATGATGATGATGTTTCAGAAACTAAACTTTCAAGATCACAATTCAATCTTTGATTTCTTGTTTTTAATTATAAGTTTTCTTAGGGTTTTGGTTTCTAGTTTTTGAGAGTTCTTAAGTTTTAAAATAAATGAAGACTTTCCTAAAAAGGAAAGAATTTTAAGTCGGCCTAATATTTTTACACCGACCCGCATTCACTTAAAACTAGTCCCATTTTAATCTAATGTCTGGAACCTAAAAACCATTTGCGAGAAACTTCTTTTATTGCACCGTCGACTATAGTAAATTAAAACAATCAATAATTTACTAATCACAATAAGTCCTGAGGCTTATTTAATCAAGTTTCGCAAATAAACAAACAATATCAAATAATTTCTAATACGATTAAATATATCAATTTAAAATTAGAAATTACCGGACTAAAAGAGAGGATGTTACAACTCTCCCCCCCTTAGAAAGATTTCGTCCCCGAAATCTCACCACGAGCAAACAATCCAGGATATCTGGATCTCATATTATCCTCAGTTTCCCACGTTAGGTTTTCACCTAAGCTATGTTTCCATTTCACTAACACCATGGGAATCTGTTTCTTCCTAAGTTTGGTTACTTTTCTGTCAAGAATTTCAACTGGTTCCTCAACTAACTTCTGACTTTGATCAACTTTCAAATCTTTCAACGGAAGAATCTGAGACTGATCTTCAATGTTACATTTCCTCAAATAACAAATGTTAAACGTATCATGAATACCAGCAAGCTCTGGAGGAAGATCCAATGTAACAGACTGATCATTAACAATCCGACGAATTCTAAACGGTCCAATATATCGAGGAGCCAATTTGCCACGTTTTCCAAACCGAATTACTCCCTTCCAAGGCGAAACTTTCAAGTAAACAAGTTCACCTTCAACAAAAGTAACTGGTCTACGTTTAGGATCTGCATATTGTTTCTGTCTATCACGTGCAGCTTTCAACTTTTCACGAGCCACTGCCACTTTATCAGCTGTCATTTGAACAATGTCTGGACCTGCAAACTGTTTCTCACCTGCCTCTAGCCAACAAGTTGGAGTTCTACAACGGCGTCCATAAAGCATTTCATATGGAGGCATGCCAATACTAGAATGATATGAGTTATTATAAGCAAACTCAACCAATGGCAAATGAGAATCCCAAGAACCACCATACTCTAGAATACAAGCTCTTAACATATCCTCCAATGTCTGAATCGTACGTTCTGACTGACCATCTGTTTGAGGATGATAAGCTGTACTAAGATTCACTCTGGTGCCCAACTCATGCTGCAAACTCTGCCAGAAATGAGATACAAACCTTGGATCTCTATCAGATACAATCGATAATGGAATACCATGCCGAGTAACAATCTCATTCATATACAACTGTGCAAGCTTACTCAGAGATGCAGTATCACTAGTAGCTAGAAAATGAGCACTCTTGGTCAATCGATCAACAATGACCCAAACCATGTCATTTCCACGGATAGTTCTAGGCAGTTTGGTTACAAAATCCATAGTCAAATGTTCCCACTTCCATTCAGGAATCTCAAGCTGTTTCAACGACCCATACGGCTTCTGGTGTTCAGCTTTCACTTGAGAACAAATATGACAAGAACTAACAAACCTTGCTACATCCATCTTCATTGTAGGCCACCAATACAAAGGTTTCAAGTCATTATACATTTTAGTACTTCCCGGATGTACAGACAATCTGGACTTGTGGGCTCCATTCAGAATAACATCCCGAAGACCACCAAACAAAGGTATCCAAACACGAGACTGAAAGGTTTTTAATCCTCTCGAATCATCCAATAACAATTCCTTTCGATTCAACATAATTTCAGATTTCAAATTATGATCTAACAAAGCCTCTAACTGTGCAGCTTTTATCTGAGCCACCAAATCAGAAGAAACTTCTAAACGCATAAAATAAACTCGATCAGAAGTTACCTTGCGGCTTAAAGCATCAGCAACCACATTGGCTTTCCCTGGATGGTATTTAATTTCACAATCATAATCCTTGATTAATTCCAACCATCGTCTCTGCCGCATATTCAACTCTTGCTGTGAAAATATATACTGAAGACTCTTGTGATCTGTACAAATAACACATTTGGTACCATACAAGTAATGCCTCCAGATTTTCAAAGCAAACACAACCGCTGCAAGCTCTAAATCATGGGTAGGATAATTTCTTTCATGAGGTTTGAGCTGACGAGAAGCATAAGCAATCACACGATCTCGCTGCATCAAAACACAACCCAAACCAGCAATCGATGCATCACAATAAACAATAAAATCATCGGACCCATCTGGCAATGCTAACACAGGAGCCTGACATAACAATTTTTTCAGAGTCTGAAAAGCTGTTTCCTGTTGTTCAGTCCATATAAACTTTTCATCCTTACGGGTCAATTTAGTCAACGAACCGGCAATTTTAGAAAAGTCTTTAATAAATTTCCGATAATAACCCGCCAAACCAAGGAAACTCTTTATTTCAGAAGCAGACTTTGGAGCTTTCCAATTCATTACAGCTTCAATCTTTGAAGGATCAACTTTAACACCCTCATTACAAATGATATGACCCAAAAACTGTACTTCCCGAATCCAAAATTCACATTTAGAAAACTTGGCATACAAATGTTCTCTCTTTAAGGTTTCCAATACTAACCTCAAATGCATCCCATGTTCTGATTCGGATTTAGAATATACTAATATATCATCAATAAACACAATCACAAATTTATCAAGAAAAGGTCGACAAACACGGTTCATCAAATCCATAAAAACTGCTGGAGCATTCGTCAAACCAAAAGGCATAACCAGAAATTCAAAATGACCATATCTGGTTCTAAATGCAGTTTTAGGAATATCACAATCCCTAACACGAACTTGATGATAACCTGACCTCAAATCAATCTTTGAATAATACGAAGATCCCTGCAACTGATCAAACAAATCATCTATGCGAGGCAGAGGATATTTATTCTTTACTGTCCGTTTATTCAATTCCCTATAATCAATGCACATTCTAAAAGACCCATCTTTCTTTTTCACAAACAGAACAGGTGCACCCCAGGGAGAAGAACTAGGCCGAATAAACCCTTTATCCAACAACTCCTGTATCTGATTCATCATTTCACGTATCTCAGATGGAGCTAATCTATAAGGGGTTTTAGCTATAGGTGAAGAGCCAGGAACAAGATCAATCTGGTATTCAACTTCCCTAACCGGTGGTAAACCAGGTAATTCATCAGGGAATACTTCCGGATACTCAGAAACAACCGGTACATCAGAAAGGGACTTCTTTTCTAACTTAGCATCAATCACATAAGCTAGATACGATTCACAGCCCTTAGACAAAGATTTCCTAGCTTTCATCATACTAATCAAAGGTATACAAACATTATCCCGTTCTCCTCGAGCCACGACATATGACTTTTCAGAGATTGGAATTCTAATCAGCTTATTGTGGCAATCTATGCTTGCTTTATACTGACTTAACCAATCCATACCAATAATCACATCAAAACTAGCAATTGGCATCAACAGAAAGGAAATTGGAAAAGTCTGGCTATCTATCATAATACTAGCTCCAATTACCGAGGTGGTAACAGGAACCGATTTGCCACTGGCTATTTCTACCTCAACTGGGTTTGTTATCACAGTAGGCATCATTTTCAACTTATCACAGAAGTACACAGATACAAACGAACAATTTGCACCAGAATCAAACAAAACACGAGCTGGTACAGAATTTACAAGAAAAGTACCCGTGATTACGTCATCTGTATGAACAGCTTCATCAACTGTCATTTGAAAAGCCCTACTAACTGCAGATGGCGGAGTCTTCCGCTTCTGACCAGAAGAAGCTGATGAACCAACAACTGTCCCCGAACCCTGTCTCTTAGCCTCAGAACATTGATTTGCACGATGACCTTCCTTATGGCAATTCCAACACACATAAGTAGGAAAAACACAATCTTTGGCTTCATGCCCAATCACACCACATTTTACACATCTAGTGGTTTGCACAGTACACGGCCCAAAATGTCTAGCTCTACACTTAATACACCAATTGGGACGATCAGAAGTACCACCACGACTTTCTTGTTTCTTACCCTGCTGATTTCCTTGCCACCGTTGCTTACCTTTACCCGTAGATTCACTCCTAGATTTCTGAGAAACTATTTCTTTACTTGGTACTTGTTGAGGTTTTAAATCACTGTCAACAGATCGAGCTAACATGAAAGCTTGAGGAAGAGAGCTCGCTAATCTCACTGAAGTTCGATAATGATTAGGTAAAGTACCCACAAACTGTTCTATTTGAGTTCTCTCATCAGGAACCCACTGCTGAACAAACCTGAGTTTCTCTGTAAACTGATTTATCAAATCATCCATTGACATGTTATCAGTTAATTGCAAATCCATAAACTCTTTTCTAATCCGAGCTATATCAAAGTTTGAACAATACTGCTTACAAACTTCATTACGAAAGTCAGACCATCGGATAGAAGCTTTCTGAAAAGAAGATAATACAGAAGTAATCGAATCCCACCAATTCATTGCTGCTCCTTTTAAAAGTTGAGTTGCATAAGGAACTTTCAGTTCTTCCTCACATTGACAAACCTCAAATTTCTTTTCCACATCTCTTAACCAATCCAGAGTTACAGAAGGATTCGTACTACCCGAATACACAGACGGATTACTGCTCATAAAGGTTTTAAAAGAACACACCTTTTGCTTTGGCGGTGAAATCGTACCAAACACAGGATGAGAAGATTCAGCCTCTTTTTGTTGTTTATACATTCTAAGCGCTTGGTTTTCCTCTTCCAAATG
Organism: Helichrysum umbraculigerum; assembly: GCA_949592205.1. Taxonomy (NCBI): domain Eukaryota; kingdom Viridiplantae; phylum Streptophyta; class Magnoliopsida; order Asterales; family Asteraceae; genus Helichrysum; species Helichrysum umbraculigerum. The sequence continues at coordinate 390,574,339 of CATIUR010000001.1, forward strand.
AAGCAAATACTGATCCCTTTCTGCCTCCTCTCTAGCATAGAAAAAAGTACCAGCGTGTTCATTACGGTCATCATGAGTCTCAGCAGCGACTTCAGGCCTTGAGACATTATTAGGGTTAACAGGTAGTTGCTCGTTATCCGCCATATCTGTAAACACCACAACAGCTTACAAATCATTAGTCGTTAGCACCTATTCTACTAACAGTTTCACATTCAGTACATAATCCCATTCCCAAAAATGTTTGACACAACACAATCAAAGTTTAGGATTGAACATACAATCATATTCAATTGCCCCAAACTATTGCTCTGATACCAACTTATAACGCCCCTCAATTAATACAACAATATAATATTAAGTTTGGCGGAAGCGACTACTTGAAATACATATTCAATTAAAACCTGCTAGAAATTTTCGCAACCCTTTATACAATATGTTTAACTACTAAACAAACATAGTTAACATGTTTACAAACCCGGGGCATTATATACTATAAAACATTATTTATTACAAACTGGATCAGAGTTGCAAGTTTCAAACATTCCCAGCATCAAAACATCCTTCCTGACTACCCACATAATATACATCACCTGCAGGAAGTAAATTGAGGGATTAGCACGAAGCTAAGTGAATGAAAAATCAACTACAATTCAATTTAGCTAGCAATCTGTTCACAATCAATAATGCAACAAATATCGTCAAGAGGAACGGTGGTTCCTAAGGACCCTGTGCCGGGTGGCCCCATCAGAACACTTACATCAACTGTAGGCCAAAACAGTGATTAACCGCTAACTAAATGCTAATCTCCATCAACACATGTACGCAACCCTGTGTTGACCAACATTAGCAATCAAGTCCAACCAACAATCTAGTTGACCTCTGGATTATACATTTCAATTCAATGTTCAACAAACAACCAATCAAATGGCATATCATTTCAAGGTTAACATACTATCAATAGTAATCCTATAATTACTGATTGAAATCAAACTGACACAACCAAATCAAACTGTGAGTTTCAAATCCACTCACCTGATTATCTCGTTTCACTTACTCAGCTGTCTTATCTCGCTGAGCTCTTTGCTTATCTGAGAATCAACAATCAGGTAGAAGTTAGAAATCAAGATCGTAACACTTGAATTAAATCAATTTAAATCATTAGGAACTTAACTCAATTAACATTACAAATATCATAAGTTCCTAAATACAACAACTATCATGTATTATTATGCTAATAAGTACAATTTACATTACAAACAACAAGTTAGAACAAGTCTTAAAATTAAACAAAACATTTGCTGAAACACACCCCAAGCCGCCGGCTTGGGTAAGGAAGCCGCCGGCTTCCGGTCACCACCCGCCGGGTCCCACTTTATAACCGCCGGGTGAATTAAATTGGGTGGTAACAGAACTTAATCACGTTTTAAAGGCTATAGGAGCCGCCGGGTACGGGTTTTACCCGCCGGGTTCTCGGTTTAGGCACATTACCCGCCGGGTACGAGCTCTACCCGCCGGGTACCCACCCTGCACCAGCAAGTTCCATCAGCTCAAAACCTGCTACGAACTTAACTTTCCAAACACACCAAAAACAGCTTCTAAGATCATTTTAACATAACAAATAGCAACTATGTCATGTAGTATCAACTAGTAACAATCCCAAACATCAAAATCAACTTATTTCACATATCAATCATATACTCATAAGTTTAGCATATTAAAAATAACTCAAACTTACCACTTGATTATGCAATAAAGGTGATGATGATGATGTTTCAGAAACTAAACTTTCAAGATCACAATTCAATCTTTGATTTCTTGTTTTTAATTATAAGTTTTCTTAGGGTTTTGGTTTCTAGTTTTTGAGAGTTCTTAAGTTTTAAAATAAATGAAGACTTTCCTAAAAAGGAAAGAATTTTAAGTCGGCCTAATATTTTTACACCGACCCGCATTCACTTAAAACTAGTCCCATTTTAATCTAATGTCTGGAACCTAAAAACCATTTGCGAGAAACTTCTTTTATTGCACCGTCGACTATAGTAAATTAAAACAATCAATAATTTACTAATCACAATAAGTCCTGAGGCTTATTTAATCAAGTTTCGCAAATAAACAAACAATATCAAATAATTTCTAATACGATTAAATATATCAATTTAAAATTAGAAATTACCGGACTAAAAGAGAGGATGTTACAGTATGGGTCCTAATTAGCAATGTTATAAATAAATTTTCTGATTAAACTATTGTCAGTTTTTTATGTGATGAATCATCTATTTCTTTAGGCTCATGGGAAGGCGATATTGCATACACATCAAGTACTTAATGATTTTTAGTCAGTAATTGGTTACGATGTCGTAATGGTTGCGGGCAAATTCTTTTTTCATGTTTTATACGGAGTAATTAATAAGACTGGCGTACTGGACAGATAGGTATGATTTTAGTTTAAAAATTGGAGAAAAAAACAGGAACTACGCAAATATTGGTCATCTGGAATAGACATTGTTGCAATCGAAGGGATAAATTAGTTTCTTTTATTTGGTGTTTTTAGGAAGTAAACTAGGATAAATTAGAAGAGCTCCAAATACTAATAATATTGGTGATGAGAAGCAGATGGGGTCTAGCAGTGGTTAAGAGGTTAACATGGGTTCATCTTGAAACGATTGATTTTTTTATAAATCATTCGAAAAAGAAAGAAAAGTTTCATGTTTGGTATCTTTGGTTCATTTGGTATACAGAATATATCATGTATATGGATAATGGATGTAGTGTTTGAGTCATTCGTGTTTGAGTCATGTATATGTATCTGCTGTTGTGTGATTATGATAATGTATCTGTGGTTTGATAATGATGTGCTTGATCGAGTTATATGCAAGTTATGATGATATGAGCTTACCGTGGAATGGAGCTGATCATTTGACTAAAGTGGGATGAAGTATTTGGATGAAGAAAATGGGGTTAAAGAATCGGACCGAGCAGAAACTGCAACCATTCTTTGCTTTCTTCCCTATAAGTCATGATAATATCACAAGGTATGGACAACACTCACTCGAATTCTGTTTATTAACATCTTTGTTAGTTCCCTTAAGGTTCTTTTTCTATTGGTTTGTGATGTTTAAAATGCTGAAACTATATGTTGCCGATTGTAAATTTAGATCAGCTTCATCTAATATGGTCATGAAACTTTTTTTTCCAGATAGATATTACCCATCTAGCAACAGATGCTGAAAGAGCTGATCACGATGTTCCATTCCAAAATATTCTTGACGAGTCGTTAGCATTTTGTTTCTGGAACAACTTATCATTTTCTCTACTACAAGTCATGATAATATCACAAGGTATGGACAACACTCACTCGAATTCTATTTATTAACATCTTTGTTAGTTCCCTTAAGGTTCTTTTTCTATTGGTTTGTGATGTTTAAAATGCTGAAACTATATGTTGGTGATTGTAAATTTAGATCAGCTTCATCTAATATGGTCATGAAACTTTTTTTTCCAGATAGATATTACCCAAATAGCAACAGATGCTGAAAGAGCTGATCACGATGTTCCATTCCAAAATATTCTTGACGAGTCGTTAGCATTTTGTTTCTGGAACAACTTATCATTTTCTCTACTACATGGCTCCAAGAGTCCAAGACTAATGTTCCATGGCCAAGAATGAGGTATTCTTTTTATTTTATTTCTTCTTTTTTAAAGTTCATATCAACTAATTTACTGTTATCTGGATACTGATCTATGCTACATTTTTTACAGTATATGAAAGCTGAAATGATGGGTACCGATCAAGTGTAAAGTGTTATGGGCCTAAAATGATGTAAAGATTATTTTTTGTAGGGACTATCCATAATGCATCTTATGCTTGCTTTACTAATTTTGTATGAAGACTTTGTTCTAAAATAGTCTGCGGGTAGACCCAAACTGACTCATTATAACCTGAATCGTTAAAGACCCTTATCCCAACTACTGAGCCTACCCATTTTGCCACCTCTAATTAGTGGAATTGAAGTTACTGGTAATATGGTTTTGTGCAGTCTCTGGTTGCATTTGGGAGCCATTCATAGAGAGTTAACAGCACTGGTGAAGAGGGTGTTGTTCCCATTGAGATGGTCACTCCATCTCCAGCTCTTAGTGAGCCCATGGACATTATGACAACTTCGTGTATTAACCAAATATTGTAATCAGAGAGATTACCAAAATTAAGTCAAAGCTCTTTTTGTTGACCATAACATGAGCTTGGTAAGGTTTTTCCATTGCCGACGCCAATGGCCAATAGGCTGGTGGTGCAAGTCTCTTCAGAAATCTTTTCAAACTTTTCCTAAGCATCATGCTGATTATAAACTTTTCTTATATGGTTTAACTTAATTTATAGGTGACAATTTTGATCCGTGTGTTAAATAATGGGTTGATGGGTGCCTAAGTTTTTTTAGGAGGATTTGTATATATACATATATCTCCTCATCTTCTTTCTTTTTTAAAGAAAGTCCCATGATACCTATTACACCTAATACAATTACATTGAGAATTGATAAGTGAGTAGCCTTTTTTGCAGGTGGGATTAGTTATCTCGCATTATGGCCATCAAAGACTTGTCCGGAGCCACTTGACGTCAGCAATGATTTCACATCAATATTGTTAGATGGGGTTCTTTCAGGTGCGTCTCATATCCTAAATTTAATTCGTCTCTCTGCTTAGAACTGAGCAAATATAGTAAGTAGATAAATATTACTTAAGAACTCTTTTTTCTGTTTTAGATTAGGAATTTGCACTACTTTGTTCCATATTGCACCAGTAGAAGTGGCTTTTTGATCCATCTACTTATAGATTGGTTGATTTAGCATCTCAAACGGGTCGAACAGAAGCAGTTGCTTTAATATTTGCACCAAAATATCCCGAAACGCAAGTACATTTTAACTAATTGTTTCTGAATATTGGCTATGTATATATTAAAGCTAATTGTTATTATCTAAGTGTTTATTGATTATTAATTTTTAGTATTTTATTTAAACCATATATAATCTTGCTATGATACTTGAAGCTAATTGTTAGAAGGTGTTGATGCCTAATCTAATGTTTATATCTGGACAAATAGTTATAATACTTTCTTATGCAGACCAGCGATGACCTCAGTTAGTACATGATATTTTTTTGAGTGTGGTTCTCAGTGGGTTTATCTTGGTTGGTCCTTTTGTTTCGAAAGCAATGGCGAGAGTAGCATGTCATGTTTCAAGAAGAGAACATGAAGAAAAACCTAGCAACATGGATTTCTATTTCTTAATGGGAAGTGTCTTATTTTTTAGTGTTTTATCAAGATCTTAAACTGATAAAAGTCGGGAAAGCTTTTTTTAACCTATGTGATGTACCAGGTAGGCTTGAATGGGCTGTCTCTACTTGTGTGAGTTGCCTGATCCCGATTGTGCTTATTTATTGACTAATATTGTCAGTTTTTTTCATTTACTTGTCAATATCATCTTTTCTCTTCGTTTTTCTTTGTGTAGGCAGACGTCTTTATGACCTACATTTTGATGGTGGTGATACACTAAGGCAAGTCCATGCTTTGGAAACACTGAATTGATAGAAAAGCATGATTGGATCACCTTTGATAAACAACTTTCCGTAAGAAGGGGAAATCATTATCATTTCTCTTCATGTGATCCACACAAAGAAAATGGCCAATTTGAAGAGGGAATACTTTTTGTTGCTAATGTTGGATTATCGTACAAAACCAAGCTGAGATTTGCAAAATATATGAACTAAGAAAGGAGAAGAAGTTAGAGACAAACTTTTCGTTTCTAGAACTTTGATGTTTGATCTCCTTTTAGTTTGGTTTTGTATTCCATTTTCTACATAAAACTCAACACATCAGCTTATTCTCCTTTAGATAGTAAGTTTTCATAATATTTTGTGTAATTATTCACTAATACTACATCATATAACATAATAGAAGTATTACGATATAATTACTGAAGCATAATCGCAATGATCCAGTTTTAATTTACACGTGAGCCTTGTGCCTATTTAAATGTCCCCCTTTTGTTCATAATCTATTCGAAGAATGTGATTGCACTTATGGAAGATACTACAACAAAGATCATCAAACTAAAGTCACATTTGGAAGTCCGCTTTGTATTCTGCCTACATTTGAGGGTTGAGGGCTTCTAATGCATCACCAGTCTTCAAAAAACAAAAAGAAGTTTATGCTTTTTTAGCCCAGTGAGGTCCTGTAAGTGGGCAATTAGTGCTTGTGGGTTGGTAAAAATGAGCATAAGTGTTGGTGGATTTTTTTTTATGACCGGTTAATGAAGGTTCATGATTGGTGTGTAAGACACGAGAAATTATTTTTTCATGTAACGAATTGTTACAATGTTTGGATTGCCCGTGTTTGGAACTCCACTATTTTTGGTTGGGCTATTGTTGGCAGTGAAGGTATAAATGGTATTTTGTGATCAGGTATTATTTGGTTAAATATTATGGTTAAGATTGGTTTTATTTTGGTATTTTGCCACTGGGAATATAAGGGTTGAAAATCATGTTTTAATTGTGGTTGATTGGTTTAGATTCACTCAAAACTGAGTCGGCATGACCATATTTGGCCAAAATAATAAATCTGATGGAACCATTTGGTTTGGTTTAAATATTTGGTTTGTGTTAAATATCGATATCGTATTTTTGATTGATGGATTTAAGGATAGAAGTAATATGGTTCATTTGGAAAGTGGTATTGTAAATTGGGCAACTTGGTGTTGTCTTAAACGTCATCCGCAAAAATTAAATACAAAACATTTCAATAATGTCATCCGCAAAAATATATCGATTCAAATGTTATCCACTAAAATAAAACTATTATAAAAAAATTGCATTAAAATCATGAATTAGCCCGCAAATTTGCGGGTTATGATCTAGTTATACATAAAAAGAGGTCAATCAAGAAAGGAATTGACATATCAATCTTTCAAATATTGCTACATGTCCATGTAAATAGCATTTAAGACCATTAATAGCTCTAAAAACTTAATACGTGAAGTCACATTGTAGTTATATACATTTGCTACTTACTAATGCTTTACTCCTTCCGTCCCAATTTAATTGTCCCCAGACAGAACTACACGCAGTTTAAGATAAACACAATAATTATTACTTACTTTTTGCATAATGACATTCTTACCCCTAACCAATTAATTTGAACTTCCTTTCACTTTTGTAAGTTAATTTTTAAAGTAGAGACAATATAGTAAAAAGAATCATGTTATCTTTCTATATTTGCTAATGGACAATTAATTTGAGACATCCCAAAATGGAAATAATGGACTATTAAATCGGGACGGAGGGAGTATTATTTATTGCAACTTTAAAAATTATATTATATATCTTTCTTGAACAGAAAAATGAAAGTTGTTATATGAACTACATATTAGTAATTCATGATAAAAGAATCAACTCTAATAATTTAAAATGTCCCTAGCAAATTTATTTATTATTCATCCAAATTCCTTTACATATTACTCCGTACTTGATACTTTTATTTGGTTAGTAATAAAAAATTTCTGATAATCTAGAAAATTTTATTTGTTAATTACTGTGGGTTGTGCTTTAGCACAACCTAAACCATTCTAGTATGTATTATAAATGCTACGAAGTATATATTACTGTCGAAATATGTATATAATAAAAACCCAATGCATATATATTTGAACTTTAATTTTAAATTATTGGGCTTAAAGAAATGAAAATGCAAAGGAATCTGAGTTGTGGGGCCCTTTACACGTAAATTTCCCGTCCAAGACTGCTCAGACTCATAATATACGTTTAAGACCCACAGTGGAATTTTACTCGCCAGCTCATCACTTAAGTAAACTTTGAACGATGCCACATATTAGCGTTAAGGATGCTCGAAACTAAAAACATGACGTGATTATCTTAAAATCCACCCCGTTATAAAAAGGTTTTGGTACGACCCCTGAATATATACGTACATGTGATGGAAAATTAGTCGTGTCTTTAGCTGTACCCAACTACGTAAGTGAATAAGTGGGTGCATATGTGAAGCTAAAAATAAATGCATATTTTTCGTTATAAACATATGTTACGGAGTATTACTATAACTTTTTATTTTATAAAAAGGTACTAGTACAAATTATAAAATATTAATCACATAAGGGGCCCAGGACCCTAGAGATATATGCTACTGGTTGTGGTGTTTGGGATTATAATCACACACACAAACACTGTATCAGTGGATCTGTATGTACGAGTTTGATGACGACAAGCTGAAGTCATGTCCGCCGCCCTCCCTCTACGGCGCAATACTGTGATCACTAGTAAATGGTCTACTGCAACTAGCTGCATTTTACCTTTAATTACCCCACCGACTTACTCTCTGAGGCATGGTTAATTATTTTTTACACGCACCCGCTCCTGGCGTGATCCATTGGTTAAACCCCCGAACCTTTGCTGGCTGGCTGGCTCACTCGTTTGGTCTGACTCCTCTCTGCTCTTTCTTCGTTTTCCTATTTGTCTTCTTCTTTACAATACCAATCTTTCACGGTTGTTTGTATGCATTGCAATAAATTAGATTTTGAAAGAATCGAAATGAGTTTTTATAAGTATCCTTTTGGTTAAAAAAGTTGCTCCATTAAACAAATGGGTGGTAATTAATTTCCATTATTTCATTCGTACACCACCAAATATGATTTACAATGTCGTAATGTACAATAACATATAGCATATTTGGTGGTATACGGATAAAAAGATATGTGTACTAATCACTCTAAATAACGAATTGGGTGGTTATTTCCACCAAAGTTATACATTACCTGTTTGTAATGTACATATATATGACGCACATTTACGGTGAATTGATCAAAAAATATGGTTGATATATTACCGTCCTAACAAATTTTTCAATAAATTGAGTTGAAACAATGTATAAGCAGTGAATACAACCTGAATAATCTGGAATCGTAGAACTTTTGAAATGAACTCTCGCATTTAGAGCATATGCGAATCTTTGCTTATTATCTTCAGCAAACGTGCCATTTCACACTTGTTATACTAGTATACTACTGTATATTTATATTTATATTTATTTTATCGATCGCAATTTTATTGTACATCTTTTGTTTTGGTATCTTTTATAAGACATCAATCTAAAAGCTTTTATAAAATGACAAATTGACTATAACGGTGACACAATACAACTGGATTTATTTTCTTATTTCTTGATTCGACAATAAATAAATTTAAGATATTATTGTACAAGGTTATAAAATGGGTAAACTGATGCATTCATTTATATATCCTAAAAAGTGTATATTGAAACTTTATGCATAATAAATATACATATACATTCATGAGTTTATTGTTCTAAAGTGAATTATACGTTACCTGTTTTACTATTATATGTAGCGTTGATTAAGAAGTTTTATTGTGAGTATTTAACTTGTCAATTCCGTTTATTGTATACATATTTTTATTTTTTTTGTCAATGTAAAAAAAGCAGAGCATATATACCAATATATGAAATTGACAATTTGAATACACATAATCGACCAAATAAAATTACTTCCTTGTACAATAGTAAAAGAGCATAAAATAGTAAACCTTACGGATGACTACAATAAATATAGAATGTAAATCTACACGTCAGGCATACATGTTTGTGTCTCAATTTTTTTTTTTTTTTTTTTTTTTTTTTGTTAAATGTAAGCTTATACACATCTTAAACTAATTGAAATTAAGACATTGATTTAAAAGTATATATCTCAGAATTGGCTTCAACGAATGAATCATGTGAGAGGCGATTCGATTTATTGGACTGATATGGAATATTACAAAGGCCGAGTATGAGGGCCTGTACAGCTTGGGCCTTGGTCTATTAGCCCAGTTATTAGTAGTGTGAATTACTGTAGTTTTTTCTATATTGGACTATACACCAAAATTCGCAAAGATAGAAATTAGAATGTCATTGTTTCTGTCATTGATTTATAATCTTTGTAATATTGAAAGAGAAAACTCTAATAAAATTTGTTATGGATAAGTTTATGTAAGATTGAATGACTACCACAAATCTTGAGCAAAGGTTTAAAGTACACAAATTTACATGTATGCGATTTGATCCAATGTTGTGTAAAATTTGTTGTAGCATATTCTTTAGTTTTATATACTTGGGTGGTAATTCGTACACCATAATTTATCATCATAATTTATCATCACTACACCACTTTTTATGTTTTACTTTGTTGAATAATACAATACCATAAAACATGTTTGGTGGCGTATGAATAATCATTGGTAATGTACAAATCACTGCCATATATAAGGGCGGATCTATAAGGGGATCTATAAAGGACAGCTGCCTCTCAAGAATTCTACAATTACTTTTTTTTAAAGATAATTAGTGACATTTTAAAAAATTTGGTCTCTAAAAGTAATAGAAAATAACTTCTTCTTTTTTCATTTTTTTTTTCCCTCTTATATATATTATATGCTAGCTCCGTCTGTAGGCATAGACACAAAACAAGAGTCCACTCCAACCAAAATAAAGATTGAATAGAAATACAACAAAACGTTAGAGGTCACCAAAGTAGGTTTATTTTGCCAAAAATATAGACGGCAATTTTGTCTTTTTTAATCGACAACTAGGAGCTTGTGACTACATTAAACAATTTATATGAGTTCAACGTTTCTTATAGTTCTATTGCTATCTCCTTTAGAGTATACGGCACTGTGATAATTATTTTTTATGACGCAGGTAATTAAGTTCATTTTGGTTATACATAGAGAATGAAAGGTTTTTATTTTATCAGCAAATATGTAAGAACAATGTTTAATTAGATTTGTTTGATAATAATAATTTTGGTGGAGGATCAGAGGCATATGTCTCAAATGAGAGGTATGTCGAATTTAAACACTTTAAGACATTTTTTTTTTTTATGTACATCCGTAGCTTTAAGTTTTTAACAATACAATGCTGATTTTGACTACATTTTACCCATATAATATTTTTTCTAAAAATGTAAAAATTCAGTTTGCGTCTTCTTCCCTTCATTTAAGATCTTCCGATCAAAACCATATCATACTTTCAAATATTTCAATGAGATGATTAGTACCCATATACCTATGTAATTAACTAATTATTTTATTTTTTCTCTTTAAATTTTTGTTACAAATTTGCAACTTCAATAATTCAATAGCATCAATCAATCCATATTTAGACATCAACCCACTTTTTCGGGAAAAAAGAAAGAAAATGGAAACTCTTTTGTTGAAATAAAAAAGTTTAAGATGATAATACAAACACTATCCAAGAATTAAACAAAGGATCAGCCACCTGCTTTTGTCTTTACCTTTAAATCTTCCTTCCTTAAATCCATAAACCACCAATATCATGTAAAACAACCATTGATTCCATTACAACTTAAAAGTACCCACTTTTTTTACTACATCTTTGAATAATCACAATCAACCCCTTTCATCTCTATAAATAAACCCTTCCCTAATTTCCCACTCACTCACTGAATCACAGTTCTTCAAATGGCTACCAATTCAGGTTAGATTTGCTTTCTTTTTTCCTTTTCTTGCTTTTTATTTGTTATCTTACAATTGCTATATAATTAAGTGTTTGATACAATTGCTGATTTGATCATAGCTGAAATTGAGAATGTGGAAGAATCAAAAGTTTATGTTTTCTCATCATCATCAGAGGTACATCTAACTATTTCACAACATTTGATCAAATATTTGCCTATTGGGAAACAAATTTTACTTTATATGCCAATTCTGAATCTAGAAGCTGATTTATTTAAAAAGCGTCTTATGTTTGGTATTTTGTTGATTGATTTATTATATTGTGATTAGTTGCTTGAGAAGTTGCATGAAAAGTGGAGTTCAGTTGAGAAACAACCATTTCCAGCAATGTATTCAAGTGTTTATGGTGGGATTATTCTTGATCCTGCAATGATGGTCATCCCAATTGATGATCATATGGTGCATCGAGGACACGGTGTATTTGATACCGCCATCATTCTTGATGGGTAATTCCCTGATTTCATTCATGTTCTGAATTGTGATCAACCTTTCAAAACAGAATTTACATTTGACTTTTGAGGTCATACCTAGTTTTTGAGGTAGTGTTTGACATTGCGTTTCGAGAGCGATTATTTGATTATTGCGTGATGAAGTCGCAGACTAGACTTCTAATCTATTGGTTATACTGAAACTGATTTTATATAAAAATGGTTCAAATAATCAGGTTGACATATGCAAGTTAGTATTAGTCGAAACAAGACTGATTTTAGTTTGTGATTATTTACGGGCCACGTAATTGAACGTTTCCAAACATCAAATTTAACTTATTATCTAAAATTATAAATATCACAACTTCAAATTGTAGACTTATTGCATATCATATAACCACTTTAGCAATGCCAAACACAACGTGCGACATATTTAATAGTTTAATACCTATGTTTGTTAGTTTTATAGCATCTCTCATACAAGAATTCCTACTGTCATCAAGATTTTATCCAAAATTTCGAATATTTAAACTGAATTGACTTTTAAATTGGATATTTGTCTTTCACAGATACATTTATGAATTAGATGGTCATCTCGACCGATTTCTTCTATCAGCATCAAGAGCAAAGATCACATCTCCATTCCCAAAATCGACTCTACGGTCGATTATTATCCAGCTGGCAGCTGCATCAAACTGCAAGAAAGGAACTTTAAGATATTGGTTAAGTGCAGGACCAGGTGATTTCCTACTTACTCCTTCAGGGTGCCCAACATCTGCATTCTACGCAATTGTAATAGACGAAGATTTCTCACAGTGTAAAGATGGTGTAAAAGTGATAACTTCTACAATCCCTATGAAAGTACCTCTTTTTGCTACAAGCAAAAATGTCAATTACCTTCCAAATGTGCTCTCAAAATTAGAAGCTGAAGAGAAAGGTGCATTTGCATCCATTTGGGTAGATGATGACGGGTTTGTAGCCGAGGGACCAAATGTGAATGTAGGTTTCGTAACCCACGATAAAGAGCTTATCTTGCCTTTTTTTGACAAGATATTAAGCGGGTGCACTGCAAAACGACTTCTTGAATTAGCTCCAAAGTTGGTTGAAAATGGGCAGCTGAAAAGTGTAAAAGTTGGGAATATAACAGTTGAGGAAGCGAAACAAGCTGATGAAATGATGTATATTGGAAGCACGCTTCCAGTACTGCCAATTATCGAGTGGGATGACAAGCCTATTGGCAATGGTAAATAGCTAAGTCTTTACTGGTTTTGATTGTTTATCTCGGATTGAAACCTTTTATTGTGTTCTAATGATGTTGGTTTCTACAGGTAAAGTTGGGGAGCTGACTATGGCATTATCGGACTTGGTTTGGGACGATATGGTGGCTGGACCGGAGACACATAGGTTAAAAGTGCCTTATGTGTAAAAAACATCTGAAGTATATTGTTATAAGCTGGTGTTGTAGCCTTTGGTTCTGATGTATGAAATGAATATCAGGATTTGAATAAAATTTTCAGTTTGAGTTTGAAAGTTTCTGTAGTGAGATGCAACTGAATTTTAAATGCTACTGTTTTACCTGTGAATCATAAATTATAATCATATTATTACAATAATAATTATTTAATATGTAAGTTTGAAGAAAAAAGGGAAAAAAATTATCTTTTATTTTGAAAAGTCATTTCTGCTTGCCTTTTAAAAAATAAAAAGGTCGAGATACATTGCCCACATGCAGGATCGAACTACAGACCTCCAGTTTACAAGACTGGCGCTCTACCACTGAGCTATACGGGCACTTGAATTGAACTTCAACATATGTTTATAAATATGAGTTTGTGATTCGAAGATCTGGATGTTTTTCTCATATCAGTTTTACCGATGTGTTTCTTCAATAAAGACACATGGAAGACATCATGTATCTGAGAGGCCGAAGGTAATTCCAACTTATAAGCAACCGAACCAATGTTTTTGAGAACTTTAAATGGGCCATAGTACTTTGCATAGAGCTTATGAAACATCCTGTGCACCGAGTGTTGTCTGTAGGCTGTAACTATTGGAATTTTACTACTTTAAAATGACCTTGCACCATTCGTACAAAATTATTATTAATGGAAAGAATTGTCAAGAGTTATATAACTTTCAGACAAAGGGTTATGACTTTTCACGGATAGTTGCCATTAATACTTCTCTATATATAACACCATAACTTTAGAGAAATCTATCCATCGGATTAAGGCAACGTTATCCAGAATCTACTAACCCTTATGGCTTCTTCATCAAACATGAACACTAAATCTATTCTTCCATCAAGTAAGTTTCACTTTCATGTTCTTGATTTTATGGAATTATATTATGATCGTGAGATTAAATCCTGTTATATCTTAAATTTAATTAACAATAACTTCAGATAGACCAAATCCCAAACATTAAAGTCCCTTTCACACTTGTGTTTATCTGCTTGAACCTTCATTCATTGCTGGGCCTTGAGTAAATGAGATCTTAATAGTTGAATATGCACATGAGCACATCTCTATCCTTTTGACAATAAATCTACGGCTTGGTTTGGGGAATCTTTAGAAACATAGTTTATATAGGAGGGGAGAGGTTGTCCATAAAGAAAGCATTATGGTGTTAATGATGTAATAAAGCTTCACCAATACCCACTCATGAAGCATCTGTCTCGATGGTGAAAGGTTCTTTAAAATCTGGCAAAGCCAACATTGGGGTCGTACACATAGCACTTTTCAACTCATCAAATGTCACCCTTGCTTGTTCTCTCCGGTTGAAACCACCTTTTTAAGCAAATCGGTTAATGGTTTAGCAATTTTACCATAACTTTTTACAAACCGCCTGTATGGTTCCTGCCAATTCAACATGTCCTCTAGTTTTGGGGATCAGCTTGTACTCGTTGACCACTAATAATGTGCCCCATATGGTCCACTTGAGGACTACCAAAAGAACACTTGGATAATTTTGCAAATAAGCTGTGATGTCGGAGTAACTAAGTACCTTATGGAGATGTTTCAAATGGTAATCCTAGTGTCTATTGTATATGAGGATGTCATCAAAGAAAACGAGTACAAACTTCCTTAAGAAAGGTTTAAACACTGCATCATACAACCTTGAAAAGTTGCGGGGGCATTCGATAACCCGAAAGACATAGCTAAGAACTCATATAAACCTTCACGAGTCCTAAATGCAACTTTCAATATCTAATGCCTTCATTCTAATTTGGTGATAGCCACTTCTAAGATCTAACTTTGAAGCTATTGTGCTACCATGTAACTCAATTATGAATTCCTCATCAGTTGGAATAGGAAACTGATTTTTGATGATGAATTGATTTCTCTTGCTATAATCCACGCAAAACCTCCAAGTGCCATCCTTTTTCTTGACTAAAACTACTATAGAAGCAAAAGTACTGATTATTCCACTTTTTTAACATTTCTTGCACTAAATCGTCTATCACATTCTTTTAAAGATAACATATCTATAAGCTTTCTGATTGATCGGATTACTTCCATGTTGTAAAGTAATAGCATGGTGCAGGAGGTAGCTCTTTGGGCTTAGAAAATGCATCCCAATACTCATTTAACAGTACTGCCATAAGAGACTATTTTTCGACCATCCAAACTTAACAAAGAGTTGAGATTCAATCTAGCTGACCAAAGCCATTCACAGTATTCTTCAAGGTTTAACAAATATGCTTGATCTGCATCCGAAGAAGAAGTATAGATCCTTTTCTCAGCTATTTGTAACATATACTCACCATGAAGACTAATAATTGTTTCAATAGTTTCTAAAAAGAAGTAATTAGGTGGTGTCTCGCTGGTGTAGATTTATGTCTTTTCTTAATATCATTTAGAAAATATATGCATCAAATAATGGTAATTGATTCTTATCCTAAGCATAGTGTGTCCTTTACACATATATTACAAAGAAAAAAAGGTAAGAATCTCTTGGGAGTAGTAATGGTTTGCTTGAACAACTCAGAAGAGCAACACAATACGCCTTTAATAATGTTTCTGGCAGTTGGGACAATATCAGTTTCGTTCGTTCGGATCAGTTAATGAATCCAATTCGATGATCAGATTGGGTAACGGTGTATTCCAATTCGATAACTCTAGGGAAGGCACTTCAATTCAAAACTTCAACAGATGTGTTTATGTATGTGGTGTTTGTCATTAGGTAGAATAGTGCATTTTAATATGAACAAATAAAATATAGTCATTTACTCGATTACTAAAATATAAGATCTAATGATCGAATTACTTTTTCTCATCCTTACTGATCAATACGGAGTATTCAAAATTTCCAAATATTATTAAAATTAATTAGATTACTTCGATGTAGTCGGTTTACTTAGTTTTGACGAAAACGAGTAAAATATGAATTTACAATAACATCACACTGTTTTGAGTTTTGAAAGTTGGGTAATGTATATGTCTATAGATGTATACATATGATGATTATTAGCTTTATGATTAACCAAAGTTAAGAACACATGGAGGTATTTTGCCCCCCTATATAAGCTAGTTGCTAAGACTTCAGCTTTTGGGATAAACTCTTCGTGTGGTGTACTAACCCGTTCATGAATGGTTATAGATTAAAGATGTTGCAAATTCCATCGCTTCTGTTATGTGACGTTTTTTCTTCGATGTTAGTGTGAAAAGCATGACAACGAAAATTTGGATCTTCCCTCATAGGTTTAATAGTTTTTCAATTTATTAACTGTCTTGCCTACTTATAAACAAAAGGTTACCGGTAAAACTAGATAGAATCTCGTATGTAATTTTTACGAAGCAACAACGGTTCTCACAATTCATGTATTATTTGTTTATAATTACTCGACATAACCTTTTATTTATTACGGAGTATTACTAAATAATTCCGTACTTATATTTTTTCATACATGTCTAGTTACCGGTAGCATTACACGTTGTTTCAAAAGCATATAAGCTACAAGAAAATGTCAAGTAAATAAATATTGTGATAATGTGTAGGAACCAAATCCTACAAGTTAATAAACATAAATTATTAGGCATATGAGAGGTGCCTTAATCTACCCGTAAGCGTACTTCTTAGCAATGTTGTTAAACTTGTTAGGTGTACTCGAGCGGTTGACTATCTTGAAACAAGTAATCGGAGAACACTCTGCATCTGAACTTTTTATGTATAAATTTCGAATCTATATGTGACGTGAAAAATAACACTTCAAATACATTAGACTCTAAATTGGTCATTGTTCAAACATATACATGACAAAATAATTCAAGCATTACAAAATTTTCAACAATACCATGAGCACAATCAAATGCTAAAACAATAAAAACTAACTAGTCAGAGTTCGAACATATAAATTTGTTATAAGACATAAACCGGAGCCCAAATAAATGGTGTTATAAAACATATCTACGACCGATTTCAAAAAACAAAGCCCGAATAGCATTTTTGTACGGTAATAACACATAGAAATGCTATTCGGGCTTTGTTTTTAGAAATCGGTCGTAGATATATGTTTTTAGACTCATTTCCATCTAAACTCATCCATCTCTCTCTAAACCCATGAACTTTTTGGAATTGGGGCTTTTCTTAGAGAGAGATGGATAGGTTTAGATGGGCTTTGTATGTGTTAAAACAAATTTTATGTTTTAACACATACAAAGTCCATCTAAACCCATCTAATGGGATCGATTTCTTAAATTTCTATTACCGTACAAAGCCCATTTGAACCCATCCATCTCTCTCTAAGAAAAGCTCCAATTTCAATAAACCCAACTCCGATCAAAGCAAGCATAAGTGATGGCAAGCCCAGATGAATGTGATAAAAAGGTACCATTTCTTTTCTGTTTTTTCACTTGTTTCTTCTGATTTGATCTTTTGTTTCTGTAATTAATACTTATCGTCTTTGTTAGGCGATTAATTCTGAAGAATGTTAGTCCTTCCAGTATGATAAAGAAGTAATTGGAATGAATTCAAGTGTACAATTTTTCATTCTGTATTCGTTTCTTCTGTTTCTGTACTTAATGTACAAATTTTTATTTGTTTCTTTCGTTTATGTATTTACCCTTTGTATAATTTTTGTTAGGTGATTATTTCTAAATAATCTTGTTCTTTTAATCAACAAGACGGTGAAAAGAAAGTAATGGGAACGGCTTCAAATGTAACAAAATTTTGTGTGTAGCTGATATTTTGTTTTGTATTGTTATCAGTGGCTGTTTTGGTGATTGGTTGAGGTCAGGATTCGACTCTAGGTGTAGGAGGTTTCTAGTGTTTAGCGTGTGGTCACCTCATCCAATTGTTGCTGTTGTTGTTGTTGTATGTTTTGTTCGCTTGGTAATTTTCAACAAATAAACTGAACGTAATCACCTCACAAAATTCATAAAAACCTTGATAATCTATCCACCCAAAATTAGTACGTAATCAATAACACCTCAACATACACACGTTAAAAGTAAGTGCGTATGATAAATGAAATATAATAATACCTTTTCAAATGATCTAGAGCCATCACACGTAAATAGTGCAAATGTCCTCGAGAAAATGTTCGTCAATTTTGCTCCATATGATAATTCCCTACTAGGTTTTCTAAGGAACTGCTCGAATAGAATTTCGGGAAGATAAACCCATTCTTTATTTATTGAAAACTCAATACCTATTCCATCGTTAGCCACTTGAATCCAATTGTTTTTAACATCTATCAGCACCTCCAAGCGGGTCAAAGACGGATCTATACGTTTAAGATCCGACACATTTATCAAAATTTCTTCAAAAATTTTGACCAACCCGTGTATGTAGTTTACGTTCCGTCGAACCATTTTATTGGCTTCGAATACCCATAAATTTGCGTTTTGTTTTACGGTTGATCCGATGTAGAACTCGCGATTCATCTCGATTGCACCGACCGTATGTATCCATGTCGTCTCGTCGTCCATCATGATATGATTTAGGGTTTTAGCTGAATAAGGGGTTTCACAATCAAATGCTAAAACAATGAAAACTAACTAGTTTCGAATATATAAATTTGTTATAAGACATAAATCGGAGCCCAAATAAATGGTGTTATAAAACATATCTACGACCGATTTCAAAAAACAAAGCTCGTATAGCATTTTTGTACGGTAATAACACATAGAAATGCTATTCGGGCTTTGTTTTTAGAAATCGGTCGTATATATGTTTTTAGACTCATTTCCATCTAAACTCATCCATCTCTCTCTAAACCCATGAACTTTTTGAAATTGGGGCTTTTCTTAGAGAGAGATGGATGGGTTTAAATGGGTTTAGATGGGCTTTGTATGTGTTAAAACAAATTTTAATATACCACACGCTAAACACATACAAAGTCCATCTAAACCCATTTAATGCGATCGATTTCTTAAATTTCTGTTACCGTACAAAGCCCATTTGAACCCATCCATCTCTCTCTAAGAAAAGCCCCAATTTCAAGAAACCCAACTCCGATCAAAGCAAGCATAAGTGATGGCAAGCCCAGATGAATGTGATAAAAAGGTACCATTTCTTTTCTGTTTTTTCACTTGTTTCTTCTGATTTGATCTTTTGTTTCTGTAGTTAATACTTATCGTCTTTGTTAGGCGATTAATTCTGAAGAATGTTGTCCTTCCGGTATGAAAAAGAAGTCATGTGAGTGAATTCAAGTGTACAATTTTTCATTCTGTATTCGTTTCTTCTGTTTCTGTACTTAATGTACAAATTTTTATTTGTTTCTTTCGTTTATGTATTTACCTTTTGTATAATTTTTGTTAGGTGATTATTTCTAAATAATCTTGTTCTTTCAATCAACAAGACGGTGAAAAGAAAGTAATGGGAATGGCTTCAAATGTAACAAAATTGTGTGTGTAGCTGATATTCTGTTTTGTATTGTTATCAGTGGCTGTTTTGGTGATTGGCTGAGGTTAGGATTCGACTCTAGGTGTAGGAGGTTTCTAGTGTTTAGCGTGTGGTCACCTCATCCAATTGTTGCTGCTGTTGTTGTTGGATGTTTTGTTCGCTTGGTAATTTTCAAGAGTTGTTTTTGAAAAATTGATAATGTCATACAAAAGTTTCAGATGTGTGTGGAAAAAGAAGCTGGAATGAGAGGTTGCTTTGAGAAGTTTTGGAAATATTAGACATTGGTATTCAACAAGAGCCGCAGAGATTAAAGATAGTAAAATTCGAATATACCAATAACTTTTTATTTTATTATTGGTAGACTGTCCATACAGTCCATAGTATTAATAATTATGACAATACTATGGACTGTCTACCAATAATAAAATAAAAGGTTATATTAAAATTCCACTATCTTTAATCTATGCAGCTCTTGTTGAATATCAATGCCTAATATTCCAAAATTTCCCAAAACGACATCTCGTTCCAGCTACTTTTTCCACACAAATCTGAAACTTTTGTGTGAGATTATCAATTTTTCGAAAAACAACTCTTGAAAATTATCAAAGGAACAAAGCATCCAACAAAAACAACAGCAATTAGATAGAGGCGACTACCCACTAGAAACCACCTGCACCTATAGAGTCAAATCCTGACCTCATCCAATCACCAAAACAACCATTGATGTCATGGGAGTCTAAACCTATGATATAGGATAACAGGAAAACAAGCTCTTGTTTATTTAGGGGGATAACGCGTAGTTGGGTTTCAACTTAATAAATGAACCATGGTGTTTGAGATTGTGATTTGAGCGATGTAAGCATCCGATTATCCAGAGTTACAAGATTGAAACCAGCACTTTTCTATATATTTTATGTAAGAAAGAATAAGATTTGTAGTTCACATGTTCGACAATGGTTTTGTTTATTATACATTCAACACTGCAAACATGTAGCATACATTAGTTGTAAAAACTTCAGTTACTATCGAGTCATTGACAAACATAGTTACTCCTCATATTTCTCCTTTATATCCACCCGCTCCGAAGTAGACCTTTTTGATGCTCTAACTTATGACAATCAATAATTCGATGACCAATCCCACCACAATAAACACAACCTCACACCCCAATTCCATTACTACTTATGCACATCTTCCAGACTTCCACGTGATCATCTAGTTTGGCTCAAAAGGGAGATATTCTTTGTTTTGTTTCTAGTAGCAAATGCTTTACATCACGAAGTGTATTCTCACTTTGGTTCATGTTGTTGCGATGCCCCGTTTTACCACATCTTCCGGTTCGTCCAATTCAGATGAATATAATCTTCAATATTCGACGGCATATCATAATTAATCACATGTTGAATGCTCGGAAAGTTCAAACCCTTTGAAGCAACATTGGTTGCCACTAATTAATACGTCCTTTTTAACGTCTTTAAAAGATGATATAGAATAATCCCTCTATGCGAATGACTCACCTCCCGTAAACTTCATCTAACGAGTTTCACGATGCCGATGCCCAAAAATTCGTAAATATTATTCCTCTGTGCGGGCTTAACAAATCTTTCCTATCTTATATAAGGTGGATTATGCTGATGTCATATTGCTGATTTGTCCAATTCTAAGGCTGTCTCAATGATGATGTGGCGCAATATGGTGCAAGGAATTTTCTCATATTTTTGAATTTTTATAATATATTCGAAAATTAATTTGAGGTGTGGTTGTGTGGTTCTGTACGCTTTCTTTTTTACCTGATTAAATTCTCACCAATCAAGAATCAAGAATTCAAATTTAATTTGTTCTGATTAATTAATGCAGCTACATCACGCCTGCCTTGGTTTCTCTGCAATTACACCGCCCAAATTAAAATCGATCCATTAAAAACTCATTTTCTTTCTCAGTAATCTTCTACACAAATTTCTCGGTCATCTTCTACACCAAGGTATTTCTCTAACTTCTCTAGATCTCTTCGAGATCATTTTTTTAATTGTTTCAGATTCAACTAGAAAGTGATAAAAATCAATATTGAATAAATAATTAGCTTGGTTGCTTCAGTTTCTCCTCTGATTTTTGTTGCTTTGTACTAATAAAAATGGTGGGTTTTGATGATGGTGTAGCAACAGCAGTAGCACTGGTTTGTACTAATAAAAATGGTGGGTTTTGATCGATGAAGATGATCTTGAATCATTGAAAGGATGGAGATGACGGTGATGTTTACCCTTCGATCAATGGAAATTCAATGTGAGTATACAATCGTTCAATTTTTAGGCTTTATTTTTTTTTTCTAAATTTCTTTTTTCGTTCTCTGTAGTGGCTCCATCTATAATGTGTTCTAATCTTCTTTCTGTTCTATTATGTATTATTCATCATTTGTGTTTGCATAGTTAAAGGATGAATGCTTAAAGAAGTGTATGATGTTTCTCTAGGATGAAAGAAAACTACTATTCTTAAGGTATGTAATTTCCTTTATTCTATTCTAATATTTTTGATTTAATAAGGTCATTATTTGATTTTAGCTTTGGTTGTTCTTTGCTGGTAGTTGTTCTAATATATGGTTTTGATAGATTATATTTCATGTCTGCTTTTATATGAGTGTGGTACTAATATGTCATATATGCACACTAAGTGTTTGTTGAAATGTCTGACTTTAAAGTTGAATTATGTGTCATTGCAAAGAAAATTATTCTTAAGTGTTTTTTTAAATGTCTGGTTTGGATAAAAATTATTCATGTTTTTCAGATATAACATGCCAAACAACTCATGTATTACCATGGTGTTAGTATTATGCTTTCATGATCTGAAGATTATTTTCAGTATTCTTCGACTGAATAATTTTATGCATATGTTCTCAAAGGTGGATGCTTGAAAGATAATGGTGGGAAAAGTGTATGTTGAAAGATTAATGAATACTTTTGATTATTCTCTGATTTAAAAAAAAATTGTGGTTTCTGTTGGTTTTTAGAAGTATGCCATGTGCTGTTAAGTCGAGCTCAGGGACCACTAATTATTATCTAATAGTTCATTTATATATTGCACCAATAAAGCAACAATGGCTGAGGGATATGGCCTGTCGTGGAACAAGGCCTGCCGTGGAACAAGGTCATTTTTTAAGGGAACCTAACGATGCTTAGATTTGCCTACGGGATGTGAATAGAACTCACAAGTTCTAATTACTTGATATTATGCAAAGAATCAAGGTACTTTCAACTATAGATTTATCATCATCATCATCATCATCATCATCATTTCGTGTTGTTGCCATGTATGGTTCATTAAGCTATATTTTTGTCTTTTCTTCTTTCATTAATGCCTTGACAAATTAGTTATCTTTTCAATTGTTGAATTACTGAACTTATAACATGCATTTTCATTTTAATCAGTAGATGGTTAGACTGATTATATGATACGTTGGTTCTTCTATTGCGTCTCTGAAAAATTGTTAGTTGTTTCGGCTTAGTGGAGCTGTATATGCTCTTTTGGTGCAATAAGTTACTCTATAAAAATGTTATATCACCCATCGGCTTCTTATGCACAACACCATCATGTAATGGCTTTTTATGTTGTCGTACAAGATGGTCCTGATTGAACGTTAGCTACTGTCAGAGTTCATGGTTGATGGCTCACTAAGGGATGTTTTGCTCTATAAAGATAGGTAAGAGTTTAATAATTTTGTTACAATACAATTCAAATCATTCTAATAGCATATATCAGTTCAGAAAGGTAATGCTATCTGGTCCGGTTTCATTTTTGGGTGAGCGTCTAAGCTTCTTTTTTCATAGTTCAAAACTTAGTGTGAGGGCAGGTTATGTAGCCATCAAAATTTGTGTTCAAACGGCCTATTTGTTGGACCATGTCATATGGGTGGGTTGGGTTGACTCGAATTACTATTTTGTCTATCTCATTTTTGATAAATAGTTAATGAATTGGTTCTGATGATTTGTATCTTTTATAATAATAATCATAAGTTTTGAACAAAAAGATTTTGATAGGTCATTGGTATTAGTGAGATCTTTGGTGAAGAGTAATGTAGACAAAGGCACTTCATATTTTTATGGGTTATGTAGGCAAATGGACAGCAGATTTCAGGATTGGATCAGATAGGGCACGGAGGTATGCCGCATCTCGATCTATGTAGGGTTGGCACGCCCAACGGCACACGTCTCTTGAATTATGGTAGTGAGATTTATATATGCTCTCTCCAATGAACAAGACAACATCTTACTTGCACGTTAGAAAACTTTTTTGATCAATTGTTATCTATATATATTCCCTTTAAGTAATGGCCAAATGGGTCCATATTGCCAACATGTACGTTCCGGGTCTAAATTGTTTTAGGATTTGATGATTTTGCAATTTTTTTCTAATAAGCATCCAAGTATTGACTCCTATTACATATACTTCAAATCAAACCTCTTTATGTTGTTTTTTTTTCCAGATAAATTTTGAATTTTATTGAATCTTTGTATTATACATGTATGCCCTCTATGTTGCAGCAAATAGACATGGATAATATGATGTTGCAGTGTCTTCTTTTGAAGGCGAGCTGGATAATCAAGTTGTCGTGATATAGAATGAGAGTGAAGCTATACATAATCAAGTTGTTTCTTTGTTTTCCGAGAAGATGTAAGCATGGGATTTGAGATTTTTTAGTTGGTTTGTTGTAGGTTCGTCTAGCAATGAGTTTACTATGCATCTTTTGACTGGCTATTGCGAGATTTGTACCAACATTCAGGTTTTTTGGAGGTTATTTTATGGGTCGGGATTCCTTCGACATTTAGTGCTTATGTAGCTTCATTCGATTAGAATTGCTTTAAGATTTACTACGTGAAAGAATGTACTTAGGTTGGAGCGTATTTAGAATTGGGTCATTTTTACCCTTCTTGGTCTGGTGCTTTTTTTATGTCTGAAGGTAATTATTTACTCTATTTTTTATATCTTTTTTGTTATTGTCTTCTTGATATATATCATATGATGTACCGAGTACATTTCACCGAGAGTTTGGTGGTGTGAATAAATATGACCTTTTAAACTTAGCCTACAGGTTGTACTTATTTTTAAAATATTCTACAATAGGTAATATGTTCTATTTTTTGCTTGGTGAGTGATAGCTACTCAAATCTACTTAAAAGTGTTCAAATAATCATCCACAATTTGAACAAGATGCTGACATATTGTTGTTAAATAAAAAAATAACTTATTTATGATTAAAGACATAAATGTTGGCCAAAGATTAGAATATATAAGCTTAATACATAAAATATAATACATTAATACGAATTGCTAATATAATTAGATATAAAGTTCTTTGAATGGTAAATATTTCATAGTTTATATTTAAGATGTAGTTCCAGATACGAGAAGCAATTTACCTTCTACAGGTGGTAAATGAAGTTAAATTATTTAGCAACTGTGGTTATGCATCCAAAAGGACCAAAACCACTGAACACCATTGGTCATAGTGGTTCATCGCAATGACTTGGAAAATTGTTGAGGAGGCATAGCTTATAGGACCCGAGTTAGAAGTTACATGCTAACGTTAATTTATTCTTTAAACTGTATTATGTGAGATTGAACAAAGTGGTTACCAATTTTAGGCAAACAAATATTTATGTTCTATAAGTCTCTAATGTAAATAATTCAAAATCCCCAATCTTTCATAGCATAATTTGTATAGAAACAAGTATATCAACTAATTTTAAAAATATCATTTTAACAAACCTGTGTAATCACGGGTCATTGCACTAGTAACAATATATAAAACAGATTGCATGAGAATTTAAATTTGATAAATATTTGATTTATTTCAAACTTAGAGCGGTAAGCTAATGAAAAACAATGAAGAAACTAAATAGCTAGAACAGTACGTTTTGTTGTAAAATTAATTTGATTCAACAAAACTAATATTAATTTCATTAATTCCGTAAACATTAATTTTGAACGGATTTAAAAAAACTAAAAAACAGATTGCATGAATATTAGAATTTGATGAACACTAGTATGATTTATTATAAACCTAAAGTTTTACCCTAATGAAAAACAATCAACAACCTGGTAAAACGATGATTCGAAATCTAAATTAATATGATATGATACCTTAGATTAGATCGTCAAGAAATCACGAACGAAACCTCACAAGTTGTTTGAAATCTGTCGAATTACTTTAAGGTTTATTAACGACGAGTATGTAATTATGTATATGTGTTTGATTGATAAAAAAGGGCGCTGATAAATACAACACTAATATTGTTTCATACAACACAATTGTGCAATTGTATACTTGTACTGTTTGCTTTAACTGTTATACAGTTTGATGTATGTATCAATTTGAGTGTTGTATTTACTAATCGTACTCTCACAAAAGCTAATCACCTTAATTAACTTCTCAAACAGACCCCCTTCTTATATTAGTGTTTTGACATTTCCGACCCTAAAAAAATCTTAATTTGTTTCTCTTGTTATTGTACGTATATATTAATTATTAAATTTTGCTTGTTAATCTTGAACTTGACCTGAAATAAGAAAGGATGAAAGGGAAATGTACAAAGTAAACCGTTGTTGAAGTTAGAACCAATTCTACCTTTTTAGCTTTTACTTTTTTACAAAGGGGTTTGTGACTTTGTGTTAATAGTACCTTTGATCTATTTCACGCCCCCTTTATTCACTTTTTACTCCATGGGAATGGGATGCATGATGGGTTTGGACTGTTGAACTTTCAGAGACGAATCAAATGCTAGTTCCTACCTAAAGATTTGTGAAATAATTTACAGCTTTGGGAAGTCGTATTACAATTCTTGAAATAATATTAATGGTTACCAAATATTTGTGAGTAGGTAGAAGAACACAGTAATGACTAAATTGATGTAAGACCCGTACCAACGGTAAGCGTCGGTTTCCTTCGGTTGAAACCGACAAAACCAACACCGATGGCACGGCGCCGTCGGTTTCTTCCGTCGGATTTCCGACGAGGTGTTTTGGTGAAAAGGTGGGGCCGGTGGGTCCGTGAGGTAATTAAAAAAAAATTAATTTTCTTTTTTTAAAAATGAGCCGTTGGAGATTTTTTTTATAAAAAAAAAAAAAAATTAAAAAAACGGTAACATTCAAACGGATACTTTTTTTTTTATTTAAAATTCTATATAAATACTACACATATCTATCACATTTTCCACACTCAAACATCACCAATTCTCTCTATCTTTTATCATTTTCACTTCCAAAAAATGTCAAACAACAACACCAACAATTCCAAATCCAAAACCAAATCCAAATCAAATCAAAATGAGCAAGAACAAGTTGGCTACGATATGTGACAAAACTTGATGAACAACCCGCTACCAAATCCAAATAATTTTCAACCTCCACCGACGGGTTTTGCGCATTTTGCACCAATTGCAAACCCGTATCATATGCCACCCGACGACCCACGAAGAAATTACCAACATCCCGGGTGGTATCAAAACCCGCAATTCACACCTTCCATGGATTATTCACCAAACATATACCACGGCATGTCCTCATCAAACCCACACGGCTACCAAGCAACACCTACCCGTTACTCTCAACCTCAAAATTTCGTCGTACCCGAAACCCAACATCAACACCTTCTCGACAGCTTCGAGTCCGAGCCCGAAATTCAAATCCAACCCGAACAAGAACCCGAGTCCGAATCCGAAACCCAACCCGAGGCCCCTAAGAAAAAGGGTAAAAAACCAAGAAAAAACCCGGACGCATCACTTCGGGTTCAAGTTAGGTGGTCCGACGAGGAAGCGAGAATCTTGGCCGAACGGTGGATACATTGTTCCGAAAACGGCGTCATCGGAAACAATCAAACAAATGAAAGTTTTTGGCGAAGTGTGAAATCGGATTACAATTCGATTGTCCCGATGAAACGTAACCTCAACCAACTAACGGGCAAATGGAACAAAATAGCTGGCGACGTGCGAACTTTCGAAGGCCATCACAGAAAGTTTAGGGAGGGTTGCCATCATAGCGGTGCCGGGGATAAAGACGTGATGGATGCGGCCAAGAAAGCTTTTCTCAACCAAAAGCGAAGGAAATTTGGCTACGAGAGTTGTTGGGACGTTCTAAGACATTACCCAAAGTTCTTCACCGAGCAAGGCGTGATGAGCAACAAACGCCCGTTCCAACCCGAAACCGAATTCGAAGCCACTGATCTTGGCTCGAACGACATCCCGTCATCTCTAGAAGCCAACATGAGGACCTTGTTCCGCGACGACCCGATACGTCGTCCACCGGGTTGAAAAGCGTCAAAGACTTCTCAAAGTTCGGATGACGGTTCTTCGTCACGAAGTAGTGTTGTGTTCGAAAAACTTGAAGCCATCGAAGCGGTTAAATCACAAGCCCTAAAAGCCGCGGACACACTTGAAACGATTAAGAAAAACAACATGAAAAAGGCGGCGTTTAAGGCTTTGAGTTTCCTTTGCAAAAGTCTTCCGAAACGGGCCTCCAAAAAGGAATTAAAAATTATTAAGTTGGCACGCAAAGAAGTCGTTGAAGAATTTGGAAACGTCTACAAAACGACAAATGAGGATGAAGATGAAGGTGAAGACGAGAACGAGAATGAGGCCGCGGACGAATAATCGAGCTCGGATTAGGCTAGTTTAAATTTAAATAAATGTACTTTTAATTTTAGTATAACGTTTTTATTTTTAGGAGTTTAATGTTTTTATTTTTTAGGATTGTATATATATATATTTTTTAGGATTGTAATGTTTTTAATTTTTAGGATTGTAATGTTTTTAATTTTAATGAAATGTGTTTTTATTTTAATTATTGTGTATTATTTAATTAAGTTTATTGGTGTGGGTCCCTGAAAAATGAAATTGACAGGAAACTGACGGATGACTGTTGGGACGGGCCTGTCAGTTTCTGTCAGTTGGATGAAAAGGCTGACGTGGCGCGTCAGTTTCTGTCAGTTTCCGTCACGGTTGGGAGTGCTCTAAGGCCGTTCCCATCGATGATAGTCACTTTACGTCGGTTTGATCCGACGAACCCTTTTCCAACCGACACTGATGTTACGCGCACGTCGGTTGTTTTCGTCGGTTTGCTTCTTCAAAAAACCGACGTGATTTCTTTTTGTTTTTGTTTTTGTTTTGTGTGTGTATAAATAAAAATAAATTGGTAAGTGTGGGATCAAAAATTAAAGTGACGGGTTACTAATGGTAGGGCTCTGTCAGTTTCAGTCAGTTATTCAGAAAAGCTGACGTGACTCAGTCGGTTTCAGTCAGTTTCAGTCACTGATGGGAGTGGTCTAAAACATGTGGTTAGAAGGTTTTTACATTGCATAAAATAATAATACTAATAAATAAATACAAAATAATAATAATAGGCTGTTCAAAATCTGAATTGGATTTTTTGAGTGACTACTTACACACACAAAGCCCAATACAAATGCACTTGTGATTACAAAAATATATTTTTTTTGTTACAAAAGTGCACCAAACCAACAATTCTTTATTCTCAAAAGTATATTTTGCTAGTTGTTAATTAACTCTATGATTAGAAAAGACAATTTGACTAGAAATTAGCATCAGGACCGAATCTTTGCCAAAAAAACTTACTCTAATCTATGAGTTTCAGCCCATATTGCAAGAGTGATTATCACATGATACAAGATTGAAACCAACACTATCTTTTATATTTTAAATATATTGAAACTTGAAAGAATAAGCTTTGTAGTTCACATGTCCGACAATAGTTCTGTATAACATGCATTAAAAGAAATCAACTTACTAGTAATTTTTCTATAATATACATTCAACACTACAAAGCATGAAGCTTATACTACTTGTAAACTACAATCACTACCTGCATTAACTAATTTTACAATGCAAACATAAAATCAAGTATATTCCAAGAATCTGTTTTTTCAATACCAATAATAGAAATCTTTTATTTTCAATATTTTTAGGACCCAAATGGCTCAAAAACCTAACCCAGCCATGCCTATGCCAAATGAGGCCCGGCGCGGTGGCTCGAGCTTGTTTTTCCAATAACAAGTGTCTGGTTTTAGTTTGGCAGCCGCGGTTCTCATTGGCTCTGACTTGCATCTAGACAACACCAATGGCTCATATCCCATTGTGTTCACTAACTTCTCCTCCAAAACCGCAGCCATTGATGGCCGTGTAGGAAATGAACAAGAGGACCGAGCCGGTTGGTGCAACCCCGGCTCGTCTTGAACCGCACACATTCTCATAAAATGATTGTCATGCGCTTTAGTAGTAACACCACCAGGACTTGAAGATGCATTGACCTTTGACTCATCTTGACCCTCAATCGATTTCACTAGCGGCTGTGTTGGCAGTGGCGGTGGCTGTGGCGGTTTCTTCCTATTCGACTTCCGTCGAATGAAGTCACTACTGCATACCCATGTCTCCTTTGATACTTCCATTGATAATTTGGGCTCATACATCATTAACAACAAACACTCTGGCAATGGTTTGCTAGTGTTTGTGTCTTTTTCCTCATTTTCTACTTTCTCTAGAACTTCATTTTCTACTTTCTCTGACTCCATAACAATTTCTTCATGGGATTCATGATCAGAAATAGATTGTGTCACCATATTTTGATTTTCTTCTTCAGAAAGTCTGACTTTTTTAATGTTCGACTCCCCTGCTACATTTTCTTGAACATCTTCAAATAATTCTTCTTGAGCATCCACCATATCATCATCGTCCTCTTCTTCTTGTTCAACTTCTTGATCAATAACTTCACTAAATAAAAATTCAAGATAGAAACTTTCTTCTTCTTCATTGCTATCCAAACTTTGTTCTTGATTATTTTCTTCTAAAACAATCTCTTTTTTCTCAATTTCAAGATTCATTTCCACAATATCTTCTAAAACACTCTGTTTTTTCTCAAATTCAAGATTAATTTCCACATTTTCTTCTTGAACACTTTGTTTGACCTCCATTTCCTCATCAGTTTCAACTATTTCTTCACTATTTTCACATTCTTGATCAATAATTTCACCTAAAGCCATAACCTTTTCCACTTTTTCATTACAAATATCCTCTTCATAAACCTTATCATCTTCAATTCCCTCTTCACCATCCACAAATTCTTCATCTTCTTCATCATTTCTATCACAACTTGGTTCCCAAAACCGATTCGCAAGCGCTTCCATCATCAAAGGATCTGATCTACACCTCATTAACAACAATGCATTTTTAGGTGGTACACAAATACTTACCCTACCTTCATCCATACTCCCCATGATACTATCATCCACAATCTCCAAATCTTGAAACACATGCCTTCTTACATTCCCACCATCCACATCATCATCCACGTCATCACCACCTACCAACTCCACGTCCCTCCTATCACCACCACCACCATCACCCTCCTGCAACGCCACCAACCACCGTGCAACCACCGCACTACAAGACCCCTGCCTATCAACACCACCACCATCAACTTTTTCTCCTTTCTCCAAACCTGCGTTTGAAGAACAAGAACTCCTGCAAGGAAACAAACAACTAACTTCTGAACCAAAAGTCCTCAGCGCTTCACAAATGGTTAACGGTATATGAACCCATTTCTGATTATTCCCATTAATAATACCATTATTTTCAAGATGTTGTCGTTGACTACGAGAATGATCAAACTTTCTCAAACTTGATATATTGTTGACATTCTTAGCATGTTTTTTCTTGGATTTAACTCTAACTTGACCAATGCAGGTAACTTTAGGTGAAGATGGTTCCGGGTTGTCAAACCCACACCCTCTCTTTTTTCCGGCGGTCGGAAACATGGCTGGAGACGCACCACCTTTGATACTGCGACTGTGTTTCAGCCTGCGGCTGAGTGAGGTTGTTAAGGTGGTGGGTGGTTGGTCTCGGGTTGAACCGGCCCGACCCGGACTGAGAATTGATGATCTCGAGGAGGACATTTTGATGGAGGATGAAGAAGTGAAACAAATGAAGAGTTGTTGAGTTGAAGATGATGATTTATTGTTGTAGTCCATGAAAAGTCATGTCATTAAACCGGAGAGTTTGATTGAGTGAATGAGATTTAGATATAGATATAGATATAGAATTACAGATATAGAGATGAATGAATGTGGTTATAGTTGTTGTTGGAAGGACTAAGGAGATAACTGAAATAGGAAGAAATAGTGGGTGGGTTAAGTTGGGGCATGTAACCATCTTTATTGTTTCCTTTTTTCTTGAGGTGTTCACCAAAATTCACAATTTTCACAATAATAAGTTTTATAAAATAAATGGTATTTAGTGAAATAGAAATTTAAAATTTAACTAAAGAAGGTGGCACATTGCAAACTTAACGATATATTAAGTAATTAACACTTACTCCGTCCTAAAATAAATGTACATCTTTCCATTTTAACATACTATATTAGCTTTACCATATTACCATCAATATACATTTTTTCAAAACTGATACATGGGAGTATATGTGCAAAAAGTAAGGGTAATAATGTCATTTTTACTATCAGACATGTAATTTCTTAAACTCCGTGAAAAACTGAAATACGACACTTATTTTAGGACGGAGGAGTATATGAATTAGAGAGTTAACTTTATGATATCATTTGTAATTTGTAGTGGTATTAGTGTATTGTTATTGTTTTCGTAGTACATGGTTAAAAAGGTTTAGTGGTTGTACGTTTGTGTTTAGATATTAATTGTCAGTCATCCATATCAAGTTAAATTTAACGTAAGTTGAATAGTTGATTTGTAATAATTTACCTAGGCAAGTGTAACAGAGTAGTACCAATACATAGTACATTTTAGGTTGTGGTACGTTTTGATTACAAAGGGAAAGTGCTATTATAGAATCATTTTTATGATACGTATCGTTGAAACATTTTTTAATCTCTAATTTAACGTAAGTGGTTCTCATTTGAACCTCCCACTATATATATATATGTGTGTGTGTACCGAATACCCTTCAAATTATATTGCTACATTTCACCTATCTTTGGCTAGTTACATGTACTACTCTCCGTATTGATATTGATTAACATAAATTTACCGGTGGATATTATTTCAAGTTCGCAAATAGAGTCAACATTGTATTTACTTGTGTCTTTCTAATATTATGTAACCTTTGTTATCTCAAAATTGAATCTAAATTACTTGAGAGTTTGCTAAATTATGTAATTAGTAGTCACTTGTGACGTACGTTTGTGATACAAATGTATCTCATAGAAGGCATATTGATACGAGCATATCCCACACTATATTAAATCATAAGTTCACGTGTGGAACTCATTTCTAAAAAATCATCTTGTAGGAGGAACTCTTAACTTAATTATAATTAGTCACCAATCAAATTTTTATTTAGCCAATTTGAGTTAATAAAAGTTTCAGTTTCCTTAAAACTCTTTCAACATGATCTTGTGATGTCTACTAAAATTCAAACACGATTTATAGATTCTTCTCGAGTCAAATGATTATTAGGGGGTGTTTGGCCTGGCTTTTTAGTCGACTGTGCTTGAATGAGCTTTTCTGAGGAATTTTTTCAAAATTTAAAGAGTGAATAAATTAAAAAGTTAAAAGCTCAAGATTTTTGACTTTTAGATAATGTATAAATTAAAAAGCTTAAGTAAAACCAAACACCCCTCAGTAGCAATGTACTCCCTCCGTCCCAAAATAAATGTCTCATATAAAAATGCACACAGTCTAAGAAAAGTCACTATCTACCAATAACATCTCATCTAAACCCTTTAAAGTCTTTTCTGATTGGCTGAAAGGAAATCTGGACACTTATTTTGGAACGTCCCAAAATAGTAAGTGAGACACTTATTATGAGACGGAGGGAGTAGATAAGAGACCGTTAGGTATTAGCCGTTATGGTAAGTAGATGACAAAAAAAGAGTGGCATTTTCGTTATTAAACTCCATAACAAGGCCCAAGTTGTATCCTTGGAATCACATGGGCAGTCTGGAATGAAAAACAGAAAGAATCCATGAAAACACGTGACTAACGGAATGATAAGACTTGAAGTGCAGCCAAGTAAACCCGTTCTCTTAAACCGCGCGTGTAATTTCATCCTTACTTCTGCCCACCCTACAAATATAACACGCGCTTAAGACGCAAGTGACCTAGCGTACCCAATAAAAGGCTTTGGTCTGCTTGCATGAAAAGCCCCGCAGCATGCAGCGCGTGACTTATGTTAAAGGTAATTTTCTACCATAATCACTTTTTCGGATTTTAATGTAAGCTATTAATTTAGTGCATTTATAAGAAAACGACGGGCTGGATTATATTTCAGCCGATAATAACTAGCAACAATTAAAATAAAAATATATACTAATATATAACTAAGGGGTAAAACCAATACTTTATCGACCGATCGGTCTTAAGATCAATATGAGACAGGTAAATCACGTGAC
Source organism: Helichrysum umbraculigerum (assembly GCA_949592205.1). Classification (NCBI taxonomy): domain Eukaryota; kingdom Viridiplantae; phylum Streptophyta; class Magnoliopsida; order Asterales; family Asteraceae; genus Helichrysum; species Helichrysum umbraculigerum. The sequence continues at coordinate 390,608,617 of CATIUR010000001.1, forward strand.
TTGTGATTAAGAGAATATGGGATGAGGATTAAACCCGATACCTTCGTCTTTATTCTGCATGTTTCCCACCGCTAATACATAAGTATAAAAATAAACAAATGTAATTTTTGAGGCCTTGTTTTTTTTTTTTTTACATTTGCAGAATATTAGTACTAAATCCAAGGGTTAACGAGAAGATATTGTTTATACAGTCGAGGAAAGACATTTAAATCGATAACTGAGGCAGAGGCACTGTGTTGACTTTGACCGAAGGGGGGACTGGTAGAAAGGTTTTAAAGGCAACGACAAATTGGTAACCGTAAAAGCCATTCAAAGCATTCATAAAGTATCCAGTTGTACTCTTTGTTTGTAGTACCTTCACCCTAGTTTTCTTGTTGTTTTCCCTAATTTTTGTATATATATTTTTTAATTTTTAAATATAGCTACTAGTGTAATGTATTTAATGGAATCTGAATAACGCTATTTAATGAATCTTCTTGTATAGTTTAATTTAACCTAAAATTGTATTGTATCAATCTATCAAGAATCAAGAATAATTGAGTAATACTAGAAGAGCACCCGCGCATTACGGCGGTGAAAAATTTTAACAATGGTTAAAAAGTATTTTATTTATGTTTGAATATTGTTTTTATATGTACACCTTATAAATTTACTTTCTAAAGTCTTTTAAGTGTTGCTAATAATTATACGAGCATTTGTTTTAAGACTAATTGTTATTTAAAAATAAAGAAGTGGTAATTTTTAACAAGTATTTATTATGGATGAATAATATATTGTTGGTAGTTTCTATAGTTAGGAAATGTTAGTTTAGTCAATATTATCAAATATAGGGGTATTTATGTCATTAGAGTTTCTTGAAATTGTAAAGTAATGAATAAAATGCTTAAACAAATTATAAGGGTGAATGATACATACATTCATTTTAAGTGTTACATTTTGACAACCGTTAACATTTGTATCAAAACAAACCGGCAATGAACTTAAGAGAAAGACTCAAGTACACGGGAATATAATTATGTATCGTCTGACATTCATAGAAAGTAACAAAGTATTTGGGGTTACGTTATGTGAAATGAAATTTACATTTATTGTTTTTATGTATTTTGATAACGTGTCAACTTCTCATATCAAACCAACTGATGTAATAGTCATTTTACTAGTAAGATAACTTAATTTGTTTCATGAAATAACCATAACGGCAAACATACAATCTAACTTACTATTATGTACAAACACCACGAATATATACAATTCATTGTCTTAAATTAGGCTTGAACCTCCAACCTTTTAGTTGAAGGGTTCGTTTCATATCGCTACGCCAGAGCCATTTGGTTGGAACACCTTTTTTTTTTTTAATAGTTAAAGTAGTTGAATGATACATTCAAAACTAGACTAGATGATTTGGTCATGTATTATCCAAAATCAGCAAAACAACTTATTAAAACTGTTCCTCAAGTTAATTAGGAGTATATCCCTAGTAAAATCGATTTTTTTTTTTTTTTTTTTTCAAATACTAATAAAACAGCTTTTAAACATATGACAAAAGGTAGAAAATGATTTACACCACACATGTGTCAATAAATATCATCTGCCACATCCATCATTTCCCTTTAATTCCTTTGCTTTGACTGATTTGCATGTTTTTCATTAAAATGGCTATGATTCAATTTTTTTTGGTGATGAATGTAAGAATGTTGGCCGGGTAAAAGAATCGAAGTAAATATAATTGACTCAATACACCTTTTTTGTCCAATTCTGTAGACCAAAATGGACTCCTACTACTACTTTTCCATCTAATCTTATCTTCCAATGATTGTGACCCTCCATCACCCACCATTTTTCATTTGTCCCTTTCGACTCCACAACTATAAAATTTTGATGTTAAAGATAAGGATGTAATGCCCAAATCTTGTTAAGTACCTTTCCACTATACTTTTCATGCCTAAGCAACTTTACAAAAGAACTATAGCTACATTGTAGTTATAAAGAAAGCTGTTGTACATCTTTCATTTTATTTATATCCTTAGGGTTACCATTATGCCTATTGGGACTATGGCATGTGTAAGGTTTTTGCTATTTTGATATGTGAAATAATACGTTTGCAACAACCTTGGATCCATACTCAATAAACTACCATGTTTAATTTCCTCAAACTTACCCCTCTTTATTACTAAAGACGAATAAACGATTAGTGACTCGGTGAGGGTAAATTTTTCCAAAAACTAAAATATCGGAAAATACATGTTAAGTGTTGTTAGCAATCAATAATTGTAATATCGTAACTGGATTTATAACCATTGTAGTTGGAGAAAAGTTCTCGTGGTTCATTAGGTGTTTGTGATCGATCGGTCATGCACTATAAATCAACCTCAATAAAAAGAAGGGATCCAAATTATTAAAAGCAATATCGAAAACAACAAACGAAAAAAATACAAGTGCAAGTTACTTTCAACAAGTCGACCTTTACATGATCGAAAAGAAAGCAGTAAGGAAGAGATCGAATTATATGGACATCACTAACACTGTGTTCTTGAGTTTAAATCTAGGTGGAAAAGAAGGGAAATGAACAAAGAAGAAAAGAAAAGAAAGGAAGAGGAAAGAAGATAAGTTAGTGGGTTGTGTTCTTAAGTTGAAGGGAAGAGAAGGGAAGGAAAGTTATCCCTCCTAATCATCTCAAAAATGAGAGGAAAGGCTTGGAACAAAAATACATATAACTCTTTCCCTCCTCTTCCTTCTCCTTCCTTTCCTTTCCTTTCATAAAAAAACTCAAAACACCATTTCTTTTTTCAATCATTTCACTTCCTTTCCTTTCCACCCTCAAATTAACTCGAGAACACAGTATAAAGGTTGGTCACACTATAAAGTTCGGTTCGAAAGGGAAATATAGGGGATTATACGTTTATACCGACGGCCTCGCATTTTGATCGTTGCTTTACTAGTATCTAGTAAATGGTGATAAGAGGCAACAGGCTGGAAACAGGCCAACGTTATTACTACATAAACACGCGCAGAAATCAGTATTAATCCGAAACTAAGGAAATGAGGTGTTACATCAAACATAACGATTTTTACAGAAGTATACACATCATTTTCGGTAACACAAACGGGTGAATAGGTTTCATTTGAGACACATCCACTGATCCACATATCAGTTTAATCTATCTGATATAATTAATTTATTTGGTGATCGTCAGAATGTTAGGTAATTAGTCAAGTAAATGTGACACTGTGACCATATCATCTTTTTTGTTCAATTAATAGACCGAAGAGATTACTTTTTCAATATAATCGATCTCCGAATGATTATGATTTATTGATTTATGACTACCAACCTAACACCACATTCACTTAATTATTGTCGTTATCATTGTTCATAAAGTCGCTATCTACTCGACAACTCGAAGCCCACAACACTAAAGCTATAGTTAGGATACACAAAGATCGATAACTACACTTGATTCACATTTATTTTCAATGAAGCTAAGAGTACTGGGTAAAAATTGTACTTTTTGAGCCCAGGCCCAAAGTAAAATGGAGAGAAATATCAAAACATTGTGGTCGGGTCGAAGCTCAACTATTTGGGCCATCTTCAGACCCATTGAGTATAGAGTTTGATCCTGTGTCAATATATTATGTTATCATTTTATAAAATACTCGAATTACACATTTATGCATACATATCAAAACTTTAAGCAAGAGTTTTTAGTTTTACACACGACAAAATTTATGTCTACATAATATTAAAAGAAAAGGAAACATCTTTTCAAAAAAATTAGTGAGCTCTAATAAAAATGAGTCATGACATCCTTACCCGTGGTCCCTTAAAAATTAAGATATTATAAAAAATTAACTAAGGTCAGTGGTAATGTATATTTCTAATTCTAATAATATAATACGATTTCATATTTTAAATATATGTATATTTAATCCCTCGTAAACTTAGGTTGCATTTGGTTCGTGAAATTCAACGGATTCAATGGAATTGAAATCTCAATTTCAATCCACAAGGGTGCTTAGTTCACAAATGAATTAATTTGGAAGTCTTCAAATTCCTTCACTCAGGAAATTCACATTCATTGGATTTCCATTTCCTTTGATGAATTTTAGTATCATCAAAAACATTCCATGAATCAAACGGAGCAGTGCTCATTAAATGAATAATTATTTTCCATGAAATATTCGGAGATAGAAAGACACGGTTGGGAAGCCTAAAACATTAGGGAAAGTAATGAAAAATGCACTCTACTTTTCATCTATTTTAATTTAAGGTACACAACTTTAATTTTTTTAATTTAAGATATCGAATTTTCAATTTGTAGTCAAGTTAAGAACGTATGGTACATGAAATTGCACAAATAATGAGTTGTCACCAAATTCCTTCTTCATGTGTAACATATCTACTTAATCGATTAATAACGCTTAATCAATATTAAAAAATATCGAGTAAAAAGAGAGAGATTACTAGATTAGAGTTGAAAGTGGTGATGAGTTTTTGTTAAATTCTCTCTCCTCACTCAATATTTTTTATAATTGATCGAGGAATATTAATTGATTTAGTAGATTGGTTACTTATAAAAAATAATTCGAAGAAAACTCAACATTTGTGTAATTCGCGTCCCTAACTTGATTACAGAATTAAAGTTCGATACTTTGAATTATAATAATTAAAGTTGTGTACCATATAAATAGAAATAAGTGAAAATTATACAACATTTTTCTGTACTTTTTTTCAAAACAATAGGGCCAAATTAACATTACCCGTCGGGCCCATTACGACATGAACCTGGCCTGACCTTTTTCTTCATCAATTGAATTTCTATCCCAACAATCAATTTCATGTTTTTTTTTCTTTGTTTATAATTATAACTAGCTTTTAAACCCCTCTGTATACACACGGGCTATTAAACTTTTATTTAATTTTTATAAATATAAAATGTATATGATTAAATTTTAACATTTTATCTTAGTATTAATTTTTTTAATGAAGCTTGAAACTAAATTATTTAAGGTTTCTCAACTTCTAATCGAATACAAACAAAGCTGCAGTTACTCAGTTAGTGCCACGATCGCAAATTCGTTGAATTACAAGGGTATTATTCTAATAGCATATTCCGTTAACCAAATTTATACTTATACGGAGTAATTTTCCATAATAATCTCACCATTATCTCTTATACGGAGTAATTTTGTATGCAAATTTTTCTTCCAATTGTGTCCTTGACTTCCCTAATTTTCCATAATAAGAACTTTAGAATATTTTGATTGAAAATGATACGAGATTAGGAGTAACAGATAAGAGCGCGGGTAAAAGAGGGGCAATATTTACAGGTTTTAACGATATTTTATGATTTTCCGTTTCTGTAACAAACACTTTAAAAATCGATTTGCTAATAATGTAAAAACATGACTTCATATTTAAAACTATAAATCATACTAATCGCATCCAGATATAATAAATGTTAAATTACAATTACTATCGTTAATAAAACTATGGGAAATGCTATTGACAGCCCTTAGGGCTGTCAATAAGATACATTCAATGCATTAATTAAAGTTAAAGTTTCTTTTTTAATCAAATATATTATTTAATACATCACAAATAAATGGAAAGTTTCAGTTAATTAAATGCAAACATAAATTAAATTATATATAATCCTGAATGAATAAGGAAAGTTTCAACTTTAATTAATGCATTGGATGTGTCTTATTGACAGCTCCAAGGGCTGTCAATAACATTTCCCTAAAAGTATCTTGAGTTTTGAATAATTACTATATAAATTTTATCATTAATTAACACGACTCAACTTTTACTATCAACTTTACTATGAGGAATTATCTTTGACCATTAAAAACAAGTACTCCAATATTTCATTATGATGATTTTTGCACGTAAATTGTTTGAAACATTTTCCTTAAGTTTATCGATACTTTAGTAGATAAAACATTTTGCTATTTTATTTTAGTAAAGTTTGAATTTAAAACTAAGAACTTCCATATTTAGTTATCTAATTCTATCTTACAATATAACCCTATCAATTTCACATATTTTTTACTTTTCGCCAATAGTATCAGAAAATTTGAAATCTACGTACAAACAAACTATTGTTAATAACTCACAATCATAGGTAATCCACAACAATAAAAGTATTAAATTCCACTGCATAACACGAGTATTGTGCAAGTTTTTGTAAAATATGCTCCTTTCTTGTAAAAAGTATTCTAAATCTAAACGAGTTAATTATGTTATTTTAGACGTGTAAGAAAACAATTAGAAAATTAGCTGAATTTAGCTAATCGTAGTTACAACTTACAAACGGTAAAAACACCCGTTATGTGTGGCAGATTGGTAATAAACCGCAATTTTCAAGGGTATTACATTTGAGGAAATTGAGGATTAAAAAACAAAATTATAGTTAACGGTAAAACAGGAGAAACAAGAAAAACAGGTGTGTGTTTTTTTCTTCATTTACCATCAAATTAAATTTGTATCCTCCTGAAAAAAAAAAAAAAACAAATTCAGATCCATTATCCCTCTTCAACCCCACAATCAACCCTCATTAGGTCTGCTTTTCTTCTATCTTTTTTGTAATTCCAACCAATTCTTGTTTTTTAATGATGAGTTCTAAGAATTTAAGGTGGTTAGGTGATAATGTGATATACTATATGAAATGGGGATGATGATATCAATTGCCTTAACAGATAAATGCATCTTAATTATTGCTTAAAAAATGCTATTTCATTTTATTATAGTTTGATGATCATTATTTTTTCCGAATGCAACATTAGGGCTTTTTTGGTTGAAGGGGCACAAATTAATTCAATTCAAGTTCTGCTGTCCGTTGATGATAAGAAGGTACGAGTATTTTTTATGTTTTTAGCTCTTCTGTTGAAAAATTTATAAAGTTTCTTGCTCAAAATTGATGTCGTTTTTAAATAATAAAAATGTAAATGTGGAATTTTGTTTAGCAGGGTTAATAAATTGAAATTGGGATGTGGAAAATGGGAAATGGAAGTAAACAGAGTATAATGCAACCTTTTTTTTTTTCTTTCTTTTAATTTTCATGTGGCTGATTTAAGGTTAAAATTTTGTGGTTGTTAATTGGAAATTGAAAATCTTGGGCATGTTTGAATACTTTGGAATTTCTGGGCTTGTTCTTGAATATCCACATGAGCTGGCACATATAAATGAATAATCTTTCAAAAAATTCAGATGTTCATGTTGTTGTATTCACGATGAAAAAATGAACGGAATTGCTATTCCGGTTGAGTGATGGTATTTTTTTAGTAATGCATCATAAAATGTGTGTGGAGAAGATATGATCCAAATTGTGCTCATTGTGATGGATTTGTTTCTTGAATGAATTTCCGTTACATCATTACGACATTTTTGTATACTTTTTTATTTGTGACGTTTCTGTTGATTTAGGCTTTACTTGCAACTTATCGTTCAAAATGAGGCAACGGAACATGGTGTACACTGGTCCAATGACCGATACTGAAATAGAACATGCTCATCTTCAACCCGAACCTTGTTTAATTCCTTACGGACCTTTGCCTTCTGGATTCACGTTCATGGCAGCTCCACCTGGGATCAGAGTAGTTCCATTAGGGGCTCATAATCAGTTACCGTTTCCTGCCCACCAGGTCATGGATGGACCCCACGGAGAATTTAAAGGAAAGATCACTGAAGGTTTTCATGTCAACTTTCAGTACTCCTACCCTGGACCTGGCTCAAGTCCTTTTGTAATTCCTGAGTACAGAGGGTTCGATGTTATCCCGATGGTCATGGCACCTGTGCATCACAGAGGTTCTAGGAATCGTATCGCGAGTCCTACTGATCTTACTCATGGCTTACAGTTCATCCCAATGAGTCAAGTGGGTCAACCTGTGCAGGTAGTACCTGGCCCTTGGTTAGACCAGCAGTTTTGCGGCAATGCTCCTGGAATATCTTATATGCAAGGTAATTGGTTATTAAATGAATATCTTCCATTATGGGCTGCAACTTTGTGGATACCCCTTAAACGCGTAGCTCAGTTGTATCCGGAGGAGAGGACTTTGTGAAAGTGGTTACATTTCCCAAATTAAGCACACACTCTCCTTAGCGTCCCTTTGAGTTAGTCTGAACATTTTATGTGGACTATTTAGCGTTGCTGGTTATCTGCCTAAAAAAAAAATCAGCGTTGCTGGTTATTTGCCTATCATCTGAATATATATGATTTGTTTTTGTGTCATCTTACCTAATGAAACTCTTCCGTTTATTTTAAATTCAGGATATACGAATGGAAATCCGATCACTTTTGTGCATCAACCACCTCCACAAATGGCACCACTACCACCACTGCCACAAATACCTAGGTTTATGCGACCCGCACAACCAATGGGTGATAGGGTTTACCAGCCTCATGGGCAAGAACTGATGTTAGAATCAACTTCAAGACAACGTGGTCTTCCTCATATAAGAGTTCTCCCTGAAGATGTATTATACTTTTTTTGTATTTGGCAAATAAAAATCATATGTTTATGAAATGTTATTTTCATTAACTTGTTTGTTTTACATATATAGGGAGTTGCAATGCTTGATTTTGGTAATTATGGACATAGAGTCGATAACCACAGGGATATGCGGTTGGATATAGATCATATGTCTTATGAGGCAAGTCGTATAAAAGACTTGACATTAGTTTTCTTTTTAGTCAATTCTGGAAAATGACAAAAATAAAATATTGATAGTTTTCATTATGTACAGGAGCTTCTTGCATTGGGTGAACAAATTGGTAATGCTGGCTCCGGTTTAGCTAATGATTTCATTATATGTCATCTAAAAACAAGAACGTTCACCAATTTTCAACCGGAGGGTGTGTTGTCTGCTGATCAAGGACTTAATATCTGCACAATTTGTCAGGTAAGTTTCTAATACCAGCATTTATTACATATATTCATCAACTCATCATGTTGTTTATGGAAATTGTCTTTTGAGCGATTATCAATAGTATATTCTTATAAAGTTTGCTCAATTGATTATGGTAGAATACATTGCTTATTTACCCCTTCTTTAACCTGTTGTAAAAAACTTTTACTCCGATGCATAAAACATCAAAACCTCTATTTTTTCTATAACAATGTCTTTTACGGTCTTTATATTAATAAATTCTTCAAATAATAGGTAGCTGCCAAACACTAAATGTCTGATTAGCTAATTAATACAAGTAGTAGCAGAAACGTATCCAAACTAGAGGTGGCAATTTTAGACTCATTGGTTATTATTGGTCAAGTTGTGTAATATTAATGAGGAGATGGGTTTGTTGGGTCTCCCTCTTTTTTTTTAATGGGTATCCAATATAGCCTCCAATTGTATAACAATTAACCAACGCGTCTAGCGGGTAAATTTTTTTTTTATAAGAACTCATTTCATTTTTTATCATTTTTCACTCAAATAAAAAAAGTTTGGTGGAAACCCGATCGGTCAACCCGACTTGAGACTCATTAGACCCGGACCCGTTTAGACCCATCCTCCTAAATGACCCATCTAGACCCGGACCCTTTTGGACCCAAACCTATATAGACCCGTGACCCGACCCGACCATTCATTTTGCCACTTATAATCCAAACACTATCTTTAACATCCAATTATTATCATAACTAATTATTTCATACTCTATATAGTTCATTAATGATTTGGATTTCACAGATGGACTACAATGATCAAGAAAAGATTGGCATGTTGGATTGCGGCCATGAGTACCATGTGGACTGCATACAAAAGTGGCTAGTCGAGAAAAACACTTGCCCAGTTTGCAAATGCACCGGGCTTGTTACACTAGGAAAGGAATCAGGAAGCCTTAAAGAACACTAAGCATGTTAAAAACTGCAAAATATAGTAAATATCAAAAGTTAGTAGACTAGTGATGTTTATGTTTATAAACTACACTAGGTAATTAGACTTGTTTTCTTTCTTTTGTTCTATGAGATGCAAGTGTCAACAACTGTATTAAACCCTTATTTTTGTTGGCTATAACGTCTCGTGTGCTCTGGAAACCTTTTGTACATACCTTTTTCGTGTTGTATCGGTGTGAACTCCGGGTTTTGGAATGTTAATACTAGGGCTTGAACATTTATATATTCTCTTGCATATTACTGTATATAATTGTTCATAAGGGCTTAGCTCGTTTACTTTTACGATGACAACCTTAAAGTCTGTCAATAAACAAGAATGCGATGCATAAAGTTGTTGTATTTTGTGGTTAAATATTATGGAGTATTATCAACGATGTTTTAGTCATTACCTTATGCGTGAAAATGCTAAGAAACTTTATTAAAAGAGTTGAATAGATTCGGATAAAATGATAAAAACTATGTCTTGAGTATCTTAAAAGGAATATTGGAGATCCATTTTTCCAGAAGATGGGTATTGTTTTGATTAGACCACTTGCAATGGAAGCCTTCGGCTTTGTTGAAGACCTACGAGGCGACGAAGGTTCGTCACAACCGTGACAGTCCTGTGTCAGACTTCCGTTGTCGAGAGAAAAAGGTTTTTCTAATTATTTTTATTTTTTGATTGTCGTCCAGGAAGAAGAACATGAGACCCTAAAAATATATTTGGCCCTTCCTTATGCGGTTATGCCTTCCAATAATCGTAATTCCATGTTCATGATTAAAAAGTCAAATGTAATTTCTCACTAAAGTCAATCTATATAATATGACCCATTTTCATTATAATTTGATTTTCAACTTTACTCACTCCTTATACCTAGAGGTGAACAAAACCGGGTTTCGACCCTACCCGACCCGAAAACCCGAACCGGGTTTTGGTCAAAAAGTCAAAAACCGGGTTGGACCCAACCCGAACCGGGTTTTTTCGGGTTTTCAACCGGGTTTTTGACCAGGTATTTGACCGGGTTTCGGGTATTTGACCGGGTTTCCAACCCGACCCTATTTCAACCCGGTCCCAACCCGATTTCGAATTCTAAAAACCCTACCCGGGTACGTACCCGCCGGGTATTCAAAAAACCCGAACCGGGTAGGGTCAAACCGGGTTTGACCGGGTCGGGTTTTCGGGTTTGAAACCGGGTAGGGTTGAGGAACCGGTTTTTTTGTTCAACTTTACTTATACCTAAAACTTAATTCAAAAATGCTAATTTACTTCGTAATGGACCTTCATAACTTAAGCCCATCAAGCCCACTAGACAATGCAGCAGATCAGGTAAATTTATCATAGGGTATAAAGTTTGGTAGCTAGACTTTTTATTTGCACTTCCATAGTTCCAGACTTCCAGAGCGTTCATAATTTGTTTCTTTTACAAATTTATGAATTTGGGATTGACATATATAAGAAATTTTTATGATTAATTTTAAAATAAAATACCATGTGTTCAAAGTTTCTATGATTATACAATCAACATGTCAATTATTGTATCCTAAAACAAGAGGTCTTACTTCTTAGTATCGATGTTACTCAGACAGGTCCCTATGGTGTACATATCGTCCCTATGGTGCATATCGTCTTCCGTCTTCAACTGTTCTCAGGAATGACACCATAGGCACAACGCCATTCTTGAGTCTGTCCTGGTGCTTTGCGTTCTTGACGAGACAGAGAGAACGAGGGTTGTGGGGTCAGCTTTTTTGCTTAACAAAGTTATTATTAGACTTGTCTCTATGGGGACGTCTGTAACATCCTCTCTGCTTGTCCGGTAATTTCTAATTTTTAATTGATATAGTTAATCGTATTAGAAATTATTTGATATTATTTGTTTATTTGCGAAACTTAATTAAATAAGCTTCAGGACTTATTGTGCTTAGTAAATTATTGTTTGTTTTAATTTACTATAGTTGACGGTGCAATAAAATAAGTTTCTCGCAAATGATTTTTAGGTTCCAAGCAATAGATTGAAAGGGAACTAGTTTTAAGTGGATGCGGGTCGGTGTAAAAGTTTTAGACCGACTTATTTAACCTTCCATTTTAGGAAAGTTACATCACTTTCTTTCTTTCAAAAACCTAAGAACTAAAACCTTAAACCCTAAGAAATTTAAACTATAATCAAAACTTGTTGATTTGAGCTGTGAACTTAGAACCAAAACATTATCATCACCACCTTTGTTTCATCATATTCAAGTGGTAAGTTGTTTGATTTTAAGTATGTTTATAACTTATGTATATTGAATTGAGATATGAATCAAAGTGGAAAATAGTGGATTTTGATGTTTGGGATTGTAACTAGTTGATAATACATGTTATATGTGCCATTGGTTATGCTAGAATTGATCTTGGAACTGGTTTTGGTGAATTTAGTTATTAAAGTTCGAGCAGGGTTTTGGAAACTGATGGAGCTTGTGGTGCAGGGTGGGTACCCGGCGGGTAGAGCTCGTACCCGGCGGGTAATGTACCTAAACCGGGAATCCGGCGGGTAAAACCCGTATCCGGCGGCTTGTACAGCCTTTAAAACTCATTTAAGTTCTGTTACCAGGAAAGTTAATTTACCCGGTTGTTTTGAGTTGTACCCGGCTGCTAAACCCTGTACCCGGCGGGTATTTGGGCTACCCGACGGGTAGTGACACGGATGATGCAATTTTTTCTTTTGCTGTAACACATGTGCTAATTATGATGTATATCAGTTAACATGCTTAATTACATATACTGAGCATGATTAGGAACTTATTATAGTTATGTGAATAATATCTAATTCTTTGAATTATGTTTGATATAAGTTTAGTACTGATGATCCTGATTACTAACTTATATATGATTGTTGATTCTCAGATCCTCAGAGGACTCAGCGAGATAAGACAGCTGAGTAAGTAAATCGAGACAATCAGGTGAGTGGATTTGAAACTCATAGTTTGATTTGGTTGTGTCAGTTTGATTTCAATCAGTAATTATAGGATTACTATTGATAGAATGTTAACTTTGAAATGATATGCCATTTGATTGGTTGTTTGATGAACATTGAACTGAAATGTATAATCCAGAGGTCAACTAGATTGTTGGTTGGACTTGATTGCTAATGTTGGTCAACACAGGGTTGCGTACATGTGTTGATGGAGATTAGCATTTAGTTAGCGGTTAATCACTGTTTTGGCCTACAGTTGATTTCAGTGTTCTGATAGGGCCACCCGGAACAGGGTCCTTAGGAACCACCGTTCCTCTTGACGATATTTGTTGCATTATTGATTGTGAACAGATTGCTAGCTAAATTGAATTGTAGTTGATAATTCATTCACTTAGCTTCGTGCTAATCCCTCAATTTACTTCCTGCAGGTGATATATAATATGTGGGTAGTCAGGAAGGACATTTTGGTGCTGGGAATGTTTGAAACTTACAACTCTGATCCAGTTTGTAATAGATAATGTTTTGTAGTATATAATGCCCTGGGTTTGTAAACATGTTAACTATGTTTGTTTAGTAATTAAACAGATTGTATAAAGGTTTGCGAAAATTTATAGCAGGATTCTAATAGAATATGTATTTCAAGTATTCGCTTCCGCCAAACTTAATATTATATTGTGGTATTAAATGAGGGGCGCTATAAGTTGGTATCAGAGCAATAGTTTGGGGCAATTGAATATGATTGTATGTTCAATCCTAAACTTTGATTGTGTTGTGTCAAACATTCTTGGAAATGGGATTATGTACTGAATGTGAAATCGGTTAGTAGAATAGGTGCTAACGATTAACGATTTGTGAGTTGTTGTTGTGTTTACAGATATGGCGGATAACGAGCAACCACCTGTAAACCCTAATAATGTCTCGAGGCCAGAAGTTACTGTTGAGACTCATGACAATAGGGCTGAGCATACTGGTACTTCTTTCCATGCTAGAGAGGAGTTAGAAAGAGACGAGTATCTCCTTCAAGTTGAAAAGGAAAACCAAGCACTTAGAATGTATAAACAACAAAAAGAGGCTGAATCATCTCATCCTGTGTTTGGTACGATTTCACCGCCAAAGCAAAAGGTGTGTTCTTTTAAAACCTTTATGAGCAGTAATCCGTCTGTGTATTCGGGTAGTACAAATCCTTCTGTAACTCTAGATTGGTTGAGAGATGTTGAAAAGAAATTTGAAGTCTGTCAATGTGAGGAAGAATTAAAAGTTCCTTATGCAACTCAACTTTTAAAAGGAGCAGCTATGAATTGGTGGGATTCGATTACTTCTGTGTTATCTTCTTTTCAGAAAGCATCTATCCGATGGTCTGACTTTCGTAATGAAGTTTGTAAGCAGTATTGTTCAAACTATGATATAGCTCGGATTAGAAAGGAGTTTATGGATTTGCAATTAACTGATAATATGTCAATGGATGATTTGATAAATCAGTTCACAGAGAAACTCAGGTTTGTTCAGCAGTGGGTTCCTGATGAGAGAACTCAAATAGAACAGTTTGTGGGTACATTACCTAATCATTATCGAACTTCAGTGAGATTAGCGGGCTCTCTTTCTCAAGCTTTCATGTTAGCTCGATCTGTTGACAGTGATTTGAAACCTCAACAAGCACCAGGTAAAGAAATGGTTTCTCAGAAATCTAGGAGTGAATCTTCTGGTAAAGGTAAGCAACGGTGGCAAGGAAATCAACAGGGTAAGAAACAAGAAAGTCGTGGTGGTACTTCTGATCGTCCCAATTGGTGTATTAAATGTAGAGCTAGACATTTTGGGCCGTGTACTGTGCAAACCACTAGATGTGTAAAATGTGGTGTGATTGGGCATGAAGCCAAAGATTGTGTTTTTTCTACTTATGTGTGTTGGAATTGCCATAAGGAAGGTCATCGAGCAAATCAGTGTTCTGAGGCTAAGAGACAGGGTTCGGGGTCGGTTGTTAGTTCATCATCTTCCGGTCAGAAGCGGAAGAATCCGCCATCTGCAGTTAGTAGGGCTTTTCAAATGACAGTGGATGAAGCTGTCCATACAGATGACGTGATCACGGGTACTTTTCTTGTAAATTCTGTACCAGCTCGTGTTTTGTTTGATTCTGGTGCGAATTGTTCGTTTGTATCTATGTACTTCTGTGATAAGTTGAAAATGATGCCTACTGTGATTACAAACCCTGTTGAAGTAGAAATAGCTTGTGGCAAGTCAATTCCTGTTACCACTTCGGTAATTGGAGCTAGTATTATGATAGATGACCAGACTTTCTGATGTGACGTAAAAAGTCATGTTTTTAGAAGCTTTATTCCTCACATTTTGAACCTTTCTTTAGTGAAAACATTACAAAACATTGATTATTTACTAAAATACACTAAAGTGGTTCAAAAGTAGACGTTGTGATAAAAATCACTGAAAACACTCTAAAAATGCACAAAACACAGCATTTTAATACAGGCCGATTCCTCCGATCTCATTTTCCTATCAAGACACACTTCCTAACTTCTACCATCTGTTGTACAGGTAAAATCGAGACGGAAAAATCTGGAATCAAGTGAAACGGTCAAAGGACGGAGAAACCACTACGCTTTCAGAGCCAATAAAAGTCATTTCGGCTACGCCTAAGCTCTACACATCCAATTTCTGTGAGATTGGCATCATTAGAAGCGTAACGGAATTACGAAACCACAGGCGAAAGAATCAAGTCAAATAGACGCATAACGAAGGAGATACGGACATTTTAAGCAACGAACGAAATCAGACGGAGACCGTATACGGCCTCAGGCACCGTATACGGCCCATATAAGACCGTATACGGCCTATACTACACCGTATACAGACCCTACAAGGCCGTATACGGCCCCCTACCCCATATCGTGCTCCGTTTGCTTGTACGTGCTGCTTCGTGAGTTGTACGTGCGATTTAGTGGTTTGCCTATAAATAGTGGACATCCCCAACACCTCATTCATACCACTTTTCTCATTTCATTTCTTCCTTACACTTTCTCTCTCACACACATCACTCTCTCTCTAGTTTCTCTCTCTAGAGGATTTTCTCTCTCTAGAATTGAGCTAGTTAGAGAGATAGTTAGGTAGAGGTAGCTTTTAGCTTTTGTACGGAGGCACTCCAAGACATTGTATTTGCGATGATCTGTCTGTAATAAATTCGTATCAGGTTCTATTTATATATCTCTTACTTTCCAGTTTTAAATATGTGTTGCTTTGTTTATGCTTGTTTAGGATTGTATGCTAGATATATAATGTTAGGCTAGACATTTCTTTGTGTTTACTATGATGTAGTTATGTTAGAATAGTCAAAATGTTTATGCCATGCTGTTACTCTGCCCGTGTTACTTTAAACTGTGTATGAACTCGTAAACTAAATCTCGAATGTTTATCTATCCAACCTATGCTGTGGTTAGAAGCTTCCTGCTAGAACTTGGCCAATTACTAGTGGTACGTTCTCTACCTATTCTATACTTGATGATCAATGAACTTGGTATGGCTGTGTTCTCTAGGTTGAAACAAATCATAAGAGACACGGAGCATAGGATTAGAGATAGGTTAGATTCATGTTTATCTGTTATATATCTTTGAGAGAACTTTCGGGATATCTATGATCTAATTATTGGTTATCTGCTATGCTAGGATTACGGTGTTCTGTTATGTGTTACCCTATCGCATGTTCTTGTTTGATTGTTGCCTTAGGAATGATGCATGCTAGAGTTATCCCCTTGGTTCATATCAGTAACTGTATAATTAGGTTTTCAAACACAGAATATTGGTTTACACAGTAGATTAACATGCATGGAATAGTTGTGATGATTTATATCTGTAATGCTGAACAATTTAACTGACCGTTAGCCCGATTATCTCAACTTGGTCCGCGGGATTACCCCCGTTCGTGTTCTTGTTCAATCAACAATTCACGCTACGATACAGGCATCTCTGATGACTGTGACTGGGGACCAGGATTCGAGGATAGTCGTCGGTTAAATTGGTCTGTACATTTGGGAGAACTTCCGGTGTACCTGACTTCTATAACTGCTATCCACGTGACATGTTATTTATCTGATTGCGGACAACTCTACGTTAGATATTTAATAGGATCGTAGTTGTAGCTCATTAGGATATAGGAAATTTGCGAGAGTAATGTGGAACCCTAATTAATGTAACGGAAAAACCGTAAAACGCCCTATTACTCGGTATAGTGCTGGAAACACCCATTGGTGGAGTACAAACGTATGGAAGCCGCGGAACGGTCGTAGGTACAATACTTAGCATTAATTATGTTTCTATCCTCTCCGGATTAGTTATCACATCTAGTAGCCTTACCCTTGACTATTCATCAAATAACATTTAACGAAATCATAGTAAACACTCGCTTATCCTTTGTTGACCGAGTCTCCGTACAAACCTCTTTAGTTCTGCTTTCTTTATTTAATTAGTATTCAGTTATAAAAACCAAACCTATCCAAAAGCTTTTAAAAAACCTAGCTGAATCTCCAAAGATAATAAAACTTCCTAGACTCCCATGCCCTTTGTAGTTTGAAGAACGACACCTGAGTCATACATACCACTTGCTGCCCTTTTAGGTCTGTCAGTAGTATACAACTTAGGATTCCCCTGCTCTACAAATTTAAAACTCACTGTTCGCCACTTCTATTGCTGTTGGATCAACGACCGGAATCAAATCCGTCCGACCGATAGAGGTGACGACAAGTTTTTGGCGCCGCTGCCGGGGACTACAACGACCGATTTTAGGAATTTTGTGATCTTAGTTATTTAGCGATCCTTACGGAAGATCAATATCATCCGAAAGTTACAGTTTTTATCCCCAGGTTAGTTAGTTTTTAATTTCCCGTCATTAGTTAAACCTATCCTTTCCAAAACCCTATTTTCTTCTTAAAACAAGTTATGGCAAATCGTATCACTCTCGCCTCATCAACCCAACCACTGCTAGAAGGACGAGGATGACCAATCGTATCACCAACCGACGAAACCATTGAAATCAAGCCACACTTCATTAAATTACTTAAATCTCAGTGTCAATTTCATGGTCTTTCGGTTGAAAATCCAAACGCCCATCTTAACAAATTCATCAACCTTTCCGACTCTTTCGAACAAACCGGATCCAGTGTCAAAGTCACCCGACTTCACCTGTTTCCTTATTCTTTAGCTTTCCGATCTCAGACATGGTTTTATGAACTCGAACCCAATTCGATTCATACATGGGAGGAGTTCTTGGCTAAGTTTTTCCCTCCGTCCCTACAAACCAAGCTCAAAAATGAAATCATTAACTTTCGTCAAGGAGCTACTGAATCATTAAGCTCAGCTTGGGAACGCTTTAAGAATCTGCTTGGAAGATGTCCGAATCATCAGTTGGCTGAAACGAATCTGGTCTGCACATTCTACAACAGTCTGAATCCTCATCACCAACAAACCCTCGATGCTGCTTCATCCGGAAATTTCATGCTACATACTTCAGAAGAAGCCTGGAAGTTGATTGAGACGATAACGATGCACCAACATGACTTGGAGTTTGATGAATCAACCTCGGAAGACAAAGACACTTCTACTCAAGCATTCGATACTTTAAAAGCTCAACTCGAATCCATCTCTAAAGTTGTTAAAGATATGCAAGACTCTTCCAAATCTAAGAAGAAACCTCAACGGCTCTTCTCACACTCGAAGCCCAAGGAAGATGTTCTCGCCACATCAGGAGCCACTGATCAAATCATTCATTCAAAATCTTTCACTCAGCGGTTATCTAAACAACCTATCTCTCATTTGTTAGTTCCCTCTACACCCTCTACTTCCTCTCAATTGTCTTCTCGTCTAAACAATACGATTTTCAATAACTTCATGGTTGAGCAAAATAATAAAAACAAACAAATTGTTGATTTTCAAAACCAAATTGATTATTTGCTCAGAATTTCAAACGATTTAATTAAAAACATGGAGGATAATGTTAAAAGATTGTTTTTAAAAGTTGAGGAGAAGCAAAGAGAAGAAGCGATTAGCAAAGCTATTCATCATTCATCTTATGATGATATCCTTGTTGTCACTAGAGGAGGAAAAGAGACTAAGAATGAGAAATCAAAAGATATTCCTTCAGACGAGCCTTCTAGTTCTTCTCTACCCACTGATTCAGTACCTGTTGACACTCGTGTCACCTCTCCTGAACCAGAATCTTCCAAAGCCCCAGAAGTAGTTAAACCAACACGTATACCTTTCCCTGGTAGGCTTAAGAAAGAAAAACAAGAAGCCCAGTTTGGAAAATATCTAGTGATGTTCAAAAGCCTACACTTAAACGTTCGATTATTAGATGCTTTAGTTGAAATGCCTAGTTGTGCCAAATTCTTTAAAGAACTTATATCCAACAAAGAAAAACTCAGACAAATAGTTAACTTGCCCTTAGACGCAGAATGCTCTTTAATTATGCAACAAGGACTGCCCCCAAAGCTAGGAGACACTGGCCGTTTCACTATTCCTTGTTACCTTCAGGATGTTCAAATAAGTAACGCCTTAGCTGACTTAGGAGCTAGTGTAAACCTTATGCCATACTCGCTTTATAGGAAACTAGGATTAAGCGAACTTTTACCAACCCGTATGACCATCCAATTAGCTGATAGACCAGTTAAACTCCCTCGAGGAATTGCTGAAGATATTATGGTACGTGTTGATAAATTCGTCTTTCCTGTTGATTTTGTTGTTATGGATATTGAGGAAGACACTCAGGTACCGCTCATCCTTGGTAGACCTTTCCTAAATACTGCCAAGGCCGTCATTGACGTGAATGAAAAATCTTTAAAACTTAGAGTGGGAACTGAGGAAGTCACCTTCAATGTCGATAAGCTAATGAAACTTCCTATGGGAGAAGACCTTGGTCTTGTAGATTCTATGCAGGAAATAATTGAAGAACACTTGGAAGAAATCCTCGCAGTAAGCAGCATTGATCCCCTTCCAAACACTGTCATCACAACAAGGAAAATATGTGAAGAAGGTGCGGGTCTATGCTCAGCTATCTCGGATCCATCCATCGCATCAAAGGAAGTACTATTACCTTTAAAGAATTCCAACTTACAGCCCAACAGATTTATCACTGCTGTACCACTTGGGCAAGGCACTCCAGTCACTCTCTTGAGAAGAAGCCCTACTTCTGAAGTCCCTGATTCGTCTCTCTCAAAAGAAGAAATTCTGAAGACTCTCAAGGAAATGGAGTCAATGCTTAAACCACCCGATCCGCAACTTTCTAAAAGTTGTGAAAACTTGAAACCAGAGATTACTTTTACCACATCTTCTTCAGCTCAGTTTCAGAGATTTGCACTCACAAAGGGCAACAAAGAAATAATCACTGAAGATAATGCAATCTCTCAATCTTCCCAAGTAAAATATGAGCTGAGAAAAGATGAGCTTTACAATACAGAATGGGTTGAAATAGCATCAGCCGACATTCCAGAGGCACCTGCAGTTGAGTCAGATTATCAGACAACGTACGATGAGCTTAAGAGAGACGAGATTGCCAGGATGAAGCCTTCCACTGAAGAACCACCCGAATTGGAGCTAAAGGAACTCCCCTCACACCTTGAATATGCTTTTCTCGATGGAACTTCGCATTTACCAGTTATCATATCCAAAGATCTGAAGCCCGAAGAGAAAGCACTACTCATTAAGGTTCTAAAGTCACATAAGAAAGCGATTGCATGGAAAATCTCTGACATACAAGGGATCAGCCCAAATTACTGCACTCACAAGATCTTAATGGAAAATGACTTCAGGCCTTCCATTCAAAGGCAAAGGAGAGTTAACCCAAAGATTCAAGACGTGGTGGAAAAGGAGGTTATCAAACTCTTGGATGCTGGTCTAATTTACCCTATTTCGGATTCCCCATGGGTCAGTCCAGTTCAAGTCGTCCCAAAGAAAGGAGGCATGACGGTCATCGCTAACGAAGATAACGAGTTGATTCCAACATGAACCGTCACCGGTTGGAGGGTATGTATCGACTATCGGAAACTAAATGAAGCTACACGCAAAGATCACTTCCCTCTACCGTTCATTGATCAGATGCTTGAAAGATTGTCAGGAAACGAATTCTATTGCTTCCTCGACGGTTTCTCTGGCTATTTTCAGATACCTCTCGATCCAAAGGACCAAGAAAAGACAACGTTCACCTGTCCATACGGAACCTATGCCTACCGACGTATGCCATTTGGCTTATGTAATGCACCGGCGACATTTCAAAGATGCATGGTAGCAATCTTCCATGACATGATTGAACAATGCATGGAAGTGTTCATGGATGATTTTTCGGTTTTCGGAGATTCATTCACCACTTGTCTTTCTAACTTGAACAAGATGCTCACCCGATGTGAAGAATCGAACCTAGTTCTGAATTGGGAAAAATGCCATTTCATGGTAAAAGAAGGCATAGTTTTAGGACACCGTATATCCAAAGCTGGAATTGAAGTTGACAAAGCAAAAGTCGAGACCATCTCGAAACTTCCACCACCCACCTCTGTTAAAGCCATCCGCAGTTTTCTAGGACACGCCGGGTTCTACCGTCGTTTTATCAAAGATTTCTCTAAGATATCCCGACCTATGACTCATCTCCTCGAAAAAGATACTCCGTTTGTCTTTACAGACGAATGTCTCAAGGCCTTCGATCATCTGAAAGATCTGCTTGTTCATGCACCGATCATGGTTGCTCCAGACTGGAGTCTCCCATTTGAAATCATGTGTGACGCCAGTGATTTCGCAGTCGGAGCAGTTCTGGGACAGCGGAAGGAGAAACAGTTTCAACCAATATACTACGCCAGCAAAACGCTCACTGACGCCCAAGAAAATTATACAACTACAGAAAAAGAGCTGCTAGCGGTAGTATTTGCTTTTGATAAATTTCGTTCTTATCTAATCTTGTCCAAAACTATTGTCTATACAGATCACTCAGCTCTGAAATATCTTTTTAAGAAGCAAGATGCTAAACCTCGCCTTCTACGATGGATTTTACTCCTTCAAGAATTCGACATCGAGATCAAAGACAAAAAAGGAGCAGAAAACGTCGCGGCGGACCATCTCAGCCGATTAGAAAATCCTTCAATGGATAAGTTGCACGAAAAAGACATTCAAGACCAGTTTCCAGAAGAACAACTCATGCATATTGGTAGATACCATCAAGGGTCACGATCTACGAATGATCCCTGGTATGCTGATTATGCCAATTATTTGGTGGGAAAAATTGTACCTAAAGGAATGTCAACCTCTCGAAGACAAAAATTCTTCCGCGATATAAAATATTACTATTGGGACAACCTTTTCCTCTTTAAGGTTTGCCCTGATCAGATCATTAGAAGATGCGTTGATGGGAAAGAGGCAGAACACATCTTACACCAAAGTCACCATGGACCTACTGGAGGACATCACGGTACTAACATGACCGCAAGAAAAGTGTACGATGCCGGCTTTTTCTGGCCAACCATATTTCGAGATGCATACGATCTGGTGAGACGCTGCGATATCTGCCAAAGACAAGGCAATATAACAGCCCGGAATGAAATGCCACTCACAAACATCCAGGCCGTGGAAATCTTCGATATCTGGGGATTAGATTTCATGGGACCATTCCCTAAATCTAACGGTAAAGTATACATCTTGGTTGCAGTCGACTACGTCTCCAGGTGGGCCGAAGCCCAAGCTCTCCCAACAAATGATGCCAAAGTGGTAACCAAATTTCTCAAAAAGCTATTTAGTCGATTTGGAACTCCAAAAGCAATAATTAGTGATCGTGGTACACACTTTTGCAACGTTCAATTCATGAAAGTTCTGCAACAGTATGGTGTCACTCACAAAACATCAACAGCTTATCACCCCCAGACAAATGGGCAAGCTGAGGCAACAAATCGAGCTTTGAAAAGAATCTTGGAAAGAACTGTTGGTAATCATGGGTACAAATGGGCTGAAAAATTAGATGATGCATTGTGGGCATTCAGAACCGCCTATAAAACACCATTAGGAACCACACCATATCGTCTAGTTTATGGCAAGGCATGTCACTTACCAATAGAGCTGGAATATAAAGCATACTGGGCTTTGAAGAACTGCAACTTAGATATTTCTGCAACTGGAGCAAATAGACGAATGCAATTGAATGAGTTAGCCGAACTAAGGGATCAGGCATATGACAGTTCGTTAAACTTCAAAGAACGAACTAAGAAAATTCACGATGCTAAGTTGAGGCCCTCACGATTCAAAACGGGAGATAAAGTGCTGCTTTTCAATTCGCGATTCAAGAAATTCTCTGGCAAGTTTAAGATCAGGTGGAGCGGACCATTCATAGTATCAAAGGTATTTCCTTACGGTGCAGTCGAACTCGAGGCACCAGAAGGTAATTCTAAGGTTAATGGTCATCGCTTAAAGCATTACTTCGAAGACTTTCCCATCAGGGAAGATGTCTTTATCTTTGAACCACCGTGAGTCGACAGAAAGGTACAAAGAGTCAAGCTAGAGACTCGTAAAACAAGCACTCTTGGGAGGCACCCCAAGCCTATCTTTATTTCTGTCATTTTTATTTCTTAGTTTATTTTTATTAAGTATGGTTACCTCTGAACTAATAAAATTGCAGGCTTGCCACTTCGACTTCGAATTGCAAAATCCGAGATAAGTATTGACTATCACTATTAGCATTACCTGTTTATTTTATCTTGTTTCAGGATGGACGCTGTTGACGCTGATCATGTAGCTGCGAGACCACGCAGACGACACAGACCCCGTAGACACAGGGTACAGAGAGCGGCTATGCTGACCATCACTGAGGAGGACCTGACTGATGTCCCGATCACTCACGAGGAGTTGCCCGATGAGGGGCCCTCATCACCTTTTCCAGCCCCCGTACCCACTTTCGAGTATGGTATCACTACGGCTGACCCAGCTGCTTCGTGGGCCCTCTTCCGGACACTCTCCATCCAGCATGACATCATGTCCTCTATCTGTGAGCAGCTTGAGATTCCGAGACCTGATGCCATTCCCTACAGGCTGGGCCCAGATCCAGGACCATCTCGACTTCCATGGTTCTTCTGTCCTCCTGCTGTTCCACCTGTTCTCTCTACTGCTGGACCTTCCACTGGTCCCACTGCTGCAGCTGCTGATCCTGATCCAGCATTGCCCACAGGATTTGCATCACCAGATCACAGCCTCACAGAGCCGCTTCTGGCTAGTTTTGATGCTCACACTTCTGTCACTTCCTCTGACGAGATCGTGAGTCAGGCTATGGCTGCTATGGATTTTTCCATTCCATCCCCGACTTCTGTTTTCGACAGGGATGTTGAGGCAGAGTTTGATCCTGACACGGACGACCTACTTGATGATTACTAGATTTTATCTTTATTATTTACTTTCTGTATTATGACTCTGTACTTACGCTTTAGACCTGCTACCTAGATGAGATACTGTGATATGTGTGTCGTGGTTTATTGCAGAATTCAGCTTTGTGTGGAATGGATGATCTTAAACGAGCCTGGTCCTTAAAATCCAGCAATTCACTAGCACCACTCCTGCACAAACCTGGTCTATTCCAGTAAACACAAATGGGGAGTCTCTCTGTTCCTTTCTCCCCGTTTCAATTATGTTTATTATGCCTATGTTAGTACATTTAATTTTTGTACCTCATCCTAAACTTATCACTAAGTGTGGGATTCCAACCCAAAATTAAACACTTGAGAAACATCTACTTGCATGTTCAAACTCTAAGTGTGGGATTTTACTAAGTAAAATCTCTACTCAAGAAAACACTAGGGACAATGTTCCTTTAAGTGTGGGATGGTAAGTATAAAATACCTTAAAAGGTGATTTTTATGTCCAATAGTAATCTTTCTCTCAAAATTTTTTTCAAAAATAAGGTCAAATTTTTTTTCAAAATCAATGAGTCTAAACTCAATTTTTGAGTCCCAAATACTACTGAGAAAAACCATTTTCAAAATATAAGTATGATATTTCTAAAAGCCTAAAGGAAATAAGGTAGAAATTGCTTAAACAAGAAGTAATAATTGAAGGAACATGACTAGACACATACAACCCTTTGCAGTGAGGTATCTTGAGCCCAAAAGCATTCATCTTTAATGCTTCACTTCTTGTGTGTATGCCGATGTCTGTATCTCTGAATTAGAACTTGCTCTTGACATACGCTTCGAGACCATATTGGTGTGTACCGTACGCGGTATAGGTGCAATTAAATGACCTTGACATTCCTTAGGACTTAACCCATTTCTTACATATCTTTTCAAGCCCAAAACCCTTTCCGATGCTCATTTTTAGTATCGAAGATCCGCTTAGTATACCCTGTTGAGCCTAAACCCTTCGTTTCTTCAAAAACCTAATTTTCACCCACTTCCCAAAAATCACCTCCAAACTTATCTTAGAGTTTCTGAGGTTATGAAGAACAACCTTTTAGAATATCTGTTTCAAATATCCTACTCATTCGCATTCTCCAAAATCAAGCTTCTCAACAAATGGTGCGGGAAAATTAGCACACAAGAGAACTGGAAAGACGATGGTGCGGGAAAAATTAGCACCTGGAAAAGAATCAAAATGATCAAGATAGAGAAAAAGAATTCTAAAGGATTCAAAATATAAATTCCTTGGAAATTCTCTAAAAGAAATTCTGAAGAAAAGAAAAGAAGAAAAAGAAAAGAAAATAGCTCCTCAAATAAAGCTGAAAGTTTCAAAGCATAGCTCTTCATGAAAAAACAGGCAAAAGCTGAAACAGCTACCAACTCTCCGCTCCCCTCCGTTCTAAATAAAGTTGTTCATAATCTCAGTGATTTTAGGATAAGCTAAACACCCTCACAAACCACTAACCATACCCTTCACCCTCACCAAACATTACAACCCTCTGAATGTCTTGAGATAATTAGCACCGTCCTCACCTAAGTGGTGGAGATCCGATTCTCGATCAAGCCTATGACGATGAGTGCAGCATGACTGGCTATTTTGAGCGATTTCGTTTGAGCTAGATTGATAGGAAACCCGATACACTTTGAGTGAATTGAGTGACCACCTATAGTGAGATCGCCTAGTCATGTGTACTCCAAGATCATGAGATTTGGATGTACGCCTAAGAGAATCTCTTCTTGTTTATGGAAGGATCATCTTATCCTCCTCCACACTTTTAGAAATAACTGACTCATATGAGAAAATGCTAATCTCAGAACATATTCTCTGACTCGCCCCTAAAAACATGACCTAAAAATATTTTTCAGAGAGTTGTTGCTTGAGGACAAGCAACGTCTAAGTGTGGGATAACTTGATGTGACGTAAAAAGTCATGTTTTTAGAAGCTTTATTCCTCACATTTTGAACCTTTCTTTAGTGAAAACATTCCAAAACATTGATTATTTACTAAAATACACTAAAGTGGTTCAAAAGTAGACGTTGTGATAAAAATCACTGAAAACACTCTAAAAATGCACAAAACACAGCATTTTAATACAGGCCGATTCCTCCGATCTCATTTTCCTGTCAAGACACACTTCCTAACTTCTACCATCTGTTGTACATGTAAAATCGAGACGGAAAAATCTGGAATCAAGTGAAACGGCCAAAGGACGGAGAAACCACTACGCTTTCAGAGCCAATAAAAGTCATTTCGGCTACGCCTAAGCTCTACACATCCAATTTCTGTGATATTGGCATCATTAGAAGCGTAACGGAATTACGAAACCACAGGCGAAAGAATCAAGTGAAACGGACGCATAACGAAGGAGATACGGACATTTTAAGCAATGAACGAAATCAGACGGAGACCGTATACGGCCTCAGGCACCGTATACGGCCCATATAAGACCGTATACGGCCTATACTACACCGTATACGGCCCCTACAAGGCCGTATACGGCCCCCTACCCCATATCGTGCTCCGTTTGCTTGTACGTGCTGCTTCGTGAGTTGTACGTGCGATTTAGTGGTTTGCCTATAAATAGTGGACATCCCCAACACCTCATTCATACCACTTTTCTCATTTCATTTCTTCCTTACACTTTCTCTCTCACACACATCACTCTCTCTCTAGTTTCTCTCTCTAGAGGATTTTCTCTCTCTAGAATTGAGCTAGTTAGAGAGATAGTTAGGTAGAGGTAGCTTTTAGCTTTTGTACGGAGGCACTCCAAGACATTGTATTTGTGAAGATCTGTCTGTAATAAATTCGTATCAGGTTCTATTTATATATCTCTTACTTTCCAGTTTTAAATATGTGTTGCTTTGTTTATGCTTGTTTAGGATTGTATGCTAGATATATAATGTTAGGCTAGACATTTCTTTGTATTTACTATGATGTAGTTATGTTAGAATAGTCAAAATGTTTATGCCATGCTGTTACTCTGCCCGTGTTACTTTAAACTGTGTATGAACTCGTAAACTGAATCTCGAATGTTTATCTATCCAACCTATGCTGTGGTTAGAAGCTTCCTGCTAGAACTTGGCCAATTACTAGTGGTACGTTCTCTACCTATTCTATACTTGATGATCAATGAACTTGGTATGGCTGTGTTCTCTAGGTTGAAACAAATCATAAGAGACACGGAACATAGGATTAGAGATAGGTTAGATTCATGTTTATCTGTTATATATCTTTGAGAGAACTTTCGGGATATCTATGATCTAATTATTGGTTATCTGCTATGCTAGGATTACGGTGTTCTGTTATGTGTTACCCTATCGCATGTTCTTGTTTGATTGTTGCCTTAGGAATGATGCATGCTAGAGTTATCCCCTTGGTTCATATCAGTAACTGTATAATTAGGTTTTCAAACACAGAATATTGGTTTACACAGTATATTAACATGCATGGAATAGTTGTGATGATTTATATCTGTAATGCTGAACAATTTAACTGACCGTTAGCCCGATTATCTCAACTTGGTCCGCGGGATTACCCCCGTTCGTGTTCTTGTTCAATCAACAATTCACGCTACGATACAGGCATCTCTGATGACTGTGACTGGGGACCAGGATTCGAGGATAGTCGTCGGTTAAATTGGTCTGTACATTTGGGAGAACTTCCGGTGTACCTGACTTCTATAACTGCTATCCACGTGACATGTTATTTATCTTATTGCGGACAACTCTACGTTAGATATTTAATAGGATCGTAGTTGTAGCTCATTAGGATATAGGAAATTTGCGGGAGTAATGTGGAACCCTAATTAATGTAACGGAAAAATCGTAAAATGCCCTATTACTCGGTATAGTGCTGGAAACACCCATTGGTGGAGTACAAACGTATGGAAGCCGCGGAACGATCGTAGGTACAATACTTTGCATTAATTATGTTTCTATCCTCTCCGGATTAGTTATCACATCTAGTAGCCTTACCCTTGACTATTCATCAAATAACATTTAACGAAATCAAAGTAAACACTCGCTTATCCTCTGTTGACCGAGTCTCCGTACAAACCTCTTTAGTTCTGCTTTCTTTATTTAATTAGTATTTAGTTATAAAAACCAAACCTATCCAAAAGCTTTTAAAAAACCTAGCTGAATCTCCAAAGATAATAAAACTTCCTAGACTCCCATGCCCGTTGTATTTTGAAGAACGACACCTGAGTCAGACATACCACTTGCTGCCCTTTTAGGTCTGTCAGTAGTATACAACTTAGGATTCCCCTGCTCTACAAATTTAAAACTCACTGTTCGCCACTTCTATTGTTGTTGGATCAACGACCGGAATCAAATCCGTCCGACCGATGGAGGTGACGACAAGTTTTTGGCGCCGCTGCCGGGGACTACAACGACCGATTTTAGGAATTTTGTTATCTTAGTTATTTAGCGATCCTTACGGAAGATCAATGTCATCCGGAAGTTACAGTTTTTTTCCCCAGGTTAATTAGTTTTTAATTTCCCGTCATTAGTTAAACCTATCCTTTCCAAAACCCTATTTTCTTCTTAAAACAAGTTATGACGAATCGTATCACTCTCGCCTCATCAACCCAACCACTGCTAGAGGGACGAGGAGGACCAATCGTATCACCAACCGACGAAACCATTGAAATCAAGCCACACTTCATTAAATTACTTAAATCTCAGTGTCAATTTCATGGTCTTTCGGTTGAAAATCCAAACACCCATCTTAACAAATTCATCAACCTTTCCGACTCTTTCGAACAAACCGGATCCAGTGTCAAAGTCACCCGACTTCATCTGTTTCCTTATTCTTTAGCTTTCCGAGCTCAGACATGGTTTTATGAACTCGAACCCAATTCGATTCATACATGGGAGGAGATGGCTACTAAGTTCTTGGCTAAGTTTTTCCCTCCGTCCCTACAAACCAAGCTCAAAAATGAAATCATTAACTTTCGTCAAGGAGCTACTGAATCATTAAGCTCAGCTTGGGAACGCTTTAAGAATCTGCTTAGAAGATGTCCGAATCATCAGTTGGCTGAAACGAATCTGGTCTGCACATTCTACAACAGTCTGAATCCTCATCACCAACAAACCCTCGATGCTGCTTCATCCGGAAATTTCATGCTACATACTTCAGAAGAAGCCTGGAAGTTGATTGAGACGATAACGATGCACCAACTTGACTTGGAGTTTGATGAATCAACCTCGGAAGACAAAGACACTTCTACTCAAGCATTCGATACTTTAAAAGCTCAACTCGAATCCATCTCTAAAGTTGTTAAAGATATGCAAGACTCTTCCAAATCTAAGAAGAAACCTCAACGGCTCTTCTCACACTCGAAGCCCAAGGAAGATGTTCTCGCCACATCAGGAGCCACTGATCAAATCATTCATTCAAAATCTTTCACTCAGCGGTTATCTAAACAACCTATCTCTCATTTGTTAGTTCCCTCTACACCCTCTACTTCCTCTCAATTGTCTTCTCGTCTAAACAATACGATTTTCAATAACTTCATGGTTGAGCAAAATAATAAAAACAAACAAATTGTTGATTTTCAAAACCAAATTGATTATTTGCTCAGAATTTCAAACGATTTAATTAAAAACATGGAGGATAATGTTAAAAGATTGTTTTTAAAAGTTGAGGAGAAGCAAAGAGAAGAAGCGATTAGCAAAGCTATTCATCATTCATCTTATGATGATATCCTTGTTGTCACTAGAGGAGGAAAAGAGACTAAGAATGAGAAATCAAAAGATATTCCTTCAGACGAGCCTTCTAGTTCTTCTCTACCCACTGATTCAGTACCTGTTGACACTCCTGTCACCTCTCCTGAACCAGAATCTTCCAAAGCCCCAGAAGTAGTTAAACCAACACGTATACCTTTCCCTGGTAGGCTTAAGAAAGAAAAACAAGAAGCCCAGTTTGGAAAATATCTAGAGATGTTCAAAAGCCTACACTTAAACGTTCGATTATTAGATGCTTTAGTTGAAATGCCTAGTTGTGCCAAATTCTTTAAAGAACTTATATCCAACAAAGAAAAACTCAGACAAATAGCTAACTTGCCCTTAGACGCAGAATGCTCTTTAATTATGCAACAAGGACTGCCCCCAAAGCTAGGAGACACTGGCCGTTTCACTATTCCTTGTTACCTTCAGGATGTTCAAATAAGTAACGCCTTAGCTGACTTAGGAGCTAGTGTAAACCTTATGCCATACTCGCTTTATAGGAAACTAGGATTAAGCGAACTTTTACCAACCCGTATGACCATCCAATTAGCTGATAGATCAGTTAAACTCCCTCGAGGAATTGCTGAAGATATTATGGTACGTGTTGATAAATTCGTCTTTCCTGTTGATTTTGTTGTTATGGATATTGAGGAAGACACTCAGGTACCGCTCATCCTTGGTAGACCTTTCCTAAATACTGCCAAGGCCGTCATTGACGTGAATGAAAAATCTTTAAAACTTAGAGTGGGAACTGAGGAAGTCACCTTCAATGTCGATAAGCTAATGAAACTTCCTATGGGAGAAGACCTTGGTCTTGTAGATTCTATGCAGGAAATAATTGAAGAACACTTGGAAGAAATCCTCGCAGTAAGCAGCATTGATCCCCTTCCAAACACTGTCAGCACAACAAGGAAAATATGTGAAGAAGGTGCGGGTCTATGCTCAGCTATCTCGGATCCATCCATCGCATCAAAGGAAGTACTATTACCTTTAAAGAATTCCAACTTACAGCCCAACAGATTTATCACTGCTGTACCACTTGGGCAAGGCACTCCAGTCACTCTCTTGAGAAGAAGCCCTACTTCTGAAGTCCCTGATTCGTCTCTCTCAAAAGAAGAAATTCTGAAGACTCTCAAGGAAATGGAGTCAATGCTTAAACCACCCGATCCGCAACTTTCTAAAAGTTGTGAAAACTTGAAACCAGAGATTACTTTTACCACATCTTCTTCAGCTCAGTTTCAGAGATTTGCACTCACAAAGGGCAACAAAGAAATAATCACTGAAGATAATGCAATCTCTCAATCTTCCCAAGTAAAATATGAGCTGAGAAAAGATGAGCTTTACAATACAGAATGGGTTGAAATAGCATCAGCCGACATTCCAGAGGCACCTGCAGTTGAGTCAGATTATCAGACAACGTACGATGAGCTTAAGAGAGACGAGATTGCCAGGATGAAGCCTTCCACTGAAGAACCACCCGAATTGGAGCTAAAGGAACTCCCCTCACACCTTGAATATGCTTTTCTCGATAGAACTTCGCACTTACCAGTTATCATATACAAAGATCTGAAGCCCGAAGAGAAAGCACTACTCATTAAGGTTCTAAAGTCACATAAGAAAGCGATTGCATGGAAAATCTCTGACATACAAGGGATCAGCCCAAATTACTGCACTCACAAGATCTTAATGGAAAATGACTTCAGGCCTTCCATTCAAAGGCAAAGGAGAGTTAACCCAAAGATTCAAGACGTGATGAAAAAGGAGGTTATCAAACTCTTGGATGCTGGTCTAATTTACCCTATTTCGGATTCCCCATGGGTCAGTCCAGTTCAAGTCGTCCCAAAGAAAGGAGGCATGACGGTCATCGCTAACGAAGACAACGAGTTGATTCCAACACGAACCGTCACCGGTTGGAGGGTATGTATCGACTATCGGAAACTAAATGAAGCTACACGCAAAGATCACTTCCCTCTACCGTTCATTGATCAGATGCTTGAAAGATTGTTCTATTGCTTCCTCGACGGTTTCTCTGGCTATTTTCAGATACCTCTCGATCCAAAGGACCAAGAAAAGACAACGTTCACCTGTCCATACGGAACCTTTGCCTACCGACGTATGTCATTTGGCTTATGTAATGCACCGGTGACATTTCATAGATGCATGGTAGCAATCTTCCATGACATGATTGAACAATGCATGGAAGTGTTCATGGATGATTTTTCGGTTTTCGGAGATTCATTCACCACTTGTCTTTCAAACTTGAACAAGATGCTCACCCGATGTGAAGAATCGAACCTAGTTCTGAATTGGGAAAAATGCCATTTCATGGTAAAAGAAGGCATAGTTTTACGACACCGTATATCCAAAGCTGGAATTGAAGTTGACAAAGCAAAAGTCGAGACCATCTCGAAACTTCCACCACCCACCTCTGTTAAAGCCATCCGCAGTTTTCTAGGACACGCCGGGTTCTACCGTCGTTTTATCAAAGATTTCTCTAAGATATCCCGACCTATGACTCATCTCCTCGAAAAAGATACTCCGTTTGTCTTTACAGACGAATGTCTCAAGGCCTTCGATCATCTGAAAGATCTGCTTGTTCATGCACCGATCATGGTTGCTCCAGACTGGAGTCTCCCATTTGAAATCATGTGTGACGCCAGTGATTTCGCAGTCGGAGCAGTTCTGGGACAGCGGAAGGAGAAACAGTTTCAACCAATATACTACGCCAGCAAAACGCTCACTGACGCCCAAGAAAATTATACAACTACAGAAAAAGAGCTGCTAGCGGTAGTATTTGCTTTTGATAAATTTCGTTCTTATCTAATCTTGTCCAAAACTATTGTCTATACAGATCACTCAGCTCTGAAATATCTTTTTAAGAAGCAAGATGCTAAACCTCACCTTCTACGATGGATTTTACTCCTTCAAGAATTCGACATCGAGATCAAAGACAAAAAAGGAGCAGAAAACGTCACGGCGGACCATCTCAGCCGATTAGAAAATCCTTCAATGGATAAGTTGCACGAAAAAGACATTCAAGACCAGTTTCCAGAAGAACAACTCATGCATATTGGTAGATACCATCAAGGGTCACGATCTACGAATGATCCCTGGTATGCTGATTATGCCAATTATTTGGTGGGAAAAATTGTACCTAAAGGAATGTCAACCTCTCGAAGACAAAAATTCTTCCGCGATATAAAATATTACTATTGGGACAACCTTTTCCTCTTTAAGGTTTGCCCTGATCAGATCATTAGAAGATGCGTTGATGGGAAAGAGGCAGAACACATCTTACACCAAAGTCACCATGGACCTACTGGAGGACATCACGGTACTAACATGACCGCAAGAAAAGTGTACGATGCCGGCTTTTTCTGGCCAACCATATTTCGAGATGCATACGATCTGGTGAGACGCTGCGATATCTGCCAAAGACAAGGCAATATAACAGCCCGGAATGAAATGCCACTCACAAACATCCAGGCCGTGGAAATCTTCGATATCTGGGGATTAGATTTCATGGGACCATTCCCTAAATCTAACGGTAAAGAATACATCTTGGTTGCAGTCGACTACGTCTCCAGGTGGGCCGAAGCCCAAGCTCTCCCAACAAATGATGCCAAAGTGGTAACCAAATTTCTCAAAAAGCTATTTAGTCGATTTGGAACTCCAAAAGCAATAATTAGTGATCGTGGTACACACTTTTGCAACGTTCAATTCATGAAAGTTCTGCAACAGTATGGTGTCACTCACAAAACATCAACAGCTTATCACCCCCAGACAAATGGGCAAGCTGAGGCAACAAATCGAGCTTTGAAAAGAATCTTGGAAAGAACTGTTGGTAATCATGGGTACAAATGGGCTGAAAAATTAGATGATGCATTGTGGGCATTCAGAACCGCCTATAAAACACCATTAGGAACCACACCATATCGTCTAGTTTATGGCAAGGCATGTCACTTACCAATAGAGCTGGAATATAAAGCATACTGGGCTTTGAAGAACTGCAACTTAGATATTTCTGCAACTGGAGCAAATAGACGAATGCAATTGAATGAGTTAGCCGAACTAAGGGATCAGGCATATGACAGTTCGTTAAACTTCAAAGAACGAACTAAGAAAATTCACGATGCTAAGCTGAGGCCCTCACGATTCAAAATGGGAGATAAAGTGCTGCTTTTCAATTCGCGATTCAAGAAATTCTCTGGCAAGTTTAAGATCAGGTGGAGCGGACCATTCATAGTATCAAAGGTATTTCCTTACGGTGCAGTCGAACTCGAGGCACCAGAAGGTAATTCTAAGGTTAATGGTCATCGCTTAAAGCATTACTTCGAAGACTTTCCCATCAGGGAAGATGTCTTTATCTTTGAACCACCGTGAGTCGACAGAAAGGTACAAAGAGTCAAGCTAGAGACTCGTAAAACAAGCACTCTTGGGAGGCACCCCAAGCCTATCTTTATTTCTGTCATTTTTATTTCTTAGTTTATTTTTATTAAGTATGGTTACCTCTGAACTAATAAAATTGCAGGCTTGCCACTTATCTGACTTCGAATTGCAAAATCCGAGATAAGTATTGACTATCACTATTAGCATTACCTGTTTATTTTATCTTGTTTCTGGATAGACGCTGTTGACGCTGATCATGTAGCTGCGAGACCACGCAGACGACACAGACCCCGTAGACACAAGGTACAGAGAGCGGCTATGCTGACCATCACTGAGGAGGACCTGACTGATGTCCCGATCACTCACGAGGAGTTGCCCGATGAGGGGCCCTCATCACCTTTGCCAGCCCCCGTACCCACTTTCGAGTACGGTATCACTACGGCTGACCCAGCTGCTTCGTGGGCCCTCTTCCGGACACTCTCCATCCAGCATGACATCATGTCCTCTATCTGTGAGCAGCTTGAGATTCCGAGACCTGATGCCATTCCCTACAGGCTGGGCCCAGATCCAGGACCATCTCGACTTCCATGGTTCTTCTGTCCTCCTGCTGTTCCACCTGTTCTCTCTACTGCTGGACCTTCCACTGGTCCCACTGCTGCAGCTGCTGATCCTGATCCAGCATTGCCCACAGGATTTGCATCACCAGATCACAGCCTCACAGAGCCGCTTCTGGCTAGTTTTGATGCTCACACTTCTGTCACTTCCTCTGACGAGATCGTGAGTCAGGCTATGGCTGCTATGGATTTCTCCATTCCATCCCCGACTTCTGTTTTCGACAGGGATGTTGAGGCAGAGTTTGATCCTGACACGGACGACCTACTTGATGATTACTAGATTTTATCTTTATTATTTACTTTCTGTGTTATGACTCTGTACTTACGCTTTAGACCTGCTACCTAGATGAGATACTGTGATATGTGTGTCGTGGTTTATTGCAGAATTCAGTTTTGTGTGGAATGGATGATCTTAAACGAGCCTGGTCCTTAAAATCCAGCAATTCACTAGCACCACTCCTGCACAAACCTGGTCTATTCCAGTAAACACAAATGGGGAGTCTCTCTGTTCCTTTCTCCCCGTTTCAATTATGTTTATTATGCCTATGTTAGTACATTTAATTTTTGTACCTCATCCTAAACTTATCACTAAGTGTGGGATTCCAGCCCAAAATTAAACACTTGAGAAACATCTACTTGCATGTTCAAACTATAAGTGTGGGATTTTACTAAGTAAAATCTCTACTCAAGAGAACATTAGGGACAATGTTCCTCTAAGTGTGGGATGGTAAGTATAAAATACCTTAATAGGTGATTTTTATGTCCAATAGTAATCTTTCTCTCAAAATTTTTTTCAAAAATAAGGTCAAATTTTTTTTCAAAATCAATGAGTCTAAACTCAATTTTTGAGTCCCAAATACTACTGAGAAAAACCATTTTCAAAATATAAGTATGATATTTCTAAAAGCCTAAAGGAAATAAGGTAGAAATTGCTTAAACAATAAGTAATAATTGAAGGAACATGACTAGACACATACAACCCTTTGCAGTGAGGTATCTTGAGCCCAAAAGCATTCATCTTTAATGCTTCACTTCTTGTGTGTATGCCGATGTCTGTATCTCTGAATTAGAACTTGCTCTTGACATACGCTTCGAGACCATATTGGTGTGTACCGTACGCGGTATAGGTGCAATTAAATGACCTTGACATTTCTTAGGACTTAACCCATTTCTTACATATCTTTTCAAGCCCAAAACCCTTTCCGATGCTCATTTTTAGTATCGAAGATCCGCTTAGTATACCATGTTGAGCCTAAACCCTTCGTTTCTTCAAAAACCTAATTTTCACCCACTTCCCAAAAATCACTTCCAAACTTATCTTAGAGTTTCTGAGGTTATGAAGAACAACCTTTTAGAATATCTGTTTCAAATATCCTACTCATTCGCATTCTCCAAAATCAAGCTTCTCAACAAATGGTGCAGGAAAATTAGCACACAAGAGAACTGGAAGGACGATGGTGCGGGAAAAATTAGCACCTGGAAAAGAATCAAAATGATCAAGATAGAGAAAAAGATTTCTAAAGGATTCAAAATATAAATTCCTTGGAAATTCTCTAAAAGAAATTCTGAAGAAAAGAAAAGAAAAAAAGAAAAGAAGAAAAAGAAAAAAAAATAGCTCCGCAAATAAAGCTGAAAGTTTCAAAGCATAGCTCTTCATGAAAAATCCGGCAAAAGCTGAAACAGCTACCAACTCTCCGCTCCCCTCCGTTCTAAATAAAGTTGTTCATAATCTCAGTGATTTTAGGATAAGCTAAACACCCTCACAAACCACTAACCATACCCTTCACCCTCACCAAACATTACAACCCTCTGAATGTCTTGAGATAATTAGCACCGTCCTCACCTAAGTGGTGGAGATCCGATTCTCGATCAAGCCTATGACGATGAGTGCAGCATGACTGGCTATTTTGAGCGATTTCGTTTGAGCTAGATTGATAGGAAACCCGATACACTTTGAGTGAATTGAGTGACCACCTATAGTAAGATCGCCTAGTCATGTGTACTCCAAGATGAGATTTGGATGTACGCCTAAGAGAATCTCTTCTTGTTTATGGAAGGATCATCTTATCCTCCTCCACACTTTTAGAAATAACTGACTCATATGAGGAAATGCTAATCTCGGAACATATTCTCTGACTCGCCCCTAAAAACATGACCTAAAAATATTTTTCAGAGAGTTGTTGCTTGAGGACAAGCAACGTCTAAGTGTGGGATAACTTGATGTGACGTAAAAAGTCATGTTTTTAGAAGCTTTATTCCTCACATTTTGAACCTTTCTTTAGTGAAAACATTCCAAAACATTGATTATTTACTAAAATACACTAAAGTGGTTCAAAAGTAGACGTTGTGATAAAAATCACTGAAAACACTCTAAAAATGCACAAAACACAGCATTTTAATACAGGTCGATTCCTCCGATCTCATTTTCCTGTCAAGACACACTTCCTAACTTCTACCATCTTTTGTACAGGTAAAATCAAGACGGAAAAATCTGGAATCAAGTGAAACGGCCAAAGGACGGAGAAACCACTACGCTTTCAGAGCCAATAAAAGTCATTTCGGCTACGCCTAAGCTCTACACATCCAATTTCTGTGAGATTGGCATCATTAGAAGCGTAACGGAATTACGAAACCACAGGCGAAAGAATCAAGTGAAACGGACGCATAACGAAGGAGATACGGACATTTTAAGCAACGAACGAAATCAGACGGAGACCGTATACGGCCTCAGGCACCGTATACGGCCCATATAAGACCGTATACGGCCTATACTACACCGTATACGGCCCCTACAAGGCCGTATACGGCCCCCTACCCCATATCGTGCTCCGTTTGCTTGTACGTGCTGCTTCGTGAGTTGTACGTGCGATTTGGTGGTTTGCCTATAAATAGTGGACATCCCCAACACCTCATTCATACCACTTTTCTCATTTCATTTCTTCCTTACACTTTCTCTCTCACACACATCACTCTCTCTCTAGTTTCTCTCTCTAGAGGATTTTCTCTCTCTAGAATTGAGCTAGTTAGAGAGATAGTTAGGTAGAGGTAGCCTTTAGCTTTTGTACGGAGGCACTCCAAGACATTTTATTTGCGAATATCTGTCTGTAATAAATTTGTATCAGGTTCTATTTATATATCTCTTACTTTCCAGTTTTAAATATGTGTTGCTTTGTCTATGCTTGTTTAGGATTGTATGCTAGATATATAATGTTAGGCTAGACATTTCTTTGTGTTTACTATGATGTAGTTATGTTAGAATAGTCAAAATGTTTATGCCATGCTGTTACTCTGCCCGTGTTACTTTAAACTGTGTATGAACTCGTAAACTGAATCTCGAATGTTTATCTATCCAACCTATGCTGTGGTTAGAAGCTTCCTGCTAGAACTTGGCCAATTACTAGTGGTACGTTCTCTACCTATTCTATACTTGATGATCAATGAACTTGGTATGGCTGTGTTCTCTAGGTTGAAACAAATCATAAGAGACACGGAACATAGGATTAGAGATAGGTTAGATTCATGTTTATCTGTTATATATCTTTGAGAGAACTTTCGGGATATCTATGATCTAATTATTGGTTATCTGCTATGCTAGGATTACGGTGTTCTGTTATGTGTTACCCTATCGCATGTTCTTGTTTGATTGTTGCCTTAGGAATGATGCATGCTAGAGTTATCCCCTTGGTTCATATCAGTAACTGTATAATTAGGTTTTCAAACACAGAATATTGGTTTACACAGTATATTAACATGCATGGAATAGTTGTGATGATTTATATCTGTAATGCTGAACAATTTAACTGACCGTTAGCCCGATTATCTCAACTTGGTCCGCGGGATTACCCCCGTTCGTGTTCTTGTTCAATCAACAATTCACGCTACGATACAGGCATCTCTGATGACTGTGACTGGGGACCAGGATTCGAGGATAGTCGTCGGTTAAATTGGTCTGTACATTTGGGAGAACTTCCGGTGTACCTGACTTCTATAACTGCTATCCACGTGACATGTTATTTATCTTATTGCGGACAACTCTACGTTAGATATTTAATAGGATCGTAGTTGTAGCTCATTAGGATATAGGAAATTTGCGGGAGTAATGTGGAACCCTAATTAATGTAACGGAAAAATCGTAAAATGCCCTATTACTCGGTATAGTGCTGGAAACACCCATTGGTGGAGTACAAACGTATGGAAGCCGCGGAACGGTCGTAGGTACAATACTTTGCATTAATTATGTTTCTATCCTCTCCGGATTAGTTATCACATCTAGTAGCCTTACCCTTGACTATTCATCAAATAACATTTAACGAAATCATAGTAAACACTCGCTTATCCTCTGTTGACCGAGTCTCCGTACAAACCTCTTTAGTTCTGCTTTCTTTATTTAATTAGTATTTAGTTATAAAAACCATACCTATCCAAAAGCTTTTAAAAAACCTAGCTGAATCTCCAAAGATAATAAAACTTCCTAGACTCCCATGCCCGTTGTAGTTTGAAGAACGACACCTGAGTCATACATACCACTTGCTGCCCTTTTAGGTCTGTCAGTAGTATACAACTTAGGATTCCCCTGCTCTACAAATTTAAAACTCACTGTTCGCCACTTCTATTGCTGTTGGATCAACGACCGGAATCAAATCCGTCCGACCGATAGAGGTGACGACACTTTCCCAATTTCCTTTCTGTTAATGCCAATTGCTAGTTTTGATGTGATTATTGGTATGGATTGGTTAAGTCAGTATAAAGCAAGCATAGATTGCCACAAATAGCTGATTAGAATTCCAATCTCTGAAGAGTCATATGTCGTGGCTCGAGGAGAACGGGATAATGTTTGTATACCTTTGATTAGTATGATGAAAGCTAGGAAATCTTTGTCCAAAGGCTGTGAATCGTATCTAGCTTATGTGATTGACGCTAAGTTAGAAAAGAAGTCTCTTTCTGATGTACCGGTTGTTTCTGAGTATCCGGAAGTGTTCCCTAATGAATTACCTGGTTTACCACCGGTTAGGGAAGTGGAATATCAGATTAATCTTGTTCCTGGCTCTTCACCTATAGCCAAAGCCCCTTATAGATTAGCTCCGTCTGAGATACGTGAAATGATGAATCAGATACGGGAGTTGTTAGATAAAGGGTTTATTCGACCTAGTTCTTCTCCCTGGGGTGCACCAGTTCTGTTTGTGAAAAAGAAAGATGGGTCTTTTAGAATGTGCATTGATTATAGGGAATTGAATAAACGGACAGTAAAGAATAAATATCCTCTGCCCTGGATTGATGATTTATTTTATCAGTTGCAGGGATCTTCGTTTTATTCAAAGATTGATTTGAGGTCAGGTTATCATCAAGTTCGTGTTCGTGATTGTGATATTCCTAAAACTACATTTCGAACCAGGTATGGTCATTTTGAATTCCTGGTTATGCCTTTTGGTTTGACGAATGCTCCAGCAGTTTTTATGGATTTGATGAACCGTGTTTGTCGACCTTTTCTTGATAAATTTGTGATTGTGTTTATCGATGATATTTTAGTATATTCTAAATCCGAATCAGAACATGGAATGCATTTGAGGTTAGTATTGGAAACCTTAAAAAGAGAACATTTATATGCAAAGTTTTCGAAATGTGAATTTTGGATTCGGGAAGTACAGTTTTTGGGTCATATTATTTGTAATGATGGTGTTAAAGTTGATCCTTCGAAAATTGAAGCTGTAATGAATTGGAAAGCTCCAAAGTCTGCTTCAGAAATAAAGAGTTTTCTTGGTTTGGCGGGTTATTACCGGAAGTTTATTAAAGATTTTTCTAAAATTGCCGGTTCATTGACTAAACTAACCCGTAAGGATGAAAAGTTTGTATGGACTGAACAACAGGAAACCGCTTTTCAGACTCTGAAACAGTTGTTATGTCAGGCTCCTGTGTTAGCATTGCTAGATGGGTCCGATTATTTTGTTGTTTATTGTGATGCATCTATTGCTGGTTTGGGTTGTGTATTAATGCAACTAGATCGTGTGATTGCTTATGCTTCTCGTCAGCTCAAACCTCATGAAAGAATTTATCCTACCCATGATTTAGAACTTGCAGCGGTAGTGTTTGCTTTGAAAATCTGGAGGCATTACTTGTATGGTACCAAATGTGTTATTTGTACAGATCACAAGAGTCTTCAATATATATTTTCACAGCAAGAGTTGAATATGCGGCAGAGACGATGGTTGGAATTAATCAAGGATTATGATTGTGAAATTAAATACCATCCAGGGAAAGCCAATGTGGTTGCTGATGCTTTAAGCCGCAAGGTAACTTCTGATCGAGTTTATTTTATGCGTTTAGAAGTTTCCTCTGATTTGGTGACTCAGATAAAAGCTGCACAGTTAGAGGCTTTGTTAGATCATAATTTAAAAGCTAAAATTATGCTGAATCGAAAGGAATTGTTATTAGATGATTCGAGGGGATTAAAAACCTTTCAGTCTCGTGTTTGGATTCCTTGGTTTGGTGGTCTTCAGGATGTTATTCTGAATGAATCCCATAAGTCCAGATTGTCTGTACATCCTGGAAGTACAAAAATGTATAATGACTTGAAACCTTTGTATTGGTGGCCTACAATAAAAATGGATGTAGCAAGGTTTGTTAGTTCTTGTCATATTTGTTCTCAAGTTAAAGCTGAACACCAGAAGCCGTATGGATCGTTGAAACTGCTTGAGATTCCTGAATGGAAGTGGGAACATTTGACTATGGATTTTGTTACCAAGTTACCTCGAACTGCCCGAGGAAATGATATGGTTTGGGTTATTGTGGATCGATTGACCAAGAGTGCTCATTTTCTCGCTACTAGTAAAACTGCATCTTTGAGTAAACTTGCACAGTTGTATGTTAATGAGATTGTTTCTCGGCATGGTATTCCATTATCGATTGTATCTGATAGAGATCTGAGGTTTGTATCTCATTTTTGGCAAAGTTTACAACATGAGTTGGGCACCAGAGTGAATCTTAGTACAGCTTATCATCCTCAAACAGATGGTCAGTCAGAACGTACGATTCAGACATTGGAGGATATGTTGAGAGCTAGAATTCTGGAGTATGGTGGTTCGTGGGATTCTCAATTGCCATTGGTTGAGTTTGCTTATAATAACTCTTATCATTCTAGTATTGGCATGCCTCCATATGAAATGCTTTATGGTCGCCGTTGTAGAACTCCAACTTGTTGGCTAGAGGCATGTGAGAAACAGTTTGCAGGTCCAGATATTGTTCAAATGACAGCTGATAAAGTGGCAGTAGCTCGTGAAAAGTTGAAAGCTGCACGTGATAGACAGAAACAATATGCTGATCCTAAACGTCGACCAGTTACTTTTGTTGAAGGTGAACTTGTTTACTTGAAAGTTTCGCCTTGGAAAGGGGTAATTCGGTTTGGGAAACGTGGCAAATTGGCTCCTCGATATATTGGATTGTTTAGAATTCGTCAGATTGTTAATGATCAGTCTGTTACATTGGATCTTCCTCCAGAGCTTGCTGGTATTCATGACACGTTTAACATTTGTTATTTGAGGAAATGTAACGTTGAAGACCAGTCTCAGATTCTTCCTTTGAAAGATTTGAAAGTAGATCAGAGTCAGAAGTTAGTAGAAGAACCAGTAGAACTTCTTGACAGAAAAGTTACCAGACTTAGGAAGAAACATATTCCCATGGTGTTAGTGAAATGGAGACATAGTTTAGGTTCAAACCTAACTTGGGAAACTGAGGATAGTATGAGATCCAGATATCCTGGATTATTTGATCGTTATGAGATTTCGGGGTCGAAATCTTCCTAAGGGGAGGAGAGTTGTAACATCCTCTCTGCTTGTCCGGTAATTTCTAATTTTTAATTGATATAGTTAATCGTATTAGAAATTATTTGATATTATTTGTTTATTTGCGAAACTTAATTAAATAAGCTTCAGGACTTATTGTGCTTAGTAAATTATTGTTTGTTTTAATTTACTATAGTTGACGGTGCAATAAAATAAGTTTCTCGCAAATGATTTTTAGGTTCCAAGCTATAGATTGAAAGGGAACTAGTTTTAAGTGGATGCGGGTCGTTGTAAAAGTTTTAGACCGACTTATTTAACCTTCCATTTTAGGAAAGTTACATCACTTTCTTTCTTTCAAAAACCTAAGAACTAAAACCTTAAACCCTACGAAATTTAAACTATAATCAAAACTTGTTGATTTGAGCTGTGAACTTAGAACCAAAACATTATCATCACCACCTTTGTTTCATCATATTCAAGTGGTAAGTTGTTTGATTTTAAGTATGTTTATAACTTATGTATATTGAATTGAGATATGAATCAAAGTGGAAAATAGTGGATTTTGATGTTTGGGATTGTAACTAGTTGATAATACATGTTATATGTGCCATTGGTTATGCTAGAATTGATCTTGGAACTGGTTTTGGTGAATTTAGTTATTAAAGTTCGAGCAGGGTTTTGGAAAATGATGGAGCTTGCTGGTACAGGGTGGGTACCCGGCGGGTAGAGCTCGTACCCGGCGGGTAATGTATCTAAACCGGGAATCCGGCGGGTAAAACCCGTATCCGGCGGCTTGTACAGCCTTTAAAACTCATTTAAGTTCTGTTACCAGGAAAGTTAATTTACCCGGTTGTTTTGAGTTGTACCCGGCTGCTAAACCCTGTACCCGGCGGGTGTTTGGGCTACCCGGCGGGTAGTGACACGGATGATGCAATTTTTTCTTTTGCTGTAACACATGTGCTAATTATGATGTATATCAGTTAACATGCTTAGTTACATATACTGAGCATGATTAGGAACTTATTATAGTTATGTGAATAATATCTAATTCTTTGAATTATGTTTGATATAAGTTTAGTACTGATGATCCTGATTACTAACTTATATCTGATTGTTGATTCTCAAATCCTCAGAGGACTCAGCGAGATAAGACAGCTGAGTAAGTAAATCGAGACAATCAGGTGAGTGGATTTGAAACTCATAGTTTGATTTGGTTGTGTCAGTTTGATTTCAATCGGTAATTATAGGATTACTATTGATAGAATGTTAACTTTGAAATGATATGCCATTTGATTGGTTGTTTGATGAACATTGAACTGAAATGTATAATCCAGAGGTCAACTAGATTGTTGGTTGGACTTGATTGCTAATGTTGGTCAACACAGGGTTGCGTACATGTGTTGATGAAGATTAGCATTTAGTTAGCGGTTAATCACTGTTTTGGCCTACAGTTGATTTCAGTGTTCTGATAGGGCCACCCGGAACAGGGTCCTTAGGAACCACCGTTCCTCTTGACGATATTTGTTTCATTATTGATTGTGAACAGATTGCTAGCTAAATTGAATTGTAGTTGATAATTCATTCACTTAGCTTCGTGCTAATCCCTCAATTTACTTCCTGTAGGTGATATATAATATGTGGGTAGTCAGGAAGGACATTTTGGTGCTGGGAATGTTTGAAACTTACAACTCTGATCCAGTTTGTAATAGATAATGTTTTGTAGTATATAATGCCCCGGGTTTGTAAACATGTTAACTATGTTTGTTTAGTAATTAAACAGATTGTATAAAGGTTTGCGAAAATTTCTAGCAGGATTCTAATAGAATATGTATTTCAAGTATTCGCTTCCGCCAAACTTAATATTATATTGTGGTATTAAATGAGGGGCGTTATAACGTCGGTTGCCCCATTCTTCCAACTGACG
Organism: Helichrysum umbraculigerum; assembly: GCA_949592205.1. NCBI lineage: Eukaryota > Viridiplantae > Streptophyta > Magnoliopsida > Asterales > Asteraceae > Helichrysum > Helichrysum umbraculigerum. The sequence goes on from CATIUR010000001.1 coordinate 390,653,281, forward strand.
GGAGTGACACCATAGGCACCACCCTTCAGTTTGTGCCGTCGGTTTGGGGGCGTCGCTTTGGCGACGTCCGTCAGCTTCTTTCTTTTTTTGTTTTTTTTGTTTTAGTGTATAGAATAAAGGGAAAATTGGTAAAAGTGGGTCCAGAAAAAAGAGAAGTGATGTTACTGTAGGGAGTGAAACGTCAGTTTGTGTCAGTTGAAAAAAAAACTGACGTGGCGCAGAGGTGGCACAAACTGACGTGTCAGTTGGTGTCACCACCCATTGGGAGCCGTCTTAGCAAGTGTGGGGAATTTTTATTTTTTTTTTAATATTTCAGGTCATAATAGGCAGCGTTCAATATTTCTAAGAAAGTACGATGTGACGCTCAACTAACAGTTAAATATATACTTCCGTCCTTGCTATCATCATAGCGAGTGGTTCTTAATGCTAGGGATTCATGTTATGAAATGATACATACCAATAATAATAATTTAAAATAAAAAAAAATTGCATAACAATAGAATCAAGTCCGTGAAGTCACATGGCCCAATAATTATATACCTTGGTTACCAAGAAAAGTGTTCTTGGATCAGGAATTTAATTAATTAGTAGGTTTTGTTTTCTGATAAAGATAATCACCATGATTGTGATTCATGCTTAAGTGTTTATTTATTATCAGTAAACTCATTCAAACAACTGTCATTGCATGTGTACAATCATTGAACTCTGGATTGGCTTTTTCAATAGTTATATTATTTCTTTATTTGTTTGTTTATCATCATATCAACTTAACTTCAGCACCAGGTTTGAATCCCTAACCTGTATCATTAACTTGTATTGTACAAGCATAGAAAATGTCTTCCTCAATAATACCCGTTTAGTAAGAATTAAAGTACACTTATACAGGGGCGGAGCTAGGAAATTAGGAAGGCGGGGGCGGAAAAAAATTATATTTATTTCTTACATGGTTTAGTGGGGGTAAAAATTTTAAAATGTCATTAATACCTTAAAAACATTTATTTTTTACGCAATTTAAAAAAACTTGTGGAGGCGGCTGCCTACGCTGTCATCGCCCTGTCTCTGCCCCTGCACTTATATATGCCGATAATAAATTATATAAAATGCCTTGTTATCAACATGTTACTAAAATTGAAAGAGTGATGATATATAAACGTAACAAACTTAATAAACAGACATAAAGTTAGGTCTAGTTCGCTTACTGATTGATACACATTTGAATATTCTCTCCTTATACGTGAATTGGTAATGTGTCACACTCTCTTTGTTAATTCAATTTTAGGCATATATTTTTATGTCTATTTATCATTTTACAAATTTAAAAACTATATTTTTAATAAAATCAAAAGATGTTGTTATGAAAATTGGAAAACAAAAGCATGAGATCTGGTGTCCAACTTTTTACTAATCATTGTTAATTTGTTATTGTCTGCTAAGTACTCAAGTTAACAAAAATAAAAAAATATAAAAAAACTAAAGTAAACATAAGTACGCTCCATAAAAGAAAAACATTCTGAGAGAAGCAAAATTAGCAGTGTTTTAAAAACCGGACCGGACCGGATGGTCGGACCGGTTGGACCGTGAACCGGAACCGCCCCGGTTAGCGGTTGGACCGGAAAAAACCGTGAACCGGTAAAAAGATCGATTTTGTGTCCGGTCCGGTTTTTAAAACATTGAAAATTAGTAATAAAATCGAAAAGACAATATGCCCTCCATGTGAGTTGATTTAGAGACAAAGGAAAGAGGATGTGGGGTGCTTTACTCACATGGGATTAGGGGTAGTTTTGTCATTTGCTCCACAACCAACCATGATTCTTATTTATCATCATCTTCCCATGTTATTTATTCTAGTCTTTATATATAAAAAAAACCAACTTTAAAAAGAAAAATAAATATTACACATATTAAAAAATGTTAAATTCTTAAACTTTGACAAGAGTTATATACCTTTTACATATACAACATATGATAGACTCACAGTAGTTTTAAAAGAACACTTGGAGTGGGCAAAAAAATTCGTCCTTCAACTTTGAGAATGCGAAACTTCTGTAGGAAAATCTGTAATATTATGACGCAGTTCCCTTAAAACGGATTCAAGTCTGTTTCCCAGGGTACAACCGTCGAAGTTGTGTTGCACAGCCGGAGATGACAACGTGCCTGAAACTTCACCGAAAGACGAATGCGAATAATCTGTCAGAAAACGAGAGAAAAGGTGTTGCGTTTTTTAGTGTATTTCAACTGGAGCCAAGGGTCTATATTTATATTTAAAACCCAACTTGCTGACCAAGAAAAAATCTTGGTTAAAACAGAAACGATGGAAATCGTTTTAAAACTTGAAATTAAAGGAAATTTACGGAACCAATCTATTCCATAAATAAAATTCTGGAAGCGTACAAATATTATGAGCGAATGCAAAAACTAACCTACGCTAGCGCTCCCCACTGCACGTAGGGATTGGAGTAAAATACATCACAAGATATCACACCATGTTCCACACCAAAGAGCTTATATATTGCCCAAATTTTCTTCCTTGGGTCGATGTGGGATCAACTCCCATTCCCACTTTGAATGCTTCCAACTATGTTTCAAGTAGTGTTTCGATATCTTATTCACCTTAACTCCGTTTTGGACATATCTTATATCGTTGCGAAGCTCTCTTCAAGGAGAACACAAACCCACAGAGTATTAACTATATATATGAAACATACTTATAGTTATTTATGTCCAAAGTTGATGAAAAATGCACTTTTCAACTCAACATTTCCAACAACTTCGGCATTCCTCACTTCCCGTTGAAATTCTGTTTTGACGTCCGATCTGAGACGCTGAAATTAAACTTTTTACTCCGTATGTTTTTTCATTGTTGAGTCAAAAACACTAAAAAAAAAAAAAAGAAACTCCATATTCTCCATTGGCTCAATTCTCAGTTTAAAAAATCAATGTCACTACCACTTCTCATACTCTAATTTTAATTTACCAAAAATGAGTTTGCTATATTATATCAATGGATATAGTCATATAGATATGGATAGATAGATAGATATTTTTATGTATATTTATTCTTTTTAGTGGTACCAGCATATATGACATTAACCAGTGCACATGCAATTGAATTCTTTTTTCAGGGCGCACATATGGAAAGAGAGGCCCATTTTCTGGGGTCCGGACCCATCACAACCTTCAAGTGTACCCTACAACCTCTATGCACGTAACAAGTATTACTAGTACCATTTTTGCCTCTTTTTAATCGAGTCGTTTTTAATATTAAAACTGATCCAAAATGTCTCATATAACATTTGATGAATTTGATTGTTATCACTCAATCAAAACATACATAATATATACTCCGTAGCATTTAATGGAGGTATCGTATAGCTAGTTAGATATCTTAGATGCATGTTACAATGATTTTCAATGAAATGGTGCTCGTTTGACAAAATTCAAGTTACTCTATTGCATTTATTTAATTTAATTTAAGTTATTGTCTTGACTTTGGCTAAAAATATAATAATTGAAGAACACGAGAGTTTTCCATAAATGTTTTTCTTATCTTATCATTTTTATTCTTTTAGTTCATTTCTCGAATCATGCACTTACTACTAGTCACTTCGGAGTACATCATTTTTCTTCTGTAATTGTTGTTAGATTAGTAGAAAAACATCTTTCATAACTATAGGAAGATTTTTGAATGTAAAAGTGACATCATTGTAATTAAGAGCGGTGATAGTATATATATGAATATACATTTTATTCAAATCAAACTACGAGTAATATACAAGGGAGGGGATACCATAGTTAGTTGCTTTTGATAGCTAGCTTATGTGATATATGGAGTCTAAGTCTAGGTTAAGAGCTACATAAATATTTATACGTCTAGTCTTTCAACTTTTGACATTACATATATGAATGGCAACGAGGTGCAAAATATCAGAAATTGTACCTCTCATTTCAACCTCGCTTTCATCCCCGTCGAAAATTGATTTTACATACTCATTGTCGTCTCCTCCTCATCTCCGATTTTAATGTTGAGGAATCCTCATCCCAGGCCAATTCGAGGATCTCCAAATCTTTATAATGTCTAAAATATTTTATAGAGGGAGTATTCGATGTGCACACTATCCATATAAATGCATATATTAACTCACAGTAAAAATAAAATATACACATTAGCCACTCATACTTCCTATCAGGGGCGGAGATAGGGCGGGGGCAGCATAGGCAGCCGCCCCCACATAAATTTTCAAATTACGTAAAAAAATAAAGAAATTTATTTAAATTATTATTGACACTTTAAAATTTTGGCCTTCATAAAAAAAAAATAATAATAAAATATTTTTTGTTTCCCTCCGGTTGAATTTATTCTCTTTGCTTATTTATCAATTAGCATGACAAAAATATTATGGAGGTAGAGATATTTTAATTTTTTGAGATATAGAGCAAAAGGGGAGAAATCACAAAAATGATCCTATCATCACACCTCATTTAACAAACCAATCCTTTGACCAAAGTTTTTAACAAAATAATCCACCAATTGGCGCCGGGGGCGCCGATGGTGACATGTGTGAGAGGGTGGGGCGCCGATGGGACATGTGTGAGGGGTGGCGCCGATGGAACATGTGTGAGGAGTGGGCGCCGATGGTGACATGTGTGAGAGGGTGGGCCGCCGATGTGACATCCGAGGGGCGCCAAGCCCATCAATTTTTTGACTTAAATATTTAAAAACGAATTAAATAATGGTGGGGCACCGACCCGGCGCCAATTGGTAGATTATTCTGTTAAAAAACTTGGTCAAATGATTATTTTGTTAAATGAGGTGTGATGGTAGGATATTTTTGTGATTTTCCCAGCAAAAGGATGTAGGGAAGTCGGTCACATCGACGGCACGTGGTGGGCTGATTTCGCCGGTTATTAAACTACTCCCAGTGAAACCGTTGGGGTCACAGCCTGTTGCTAGCTGTCATAATCCCCATGTGACCCACCACCTTCTCCCTCTCCCTCCAAAAATCACATATCCTCCTCTCCTCCTATATACTCGCACCCACATCTACTTTCCTACATCTAATAACCCACATTGATTTCATTCATTCAAAACACTCACCGCACGAGTATTACATTAGTTTTATTTACTTGGTTAATCCAGTTTTGTTACCATAATGGCACAGTTACCGCCAAAAGTGCCAACAATGGCGCAAAACTGGCCGTCATTTCCGTACCAAATGATGTCCATGCCATCTTCAGCGGCGCAGCCTCCGAATTGGGTGGACGAGTTTCTCGATTTCTCGTCAGTGAGGAGGAACTCACATCGAAGATCGGTGAGCGATCCGATTGCCTTCATTGAATCGCCATTCATTGACGAATGCCGAAATTCTACTGCAAACAATTCGTTGGTTAATTGTACTAACAATACAGGATTTGAACGTTTGGATGATGAGCAGTTTAGCTCCATGTTTGCTGATGACGTGGCAACCAATCTACCGTCGACTAGATCGTCATCGAATCCTTCCACACCGTCCGATCAAAATAGTGATAACGACGAAGCTAAATTAACACCAACACCAGAACAAGAACAGCAACAGCAAAAACAGCTGAAAAGTGAACCTGGTGACGTGGAAGATGTTAGCGGTTGCCAACAAGAGACGGAATCCGGTAAACCGTGCTTTAATTTCTCCAGTGACGGCAGCACTATAGTTGATCCAAAAAGAGTTAAAAGGTATAATCTAAAATCTGTTGCTTAAGGAACAAGCTAGCTAAAGTAATTATGTATAATTGGATTAATATTAATGGTTAATTATACAATATATACATGTTAAATACCACTGTATAGTTCATTTTAATAATGATAATGTAATAATAATAATGTTTATATAACAGGATTTTAGCAAATCGTCAATCCGCTCAAAGATCACGAGTGCGAAAATTGCAGTATATTTCTGAACTCGAACGCAGTGTTACTTCATTACAGGTTTGTACCAAATTTGATTGATCATCAATTTTATTTGTTAGGTTAACTTTGATGTTATGAAATGAATATTTGTAAAAAAAATAATCTAAAACTGGCATCATCTACAGGTACAATTGATGATGCTCATTTATAAACTTTCAACAAATCTTAAAATTTTTGTTAATTATTACTAGCTCAATTTTTTTTGAAAGGCAGTAGAGTGATCCCGGGCGGTTACGGCCGCTAGGCAAGCTAGTGGACTCGATGCGCTAGCGAGGTCACTGAGTAAAGTAATTACTTGAAAGATTTTTCTTATATGTGCATTTAATAATCTTGAATTTTACTACGTAGTACTCCCTCCGTTCCAAAATTATTGTCCACCAACAAAAAGCACACAGTTTAATAAAAGTGGGACCACAACAGTTTTCAACCACTCAAATAGAATATGCACCCACTAAACTCTCTTCTTATTTGTTGAAATGGGAAGTGGACAATTATTTTGGGACGTCCCAAAAAGGAAAGATTGACTTTTTGGGACGGAGGTAGTACTAAAGTATGAATTTAATATTTTTTTAATGATAAATATTAAATTTTGTACTTATTAAATAGTTTTTCTTATATTAACCCGAAATTGGTTAGTACATTGAGTGGCTGCTAACATGTGCCTTTACAAAAATCTTACTTGAATTTAAGTTAAAGTTTATGATAATTTAATGAATTTTGAATATTAATTAATTCATAAACCGCGTGTTAGTTCATAGTTTATTACTAGTGGTAATTACTTAACTCGATCAATTACGATTTTTGCATTCAACTTCAATTACGTTACTAATGACAATTGTATTTGAAGTAGGAAGTGATACATACAAAAAAAATTGATTCATACTCTAAAGTTGTGTTACGGTATATTTATACTATGAGCTTTAGCAATTATACAGTTAGTCTATGAAACAATTTGTTTGATGTATCTATCATTTCTCATTAATTAGAAGTTTACTTTTGAGCTCGAATTTTAATACTAATACGTGATTTTGTTGCTAAATTAGACGGAAGTGTCGGCATTATCACCACGAGTAGCATTTTTGGACCATCAAAGGTTGGTTCTAAACGTCGATAACAGCGCACTTAAGCAACGAATAGCCGCATTAGCCCAAGACAAAATCTTCAAAGATGGTACGCGAATTATAATCGAATTCAATACAAATATTTCTCACTAAAATCATTAGAATGCTAAATATCATAAGGTGAATATATATTTGTAGCTCATCAAGAAGCATTAAAGAAGGAGATAGAAAGGTTAAGGAAAGTGTATCACGAGCAAAACATGCAAAAAGGGTGTAACGAAAACGACGATGATAAGAATGTAACGGGGGTGACCGGTGGAAACGACGGTGGGTCGGCCGCCGTAGACCGGAGTGGGACGGAGGGAGGAGGAATAAGGATACGCTAAATTGCGCCCATGCATGCACGTGATGTGTTTCTCCGCTTTTGATGGTGGTGTGAGTGGTCCCCCATGATTGGCATGTGACTTTTTTTAATTTAACATGGCTTCTACAGCACTTCTTTTTCCTGTTTTGTTTTTGCTATGTATTTTTATTAATTAATTATTTTTTATTTTATTTTTGATTTATCTTTTAGATTCTTTTGCCCAAAAACAAGGGTGTGTGGGGTATTTGGATTTGTAGATGTAGAGGGGCGTTGTTGTAATTGTGTTGGTTATTGATTTTTTTAGTTATGTACTTTTTCAGTTGGGCCTAATTGGGGCATCCGTGTATTGTATGATAATTTTAACGCTTTGTTAAACCTTAAATATGTTCCCATTTGATTTGATTATGAAAAGACAAATATAAGCGTATTTAATGATGATGATTGGAATCTTCAAATATATCAATCACCCTGTAGTATAATTTATCTATTTGATGATTGATATTCTTTACTGAGAATAAATTATTACACCCATCTCAATTTTATTGTTCATGTTTATGTTTTAAGATATTTTAAAATAATTGTTCACTTTCAGTTTCAAATAATCGAAAAGTATGTAAGTAGAATAATAAATTCTTATTGGTCAACTGTATAATTATTGTAATTTTTTAAAACTGTGTGCAAATTTGAAGTAAACAATTTACCATATATATGGCTTAGGAAGAGTCTAACCGCATCGACGGTTACAAATTTCGTTGACTTTCAATATGACACCGTTAGAATACGTTGACTTTCAATATGACACCGTTAGAATACGTTGACTTTAAATCTCACCCATCAGTTATTCATTAGTTTCTGGTATTTTTCTCCAGAATCGGTTTTTTGGAGGGGTTCTCAACCGCTCCTCAACTCCTCCACGTTCTCCTACAATTTAGGGCGCTCAATTTAAATCCAGGTTCAAATTGATTTTAATTCAGTCTGATATATCCCCTAAAACTTAAAATTAACATCATATGCAGGTTCCAAATCAAGAATTGTGTTAATATTGCCAATCAGTTCTGTCAATTGTACCAATTTGGTGGTTGTAAAGGTACCAGACAGCAAGTACAAAGGTTTGAAGGTCAATTAACAACTATTCAAGACGGAAAGAAGAATGAATTTATAGGATGAATCCAAGAGTTGAATTACTGGTTAGGAAAAGGTAAATTTTGATATGGATGATATTTGATTTGAGTTCCATCGCCTACTTCCTCTCAAATCCAGTATTAAGATGTTTCAGCCTTCGAGCCCCAAAACGACCGGTTTTATGCAACAATTTTAATCTATTCGATTGTAAGCGAATTTTAGATTTTAGGTTCTTCTTCTTTTTTCGTAATCAAAAAGCTGTGATTTTGTTGTTATTCTTTAAACTGTATTGTTTTGATTCATTAGTTTTTATAAATGTTAAGAGATGAAATAACATATTTTTTTGATTATTCGAGTAATTCTTGAACCTGCTGGATAATTGCCTGTATGTTTTTATCCTCTTTAAGGTTTGTAACTTCTTGAAAACTGGAATTTCAAAGTTGAGATTGTAAGTGTATATTTATTTGTATCTATCTTATAAATTTTAAGTTGATTTTACTGTAATTTTTTGATTATGAGTACAGCCATTTCATCTCCACCAAATTCATCCACAACTGTAACATTTCATCTCAAACGGATGAGTTTATCATTCACAGTCCTACTTTAACTTCCACCAAAGTGAGTAACATGGTTATCAGGGAATTCTACTTTTATTTCACTCACTCAAGAGTTTGATTTGTGCCCATTCTGATTATTTATATTTATTATTGGTGACTTGGTGGAATGGAAGATGACAATGGGGATTTTTTGATTTCTGATCGATTGTGTTTTTTTTTATTTCTGATTGATTATTTGGTTCATTTACAACAGTAAAAAGCAAGAGAAATGCAATGTATGTTATCGATTGTATTTATCGTTAATGTATGTTGTTATGATGACTTAATTTATTGTTTAGAGGATATTCAAGTGGTCTTTTGGGGCATCAGATACGTTGAAGAAACGCCATATCAGGAACATGCTGAAGGCCCATTATTTATGCTTATATTTGCTTTTGCATTCATATAATATTATTCATTACTCTTGAAAGGGTTATTAATTATCAAAGAAAATGATTTTTGACAATATATCAATTCGTTTTGTAGGTTTGAGCCTCCAAGCTTTAAGCTTTAAGGCAGTATAGTATGTTCATAATATCTGTAGGGGTTTATTAACAGGTGTGATATTCTATTTAAGAACACAACTGCTACTGTGTGTTTGAACTTTTGGCACTTGTGACTTTATTTAATTGCATATAACAATAGGCAATGTCAAGTTACATGCTAATTTCACTTCCTGCTTTTGTTTTGAGCATCTAAATCACAAAATTATGCTACTATAAATGAGTTTAGGATTGTTTAGCCGGTTCTTGAAACATGTCTTTTTCATTCTTTTGTAGTTACACATGATTCGGATCATAATTCAAGTGGGTGTGGACTCTTCTTCAACTACTTTAACATGTGAGTTGCAAAATACACAAAAAATAGTTTATATTTCATCATAATTTTTTGTTCCGTTTTAATTATGTTTTGGCACCTGAGATTTATAGGATGATGAAGCTACTTACAGAAGAATAACAAGAAAGAGTGATTTACGTGAAGTCAGACGTGTTTATCGTGAATACAATTATTATATAATTAAACATAGGGGAGAAAATACTTTGGAGAACAAGTATATCAATTTTTCTACTTCTCCTCAATGAGTATCTCTAAATTATATATTTTTTTGATGCTGCTAAAAATAAACTTTCTCATTAGGATGCGTTGATCAAGATTGGTCCAATCGCTGTTGTATTGTATGAACTACGAAGTGTCGAATACACTTCCTAAGGCTATTGGTTAACATGTTCGTCTTTCCTCTTAAGCTATTTCTATAATTAATACATTTGTCATAACTAATAAATTCTATGATATTAATTGTTATTTACCCTTCCTCATAGGATCACGCTGATAAAGATGTGAATTCAATGATTTTAACATTCTTCCTCTTGATCAAGGAAGTAATCATCAAGCAATTATGCAACTTCCTAAGGTCTGATGTTAGAAGATTACCTAAAGGTGACAAAGTAGGTGGGTTAAGTAATAGGTCAAAATAGACTGCTCTAACCGGTTTGATTCATGAGAGATGAAATATATCCCACATCGACCTATTTATAATGGAGATTTAAAAATTAGCTATTAGTGTTTTTTTCCTGGTAGATAAAGCAAGTACGCAATTAATCAAGGGACTGGACTGGGAGAGTGAAGAGTTTTAAACCAGTAGAGCCATTGGAGACGGTTTGGTGCCGATCATTCACAAATCAGCACCAATGGTTGCACTGTTTTTAGCTTCAGGACCAAACATAAAAGATTACGATTTCAAGATGGTGATCTGTAGCAACTAATATTATAGCACATGGTTCTTTGATTTGGGATTCTTGGTCCCTAAATGGAATAGATGAAGCTAATTGCATAGGTAAAAACTAATTGATTATTTTGGATTTTCATTGCAAGCAAACCATTATTCTTTGTAAATACGTGCAACTTTGGATACAGATGCCAAGTAGTGGAACCAAGATGGGCGGGTTTCATAACAGGTTAAATTGGGTAATTTTTGGTATATGTCGAATGGGTTTGGGTTCGGTTGCCTTGGGACATATTTTTCTGATATGAGCGTGTTAGATATAATTTTTGGTATGTGCCTCAAATGGGTTTGGGTAGGTTAGACACATTGGGTGATGGGTTAAATAGTGGTTGTGTCCAAATGGGTGATATTTATTTGATCTCAAAACTGGCCAGGTTTTCCCACAAATGCGCTTTTTCTAAATTAGTATATTTAACAATGTTTTAATTTTTGAAATAAAACCATTTAGGAAGTTCAGTGCATTTTCAATACATGTTTGGGTGACTTTCGACCACTTGACACATTATGTTTTATTTTAGCTAAAAAAACTAAAATAATGTTTCTATTTAATTTCATTAGAGACAACTTATAACTCAATTCAATTAACGGGTTAACTATTCTACCTCTAAAGTAACGGTAAATGTGATTTGATATTCGTTTAACTTGAGGTTACCATTTCCAAAATGTAATTAGCTGCACACTTTAGCGTCTATTATGTTATATATAAAAGTATATTTATTTGTTCCTCTATAACTTTGTTTCTTCAGGCTTTCAGGGAAAGAACCCACAAACTGATGACGAATCGAAATTCTTGCAACAAGTTGTGGAAGGAAAATAAATGAAGATAACCAGGTATTCATAAACCTTATCGGTACATCATGTTACCCCAAAGGCAGACTGTTGCCCTTTTCATAAACCTTCTTCAGTATCTTCGGTTATATATTGAGTTTACTTTTATGTGGGGCCTATCCTATGTGTGTGTGTATAGTTCTGGATAACAAAATGCTTATGTTCCTAAAGTATGATATATTATTTGGCTATTTGCGTTTGGTATGTTCGGTATTTTATTGTCTGTGAAATGATCATATAACCTTTCTTTGAATGTGTCATTACCTACACTTTTATTGTTAATTGATTGTGCAGGAAAAAAAATGTGGGATTCATGGAGTAAGAGGCCATATATTTTTTAGATAAGAAAATGAAAATAGATCCCAAACTCTCCTTAAATCTGGTGCAGAGAAACGTCTGCACCGCCAGGTTGCTATATGTTTTCAAGTATGCTTTAGCTTTATGACACGGATAGCTATTTCATGAAATAGTCATCATTCATGACACTATTGAGCAATGAGTGGCAATTTTAATCCATTTATTTGAAACTCGGTCACAAGTTTGTTTATTAGTTATTGGTAATAGGCCACGGTTGGCTAATATGTGTCATTATTCACTCTTTTACAGATTATATTGATTTGCTACTGCTACTATTGGATTACCTGATGTGATGTACTAGAACCTCAGAGATATAACTTAAGTACGTACTTATTGATTTTCTTTCATAATTTCTTATCATTTGGTGTATGTTCAGTCCACACACCAAAAACAAATGTGCCTCTAAAGAAGCCTATTTTGAATCTCGGTGTATTCATATTATTTATGAAGTCGAAGAAAGTAATTTGGTTGACATTGTATGTTTGTTTGTACAGGTTGCAATATAGTATTTTAGCTCAAGTGTATCAAACTGAATTTGAAGTTGGTCACCCATATTGTTCTCAAAGCCATTATCGACTTGCAAAGGTCCCCAAGGGTATGAGGAAAAATGATATATGCTAGCTCCAGATATTAATTTAAGATGGAACTTGATGGAGTTTAGATGGAGCTTCAAGAAACTGACCCCATAGAGATGGCTTTTGATGTTTTGGCGGAGTAGCTTTCCTTGCACCTATAATGTACAGATTCTCTAAATTTCAAAATCAGGTTAGCTTTCGTGCAGCTAAAAATTTAAATGGTGTGTTCCACTGGATTATCATTATAACACCCCTCATTCTATACATCAATATTATATGATTTTACTCGGAAGCGTATATTAAAACATACTTTACTATTATACATAGTGAAAATGTACATAACTTTTTCAAAATATGATACACCACATATGTTAAAGTTATTAAAACATTCTACACATATTATACAAACGGGGTATTATATAATTCCAAACTTAGTTTATAACAAAACTATATTAGAGTTCACAGAGCAGTCAAACATCCCCTGCCAAAGGCATCAACTTCCTGTCCACCCACATATCTATTCATAACCTGCAGGAAGTAAATGAGGGATTAGCACGAAGCTAAGTGAATGAACTTGTCACACACAATTCAACTTAGCATAACTATGAGTTTACACCAAATAATCATAAACACACATATTTCAATGAGGATCAGTGGCTCGTGGGATATCATAATACCCGGGGATTCCCCAAGAACACTTATCGTACATATCCGTATGGCCATAACGGACGAGACCGATAACTATTGGTTATTAAACTCATACCCAGGTTTCAAACACAACAAATGAATCAAAACCTGTGTAAATCACATAATAACCAAAAAGTCCAACTACACGTTGACCTCAATAATCTGATACACAGAGGTCCACATATCACGTAGATCAATAATCAATAACACAGACTAAACAGTCTAATAAACACATCTACGTTCACTTGTTGTAACCAAACAGTTACAACTAAATCAAAAGGTGAGTTCCAAATCCACTCACCGATACCTCTGTAGATTCCACACTCAACAGTCTTATATCACTGAGTCTTTGGAGTATCTGAAACACCACAAAACACACAAGTTAGTAACTTGTTCCATAATCATCATCATAGTATATTTATCAAATCAGGTAATCCCTGAAGTCTAGACAAACAAAAGTTCAATCAGAAATAAAATCCGAAAATGTAACGCCCCAAAAACATGTAAGTTTAAATGATTTAAAATACGTTTACGTTTCAGTTTTATATGTATTTAATATGTTAAATGTTTAAAGTAACGAAAAGTTTAGAATTTGGTTAGAGGATTAACCAAATAAAGAAAAGAAAGTTAGAGGGACCAAAGCTGTAAAGAATGAAAGTTCAGGGGGTTAAAATGTAAAATGCTAAAACATATCCTCCTACATGTTCAGAAATGTTCCAGACTTAATTGTAATACGTATGTGTGCGTGAGATTTGGAGGGAAAACAAGAAACAAGTCCAATAATCAACAATCAAGTTAGGGTTTATGTGATTGAAGTTTGTAATCATCAAATTAAGCTTCTATAAGGTATGTTTGATCTTTCCTTGAGTTTAATTGAAGTTAGGGTTTAAGTTAGATAAACCCTAGATGATAGAAAGATCATGTATGGTAGTTAATTTGATTAATTAGTGTTCCATGTGTGTTTATGAGTTGTATGCTATGCTTAGTTCATATTAGTTTAATTAGAAGAATCATGTTCATATGTAATTGGGTTTTTATAGGTTATGAGTTTATGAGAATTTAAGAATTTAGATCAATTGATAATGATTATGCTTAGATAAGTGATGAATACCCAATTACATGTGATAAGAAAGTTAAATCATGGAACACTAGTGATGTATGATGGGTGTTAGTGAGTAACACCTAATTATGAGATTTAGTAAAAGTAGTGAGATAGGTGTTAGAGGTCTAGCACCTTGTTCATGAGATTAAAGTTAAGAAAGTAAAAGAGTTATGTTAATTGATCATGCTATGTGTTTATATGTATAGGTGATCAAGCAAAAGAAGTTAGTTCAAGTTTACTGCTTAGCCAAGATAAAGGTAAGTAGATGGATATGAAAGTAGAGTCAAGTAATGGGTGAGCCATTAGCTTGACGGTTTTCCAAGTAATGGATCATGACCATTAGCTTGGCATAAATGTTAACTCTTAGTAGTTAGCATGATGATGTTTAAGGATCCTTAATGTGATGATGTTTATGTTTAATTTAAAGTTTCCATTACTTACTAAGCAATTGCTTATGTGTTATGTTTAAACGTTTCAGGTGAGCCAAGTGTTAATAGAGGGGACTTGGGTAAAGGGCACGTGTGAAGCTTTTGGTGGAGCTTGTTACTTAGTTCGGTAACAAGTCTTATCTCTTTTAATCATGCTCATGATACATGTACACCCCTTTTGTAAAAGTTATGACACTAGCTTATGTTTTGAAAGAATGTTAAGTCCCACTTGTGATGTTTTGTTGAAAGTTAAACTTAAAGTTAAAGTCAGACTTAGTGGTCTGATTTTATGTAAAAAGTTTGAAAGTATGTGTAATGAGAAAGTATGCTTTTGAAAGTGGAATTAGTCAAATGTTGATGTTATGGTTAAATGGTTGATGTTAGCAAGTTAGTTTGACTTAAACAAGTCCATTAAATGAAGTTTGACTAAAAGAATGGGTCAATTTGGTCAGAGGCCCAATCGGGTCGTTTTGGTGTCAAAATGGGTCACCAATGGGTTTACGAGTTAAACTGAGTTAGACTTGATGAAAGTAAAATGTATTTATGTCCATAAGTCTTAAATGTGATGTTGAATAAGTGGTCGAAAGCCTAAACTCAGAAGTGGAGTCGTTTGAATTATAGTATGTCAAGATTTTTGGTTAAAATTAGCCGAAATCCAGTTAACGGGTCAAAACAAGATTTATTGTGAAATTTGAAAAAGTGGAATTGAGGAAATGTTTATATGGTTATAGTGAATGTGTGTGCAAAATTTCAGGTCCTAACTCATAACGAGTAAAAAGTTATGCATGTTTGAAGTTGGTTAAAAAAATTGAATTTTGGCTGATTTCTGAAATACACTAAGGAACGCGATCCTGAGAATTGAGCCGGATCGCGTTCGTAAGGCACAAAACTAAGGAACGCGATCCTGAGAATTGAGCCGGATCGCGTTCGCAAGGCAAAAATGGTGACAGAAAGTTTATAACTAAGGAACGCGATCCCGCCCACTTTCCCGGATCGCGTTTGATGGTAAAAACTGAAATTTTAGGTTCTAAAAGGCTCGTTTCAACTAGGGAAAGTTACTAAAATTAAATTATGCAAATGGAGTAGTTATGGGACATTATTAAGAGTAAAAAAAAAAAAAATGGTCACGTTTTCGGGGTGTTTCAAGTTGGTATCAGAGCACGGTTTAAGGGATTCAGGTATCCACCATTAGTGGGTACTTGGACTTAGACCAATTCTATTATGATGTTGAGCATGACTTAGTAAGATATGTTTATGGGTTAATGAATTGTTAATGATTCCTTACTCGAAGTGTGGCGTGCAGACTATGGATGTGTTTAATGTAATACGATAATTAGAGCGTCTGGCCAACGCAATGATTACCATATTACCTTATATGTATCCATGGAAATCACGAGACATTAGAGGATTGAATGTTAACAAGTTATTAACTGTTTGTAGCAAAGTTTGTGATAAGGTAGATGTTAAATGTTTAAGTTATTATGTTAATGTGTTATGTGAACTTTCAGATAAGATGAGTAAAGAAGTAGAGACTACTGTTACAGGAGGCAGTCAAGATAGGCCTCAGTCTCCTGTTCAAGATATAGATCCAATAATTGAAAAGATGAAGTCTTTCATTTCGCAAGAAATTGGTATTGCTCCGAAAGCATCTATTCCTCTTCTAAAGTCAACAATTATAGAGACTGTTAGAGAGATAGTTAGTGAAGAATTTCAGAAACAAAAAGATAAAACAGTTGGAGTTAGACAAGAAGTACCTCCTCAAGCTCCAATTGTAGAAGAAAGTAGAAAGTTCAGTTACAAAGACTTTTTAGCTTGTAATCCGCCAGATTTTGAAGGGGATTTAGACCCGATTAAATGTTATAGATGGGTTATGGAGGTTGAAGGGGCTTTTACTACTTCACGTTGCCCCGCAGATTTGAAAGTAATCTTTGCTGCTAATCTCTTGAAGGCACGTGCTAAAAATTGGTGGGAAGTTCAACGCCGTACCTTAGGGGATGAAGCTATAAATAAGATGAGTTGGGATGATTTTAAGAAGATGTTTGAGAATACCTATTCTCAAGAAGCAGATTTGAAGAGAATTCGTCGTGAGTTTCTTGCAATGGAACAAACGACTGAGTCGATTAATGAGTTAGTTGGTGTATTTCTGGATAGAGCTCAATTCTGTCCAGATTATATGGAGAATCCAAAGCGGCTTATAGATCATTTTCATGAGGTGTTGAAGAAAGAAATCAGTCAGTTTATTCAACCTAGCCGTTGTAAGTCTTTTGAAGAAATTGTGAATGAAGCTCGTTTTCAAGAGCTAGAGTTAAAGAAAGGTGAGAAAGCTGTTGCAAAAAGAAAAGCTGAATCAAGTCCTATTCCTTCAAAGAAGTTCAAAGCTAGTGAAAGTTCTCGTCGAGAAGAGAAGAAGACAGAAAAGTCTGTACCTCCAGAATGTAAGAAATGTCACAAGAAGCATTTTGGAGTATGTAGATTTGGGTTAAATGTTTGTTATCAATGTGGTGAGGAAGGTCATTTCAGCAAGGACTGTCCTCATCCATTGAAGGTATGTTATGGATGCTACGAGCCTGGTCATGTGAAGTCAGAATGTCCAAAGTTAAAGTCTCAGTCAGCTTCTTCAGCATATCGTAAGCCATCCGATAAGAAGTCGACTGAAGTTCCAAAAGCCAGGCCTCGTTCATTCCAAATCACAGCAGAGGAAGCTAAGGGGACCCCAGATGTAGTGTCAGGTACCTTTTTAGTAAACCTAATACCTGCATATGTTCTTTTTGATTCGGGTGCCTCTAGATCTTTTGTTTCAGAAAAGTTTAGTAAAAGTTTCATGATTCCACTTTCTGACTTAGACACTCCCTTAGATGTTGAAATAGCTGATGATAGAACAATATATGTCACGAAAGTTTATAGAGGGTGTCGGTTAGAAATAAGTAATGAGCCTTTTTCCATAAATCTAATCCCTATGCAAATGGGGGAATTCGATGTTGTAATTGGTATAGATTGGTTAGCGGCTCATGATGCAATGATTCAATGTGAGCAAAAGATTGTAAGAGTTAAGTTACCATGTGGTGAATTGTTAGATATCTATGGGGAAAAGAAAGAAATGCCTATCCCGGTTTGTACTTTTGCTAAAGCTAAGCGACATCTGTCACATGGTTGTCAAGCCTTTTTGGCACATGTGATAGATGTTCAGATGCAAATTCCAAAGATTGAGGAAATTCCGGTAGTAAGAGAGTTTATTGATGTATTTCCCGATGAATTACCGGGCATTCCGCCCGATAGGCAAGTTGAATTTAAGATTGAATTGATGCCTGGAGCTACACCTATTGCTAAGACACCATATAGGCTTGCTCCAACCGAAATGCAGGAATTAATGAAACAGTTGCAAGAACTGTTAGACAAAGGTTTTATACGCCCAAGTAGTTCTCCGTGGGGAGCTCCTATTTTATTTGTGAAGAAGAAAGATGGTTCGATGAGAATGTGTATAGATTACAGAGAGTTAAACAAGGTGACTATCAAGAATAGGTACCCATTACCTAGGATTGATGACTTGTTTGACCAGTTGCAGGGTGCAAGTTATTTTTCAAAGATTGATTTACGTTCAGGTTACCATCAATTGAAGGTTAGAGAAGAAGATGTTTGTAAAACTGCCTTCAGAACAAGGTATGGACACTATGAATTTGTGGTAATGCCGTTTGGTTTGACGAATGCACCTGCAGCTTTTATGGATTTGATGAATAGAGTATGTCGTCCTATGCTGGATAAATTTGTGATTGTGTTTATTGACGATATTTTAATCTATTCCAAATCTGCTAATGATCACGATTATCATTTAAGACAAGTGCTACAGATGTTAAGGAAAGAGAAGCTTTATGCTAAGTTCTCGAAATGTGAGTTTTGGCTTCAAGAAGTGCAATTTCTAGGTCATGTTGTCAATAGTGAAGGTATTATGGTTGATCCAGTGAAAGTTGAAGCAGTTATGAAATGGAGTGCTCCAACAACTCCAACCGAAGTCAGAAGTTTTCTTGGATTAGCTGGCTATTACAGACGGTTTATTCAAGACTTCTCAAAGATTGCAATGCCACTTACGAAACTTACAAGAAAGAATATCAAGTTTGAATGGAATGATCAAGCAGAACAAGCTTTCCAGATTCTTAAGCAGAAACTCAGTCAAGCACCAGTCTTAGTACTCCCAGAAGGTACTGAAGACTTGGTAATTTATTGTGATGCATCGTATAGTGGTTTGGGTTGTGTTCTTATGCAACGTGGCAAAGTGATAGCATATGCTTCTAGACAGTTAAAAGAAAATGAGAAGAATTATCCAACACATGATCTGGACCTTGCTGCAGTGGTTTTTGCCTTAAAGATATGGAGGCATTATCTCTATGGTGTGAAGATTACCATTTATACAGATCACAAAAGTTTAAAGTACTTCTTCGATCAAAGAGATTTGAATATGAGACAAAGAAGGTGGTTAGATCTTGTTAAAGATTATGATTGTGAAATATTGTACCACCCGGGAAAAGCTAACATTGTAGCTGATGCTTTAAGTAGAAAGGCAGCACATCTTGCGCTAACAGTTAAATCTCTTAGAATTACTGTTACTCCTAGCTTGTTTGATCAAATTAAAGAAGCACAGCAAAAAGCTTGGAGAGAAAAAGATATTCGATCAGAACGGATCAAAGGTCAAGTTGATAGTATTGTGGAAGATTCACGTGGGTTAAAGACACGTTATGGTAGAGTTTGGATTCCAAATTCTTGGGATTTGAAGACATTATTGTTAGATGAAGCTCATAAATCAAAGTATTCCATTCATCCTGGCGCAACAAAGATGTACCACGATTTAAGATCAGAGTATTGGTGGCCAGGTATGAAAAGAGATATTGTTAAATATGTTGAACAGTGTTTAACTTGCTTACAGGTGAAGGCTGAGCATCAGAAGCCATATGGGAAGATGCAGCCTTTAGACATACCTGTTTGGAAGTGGGAACACATAACGATGGATCTTATCACCAAATTGCCAAAGACTCAGCGTCAGCATGATGCAATTTGGGTGATAGTGGATAGATTGACGAAAAGTGCATTATTTCTGCCGATTAAAGAAACGATGTCTATTGAAGCTTTGGCAGATTTATATGTTAAGGAAGTAGTTGCACGTCATGGTATGCCAGTATCTATTGTCTCGGATAGAGATAGTAGATTTACTTCAAGGTTTTGGGCCAAGTTTCAAGATGATATTGGTACACGTATTAATCTTAGCACAGCTTACCACCCGCAGACAGATGGCCAAAGTGAAAGAACGATACAGACTTTAGAAGACATGTTGCGGGCTTGTGTTATAGATTTTGGAGGTAATTGGGATGTGCATTTACCGTTAGCAGAGTTCTCCTATAATAACAGTTACCATGCAAGTATAGGTATGCCACCTTACGAGATGTTATATGGGAGAAAATGTAGAACTCCAATATGTTGGGGTGAAGTCGGACAAAGAGAAATGGGCAGCACGGATATAGTTCAACTAACGACAGAAAAGATAGATCAAATCAGAGAGAGGTTAAAGATTGCTCAAGATAGACAGAAGTCATATGCCGACAAAAGAAGACGCCCATTAGAGTTTAAGGTTGGAGATATGGTTATGTTAAAAGTATCTCCATGGAAAGGAATTATCAGATTCAGGAAACGAGGCAAGTTAAGTCCTCGGTTTATTGGTCCATTTAAAATTCTTGAAAGAGTTGGAAAGGTAGCTTATCGTCTTGAGCTACCAAGTGAATTGGCAAGTATCCATAGCACTTTCCATGTTTCGTATTTAAGGAAGTGTTTAGTAGATGAGGCATCTTATGTGCCATTGGAAGAAATAGAAATCAATGATCAATTGAATTATGTTGAACAACCAATAGCTATTGTTAGTACATGTTTAGTGTCTGTCAGTTGGTCTAGCTCGTAGTTTGTAATTAGAAATAGTGTTTCTGACTCCTGCGACGTAGCGCACAACGTCGCAGGTGCGACGTCAGGTTTTGGGCCTGCGACGTAGCAGACGTCGCATGGGCTTGGGCCTGCGACGTAGCGTGCTACGTCGTAGGTGCTAGTTTTGTATTTAAACGTTTTGTGTTTTCTGTTTTAGGGTTGACGAAACCCTAAATAAAATTTGTCGAAATTCTCTGTAATCTGATCGACTATAAGCAATAATATTACGTTCGTTTGATATTGATTGCGTATTGATTGTTCGTGTGATTATTCGTGATCTAATTGTTATTTCCGCTAGCAATTAGAGTGACTCGGTTCGTTCTAGATCCAAAGTAAGGGACAAACAACTGGTATCAGAGCAGTGAGGCTCGTTTTTGGCGATTCGGATCGAGTTTGGGTTTTAAAAGGACGTGATATTCGTGAGTTTTCGTGTTTATTACGTTTGTTTTGTGTTTTTACAGGTTTTCGATCAGTATTATTGGGATTCTTGAAGGTTTCAGTCGTTCGACATTCGTGGTTTTGGTTTTAGGGTTAAAAATTCGTTTTTAGGGTTTTTGGCCGCTGCTCAGCGCGTTTTGCGACGTACCATAGCGACGTAAGCTGCGACGTCGCGTGCGACGTAGTGTTTTTGAACTTTAATTAGTTCGTGCGACGTACCGTTGCGACGTACCTCTCTACGTCGCTATTTTGACTTTAATTAGTCTTCTGCGACGCTGCGTTGCGACGTAGCCTGATTCTGCGACGTCCTCTGCGACGTCATATGCGACGTACCTTTCAACGTCGCACTTTCTGATTCTTAATTGAATCCTTTGCTTTTTGCGACGTACCCATCTACGTCGCATATTCTTTGTGCGACGTACCCGTCTACGTCGCTAAGATCAGAAGTTTGATTTTTTTTCGTTTAAGTAATTAAAATGGCAGCTGATAAAGAGGATATTAGAGGACTTCGGGAGATGATTAAACAAAGCAATGACATAGGTTCAAGTAATAAACCTCCACTTTTTACTGCGGACATGGATTACGTGTACTGGAGAGACCGAGTTGAGCAATATATTGATTTCCATTGTCCAGAATTATGGGGACCATTACGTGAGCGTTATGTAGCTCCATTAGCTGAAGGAGAATACCGGGGTATTCGTCCTGCTAAGCCCTATAAAGCCATGTCTCCCGAGGAGAAGAAAGATTTTGATACTGAAAGAAAATCTTTTTCAATGATTAAAATGTGTTTAACCAAGGATGTGCTATGGCTTTTCCGAACTCATGAAACAGCCTTTGATTTGTGGAAGGCTATTGAAACTCGTTGTGGAGGGAATGATAAGTACAAGGAAGCAAAGCTCGAACTGATTAAGAAACAGTACGATATCTTTGACATCCTTCCTGATGAAGACACGACTTCTTTATTCACTAGGTACTCACGGTTGGTTGGTGAGTTGTTTGAAGGGGGTTATACTTTTCCTTCAATTGAAGTAAATAAGAAGTTACTGGATGTGTTGCCGAGTTCTTGGGATATTAAAGTTCAATTCTTAAAAGAAAATGAAGAGCTTGCAAACATGTCTTTGGATGCGTTGATAGGGGATCTTCAAGCTCATGCGATGGAGATTAAGAAGAAAGAAACTAGGTCTGGTTCTGCTGTTCAGAATCCTAGTGTGTATGGTGTTAAGATTAACTCTGGAAAGACTTATGGATCAGGAGTTGCCTTTGTAACAAATACAAATGCTTCATCGACTTCTTCGTCTTCTGATGGGATTCATTCTGTTTTCATGACTGGACCTTCTTCAAATCAACAACAGGTTCAAGTCTCACCATCTATTCAGGAGCAAGCTGCCATCTACACAGCTTTCTTAAGCTCTTACAAGGATTTGGTTACTCAACCAAATCTAACTTTGGAGTTGACTAAGGAGGACTATGCTCAGCTTGATGAAGACGATCTGGAGCAAATGGATTTAACTTGGAATGTGGCAATGATCACCCGCAGAATTCAAAAGTTCTTGCAGAGGACAGGGCGTAAAAGCTTAGAGGGTGATGGAAAGACTGGCTTTGGATTTGACAAGAGTAAAGTCCGTTGTTATAATTGTCAAAATTTGGGTCACTTCGCCAGGGAGTGCGAGAAACCCAAAATGCCAGCTTCGGGATTCACAACACCATCTACTCCTCCAAAGGCCAAAGAAACGGAAGTTACTAAGAAAGGGATTGCTGATAATGCCCTGATTGCTTTTGAGCCTACAAGTCAAGATTGGACGCCTGTCTCCCAGCATTACCAACAGTGTCTGATGGCTCACATTGTGAATGAGGTACATGATGAACCGTTAAATTGTATTTCATGTATTAAGTTAACTGAATCTCTAAAGGCATATCAGACAGAGACCGCTGAGTTGAGGAAAAAGAATGAAAAACTAACCGACTCAAATAATTTTTTAAAAGCTAATGAGAAACTTTATGAAAAACATCTTGAGGCTCATCGGTTAGATACTCAAAAATATAAGTCTAAAGTCTTTAGTCAAGAAGATGCGATTAAAAGTTATCTGATTGAAATTGAACTTTTAAATAAAGAACTTACAGATTTAAAAGCTGAGTATGAAAATTATAAGAGTAAAATCTTAGGTTCAAATTCCTCAACGGTTGTCTTTAATGAAATTCTTAGCAAGCACGGTACTAAAGGGAAGAAGAATGAGGGATTGGGATACAACTCAGTTCCTCCTCCTACTACTCACTGTCCCCTGCCTGTTAAGGAAGGCTTTGAAGAGATTCCAGTTGACTGGTCCAAGCTTTATGGTTTAAAAGCTATAGATGCTAAAGAGACCAAACATAACAAACCGGCAAAGGAGAAAACCAAGCGGCCAGAGTACCCCTTGCCAAAGTTTGTTAAGTCTGTGCATGAATCTCCTGTTAGTGTTACGGAGAATGTTGAGGTAAAGAATGAATCTCCTGTTAGTGTTAAGGAGAGTGTTAAAGTAAAGAATGATTCTCCTGTCAGTTTTGAGGAGATTGTTGAGATTGAGGACATTACGGATCAGGAGTATCCGGAGGTTAAGAAGGTTGCATTTAAACCTGAAAAAGTGATTTCAAAGGTTGAACCTGAAATTAAGGTTCAACCAAATAAGGGAAAAGCTAAGGTTTTAAACTCGAAACAACAAACTTTACAGTCACCTGTAAAGATTTTGCAAAGAAAATCAGTAAATGAAAATGTTTCGTATGATAAACCATCAACATCAACCTCTCAACCAAAACAAACATTTTCTAAGACGTGTACTCAATGTTCATGTTCTAGAAATGTTTCTCCACCTCCTGTGGTAATTTCTCAGCCTCAACCGTTTGTTGAGACTCGTTCTTGTTTCTACTGCAAGAAACAAGGACATTTAATCCGTGAATGTCCAAAGCTGTCAAATCAGCGATATGGGAGAGAGATGCCTAGGACATCTGTTTATAGAAATTCTTTTTCTAAATCTCCACCTAGGCGTCACTCAAACTCTCCCAAGCCTGTTTCGAAACCAAGTAATGTTGAGCAAAAACCTTTGCCAATTCAAAAGCCCAACATTACTTCTATTACCATTTCCGAATCTTCAAAAGTTTGGAAACGTAAAGAGTCTGATGTTGACTCTTCAGTTGTCAACAATAACACATCAGATAAAAATTCTAATTTGTTTAAAGATAAAATCCTATCTGACGTGATTATTGTTGATGACCACGGTCGACCTAAGTCTGTAAAGGCTTGGGTCACCGTTTCTCACTAATCTCCTTTCGTTTGTGTGTTGCAGCAGTCAGAACGTGTTAAAGATAGTGAATGGTATTTGGACAGTGGCTGCTCGCGACATATGACAGGCGATGTATCCTTACTTGTGGATATTAAACCACATGCAGGAGGTTATGTTGCCTTTGCTGGAGATTCTGGGGGAACTATTTCTGGAAGAGGAACGTTAACTAACGGCAATGTTAGTTTCGAAAATGTGAACTACGTGGAACAGCTTACGCACAACTTGCTAAGTGTTTCACAGGTCTGTGATAAGGATTATACAACTGCGTTCACAAAGACAGAGTGTGTGATATTGAAGCCTGGTTATGTCATTCCGGAAGAATGGGTGTTACTGAGAGCACCAAGAAAGGATGACACATACATTTTGAATATGAGAACTGTTGAGACATCGAACGAGTATACGTGTCTCTTGTCTAAGGCTTCTGAAAAGGAATCACTGCTTTGGCACAGACGGATGGGACATATTCATTTCCGAAAAATGAATTTCTTGACCAAAAATGACCTAGTACTAGGAGTTCCGAAATAGTCATTTGCTTTAACGGATGACTGTATCTCCTGCCAAAAAGGAAAGCTACGTAAGAAGTCCCATAAGTCTAAGCAGGTGAATTCCATAAATGCTCCATTGGAACTACTGCATATGGACCTTTTCGGTCCAGTTTCTACAAAGAGCATTGGTGGTCGGTCTTACTGCTTGGTAGTTACTGATGACTACTCAAGGTTTTCGTGGGTTTATTTTTTGACCACAAAAGGGGAAACTCCTGAGATTCTGGTGTATTTGTTGGATAAGTTGGCAAATCTGTGCAACTTGAAGGTGAAAAGGATAAGAAGCAACAATGGAACTGAGTTCAAGAACTCAACTCTCGAATTGTTTTGTGCTACAAGAGGTATTGAGCATCAATTTAGTGCTCCGAGGACTCCACAACAGAATGGAGTTGCAGAAAGGAAGAACAGAACAATAATCGAGACAGCTCGGACTATGTTAGCTGACTCCAAGTTGCCAATCATATTCTGGGCTGAGGCAGTTAATACTGCCTGTTATGTTCTCAACAGAGTACTCACGGTTAAGAAAAGGAACAAAACGTGTTATGAACTTTTTAATAACCGTAAGCCAAATCTACAGTTCCTAGAACCATTTGGGTGTCCATGCCTGATCATGATTACAAAAGATAAGGTCTCTAAGTTTGGTGATAAGGCTGTTGAAGGGATTTTTCTTGGATATTCAGTCAACTCTCCGAACAAAAGAGTCTTTAACAAATCATCGAATCAGATTGAGGAGCATTTTGAAGTGAAATGTTTAAGGTATACGGAACCTCCTCAAGGAACAGGTCCGGATTGGTTTTTCAACTATGGAAACCTCTTCAATTCTTTCAATATTCCGGAAGAAGATGAAACGGAAGAATTGGTTTCTATACTTCATGAGCTTGATCTTAATCAAGATACACCTGTTACTAATAAACCATCCGACCCATCTCCCAATGCAACACCCGCACCTCCACCAACTAATCCTACACCTCCACAACCTAAACCTCCACCCACACAACCACAAACAACTACCAAATCACCACCATCAACACCATCTCCTACTCCATCATCTTCGGCTGCTCCTTCTAAAACAGTTTATACCTACACAAAGGAGCTTCCATATGATCCGAATATGCCTCCTTTAGAGGAACCACAAGAAGAAGATGAAATGGAGGAAACAATGGCCTACTCTCACTTATTTTCTACTGAAGATGAAGAACAAGAAGAAGAGATAGCCATTCCTGAGTCTGCTGCTACTCCCGAAACTGAGGGAGATTTGAACAATCTAGGTGTGAATCTTGTGCCAGGTGCCATACCAGAAACTCGTATACATAAGGATCACCCCATTGATAATATCATTGGTGATCCTCATGCATCTGTTCAAACACGACAGCAAGCAAAGCAGACTTCAGCTCAGCAGCTTTTGGGACTTATAGCTCATATTGATTCATGTCATTTGTCTCAAATTGAACCTAAAAAGGTTGATCAAGCCTTAAAGGATCCATCTTGGGTCGAGGCTATGCAGGAGGAACTACAGCAAATAAACAAGATGAATGTGTGGGAAATTGTACCTCTACCCAAGGGTGCTCACTTGACGGGTACTCGTTGGGTTTTCCATAACAAAATGGATGATCGTGGGGCTGTTATTCGAAACAAAGCCCGTCTGGTAGTTCAAGGATATAGTCAATTAGAGGGTATTGACTATGATGAAGTTTTCGCTCCTGTTGCTCGTTTGGAATCAATTCGGATTTTTCTAGCTTATGCTTCTTTTAAAGGATTCCGCGTGTATCAACTTGACGTGAAGTGTGCCTTTCTTTATGGAGATGTCGACGCAGTGATTTATGTGTGTCAACCTCCAGGTTTTGAAGACCCAAAGCATCCTAATCATGTTTGCAAACTGAAGAAAGCTTTGTATGGTCTTCATCAATCTCCTCGACTTTGGTATGAGAGACTTGCCAAGTATTTGCTGAAGAATGGTTTTGACAGAGGACAGATTGATAGCACGCTTTTCATCAAAAGGGAAGGAGCGGATTTGTTACTTGTACAGGTCTATGTGGACGACATTATTTTTGGATCAACTAATGATCAGTTGTGTAAAGATTTTGAAGGACTGATGAAATCTGAGTTTGAAATGAGTGCTATGGGGGAACTCACGTTCTTTCTGGGGCTACAGGTTGAGCAATCTGATAATGGAATATATATTCACCAGTTAAAATATGTCACTGACATGTTAAAGCGATATGAATTGCTCAACTGTAAACACTACGGCACTCCAATTGAAGCAAGACACAATCTTGGACCTAATGAGGACGATGAAGATTGCAAGGAGAAAGACTATCGCTCAATGATAGGCTCTCTCATGTACCTGACTGCCTCAAGACCAGATATAGTGTTTGCTGTTTCTCTCTGCTCACGATTTCAAGCAAATCCGAAGGTGTCTCATATGAAGGCAGTAAAACGCATTTTTGGATATCTCGCTTTTAGGCCATCTCTGGGTCTATGGTATTCCAACGAGAAAAACTTCGAGTTAACTGCCTATTCGGATTCGGATCTTGGTGGCTGCAAGATAGATATGAAGTCAACTACTGGAGGATGTCAGTTCCTTGGATCGCGCTTAGTTTCTTGGCAGTGCAAAAAGCAGACTGCGGTTGCTATTTCCACAGCTGAAGCCGAGTATGTTGCTGCTGCAAGTTGCTGTTCTCAAGTTCTCTGGATTCAGCATCAGCTGCGTGATTACGGGTTCAATCTCTCTATGACTCCTATTTATATAGATAATACAGCTGCTATATCTATAACTCACAATCCCGTACAGCACTCTAAGACCAAACATATTGAACTTAGGTTCCACTTTATACGGGATTGCTTTGAGAAACACCTTATAGATGTCGTACATATAGAGACCCTTAAGCAGTGTGCGGACCTTTTCACAAAAGCCTTTTTGCGATCACGTTTTATTGAACTGGTCAATCTGATAGGTTTAAGGTTCTTTCAGTCAAAGAAATGATTTGTGACTTGGATTTTTAAGTTTTTAAATTCAGTTTAAAAATAAAAAAAATAAAAAATAAAAAAATAAAAAAATAAAAAAATTCGCAACAGCCACTCTTTATACTCTTTAGTATTAAAGAAAACGCAAGGTTGCTACATTTTTAAAATAGACGTTGAAGTTGTGTCTGTAAACAACTTGGGATATGATAGTACATCGGGTGACATGCACAAAATGGAATTTTAAGGTTTATCTTGGATGTGTCAGTAGGTTTATCTGACACACTTAAAACAGTTTTTATCTAAATTATCTTCATCATACGATGTATTGGTAGGCATGCTACACACCGGTTTGTGAGTGAGTAAGAAGTAATGATAAAACTTGTCTATTACTTTGTGAAAAATGTTATATGATGTATGACATAAGTCTTAATTGATAAATGGAAGTACTATCATACACTGTCATAATTATGTAAATGTAAAATGGGCATATAGTGATAATATGATTATTCGCCTAACTAATGGTGACTATTGTTGTACTCACGTACAGACCTGAATCCATTAGTTATGCAAATACTCTCAAACTTGTTATGTTCATACTAAGGGACCCTCTGTTGTACTAAGTACAGATCTGGGGCCACTAGTATCTTCATAATCAGTTTGATGTATGCCTACATATAAATATCAAGTGTATATTACGAGAAAACTGAGATAAACTTGGTTTGTAATCTCTACCTTGTGTGAATATGCAGTGTTTGTTTTACTAAAGTTTATCAGTATATCATATAATAGGTTTCACAAAATTAATATTCATTCTAACAATAAAGGTTAGCTCACAAATACGGATGTAACATGTTTAGGTGGACAAACAATACCAATAATTGTCTTGAAATAATTTTTATAAAAGGTGTTTTAAATGTGCCACGTAAATTTAAAGTGGACAAATATACTGATGATCGAAATAACTTTTACTATTCCTAATAAATGCATGTTATTCCGATATGATCCCTAATCAGACAACGCAACTCCGTCACCAAAAATAGAGTGTTAGTAATTTTTATTTTTTGTAAAATTTAAGAAAATACCAAAAAGAATTTTTAGTTTTATGTTTTATTTTTATTCTAATTTATTTTTCCCGAGTCACGAGTTATTTGATTTTATTTGCTAAAATAACGAGTAAACGGTTTAAAAATTCAAATTTGGATCATAACTGTTTTATGCGACGTCCGGCTCTACGTCGCCTGCGACGTCCCAGCCTACGTCGCACATAGGGTTAGACTTTAAATAGTATCCACTGCGACGTAACTCGTCACACTATTCACTATTCACGTGCGACGTAGCCTGCGACGTACGAGAGGCGATTTGCGACGTAGCATTTTTACGAGCATATTTGTGATTTGTTGCTGTTTTCTTTCCGATCTATTCACGTAGTTTTGATCTACTCGTTATTCCGCACACTTAGGTACCGATTTTACCCATTTTCACCGTGTATATTGTGTTTAATTGCTATGTATATATTACGGGTTAAAGGGGTTTCGGTTTTGGGATAAATTTGATGGTATATCGTGTAAATCACTGGTTATAAATTATGTTTTCGTGATCACCATCGTTAGCCGCACGTTGTAGTGCCTTTGATTTTGAAAACCCCTAAATTCGAGGGTTAGGGTTTCTGGGTTGGGGATGAATGTTCGTCAGTGCGACGTACGATGCGACGTAGTGGCCTACGTCGCTTTTATTATTTATTGTTCATTTCCTACGTCGCCCTTCCCTACGTCGCTTTTTCTGCGACGTCCGATGCGACGTACCACGCTACGTCGCTCTTTTAATTAAAGTGATTAAATTCACAATAAATTGCAAAATGCGACGTCCCCCTTGACGTCGCTCGAATTTTATGCGACGTCAGGCCTTACGTCGCTTTTCAATTTATTTTGAATTTTAGCGACGTACAGTTCTACGTCGCTCTGTGTTCATGCGACGTACGTGGCTACGTCGCTAGTTCCAGGGAATTTGAAAGGTTTTGTTTAAAAAAAAATATAACATTTTTCTAACCTTTTTCGAGTTGCAATCTGTTTCTGTTTGTGCAGATATGGCTTTGATTTTTGAAGCTCGTCACAATACGGCTGCTTTCCTTACTGACACTTCTGACAAAGCTGCACCGTATCGTCAGATGATCGCGTTTTTGAGACGCTCAAGGGTATTTCACGCCATTTCTGATAACACTATGGCGTTTGGGAATCTGATCAACCCTTTTTGGAGAAACGCAACTGTCATTACTGAAAACGACGTTACACGATTGGTCTCTACTGTTCTGGGTACGGAGATTAGTATTACAGAACAAAGCATTCGGGAACTTTTACAGCTGAATGATCAACCGGATATGCCTGTCGGTTTTGATCATATTTTTGTTACCGGAGCTATGCAACGGTTAGGATATCCCGGGATTCCCTCTGATCAATATCGAAAAGCGAATCTCACACGCGTCTGGAGATATTTGATGCACGTGATCATTGTGTGCTTGGGGAATAGGAAAGGTGGAACGGATGGGATGAGCCGAAGTCTGGCTTCTGCTATGCTAGCATTGGTATATAACAAGCCGTTCAATTTCTCGGGATTTATCTTCAGGGCTATGGTTGATAATGCGAATGCTGGGGATCAGAAATGGATTTTATATCCAAGATTTGTACAGTTGCACATCAATCGTCATCATCCGGAGCTTCAGGCACAGGGTGATATCGATCATCCGCTAAAGATTTCACCGATGATGAGTCGGATTTTTACTATCTGTGCAGGGTTTGAGAAAGGGGTCGAGGCACCAAGGGATGTTCCTTTATTCGGTGCTATTATTGATGAAAATTATGTTCCGCCCCCAGATCCTCAGTATATGGATGTTCCAGCACCTCAGCAACCGCAGCAACCGTTTGTGAACATTCCAGTTCAAGCTGCGGGGGAGAACATTCCTGCTCAAGCTGCGGGGGAGAACGTGGATGCTCTTTTGGAGAACATTGAGCAGTTCGGGCATGTGGATTCGGACAATCCAGCATCGCATGATACGGTTGAGAATTCCGATTCTGAAGATACTGCGAATGTAGGACCTCAGGATGGGGGTCCGACGCCTGAGCATTCTGATGGTACTGTTCCGCATCCCTCTGAGATGGAACGTATCAGGCTTTCCGATTCATTCAGATATCTGAGGATTAAGCGTCGAATCAGACAAGGACGCAAGTATGTACCTCCAAGGGATACTGGAAAACGTACACGCGACGGTGATGATCCTGCTGATGAGACTTATCAACCGAGACGTCGTGTTCGTCGTTCTTCGTCTACACGAGCTCCAGTTAATCCACAGCAGCAGGATACTTTTGAGATTCAACCGACTCCAGCTTTCATGCAAAAGATAATGGAAGATATGCAGCTGATGAAGCAAAAGCTGGAGGCTCAAGACGAGAAGATTGCTGAACAAGCTGCGTTGATCGAGGTCCAATCTAAGGAGCTTGAGGAAACGAAGCTTAGGGTTAATGTTTTGGAAGGCAGGTTACTTGCCTCGGGGGAGTCTGGGTCTGGGATACCCACTTTAGAGTCAAGTGAACCTGCGTCTGTAAATCCCAACCCTGTAATTGAAAATATTAATGAAAATATTTCTCTTTTGGATTATTTCTCTGTTGATGATATTCCAGGGCAACCAAGACCGCTGGCAGTTGATTACTCATTCGCTGACTTATCATTTATTCAAAGGATGGCCAGTGGAGTTGGCTCTGAGGAAGAAACAGAGAATGTGTTTGAGATGAATGAGGATGTCTCGATTGAAGAGGAACAGTTGAATGCAGATGAAACGTATGATGATGCACAATCTGGGGAAGCTTATGATGATGCACCAATTATTGAATCTGATTCAAGTGAAGACGAGAGTCCTGATAAAGCTCAACATGGAGAATCAAGTTCTGCTGCAACTCCAGCTCCAGAGACACAGGCACCGGACTCAGCAGCAAAGAAGTTATCTGCTGAAGAAAAGAGAGAGAGAAACAAGAAATGGTGGCCTAAGGGACGAAATCCAGTTCCTATTCCAGTGAAATGTCAAGTGTACCGGGTTAGTCGGAATTATACCGGTGTTATTAAAAGCTGGAAGTGTCAAAGGAATCTGTTTATGATAAAGAGAGAAGATGGAGTTCAGTATTTTAGAATGCGTTTTGATAGATTGAGCACGTTGCCAAAAGGAGAGATTAATCGATTAGCTCAGCTTAAGTTGATTAATCCTTTCGAGAATGATTATGCTGAGTTCATTCAGAGAAGTCTACGTCGGGAAGTATTATCGAAGACTTATTCGAAATTGAAGCCGACGTTGGGAACTCGGTATACATGGAAGAAAAAGATTGATCCAGTCACCAGGAAGCCTTTGGTTAAAGTTCACTATTCGCCGGCTAAATGTTTGACTGAGATACCTCTGGAATCAGTTCCTTATTATTTTCTGAAAAGACTTGTAAAATGGGAACTTGATCCACAGACTGGCGAAGCGGTTATTACTTTCGTTCCAGATTCTGAACCGTGGCCAGAAGTTGGAGGTATATGGAATTTGAAGCAAGCAACGTTTAGACTATATGATCCGATGAGTTTGATTAATTTTCATGAAAAAGATTTAAGAAAACTCTATGATAATCGGATTCGGGTTGGTCAGAAGAATGAATTCAACAGACGTTTAGCACAACAGTTTTACAATGTTGTTACTGTTTGTGTAGCTAATGGAATTCATGCCGACGGCCAGTTTCCTGCGGGCTGGGTTTAATGAAGATTTTTGAAGACCAAGCTGAAGACACGGGGGAGTTTGTTAGTACATGTTTAGTGTCTGTCAGTTGGTCTAGCTCGTAGTTTGTAATTAGAAATAGTGTTTCTGACTCCTGCAACGTAGCGCACAACGTCGCAGGTGCGACGTCAGGTTTTGGGCCTGCGACGTAGCAGACGTCGCATGGGCTTGGGCCTGCGACGTAGCGTGCTACGTCGCAGGTGCTAGTTTTGTATTTATACGTTTTGTGTTTTCTGTTTTAGGGTTGACGAAACCCTAAACAAAATTTGTCGAAATTCTCTGTAATCTGATCGACTATAAGCAATAATATTACGTTCGTTTGATATTGATTGCGTATTGATTGTTCGTGTGATTATTCGTGATCTAATTGTTATTTCCGCTAGCAATTAGAGTGACTCGGTTCGTTCTAGATCCAAAGTAAGGGACAAACAGCTATCCTTGATGAGAAAGTCAAGAAGTTAAGAAATAAAGATATTAGGTTGTTTAGAATTCAATGGAAGCATAGAAAAGGTTCAGAGTTCACGTGGGAGCCGGAAGAAGAAATCATTGTTTATTATCCGGCTTTGTATCAAGAATGGATTGTGTAACACCCCCAAATTTAACGAGTTGCGGAAGCATACTTTGGGTGTTACTAATCAATATACAAAGCACAAGATATATAGCAAACGACCTCTAAGTGAGACGTTTGTAAAATAGATACATTTCATAATTTGAATCGTTTGAAAACCGTAGGTTTTCGTACACAAAAATGTAGTTTCCTAGAGTCCGCGCGTATAGCGGAAGATTCTATTACATAATCATAGTTACAAAAGATAATGCCAAAGAATCTTCGTTAAATGCAGTTTGTAAATCATGCGACTCTAGCTAGCAATCCTGGAGTGAACCTACTCCGTAAGTGTACCTGAGATACAAAGCTAGAAAGTGTCAACCAAAAAGGTTGGTGAATCTCACAGGTTTAGTAATAGGTAAATGTTATGAACCACAAGTATGTACCCGTATTGCTATCAAGCAAAGTAAGTCAATCAGTTTATCAGTACAGTGCCATGAGCTCATAAGTTGAAGCTTAACAGTGTAGTGTGAAATAAATCACGTACCCCCGTGAGTGCTATCCGCACACTCATATGTAACAAATACTAATATGTCTGTTTCTACGTGTAAATCAGTACGTGGTGGCGCTACCACCCCAGACAGGGATTGTCAGTCCCAAATGGATCCATTTACTAGTACTCGCGCTTAAGACCATAACTAACAACTTACGATAAGGAGGCTTTCAGTGGATAAAAGTAACTCATGCGTTTGTTTGAAATCAGTAATGTTTTCAGTTCAGTACATTGTGTTCATGCGTAAAACAGTTGCTAAGTATCTCACCCCAAAGTATAAAACAGTAAAAGTGGGGCTGTAAGACTCACCTGAGTCGAGCAGTGGTAAATAGCAAGTAGTAGTAAAGCAAGTAGGTTCTCCGAACCCGTAACCTTCTAGTGCCTAAACACGTAAGGTTAAGTAAGTAGATGTCTCGCAAGACCATCTAGGCTAGTTGTTCATACAACCCGTTGTGTGTAATGTTGGCTCGTTCTCGTTTGTATCAAAGTATACGGCCCGTTGGTGATTTGTTATAATTAAAGTTTATCATTTATAACGCAATTTAGTGTAATTGTAATAGAAAGTATGTTCTATGACGTTTGTTAAATCGTATGTCATAAGTATTTGAAGTTGTGTAAGTTCGACACTTAGTAAAATCTGACTTTCCAAGGTTCTGTCATGTGCGACGTAGCGTGCGACGTAGGGTGCGACGTCAGGTGCGACGTAGGGTGCGACGTCAGGTGCGACGTCAGGTGCGACGTCAGGTGCGACGTAGGCATGTACGTCGCATGATGCGACATTCGCAAATCAATGCGACGTAGGAGACAGCGTCGCTAATGCGACGTTGAGGTTTTATGCGACGTAGGCCGCGACGTCGCAGAGGCCCCTGGCCAGGTGCGACGTAGCGGTCTGTTGGCCGGAATTTTTGTCGAAAACGAGTTTTCCGGTTTCCGTTCGGTCCAAATCTTTTACCCAACCCTTATATGAACATATTAAGCCTATTTAAACCATAAACTAGTAAAAATGATCAAAAACGAGAGATGTCGGGATTTGTCGGAAACTTACAAAGTGTCGGATTGAAAATCCGAAAAGATGAAGTTGTAGATCGTGTGATGGTGAACGTTTTCTTCTAAACGGTCAAGTAGATTCGGTTGCGTTTAGTGGTAGTATTTGGTGGTTTTGATGGTGGTGGTGTGTTTGGTGATTAGAGAGAAAGAAAAGAAGAGAGAGAAAGAAAAGAGAATAAATGAAAAGAAAGAGTGGGAGGTGATGATGTAGGTGGAAGCCTCATTTTCAGCTCCCGTCCCCCGTGCTCCGTGCGGTATTCGTTTTCTCCGTCGTTTAAACGTTGAATAATTATTTTACATCTTAAAGGGTAGGTTTTAAATACAAATAATTACGCGACATTTCTATTCAAATATTTTACAAATAAGTTTGAATACCTTTGTTTTTAAATCGGGTAAACTTTGATTGAGTGATACGAGGTAATTATTAATTATCATAAAAATAGCGTTTCGGTCATAATTGCGTTATTTTAGTTTATAAACATTTGTTCACCAACGTCCGTGTTAACCGAATAGAATTTCATTCTATTTAAGTCGCATACGATTTAAGTCAAATCGCAAAGTTGCATATATTTACCAACATATAATCCGTTACATAAATTAGCCTAACACAGAACTAATTACATGTATTAATAAAGAATTAGGCGCTAATACTAGCCCTAAATTGGCGGTTGTTACATTCTCCCCTTGTTAAAAGAATTTCGTCCCGAAATTAGTTCGATTGCACGGTCGGTGCGTTGTCAGGGAAGAGATGTGGGTATTTCAGTCGCATTTGGTCTTCCCGTTCCCAAGTGAATTCAGGACCACGTCTAGAATTCCACCTGACTTTTACGATGGGAATACGACTCTGTTTTAGTTGTTTGACCTCACGGTCCATGATTTCCATAGGTTCCTCGACAAAATGAAGTTTATCATCGATTTGAATTTCGTCGAGCGGTATAATCAGTGTCTCGTCAGACAGACATTTCTTCAGATTAGAAATGTGGAATGTGTTGTGAACGCTGCTAAGTTCAGCAGGAAGTTGCAGGCGGTATGCCACTGGACCAATCTTTTCAAGGATTTCGAATGGCCCGATGTATCTAGGGTTTAGTTTGCCTCGTTTTCCGAATCGAATGACACCTTTCCACGGTGCCACTTTGAGAAGTACCTTGTCCCCTACTTGGAACTCAAGGTGTTTGCGTCTCACGTCAGCATAGCTTTTCTGACGATCACGTGCGGCTTTTAGTCGGTTTTGTATGCCGACGATCTTTTCAGTTGTTTCATGTATGATTTCTGGACCGGTGAGTTGTGTATCCCCCACCTCAGTCCAACAGATAGGTGACCGGCACTTACGACCGTACAGTGCCTCGAAGGGTGCAGCCTTTATGCTGGTGTGATAACTGTTGTTGTACGAGAACTCGCACAACGGTAAGTGATTTTCCCAGTTTTTACCGAAGTCAACTACGCAGGCTCGTAGCATGTCTTCCAGTGTTTGTATGGTTCGTTCGCTCTGACCGTCGGTTTGAGGATGGTAAGCCGTACTCATATCCAGACGAGTACCAAGAGATTTTTGCAGTGACTGCCAGAAGCGAGAAGTGAATCGAGCATCTCGGTCGGAGATGATTGAGATGGGCACGCCGTGTCTTGATACGATCTCTTTCAGGTAGATCCGTGTCAAGCGTTCCATCTTATCAGTTTCTTTGATGGCTAGGAAATGAGCAGATTTAGTGAGTCGGTCGACGATCACCCAAATGGTATCGCAACCGTTAGAAGTTGTCGGGAGTTTAGTAATGAAATCCATGGTGATCTGCTCCCATTTCCATTGTGGTATTTCGGGTTGTTGTAGCAAACCGGAAGGTTTCTGGTGTTCAGCTTTAACTTTGGAACAAGTAAGACACTTGCCAACATAGGTTGCAATGTCAGATTTCATGTTGGGCCACCAGTACATTACCTTGATGTCGTGGTACATTTTGTCGGCACCGGGGTGTATAGAGTATTTAGACTTGTGAGCTTCATCCATCACTAAGTCTCGCAGGTTCCCAAAACTTGGTAACCAGATTCGATTTGAGCAGTATTTGGCCCCGTTAGGTTTGGTTTCAAATTGTTTGTCCATGCCCCGCAAGGCCTCGTTTATCAAGTTCTCTGGTTTGAGTGCTTTGAGTTGAGCGGTGAGAGCTTGATTGATGAGATCGTTGTGAATGGTCATACCGAGAGCTCGAACTCGAAGTGGTTTCACTCGTTCCTTTCGGCTTAAGGCATCGGCGACAACATTCGCCTTACCTGGATGATAGCGAATTTCGCAATCGTAATCAGTAAGCAACTCGACCCATCGGCGTTGCCTCATGTTGAGATCCTTTTGATCGAAGATATGTTGGAGACTTTTATGGTCAGTAAAGATTGTGCACTTGGTACCGTAAAGATAGTGTCTCCAGATTTTCAGAGCGAAAACAACAGCCCCCAACTCTAGGTCATGAGTTGTGTAATTCTTTTCGTGGACCTTGAGTTGTCGAGAGGCGTAAGCGATGACCTTGTCTCGTTGCATCAACACGCAACCAAGACCTTGGTGCGAAGCATCACAGTATACCACGAAGTCATCGTTGCCTTCGGGTAAGGATAAGATAGGTGCACTGCAGAGTTTCTGTTTTAGTAGCTGAAAAGCTGACTCCTGTTTGTCAGTCCAATCGAACTTCTTTTCTTTTTGAGTCAGTGCAGTGAGAGGTAGGGCTATTTTCGAAAAATTCTCAATGAACCGCCTGTAGTATCCGGCGAGTCCTAAGAATTGGCGTACCTCGGTTGGTGTTGTAGGTGCTTGCCAACACTTGATAGCCTCGATTTTCGAAGGATCGACATGAATTCCTTGATTATCAATGACGTGTCCAAGGAATTGAACGGTTTGCATCCAGAACTCACACTTAGAGAATTTGGCGTATAACTCTTCGTGTTTGAGCAGCTCTAGGATAGTTTTCAGGTGTTGCGCGTGTTCTTGTTCAGTGCGCGAGTAAATCAAGATGTCATCGATAAAGACGATAACAAACTTGTCAAGGTAAGGTTTGCACACCCGATTCATAAGGTCCATGAATACAGCTGGTGCGTTTGTTAAGCCGAAGGGCATCACTTGGAATTCATAATGCCCGTAGCGAGTTCGGAAAGCAGTTTTTGGAATGTCATCGTCACGAACTCGGAGTTGATGATAACCTGACCGTAGATCGATCTTTGAATAAAAACTCGATCCCTGAAGTTGGTCAAACAGGTCATCAATGCGAGGAAGTGGGTAACGGTTCTTGACAGTTAATTTGTTGAGTTCACGGTAGTCGATGCACATGCGGAAAGAACCATCTTTCTTTTTCACAAACAGGACCGGAGCTCCCCAAGGTGAGGAACTTGGTCGAATGAATCCCTTGTCCAGGAGTTCCTGTAATTGAGTAGACAACTCCTGAAGTTCGGATGGGGCTAGTCGGTAAGGGGCTCGTGCCACGGGTGCTGCACCGGGCACAAGGTCAATAGAAAATTCGACTTGTCTAGGTGGCGGAAGGCCAGGCAAGTCTTCGGGAAAGACTTCTGGGAAGTCTCGAACGATAGGTACATCCTCAAGTCGCTTTTCCACCGACTTTTTCTCCATAACGTGCGCGAGGATTGCCTGGTACCCTTTTCTCAAGTACTTTCGGGTTTTCATGCAAGAAATGATGTTTATTCTCGTCCCACCGGTCTCCCCTTGTATGCTCAAAGTTCCACCGGTGACGAGAGGAATGCGTACGATTTTCTCAAAACAAACGATTTCGGCTCGGTACTTGGACAACCAATCCATACCGACGATGATATCAAAGCTGCCGATTTCGACAGGTATCAAGTCAATGGAAAAGAGCTCGTTAGCTAAGTTCAGAGTGCAATTAGGTACCACACTGTCGGCCTCAATAAGTTTTCCGTTTGCCAATTCTATTGTGTACTTAGAATCTAAGGCAATAGGTGTAGTGTCAAGTAGTGGGTAAAATTCGTCGGAAATAAAGCTCTTATCTGCACCAGTATCAAATAATATAGATGCAGTCAAGTTGTTGAGAAGAAACGTACCCGTGACCACATTCGGGTCTTGACGGGCTTCCCCAGATTTCAGTACAAAAGCTCTTCCTCGAGCATTGTTGTTGTTCCTGTTGTTGTTGTTGTTCAGCTTCGGGCAGTCTTTCTTGAAATGCCCCGTACCGTTGCACCCATAACAAGTCTTTGGTGCCGAGGTGTTGATGTCAGTGGTGTTTGATCTACAGTCCCTAGCCAAGTGTCCAAATCTTTTACACTTGCTGCAGGGACACGAACCATGGTGGTGTCGTTGGCACTTTGGGCAATAGGGCTTGGTTCCCTTGTACGCCCCCTTGTCATCAGAACTGGAGATGTAGGCTTTAATGGTTTCAGGTTTCTTGTTTTGGTGGTTGTTGTGATTGTCAGACCACTTTCTTTTGTTGCTGTTGGAAGATGGAGTGGGTGGTTCGGGGTCCTCGTTCATGGCTAGAAGTTCATGGGCCAACCGAATGGCACCATGAAGAGTGGTTTGTTTTGATGAGGCGACATTTCCCCGGACGGGTTCCGGAAGGCCGCGGATATACTTCTTGATCTTTTCGGGTTCAGTACCCGCCATGGTTGGGCGAAGGACGGTGAGTTGTTGGAATCGGGTGGTGTATCCAACGATATCAGTTCCTTACACTTTCAAGTTCCAGAACTCTTCATCCAGCTTGTATAGTTGTTCGGCCGGGCAATACTCATCAGTGAGCATTTTCTTTAGATCCTCCCAAGGGAGTAGATAAGCTGTATCAATACCCACAGACTGGGTATAGGAATTCCACCACGAGAGGGCACCATCTTCGAGGGTGCAGGTGGAGAACTTGACTTTGTCGTCCTCCGCACATTTGCTGATGCGGAAAACGGATTCCATCTTTTCGAACCATCTGATAAGTCCGATGGCTCCTTCGGTCCCCTTGAAGCTCAAGGGTTTGCAGTTTTGGAAATCCTTGTATGAACAAGGTTTAGCAGCAGAGGTTTCAGCGGCATCGCTGTTTCTTGTGGAACCTGGTGGAGTATTCCGAGCTAAGGCCTCAGTAACAGCCTGGGTTATGAGTGACGTGATCTGAGCATCAGTGTATGGTCTTGACTTTGGCGGCATGACTCTTCAATAAAAGAAATGAAGATACATGAGATTTTGTAAGAAATTGTATTTATTTCAGATGTACATGTATATAGGTGGTAATACATAACATCATAATGAGAAGAATTATGGCAATTAACATGAGTCGAAACAGCAAGGAATTTTTAATAGGTAATACGAGTTCAAAGGTTACATCCTACAGATGCGTTACAAAAGATGTCGGGAATTGTTACATCCGACTGGAACATAGAGTAGTGCTTAGATAGTTACTAGATTACAGGATAGTTTACAAAACAAAGACTAAGCTAGTCTTAACGTAGGTTAATCTGCTCCATCATTTCGACGAGCCGATCCACAGTATTTGCAAGTCTACTGGCTTGTCGAGCATTGTCTTCAGCTAATGCTAGTCGCTGTACCAATCCGCGGGTATATTCTTCCGTTTCCCGTGAGCGTTGTTCACACTCTTCAAGTCTGTGTTTCAAAAGAGTGGTTTCCACGCTTATCTCCACCACTCTGTTGAGAAGAATGTCCACATTTGTAACGGTGGTTTCGTGATTCTCGGAGACTTGTTCGATGCGCTCAAGTGCTGTAAGTCTCCAGTTTTCGTTTGTTTCCTGCAACACGACATCCATGGTGCGAAGTCGTTGCTCGTGTTGGTTCACCCTAGCAGCTAAGGCCGGCAAGGTGAAGTGAGTGGAGTACGGGCCAGCTCGAGGCAACCTGTTGTTCCTCCTTGCTACCCTTGGGTTCTGCGACCCGGATTGAGAACGAGATAAATCGGATGGGATGTTTGCCATTTCTGAGACAAAGCGTTAGTAAGATTGAGGCCTATATTCATATAGTCCCTATATAATATAGCCTATTGAGTGTCTAGCATAAACATGTTTAAGTCTCGGTTCTCTCGAAGTCAGAGTCTTCTATTGTACCCTGTTCAGCCATAACCCCTTTCAGATCTTACACCATCTTTGCTTAATTGTACATAGTTGATCAGGCTATGTTAAATTAAACTCGTATGATGTAATCACTGAACCGGTTATACCTAATAAGGGATACTGCCTAATGGTCATAGTCTAGGCTCACTAAATGCAACCTAGTTCACTACAACCTTAGGCTCTGATACCAATCTGTAACACCCCCAAATTTAACGAGTTGCGGAAGCATACTTTGGGTGTTACTAATCAATATACAAAGCACAAGATATATAGCAAACGACCTCTAAGTGAGACGTTTGTAAAATAGATACATTTCATAATTTGAATCGTTTGAAAACCGTAGGTTTTCGTACACAAAAATGTAGTTTCCTAGAGTCCGCGCGTATAGCGGAAGATTCTATTACATAATCATAGTTACAAAAGATAATGCCAAAGAATCTTCGTTAAATGCAGTTTGTAAATCATGCGACTCTAGCTAGCAATCCTGGAGTGAACCTACTCCGTAAGTGTACCTGAGATACAAAGCTAGAAAGTGTCAACCAAAAAGGTTGGTGAATCTCACAGGTTTAGTAATAGGTAAATGTTATGAACCACAAGTATGTACCCGTATTGCTATCAAGCAAAGTAAGTCAATCAGTTTATCAGTACAGTGCCATGAGCTCATAAGTTGAAGCTTAACAGTGTAGTGTGAAATAAATCACGTACCCCCGTGAGTGCTATCCGCACACTCATATGTAACAAATACTAATATGTCTGTTTCTACGTGTAAATCAGTACGTGGTGGCGCTACCACCCCAGACAGGGATTGTCAGTCCCAAATGGATCCATTTACTAGTACTCGCGCTTAAGACCATAACTAACAACTTACGATAAGGAGGCTTTCAGTGGATAAAAGTAACTCATGCGTTTGTTTGAAATCAGTAATGTTTTCAGTTCAGTACATTGTGTTCATGCGTAAAACAGTTGCTAAGTATCTCACCCCAAAGTATAAAACAGTAAAAGTGGGGCTGTAAGACTCACCTGAGTCGAGCAGTGGTAAATAGCAAGTAGTAGTAAAGCAAGTAGGTTCTCCGAACCCGTAACCTTCTAGTGCCTAAACACGTAAGGTTAAGTAAGTAGATGTCTCGCAAGACCATCTAGGCTAGTTGTTCATACAACCCGTTGTGTGTAATGTTGGCTCGTTCTCGTTTGTATCAAAGTATACGGCCCGTTGGTGATTTGTTATAATTAAAGTTTATCATTTATAACGCAATTTAGTGTAATTGTAATAGAAAGTATGTTCTATGACGTTTGTTAAATCGTATGTCATAAGTATTTGAAGTTGTGTAAGTTCGACACTTAGTAAAATCTGACTTTCCAAGGTTCTGTCATGTGCGACGTAGCGTGCGACGTAGGGTGCGACGTCAGGTGCGACGTAGGGTGCGACGTCAGGTGCGACGTCAGGTGCGACGTAGGCATGTACGTCGCATGATGCGACATTCGCAAATCAATGCGACGTAGGAGACAGCGTCGCTAATGCGACGTTGAGGTTTTATGCGACGTAGGCCGCGACGTCGCAGAGGCCCCTGGCCAGGTGCGACGTAGCGGTCTGTTGGCCGGAATTTTTGTCGAAAACGAGTTTTCCGGTTTCCGTTCGGTCCAAATCTTTTACCCAACCCTTATATGAACATATTAAGCCTATTTAAACCATAAACTAGTAAAAATGATCAAAAACGAGAGATGTCGGGATTTGTCGGAAACTTACAAAGTGTCGGATTGAAAATCCGAAAAGATGAAGTTGTAGATCGTGTGATGGTGAACGTTTTCTTCTAAACGGTCAAGTAGATTCGGTTGCGTTTAGTGGTAGTATTTGGTGGTTTTGATGGTGGTGGTGTGTTTGGTGATTAGAGAGAAAGAAAAGAAGAGAGAGAAAGAAAAGAGAATAAATGAAAAGAAAGAGTGGGAGGTGATGATGTAGGTGGAAGCCTCATTTTCAGCTCCCGTCCCCCGTGCTCCGTGCGGTATTCGTTTTCTCCGTCGTTTAAACGTTGAATAATTATTTTACATCTTAAAGGGTAGGTTTTAAATACAAATAATTACGCGACATTTCTATTCAAATATTTTACAAATAAGTTTGAATACCTTTATTTTTAAATCGGGTAAACTTTGATTGAGTGATACGAGGTAATTATTAATTATCATAAAAATAGCGTTTCGGTCATAATTGCGTTATTTTAGTTTATAAACATTTGTTCACCAACGTCCGTGTTAACCGAATAGAATTTCATTCTATTTAAGTCGCATACGATTTAAGTCAAATCGCAAAGTTGCATATATTTACCAACATATAATCCGTTACATAAATTAGCCTAACACAGAACTAATTACATGTATTAATAAAGAATTAGGCGCTAATACTAGCCCTAAATTGGCGGTTGTTACAGATTGTGAGGACACAATCCTAAATAAGTAGGGGAGAGTTGTAACGCCCCAAAAACATGTAAGTTTAAATGATTTAAAATACGTTTACGTTTCAGTTTTATATGTATTTAATATGTTAAATGTTTAAAGTAACGAAAAGTTTAGAATTTGGTTAGAGGATTAACCAAATAAAGAAAAGAAAGTTAGAGGGACCAAAGATATAAAGAATGAAAGTTCAGGGGGTTAAAATGTAAAATGCTAAAAACATATCCTCCTACATGTTCAGAAATGTTCCAGACTTAATTGTAATACGTATGTGTGCGTGAGATTTGGAGGGAAAACAAGAAACAAGTCCAATAATCAACAATCAAGTTAGGGTTTATGTGATTGAAGTTTGTAATCATCAAATTAAGCTTCTATAAGGTATGTTTGATCTTTCCTTGAGTTTAATTGAAGTTAGGGTTTAAGTTAGATAAACCCTAGATGATAGAAAGATCATGTATGGTAGTTAATTTGATTAATTAGTGTTCCATGTGTGTTTATGAGTTGTATGCTATGCTTAGTTCATATTAGTTTAATTAGAAGAATCATGTTCATATGTAATTGGGTTTTTATAGGTTATGAGTTTATGAGAATTTAAGAATTTAGATCAATTGATAATGATTATGCTTAGATAAGTGATGAATACCCAATTACATGTGATAAGAAAGTTAAATCATGGAACACTAGTGATGTATGATGGGTGTTAGTGAGTAACACCTAATTATGAGATTTAGTAAAAGTAGTGAGATAGGTGTTAGAGGTCTAGCACCTTGTTCATGAGATTAAAGTTAAGAAAGTAAAAGAGTTATGTTAAT
The DNA here is from genome assembly GCA_949592205.1 of Helichrysum umbraculigerum. Taxonomy (NCBI): domain Eukaryota; kingdom Viridiplantae; phylum Streptophyta; class Magnoliopsida; order Asterales; family Asteraceae; genus Helichrysum; species Helichrysum umbraculigerum. The sequence goes on from CATIUR010000001.1 coordinate 390,697,573, forward strand.
TGATCATGCTATGTGTTTATATGTATAGGTGATCAAGCAAAAGAAGTTAGTTCAAGTTTACTGCTTAGCCAAGATAAAGGTAAGTAGATGGATATGAAAGTAGAGTCAAGTAATGGGTGAGCCATTAGCTTGACGGTTTTCCAAGTAATGGATCATGACCATTAGCTTGGCATAAATGTTAACTCTTAGTAGTTAGCATGATGATGTTTAAGGATCCTTAATGTGATGATGTTTATGTTTAATTTAAAGTTTCCATTACTTACTAAGCAATTGCTTATGTGTTATGTTTAAACGTTTCAGGTGAGCCAAGTGTTAATAGAGGGGACTTGGGTAAAGGGCACGTGTGAAGCTTTTGGTGGAGCTTGTTACTTAGTTCGGTAACAAGTCTTATCTCTTTTAATCATGCTCATGATACATGTACACCCCTTTTGTAAAAGTTATGACACTAGCTTATGTTTTGAAAGAATGTTAAGTCCCACTTGTGATGTTTTGTTGAAAGTTAAACTTAAAGTTAAAGTCAGACTTAGTGGTCTGATTTTATGTAAAAAGTTTGAAAGTATGTGTAATGAGAAAGTATGCTTTTGAAAGTGGAATTAGTCAAATGTTGATGTTATGGTTAAATGGTTGATGTTAGCAAGTTAGTTTGACTTAAACAAGTCCATTAAATGAAGTTTGACTAAAAGAATGGGTCAATTTGGTCAGAGGCCCAATCGGGTCGTTTTGGTGTCAAAATGGGTCACCAATGGGTTTACGAGTTAAACTGAGTTAGACTTGATGAAAGTAAAATGTATTTATGTCCATAAGTCTTAAATGTGATGTTGAATAAGTGGTCGAAAGCCTAAACTCAGAAGTGGAGTCGTTTGAATTATAGTATGTCAAGATTTTTGGTTAAAATTAGCCGAAATCCAGTTAACGGGTCAAAACAAGATTTATTGTGAAATTTGAAAAAGTGGAATTGAGGAAATGTTTATATGGTTATAGTGAATGTGTGTGCAAAATTTCAGGTCCTAACTCATAACGAGTAAAAAGTTATGCATGTTTGAAGTTGGTTAAAAAAATTGAATTTTGGCTGATTTCTGAAATACACTAAGGAACGCGATCCTGAGAATTGAGCCGGATCGCGTTCGTAAGGCACAAAACTAAGGAACGCGATCCTGAGAATTGAGCCGGATCGCGTTCGCAAGGCAAAAATGGTGACAGAAAGTTTATAACTAAGGAACGCGATCCCGCCCACTTTCCCGGATCGCGTTTGATGGTAAAAACTGAAATTTTAGGTTCTAAAAGGCTCGTTTCAACTAGGGAAAGTTACTAAAATTAAATTATGCAAATGGAGTAGTTATGGGACATTATTAAGAGTAAAAAAAAAACAAATGGTCACGTTTTCGGGGTGTTTCAGAAAATCCCGAAATGACGTTTTAAAACTGAAAAATGCCATTTTCGACCCCTAGATGACCCCGAATGGCCAAAAACTGCCTAGGCTATAGTTTATAGCTTTGATCATTGGGCCGTTTCCGAGTGGACATGCGAATTTCAGCTTAATCCGAATTAATGAAATTTTGTTACAAAAAAGAGGTCTCTAAAGTGCTACTAAACACTTGTGCACTTTTGAAATTTGCGAAACAAAAACTTTTAAAATTCTCGATTCGCAGTGATCTCAACTCGCAGGTCAACTCGGTTCGCAGAAACTCGACTCGCGACGAAGTAACTCGACTCGCAGAGCCATCTCGACTCGCAGAGCCATCTCGACTCGCTTCGGAACTCAGCTCGCCTCGTTGGACGAACTGGGTTTCGAGGTTTTCGCTGCTGCTACTGATTTTCGAATCAAAACTCACCAAAACTCCGAAAAACTCATTTCTATGGTTTCTAATACTTCAAGTGACATCAAACAACACCTATTAACACCAAATAACAACATAACAAGCATTAATTTGATTCACCAACTCAAAATCAAACTCACTTTTGTGATGAGGATGAAGGTGATATGATGAAGATGATGATGTTACTGTTCTAAAATCGAAATCACAGGAACACTAGCTTGATTCTAATTTGGTTATGTTTTCATGAAGTTTGCAAGTTTTTAAAATGAACAAAAATGAAGCAGAGGTGAGAACATATTGGTTTGCAAAGTCGGTTTACAAACCGACTCACATATTAAGTGGTATAATTTTATACCCGTCCTAAATCTATTGTCTGGAACCTAAATACTAATTACGAGAAAATTATTTTATTTTACCGTTAACTATAGTAAATTAAAACAACCAATAATTTACTATCCACAATAAGTCCTGGGACCTATTTACTTAAGTTTCACAGTAAAACAATTAATAGCAGGTAATTCCTAAATCAATTAAATAATCAATTAAATAAAGAATTACCAGGCCACTGGAGAGGTTGTTACAATCATCTTCCGTTTGATAGATGTGGTGATATTTCATACGTTCTTTAGTTCATTCTTAAATATTAAATTTCGAACTTGGGTTTCTTTGTGTAATATAAAATTTTTGTTTATTTTACAGGGGAAGCTTAGCTGAGTCAAGAAAGTAAGGAAATTGATCGATTTTACCTGTCCACACACGATTAAAAATGATCGTATGAGTTCTATTATATAATTATACAGATTGAGGTGAAGCTAAAGGAAGTCATTATGGAAATAGTGACACTTATATAGAAGTGTTTCGATGAGAGTGTGCACTCTTTTGCTTATCAAATTTATAGAAGTGTCTCGACCTTTTATAGAAGTTTCTAAATATGAGATTAAAAATGATCTTCATGTTTTTATTATTATTATGATTATTATTTGTATGTGTCTCGATGAGAATATGCACTCATTTGCTTGTCACTTTTCTAATTGGAGATTGCTGAAATGCAGTGTTTACTTAGGGACGGTGGCATGTGCTCCAGAGGCAATTATCCATGGTTTACCTTCTGTCTCAATATCATATGATTGGTATCTAAACTGCTTCCTAATATCTCTAATCTTTATTGTAACATCCCGAATTTTAACAATTTATATAAAGTGATCTCATTTTTTTTTTCTTCTAAAGAAACAAAAATGAAAATGAAGTACTCCAATATAAGTTGGATATAGAATATGAGCATCCAAAGAATGAGTCAATATTTAAGTGACTTAACTCTAGTTAACGAATCTTAAATTTTAAAGGATGAGTTATAAATCATAACACAAACTTATGAGAAGATATGTTTGAAACATTTGAAAGATCAAATATTTATAAAAGGGCTTAGTCCCTCCGAATGCAACCAACTTTGCCCAAAAGTCTATTGTATGGGACTAACTTACGAGGAGGCATAAGAATGCAACCAACCTTCTAAAGTGGGGTTTTTGATGTAGTTTTTAACCTTAGTAGCCGGTAACCGGTTACAGATTGTGTTTTTTGTATGTTAGATCACACGTGGCAGTACACGGTGGCTATATGTTTCCACGTATTATCTATTTTCTTTTAAAGTGAAAAAGAGGTGTCTTATTAAATTCTTTTCAAATCCATGCATCTCAGTTACATCAAACATACTCAGACCAAAGTTTCTTACACTCACCTACCCTGTTTCAATATTCAAGAACATCAAAAACTATGGTTGATCTTTCGTCGTTTTTGTGATCTGAAGTTGCTAAAAGGTATGCATAACTTGTTTTTCGCATTTTGATGTGTTGAAAAACTGATTTATGTTCTTAAATTAGGGTTTATAAGCAAAATAAAAAAAAAAGTTAAGAATTATGGAAATTTTTGTGAATGCTTTTAACACTTATTTTATGTTCAGATTTGTAATTATTTATGTTTTGGTGTGTTTATTTACAGAAATGGAGGGTGAATTTCGAGGGTTTCCGATCACAGTTCATTATGAAGGGCTTTTTTCTTCCAACCTTTGAGGTATGTAGAGGACCATGAAATCTCACTATTAGTTAAAAGATGCACGTTTGATGAGTTTGTTGAGTTAATCATGCAACAAACCAGGTCACCATTTTCAAATGCGTATTACTTGTTACCAGATAGTGGGTTTGAAAACTTGATGATCATAGAAAATAATGATGATTTAGACACATTTTTTGACATAATTGAAAGCTATGGTAGAGTCCATGTCTACATAGATCATTTGATGTTGGAGTTAGATGACTATGTAGCTAACAACAAGGATGATGTTAGTGAAGTTGCAGAGGAGACTAATAACTTAAATGAAGTGTGTAGTAGAAAAGGAAAACAAATGGCTACCACTGAGAAGAGTAGTAAAGGTTTGGTTGATGATGCAGATGATGTAGCAGTAGGTGTAGGTAAAGTTTCTGTGAAGCCATTAAAACATTTAGGTGCTGAAAGTGGAAAGACTACAGAGGTAGGAGTTGCAGTAGTAAAGGTGGTAGTTTAGGTGACAAAACGGTTAAGAGAACAGAGGGTGCACCTGGAGATGATGATCCTGATGGTGATTCTTCTGATGGTGATTCTTGTGATAGTGATGCTTCTGCTTACTCACTTGACCATTTAAGTGAAGGTGAAGATGAAGTAGCTGAGGTTAGGAAAGGTAATCCGATTGTTAGAATTCCAGAAAGTAAACATCTACCACAACTTGGAAAGCGTACTTCTAATGTAGAAGGTGAGGAAGATATGAAGAAGACAGTGTACACTGAGCATGAGGACTTTATTAAAGAATTGATTGAAGCTATGAAACCAAAATGTGATGAAGAGCTACCAACTGATCCAATGCCTGTTCCTGAACCACCATTGGAGAAATATCCCATTCATGACACATCAACACATTGGAGGTTAAAAGCTCCTAAGGTATAACTAAATAAAGTAGTATATTAGTAATCTTAACTTTCTGATGTATTTAAATTTCTTGGCCAATTTATAACAAGATACACTTTGAACACTTAGGTTGGTGAAAGGTATGAAGGCCCTCAACAGCTTAAAGATTGCCTTTCTTACTATGCCCTGTCCAATGGATACTCTATATGGTACCAAAGAAGTAGCTACGACAAGATCATTGCTAGGTGTGGGGAAAGACCAGCAAAGGTGAAAGATAAGAAGCAGGGGAAGCAGAGAAAAGGGAAAAGGTATCCAACAAAAAGGACCACAAGAAATAGCAACAAGGGTGGTTGTAGGTGGAGGTTGATGGCAACATGGATGAGAGAAGAGGAATCATACATGGTAATGTCAATGAATGATGATCATAACTGTGCAAGAAATTACAAATTTGGATCATTAATCAACTACAAGTGGATTGGGAAGCACTTTGCAGAAAAGATTAGGATGAATCCTGAGATTGGATTGAGTGATTTGGCTGAGTTGGTAATGAAAAAGTACAAGTGTACAGTCTCAAATAAGCAGTGTAAAAAGGCAAGAGCATGGGCCTTAAGTGAGTATGAGAAAACTTTGGAAGAACACTATGGAATGCTTAGATCTTATGGAGAGGCTTTACTACAAACTAATCCAGGGTCTACTTTTCAAGTTGGTGTTACAGTCAATCCTGATGACAAGGTGTATTTTGATAGAGTGTATGTTTGTTTGAAGGCTGTTAAGGATGGATGGTTGTTTGGATGTAATTAGATGGTTGTTTTCTGAAAAGCACATGTAGAGGCCAATTACTAACTGCAGTGGGTAGAGATTGTAATAACCAGATTTACCCAATAGCTTGGGCAGTTGTAGGTGTAGAGAATAAGGACAATTGGAGTTGGTTCATAAGGCTGCTAAGTCATGATTTGCAGAGTCCCTCTGGAAATGAGCTCACTTTCATTTCTGATCAGCACAAGGTATTTGACTTTGCTTATATTAGCATAATTATATGGTTATTGTATTTTATTCAAACCTTACACTACTTATCTTTTGATGTAGGGATTGATTGAAGCAATGAAGGATGTGATGCCTGATGCAGAGTACAGGCAATGTGCTAGACACATCTATGAAAACTTCAGAAAGAGGTATAGTGGAGTTGCTTTTAGGAATCTCTTCTGGAGGGCTTCAAAGGCATCTCATGAAGGTGAGTTTCATGAGGTAATGGATGAACTCAGAAGAGCTAATCCTAATGCCCATAAGGAACAGAGGTAAGAAAAAGGTTGGTTTTGGCAAGACAATGACATGGTTCAGTTGTGGGTTAGGATCATCTGGGACTGTGGTTGGAAACAATGACACATCTGACCCAACCAATTGCTTAGCCCATGATTCTATATCTCAATTCACAGATGTAAATCCACCAGTCATTGCTACCCAGGAATCACAGACTGGATGTGTGCCTAAAAAAAGAAAGGCAAGTGAGAGAATTGTCAATATGAAACTGGCAAAAAAGGTTCCTGGACCTGGAAGCACGACTGACAATGCAATGGATCTTGATTAGAATAGCAGCTGTTATGTAGTTTTTTGGAAGTTGATCCCACATGTGTATAGACCTTTTGCCTTTATGGCATGTTTTTGTGTACTTTATAGGTCACATGTAGTTGGGGTAGTTTGTGGATCAAACTTTGGTTTATTTATGATGTAATGTACTGGATCACTAGTTTGTGCTTTTGGTTTACATTTCTGGATGTGTGTTGCTATTGTATGCATACATGTAATGTAATGAATTTGGTTTCAATTGTAATGTAATGGATTTGGTGCTTTCTTATGTAATATAATGTATCAGCAGGTGCCTATCTGTGCTAATCTGTTACAACAATTCATTGTAACTTCTTACAGTACATAACCATTGAGAAGCATACCAATACATACCATCTAACCAGGTAAAGGCAAAATATAACCACTTGACCATTTAAGTGAAAGCATTACATACCATCAGACCCAAAAGATTACATAACAGTAACATGTTACAATACACTACATAACACTAAACATTTGAGCTTACTTCATGACTACAACAAGTACGAGTACAACCAACAATGCTAGAACAGCAACTAAAAGTGCAGAAAGTTTGTCAAGCAATCCTAAGTTTGACTTTATCAAGGTCAACTCTTCAACATTCTTCAACAACACCATATTTGATTCTGTATCTTCTTCCATTTCGTGCATTCTCGGCTTGTTTTTCACTTCCATTTTTAACTGATACATAACGTTCTTGTAATAGTCACTTGGAAGCTCCACATCAAGAAAACGATACTTGACACAATAGCGGGTTTTAACCTTCAAGGATTATTCAACATTAATAACAATACTAAACAATAATTACTAATTGGTGATGCATTCCAGCTTTTTTAATCAACATGAACACCAATTAAAGATTAGAACAACAAAATAAATAATTAGGTTAAAACTTACTTTTGGGCATTTGACGAATCGACGGGCCGGGTTGATGTCAGTCCAAGAAGTGCGAACATACATCTTCTCTCCACAGTCGCAGTAGTAAAATAGCGGTTCAACTCGATTTTGAGAAGATGAAGACGAAGACGCTTCCATGGTTACAGAGAAAAAGAGGGAAAAGGGGGGGGGGGGGGGGGGGGGGGGAATTGTGCAGGAAATAAAAAGACAGGGAAGGGAATATTATATAAGCAAATATCTTTTTTTTTTTTTGGTTTTTTTTTTACAATCCACGTCTCTATATACGTGGCATCAAGGTGGCAGCTTACATGTCAAAAAAATATGTAAACCGGCTGACATTAGATTTTTGAAGGTAAACTACATCAAAAACCCCACTTTAGCAGGTTGGTTGCATTCTTATGCCTCCCCGTAAGTTGGTCCCATACAATAGACTTTTGGGCAAAGTTGGTTGCATTTCGAGGGACTAAGCCCTTTATAAAACAATACATGATACATATTTAAATAGCCAATAAGTATTGAGTTAAATTACCAAATATATTAAATATATCGCTACATCGATCATTCTAATTCAAATAGTTGAATTCAATCCACATAATTTGACTTACCAACTTAATTACTAATTCAAAGTACTAGTACCTGCATGCTAAGCTTCTCTATACAAACGACACATACATTGCCAAGCTGTTAATACCTTAAAGTCATGCTTGATGAATAACCTACTAGTTCCATGCTATAAAAACAAACCTTGATTATGCATTACAACACACACTTTCACCTTCTTAAAATATCATTACATACATATACACAAACACGTACGTACGGAGCCATGCATCATTAATTTCATCATCACCACACCACATTTAAAAGGTTCAAACAACAAGTCAGATATATCATAGCTTAAACTATCAAGGTGAGTTCCGTGTTATTTTCAAAACTGAGATATATGCGATATACCACGTGATTACTTGTTTACTTGATTACCTGATTATTTGTTTAATTGCATATAATAGCAGGTCGATTTTTAGATATATATTATGTCATGTCGTCGTTGGTTGAATCAGAGGCATTAAACGTAATGGTCGTTGGCTTATATATAAAGTACGATTAGTACACAGGAGGCATCTTGTCATACTAAGTCGATACTAGCAGATACTTGTCTATAATATTTAGACTTGTATAGATAGTCGTGACATAGATAGCCCACATACTTATTAATGTCAGATAACGACTTGGATTACCTGATTTACCCACGACACGGAGATCTCACCATATTTTATATATTTTACATTTCATATTTTACACGTCATTATTGCATATTGTGTGTGATATTTTGTACACAAGCACACGAATTCACTAAGCCTTTAGACTTATGCATGTACGTGTATATCTCAGGTCAAGACAACTTAGATAGAAGAAGGATGCTATCTGGGACCAGATGACAACTCAAGTAACATACTTGAAGAGCTAGTTCAATTTAGACATGTATATTTAGTTTTGAAAAGATTTAGCTTGTATTGCACTTTGACTACAAGAAATATAATAAAAAGGTGATTAAAATTTACGGGTGTTATATTTATAATATAATAATCTTATGGTGCACTCTGTAAATCTGTTGCTTTTTTCACTGAAGGTTATGAAGATTATTTAGGGTTCTTGTGCACCACAGCCGGACTCAACTCACACGAAATCCAAAACTACACGTACTGGTAAAGCAACTACAAACTTGGTCATCTATACAATTTACACTCACCATCGATTGCAGATTCCCATATTCAAGGACAAGTAACTTAGCAGAAAAATGTATGCTAAGTTTCATATATAAAAGAAAATATGAAATTAGAATTACAAAATAGATGGCAACAATGATACATTGATAGATGGTATATTTCTAAATAAATGGTTGAACAGTCTATAACAAACTTGGGTTTTACACATTATATTTCAACAGAAAGCCATTATGTGATGCGTGTCTGTAGTCGTAAACAGGTTTCAATTGGAAAAGACGTTGATTAGGCTTAAGAATAATCAAAATACAAAGGTTATTTGTAACATTTGGAGAATTCTCCAAGTGGATCCAAATTATATTAATTTGTCTTTGCTTGTTATTTTATCTTTGTTTTGTTGGACTATGATGTGTTTTTTTAATAAGTTAGATCTTTGTAATATTTTTTTAAGGAATGCACCTTTAAATACATTAATTCCATTGCAACAATTATTCCTTTTCGCGTCTATGGGATCCTTGCTTAGACTATAAATGGGGCCATCACTTATTGGGCTATGAATAGCCGTGAACAAAAATCAGGTTGGGCCAAATCCGACCCGACCCGAAACTTGAATCAGGTTCTAGTCAACAAATTGAAACCGGTTAGTTGACCAACCCGACCCGAACCCAACCCGGGTTTTTTAAATAATTCAACTGGGTTAAAACAGGTTTTTCCCGGGTTTTTGACCTGCTTTCCAACCCGACCCGATCTTAATCCGGGTTTAACCCGATTTCGAATTTTAAAAACCCAACCCAGTTGTGTACCCGGCGGGTACTCACAAAACCCGAACCGGATAAGGTAAAACCCGGGTTTGACCGGGTCAGGTTTTCGGGTTTGACTCGGGTAGGATTTAAAAACCGGTTTTCTTGTTCATGCCTAGCTATGAAGGATTCAAAGACTACCGGTTTATGTGTATTGTTTGCAAGATGGATTTTTTGTGTTATCTACACAATGAATAAAACTAGCTCATAGAGCTTTCATTAATTAAATTGTATATGAATTTTTTATTACTATCTTGAACAAAAAGTCAGGGGTGCAATATAAATTTAAGGGGAAACACGGAGTTTGTTATGATTTTAGTACAATTATTTATACATATTTGAAAGGTTAGATTATAAGAGTTTATTAAGATCTTCCGTTAGCAAAACCATCAAACTAAACGAATGAAACCATGAAATCTATACAGCAAGTAGTCAAGGACAAGTAACATATATGTTACATTATACGATAAAAACAAGGGAATTGATAGATACAACAAACAAATTAATTCCAACACCAAACTGTACAAACCTTAAAGCTCACAGTACAAACAGATCGAAGCATAAGTTTGGTGTATGAATCAAATGTTTTGTTGTATTTATCACTCCCAAAAACAATATTTTTTACTTTTACAATTATAGGCATCGTAGAATATTTTCTACTTCTACAATTATAAAAACATCAGGATTTTCTTTGGGTCCTACCTTATCTCCTTACAAATTTGGAACTCTAAAAAGGTGGGATAATTAAGAAGAAAACGATATGCGTAACATGTTTGATTTAATTTGTGTCAATAATTAAAAGAAGTTTCTGAGCTCAATTCTAAGTAACAAAACACAATTAATGTGCCTTTCAAATGGATCTTTTGTTAATATATATAAGTCACAAACTTTGTTCTCAAATGGATCTAACATGTATTCACATGTCTATAAATTATGGATTATAAGTGGGAAAACATTACAAGTATTTATTTTCTCTGTCTTCATATCTTTTAGAGTATAAATTGGTTAACTTATGTTAGAGTAAGTTATCCACTAAACAAGTAGGTAAATGGCAAAATTTAGTCACCAGCGGTCTCTACCGACCGGTTTCATGGATGGAAGAGATAAATCGTGTAATTCATGGTTAGAGGAACATGAGGATCAGAATTGAACTCATGACCTCCGTGTTTATGTTGCATGTCCCCCACCACAAAACTACCAATGTAGGACGCTAGACAAGTAGTTAGTTGTGGGTTAAACATAAAATACGTGTTCATCCAAATAGTTTGTATCTATAATTCATAACAGGGTCACGATTTTACAATTTTATAAATTCCCATCAGCTTAAATGAGATCATATACCAACCGAAAGTCTACCTACCGAAAGTCTATGAAGGAGTATATTCAAGTTTGTATTATGTTAATCTAAAACACATTCATTTGATTATTCAAGATTATTATTATTCTAATATATATATCGCTGTCGCGAATACCAAATCAAATCCATTACTTGATATTTTTGTATTTTGTATTCTCAATTTGTTTTTCAACATGTCAGACTTTAGGATTTCTTTCTTTTCCATATATATTATATTACTATTACTATTATATACAGTTGTTTTCAATTAAAAACGAATAGGAAATGGACTTATGTGTAATATAACGTGGTTTGTACGGTTGGATGATTAAGAAATAACAAATGTATGACATAATCACCTAACTAACTTGATTCAATTCATTTGAGAACGTACATATATACTGCTAGCTATTCAAACATATTTTAAACTCGAATACTCATATCACGAATATATACGATCCTTCACGAATATTTATAAATATTCTCCCCATGACTTGAACTCACAACTTTAAAGTTGATTAGTTACGTAATACCGCTAGTCCAATGGTCCGGCCGTTTGCATTTAACATTTTAATCATGCTTGTTGCCTACTTTATTTTTTTGGATGATGATTTGAGAAAATATTATTTCTTTTGAATAGACTGGTCCAATTTGATAACCAAGTGGAATTATATTTTTTAATAATATTTAAAATAAACGGGTTCATGATCAATGGTGGATCCTTGTGTTAGGTATGTACTTGCCTGTGAACTTCATTAGCAGACATAATTATCTGATTATCTCCTTTTAATTGAGTGTATTAATATCAACTCGTTATTTTAACTTCTTAATATAACTAACACTAGTAGTAATTTACATGTACTGTTAGCCATTACAACAGGAAAACCCAAGTTTAGTGACCGAATTTGCGATTAGAGTTTTGCATACTACTCTCTCCATTTCAGTCAAATTGTTCACTTTGATTATGTACATAGTTTTAGGAATCTCCACTAAGACTACGGTTTTTACAAATCAAATAACATCTCTACCCATTAAATTTTTTTTTAATTGATTGTTAAATGAAAGTGAATACTTAGTTGGTACAACTCAAAATAGTAAGCTAAGATACTTAAAATGGGACGGAGGGAGTAACCAAAAAAGTACTACAAACATACGAAATATTTTATCTTTGCATTTTTGTTCGCTCTTTGAATATATAATAGTAGTTGTAAATGCATCGAATCATAGATTCTTAGTACAAACTGAACACGCAGATAATAAAATGCAGTAATTAATTAAGACTTATCGGAGCAGTTGAGCTTTTAAATAATATGAATCAACATGGATGTGGAACAATTGCCACTTTTATAATTCTATCGTACTTTTAAGTTGTTCTAAGGCGGCTTGTACAACTCATTAATCAAACAAAAACAAAACCAAGTTGAACATGCAAGGAAACACTTAAGTTGACCCTGAAATAGATCAAACTACAACACTTTACCTTATTTTAAGGGTTTCAAGCAATTTCTTCATATAAATACCTCCTCTATGTTCAAACCAAAGAAACTTAATTCATAACATATTTGAAACCATGAGAAAGTTTGCAACTTTTGCACGCTATGCATCGATTTTGTGTATTCTATTAGCTGTAGAGGTTAGCGGGCGATTCTTGAATAACGATGCTACTGAGTTACTTTCAGATGGAGTGGATGATTTATCTCAAAAGGAAGGATCATCTTTCTTGCATCTAAAAGAAGATGATTCTTCAGAAGAAAAATGTGAGCAAATGTACGGATTTTTACCATGCTCGGAAACTACACTTGGCCATTTGTTTCTCATAGTTGTGTATGAGTACTTGTTGTATCATGGAGAATACTATGTTTCTGCGGGTGGTAAACGAATTTTCAAGATTCTTGGTCCTGGTATCTTCGGTGCAAGTGCTTTCCAAGTCCTTGGTTTTCTTCCTGAGTCCTTAATAGTTCTCGGTATGCCCTTTTCAGTTGACTTCAAATTTTGGGACTTTATGCGTGATGCCAATCGTCCTTGTATTTTGTCATAGCAGATAAACTTTAGTACATTTTCTAAAAAACTTGACATTAAGCCTACTCATAAAAATATATTTTCCGTGTTCTGTTACAGTTTCTGGGCTTTTTAACACGAAAGAGGTAGCGCAAGAGTATGTCCTAACCGGTGTTGGCTTGCTAGCTGGATCGACGATATTTCTTCTTACTTTACTATGGGGAACTTGTGTCATCATTGGGAGACAAGACTTTTCATCAGAATTTGATTCATGTGCTTCATTGCCACCTACCCAAAGCCTTTACAAGAAGTTTTGGTCATTTCTTACAGGTTAGATCTGTTTTTTAATTTATTTGGTAGATGCAAGTGTCGTTTGTGTCTAATCCTTGTTGTGTTTTCAGATTCTGGTGTAACTACAGACCCTGAGACAAGCTCAACAGCTCAAATCATGCTGTTTTCCCTTATACCGTTTTTGTTTCTCTTGATCCCCAAGTTATTTGGCATGGATTATACTAGTCATAAATACATCTTTATAATCACACTTCCTGTATCGGTTACATTCTTGCTGGTTTACTTCATTTATCAGGTATTTGTGACAGGTCCATCTACAGTTTGCTTGATGATTATTTAAATATAGAATTTAGAAGTAGACTTATATTATACCGTCTATTTGTTTACAACATTTTCAATTATTCTCTTATAAAATGTAGACAAAGTTGGACAGGGCAATGTTATAGAGTAGACTTTTCACGTTTTGTTCATAAAAATTAAGAGGTGACATAATGGGCTGGTCGAATGGGTTGAGTAACAGCAGGTTAAATCATCCAACTATTAGTGCAGGTCGGGACGAGTCAGGTCAATTGGGTTGACCTGCAAACAACTACTTGTCCATCTTATATATATTTTTACAAAAGTTATGTCACTAGATTAATTATCCAGATGTTTGACATATTGGGTAAACATAACCAACTAACAAAATTCTATCAATACTTTCATTGAAGTAAAATTTGAACTTACTTTTGTTTGTATGTTTTCATCATAACTTTTGAATTTGTTTTTATGTAGGTGTTTGAGCCTTCTATTCAGAAGAGACGATTGTCATACGTCAAACATGAGCACTTAGTTTTAGACATACTAAAACATTTGCAGGAGCACACCACAGATAAAATACTTACTGAAGATGGTTTAGCAAACCCTGTTGCTATAAAAGGGTTCGTTTCTTTTTCTAGTCATTTTTGTGTGTGCATGTGTGTACCTGTAAGATTAAACTGGTAATTGTTTTGCAGTCTCTTTACAAAGATTGATCAGGATGGCGATGCTCATATATCTTTTCCTGAGCTCAAAGTACTTCTCCAGGATATTAAGTTCAGACAATTAACTTGGGACAAAGAGCAAACAATCGAACACGTGATGAAGGAATTCGATGATGATGGCGATGCAAAAGTAACAATGAACGAGTTCACCGATAGATTCATAAAATGGCTTGATGAGACTAAGAGTGCAGTAAATAAACCGTATCGCTCAGTTAGTTCCTGGAAGGACTTATATCAGGTATTTATATTACTATAAAGTTTTTATTTTATTTATTTATAATTTTATTTAAAACTTAAATGCAATAGTAAAGCTTAAAGACAGTGTTAAATCTTTTAGTCAGTAACTAGGAACTTGATGGGGTTGACCCACAATGTCAAAATGCACGTTTTCTGGGAAACTTAAAGGAGTAATTTGTTCTGTAAATGATGAAAGCTACGTCAAATATCAATTTTTCAGGTAGTTCAACCATGGGTTCAAACGCAAAAGAAAGAACGAGAAATGATGAAATTCCTCGTATCAGAAATTATCAGCCATACCAAAAACTCTCCACTTGGAAAGTTTTATAAAGAAGATGGGACACCAAATGTATCTGCCATAAAGAGGTAATTAAGACGGTAATAGTTGGTTTGTACTTTGTAGAAGGATAAGTCCAGTGTTTGGTCAACCAGCTGATTTCCTTTTTAATAAATATAGATTGTTTAAGAGCTTAGATGTCAACAACGATAACTCCATATCGCTATCCGAACTGAAAAAACTTATGATGGATGTCAACTTTGGGGAGACATCATGGAATGTGGACGAAGCAACATCTCATATAATGCATGATCTTGATAAAAGTGGAGATCAACTGATTGATGAAGTGGAGTTTGTTGACGGATTTAAAAATTTACTCAACATATCTAATGATCAGTTGACACCCAGGACTCCTGGGCCCAAAGATATATCCAGAGTAAGAAAGTTCATAATGAAGTCGCATGTTGACTTCTGAGGTCAATTGAGCTAATTAGTAGCACTAAAGTTGTCATGACTTGTTGTGAATTTCAAATGGTTTCAATAATAGAATTGGGATTTATCACATAATCTTACATATACAAAAGCTTTATTTGAAAATTTAAAAATAATCTCTGTATAATTTGATATTTTAAAGTTGAAGGTTTGACCTAAAAAGTCAATGTGATTTGATGACTATGCAGAAACCATGGGAGAAATGGGAAGATGATAATGTAGATAGATCATGGTGGGCCTGGACACAGGCTATAATGCTGCTCGTGATTGGTATAGCCATTTTAGCTCTTCTGGCTGAACCACTCATACACAGTGTTCAAAATGTTTCAAACTCGGCCACCGTACCATCGTTTTTCGTATCTTTTATTTTAGTTCCATTGGCTACAAATTCTAGAGCAGCTGTTTCTGCAATCCAAACTGCAAGACACAGAAAAGAACGAACCACTTCATTGACGTTTTCTGAGGTTCCTTCTCACATTAATCTCACTCAGTAGTCGTATATTTTACATGTTTGATTGAAATTTGTTTACATTTTTATGGTTGATTTGCAGATATATGATGGAGTGTTCATGAACAATGTTCTTGGATTTTCTGTTCTTGTTGCAGTCGTGTATTTTCGAGGATTGGTATGGCATTTCACTGCTGAATTGTTTACTGTGTTCATTGTTTGTGTGATTATGGGCACAGCAGCTGGCTTTCGATCAAAGTTCCCTGTTTGGACATCGATGGCATCGTACATGCTCTATCCATTATCATTGATCTTTGTGTATGTTTTTGCTGATTTTAGTTACGAGTAGGAAACAGAAGGAAAGGAGAAATTTTGTTGTACTTTCAAAGTTCAAACATAATTGCTGTATTAAAATTAATTTTTTCCATGTATAAAGAATGTTTCCCAAAGTTTTGAAATTAATAAAATCGTGTTCCTTGTACTTAAAAACTACATTTAGGTATAATTCAAGATCACCTACGGGAACATTACACTGCTTAACAAGTGAAGTGATCTTGTTGGTATACAAGTCATCTTTCATGATTATATGTATTTGATTTTCCGAATCATTCTATTGCTCCATAATAGGCATAAAGAGTGGTTTGGTGTAGAACTCGATGTTGAGGTTAACACCGAGTTCTATTTTAGATGGAGTGGTTCAATGTTAAAATGGTCTCGTACAATTATTTTGCAACAATGAGATTGAATAAAAGGAAAACAACAAAAAAAAGAAAAAGAAATATGTTTAACTCACTTGACCCTATTCACCAACATTGAGCTACTAACACTAAATGTTCAGCATGACTTTAACACCTAAGGGGAGTGGTGTTACCCAGTGTTGAAGTTTCACTTTGTTCTTTAAAACTGTTGAGTTCCCAATCCCCATGCTTATTTTTTCGAACAACATCAACATTAGTATATGTAGAAACTCGAAAACCAACAAGATGCTATATGAAACAAGAGAACAATAAACCAACATAAAGAACAAAGCACAACCTACAAGCAGGGACGAGACAGGGCGGGGGCAGCATAGGCAGCCGCCCCACAAGAATTTATAAATTACGTAAAAAAAACTTTTTTAAAGATATTAATGACATTTTAGAAT
Source organism: Helichrysum umbraculigerum (assembly GCA_949592205.1). NCBI lineage: Eukaryota > Viridiplantae > Streptophyta > Magnoliopsida > Asterales > Asteraceae > Helichrysum > Helichrysum umbraculigerum. The sequence continues at coordinate 390,714,592 of CATIUR010000001.1, forward strand.
TTTCACCCCACAAAACTATAAAAGAAAGAAAAATATTTTTTTTCCGCCCCCTCCTGTTGAAATTTCCTGACTCCACCCATGCCTACAAGGCTACAAACCCAACCCATATACATCGGATCCCATATATATGAAGATAACTCAAAAAATTGCTTTTGGGTTTGAGCTCAAGACTTCCTGCAAAACCTCAACCTATTATTTTTACATCTATTTGATACACAAATGAAAGACATTGGTTTGAGGTTTTGCATCACATGTGGAAACAGAATTCTGTTGGAGAATAGTTTCTGACCCGCCAAATCAACCAACATGCACACTTAAATTAAGTTAATTTTGTATCACCCGAGTTTTCAACGTTGTCCACTCCCCATGTTTATGAGTTATGTAGTGGCAAACTACGAGAGCATATTATGGTCGCGTTCACCACTTTTGCAATCGCAATGCTTCATGAGCTTTTTCTTTGAAACCACTTTCCACCACTTTTACCTCACTATCAATCACCTTCACCACTTGAAAATTTTTACATGAAAAAAGTTGTAAATCACATTTTACCAATAGTACATCAAACTCATTTCTTTTCTATTTTTTTTATTTAAAAAATAAATGCAACAAGCCATCGGCTTTGGTATCAACATTTATGAACACTAACCCGAACGCCACCACTATGGTGATGCCTTTCGATATTGGTCGGTATCAATCCACAACGTCTTCTCTTATAATGGTGGACGTATATAATCTGAAGGTGGGTTGAAAAGTGAGAAGCCTTACTTACGTCACTTGGTTATATGGATAATAGGAGCAGAAACATTAAATTATGCTTAAAATGTCGGGTATTTAAAAGAAAATTGTCCGTTTCATCCTTGTATTTGTCTAAAAATCACGTCATGTCCTTGAATTCACGAAATGTCGACGTATGTTGACAACTTCTATGCAATTTTTTTGAAATATCAAGTCTGTAGGAATTAATACACTAGGCACAGCCTATACAAAAATAGTGCACACCCTTGAGAAAACAAGTGCACAACCCTGGTCCAGCGGCCTATTACCTTTCCCAGCTAATATTAATATTCTTATGAGTCACTTGTGAATTAGTAAAATGAAAAAACCTAACCCAAAATTATCTATATTCTATATATTAATGGAGCCACACCATTCATCCGTGTTTTAATTTAATTTTCATATTGATATATATATTAAAAAATCATGTATGCTTACTGATATTAATTTGTTACTAAGAATTTATTTGACGGTTGTTGTTTTGTGTTCTATAAGGATCGCACATTAACTTATTTTCATCTAATTTTATTATTATTTTTTTACACATTTTGAGTTTTTATTGTTTTTATTTTGTGCATTAATCGTGTACCATATAACTGGACCCTTGTTGGGTCAGTTAACCAAAGCCCAGGAGGAATCATCAAGCCAAAATATGTACATGCCCACCAAGCTAGGGCTTGTGTCCCCTAGATATGGGACCACCTTGTACGATCACACCACCACTAGTAGTGGTGGTCTCCCAAGCGCATACAAGCTCTTAGATCCCTCAAGCTTATTGGTCCACGTTGGCACAGGGGACCCACAGGCAACGGTTGTATTCCGCGTATAACCACTGGCATCACCAGATGATGCCATGTGGCCAAACTTGTTCATCAAGACGATCATGCCATCACTATAAATACAAGGGTATATGCATCATAACCCTTCAAACACCTCCAAATAAAACCCTCATTGCACAAACCCTAAAAACCCTAATTCAAGAGAAGATAACAAACGTATCTTCGTCAAGCCGATTCACACCACCCTTAGCTTCAATCTAAACAAGCTAACGGGTTATCCACGTAATATACGAAGAGTAACGAATCGATCCAACCCACCTGCACTCAAGCTCCATTTTTATGCTTGATCATGCATAATTTTAAATATGTGATACTAGGACTATATGTCTTTGTTTTATGAAACTTAACTCCTGATTATTTGTATACGTTATTGATATTAGCTGTGTGAACTTAAACTAGGACTGTGAATTCAATTAGGATTATAAGCTTGATGTTGTTGTTAAACCGAACTTAATCTCAGGTTGGTTTGGATCAAATGTGAAAGTGATCTTGTTCAGTTTCGATCTATGTAGTAAAAAAGTTCTACGGAACACTTGAACTGACGACCCGAAACCCGACCCGATAAACACCTCTAACTTTGTTATAACACCCTCGAAATACAAGGACATTTTTTTTTTTTTTTTAAACATATCGGAAGCGCATGATTAATAGAAACCAGTGGATTGCATACATACATTTCAAATAGCAATCCACTTATATACAAACCTTTAAAACTAGATTATTCTAATCATTACACACATTAAGTTTAGGTGTTATAGAAATGCCAATGTGTTGTTAAATCATTAACGTATTATCCATTTCTGAGTGAGCCTGTCAAACATTCCATTCCATATGTACTTCTTGCCCACCCACATACAGAAGTAAACCTGCAAGAAGTAATGAGGGGTTAGCACGAAGCTAAGTGAATAGATCCCAAGCTATCAATCTAACTCAGCTTAACACATGCCTATAACCAAGCAATGCACAAGCAACATAGAAGGATCGGTGGTCCTTGAGGTACCCTCATGCCGCGGATGGTTCCCCAAGTAACACTTAAAACCAACTGACGGCCAAATCAGAGGTTAAACCGATAGTTTGGTACTATTACTACACACGACGCAATTTCAGTGTCCAACACATGTACAAGGCACTTGCGAAGTCCTAGTAATAGTATCCAAACCCAACACATTAGTTGACCCCCACCAAATCAAATAGTCCACAACTATCATAGCACAATGGACGCCAATAATCAATCAAAGGTTTAGCCAACATGCCAATCTAATATTAATGCAATCATTGCAATAAATCAAGTTTACCCGTTGTAACCATGTTGTTACAACTAACTTAGACTGAAAGTCCAAGATCCACTCACCGACAATCATAGTCGTCCACTCAGTAGTCTAATGTCACTGAGTCTTCTCCACATCTGAGAATTCAATTAAATAACAAGTTAGTAACTCGTCCATAACAATCAACTCATGTTAAAGTAGTACAACTTGATTCATAAACTCAATTTCAGTGAGTTATTACTCTAATCATTATAGGCCTTTGTTTCAAACTCATTATCAATATGTCACACATTTAGTAACTACCACTTCATAGTTAATTACTTATGATCATCAACCTTTCATTAATCATTTCAAGCTTACCAATAATCGCATTATCCTTATAAATTCATAGTCACTTCTCAATTCATGATCATTATGATCACAACATCTCTTTAATCCATTTACTTATCACTAAGTAGCATGATTAAATCATTACAAGGTCATTAACCTAAATTATCACAAATTCATCAAAACCTCAAGGCTAGGTTTTATGAATTCTTATTCCCATGAATGCCAACTTTACTCTTTGATTAATAATTAAGCATTCCTAATCACTACTAATATCAAGTTCATCACAATCATCCATTTTTCTCCAAGAACACATTATGAACACTTAATCAAATTCTTAATTTCCAAGTTAGGGCTTAGGTTATAATCACAAATTAAGCACTAACTAACCCTTCTAACATGACTACAAGGTTTATTTCAAGATTAATCCTACCAATTAAACAAATATCCAAAACCCCAATTTCTAGGATTATATCAAACATGAAATTAACACATATAACATGATTATGATGATGCTAGAATGATTATTACATGTTATTGAAGCTTAACTAACATCAATTTACACTTTAAAAACCCTAAATTCGGATTTTGCTCAAGAACATCAAAACCCCCAATTTCTAGGTTTTAGAAAATGAAGAACACAAGATTATACCTTGATTAGAATGATTAAAGAGGCTTGAATTCGTGTTTAGAAGCTCCAATTTGATGATTTCTTCAAGATTTTGTGGATTGATTGTGTTAAATGTGTGTGTGTGTATACGTACGTATGTATGTATGTGTGGAGGGAAATAAAACCGACCCAATCCATATAATATACCATATAAGTGTTAGTTTTCATTCCCCGTATTTATTATTGTCTGGAACTTAAAAACCATTTGCGGGGGAAATACAAATTTTATTTTACCGTCAACTAAATAAATTTAAAACAATCAATAATTTACTAGCCACAATATCTCCTGAGGCTTATCGACCTATTTATTATCCAGTCAAACACAATAACAATTTTAAATCGCATTTAAAATTTACAGAAAATACCTATTACTTCTAGGCCCAATTTGAGGATGTTACATTTGTGGTCTCCAATTTTTTTTTATCTTTTCCATATTACATAAAGCATACCCGATCACATAATCCTAGATCCTCCACTGAGTCATTCCTATATTTGTCATTTTCGCTCATTAGTCATCCCTCTTAACACATTTTGTTTTCTTATTTTACTTTTGTATCTCAGTCATTTCACTTGAGTTAACGGAGAAAGCTAACGAAATGTGTTAAGAGGGATGACTAGTGAGCGAAAATGACAAATATTAGGATGACCGGTAACATTTCGTGAACTCAAGAACGAGATGTGATTTTTTGAATAAACACAGGGACGAAACAGGCAATTTTCTCGGTATTTAAATGTCATGAGCATGGTACATATGTCATCAACATCGTATAAGTTGGCTGGTTAAAGCATTTTTTAGTTTTTATAAACTTTTCACTTAGAGATATCATCTATTTTATACAAAATTTGCAGGCGTGAAGCAAACAACACCTAAAATTTAACCATATGTATTTGGAATAATTATTTTTTAGGGTCCAAAAAGGCCAAGATTCAAAGTTACCATCTTTCTAGACGGATGTGCGGATATGATAGGGTCCAGATCGCGATTCGAATTGACAGGTGGGTGGTTTGAACTTTAAAGGAGTCACAAATGCATAATACTAAAACATTATTTCTTTCTATCCATACAAGTGGATATTTGAAAACTTTATTTATTATTGATTATTGATTAAAATATGTACGAAATGGTGGGCTATTACATGAAAATACAATAAAAAAAATGCGACGTGGGTATAACCAGATTTACAAATGTTATCACTTAAAATTTAAAACAATTTGTCTCTATATAATGACCGAGGGGGCAAAAATTTGTTCTTGTTTTTTTCATCATTGAGGTAGCATTTATATTTTTAATAATACCTAAACTTTATTATTTTTCACATAATTCGACTTTTTATGACACATTATCCCCACCCTAACTCCGCTATTACAAATAAATGTTCAAGGTTGATAAATGTTTTTTCTTACTATTTTTGGCTCATATTTCGGGACTTTTTCTTAATAAATTTAAATTCGGATGACAAAGTAAGTAAAATATTGTATACTTTTATACGTTCTTGTATTTCTACATATATTTTCATATGACTATATGATCTAATAACTAGAAACTTACTCCGTATGATTCATTGCTTTTATAATATTTACTTGTAGGGAAATGATAATGACAGCCTTCATAGCTATCAATAAGAAAATTTATGGATATTTATTAATCACAAAATTTTCTTTTTAATCAAAAGATGTCCTTTAATACATCACATATAAAAGGAAGTTTTTAGTGAATTAAATGCAAGCATTAATTGAATTATATATGCTTTTGAATTAATATAGAAATTATCAACTTCATTAAATACATTTGATATATCTTATTGATAGTACATTATCATTTCCTTAAGTTTTTTTACAATAATGAATAAATGAATATATATCGGCTTTCTGACTTTGTCAATTCCCGTTGACTTAACATAGCTTCTTACATTAGATTGTGAGGATCCTTCAAATTTCAACTTTGTACTACGTATATTTTAACAATTCAAGTTCTTTTAGATAATTTAGGACTTTACTTAAAATGTTTTAGCACGCATAAAATATTTATACCTTAATCAAATTTTCAGGAGGACAAACTAAAAATTCGAGGGGACAGAGAATATTTTATTTTCAAAGTACATATTTTTATGCATGTACTAATATCTTAACAGAAGCCCTTAGGACCATCGTTATCAATTTCCATAATTTAATTATATAAGTTTGTGTTGAATTATTGGTCACTAACCTTTTAAAAGTTTGATGAGTAAACTATATAGTTAGAATTTAGAAGAATAAAATCATTATAAAAAATAAACTTAAGGGATTAAATCATCAAATTTTTGAAATATAAAGAGCATATATTTTCGTAAAGGGTTAAGCCACCAAAATTTTTGAAACTTGAATGATCAAAATATTAAGAAAAAAATTTAAGAGGTTAAAATGAAAAAAAAAAAAAAAAAAAAAAAAAAAAAAAAAAAAAAACTTTAAAAATTAAACCATTATTAATCTTACATTCGGCCTCTCAGATTAACTTGATAGATTTTTTAAGTTTAAATAGCAAAAAGCCCGATTAAAACCAACAAATATACAAAAAGTGGATAATGATCAAATACGTGGACAAGCATGGCCCTCTTTACAATCACCGCCATATTAATTTATTTGCATTTAAGAATAAAATCACACCTACTCTAAACTTTAAAGGGTTCGGACTTTGGGAGTTTGGGACCAATGTTGAATACCCATTAACGGCGAATGGATCACTGTTAGTCTTACCAGGTATTCAAGAAACATGTCGATGCTTCAATTGTTGGAATTGTGGCTTGTGGTCCCACTATATCTAAAAAAATATCATATTTTTCATACAAAAATATCATATTTTTACAAGTATAGCACTTACTTGTCTAGTTTTATATATACTAGTTTGAATTTAATTTAATTAATACTATCAAAATAATTATTTATAAATAAATAAATAAATAACTATACACTTAAATAATCAATCTTAAACAAACCCAACAATTAGAAAGCTACATTGTACTATTATTGATACGGATTTTATCGATGTTGAAGGTAGTTTGCTGATCAAACCACGCATTTAATAAACTGGTCGCTAGAAAGAAGTGATGATGAAGTTGTTTCTCTACCTAAAGTTGTAATACTCGGCTCATCAATACTTTGATTTAAAAGGTAGCATATGCCAGATGGTTCCCGACTTTCTCTAGTTTCTGAAACTGTAATCCCTTTTCCCATTACATAAACCTTTTTTCATAATTAACAATGTGATCCTGTAAAACAGATTTATTTAGAAGATAATACATACCCAAAAAAGTTTTATACTCCTTAACTATCTAATCTGTTAATCTACTAAACTAATTTCATGTTAATTTTCTTTTCTTATTGAACGTTGTTAGATTATTCAACCTAATTAAATAATTTAATCTCGGCATAAAAGAAGTAGGCCGACATGTTTAATAATTAAATTTGGAATAATTGAGTAACGGATATTTGCTAATAGCTACTTGTTAAAATTGTGGAGACCCACCAATGGCCAATGGGATAGGATTCGGGATTGGGTTGAATAGTCGTTTCAAATATATGAGTCACAATTATATTATTACTAGCTTAAGACCCGCGGCTTCGCGGGATGCATAATGGATATTCGTAAGAATCATACGTAATGATTAGTTACGAATGTAAATGAATAGATTGACGTGTTTAAGTTATAGCCAATATGCACAGTTAAACACGGACAACTTAAGTTAAAGAACGAAAATATAACGTTGTACTGTATTGTAGATCAAAAGTATGGTAGGTCATCGAGATGGAAATGCTAAAATATATATTATATTTATTAAAAAAGGGTGTAGTGCGTGCAAATGTATCAAACATGACATTCATGTATGTATTGAACTACTCAGGCTTCCTTTGTATGTAACGAACTTGTAATTTCCTGTGTAACTTATAGTACTTTTTCCACGTGTTTACTACATAAGTTGTCTCGTGGTGTCCTTTATGACCGTTAATTTGACCAAAATACATACAATGTAAGGAAATTACAAGTTCGTTGCATACAATGGAAACCTAAGTAGTTCGCGACATACAATAAATGCCAATATATAGTTTGATAAATTTGTGTGCACTTAACCCTTTAAAAGAATTGTGTATTTATGTATATGTATGTTTTAAGTTTATCAAGTATGTTGAGGTCAAAGTAATCGAAACGTGTCTTGTTTATTACCAAACTTATTGTGGATGCTCACGAGAGTAAATTAATTGTTAGATATTACGTATTTTGTATTTTATCTATTTATTTAAACTACTGCAATAAAAGCTCGCAAGTGTATTCAAACATAAGTTTAGTTCCTAAAGCTTTTTATTTATATAAGCGGGATGATACTCTGTTAGATACAAAAGTGAAGGAAAAAACTTTGACCGTCTGAATCTTAAATTATTATTGTATTCTAATAGCAAACTTGAGAATTAGACAATATTACTACACATTTTTTTAACATCCACAATGTTGTTAACTTAAACAAGACAACAATGTTCTTCATGTTTTAATCTTGCAGGGGAGCAAGGGCTGCATCCCAAAGAAGTCATTTAATGCAATTATTAGTACAAGGGCTGTTTGTCGAGTTATAAGTATTATATGCATATGAAATAATGTCTAATCCTGCAATCTTGCAGGAGAGATTCTTTTGCTTGTATTGATGTTTGTTGTAAATGATGGATGTATGTGGAAACCCTCCAACCTTGAGGTTGTGGGTTCAAGTTCGGTAGTGGACATATGTATATATCCGTGGAAAAATTATACATATTCGTGGTAGTTAGGTGTGAGTCTGAGTTTGCCTTTCTAAAAAAATATATGATTGGATGTATGTGAGTTGATATATAGATAAATGATTGCAAGAAAATGATTTTTTATTATATAAAGTGCATATAAGGAGTGTTTAGATGTAGCTGATATAATATGTTTTATTACTTATATGTGGTGAGCAGTGGGTGAAAAGTTGCTATGGTAAATCAGCCAATGAGTTATACCGTGATAATCGAACTTGAATTTTCAAGTCACGGTTCCTTAAAAGACTTGGTAACACCACTGTCATTGTGATGTTTATGGTGGCTAAATATATTTGTTTAAAGTTTGCCAAAATACGAAATAATGCTAGAAACTTGTTGCACTTTTTAGTAGACTTTCCATAACTAACAATGATTGTATGTGAACATTATTTACTTGATTGTGTTATACTACTAATAATAATCTATTGTTTAAGATGAGGTATAGTACTTTACTAAATTTAATCGCAGAGCATCTTTTTGGAGCCATTCGTTGCACCTTTTACCAAGAGGGGATTTCTACCACAACACGAGACTTGACGATTCTCAAGTGCCCACAACAATAACTTAAGCTTTGTTCAAGAATAAAATTATAATATGATCAACAACATGAACAAACAATTAATTATATAATATGTTTAGAATGTATCTTTGACACAACTTATATGTATATATGGTTCCTACTTCAATACTTTTTTTAATTATTGGCTCTACTTCTTTCAAGATTTTTGATATGATAAAATTAAATACATATTCATGCTTTACTATACAACTGAAACTATATATACCTTATGATGACATCTTTAATGAATCTTTAAAAGAGTTTATTTTTAAAGTCCTTGAAGACAGACTATGTGTCAGAGCATCTGTATCTTGTGTATCTTTTATACAAATTAAATAAATACTTTGTGATCCAAGCTTTTTAGGTATTTTGAATGGGGGTTGATATTTCCACCATGGAAATTGCTAAATCCACCACAACAATTTATTAAGTGGTTGTACTGTACACACAGTTGTGATGTATTTATCAATTTTCATGGTGGAAATATCATCAGCCATTTTAAATAGCTCTACAGAATAGGAAGTACAGTTTGAAAAATGCTCCAATCATTAGTATTCTTTTAGTGATCTTAAGACTAATTACATATTTCAAATTATATGTGTGAAAATTTCATAATTTGGCGTGTTCAATTTGCTTTTGTCTAGTGTAGTATGTAGAACCAAGGTGACGTTGTTTAAGTGTTGATCAAATCGTCTCTGCTTTATCTCCAAATTGTTCCCTCTTCTACAAACTCACCAATGGATCATCTTCAAGACTGTCCATCTTTTTCAGTCATCTTCCTCTTTCATATCACAACCCGTGCCTCAATTCTCAATTTTGCTACTGATGTGAGCAATTTTATGACTACAGTAGTCGGGATCTATTGATGAAAGAGAGCTCTCCGGATCAAAGTGGTCAACGGTAATACGCTTATAGATATCGTTTTTGAAGCTTCTTAAATGGGTCTTTTGGTACAGCCGTACAGACCACATTGACTCGTGGAAATTTTGTTGTATATTTTAGAAATTAGTGATGAATTAATTAAAATAAGTAATCAACTAAAAGCAATATAGTCTATGATTAGAAACATAATCTTGTATTCTTAGTGTTTTTATGCATAATTAAACGGTAACAATTTAAAAGAATGTTTCGGTCGACCCACCTGACCCGTTAAATAATCGCTCGACCACCTACCTAGATACCATATATTATGCACCCTGTACAACTTGATCCACCACCATATACATTCAATGCATCAGCAGGGCTGCATGTAGCAATTTTGACCAATTTCATGATAACTACATAAGAGTTGAGACAAATACATGAATAGTCTTTATAATTCAACACGAAAAAGTTAGCATTTGTAAGAGTAGTGATATTAGTTAAATACAGAAAAATCACCTGTGGCGCATATTAAATATAGGATCATTAATAAGATATATAGTTGTAACATCCTCGAAATGGACCTAGTTGTTTATATATTATTTCTTGATTTAAATATGTATTTAAATGTGTTTGGAAATAATATTGTTTGAAATAGTTGAAATAATTGGAATAGGAGTCGAATATTCCAATGTGATAAGTAAATTATTAATTGTTGTAAATTAATATAGTTGACGGTGCAATAAAATGTTTGGACTCGTAAATGGTTTTCGGGTTCCAGGCAATAGATTGAGATGGGGTATTAAATTATACCCGTATAATAGAAGGTCGGTTGAGGAACCGACTTAAGTTTCTATTTATATAACTTTCCTTTTTAGGAAGTTATTCATTTTTATTCCAAAACTCTCAGAAACTCTCTGAAAACCTCCAAATCAATCCGGAAATCAAATCAGGAAGTTGTGATTCTTGTGAAGCTTCCTAATCATCAGATTACCATCGTTAGATTCTTCAATCAGTAAGTATTCTTGAGTATTTAAGAATTTGATTTCTGATTGAATTTGGGTAAATTGATGATTTGAGAGATTTGGATGTTAGAAATCATGTTATAAGTGTTACATATTGATTATGTGATAATAATTGTGGTTTTAAACGGTTAGAAACCTTGTTTTTGAGGTTTTGGATTATAAACCCGTGGGTTAGGGTTTTACAGCTCGAAACTGTGCTGGGACGAAGCCTGAAGCCGGCGGCTTCATGCCGAAGCCGGCGGCTTGTCCCGAGTCAATAGAAGCCGGCGGCTTCTGAGCCTAGCCGGCGGCTTGTGTTGTGGTGTAGGGACCCGGCGGGTATAAACAATGCCCGGCGGTTGGTATATGCTTTAAAACGTGGTTTGCTTCTGTTACCACTTTTAGTAATTTACCCGGCGGTTGATGAAGTGAAGCCGGCGGGTGATGGTTAGAAGCCGGCGGCTTCAAGGGTGAAGACGGCGGCTTGGTTCACTGTTATAGCAATTCTTGTTTGATTGTTAACAGTAATGTGATTAATATTGAATATATGTTAATAGATAATGATGATTATATTATAAATCATTAGTGGATAGTTAGGAACTAGTAATCTTGATGTAGATTATGTTAAGTTCCTAATGTTAAAGATTGATATAAGTTCAGTATTTATGATTTGATTACTAACTTATATTTGATTGGTTGATTCTCAGATGTGGAGAAGGCTCAGTGATATTAGACTACTGAGTGGAGGTCTGAGGTAATCGGTGAGTGGATCTGTAACCTCAGTGTGATTTAGTTGTAATGATTTGATTTACAACAAGTAATTTATAGTATTACTTTGATATGATGCATCTGTTGAGGTATCTTGCCATGATAGTTTGACTAGTTGCTTACTTGGCTGTTTGAGCTAGTATGTAAGATTCTGAGGTCAACTTGACTTGACAGTTGGACTTGGTTGTCATTGTAGACGACAGGAGATCTTGAAACTTGAAATGTTGGTTTGGAGATCTAGGTCGTGTGTGATTGACAATAAGTTATCGGTAGTTCTGTATGGGCCAATGCAGATGATTGATAAGAGTTCCTTGAGTACCAAACCGGTATTAGGGTGTCTCAGGGACCACCGATCCTCATGAGGTTGTGTGTATGACATTGATTGGATGTCAAGTGATTGATTGATTTTCTGTTTATTGTTATTTGATGTAAACAGATTGTTATGCTAGGTTAGACTGTTGCTTATAGTTTCATTCACTTAGCTTTATGCTAACCCCACCACAGTTCTTCCTGCAGGTTAAAATAGATGGGACATATTGGGCAGGGCAGGAAGTGTTTGACTGAATGGAATGTTTGACAGGCTGCTACTCTGATGTTATTTTGATAATTATAGAAATATTTTTAATAACACCCAGTGTGTTGAAATGTCTTGTACTTTGAATTGAAAAAGTTTATTGAGATTTTGAGTACATTGATAGTATGTTTTAAAAATACGCTTCCGTGTCGCTATTATTATATTGATTGTTTATAATGAAACGAGGGGTGTTATAAGTTGGTATCAGAGCAATAGTTTGGGTGAATTGGACTTGATAGAATGTTCAATCCTAAACTTTGATGAGTTGAGTCAAACATTCCAGTGGGTGTGGGTTTAGTTGATTAGTGAATGTGTGAGAAAGTAGTTAGTTGAATATGTACTAACCTTTAACAAGTTGTGAAGTGTTGTTTGATTGCAGAGACGGAGGAACATGAGTATCTGATTAGTATCTTTCATGTTTCCTCAACGCTTGTGGGCTTAAGATTGTCAGGTAATCTTCGATAAGCCTGTGTTAATTTAAATTAACTTGAATTGTTTACTCTGTTATGTTGAGTAAGCCTTGTTATGAAGTTAATTGAGTCAGACTGATATGATTCCCCAGTGTTGAGTCAACTATTGATTGCTATAGGTTGACATGAGGATAGAGGTATTGAATGAGATGCTCATTGTTGTGATTATTTCTGATTGAATTGTAAATGCAGAAATATGTATAAGTAGACAGAGAGTTGATTAAGATTTTAGCAAGATTGATGTTAGAACCTAAGGAGTGTCTTTATTGGTGAGACGAGATAATTGATCGTATTATGTTAATGGATTAATCACAAGGTGTAATCTAAATCCTTGCTAAGGAAGGTCGTGTCATTGAATTGATAATGACTGCTATTTGAGAAAATATGTGTTTATGTGACTATATGATATGTGTTGACTATAGTTAAACACTTGATATAAACCATGACTGATAGGTTTAAGAGAAATGTAGAGTGTAATAATGTGAAATTGATTGGGAAGTGATAGATCTTTCTGGTCAATTGTGAAATTAATAAATGAAATGTTTGATAGTAACATGATTAAGTAGACTTGTTGTGACAGTGATGCTTGATATGATAGCATATGTCAAAGTGATGATAGTTGATTAAGATGTGTCCTGAATTTTGAGGAAAATAGGGACATTGATTAATGTTAAGCGTTGAAACTATGATGATAAGTTATCATATGTTTGAGGTTTCAGATAAGTGATATACTGAGTAATTCAGTTGCTGAAAATTAGAACATTGTGTGTATGTGAGATGACTTGCATATGTAAGGTTGAATATGTAAAGTAGTAAGCTGATTTTGAGTATGTATCAGCTGTTAGAAACTATTAAATAGATGTTGATTGATTTGAAATCATAAAGTATTTAATATATATGAGATAAGAGTAGATCACATTGATAATTATAATGTAGAGTAGCCTGAGAATGGATTGTGAAGAACATAATCTTGCAACGCCTGATCACCGTTGTTATATTATGTTGTGTCACATGAACTTGTTGAGGCTACTTGGTATAAAAGAAATGTAATGTGATTTTGAATAAATGGAGCATGATAGTATGTTAAGTTGTTTAATAATTGTTTTGATAAGAAAACAATCAGTTGATAGAGCTATGATATTTGGACTGTAAAGATGCCAGTGTAAATGATAATTGTCATTGATAGATGTTTTAATGATAAACATAGATGACTAATATGATTTTGTTGAAAATATAATTGTAACTGATTGTGTTAAATTGACCATAGGTGAATTTGATAGTGTTTGAGTGAGTCACTATTTTGTATTTGGCTTGTATGAAGCCAAAGTTGAGATAGGTTGATATTGTTTTGCTTGAGAAACTACTAGTAATTATTGAATGTAATAATTTGAAGTTTATGTTCGATAGTAAACATATTATATGAAATGGCTTGTATGGAGCCAAGATTGATGTAGGTTGACCTTGTCCTTGTGAAGGATTGATAAGATTGTTGAAAGTAATAATTTGAAATATATGTTTGAAAGTGAACATATAAGATGAAATGGTTTGTTGTGAGTTAACTTGATAGTATGTTAACTTTGAAAGTCAAACCATGAATAGAAAATGGTGTATAAAATTAATTGCTTGTGATTGATTTGAGTTTGGGTCAAACTAGAGAAAAGCAATTAGAGAATTTTATTGATTGATTGATTGAAATCAAAGTTGACAAATAGTCAACTATTTGTGTTGAAATAGTTTAACATTGATTGAAATGTTATGACTGTATGGAATGTGATTGAATTTTTAGATTTGTCACATTATGTGGAAACGGGTCATGTAAGATCCAAAAGAAATAGATGAATTGTTTAAGTTTGAGAAATTTGATTTAATTACTTAAGGATAGTATTAAGTAATTGAAATAGTGCTAAGTATGATTGAGTATTCAGTTGGGCGATGTTAGATATTTAAACTGAATACATGTTAAGGAATTATACAGATATGAAGTCATTAAATGATATGATAGTTATAAATTTTTGAATGATTTAAGTTAAATCACATTGATTAGGATTGTGATAAGAAAGTCTTACCAGTGTATGAGGCTTGTGATGATAACTTTGATTGGGTAAGACTGTGAGATGATGAATAATTGAAGGTTATTATTATTAGTTGCATAAGTTGATTGGTACCTCATGGTGAGTTACTTAGATATTGAAAGAATTGAATGAATTCTTTAGTTATTTGTTGATTGTATGCAAATAAAGTAAGTGATGAAGTGGTAAATTGAGATTAGATCCAACTAAGGTATGATATGAAAGTATATCTGGAGCTGGATGGTGTTAAAGATTTAGTTGATCTTTGTTTGATAAATTGAGGAAATATGAATTGAATGATTGTTCATATTTTAAGAAATGGTATGTGTTAGAGGGTAAGGGAAACCTTGAAATTGATAGGTGATAATTGTATTCACCAAGCTTTTCTTGTAAGTTTAAGTTAAATTGTTTAAGTTATATACGAGTTGGTAAGTATATAAGTGAAACATAGAGTTGTTGATTGGTAATTGTTCCATGTCCTGTGGTCTGGATATGTGATGACTGATAGTACTGAGAAGGCTTGATAAAGACTTTACCCGTCTGAATGGCCTAGTGTATAGAATGAAATGGAATTGATGTGTACATGTCCATTTAAGAAAATATCTGAAGTTGTGTAGGTATGTATGTGTGGTATACATGATAATAAATGGCATAATAAGTTTTAATAGAATGAATTAAAATGTGCCATAAGATATGTGGAGGTTAGTTAATTGTGATTAACTTGATGTAGATTTTGTTGGAAATGTGTTGAAAGGTAGCACATTTTGATGATGTGATATTGTGATGCTTGACCTGTAGTATCATAATATGTGGATTAAGACTGACTTAGTTGCTAGATTGACGAGATCTAGTGTTGAATGATTGGGTGGTTAAAGTTGTATAAATTCTAATTGCTTGTGATTAGTAGTTTAAGATTGTAAAGTTGAATTGAAACAACTGGTTGCTAAGAGAATATTAGTGATGTCTTACCAGTTTAAGTAACAAATAAGTTTTAACTTGATGGTTAGTTAGACTTTAGAGATACATAGTAAGTATTGATGGGTATACTGTAGTGTATAATCATTAGTGTTGTGATTATTGGTTGTGTAAATTGTTGTTGTTGACAATTGATAGATTGTAATGAAAGGAGTTACAAGCAGAAATAAGTCAATGTAGAGGTTGGTTGAATGTAGGTAATATTTGATTGTGGTACTATTGTTGATTGAGCAAAGTACTTGTTGATTGTAGTTTTACCTACTGAGTGTGACCTCTGCTTTACTTATTTAGGTGATATGAATCTGGAGTACTTTTAAGTAAAAGATTTCATATGATTGTAGTGATATGTGAATATGATTGGTTATTCACAAGAGTATAGGTATGAAACTTTTGGATGAAAAGTTGACCTATATTTGAATTTTAAATCTTTGATAGTAGAGATTTGAAATTGTTATCTGTTATTAGACTGATTGTAAGTCGTGAGTTGAATTTCATTTCAATATTGCTAGGAACATTGTGGTTTGATAACCACTGTTGTGATAATGTGATTGCTGTTGTATTTATAACAGGGATGAACAGTGAGAGTAGGTTAAAGATTTTAGCATGTTGCTAATTTCTGGTTGTGTAGACCTAGTAAGTGATGTTAGGTTTCACTTATTGTTGTTGGTTAGTGTGATAGGGTGCTTTAAACTTTTATCTGATTGGTGATAAAGGAATTAGATAGATGATTGGTTCCTATGAGATGTTGGAGGGATGCACTGTATGTGTGCATAGGAAAAGATAGAAGCATGTACATTTGGATATGTGCATGTGGAAAGAATTCCAACAGTCTAAGTATAGTTGTAAGTTGCTATTGAGGACAAATGTATATTAAGATATATGTGATTATACCACAATAGTTAGATTGATTGAGGTTAGATTTCGGGGACGAAATCTCTTTAAGGGGGGGAGAGTTGTAACATCCTCGAAATGGACCTAGTTGTTTATATATTATTTCTTGATTTAAATATGTATTTAAATGTGTTTGGAAATAATATTGTTTGAAATAGTTGAAATAATTGGAATAGGAGTCGAATATTCCAATGTGATAAGTAAATTATTAATTGTTGTAAATTAATATAGTTGACGGTGCAATAAAATGTTTGGACTCGTAAATGGTTTTCGGGTTCCAGGCAATAGATTGAGATGGGGTATTAAATTATACCCGTATAATAGAAGGTCGGTTGAGGAACCGACTTAAGTTTCTATTTATATAACTTTCCTTTTTAGGAAGTTATTCATTTTTATTCCAAAACTCTCAGAAACTCTCTGAAAACCTCCAAATCAATCCGGAAATCAAATCAGGAAGTTGTGATTCTTGTGAAGCTTCCTAATCATCAGATTACCATCGTTAGATTCTTCAATCAGTAAGTATTCTTGAGTATTTAAGAATTTGATTTTTGATTGAATTTGGGTAAATTGATGATTTGAGAGATTTGGATGTTAGAAATCATGTTATAAGTGTTACATATTGATTATGTGATAATAATTGTGGTTTTAAACGGTTAGAAACCTTGTTTTTGAGGTTTTGGATTATAAACCCGTGGGTTAGGGTTTTACAGCTCGAAACTGTGCTGGGACGAAGCCTGAAGCCGGCGGCTTCATGCCGAAGCCGGCGGCTTGTCCCGAGTCAATAGAAGTCGGCGGCTTCTGAGCCTAGCCGGCGGCTTGTGTTGTGGTGTAGGGACCCGGCGGGTATAAACAATGCCCGGCGGTTGGTATATGCTTTAAAACGTGGTTTGCTTCTGTTACCACTTTTAGTAATTTACCCGGCGGTTGATGAAGTGAAGCCGGCGGGTGATGGTTAGAAGCCGGCGGCTTCAAGGGTGAAGACGGCGGCTTGGTTCACTGTTATAGCAATTCTTGTTTGATTGTTAACAGTAATGTGATTAATATTGAATATATGTTAATAGATAATGATGATTATATTATAAATCATTAGTGGATAGTTAGGAACTAGTAATCTTGATGTAGATTATGTTAAGTTCCTAATGTTAAAGATTGATATAAGTTCAGTATTTATGATTTGATTACTAACTTATATTTGATTGGTTGATTCTCAGATGTGGAGAAGGCTCAGTGATATTAGACTACTGAGTGGAGGTCTGAGGTAATCGGTGAGTGGATCTGTAACCTCAGTGTGATTTAGTTGTAATGATTTGATTTACAACAAGTAATTTATAGTATTACTTTGATATGATGCATCTGTTGAGGTATCTTGCCATGATAGTTTGACTAGTTGCTTACTTGGCTGTTTGAGCTAGTATGTAAGATTCTGAGGTCAACTTGACTTGACAGTTGGACTTGGTTGTCATTGTAGACGACAGGAGATCTTGAAACTTGAAATGTTGGTTTGGAGATCTAGGTCGTGTGTGATTGACAATAAGTTATCGGTAGTTCTGTATGGGCCAATGCAGATGATTGATAAGAGTTCCTTGAGTACCAAACCGGTATTAGGGTGTCTCAGGGACCACCGATCCTCATGAGGTTGTGTGTATGACATTGATTGGATGTCAAGTGATTGATTGATTTTCTGTTTATTGTTATTTGATGTAAACAGATTGTTATGCTAGGTTAGACTGTTGCTTATAGTTTCATTCACTTAGCTTTATGCTAACCCCACCACAGTTCTTCCTGCAGGTTAAAATAGATGGGACATATTGGGCAGGGCAGGAAGTGTTTGACTGAATGGAATGTTTGACAGGCTGCTACTCTGATGTTATTTTGATAATTATAGAAATATTTTTAATAACACCCAGTGTGTTGAAATGTCTTGTACTTTGAATTGAAAAAGTTTATTGAGATTTTGAGTACATTGATAGTATGTTTTAAAAATACGCTTCCGTGTCGCTATTATTATATTGATTGTTTATAATGAAACGAGGGGTGTTATAATAATGATATCGGCAATAATAAAGGGAACATCTACAACCTGCATGTGTTGGGGTGGGGGGATCTAGTGACGGTCGATTCAAATATAATCAATATAACAACTAAATAACCTCTATTACAAAATCTAATCAATATACATCGAATCTTATATGTAACAACTTCTTACTATATTCAACTAACTAAGCTACGATGCTGAAAAACCTCTTGATTCTCACACATTTCATATCCAAAATGCTGAACTTTATAATAAAGGCTGAAAAACCTACCAGATGAAACTCAGTGCTAGCTGTTCATAAATTTCGAGAAAATATAAATAGATATTTTTCCTTTGATGCTGAAAAACCTCTTGATTCTCACACATTTCTTAATATTGAACATTGTCAAATGGAACTATATGTAACTGAAAACAATGAAAAATTCTATATCACATGCCATACATATTTATCATATCTCTAGGTAATTTTCTAATACCGTGTATTTGACGCTACCTAAGACAATCACAACTATTATGCTGAATTTCAGACAAACCTGTCCACCATGTGGATCAGGATATACATATATATTAGAGCATTCTTTCCTTGGTGAATATGACAGACCTGTGCAAAATCATCATTTTATATTATTGTAAATAATCAATGATAATATAAATAAAACATAGATTGGATAATATACTTACCCAGTCAAGGATATTGAAAAAAAGTGATACAGGTTAAGTGACAGGGACCTGTTTTAATCCAGTTTTGACGTGTTAACCCACCCATTTTGACACCTCTATTTTTGACTAAATTAAACAACGAAGATACAGAACCCAAACCAATAAAGAAGAGAGATGACAATGTTTACCTTTATTTCTGTTGTTCTAAGGGCACTTGCATCAATTCCGTAGTCAGGTTCAGTCAAAACCTAATGCAAAAAATATAAGATCACAGTTTCAGACTATCTGAAATTACATAACAGAATCACTTAAGCTATTGTGTCTAGTTTGGCCAGCGACGGCTGTTTCTGGCCCACAAAGAGCTGTTGACAGATCAAGAAGCAAACACGGACCGCTCTAATCATAGTTTTTATGTATCAACCATATGTAAGTCTTCTTTTCGACATTAAGAAACACGGACAGTTCTTTCCGTCTAAGTAAACCGTGAAAGAATAAGTAATGTTCCAAAAGTGCTCTTTAAGTAAGTTTTCTGCAATGATGGACTGTAAATAAGTTCAGATAAATATTGTTTTTACCTGGACAACGAATAAGTCAAATATTGAAATGAGAACATTTAGATCTTCATATAATAACTGTTTTCCTATTTCGGTGAAGATTGAAATGAGAGAATGGGAGTCCAGCCCTTGACTGATATCCAGATATTCAGAACGCGATGCTTTTCCACTTATTGAAGCGTCATAGTTGTAACTTGATTGATATCCAGATAATCAAAATGCAATGCTTGCCCATTTATTAATGCATCATAGTTGCATTAGTTTCTACTTGCAAGCCACACAATTACCTATTTAGAAAGCTCTTTTTTGAAATGCAAGTATTATAACCTTTTTTTTTTTTTTGGAAAGCAATAAGAATACCATAACCAATTAAGAAACTATAATACATATTTGTGGCCACCATCTTTTTGCCAGGAGCAAGTAAGAGTTGGCCCGTAACCAAAATAACTCTATCTACATTTATTTAAAAAGGATCAAACCGCACGTAAGCAAAAATTACATTAAGCCACTACCTTCCACGGCCTTTACCCATCTGTAGTCTTGGTATCGTTCCGTATATAGCTATTATTACAAACTAAAAACATTGAAAGGCCCACTGAATGGGCAACCATTAGAACCCTCTGACTCATTTACCTTACAAATATTTTCTAGATAGATTTGATGGCAACCGAACCCATAATTTTTCTAAAGTTTTTATACTATTTTATAACCACTCAAATGTACTAAGTTTCCATTCAGAACATACATCTACTTGTTACTCTAGCTTACCCGACCCAACCCACTAATGGTGTTTCAGTAACAACCTAAATAAACGCAGCAAGAGGTTAGACTATTCTTTTTTACCAGGTTATTTCTCTTCTGAGGTTCCTTTTTCCAGCATTCATACCAATCTACTATAATCTTGATATGAAAGGCCTATATTTATGCCAAATAGCCACAAAGCATCTAAAAGGCAACCAAAATGAACAAATTCAATCATAAAGGATCTGTATTAGTATTCATTATAGTGTAGACACATAGCTAAGCAAGCAAAGAAATTCATGAACAGAATACAATTAATTATGTGTAATTTAATAAACATGTTAATCGATATAAACCCAAAAATACTGGTTCAAGAATATATAAGAGGGAGGAACACAGTTGATTAGATACAAATACAGTTGATTAGATACAAATTACGAACACGTATATGTTATGGAATCAATTGAGTCACAGCAGATGAGTAGCACAGAAGGACGATTCGATATCTTAATTTGTCCCTTTGAAAATAATTCATAAACACGTTGGCTTAAGATAAAGATACGAAATCACACAGCATCACCAATAATACAAATATCCAACATTTAGTCAGTCACAAAGTATGAACACAAACAATTATCTCGATCTTATTCATAATCAAGTTACTCGATATAAGCTCCATCTTTACCGGTTCACGAATATAAAAGATGTATGAACCCAGCTTATCAGATACATATTATGAACATGCATATGTTATGAAATCAATCGAGTAACAGCAGATGATTGATGACGGAAGGGTGTTTCTTAATCAATAATTTGTCCCTTTGACAATCATTTATAAACACGTTGGCTTAAGATACATATATGAAATCAAACAGTTTCACCAATAATACATATAAGCTTAACAATATACCAATTATTCAATATTCCAAATACTCAATAATAAGCTTAACAATATACAAATTATTCAATATACCAAATACTGAATATATACACACCATAACATAGGCATTTAAACAAACATGTAATATGCAATTATTAAATATACCAAATACTCAATATATACACATTGCTAATTTCATAATAAGCTTAACGACAGAAGAGGATTAAAAATTTAGAATCAACGGGGACTAACCACCGATTATGTAAATTGAATCTACAGACTTCATTGCTTTCATGGATTTGAATCGTCTCTTGTATTTTTGTCAAATTACAAGTAAGACCACATTTTATCAAATTAGAGTAATTCTAAATTTCATTCAAGCATTGAATCAAACACTTGGTGTGCAAGTGAAAATTTTCCTACATCAAACAAACAATTATTGAAACTCATATTACAAAGATAAAAAACTTAACCAAATAAAAAAAAAATCAACCATCTTTATATGCAAAAACAGATTAGGATTATACACCAATATTGGTAATTCAAATGCAGATTAAAATCAATTACCTTCAAGTCTTCAACTATTAGAACCACATAGACCACGAATCAAGAAACTTTAAATAGAAGGAACTGGAAAATCAAAAACACGAAGTCAATCTGTAATAATCAAAATCCTTAACTGAATATTGATAAAAAATTAAAATCTATATCTATAATGAATAAGAGACTGGCGATATATAAAAAATATGTTGATTACCTCTGTGAAAAAAAATATGTAATTGAACAATTTAATGATGATGTATATTCGAACAGGGAAAGTGTGTGTATCGTATATTCGAATTCGTACAATGATACCAAACGAATCCAATCAATGAATCGTCTCTCTTGAACACTTGTTGTCAATCGTACGAACCAATCAACTGTGTGGATGGCGACTAACATAACCAATCGAATTGAACACGATACTAATCACTGAATCGTCTCTCTCGATCTCATCCTGTTGATCTGTTTGAACAACTCATCGAATTGGAATTTCAGAGGGATAACGTCTCTGGTTATTGCTTCATCGGGTTTATCTTATTTTGATTTAATCATAAAAGCATAATGAAATACGTAGTAATTAAATTAAACCTTTTAAATTATTATTTTATTTAAATTCAAAATTTAAACAATAAATCAGTAAGGGCATTAGTGTCATTTTAATGAAATGATTATGATGTCAGCAAATGAACCAATGGATAGATTTGCATATTGACTTTTGAAATGGAAGGACTAGATTTACCCATTTTAAATTTGGTCAAATATTTTTAAACATTTATACTTTGTTATTATAATATAAGTAGATTATTATATTAATATTATCATACATGAAAAAGAAATGATATAAATACACATAAATATTAAACTTTATATACTTCTTTTATAGACGAAAATTGCCGAATTCAATTATTTGTGGATCAATCATGTTAAGAGCATTTTAGGGAACATATTATTGCACTTATGTAGTACAGAACTAAATTATAAAGTGTAAAATTTGCAGGCTAGAACATGAAAAATATTTAGGATAATCAATTAGTATCAAATCATATAACAAATTATAGTGAGATACATATTTGTTTATTCAGGTGTGTTTTCGTTTGATTAAAATGACTGAAGTATTTGTTAGAAGTTATAACATATAGTTGTAATTGGAATTAAATACAAATATCACAAAAATAAGGTGATGGCTTGAAAGATGTTAAGTATTTTTCAATTTTTGTGCTTTAGGGAAAAATGTTGTAATCAACTTCGGGCATTACTCATATATATATATATATATATATATATATATAAAATAAAGTGGTAAAATGAGTGGGTTGGGTCGGGTCACGAATTTAGATGGGTTTAAGTCTAAACGGGTCTGGATTTAGATATGTCATTTAGGAGGACGGGTTCAAATGGGTCTCGAGTCGGGTTGACCCATCGGATTTTTATCTTTTTCTTTGTTCGAGTTAAAGATGAAAACAAATAAAAATGAAATGAGGTGATCAATTTTATTCTTTTTTACCGGTTAGACCCGTCTAAACATGTTGATTAATTGTTATACAATTTGAGGTTATAATCAGAGACATATTTAGACCCATTAAAAAAATAAGTGGAAGATCACTTGATAAATTTTACTCAACTTGACCCATAAATAACCAGTAAATATAAAATTGTCACATATATATGTAGCATATTCATACATAATAATTTTATTTTAGTTTGAAATAAGATTTTTAGAAAGTTAGTAAATGAATAAAACTTCTACTCCGTGTTACTTTAGTGGGTGTAGTCAAATTAGCAATAAGAAATTATTTATAGATAACACAAACGTGTGTAGTCACATCAAATGATTAGAGTAAATTTAATTTATCTCCAAAAATATAGGAAGTGTACGCCGTAAATTTCAATTTTCAAGTATTAAATGCTTAATTTGAAAATTGAGTAATTGAATGAAATTTAAACGTTTTTTATAAGGGTATATTAGACTTTTTTCAAACAAGTAATCACTATCTAGGTAAACAAAATTCAATATTAAGATCAAGGGTTCTGCCAAGAGCTTCCAGCTCAAGTGGCACAAGGTGTTTCACCATGACCTCATGGTCATGGGTTAGAACCCGGATGTGAGCAAAATGCTCTCCGGGATGGAGACATGGGTTTTCTCTCGAAATATTCGGGTTTCCCCTGGAATTGGTGATGGGTATATGAAGATGCAATGCCACTGAGCCCAATACTGCCTTTCAAAAATAAAAAAAAAAATAAAAAATAAAAAAAAAAGATCAAGGGTTCTAATTTAATATGCTCAATCATGGAATGGTCAATATTGATTTATTAGTGACTAATTATAGCATGTTTGGGTCACAAACTACAAGTATTTATACTTTTTGTGAATTCATAATGTTATATTATTCGCAATAATAACACTTCATCATTATTACTAAGAGTCAAAGTAGTTATACAGAGAAGAGTTCAATTGAGACCATTTATTTTGTGTGAGAATGGGGGAACCAACCACAATATGCCATGTGTCAATTTTTTTTCTCTCATCCACGTTTTTAAAAATTAAATATCTCACAAACGACAAGTCGAAAAATCATGAAAATTGCACCATATTTTTCAGCGTTTTATCATTTTAGATTTGCCGTCCATCAAGGCATACTTCCGACGAACTTTTTTTTTTCTTCATTTTTTTGGTGGGTTTTACATATTAGTAACACATGTGTTAGTGATTGATTATACATTTGATTTAGGGTTTAGGGTTAGGGTTTAGAGTTAGGGTTTAGCAGGGTTTAGTGTTAGGGTTTAGTGTTAGGGTTTAGGGTTTAGTATGATTTAGGGTTTAGAGTTTTATAAAGCGTTTAGGGTTTAGGGGTTAGGGTTTAGGGTTGGGAGTTTGGGGTTTCGTGAACGAAACCCCAAACTCCCAACCCTAAACCCTTACCCCTAAACCCCAAACCCTAAACGCAACACTGTAACACACGTGTTAGTAATGTGAAACCCACTAAAAATAATGGAAAAAAAAACTCGTCGAAAGTATGCCTTAATAGACGGCAAATCGAAGAGGATCAAACGCTGAATCTAATGGTGCAATTTTCATAATTTTTTGATTTGTCGTTTGTGAGATATTTAACTTAAGGGGTAAATGGGTTTTGTATTCTCTTTGTACACATGGCACCATATCATTCGTTCCTCTATTCTCACACAAATTTTTAGTCTCATTTGAACCTTACCCTAGTTATACATTCATTTTATTGAGAAGAGTTAAAATGAGTCCACTTATTTCTTGTGAGAATGGGGGAACAAATCTAGGTCATTGGATCTAGCAAATCAAGGGCTTATATTAATTCCCCATTATTTAATTAAAAAAATAAATTAAAATCAGATTTTGGGCGGAGGGGTATAATGGTAACTTTACCATTTAATTAATTATGCTTTTTCATATTATTTCAAAAGAAAAAGAAAGAGAAATCAGATTTCATCACTCCCTCACGTTCTCTCTCTGGAGATTCATCTTCCAAACCCTAGCATTCAAAAATCCATCGAGTTAATCATCAAATCATTTTTGTTGTTCAATAAAATTATCATTCTCTTCATCTACGTTTCTCGTTTTATCTTTCTCACAGTGCGTTTTTAATGAAATACGATTTTTTGAAACTCTAATTCTCTAATAGTGGTTAAAAATCATCATTCACGCTTATTAATTTGTAAAAATGGATGTTCATGACGAGATTGCTCCAGGAATAACATCATCAAGGACGATTGCTACTGGGCCTCTTCGATCCGAGCCATTCCGTAAGTTATTTTGAAGTTTATGTTTAGCTTTTACTATTAATTATGTTGATATTGCATTTTTATTTGGTTTTGATTTTGTATGACATGCTGTTATATGTGTTTTTGTGTTTTTGTTTTAATTTAGGGTTTAGTAACACAAGTGTTAGCTACATTTGGTTTGTATTTAAGGTCTGCTGATACAAGTGAAGTGAGTTTGTAATATAGTTACATTAAGTATGAATATCATGTTTATGATTATGATATATGAGTCATCAAAGTGATATTTGTCCATTTGTAATAATTAAAGTAAACTTGCATATAAGGTGTTCGATGAAATGTCTCAATGAAATATGAATTAATTATTGTCATCATAGTGATTGATTATCATGAAAATTTAGCATTAGGAACTGAAAAAATGCAGATTGCAAAGAGTTTGTTGAACATAAGGATTGATAGGAGTTACTGTCAAATGTGGTATTGTATTGTATCACATGTGTTACTATACTGTTATTTGCACTCTGATGTATATTTGTAATAGTATCACATGTGTTATGATACTGTATTGATACCTTATAATAAGAGATGATCGTTATTTTCAA
Source organism: Helichrysum umbraculigerum (assembly GCA_949592205.1). NCBI lineage: Eukaryota > Viridiplantae > Streptophyta > Magnoliopsida > Asterales > Asteraceae > Helichrysum > Helichrysum umbraculigerum. The sequence continues at coordinate 390,741,203 of CATIUR010000001.1, forward strand.
TACATAGTAACAATATTAATGCGTTTCTTGGTAATTTATGTCTCCTCGTCATTTATATGTTTTCGGATATATAACTTGTTTATATTTTAGTATCACAAGTGTTATTGGTCACTATCACATGTGTTACTGGATACTATCACATGTGTTACATATTACTAGTACATGTGTTATTGATTTAAATTTACCTTTAATTGTTTTATTTACAACTATGTTATCTATTGGCAGGTAAGTTGGATTAATTTCTCGTTGATAACATTGATACATACACAATGGAGTTAAAGTTTGAGAATGCGTGTATAATAGTTAAAACACCCCTCGTTTCATTATAAACAATAATATAATAATGGCGACTCGGAAGCGTATATTTAAAACATACTATCAATGTACTCAAAATGTCAATAAACTTTTTCAAACTTATTACATGACATTTCAACAAACTCGGTGTTATATAATTCAAAACATCTATTTAGTTATCAAATTAACATCAGAGTAACAGCCTGTCAAACATTTCATCCAGTCAAAACACTTCCTGCCCTGCCCAATATGTCCCATCTATTTCAACCTGCAGGAAGAACTGTGGTGGGGTTAGCACAACGCTAAGTGAGTGAAACTATAAGCAACAGTCCAACCTAGCATAACAATCTGTTTACGTCAAATAACAATAAACAGAAAATCAATCAATCACTCGACATCCAATCAATGTCATACACACAACATCATGAGGATCGGTGGTCCCTGAGACACCCTAATACCGGTTTGGTACTCAAGGAACTCTTATCATTCATCTGTATTGGCCCATACAGAACTACCGATAACTTGTTGTCGATCACACACGACCTAGATCTCTAAACCAACCTTTCAAGTTTCCGAGATCTCCTGTCGTCTACAACAACAACAAGCCCAACCGTCAAATCAAGTTGACCTCACAGTCTTACATAATAGCACAATCAGCCAAGTAAGCAACTAGTTAATCTATCATGGCAAGATATCTCAACAGATGCATCATATCAAAGTAATACTATAAATTACTCGTTGTAAATCAAATCATTACAACTAAATCACACTGAGGTTACAGATCCACTCACCGACTACCTCAGGCCTCCACTCAGTAGTCTAATATCATTGAGCCTTCTCCACATCTGAGAATCAATAATCAAATATAAGTTAGTAATCAATATCAATATACTGAACTTATATTAGCACAATAACTCAAATCAATTATTCGCATAATAGTTAATACCTATGCCACCATATTATCTTAGGCATAAATATTACTAAACTCAAGAATATAACCTACATTAACATTTTATGTTCAAGTTATATTAACAACTCATAAGTGTCTAAACTTAACACAAAGTTGGCTGGAAATCAGCCTTACCCGCCGGGTAAGACCCATACCCGCCGGGTACCCATTATACCTCACAAGCCGCCGGCTTGGCTCAGAAGCCGCCGGCTTCCCAACCAGTACCCATCCCCGCCGGGTAAGGGAGGTACCCGCCGGGTACTCCCTTCGTCCCAGCCCTCTGCGCGCTGATCAAAACCCTAACCCTCGAAATTTATAACAAACTCACTCCAAACTCATTTTCTAACTGTTATATATCACAATTAACTTCAAGTAAACACTATATAACAGTTATTACATGTTTCTAACATCTAATTCTTCCAAATCATCAATTTACCCAATTTCAATCAAAATCAAATTCTTAAATACTCAAGAACACTTACTGATTGAAGAATATACTGATGATAATCTGGCTATGGTGAAGTTTCGCGAGAATCACAACTTCCTGATTTGATTTCTAGTTTGAATTGGAGATTTTCTGTGAATTTTTGTGAATTATAAACTTTCCAAATGAGGAAAGTTGAAATAAATAAAAACTTAAGTCGGTTCCTCAACCGACCTTTCATTATACGGGTATAATTTAATACCCCATCTCAATCTATTGTCTGGAACCCGAAAACCATTTGCGAGTTCAAACCTTTTATTGCACCGTCAACTATATTAATTTACAACAATTAATAATTCACTTATCACATTGGAATATTCGGCTTCTATTCTAATTATTTCAACTATTTCAAACAATATTATTTCCAAACACATTTAAATACATATCTAAATCAAGAAATAATACAAAACGACTAGGTCCATTTCGAGGATGTTACAACTCTTCCCCCCTTAAAGAGATTTCGCCCCGAAATCTAACCTCAATCAATCTGACTAATGTGATATAATCACATTCATCTTATCATACATTGATCCTCAATAGCAACTTACAACTATACTTAGACTGTTTGAATTCTTTCCACATGCACATGCTCCCATGAACATGCTTCTATCTTTTCCTACGCACACATACAGTGCATCCATCAAATATCTTATAGGAATCAATCATCTATCTAATTCCTTTATCACCAATCAGATAAAAGTTTAAAGTACCCAATCACTTTAACCAACAACAATAAGTGAAACCTAACATCACTTACTAGGTCTACACAACCATAAATTTGCAACATGCTAAAATCTTTAACCTACTCTCACTGTTCATCACTGGTAACAATAAAACAGCAGTAACAATATCACAACAACAGTGTTTATTAAACCACAATGTACCTAGCAACACTGAAATATAATTCAGCTCCCGACCAACAATCAGTCTAATATACAGATCACAATCTTAAATCTCTACCATCAAAGATTTGAAATTCAAATCTAGGTTAACTTTTCATCCAAAAGTTCCATACCTATACTCTTTTGAACAACCTATCATATTCACATGTCACTATCACTATCATATGAAATCCTTTACTTAGAAGTAATCCAGATTCATATCACTTTAATAAGCACAGTAGAGGTCACACTCAGTAGGTAAAACTACAATCAACAAGTACTTTGCTCAATCAACAATAGTACCACAATCAAATATTACCTACATTCAACCAACCTCTACATTGACTTATTTCTACTTGTAATTCCTTTCATTACAACCTATCAATTGTTAACAACAACAATAACACTTCCAATAATCACAACACTAATGATTATACAGTTCAGTACATCTATCAATACTCACTATATATCTCCAAAGTTTAACTAACCATCAAGTTAGAATTTGTATATTACTTAAACTGGTAAGACATCAGAATCTTATCTCAGCATCCAGTTAATTTAATTCAACCTTACAATCTTAAACTACTAATCACAAGCAATTAGAAGTTATACAACTTTAATCACATAATCACTTAGTACCACATTCCATCAATCTAGCAACTAAGTCAATCCTAATCAACATTATGATACCACAATTCAAGTATCACAATATCACAATGTGCTACTTTACAACACATTTCAACAAAATCTACAGCAAGTTAATCACAATTAACTAACCTCCACATATCTTATGGCACATTTTAATTCAATCTATTAAAACTTATCATGCCATTTATTATCATGTATACTACACATATATACTTACACAATTTTAGATATTCTCTAAAATGGACACATACACAACAATTCCATTTCATTCTATATACTAGGCCATTCAGACTGTTAAAGTCTTTATCAAGCCTTCTCAATACTACTATTCATCACATATCCATACCACAGGACATGGAACAATCAATAACTCTATGTTTCACTTATATACTTATCAACTAGTATATAACTTAAACGTTCCATTCTAAACTTTCAAGAAAAGTTTGGTGAATACAATCATCACCTATCAATCTCAAGGTTTCTCTTACTTTCTAACACTTACAATTATACACATCAGGTTTTCAGCCCCAAATGTCAAGCAATCATTATTCTTAAACTATCAAAATAATGATCATTACACTTAATTTCATACCTGATTTCTTAAAATATGACCAACTATTCAATTCATATTTCCTCAATTATTAACCAAGGTTAAGCTAAACCTTTAGCACAATTCACTTTCAGATATCCTTTCATATCATTTCTTATTTGGATCTAATCCCAATTTATCACTTCATCACTTACTTCATTTGTATAAAATCAACAAATAACTAAAGAATCCATTCAATTCTTTCAATATCTAAGTAACTCACCATGAGGTACCAATCAACCTATGCAATTAATAATAATAACCTTCAATTATTCTTCATCTCACAGTCTTACCCAATCAAAGCTATCATCACAAGCCTCCTACACTGGTAAGACTTTCTTATCACAATCCTAATCAATGTGATTTAACTTACATCATTCAACAATTTATAACTGTCATATCATTTAATGACTTCATATCAGTATAATTCCTTAACATGTATTCAGTTTAAATATCTAACATCGCCCAACTGAATACTCAATTATACTTAGCACTATTTCAATTACTTAATACTATCCTTAAGTAATTAAATCAAGTTTCACAGACTTAAACAATCCATCTATTTCTTTTGGATCTTACACGACCCGTTTCCACATAATGTGACAAATCTAAAAATTCAATCAGATTCCATACAGTCATAACATTTCAATCAATGTTAAACTATTTCAACACAAATAGTTGACTATTTGTCAACTTTGATTTCAATCAATCAATCAATAAAATTCTCTAATTGCTTTTCTCAAGTTTGACTCATTTACAAACCAATCACAAGCAATTAATTTTATACACAACTCTCTATTCATGGTTTGACTTTCAACGTTAACATGCCATCGATATTAACTCACAACAAACTATTTCATCTTATATGTTCACTTTCAAGCATATATTTCAAATTATTATTTTCAATAACCTTATCAATCCTTCACAAGGACAGGGTCAAATTATATCAATCTTGGTTCCATACAAGCCAGATACAAATAGTGATTCATTTAAACACTATCAAATTTACCTACAAGTAATCTATCACAATTACTTATTCAACAAAATCAAATTAGTCAATTAGGTGTATCATCAAAACCTTTATCAATGACCATTATTATTTACACTCTCACCTTTACAGTCTAAAGGTCACAGTTCTATCAACTGTTTGTTTTCTTATCAAAACAACTATTAAACAACTTAGCATACTATCATGCTCCATTTATTCAAAATCACATTACATTTATTTTATACCAAGTAGCATCAACAAGTTCATGTGACACAACATAATATAACAACGGTGATCAGGCGTTGCAAGATTATGTTCTTCACAATCCATTCTCAGGCTACTCTACATTATAATTATCAATGTGATTTATTCTTATGATTTCAAATCAATCAAAATCCTTTTAAATAATTTCTAACAGCTGACACATACTCAAAATCAGCTTACTACTTACATATTCAACCTTACATATGTAAGCCATCTCACATACACACAATGTTTTAATTTTCAACAACTGAATTACTCAGTATATCACTTATCTGAAACCTCAAACACATGATAACTCATCATCATTGTTTCATTACTTACACTAATCAATGTCCCTATTTACATCCAAAATTCAGGACACTTCTTACTTAATTATTATTATCACTTTGACATATGCTATCATATCAAGCATCACTGTCACAACAAGCCTACTCAATCATGTTACTATCAAACATTTCATCTATAACACCCCTCATTTTTACATAATATTATTATATTGAAAACACGGAAGCGAAGAGATTTAAAAACATATTTAATTACTATACGTTAGAACAAAATTATAAACCGATCATAAGTTCAAGTTAAACATGGTTAACAAACACATAATACGGGGTATTATATACAACTTAGCATTAATTGTTACAAAACATTATCAGAGTAGCAAGCCGTCAAAACATTCCCCAGCTCCTAGAGCATCTACTTTCTGCTACTCACCTATTCAAAATATAATCTGCAGAAAGTAAATACGAGGGATTAGCACAAAGCTAAGTGAGTGAGTTCATAACCCAACATCCAACTTAGCATAATCATATAATTGCTTCAAACAACCGCAATACGATATTCAACAAATCAACAACAACTTAACGAGGATCGGTGGCTCTGGGGATAACCGTAATGCCCGGGTGGCTCCCCAAGAACACTTACCCAACCATATCCGTATGGCCATACGGACGAGTCCGATAACTAGTGGTAGTTGAACTCAAATACAGAATCAAACACACAACAAATGAAGTACGACTCTGTATCATTCATTCAACCCCTGCCTAGTTCAACCAACCATTTAACAACTCGTTGACCTCGTTAACAACTGATGCCCGAAGGCCAAACACATAGCACATAGGTTCACAGTCAACAAGGTATATCAACTAATCAACAAAACATATTCACGTTTATCCGTTGCAATCAAATGATCACAACTAAATTAAATGGTGAGCTCTGAATCCACTCACCGATACCGTTGCCTCCAAAATCTCTGATTCCAGAGATCACTTATCTTTCGGAGAATCTGAGAATCAAAATCAACATAAGTTAGTACTTTGTCTCATAATTTGTAAATATCAAAATGAGCATTTATGTAAAATGCCACAATAGCATTCAATAAGTACCACTATAAACACCACCTTCCAAATACATGCATTTTGGTGAAATTTGAAAAATCCATCAAGATTAAACATGCAAACGCGATCCTGACTAGTCAGGGCTGGATCGCGTTCGTCCTTAGTCAAAAATTCTGTCACCGAAAAACACTAGCAAACGCGATCCGGATGCTTGGCCTGGATCGCGTTTCTAAGGCCAAAAACTCGAATAGGTCATTTACAACAAGGGAACGCGATCCGGAACCATAGCCGGGATCGCGTTCATCTGTTCTTCAGCTCAAGAACAGACCTGAACGAACTTTAACTCCATTTTAATATTCAAACTTATCAAACTCGATTCTAATGCATTTAACTAGTTACAAATCATCACCTATAATCATATATAACAAATTATCATCATACAATTGCAAGAACAAATCAAATTAACCAATTATTCACAAATCCTAACATTTGAAATAAACTCTATTTACCTTAAAATGGAGAAGATGGTGAATAGAAGAAGAAGAAGATGATGATGATGATGATAGCTAGTAAAAGATCACACTTCGATTCTCACTTCAAGTTAATGATTTGATCATATATTTAGGTTAGGGTTTATGGTTCTATTTGAAATGGAAAGAAAAGGAGAAATTGGTAAAGTGATCCAAATAAAGGGATCGGCCCTTTATTTAACCGGCCTCAAACAATGGGTATTTTATACCCGCTCTAAATCTATTGTCTGGCACCTAATTGCTAAATGCGAGAAACTTATTTTATAATACCGTCAACTTTAATATATTAAAACAAGCAACATTTTATTGACCACAATAAGTCCTAAGACCTATTTAATCAAGTTTCACAATAAGCACACTTTATAACAAATAATTATCTAAAACAATTAATTATTCGGTTTAAATAGAAAAATACCAGGCCACTGGAGAGGATGTTACATCATCTATTTATTTACAATTGACCAGAAAGATCTATCACTTCCCAAATCAATTTCACCTTATCATATTCTACACTCCTCATAAACCTATCAATCTCGGTTTAGATCAATTGCTTAACTACAATCAAAATATATCATGTAGTCACATAAACACATATTTTCTCAAATAGTAGTCATTTTCAAATCAAATGACACAACAATCCTTACACAGAATTCAAATCACACCCTATAACCAATCTACTAATATAATACTATCAATTATTTTGTCTCACCAATAAAGACACTCCTTAGGTTCCAACATCAATCATGTTGAACCTTAATCAACTCTTTATCTACTCATTTAATCACATTTCTGCATTTTCAATTCAATCAGAAATAACCACCATAATGAGTATCCCATTCAATACCTCTATCCTCATGTCAACCTATAACAATCATTAGTTGACTCAAAACTGAGGAATCATATCAGTCTGACTAAATTAACTTCACAACAAAGCTTACTCAACATAACAGAGTAAACAATTCAAGTTAATTTAAATTAACATAGGCTTATCGAAGATTACCTGACAATCTTAAGCCAACGAGTATTGAGGAAACATGAAATATACCAATCAGATACTCATGTTCCTCCGTCTCTGCAATCAAACAACAACTTCACAACTTGTTAAGGGTTAGTACATATTCAACTAATCACTTTCTCACACATTCACTAATCAACTAAACCCACACCCACTGGAATGTTTGACTCAACTCATCAAAGTTTAGGATTGAACATTCTATCAAGTCCAATTCACCCAAACTATTGCTCTGATACCAACTTAAAACACCCCTCGTTTCATTATAAACAATAATATAATAATGGCGACTCGGAAGCGTATATTTAAAACATACTATCAATGTACTCAAAATGTCAATAAACTTTTTCAAACTTATTACATGACATTTCAACAAACTCGGTGTTATATAATTCAAAACATCTATTTAGTTATCAAATTAACATCAGAGTAACAGCCTGTCAAACATTTCATCCAGTCAAAACACTTCCTGCCCTGCCCAATATGTCCCATCTATTTCAACCTGCAGGAAGAACTGTGATGGGGTTAGCACAACGCTAAGTGAGTGAAACTATAAGCAACAGTCCAACCTAGCATAACAATCTGTTTACGTCAAATAACAATAAACAGAAAATTTAACACCCCTCGTTTCATTATAAACAATAATATAAAAATTTCGACTCGGAAGCGTATATTTAAAACATACTATCAATGTACTCAAAATGTCAATAAACTTTTTCAATTCAAAGTACAAGACATTTCAACGCACTGGGTGTTACTAAAAACATTTCTATAATTATCAAAATAACATCAGAGTTACAGCCTGTCAAACATTCCATCAATTCCAAACACTTCCTGCCCTGTCCCATATGTCCCATCTATTTCAACCTGCAGGAAGAACTGTGGTGGGGTTAGCATAAAGCTAAGTGAATGAAACTATAAACAACAGTACAACCTAGCATAACAATCTGTTTACATCAAATAACAATAAACAGAAAATCAATCAATCATTAGACATCCAATCAATGTCATACACACAACATCATGAGGATCGGTGGCCCCTGAGACACCCTAATACCGGTTTGGTACTCAAGGAACTCTTATCAATCATCTGTATTGGCCCATACAGAACTACCGATAACTTGTTGTCAATCACACACGACCTAGATCTCTAAACTGACATATCAAGTTTCCGAGATCTCCTGTCGTCTACAACAACAACAAATCCAACCATCAAATCAAGTTGACCTCAAAGTCTTACATACTAGCACAATCAGCCAAGTAAACAACTAGTTAAACTATCATGGCAAGATATCTCAACATATGCATCATATCAAAGTAATACTATAAATTACTTGTTGTAAATCAAATCATTACAACTAAATCACACTGAGGTTACAGATCCACTCACCGACTACCTCAGGCCTCCACTCAGTAGTCTAATATCACTGAGCCTTCTCCACATCTGAGAATCAATATCAAATATAAGTTAGTAATCCAGATCATCAATACATAACTTATATCAATCTTTGACATTTAGGAACTTAACATAATTAACATTACAATTACTAGTTCCTAATTGTGTATTAATGATTTACAATATAATCATTAACATATATTATCCTATAACATATATCAAGCACATTACTATCGTAATCAAACAAAATGTGATATCAGCCTATCAAGCCGCCGGCTTCTCTATGAAGCCGCCGGCTTCTCTATGAAGCCGCCGGCTTCAAACCACCACCCGCCGGCTTCACCTTCCAAACCGCCGGGTCAATTACCAAATGTGGTAACAGAACTAAACTTCGTTTTAAAGCTTACACTACCCGCCGGGTTTGGGTCTATATCCGCCGGTTTCCTGTCAGACTACCCAAGCCGCCGGCTTGCCCCACGAAGCCGCCGGCTTCAATCAAGTGAGCACAAGCCGCCGGCTTCCCTCAGAAGCCGCCGGCTTCCTACCTCGTCCCTGCCATCAGCGCCTGATCAAAACCCTAACCCGCGATTTTAATAACCAAATCATCCAAACTCGATTTCAAACGGTTATAAACTACTAAAAACTTCAGGTAATCATCATGTAACATTTATAACATGATTTTAACATCTATTTCTCTCAAATCATCAATTCACCCAAATTTCAATCGAAATCAAATTCTTAAATACACAAGAATACTTACTGATTGAAGAACATAGCTATGATAATCTGATGATTATGAAGTTTCATGAAAATCACAACTTCCTGATTTGATTTCTGGATTGATTTGGAGGTTTTCAGAGAGTTTCTGTGAGTTTTGGAATAAAAATGAATAACTTTCCTAAATAGGAAAGGATATATATAAGTCGGCTCATCCAACCGCCTTCAATATACGGGTATAATTTAATACCCCATCTCAATCTATTGTCTGGAACCCGAAAACCATTTGCGAGTCCAAACATTTTATTGCACCGTCAACTATATTAATTTACAACAATTAATATTTCACTTATCACATTGGAATATTCGGATCCTATTCCAATTATTTCACTATTTCAAACAATATTATTTCCAAACACATTTAAATCAAGAAATAATATATAAACAACTAGGTCCATTTCGAGGATGTTACAACTCTCCCCCCCTTAAAGAGATTTCGTCCCCGAAATCTAACCTCAATCAATCTAACTAATGTGAGATAATCACATATATCTTAACATACATTTGTCCTCAATAGCAACTTACAACTATACTTAGACTGTTTGAATTCTTTCCACATGCACATATCCAAATGTACATGCTTCTGTCTTTTCCTACTTACACATACAGTGCGTCTAATCAATATCATCAATCAGATATATCTTATAGACAAACACTTACTTTAACAAGTGAATCCTACAATCACTTAAACAACAAGTGAAACCTAACATCACTTAATAGGTCTATACAACCAGAAATTAGCAATGTGCTAAAATCTTTAACCTATTCTCACTATTCATCTCTGTTAACAATAAAACAGCAATCACATTGTCACAACAGTGGTTATTAAACCACAATGTACCTAGCAACATTTAAATATAATTCAGCTCACGACCAACAATCAATCTAATATACAGATAACAATTTCAAATCTCTACTATCAAAGATTTAAAATCCAATTCTAGGTCAACTTTTCATCCAAAAGTTTCATACTCGTTTGAATACCCTATCATATTCACATATCATTTCAATCATATGAAATCCTTTACTTAAAAGTAATCCAGATTCATATCACCTTAATAAGTACAGCAGAGGTCAACTCAGTAGGTAAAACCACAATCAACAAGTACTTTGCTCAATCAACAAAAGTATCACAATCAATCTTACCTACAATCAACCAACCTCTACATTGACTTATTTCTGTTTGTAACTTCTTTCATTACAACCTATTAATTGTCGACAACAACAAGGTCAACAACAACAACTGTCCAAACAATAATCACAACACTAGTGATTATACATTCCAGTACGTCTATCCATACTTACTATATATCTCCAAAGTTTTAACTAACCATCAAGTTAGAATTTGTATATTACTTAAACTGGTAAGACATCAAAATCTATTCTTAGCAACCAGTTATTTCAACTCAACCTTACAATCATAAACTACTAATCACAAGCAATTAGAAGTTATACAACTTTAATCACATAATCACTTAGTACCACATTCCATCAATCTAGCAACTAAGTCAATCCTAATCAACATTATGATACCACAATTCAAGTATCACAATATCACAATGTGCTACTCTACAACACATTTCAACAAAATCTACATCCAGTTAATCACAATTAACTAACCTCCACATGTCTTATGGCACATTTTAATTCAATCTATTAAAACTTATCATGCCATTTATTATCATGTATACTACACATATATACTTACACAATTTCAGGTACTCTCTTAAATGGACACGTACATCCCAATTCCATTTAATCCTATACACTAGGCCATTCAGACTGTTAAAATCTTTACCAAGCCTTCTCAGTACTACTAGTCATCACATATCCATACCACAGGACATGGAACAATTACCAATCAGCAATTCTATGTTTCACTTATATACATACCACTTAGTATATAACTTAAACAATTTAGTCCAAACTTACAAGAAAGTTTGGTGAATACAATCATCACCTACCAATTTCAAGGTTTCCCTTACTTCTTAACACTTACAATTATACATACAAAATTTCTTAAAACATGAACAACCTTCAATTCATATTCTCTCATTTTATCCAACAACGATCAACTAAACCTTTAACACAATCCAACTCCAGGTATACTTTCATATCATACCTTACTTGGATCTAATCCCAATTTTCTACTTCATCACTTACTTCATTTGTATAAAATCAACAAATAACTAAAGAATCCATTCAATTCGTTCAATGTCTAAGTAACTCACCATGAGGTACCAATCAACCTAGGCAACTAATAATAATAACCTTCAATTATTCATCATCTCACAGTCTTACCCAATCAAAGCAATCATCACAAGCCTCATACACTGGTAAGACTTTCTTATCACAATCCTAATCAATGTGATTTAACTTACATCATTCAACAATTTATAACTGTCATATCATTCAATGACTTCATATCTGTATAATTTTCTAACACATATTCAGTTCAAATATCATATATTTCCTAACTGAATACTTAATTATACTTAACACTATTTCAATTACTTAATACTAGCTTTAAGTAATAACTCAAGTCTCACAAACTTAGACCATTCATCTATCTCCTTTGGATCTTACAAGACCCATCTCAACATAATTTGACTAATCAAGGAATTCAATCATATCCCTCACAATCATAACATTACAATCTATGTTAGACTATTTCAACACACACAGTTGACTACATGTCAACTTTGATTTCAATCAACCAATCAATAAAATCCTCTAATTGCTTTTCTCAAGTTTGACCTATCCTCAAACCAATCACAAGTAATTAATTTTATACACAATTCTCTATTCATGGTTTGACTTTCAAAGTTAACATACTATCAAGTTAACTCCCAACAAACCATTTCATCTTATATGTTCACTTTCAAACATATATTTCAAATTATTACTTTCAATAATTTCATCAATCCTTTACTAGGACAAGGTCAACCTACATCAATCTTGACTCCATACAATCCATTTCATATTTTATGTTTACTATCGAACATAAACTTCAAATTATTACATTCAATAATTACTAGTAGTTTCTCAAGCAAAACAATATCAACTTATCTCAACTTTGGATTCATACAAGCCAAATACAAAATAGTGACTCATTTAAACACTATCAAATTCGCCTACATGTAATCTATCACAATCAATCACAATTACATATTTAACACAATCAAATTAATCACTTAGGTTTATCATCAAAACCTCTATCAATGACAACTATCATTTACACTCTCACCTTTACAGTCTAAAGGTCACAGTTCTATCAACTGATTATTTTCTTATCAAAACAACTATTAAACAACTTAGCATACCATCATGTTCCATTTCTAAAATCACATTACACTTCTTTTATTCCAAGTAGCCTCAACAAGTTCATGTGACCCAACATAATATAACAACGGTGATCAGGCGTTGCAAGATTATGCTCTTCACAATCCATTCTCAGGCTACTCTACATTATAATTATCAATGTGATCTATTCTCACCTCATACGTATTAAATACTTCATGATTTCAAATCAATCATACTTCATTTAATAGTTTCTATCAGCTGATACACACTCAAAATCAGCTTACTACTTACATATTCAACCCTACATATGCAAGTCATCTCACATACACACAATGTTCTAATTTTCAATAACTGAATTACTCAGTATATCATTTATCTGAAACCTCAAACACATGATAACTTATCATCATAGTTTCAATACTTAACACTAATCAATGTCTCTATTTACCTCAAAATTCAGGACACATCTTAATTAATTATCATCACTTTGACATATGCCATCATATCAAGCATCACTGTCACAACAAGTCTACTTAATCATGTTACTATCAAACATTTCATTTATTAATTTCACAATTGACCAGAAAGATCTATCACTTCCCAATCAATTTCACATTATTACACTCTACATTTCTCTTAAACCTATCAGTCATGGTTTATATCAAGTGTTTAACTATAGTCAACACATATCATACAGTCACATAAACACATATTTTCTCAAATAGCAGTCATTAGCAATTCAATGACACAACCTTCCTTAACAAGGATTTAGATCACACCTTGTGATTAATCCATTATCATAATACTATCAATTATCTCGTCTCACCAATAAAGACACTCCTTAGGTTCTAACATCAATCTTGCTAAAACCTTAATCAACTCTCTATCTACTTAAACATATTTCTGCATTTACAATTCAATCAGAAATAACCACAACAATGAACAACAATGAGCATCTCATTCAATACCTCTATCCTCATGTCAACCTATAGCAATCAATAGTTGACTCAAAACTGGGGAATCATATCAGTCTGACTCAATTAACTTCATAACAAGGCTTACTCAACATATCAGAGTAAACAATTCAAGTTAATTTAAATTAACACAGGCTTATCAAAGATTACCTGACAATCTTAAGCCCACGAGCATTGAGGAAACATGAAATAAACCAATCAGTTACTCATGTTCCTCCGTCTCTGCATCAAATAACACTTTGCAACTTGTTAAGGGTTAGTACATACTCAACTAATCACTTTCTCACACATTCACTAATCAACTAAACCCGCACCCACTGGAATGTTTGACTCAACTCAATCAAAGTTTAGGATTGAACATTCTATCATGCTCAATTCACCCAAACTATTGCTCTGATACCAACTTTTAACACCCCTCGTTTCATTATAAACAATAATATAATAATTTCGACTCGGAAGCGTATATTTAAAACATACTATCAATGTACTCAAAATGTCAATAAACTTTTTCAATTCAAAGTACAAGACATTTCAACGCACTGGGTGTTACTAAAAACATTTCTATAATTATCAAAATAACATCAGAGTTACAGCCTGTCAAACATTCCATCAATTCCAAACACTTCCTGCCCTGTCCCATATGTCCCATCTATTTCAACCTGCAGGAAGAACTGTGGTGGGGTTAGCATAAAGCTAAGTGAATGAAACTATAAACAACAGTACAACCTAGCATAACAATCTGTTTACATCAAATAACAATAAACAGAAAATCAATCAATCATTAGACATCCAATCAATGTCATACACACAACATCATGAGGATCGGTGGCCCCTGAGACACCCTAATACCGGTTTGGTACTCAAGGAACTCTTATCAATCATCTGTATTGGCCCATACAGAACTACCGATAACTTGTTGTCAATCACACACGACCTAGATCTCTAAACTGACATATCAAGTTTCCGAGATCTCCTGTCGTCTACAACAACAACAAATCCAACCATCAAATCAAGTTGACCTCAAAGTCTTACATACTAGCACAATCAGCCAAGTAAACAACTAGTTAAACTATCATGGCAAGATATCTCAACATATGCATCATATCAAAGTAATACTATAAATTACTTGTTGTAAATCAAATCATTACAACTAAATCACACTGAGGTTACAGATCCACTCACCGACTACCTCAGGCCTCCACTCAGTAGTCTAATATCACTGAGCTTTCTCCACATCTGAGAATCAATATCAAATATAAGTTAGTAATCCAGATCATCAATACATAACTTATATCAATCTTTGACATTTAGGAACTTAACATAATTAACATTACAATTACTAGTTCCTAATTGTGTATTAATGATTTACAATATAATCATTAACATATATTATCCTATAACATATATCAAGCACATTACTATTGTAATCAAACAAAATGTGATATCAGCCTATCAAGCCGCCGGCTTCTCTATGAAGCCGCCGGCTTCTCTATGAAGCCGCCGGCTTCAAACCACCACCCGCCGGCTTCACCTTCCAAACCGCCGGGTCAATTACCAAATGTGGTAACAGAACTAAACTTCGTTTTAAAGCTTACACTACCCGCCGGGTTTGGGTCTATATCCGCCGGTTTCCTGTCAGACTACCCAAGCCGCCGGCTTGCCCCACGAAGCCGCCGGCTTCAATCAAGTGAGCACAAGCCGCCGGCTTCCCTCAGAAGCCGCCGGCTTCCTACCTCGTCCCTGCCATCAGCGCCTGATCAAAACCCTAACCCGCGATTTTAATAACCAAATCATCCAAACTCGATTTCAAACGGTTATAAACTACTAAAAACTTCAGGTAATCATCATGTAACATTTATAACATGATTTTAACATCTATTTCTCTCAAATCATCAATTCACCCAAATTTCAATCGAAATCAAATTCTTAAATACACAAGAATACTTACTGATTGAAGAACATAGCTATGATAATCTGATGATTATGAAGTTTCATGAAAATCACAACTTCCTGATTTGATTTCTGGATTGATTTGGAGGTTTTCAGAGAGTTTCTGTGAGTTTTGGAATAAAAATGAATAACTTTCCTAAATAGGAAAGGATATATATAAGTCGGCTCATCCAACCGCCTTCAATATACGGGTATAATTTAATACCCCATCTCAATCTATTGTCTGGAACCCGAAAACCATTTGCGAGTCCAAACATTTTATTGCACCGTCAACTATATTAATTTACAACAATTAATATTTCACTTATCACATTGGAATATTCGGATCCTATTCCAATTATTTCACTATTTCAAACAATATTATTTCCAAACACATTTAAATCAAGAAATAATATATAAACAACTAGGTCCATTTCGAGGATGTTACAGAAAATCAATCAATCACTCGACATCCAATCAATGTCATACACACAACATCATGAGGATCGGTGGTCCCTGAGACACCCTAATACCGGTTTGGTACTCAAGGAACTCTTATCATTCATCTGTATTGGCCCATACAGAACTACCGATAACTTGTTGTCGATCACACACGACCTAGATCTCTAAACCAACCTTTCAAGTTTCCGAGATCTCCTGTCGTCTACAACAACAACAAGCCCAACCATCAAATCAAGTTGACCTCACAGTCTTACATAATAGCACAATCAGCCAAGTAAGCAACTAGTTAATCTATCATGGCAAGATATCTCAACAGATGCATCATATCAAAGTAATACTATAAATTACTCGTTGTAAATCAAATCATTACAACTAAATCACACTGAGGTTACAGATCCACTCACCGACTACCTCAGGCCTCCACTCAGTAGTCTAATATCACTGAGCCTTCTCCACATCTGAGAATCAATAATCAAATATAAGTTAGTAATCAATATCAATATACTGAACTTATATTAGCACAATAACTCAAATCAATTATTCGCATAATAGTTAATACCTATGCCACCATATTATCTTAGGCATAAATATTACTAAACTCAAGAATATAACATACATTAACATTTTATGTTCAAGTTATATTAACAACTCATAAGTGTCTAAACTTAACACAAAGTTGGCTGGAAATCAGCCTTACCCGCCGGGTAAGACCCATACCCGCCAGGTACCCATTATACCTCACAAGCCGCCGGCTTGGCTCAGAAGCCGCCGGCTTCCCAACCAGTACCCATCCCCGCCGGGTAAGGGAGGTACCCGCCGGGTACTCCCTTCGTCCCAGCCCTCTGCGCGCTGATCAAAACCCTAACCCTCGAAATTTATAACAAACTCACTCCAAACTCATTTTCTAACTGTTATATATCACAATTAACTTCAAGTAAACACTATATAACAGTTATTACATGTTTCTAACATCTAATTCTTCCAAATCATCAATTTACCCAATTTCAATCAAAATCAAATTCTTAAATACTCAAGAACACTTACTGATTGAAGAATATACTGATGATAATCTGGCTATGGTGAAGTTTCGCGAGAATCACAACTTCCTGATTTGATTTCTAGTTTGAATTGGAGATTTTCTGTGAATTTTTGTGAATTATAAACTTTCCAAATGAGGAAAGTTGAAATAAATAAAAACTTAAGTCGGTTCCTCAACCGACCTTTCATTATACGGGTATAATTTAATACCCCATCTCAATCTATTGTCTGGAACCCGAAAACCATTTGCGAGTCCAAACCTTTTATTGCACCGTCAACTATATTAATTTACAACAATTAATAATTCACTTATCACATTGGAATATTCGGCTTCTATTCCAATTATTTCAACTATTTCAAACAATATTATTTCCAAACACATTTAAATACATATCTAAATTAAGAAATAATACAAAACGACTAGGTCCATTTCGATGATGTTACAATAGTAACTTCACAGGCGGTTTTTGATTTTTTGGGATCCCGTTGGGTGGTACTCCAATTATGTCTTTACCGAACTTAAAATCATAAATATCAATGTATGGTGAAATGGAATAAAGACTTCTGAGTTTTCCATCCTAGGGATACTATTTTATGTTTTTGATATCGTTTGATCTATATGTTCATAACAGTTTCGTTAAATCTCTATAGGTTTTTTAGTTATTGTAAGTTGGTTGTTTTTGTTGTTGGATCATTTGTTCTCATGTACAAACATTTAGTTGTTGTGTTTAATGTTGAAAAAAATGCTTATATGCTTGTAATTTTAAGTTTGTGTATTTATAGTTGTTTCGTCAGATTGCACTGTTTATTGCTACACCATAATTATTTTCGATCAAACGTGTATCACATGTGTTACCGAATCGGAATTCATGACCTGAAAGTTGTTTCAACTGTTTTTGATTAATTTTAACAACCGAACCGAATCACATGAATTACATAGAGTACTGATCTTTAATTGATACTATTATCACATGTGTTAGCAACCAGTATCGCATGTGTTTGCAATCAGTAACACATGTGGTTACTAAACAAGTAACACATGTGTTAACAAAAAGTAACACATGTGTTATCAGTCACCAACACATGTATTATCAGTCACTAACACATGTGTTACCAATCACTAACACATGTGATACATTAGCTTAAACATATATGATACAGAGGTGGAATCAAATGTGCAATGTGTTATGGTAACATAACACATGTGTTTGTTATAATGTAACATGTGTTATTTTTACTAACATATGTGTTATAAAAAATTTACAATAACATGTGTTTGTGTTAATGGTTAGTGATAAGGGTTCTTATAAGTAAAATATGTGTTCTCAGAAATTCACAATCAGTAACATATGTGGTACTGACTAAATCATATGAATTTAATGAGTACCAATCTTCATGTAGTACTATTATCACATATGATACCACACGAGTTTTATTGCAATTCAATTTCACATAGTTTCGTGATCGCCGTCATAACATTTTTTTGTTACAAATCAAATGAAATATATTGATAAGCAGAAAACAGTAGAATCAAATTAGTACAAGCCTGCAACTGTAACATAAAAATAAACAAGTATAAAATAATTTTATTCAACAAGTGTTGTAAATCACATGTGATACAATAACATAATACATTTGTTAGCAATCAGTATCACATGTGAACTAGCTAGTAACACATGTGTTAGCAACCAGTTACACATGTGTTAGCAACCAGTTACACATATGTTAGCAACTAGTAACACATGTGTTAGAAATTAGTAACACATGTGATAGTAATCAGTAACACATGTGTTATCAAAAAGTAACATATTTAGTACTAATCAGTAATACATGTGTTAGCAATAGGTAACACATGTGTTAGCAACCAGTAGAACATGTGGTACTAACTGAATCATATGAATTCACTGAGTATCGATCTTCATGTGATACTATTATCACATATGATACCGCGTGAGTTTTGTCGTGATTCGACTTCACATAGTTTCATGATCGTCATAATATATATATAGATATATATTATATTTTAAGTCAAATGGAATTGATTAATGAATAAGTAGAAATCATTAGAATTAAATTAGTACAAATCTACAACTGTAACACAAAAATATACAAGTATAAAATAATTGTATTCAATAGTTTTTGTAAATCACAAGTGATATAATGACATAACACATGTGTTACAGTGACATAACACATGTGTAACCATGACTTAACATAAGTGATACTTTAGCTTAAACTTATATAATATAGAGGTGGAATCAAAATGTGCAGTATGTTAAAATGGCATAACAAGAGTTTTACAATAGCTTTAACACATGTGATATATAAATGTAATCAAATGTGCAATAAATATAACTTTTGATTGTCTAGTTTGAGCTCCTTTTAGGTATTAGAATTTTATCTAGGTTCATTTTGCCGACATCTTTTTTCTAGGCTCTCCTGCCTTATTAAATACATAGTATTTTTCAGATACGATTTATCTCCACCGCCCCTTCCTTCTGTATGTTAGCATTCTTTGAATAAGTTTCTCGTCTTCGGTTTCTGTATGTTAGCCAATATCACATGTGTTAGTTAGCCAATATCACATGACACACATAATGATTAACAATATTATATATAATGACAATGGATTGAATTCTATACTTTAAGCAGTTTGACCAAACATAATTCAGTAGTATTTACTGTATGGATCCGTAAAAAATTACTAAATAACTCATTGAGACATTTCATCAAACACCTTGAATGCACATATAATGAAAACATACCAGTTTCAAGAATCAACCCACATTTTTTATTCTAAATCACAAGAATACATTTGATACTAGTTTTAGTTACTTGGATTATTTTCTAATATTATAGATTATAAGCATAAAATTGTCAGAGTATTACATGTGATAATGATTAACACATGTGTTACAACTATTTTTTCCAAATTATTACCTGTATGTAATTTGCTGTTGCACATCAGCACATCAGCATAAAATCACATATGATGAATTAATCTGTAATCACAGCTTCAATTAGATGAATTCGCAACATCATACATGAAACTCATAACATATTTCAATCACTAACATCACATGTTATTCAGGAAAAAAAGAAACAAACTCACATATGATGAATCAATTCCTAATCGCATCTTCAATTGGAGGAATTCACAACATCAATTACGTGGAATTCACAGCAGATCAATCAACAACATCAAGTGTTATTCAATGAGAAAAATAAGGAAAATGACGTATGATGAATCAATTCTGAATCGTAGCTTCAATTAGATGAATTTGCAGCATCAATTACCTTAAATTCGCAGCATATATCAAACGATTGTTTAATTGTAGATTGCAAGAACTTTGAATGTTAAAACCCTAATTTCTTCAATCACTCTGCTGCAAGTTCTAAGGGTGCTTTATGTCTGTGATTATTTACTTTTCTGTTTTAAATTAATTAGGGCAATTTGCAAATGACAAGAATACCCTTCCACCTTTAATGAGAATGGAGCATTCTCATTGGTTCCCCTATTCTCACATAAAATGTCATTCTCATTTGAACCTTACCCTCATTTTATTATTGTTGTTGTTACTTATTGATGAAAATGAAATAATAATTAAGTGGGAAAATCTAACTAGTGCCCTTAGGGCACTAGTTAAGGAGCATTTAATGAAGTAAATTTTCTATAAATAATATAAATCATGATTAATATGTATGTATAATAGGAAATTAGTGAGTTTAATAAATAATTTTTATGATATATTTGAAATGCTTTGGTAAATTTAATGAGGCTTAACCTATGCCCTTAGAGCACATGTTAACCAATCCCTAATTAAGTTTGAGACTTTTAGCAACCATTTAAAAAAGGTTGACTACTATCCTATCAAACTTTTTTGATTATGCTTGGCCTGTAAAGTAGTGTTAGCCTTTTTAATAAATTATGATAAAGATTTGATATGAAGAGAATAAGCCAAAATGAGGACTTAATCTATGATATATCATATATCCCTAACTCCTACCATCCACCAATTAATACCAAAAATGATGTTTGTTATTTTATTTAATAGGAAAATGATTGGAAGATCTAAACTTCTATGCCTAAATCTAGACTTAAAAATGTGATTGGTAGATGTAAAAAATTGATTGGATGAGATTATGAGAGAAAAATAATTCAACCAATAAAAGTAGTAGGTCTATTTTTAGATCCATCTAATTAGGTTTATTTAGTATTACTCTATTTAATATTTCGTAGATGTAAATGGATTAATACCGGGACCGTTAAAACCCACATGTTATGTACTGTTAAATATAATGTTAATGAAAATATTTACATTTTTAATCCTTTGATAGGCAATATTTTCACAACAATTATTTTATTTAGCTCTAATATCATCTAAACTTATGTAAGATTTCTTTAAGAACAGTAGTTTTCAAGCATCTAATTTAATTATATGCTACGACATGCAAATCATTTATCGTTATAATATATAAACAAATATCTCTTTTTATAGAATGTATGAAACTTTAATATAAAGTGTAGCAGTAGTAAGTAACACGAAACTTTCCTTTAACTCAAACAAAAAACTATGATATATTTATAATTATTTTTAAATCTTTTAGTAATTATTGTACTTCATATCTATTGGTTCACATTCACACATATAAATATTTGTATCTCTACTACGGAGTATAAAATAACGACTACAACACATTTACAAAAAAGTTAAAACTTGACTATAATGATGCGACTACATTGTATGTCTAATCAACTTAATTAAATAGTTGACTAATCATAATCTTCTTATAATAATGTAAATTCAAGAAAGTAACATTTGATTAAAATGATGAGTCTACATTGTCTGTCCCATTAAACATATTTAACCAATTTACCGATTCTAAATCTATAATCCTCTTAAGATAATGTATATAACCAATTAGGAATAGTTTAAGTGGTACCGTCACCGCACATGTACATACTTCACATTTGTGATCGACATGTCAGGATTCGAATATGTGTCTCAACAAATATGGTTGATTTCTGGACAGATGATTTGTCTGGCGTTGATGTTCCTTACGGGTGGGGCGAACTAATATCTTTAAAATATAGTACCGGGTTAATAATACTTCCAAATTACCATTTTTTAAAAAAAAATTATTAATGTATATAGATCTTTGGAAAATATGATTTGATTTCAAATAAGGCACAATATTATTTTTAATTAATTTTCTAAATTCAAAAAAAAGTAAATAAAAGAAGGGTTTTGTTAACAAGAGCCCTGAGGGCTTTGGTTAAGCTATTTGGACATGCTTAAAACAATTGTAATCTAATTAAAATTCAGGGAGATAAAACGAAAAATAAGAGGACAAATAATATATTATTTTCAATGTACAAATTTTTATGTATGTCTTGGTATGTTAAAGGAAGCCCCTCTTTTTATCAATTTTCATAAAAGAAAGTCTATTAATATTCCTGAATAAGAAGTTGATAAACGGACCAATACTCAGAAAAGAGTCACAGATCCCATCACCAACCGCCCAAAATGGCGCACAATCCGTTTCTCCAAATCACACTCCTTTCGTTTCTCCTGATCTTCTCCGTCACCGGTCGTACAATCTCCACCGCCACGTCATCTTCAGGTCTAGTTTCCGACGGTGTTAACGATGGATACAAAACCATACTCCGTCTCAATCCTTTCGTATCATCAGAATCAGAAGAAGCTTGTGAACAGACCTACGGATTCATGCCCTGCACAAATACCGCACTCGGAAGTTTATTTCTGATTTTAGTGTACGGATACTTGATGTTTCTTGCTGCCACGTATTTATCAGCTGGTAGTGAACTGTTGCTTGAAATTCTAGGGCCAGGTCTTGTTGGTGGTTTATTGCTTCCGATTCTCGGTGCTCTTCCTGATGCTATGCTCATATTAGGTATACACTTTACTAATTACTTAGATTTACTCGATTATTGTTTATACGTTGTGGTAATCCATTACGGAGTATAATTTTTATTATTGTTAGGGTAAATTACTTGGAAACTTGATATTTCTATGCGAATTTACGCGAGATATTAATTACATGTCGTTTATGCGAAATTTTTTGGTTTTGTGCGATATTTCTTTGATGTGCTAAGATATGTATTTTATGCAAAATTACATATACGATAAGGTTTTGGTTTACCTGATTCGCATTTACTTAGTATGAATCTCCTTTATTTCCATATTCGCATACACGAATATGCGCCCGTTGTGCAGAGAGATTTTTGGTTTGATGTGAAATTTATGCTAAAGTATTCATTTTATGCGAAACTATTTATATACAATTAGGTTTTGATTCACCTGATTGGTGTAAACTTAGCATTTCTATACAAAATTATGTATATTTTTGAAAATTTCCTCTTTTGCATACAATTATTTGAGATAAGGTGCTAAAGGGATCCAATATATATTTCAAGTGTTACAAACGTTAAACTTGGGAGAAAAATTATGTTAAGTAATTTTCCCTTATTATTATAGAGATATCTAAACTTTGCTTCCTCTAGTTGTATGTGTATTTTGAAATATACATAATTAATTTGTGTAGTTAATCGTCAATCTGGTCGCATTTCATTATTATCATATTATAGTTGGATATGACTTCAGGAAATTGATGAAGAAAGATGCATAACGTGTGAATAATATGTATCAGTAACTAATACATGTGAAAGTTCTGTTAGGAAATCGTGCACATGCTGATCACACAAATGCAAATGAAACTTGATGAATGTTTTACTTTTAGTCTGTATAACCTAAGTTCTTGGATGAATGTATTACCTTTAGACTTCATGCTGAATAAGTGATAGAAATCACTAGTTACTAGGCTTTTGTTATTGTCTTATTTCAATTTCAAAACGTGTTGTTCCGGACACGCTAACCGGCCCATGCCGAACCGCCCCAGGTCCAACACATGGGAGGTAAATCGGACTCGCCAAGGGCCAAGGCCATGTTGGGGATGCCAACCACAAGGATTGAACACCCAACCTCTTTATTTCAAGTGAGGTCCCACATTGGGCCAACACCCTCAACCACTTGGGTACACGCCCGGGGGCTGATATTGTCTTATCTAAACTCGTTTTCTCCATTCTTGCTTGCTTATATACGAATTAATGGTTAAATCATCCATCTCTTATTCGAATTGCGTAGCAAAATTGAGAAACAAGCAGCTCTACTTTTTCTCTTTAAAAAATTGAAAACGTAGTTGCTGCAACATATATTACATAAGTTAGATTTCTGTTTCATGTGTGTTTTATATATACATCTTATATCTATTTACTTGTTGTAGTATCTGGACTATCTGGAAGTGTGGAAGTTGCTCAAGAGCAGGTCTCTGTAGGAATGGGTTTATTAGCAGGTTCGACAGTCATGCTTATTACTATAATATGGGGAGCCTGCATCCATGTTGGCAAGTGTGATATAGTGAATTCAGTCGCTGTAGATAACCAAGATACTAAAGGGTTTAATTTAGTAGGTATGCATTTTTTATTAACCACCTTATTGATACAATAACGTTGATGGTGGAATCCCCTTACATTTTGATACTTCATATGTGTAGGCTAATTCTTGTCTATGCTGTATCTGTCATACTGCAGGCTCTGGTGTCAGTACTGATATTTGGACTACCTATTCTGCTATGATTATGGCCGTATCTGTGTTCCCATTCATTGTCGTCCAATTCCCACAAATTATGCATTCAGATTCTGGAAGACACTTGTCTGTTTTAATCGGTCTTATTGTCTCGGTTTCTCTTTTGGTCGCATACTGCATTTATCAGGTGAATATCGATAGTGCAGTTCTTGGTTAGGGTAATCAATGTTTATAGTAAATTTATACAATCATCGATTTCAACGTTTATAGGAAATTTATCAGGTGAACCTTGTCGACTAGTTGCAACTTTTTTGACGATTTTCATCGGTTTCAGTTATTGATTTCATGGTTATTTGACGTTGTTTGAGAACCTTTTGCAGGTTGTTCAGCCTAAATTGCAGAAGAGGCGCCTTGCTTTTGCAAAGCATAAGCATGTACGGTCTAGAATTCTCAAGTACTTGAAGATGCGTGCACTCGGAAGACTCATGGATGATCACGGGAGACCTAATCATGACGTTCTGGAAAGGTAAGCTCTCTTACACTTCTGTAACCTTACCTTTACCTGTGTTGATAAATAATAACCTTATACAAAATCAATGACAGGCTATTTGAGTCCATCGACTCAGACGGAGATGGTCGTCTTTCACATTCTGAACTAAGGGCTCTGGTTGTAGGAATGCGATTATATGAAATAAATCTAAATGAAGAAGATGCTGTTAATAAAGTTATGAAAGATTTTGATTCATCTCAGGATAATGAGATCGAGCTTGGCGAGTTCAAGCATGGAATTGGAAAATGGCTTGAGGAGGCCAGAGGTTCGAAAATAGATGTTCATGTTGCTGGTCCTGACACGTTGAAGTACATTCACGAGTATTATGAGGTAAGTTTATGCCATGACTCTTGATCAACCTTAAATACCTCACTTTAATTGAAATTAGACTCGCGAGTCTCTTATATGATGTTATACCTCATTTTGATATCAAGAATATGTGTTTTGTAGGAGACGAAGAAAGAACACGATCTTTTAGGAGATGACATTGGTGATGACGAAAAAGAGGAAGGGGTAGATGATCCCCGTGGGACAACAATAAAAGCTGTGCTGTTTTTGTTACTGGGAACTCTTATTGCAGCAGCATTTGCTGATCCTCTTGTAGACGCTGTTGGCAGTTTTTCTACTGCTACAAGTATTCCATCATTCTTCATCTCATTTATTGCACTGCCTTTAGCAACCAACTCCAGTGAGGCAGTCTCCGCAATCATCTTTGCTACTCGTAAAAAAAAGAGATCCGCATCTCTTACGTTTTCTGAGGTTTGTGTCTTTCTTTTGTTTTCTTGCGAAACATGCATAAATATCCATTTTTAACATAAATTTATCTGCAGTTGTATGGAGCAGTAACGATGAATAATATACTTTGCCTATCTGTATTCTTGGCACTTGTTTATGTGCGTGGGTTGACGTGGGATTTTTCATCGGAAGTGCTCGTTATCCTGATTGTGTGCATTGTGATGGGCGTTTTTGGCAGTTTGCGCACTACCTTCCCTCTATGGACATCTTTCATTGCTTTTGCCCTCTACCCATTTTCCCTCATCCTGGTATACGTTCTTGACTATGTTTTTGGTTGGTCGTAGAAGTAGCGTCTCTTTGAGACAACTTTTATTGTGGTTCTGGACAGCGAGCATTTTTCCTGTAAGAAATGAGATCTATAGAGAATTGAAACTCATAAGAACCTTAGTTCACTGCTTTTGATTATCTGGATTCGTTTTGATCTTTTGTAACTAATGTGGAAGTAACTTAATGGATTGGTTTGGTCCAAACAGTTTCCAGTTTCGAGTTTCGAATGCACAAAATTTTCATTTTATTTATTTCTTGTTTTTGTCATGATCTGTAATAAATGAAAAGTCTGTCCTATTCCCCTTGCAATGTTGAATTGGAATGTTGAATGTGATAGTGCTGATGCTAATATAGTGCTGATTAGTGTGCCTAAAATTATGTTTAAAGACGGAACTTTTTTATATATTGACCAGATTGATATACCAAAACAGAGCCAAAGAACATTGACCAATACAAGGCCCTTATGTTGTTCTAGCAATTGGCGTTCGAATGGAAGATGTATAACCATCAGTTTATCAAGTCGTTACAGAAATTCTAAATGTAAACTTAAAACCATACAATTATACCAAGTTAAAAATACATACGATGCAGCACACTATTAATTTATACCAGTAGTAAGTTGCGATGGAGTGGTGGTATTCCTGTTTGTCTAATTCGTTTTACCAAACTATTTGCTATTTCATAACGATAATGCTGATTTAAACCCAGTTGCTGTATAAAAAACAAATATATATCAAAAGGTTTTTTTAATATCCATGCTATTAAAAAAATTTAAAAATATTCACTAATCAAAGCTTGAAAATGGCGTATAATTCACTCCTCGTATTTTCAATCTCATCTCTATTCATTTTCACAGTAGCCGGCCGTGTAGTCAACTTTGACGGTGTTGATGATGGATACGGAGGTATACTTCGTTTCAATACTTTTGTATCAGTTTCAGAAGAATCATCAGAAGTTTGCGAGCAGACGTATGGATTCATGCCATGTACTAACTCAGCAATTGGAAATATGTCTCATTCATTTTGTTACCTTTCGCGACCAATTCCAGTGAAGCAATTTCTGCAATCATTTTTGCCTCTCGCAAGAGGAAGAGATCCGCCTCTCTTACATTTTCAGAGGTTTGTGGTTTCTTCTCTCGAGCAGACGTATGGATTCGCGACCAATTCCAGTGAATCATTTAAATCTGCGAGCAGACGTAAGGATCCGCCTCTCGCAGTGAAATAACGCTAATAGATAATTTTGTTAGTACATGGCATGTACTAACTCAGCAATTGGAAATACGTCTCATTCATTTTGTTACCTTTCGCGACCAATTCCAGTGAAGCAATGTCTGCAATCAAATTTGCCTCTCGCAAGAGGAAGAGATCTGCCTCTCTTACATTTTCAGAGGTTTGTGGTTTCTTCTCTCATTTAAATCTGCAAAACATGCATAAATATGCTACCAACACCTTTTAAATTTATGGCTTGTGTGTGCATATATTGTAGTTATATGGAACAGTAACAATGAACAATATACTTTGTCTATCGATATTTCTGCCTATCGTTTACGCGCGAGGATTGACATTGGACTTTTCATCAGAAGTGCTCGTGATTCTAATAGTTTGCGTGGTGATGGGCGTTTTTTGTAGTTTGCGCACCACTTTCCCTCTATGGACATCAATCGTTGCATTTTCCCTGTACCCGCTTTCCCTTGGCTTGGTTTACGTTCTTGACTGTGGTTTTGATTGGTCGTAGATTCAATGTCTGCTGAAAATAACATTCACTTTCATTATTGACTACGAGCATAGTTATTGTCAAATGTGTATCTAATTATCGTTCTTATGATTTATGAAAACTTATGATATACCAAGCTTTGCCTGTTTTCTGAGATGGTCATTGTATCCTCTAGTTTGCAATAACTTGGTTTAAATTAAAAAATTTCAACAAATGATATATAAATGGATCCTGG
This sequence comes from Helichrysum umbraculigerum, assembly GCA_949592205.1. Taxonomy (NCBI): domain Eukaryota; kingdom Viridiplantae; phylum Streptophyta; class Magnoliopsida; order Asterales; family Asteraceae; genus Helichrysum; species Helichrysum umbraculigerum. The sequence continues at coordinate 390,770,225 of CATIUR010000001.1, forward strand.
ATAGTCTATTTTCGCAATACATTTCTTGATTTAGTCCATTTCTAGCAAAAATACTCAAATAATCAAATAGTCACAATTTCTGATTAAATAGACTAGCAGACCTCACAAAACCTTCTCAATTTGATTTTATTATCATTTTAGAAAATAATAACTTAAGATATAATATTATTATTTGAATCACTTGTAACACATAATGTTTCGAACAGATTTAACTAATTATGATGTTCAACTTAACTTGGTGACAAGGATATTGGTTCTCATCGTGAAGCTATGATTATCTTTGGTAAAAGCCCACAAAGCGATTTTTGAATGTTCTTAATCAGAATTTTAGGCATGTGAAATGGTCATGAATGGTTTAAATTTTATAGGTTTTATTAATGACACCGCATAAGAATCAGATTTATGCATTGACAATTGATGATAGTGATCGTATTTAACCATGAAGTACAAGAAGTCTATCATTTCTTCTTTTTTGATATAGGTGAATGATCCATAAAGAAAGCATGATATTAGAGGAAATCTCGGATAAAAGTATCATAAACCGATCTAATGTATATTCATCTACAATTATTGTAGTGAACCAATGTTCTTACAGTCTTGTTGATTGTGCGCTTCATATAGTATCTGGACTATCTGGAAGTGTGGAAGTTGCTCAAGATAAGGTCTGTGTAGGAATGGGTGTGTTAGCTGGTTCAACAGTCATGCTTATTACTGTAATATGGGGAGCCTGTATCAATGTTGGCAAGTGTGATATATAAGATTCGGTTGCTATAGATGACAAGGATACTAAGGGGTTGAAACTACTAGGTGTGTTCAAAGTCCCTTAATCTCTTGTTAAACATGAATGTTATCTGTTTCTTGATTTATATAAACTAATACAGGTTCTGGTGTTAGTACTGATATATGGACAAGCTATTCTGCCACGATTATGGCTATATCTGCGCTCTCGTTAATAGTGCTCCAATTCGCACAGATTCTGCATTCGCTTTATGGAAAAGACTTGACAGTTTTAATCAGTCTTATAATCTTGGTTTCTCTTTCATGTTATCTTAATTAGACTGTACAATGTCCCCATTCATTTGTCACTCGATTCATTTGAACCAAAAAGATCATATTTTACCACTTAGTGATTAGTTCTAATATATTTCATTAGAGTTCCAATTAGAATGTTAGTGAATCTATCCAATGAAAACCATATATTACTTCTTGACTAAATGTCTAAATGTGATATGCGACTTCTTGTTACTATTTTGAGTTGATTCGATCTCCTTTTACAGGCTATTCAACCTAAATTGCAGAAGAGACGACTTGATTATGCAAACGAAATAAATGTACGGTCTAGAATTCTCATGAACCTATTAAGCCGGTCACTTAGACGACTCATGGATGATCAAGGGCAACCTAATCTAATTATTATGAAGAGACTATTTAACTCCCTTGATGTGAATGGAGATAAACGTCTATCACGTGCTGAACTAAAGGCACTGATTGTTGGAGTACGATTATTTGACATAAAGTTGGACGAAAATAATGCTATTGATAATGTTATGAAAGAATTCAACACATCTCATAATGATGAAATTTAGTTTGACGAATTTGTCTATGGACTTCAAAGATGGATTGAGCAGGCCAAGGGTTCCAATAGAGGTATATATATTTCCAACTACTTTTTGATTTTTTTTTTTTCAAGAACCATAATGATTTATATGTTTTAGCATAATGATATGTCAAGAATATGTATTTTGTCTGGAGACGAAGAAAGAGCATTATCTTCTAGGATTTTACGGTGGTGATCAAGGGGTTGATTGTCCTCATGGGACAACAATGAAGGCTGGGTTATTTTTATCATTGGGCGCTCTTATTGCAGCTGTGTTCGCTGATCGGCTTGTAGATGCTGTTGACAGTTTTTTTTACTGCAATTAATGTACCTTCTTTTTTCATCACATTCATTTTGTTGCCTTTCACAACCAACTCCAGTGAGGCAATGTCTGCAATCCTATTTGCCTCCTTCAAAAAGCAGATATCCATTTCATTATCAGAATTTTGTGTCTTTCTTTCCTGTTTAGACTATAAACTTTTAAAGATATGATTTTGTAATTAATTTATGGCTTGTTTCTATGTGGTAGATATATGGGGCGCTAACCATGAATAATGTACTTTGCCTATCTGTATTCTTAGCACTCGTTTATACCCGAGATTTGACGTGGGATTTTTCATCAGAAGTGCTTGTTATTTTGATTCTATGCATTGTGATGGGCACTTTTGGCAGTCTGCATACCACTTTTCCTTTATGGACATCTTTCATCGCTTTTGCACTTTACCCGTTCTCCCTTGGTTTGGTATACGTTCTTGATTCTAATTTTGATTGGTCATAGATTCAATGCTCTTTTAAGCTACAACAACTATATGGTAAAATGTACATGAAATATTTATCACACTCCCTCATCCAATAAGAAACAAAAAAATCTGACGGATTTGATTATTAAGGTTTTTGCTTGGTTGAAACTTTGTGTATTGCAGTTTTCCACGTCAAATTCAGGTGTTTTGATGAATGTCATTTGGTTTGTTGTCCATCAACATCTTAACAACTCCAACATGATTAGGTGATGCTTTTTCCACGTGCACGTACAATACGGCCTAAATTCGGACCAAAATGAGTTACTGGCTTTTCATACTATTATAGAGGTGTCTCTTATATAATCATCATGGTTTTCTATATAAGAATGTACAACCTTCGACAAAAAATATCAATTATGATGCTTTTGTGGCATTTCTACAAGAACAATGACTTGTGAATTAAAAAAATAGATACAATGATCAAGAAAAATGACATTTGAATGGAAATGAAAAAAACAAGGTGCAACTCTGCCAAAAAAAAATAAGAAGCAAAAATAAATAAATAAATAAATATGAACTTGAATTGGGTAAGCTTTCTATAGCTTCAAACTGAGATCAACTTGTTCCCCTGCTTCACCATGGATCCTTGCAGCTGGAAAGAAAGTATGATATGTCTGCTGTTGGTTTAAACATTCTATTTCAGATAAATCACTTGTTTCACCCTACACAAAAAGTCAAACCACTTAGTCAACTCAATAGTCCAACATAATCCAAAAAACTATTCAAAAAGTACTCACTTGATAAGGTGAAAAATCCTCATCTGAACTCGAATGTGACTGAGGTGAAGCTTTAGGTGGAGCCAAAGTGAGAAAATCTTTGGTGAGACCGCGATCTTCATCAATAAGTTTCTTTGGCGTTTGACCCGTTTTGACACCTAAGCTTAAAGAGCTTTCTCTATAAAAGAATCAACAAGATAAATGTTAGTAATTAATCAAACCAGGAGATCTAATCAAAAATACTTTTCGTTACCTGAAAACATGATTTTGAGGCTCTAAACTAACAGTTCCACTGCTTATATTGCTACAAGAAGTAGATTCATCCGATCTTGATATTGAAGCGGCATAAGCAGGAGGGAATTTGCACTTGAAAGAAGGTATTGGCATATTATCTATTGAAAAAGGATATGATCTCTTCATACCAACCATCTGTTTATATACCAAATAATAATAACAGTTTAACAACCGTTTCGAAATTTGAAACCTTTCAATGAAGAGTAACATAAATATAAAAACCTTACCTCTGGCCAAACTGGTGAAACCTTTTTGCTACAATAGCTTTGGTTTGAAGGGGGCTCCAGTTGATAATTCAACTGCAAAGATTTCATCACTTTTAGTTCATACTTCATACCCTTTTAAATATAATACATAAAAAATACAAAAAGTTACAAAGACTAAATACTAACCATTGATGAAGAACATGATTGTTGACAATGTGATATTTGTGTTACATTAGGTAACAATGACCAAACATGTGTGTTGGATTCATAAGGCAAACCACCTAGATTCGTAGGCACACGGTCCCGATTCTGATCATTTGGCATAGACACAAAACCATGATTCATACTGATCGCTTCCGGATTCATGACCAAATGGCGGCGATCAGGCTGCATCGATGCTGGTAACGGAACCGCCAGATTAGTCCGGAAACTTTTCGGATTAGACGGTGAAACAGAAACATCTTTCATAACTTTTTCTTCTAATATAATCTTCTCCAGTTGAGCCACACCCATACCTCTTTGCGGCACTTTATTTTGCTTTGATTTTTTCGACAACTTTGCAGCACTGCTTTGTTGTTCAAGAGCCATCTATATGACATTCAACTTCATGTGTGTGTTTATATAGAAGACAAAGTAAATCTTATAAAAAAATAAATATTTTTAAAGAGATATGATTAATGAAGATTACACGTAATCTAAACGTTCATAAAATCTATGAAAATAATACTAATACTAATTGGATTAATATTAACATAAAGATTTGCATAAGTTATCAAAAAAGATATGATTATGGGAATTAGTGAGCTGTCGGAGAGTTGGATAAAATGAGTGAGTTAATAAAATTAAGGCAACTGTATCGGAAAATAATAAGCAACAAATATAATTCAAAATTTAAATCTTTAATGTAGTTACAAAAAGAAACATAGGAATCTAATTTTAAGCCAAAATCTTCGGTCTAAATTAGCAAGACCAGCTCTTCCGTGAATCTCTACCAAATCTGAAGGTACATATTCGTACTTGTACTTCTAAAACCACATTTTAATTATCCACTTATTTTAAAAATATATTAAGGCATTATTTTATTATTTTGTTAATTAATGCTAATTGGGCTATAGAATATTTTTTACACATATATATGTTTTACATGAACATGGACGTAGTATGTAAAGGATATACATATACGTATTTGATTTGATTGATTGGTATTTCTATCATGTATAATGCACATAAATTTGAAAGGATATTTAATTTAAATCATGAATTTTATAGTACTAAAAGTTATCCAATAAAAGTATATTTTTGATTAATAAGCTTACTATAAATTAAACTATCAATAAAGATTAGAGATGATGGTAGCTTATCGAGGAAAAGAGACAATCTCCGGCCTCGATATTTTGATCTACAGCTCATATTCACTTCATCATACAACGCATCTTACCTTTAAGAATTACAACGCATCTTAATTCCTACCACTCTTTACCGAACCCTAACTAAAATAGAAAATTTAACAGGAAGAGATATGTTAAGTTTCTTCACTTCTAAAAAGGATTACAAAATCTAGTTTCACACAAATAATGATGAGATATGCTAGTATTACATAAAAACTTATAAAAAAATTTGTTTTTTATTTTTTATTTTTATGCAACTCTGACGTTTATTAATAAATTTGTCGATCAAAAGTTAAGATAAAATTTGTATAAGGAAAAATAACAAACCTAAGATTAACAAGGCTTTGTTACATAAAAGTTGTGACTCGGTTCTGGTTATTGAAGTGATGGATTTGATGAGCAATAATAAATTCTGATTATTTATCTTGTGAAACTCAAAAGGGATGAACACTTTCAATCTTCTTGATTTTAATACGGATTGTATGGAAAATTGTATCGGCAATTATTAGTGAGGTACAAAGAAGAAAACAACTCAATAAGAATATCAATAGGTCGTCGATGGATTCATATTTGTTTGGTACTTTTTAGATGCTTGTTGGATTAGTTATAAAGCTTTATCGATTTCTCGTAAGCTAGATTTCCCATGTTCAGTCTGCTTTTTTACATGCCTCTTTAGAACTTAGAAGTGTGTTGGTTGTTTTAGACGAGGATATGAAAGACTATTATTTGTTGTTTGTATCATTTTAGCTTCTTGCTAACTTTTTATTTTAATATATTTATTTATTTATTATTTATGCCGTAAAAAATACGATTTATATCATGTTAACGCTAACAAATTGGATTTTGTACCATTTTTTATAGCGGAAAAAAATTATACATATCACTTGTTATTCTTTCCGTCGTTGATAATTTTCTGTACCATAAAATGGTTTGTTTTAAATTACTATCAGCCATTTACATTTACATATTCATACAACCGAGTAATATTACATTAATAACGTCCCGTTACTTATATTATGACGTTAGATCCTATATATGTTTCACTAGAGGTGACAATTTTAGATTCATTGTTTATTTATGGGTCAACTTGGTTAAAATTTGAGAGGGGATGAGTTTGTTGGGTCTCCCCATTTTTTTGGATGAGTCTAAATGGGTATTTAATATAACCTCCGATTGTATAACAATTAGGCAACGGGTCTAGACGGGTCTAGCGGGTAAATTTTTTTTCCCACCTCGTTTAATTTTGTACACATATAAAAGAAAAAGTTTGGTGGAAACCCGATGGGTCAAACCGACCCGAGACCCATTTGACCCGGACCCGTTTAGATCCGTCCTCTTAAATGACCCATCTAGATCCGGACTCATTTAGACACAAACCCATCTAGAACCCGACCCGACCCGACTCATTCATTTTGCCACTTATATGTTTCACAATTATTATTATTGATTATTGATGTAGAAAAATGTATATAAAATCTCAACATTCAACAATTTTGTTAAGAAAAAAAGGATTTTGGCACATTTTGTCAATATAGGACCGTTGTTGTAATACATGGAATGGATAATCTTCTTTAGTAGTGCTCCTATATATTTCAAGACAAGAATCTTTCTCTAAAAGGAATATGGGTGGTAACAAATCTATCTAGCTAGCAAAGAGTATATGTAAATAACTTTATTATATTTGTTGTGTAGATCGAGCAAGATCATGTTATAGGTTGGACTGATATATATTATTTAATGGATAAGAAAAATTATACACATATGAAACAGCTGTACAAATATGTAAATGTAATTATAAACAAAATACGAGCAAAAATCTCATATATCCAATTTGGTCTACTTTCTTAAAATAATGTATGGTATTGCATGTATGTTTTTTATGTGACAGCACAACCTTGTAAATCCAATTTTACATAGGTTAATGGTTTAAAGTATGTCGTAACTTTTACATAATATATTCATGACATCATTATGTGATATAGTTACATATGATATATGAAGTTGAAAACCTGTACATATAGATGGAGATGTAGTCACGTAGAGTATGTTGTAATTACAGTATCAAAATTAGGTGCTACACAAGCTAGATTGTTTTTATATTTATTTTTCCATTTTACATTATTAAACTTCAACTTTATTATACGCATGTATATATTTTAAGTTATTGGATCTCTTCTTTTGATAACACGTAAATTTGCGGATTTAGCAATACATAAGTTGTGTTTTCCTGTTTGGTGCAGGCGATTTTGGGAGATTCTCGTAATTTACAGGGGACTGAAATTCTAGTTTAGTTTTCTCAATCCCTTATGAATAAAAACCCACGTTTGATAACAAAAAATAGACAATAATTGTTAGAATAATAATCCCTTTTGTAGAAGCTTTTTTTTAGTAACTCTTATATAGTGTCACAATCTCCAACTATCAACTCCGGTTCTTGTTCGAGTCAGAAACTCTCACCATCAACTCCAATTAGTTTATTGTCAAATTATACCCATAATATAATATTTTTTGGTATAAACAAAAGGTACATGTAAACAAAAGTAGAACTTGCTTTGATTTTTAGGTTGTGTCACATCCAAGCAAAAAGCTTTTAAGTTTTAAGCAAAGAGAAACCCCACAAAGATCACTAAGTTGAATCCAATGAACAAAACGTACAAAACCTTGAGAGCATGAATATAAAATCTTTCCTTATCTGCTATTATTGGATCTGCCCTTTCTCAAAGGGTCCCCATGTTTGCAACTCAAATTACAACAAAAAAATAATTAAATAAATAATAAATAAATAAGATATAAACAATAAATGGCCATCATTTAGAGATTACTCTTTATAAAAGGACTTGGGGGACAACCAATTGCCACTCGAGGTACGTACACACTCAAATTTATCCCCAACATATATAGAGTAAATAAAACATGGTCTATGTAGAAATTTTCTTTAAAACGAGTCGAAAATGTATAAAAAGAGGCTCATTTTAATGTTATTATGAGGGGTGTGATTGTATTTGGGCTTAAGTTTTATGAGTACTATAAAGTTTACATGTATTTCTACTACTACGAAGTCCACTAGAATCAGTGGCGGACTTGTTAACAAAATAGGGTATGCACTTGCATACCCTATCATTTCTCCTAGCTATGTAAAAAATATATTTTTTATGATAATTTAAGTTATAGTGTATAGAGGTGCATAGCCTTTGAAAATTGAGTGCACAGCCTATAAAAATAGTGTGTGCAGTCTTCTGCAGTTCCTCACAATCCATATAAAAAATATAAAGTAAATATAGAACAATGACAAGTATAGACATAGGTTGATACTCTGTCTGTTTTATACTTTGAAGAGAATAGTCTTACTAAGTTACACCGTATCATTTAGCTTATATATGACTTAATTGGTTATTTGGTTATGTAATGTTAAAGGTTTCAATTCAACCTTTAGCCTAATTACGCTTTTAAAAACCTTAAAACCCAGTCATGGTTAGGTGACTCTTATTCGCTCACCCATGCACAGGTTTGATTATATTTCAATATTTTTTTTTGAAAGACAAGTACTTACTCCACTACCACAAATATTTACATTAATTCACGAATATATACAATTGTCTCATCCTCATAACTCGAACCCCCCAATCTCATGGTTGGATGGGTCATCACGATACCGTTAGACCAAAGACCATTCCTTGGTTAATTTTACATCGAGTCTCTCTATTACTTAGTTATGCACTGATATTTGATAACGCTGTTGATTGGCTATGAACTCATTAGTCATAACTTGAACTCAAAATCAAATAATTCTTTGAATAGTCATACCCAGAAAACTAAATTTAATATCAAATGATATATCAAATTCGAAAAAGCCTCATCTACAAAACCGGATATTTATTTACAGATTTAGCTTGAGGAAAAAAAATTTTTGTCACATATTGCATACCCTAGTTTAGATTTCTAAATCCGCCACTGACTAGAATGGAGAGAACCAAGAACCGCTACTAACATGTTGGATCCGCTCCTAATGCGCACTCTATCGACTTCATTTATATATTATTCGTTGAAGAAGAATATATTTCGTTATTCACTAGTATGTATAAAACGAATTTGAGGGACTTAAAGCGAGTATATTGGTAGCCAACTACCCACATTGGATTGTAAAGTCATTATGATCGATCATTTCAGTAAGTTTCATAAATGATTGTAGTTATGTATCACTCTTCAATTCAATACACACAAATGATTGTAAAGTCATTATGATCGATCAATTTTTATATTTTATATATATAATTATAAGGATAAGGATTTAAAATAATGATAATTATTTTGTCGAAAATTATAATTTCCAAAACAAAATATTTAAAAATTTATACGTATTTATCAAAAGTATTTAAGTATATTACTTTTCAAATATAACTAACAAAAGTCCCGTAGCTCAGTTGGTTAGAGCGTTGGTCTTATGAGCCGAAGGTCGTGGGTTCGAGCCCCTCCGGGACTAAAAATTTTGCAAACTAATTTTATAAAACGACGTCGTTACACTTTTTACTAAATTTGTTGCCCCGAAGTTATCCATAAACGCCGTCGTTCGACTGTTCATTAACTAATATCCCAAAAATTGAGACTAAACGACACCGTTTCCACATTTTTGCAAGTGTTTAAAAAACTGTTGAGGTTTCACTTTCTGTTATTGGTCTTGAATAGCCAATTAAAGAAAGGGTTTTTATTAAAATCTAAAATCTTGTTGATGTATCAGCTTTCTGAAGTTGCATTTCACCTAAACAAACCCCATCGACATTCATCATCTCTTCTGTTAATTGTATGAACCTATATTCCTATTCCCCCATGGCTATGGCCCACTACTGTTATTGCCTCCTATTTTACTACAATTACACTTTTTTTGTTGCCCATTTGCCATTTTTATTTCGAACCCACTACAGTTTCTTCATCTCAGATCCTGGTATGTAAAAAAAACCCATTTCATATTATTAGTTTGTAACTTTTTATGACCTGGGTTCTAATCAAAATCTTACCTTTTTGTATATTTCTTGCAAATATGTTCTGTTTCTTGAATTAAGTATGCTTTATTGTATGTTTCTGGTACTCAGAATTAAGAATCGTCTTTGTGTGATATTTATTTAATGGTTTGTTTTGGATTAGGGTGTACTTTGTTGATCGGTTTAATTGGTTGATAATTATTGTGATTTTCAAATTCTGAATTCTAGATTCACAATGTACATATGTTGCTTATGAGACCTTCTTCATAGATTGGAGCAAGTTAAATGTTTGTTCAATTAATTTAATATCTTAAAGATTATATCTTTTTGATGCAACCTATTGTGCTTAGATGAAATTTGAACTTATAAAGCCTCTTTCTATCGCTTTTTTTGTGAATTTAAGGTATTCTTCTTTTGATTAGTATTAGTATTTTAAATCATGAGATGGAATGCATATTACCCATCAGAGGTTCCTGTACCTTGATGCCCTGTTAAAAAACTTGGTAGATTGTTTTGGCTACTACTATATAAATAAGTAACCATGTTGAATGCTTATTTATGAAACTTATGAACAAGATTGATGCTTTCCTGCTAGGTGTTGGCTAAAATTCACCCTAGCAAATGGGCGGTTGTGGGTGGTTTAAGAGGTTAGTTGGCATTAAAAGAAAGAAGGAAAACAGACCCAACAAGATAGAGGTAAAACACCATCTTGTAGCAATTTCTTAATCAAGGTCTTCTTGTTTTTGAAATTATGGATAGTAGCAGAGCCTAAAAATCCACAAGAACCGTATTAACAATAGATATCAGCCTTTGGTTTTTGGGTGAATATAATTTAAATAGTGGTTATATATATGTGTGTGTGTGTGTGTATTTTAAAAATAAACATCTGTGTTAATTTCAAAAAAGGAGCAGTTCCACCAATCAACCTTCTTGCTCAGTCAGTAACTATGGAGACTAATCATACTATGCACTTGGGGTGGCAAAATGGGTTGGTTTGGCTCTGGTAACGGCCTAACGGGTCAAAAGGGTAATTTTGGTGCAGGTCAAATCGGGTTGGGCTGATGACAAGCATTTATTTTGGTTTATAAATAGTCATTGTCTCAAAATATAATTACTAAAGCTATTGAAGCGAGTTTTGTTGAGTCTTATGCGTATGAATACATTTCGGGTAGAAATATTAAGTCTTCTAGCTTTACCAATTAGCGGGGAAAAAAAACCCCGAAGTTGACCCATTTGTATGTTTGCGGGACGAAATTGACACTTGTTTTAGGAATTACGAGATTCTCACATTCTTCAATAAGCTATCTCTCCATCAAAAAGGGAAAAAATGGTATATTTGACATTTGACGTCTAACCAAACACTCTCAAATTAAAAGTTATCGCAAGTTATTATTATTTTAATATAATCAGTCAGTAGCATTTTCTTTCAATTGTTGTATTTGCTATCAGGTAATAAACATTGATCAAAATTATCGGAAGTTTTAGAGAATATTAATTATATCATACACGTTTTGAAGTTTATAACGTCCTCTTGATCTTCAAAGCCATATCATGGTTCCTGTTTTTAGATACAGCAGGATTCCAGGATTGCAAACGGCTCAAAAGGCCGGGATTCTTCTGTGAGAGATTCAAGTTTTCGTGCTGGCAGTAGAAAAGTTATTGGTCGCAGCACAGGAACAAAGGAATTTGCTGCAACTCGAATCCAAACTGCATATCGGTCATATAGGGTATACACTTTACCCACTACTTTATTTTTTCAAAATGTAGTTCTGTTTTCTAAATTACATAATTGGCAGGCAAGAAAAAAGCTACGTTGTCTGAAAGGGACTGCAAGATTTCAGGTGTTGGTTGAGGCTGATGCTCTTACAAAGCAAGCTTCTTCTGCTCTTAACACAATACATTTGTGGAGCAAAATACAAACTGAAATAAGAAGCCGACGTCACTGGATGGTGGCAGAAGGTCGGATAAAGCAAAAGAGGCTTGAAAATCAAGTGAAAATTGAGTCTAAGCTTCATGAACTTGAGGTGTGACCTACTACTTTCTCTCTTTGCTTGAAAGTTTGCATTTTGAAGTACAAGAAGTTAGACCATTTTGCGGAAAGAATTCTATTAGAGGTGGCAAAATGGGGCAGTGGACGGGTTGGGTTATAGGTCAAACTGGGTTCGGGTCAAAATGTGTAATTTTGTACTTTTTGAAATGGGTCTGGTGGGGTGGACCAAAAACGCTTTTTGTCCAATATATTGCAGATTGCAGAAGCTTCAATAATTGTCCCTTGTCCAAATCCTGGAAACATCTCTTTATTAATTTCCTCGTCTTGTTTGCCAATAGGTCGAATGGTGTGGTGGACCCGAGACGATGGATGACATCGTGTCCAGGATACAACAGCGTGAGGAGGCCACCATCAAGCGTGAACGAGCAATGGCTTATGCCTTCTATCACCAAGTACGTGTAGTCGTGTAGACCCACCTTTTGTTTTTAAGTAAATAAACCAAAACCATAATATTTTGGGAGTTAATTGCCTGCTTTGGTAAAAATAGCAAAAATATCAATCTACTACAGTATTCATTTTTCTATCCAGACATGCAATTTACTTCTATTTTCAAGTATTAGATGCAACTACCCATCATATCTTACCAAAATTGAAAATACTATTCAAATTGTTGCATTTAATGGTTAAAAGAAGCAATGGTATTTCATATATATCAGTTTAAACTCTACAGTGAATTTACATTGCATTTTGTTTATAATGATGTTTATAATGATTTTGTGAAGTGGAGGGCGAACTCAAATCGGTATTATGGTCAAGCTTATTATGATCTAAGCAAAGAGAGTTGGGGGTGGAGTTGGAAGGAGCGTTGGATCGCAGTGTGCCCATGGGAGGCTCGGGTGGTTGCACGTTCAAAGCCTGGTATAAAGACAAAGCATGTTGCACCAAAGATACTCGTTGCAGTGAAACCCCAAACGACTAATGGAAAAGGCACAATCAAAGCGGCGTATGGTACTTCTTGAGGCGCTATAGAATTTTTGATACATATAACCGATAACTGACGATTTTTCGTGCATGAGTGAGAGTGGTTTTTGATTGATTTGCATGTAAAAATGTAACTTGGTGTGTATGTGACAAATCCCATCCATTGGGCTTGTGATTATTAACGTACAGTTTATATTTAATGGAGTTGATTTATGACATTATTCAGTTTCATTTTTCTTTGCTTTGTTGCAAGTCCTCTCAATTTATGTTGCTGGTTAGAATTATAGTTGGTAGGACATACAAATACAATATTTTATTTATTTATTTATTTTTTTTAGAAAAAGGCAATTTTATTAAAACTGTAACAGCTTACACAATTGGAACCATGCCTGATACAAGACACATCCTATTCCACTAGAACTGTATGCATGGCATCAACTTACAGTAGATAATCAAACAAAACAAGTACAAGCATCCATAACCCAGACCATCTTATATACACGCTGAAACCATTCACAGACAAAGATACGAACAGCATCATATCAGACCACACTTTAGCCTCTGATATGCACACATGACACAACAACAACATTTCAGCATATAAACATCCACCCAGATCAGATAATCAGGCGATAACTTCTCCATGACCATCAACACACACTCTCGGGTCATTTACCCATTTTTAAAAATTTGGATAGTATTTTAAAAATTGTGGTGGGATCCGTATTGTGTATGCAAGAACTTGAATTCTGAAAAGCTTTAAACATAATTTAAATTATAATTTATCTATATCTATATATATTAACAAATACGAGTATATACTCCAAAGAAATATAGAATGAAAATAATAAGAGTAATGAGTATTAAAGTATATAGTTGTCGTTTACCTCGTAAGTCATGTGTTATATGCATCAGTATCCCATCTTAAATAAAGTCTTAAACTCTCAACCATATTCTTCAATATCCAAAATGACATCCAATTTTTTTAATATTTGTTTGCAAGATCCAAACTTTCATTCATTACATTCTTTCTTGATATGTGAATAACTTATCTGGAATTGTCAACTTACATTCTCTCAAAATTTGTGCACAACAACATATTTTCAAGGTATAGTGATTTTTATACCAACCTTTTTCCATCCATTAATCAATAAATATGTTTTATAATATTGGACACTACTACCCTATAAAACAAACTTTTAAACGGAATTAGTGGTGTAAAGATAAATTTAAGTCGTGTATGAATCATCATCCTATTTTTAGGTATCTATTCCGTTTAAAATATATTAAAAATGGAAAGACTAGTAGTACACCAATAATGATTAACAATAGTAAAATAAGAGTAGTACTATGACAATATATACGGAGTATAAAGTATAGGCGTGCATGAATTATTGGTACAAAATGTTCGTAAATCATGTGCATCATCCCAAGATTACTTTTCAACATCATTTCATAGTATTAGTACTAGTTTATCTCCAAGATTATATTGTTAACATCATTTCATAGTATTCTTCTTCTTCTACAGTATATATATTCTTGAACCTCAAAAAGGTTAGGTTAGATGAATGCTACTGTAGTATATAACAGAGAAGATGTAAGTGAAATGATAACAGATATGATATTTATTGGGGTTTAAATACAGACAAAAAGAGTAGTATTTTGTTCCAACGAGTTGTCTTCATCAACCATAAAGAAGTACCAGCAAGCATGAATCAATTGTCCTTATCTTCAAACAACTCATCTTTTTTCCTTTATATTAAATTTATTAAAACAACAATAAAAAAGGATCAAATCAATAAATTCTAACTGACAGAGAGATTTGCAGTGTAGAGGGACCATAGATAAAGCTACTCAATTTTGGCTCTTTTGTCTAACTAGATACAAATAAAGTTGTTTAGTTGGTTCATTAACATATAAAGTTGTTTATTTAGTTGGACCATAAATAATGATTTATGGAAGAAAGCCTTTATAAATGTCATATCCATTATATTATAGTGATTAAATTGATGGATTTGAAATCTTTCTACAACAAATGCAATTTTCACATATCGTTGTTTTCGACGGGTGATAGTGTACCCACTACTTTGGACTTTCACATGGCTTGGCCCATGGGCCCTTCTTATTGGGCCACCCCTTCCCATATATAAGGGTACAAACCCTAGACATCTCACAACCACACATAACATTACACACCCTATGTGTGCAGCCTCCATAGGCTCTCCTCACCCCCAAACCCCATCTTCTTAGATCGGTATTCGATCATCCTTCACCACCCTCGATGAGAACTATCTCGATCCGGGTTACGACACTAGTGCAGTGTGAAGAGGTGATTCCCCCATCCGCACTCAAGCCGAAATATGCTTGAACAACGGGCAACTCTAACCTGGAATCTTTCGGATCCGATCAAATGCAATCTTAAATTGATGTAGTAATGTACTACTAATTCACAAGCTTAATACTCATCACAAGCTTAATACTCATCATCAAGAAATACACTTCATATAGATAAACTATTAAATCACATTAGTTACTGTATCTGGTTTCAGGAAAATATTATTGTCTAATAATATATTTCACATATGCACCTGGAAATGAACTTAGAAAACCAGATTCCTTTTGGTACCTTTTTCTAGTAACATGAGTTTATGACAAAGACCAAAATCTAGTGCCAAAACGACATCAACATACATGGTATGTAGCTTTTAATTCTAATTGCCCTAAAAATCATTCCAAAAGAGATCAACCCATATTGGAATGGCACATGCATAGGTCATTCAAGATTGAGATTAATCAAGATAAAAGAAAATAAGCAAGCATGAATCACCAAAAGGAAGACACGAAAACGACTTGTTACCCGCCATTGTTCCCAGACTTGCAACAAGATGGGAGGTACGAACAGTTAGATTAGACTCTTCCATTCGTTCTTCATCACATTCTTTTTGTAGGATTTTGATTATAGAGTATACCAATTGGGACATCAAAGGTTTTCATTAGAGTTATATATAACAGATGTTGAGGAAGCACATTGTTTCAAAGCCACCATGACAAAATCAAGATTAAAGACTAAATGATGCAGTATCATGATTTTTATTTTTTTTTACACAATGGATTATTGCAGTTTGCATACCCAATGGACCATTTAGGTTAGACTACCTGATTAAATGAAATGGCCATTTTAGGAACAATAGGAAGCTGAAACATCCCAGTTTCATGCTTTACTGGCTTCAAACATGGGGAATTCAACCAATATCTAGTTACCAATGTTGATGTTTTAGGCAAGTTGCCAAGATCATAGTTTTCTATGTTTAGTGAAGTCCAAAGGTATAATTTAAGGAAACATAGACAATTGACATTCATAGTCTAGAAACAGTAAACACATAAATGTAATCCAAACAAAGCTAGAGCTAAACACATAGCTCAATGTTAACATGAAATCTAAATCTTGAAATAAGGTAGAAGCTAAACTGTGATTAAAAAACCTGAAATCAATCTCAGATTTGTTCTTCTCACCGTGTAGTAGCCATTAGATTTAAACAAATCGACACTTTCGGGGCACCTCTAGCTTACTGAAAAGCAACAAACTTTTCCTGTAATTATTATCAAATTTTATTGGCATTAGTTAAACATGTATAACATGGACATAAAATCAAATCGAGTTAGAAACTCACTAACCTTTTATAGAGATGATAATGATTACGAAAATGTAGATGAATTCAATGGCGAGAGTCTGAGGAAGCAGATGACGGCTTGTCAGACAAGCCGTCATGCTCCTCATCATCACCTTGGATTCGTGCAGGAACATTAAACCCTGAAAATCCGCCCATGCCCGAAGTAAATCCAGGCATGGAAGACGGGTTATGAAAATTCAGGGCTTGATGTTGGTCAAAACCTGCCCCAGAAAACGAGGGCGGGTCGACCCAGGCACGAACCGAAGGTGTGTTGCTGGACTGAAGGGGTCCCCTCTGAGAAATATAGTTAAACAACAATTGATTGTTTGTTGTTTGTGTTTGTGTTTGGCCGAAAAACAGCGGCTGCAGAAACGACGTCGTTTGTAGCGGCACATAACCACTAAACCCACCATTCTCCGGCCAACCGGAACCATCATAATAAACATTATTACTATTACCATGTTCACTTTGTTGATGGGGTTGAAGATCCGGATCTTGAAATGATTGCAGTGAAAGCTTCAGATCTTGATTCTGATTCAAATTACTACCTGAAAAGCTGTTATGAAACTGCATACCTGAAGAAATACTGTTTTCCGGCGGCGGAGCAGACGACCCACCACCACCACCACCCATCGGAAAAAAAGATTTAATATTATCAATAGATTGAGGCATAAATTTCAGATTTTGATTGTTACCCATTTGATTATCAACAATATCCTCATCTGGGTTGTGCTCAAAATTCAAAATTGATGTACTTGAATCAGCAGTAGGTTTCCAAGGTGGCAGCTCAGCAAGTTCATCAATGGCGGATTTAGCTTTTTTTATAAGCCAGTCAACTGCTTTACTTGGTCGGTCATAACCCAACCGATCTTGAACATCATAGAATTGTATAGCAGTATGTGCCGACAATCGAACACGGCGGTCTCTTGGTCCTTTTGCTGTACACACCTTACTATGTCTATCTTTTCTGCCCGTTGACCGTACAATGTGACCTCCTTCAACCTCTACAATTTCACCACCAACACGACCACTATTTCTTAATCCCACTCTCTTTAATCTATTTGTTGTTGTTGTTTTATCATCTTGCTGCTGGTTGTTAAGCTGTTGGTGGTAGTTATGATAGTTAAAATTTTCTCCCATTTTTTCCGCCAACTTGAGGGCATATTCAGAACAATGTAACAGTT
The DNA here is from genome assembly GCA_949592205.1 of Helichrysum umbraculigerum. Classification (NCBI taxonomy): domain Eukaryota; kingdom Viridiplantae; phylum Streptophyta; class Magnoliopsida; order Asterales; family Asteraceae; genus Helichrysum; species Helichrysum umbraculigerum. The sequence goes on from CATIUR010000001.1 coordinate 390,788,028, forward strand.
GTAGATTCAAATAACAAACTAAACTATTTGCTACAACTAATTAAGAAAAAAACAATAAAGATAACAGTAACCGATAACAGTAACAATAGTTCAAGATATGTTACAAGTACTTTTAATTATATGGCATATAAATAAAGAAGAAACCCTAAAAAGGTAGAGGTTGAAAAACCAAAAATGAACAGAATTGTGGTAGTAGTAGCCTAACCCATCTTTTATGATTGGTTGTGAAACAGGCTTTATGAAGTATAGGGTAGTAGGTACCTGGTGTATGAATAGTACAAGTTTACAGAGGGGTGAAAATGGGTAATTGTAGGTGGTGTGTGGGTGGTTTGTGATGGTTGTGAACAGTAAAATGAGGGATAATTTGGAGGGGGAAAAGGGAGGTTTAGAAAGGAAGGACATTATTAATTTTGGGGCCTACAAGAAAGAGAAGCTTTTTGGATGGCATTGGCAGTGGGTCAGAAAAAGATCAACAAATTTAATGTTCAGTATTTCATAAGGGATTACGTTGATACTCTTTTGATAAGATGGTTTTCTTCCAAAAACTAAAAAATAAAATATATTACGAGTAGAAAAATTTGTCAACCTTTAATTGTAAGACAAAGTATTAATTATTATAATATTATTACGTCGAATTGTGTATTTTAAATAATTAATAAAGATTTAGTGCAACAGACTATTCTAGCTTCTTTTTAATGTGAACATATTCTTATAAAGTTATCTGTTTTTACTAAAATTGTGTAATTTGTCATATTAAACTATTACATTCATTGAATATGCTAGAGATCTTACTTAATTTGTTGTTACTAAGTCTTTGTTACTTACCGTCTTTTTTTCTAAGAAAATAAAAAAACGTGAGTTGAAATTTACTTAGCTTTATGCTTCATTCATAAACATATAAAATTTTGATGTATAAAACTATATATATATATATATATATATATATATATATATATATATATATATATATATATATATATATATATATATATTTGATTATTATTGGTAGGTTTGGCAACCAACTAGCTTAGCTAAAATTTTTGGTTGAAGTTGAAAATTGTGACTGTGAATTCGTTTAGAAGCTACTTGAAAAAGAAAGATGATTTTTGATGATTATGTTTTCAACTATTCACATATTTTATAAATTATTAAATGCGACTTTTAATTCATAAAATACAGAGATTATTAAGACTAACACCAAAATCCTCTGTAAGGCCAAGAATATCTACCTCATAAACACACTCTATGCAGTTTAGTCATATTTTTTGATTTTTTAAGTTTATATTGATAAAGTTAAGATATGTTACGACGAATACCAATTTCCTTTCCCTGAAAAATGCTTACTCTAAATAATAATAATAATACTAATAATAATATAGCTTATATAGCAAAACTTTAAAGAGCACATTGCCCAAAAAGGTAATGCTATGACTGAAATTCCTCGATCAAGGGAACGCCCCAAAACTCAAGAATTTTTTTTTTTTTTTATATACTTGTACTCTAGTTTAGGTCCCGACACTCAACTAAAATATGACACGTGAGTACGTACGCAAGACTACGCAAGTTAACTGCCCAACATACAATCTGGAAAAAACTACTCATTTTCAAAACTGCCTCTATTTGCTCAAAAATGCCCTTTTTAAACATGCACAACTTTTTGCTCGTTAACAATTAGACAACCAAATTTTGCAGACACCTTTACTGTAACAAAATGAACGTTTTTCATTTGTATACTTTCCTCTCAAAACCGCCTATTTGCCCTCAAAACTACCCTCAAAACTGCCCCGTTGCCCTCAACGCAACCCTCAAAACTGCCCTATTTCTTCAAAACTACCGACATTCAAGCAAGCATAACTTTTAACTCGGTGAGAGTTATGACCTGAAATTTGATACACACGTCCACTATAACATTATAAAACTTTCCCTTTTGACACTTTTTCAAGTTTGTCAGAAATAACCATTTTGGACGTATCACCAATTTGAGGTCGTTTTGACCACTTTTTCGTGTCAACTCAATTCACAAACTACATGTACTTAGACTCTAACTTTTTGCATACTTCATTGACTCATTAAAACACAATTAAAGCATAAGACAAACACTCCATAACACTAACACATTCATATTTCACCATACGACCACTTTAGACCCATTTTAACCCATTTTTGACCCGTTTAAGAAATCAACCATATTTCAACCAAACGACACTCTATTCCACACATGTTTGACTCTTTCAATGTAGTTGACTAATTGTCAACTCCCTATTCAACCAACCAATCCAATTCGACACTTTATACTTTTCACCCATTTTTAACCAAACCAAACCAATCGCATGACTTCATACCCTTCAAAACACATATACAAGACACTATACCTCTGTTTGACTTTCAAAGTCATCTACTACATATTGACCAACATATTTAACTCGAAAACTCTTTGTTTGGGCGATTTACACAATTGGGCATCAAAACAACAATTCAAAAGAAAGAAGCATATTCTAACCATAAGCATGCTCCATATCCATTTCACTAGCTTCTCATAACCCTTCTCTCCACATGTCGCTAGCCAAACATCAACCTACAACATAAACACTGAAACGGGTAAGCACAACTGCTTAGTGAGTACACAGGCAATCAAACAAGCAATCTACATAACACTTAACATATATCAACACAATACATAAGCACAAAACCACTGGGCTCTGAACACTGAACACTGATCACTGAACACTGAACCCTGTGTTAACCGCAGTTAACTCTCTGATCACCACTGAATCATTTCACATAATCATACCACATAATCTAACTAACAACAATCAAAACACTAATCAACACATCTTTTAACATAATTTAAAACACACATAGGAAACAAAACATATAACAAACAACCTTCATGTGATTGTATGATCCTTTAGCTCGGAAGCTATCCGGAAACACATACAACCAATTCATACACTGTTCATTATATCATCACTATTTAATTCACATATATCAACAAGTCATCTTCCACCCGATTGTGTAGCCTCTTACTCGAAAGCAATCCGGATCCAACACAATCGAATCATACACTATTCATCACCAATTCTTTTCCTTTACCTTTAAGCAAGTGACTTACTCATTACTTGGCTAACATCAAGCTAATGAGATTATCACTACTTTTCTTACCAAATATCATTTAATCACATATCAATTAAATATAAACAAGTAATTTAACACAACAACTAAATTAAGCAATAAACATAAATAAACAAACATAAACAAATAACTTATTCCTGATTGTGTAAACCTCTAGCCCGCAAGCTATCCGGTACTACACAATCACATCACATGTTTAACCCCCGTATCATTCACCACAACTCTTAGACGATTTCACCATATTGATCATCATAAGCCTCCACATCTCTTTACACCTACATAATCATACATATCATCATAACAACACTTAGACACTAACAATCATTACTTTTCTACTAATTTCATGTTCTATTATCATAATCATACTTCATTATCACTAGTTCATAATTTAGCTCTATTTCTACAAATATTTAACATAACTCTTATGAACATATCACTAATTTCTTAATCTTTTACTCACTTTAACACTAATTCATTCACTATTAAGCTTTACTAACTTCAATTAAACATATTAAACACAATTTCATATCATAATCACTAGTTTCATGAAACCCCACCAAAACCCCACTTTGCTCTTTAGCTATATACTTCAAATTACTCACTTTTAAATTGAATTCTTTTAAATCATGAACACATATATGCTTATATATCACTAATCAATCATAAAAACACTAATTAACACTAGTTTCATCAAATTAAAACCCTAATTTCGTATTTAAACCATTAACCCTTTGAAACCCACATAAAACTAAAACCCTAGGTTAAATCATAGAGAAAACTCACTTACATGATGTTCTTGAGGATTATGAGGAAGGAATTAAGCAAGTAGAATCAAAGATTGAAGATTAGAAGTTTGGATTTGATCACTAGCATCGTCCCTGTGTTTTTCTATTTCTCTCGCTCCCTCTCTATATCGCTGGAACATTTTTGATACGTAATAACATATAAAACATATAGGTCGGCTATTTAATTTATCCCTTTTAAACTCTATTGTCTGGAACTGGGAAACCATTTACGTATTCTATTATATCGTATTATTTAAAACACACCACTTTAAAATAATTATACCCTCGTGTTCTAAAATAAAACCTTTATATTTTTGGGGTGTTACAAAACACTTTCTTCGTTGCCCAAAAATGACCCATATCATTAATTCTTGTAAAAAATGATTGTTTTGTCAAAAATTTAAAATTAAGGGGAATATTGCTTAATTAATTTTCTTATTTACAAAATTAAGGCCGGTGAAAGGCGATGCACATCCTTTATAAACATTTTATATCACAAATTAAGGTTCAAAACATTTGAAGTCATAAGCACACCCACTTAGGGTTCCAAAATTGAAGTGAAAAATTCTTATCTAAAAGATGGCGTCGTGAAATTGAAGGTTGCTTTTATATTGATAATGCAAGAATGTGAACCTTTTGGATACATAGGAACCCTAGCAAGTCGTTTCAAGAGTCAATCATATTTAAAAAAATTTGATCCGGTGAAATTTTCCTTAATTTAAGGTTTTTGACAAAAACAATCATTTTCTGGCAAATAATAAAGATAAGAGTTCTTTTTGGGGTAAATGACAAAAATCAGCAACGTACTGCCTCAAAATATTCCAAGTATGCAACATACTCATTATATTGTCTAGGTATGCAACAAACCGGAAGATTTCGTGCTTATATCCTTGCAAAGTTGATTTTAACCGTTTAAACATTGGAATCGCTGAGTAGGCAGACATGTAAGATGCCAACTAGACTACTTTTGCCACATAGTACGTACAATTGGCGTCCATGTCAGCTAACTTATTATTTTTCTTTTTTTTCCACCTTGTATGAACACTTATACCCATCATATTAATTTATTATATTATCATATTTTCACCCTATTCTAAAAATCGTTACGCATTCGTTTTTTATTGTTATGATTTCTCGTTATGATACCGATTATTTTCGGTTGTTACACAATATCGATTGCATCACAGGTAACACAAACCAATGCCGTTGATTGCAATTGTTTTAAAAAAAACAATCTGTAATAGCAACACCTAATGGGTTCAAGAATGTCCAATTTATTTAATTAATATCAAGAGTGTTAGATTAAGAATTTTTTCCATCATCAGGCATTGAAAAAATGGAAAAAGAGACAACATGTATTTGAGTTAAACAAGAACCAAAACATAGATCGACGCTAATCAAAGTGGGTTTCCATTCACTCTGCGCTATACCTTCAAATCTGATGCGTCAGATAAACAATTTTTTTTTTTCTTTTCAAGATGAATTTCCTTTGAATCTAGCCGAATTTAAGTCACGCAAATGAAACGATGGCGATGCACGGGATACAAACACCACCGTCACTAAATCCTCTGATTTCGGCAGTTCCGTTATTGACTTATTTCCATACTCGCATAAGGCTCCGACGAGTATTTCACCCGAATCGGAATCCGATCTCCACCGAGATACTCGTACATGGTTCTCGACACCGAATCAACGTCGTTTGGATCCAACGTTTTCCGTCCCATAGATGTTACACTCAATCGGATCCAATATTTGACCCGAGTATAGAAGAAGGTGTACGGGGAACAATTTTGCGGCGAAAGATAAACGAAGTTGCAGACAAAGAAAAGAAAAGGCGGTTTTGATAAGTTGATGTATAAGTCGTTTACTTCCTCTGTTAAGCATTTTAGAGTTTGTAATTAATTATTGATTATTATAGTGAATAGATCAAAGAATGTTGAACAAGGTAATGGATATGGGATTATGGCGTATGCATTTTAGGTGAACGGTTTTGGTGTTTCCGACCAACAAAAGAAAACAAATACGAAGGAAAAATCTAAAGTTTAAAAATTAATATACTTAAATATCCACGTCACATTTCCTATCCAGGTTACATTTATTTATAAAAAGAAAAAAGTTTGAAAATTAACTTGACCGGTCAATCCGGTTACAAGTTACCATCTTACTCACATAAGTAAATGTTTATCCAGTTGGTTGCATACATAAACAATTTATTGGGTAAGTTGCATACTTGGAATATTTTGTGGCAGTACGTAGCCGATATTTATCATTTATCCTTCTTTTTGAATAATGAAGAAAGTGATAAAATTTGTGATTTTACTTTACCTTTTTGAGCTATTTTAGTGAATTGATGGATATTCACGTGAAACTAATGATCATTCAAAATTTACAATTAATTTATCTTCTTGGCACTAATTTTCACGTGTTCAACATAAACCATGCGACTGAACATACATACAATACAGAGTCTTCGTTTGCAACCCAAGTAGGAAATACACAAGCCATACTATATGTTACTTGAGTTATGCAAAACCATTTCAGTTGTCTCTTATCTCTCCATTCTAATTGCAAAAGAAGGGTGTATAACGAAGTGGAAATATAATTGGTGTCGTTGACATCACATTAATTGCGTGATGTTATTAATTTTTCATTACTAACTTATAAAATATTAGATATACTAGAAATGTTGTCCCATGCGATGCATAGGTCTTATTACTTACATTATCCGTTTATTAATCTAAGCTTAATAATTGCAACGATAAAATAAACTATAATATTTAAGTTTAAAATGTCCAAAATTTATTGTATCTTACAATAACATTTGAACTGAAAACTAACGAATGCAATTAGTTAAACTAATGTATAATTAGTCATGCAAAATTTGAATTTTGGAATGATTATTGAAGAATATAAGTTGATCGAGTTTTACTTGCATTTAAATGTCATATTTTTATTCGCAAACAATGTGAGGGTTAGAAGATAGGTTCATTATCGCTAATATCACGTACACTAAACATATATTTAGTATTTGTGGTTAACCATCTTCTTGTATCATCATGCATTCAATTGTTATTGTTATTTGATTTGATTTACAACTTTAAGTCTATATCTTAGAAAAAAAATAATATAAATATGATTCAAACTTGAATATCATCATAATCATAATATCATATATACATATTAAAACGGATGTAAATTCAGTCTTCTAACTCTCATTATCACACATCCACCATTAAAATAAATTCATAATGAATTAATCAAGAAAGTTGTTTCATAAAGAAAAGCTAATCATTGACTCCACTAAAAATGGAATATACAACTTATAATTAACTTAGTTACAATTTTTGTTGCACAAAAATGATTAGGAAACCCTTGGTTTACATATAATTGTAATTTATGTAAAATAAAAAACACGCCAAAAAGTTATTTAGTTGTTTGCAAGATTGCCATCCACTCATGACTCATGTCATCTTTAGGTTGTTTGGGTGAGCTTTTCACATTAGAAAATGAAAGGGAATTTAGTTACGTAAATATTTATTTCAATTATTTATTTTAGAACTTGAAAGGTTATTGCCGGTATATATGACAAAACTCATATTTGATATTATTATTATTATTATTATTATTATTATTATTATTATTATTATTATTATTATTATTATTATGATCATCATCATTATTATTATATTATTATTATTTATAACAAAACTCAACATTTATTACAATTATTTATTACTTTCAAGACTCATAATTATAGGATATTATTATTATTATTATTATTATTATTATTATTATTATTATTATTATTATTATTATTATTATTATTATTATTATTATTTATAACAAAACTCAACATTTATTACAATTATTTATTACTTTCAAGACTCAAAAATTATATATTATTTATTATTATTATTACTTTCAAGACTCAAAATTATAGGATAGTAGATATTATTATTATTATTATTATTATGTAGATATGTAGGTTTAGTCCTTCCATTTTGCCTAACAACGCCTAAGTTAATTAGTTTCTGTTAACAACACATTAAGTTTTCCCTAACTTTATATATATAACTTGAAGGTTGCGTTTACATAACACATCTTAGGGAGCTATTATTTAGAGGTTATTACATGCATAGATAATGAAAATGCTAATCACCTATTTTCAAGTGTCTCAAGATTGTTATATGTTTAGGTATGTATAATAAAGGTAGTATAAACGTTTAACACTACTACATAAATGATTCTCAAAAGGCGCCAATTTAAAACGGCTTTAAGTATAAACTGCTCTAATTTAAAAGGTTAGTCCAAACAATAAGTTAAAGCGGTTATTTAGAACTATTTAGAGCCAGTATGTAGAATCGAAGTCGGTTGTTTCACCGCTTTAAATGCACATTTTTACCGCTAACGAAACGTTTATGTACCAGTGTATACTGTATCATAAGCCTCATAACTAATAACATCTATTAGGGAGCATGTTGTTATCATTTAATAGTCTTAATTATATTCTATAAGTACTTCTTAGAATGTATTGTACGGAGTATCAAGTAAAATTACTAGGGTGTTTATTTTATACCAAATACAAAACAAAGTAATGGTGATTAAGTTTGAGTGCAAATGTAACATCCTCGAAATGGACCTAGTTGTTTTATATTATTTCTTGATTTAAATTAGTATTTAAATGTGTTTGGAAATAATATTGCTTGAATTAGTTGAAATAATTGAAATAGGAGCCGAATATTCCAATGTGATAAGTAAATTATTAATTGTTGTAAATTAATATAGTTGACGGTGCAATAAAATGTTTGGACTCGCAAATGGTTTTCGAGTTCCAGACAATAGATTGAGATGGGGTATTAAATTATACCCGTATAATTGAAGTCGGTTGGAAAGGGACGATATATATCAACCTTCCCTTTTAGGAAAGTTATTTTCCATTTCTTGAATTCCTTTGAAAACCAAAATCCCAAACTAGAAACTGAAATTATAAGCTGTGATCTTGATTCTAGTCTCATCATCATCAGATTACAACATTATCATCAAGTTCTTAATCAAGAGTAAGTGTTCTTGAAATTTGATTTTTATTCAAATTGGGTAAAATCGATGATTTGAGGAAATAGATGTTAGAAACTCGTTATAACTGCTACATGATGTTTGTATGAAGTTATTTGAGGTTTAAAACCCTTAGAAATCGAGTTTTAAGTGATTTTGGTGATTTGGGCTCGAGTTAGGGTTTGGACAGTCACAGGTCTGCTAGAACGATGGTGGAAGCCGGCGGCTTCGTTATGAAGCCGGCGGCTTGTTCTTTGTGGTGTGAAGCCGGCGGCTTCGTAGGGCAAGCCGGCGGTTTGGTTAATCTGGCAGGAACCCGGCGGGTATAAACCCGACCCGGCGGGTAGTGTAAGCTTTAAAACGAAGTTTAGTTCTGTTACCACATTTGGTAATTGACCCGGCGGTTTGGAAGGTGAAGCTGACGAGTGGTGGTTTGAAGCCGGCGGCTTCATAGAGAAGCCGACGGCTTGATAGGCTGTGTCACATTTCTTGTTTGATTTTTAATAAGTAATGTGATTTATATTTGATACATGTTAATATATGTAATTATATGATAATGATTTATTGTAATCATTAATACAATAATTAGGAACTAGTAATTGAAATGTTAATTATGTTAAGTTCCTAAATGTTAAAGAATGATATAAGTTTAGTATTGATGATTATGATTACTAACTTATATTGGATTTATTGATTCTCAGATGTAGAGAATGCTCAGTGATATTAGACTGCTGAGTTGAGGCCTGAGGTAGTCGGTGAGTGGATCTGTAACCTCAGTGTGATTTAGTTGTAATGGTTTGATTTACAACAAGTAATTTATAGTATTACTTTGATATGATGCATCTATTGATCTATCTTGCCATGATAGTCTTGTATGTTTGCTTACTTGGCTGATTGTGCTAGTATGTAAGATTCAGAGGTCAACCTGATTTGTTGGTTGGGCTTGTTGTTGTTGTAGACGACAGGAGATCTCGGAAACCTGAATTGTTGGTTTAGAGATCTAGGTCGAGTGTGATTGACAACGAGTTATCGGTAATTCTGTATAGGCCAATACAGTTGAATGATAAGTGTTCCTGAGTGCCAAACCGGTATTATGGTGTCTCAGGGACCACCGGTCCTCTTGACGTTGCTTGAAAGACATTGCTTGAATGTCGGCTAGTTGATTGATTGATTGGTTCATTGATTTATTTCTGTTTATTGTTATTTGATGTAAACAGATTGTTATGCTAAGTTGGGCTGTTGCTTATAGTTTCATTCACTTAGCTTTATGCTAACCCCACCACAGTTGTTCCTGCATGTTAAAATAGATGGGACATATTAGGCAGGGTAGGAAGTGTTTAGAATTGATGGAATGTTTGACAGGCTGTTACTCTGATGTTATTTTAACAACTAAAGATGTGTTTTGAATTATATAACACCAAGTTTGTTGAAATGTCGTGTATTTGATTTGAAAAAGTTTATCGACATTTTGAGTGCATTGATAGTAATGTTTGAATATACGTTTTCGAATCGCAATTATTATATTATTGTTTATAATGAAACGAGGGGTGTTATAGCAAACAAGTGAGTACATGTTTCACCAAATTATACAAATTTATTTATGACATATAGTAAATGACAACATGAATCATAAAGTCTGATTGGTTAGTTAATATTTTGCTACGAAATTAAATGGTCATTGAAAATTGTTGACGATGACATAATTAATTACATTAAATAGTTTCAGAACAATGAACTTGAAAACGTCAAATTTGACTTGGTGCTAATCAAACTTATGATCGCGGGTTGAAGTGTTAAGTAATGGTAATGATGATAAATTGATAATCAATAAGAGTTGAAAAAGAACCCATGTCTATATATAAGAAGCTAGCTTATGGGTTCTTTTTCAACAACACCGTCCGAATTAAAACGTTGGTTTCTTCTTCTTTTTTTTTCTTACTTTACACACACACTAATTTTAAAAAAGTTAAAATTAATTTTGAGAACACTGTAAGCTCAACATCCTCCACATCTTCATTTTTTTAACAACATTCCCGTTAGGACACTGTCAAAACAATATCACCACACCCTGTGCTCTCATAATGCGTTATACGAGCAGGAGTACTAGTCTTGTAAAAATAATAATTTAAGGTTTAGGCACAGGTGTGTTTTCAAAGGTATGCATTTGCAAGGCTAGCTAGTTTCCGGCTACGTGATGAACTTATATGCATTAAAAAAACATATATGTTTTAAGTTTCCTTTTTAGTACTGAATAGTAGACTCAATTTTGTTACAGTAAAATTGAGTTCAAATTAATTACCAGTTGATCGATGATAAAAGCTCTGCATAGTGCTGGCCGAAATCAGTAAATAAATTAGCTATATATTATTGATTAATTTTAAATCAAAGATAATTATCATCATATTTTATGAGCGAGGATGGATTTTGAGTATTATATTGATAGAGTAGAGTTCAAATCTATCTATCTATACTACTAAAAGGAACTTCAGCTGACATCATAAAACTGGCATGGCAAGTGTCGCGGTCCCAGCGGTCGGACGGGTTTTAATCCGGTCATTGAACCTCCCAACCAGGACGCGCGGACAGGGTTTAAATTTATATAGCAGGGGAATCCTAAGCTGTATACTACTGACAGACCTAAAAGGGCAGTAAGTGGTATGTATGACTCAGGTGTCGTTCTTCAAACTACAACAGGCATGGGAATCTAGGAAGTTTTATTATCTTTGGGAATCTAGCTAGGGTTTTTAAAAGCTTTTGGATATGTTTGGTTTTTATAACTAAATACTAATTTAAATAAAGAAAATAAAACAAAAGAGGTTTGTACAGAGACTCGGTCAACAGAGGATAAGCGAGTGTTTACTATGATTTCGTTATATGTTATTGATGAATAGTCAAGGGTAAGGCTACTAGATGTGATGACTAATCCGGAGAGGATAGTGTAACACCCTGAAATTGGGCCCAGTAGAATCAGGTATTTCTTTAGATTTAAATATGTACATTTAATTGTTAAATATGTTTGAATGTGAAATTAATAGATAAACAAGCCTCAGGAAATATTGTGGCTAGAAAAATATTAATTGTTTTGAATAATCTTAGATGACGGTAAAATAAAATAATTTTCTTGTAATTGGTATTTAGGTTCCAGACAATAGATCAAAGAGTAGTATAATATTGTACTGTAAATTAAAAGGGGCCGGTTTAATAAAAGGATGGGGTCGATTCATTTTTTTTCCCCAAATTCTCATTTTCACTTAGTTTCTAACCTAATTAAAAACCTATCTAAAATCTCTTGCAAATCAAAAGATTACACTAAATAAATTGAAGATTGAAGCTTGGAAACATTAAGTTCATCATCATCACCAACTTGTTTGCTCTCTCCATCTTGTAAGTTTTGTTTTTTTTAGTTTGAATGGAAATAGTTAGGTTATAAGTGATTTTGATGTTTGATGATGAATTGTTGTTTGAATCTTGTGTATATGATGTTATTAAGTGTTATGGTTCATTAAAAACGTTAAAAATCTGAGTTACAAGTTGAGTTTGGTCGATTTTATGGTTTTGGTTCGTGCTGTGTAATTACAGGTTTGAACCTCTGCTGAAAAATTGAGGAACGCGATCCTGCATCATTGACCGGATCGCGTTGCCATGTGTTACTTGGTTACCGCATATTTTGTTCTTATAAACGCGATCCTGAAGCCTCTTACCCGGATCGCGTTGATCGGTAGAATATTGAGTTCGTTTGGATTTGTTCTTGCGAACGCGATCCAAGTCTTTTTTCCGGATCGCGTTCCATAATGTATTTTGGTGACAGAATATTTTCCTTAAGAGGAACGCGATCCCAACCCAATTGTCTGGATCGCGTTTGTCTTTGTAATTTTGAAGATTTTGATATTTTGTGAACTTATATGAATCTACCACTTATATTATTTAATTATCGATATTTCTTGATTATTAAAGTATGTAATTGAGTATATTCATAATTAATTATGAGACAAGTTATTAACTTGTGTTTTAATTGTGTGTACAGAGACACCGAAGACTCAATAAAATAAGACTTTTGAGTTTGGAGACGGAGACTGACAGGTGAGTGGACTTTGATCTCTCACTATAATTTAGTGATCACTATTGTGGTTACTTCAAGTGTTAAGTGTTATTCCTGTGTTAAGTTGAATTGTGAATTGTGTTAAAGTGTTAAAGTGTTAAGTGTTAAGTGACCTTTATGGTAACTGTGTTATATAGAGGTCAACTATGTTGGACTGTGTGGTTACAGGTTAGTCAACACAAGGGTTGTGAACATTCGTTGTAAGTAAGGCTTGTGTTGACTAAAGGTAACAAACAGTTATCGGTTAACCACTGTATTGGCCTGCAGTTGGTGTAAGTGTCGCTTGGTGGGCCACCGCGGCTGAGGGCGCCACAAGGGCCACCGATCCTCTAGTGATGTTGAGTCAAAGTGTTAATTGTTGTAGACTCATAGTGTTAAACTAAGTGTAGTGTTAGTGATGAGTTAACTCACTTAGCTTCGTGCTAATCCCTCGTTGTTTACTCCTTGCAGGTTAATATATTTTGTTAAGGGCGGGTCTCGGAGTAAATTGAAGGAATGTTTGACAAGGATGAAAACTCTGATGACTTTTGTACTACTTAAATGTTTTGATAAAGTAACGCCCATCTAATTTGTGTAGTTATATAAGAAGTACTTATGTAAATGGTTATGTATATTTTGGATAATCCAAGGTTATATATTTATATATGGGATATTGCTTCCGCGATGTTTTAAAAAAAAAAATGTGTTCTAAAATTAGGGGCGTTATAAGTTGGTATCAGAGCTTAGATTTGGGCGAATTGAACAACTTAGAGTGTTTAATCCCAAATCTAGTGTCGAGTTGTCAAACATTCCGAGTTGTGGGATTAGCTATATTGTGAAATGTGTTAGTATGTTAGTACTAACAATTAACAAGTGTTGAGATGTATTGTGATGACAGATGGCAGAAAATGAGCAACCACCCCGTACTCTCTATAATGTCTCGACTGTTCACGCCGCTCAAGAAGACGAGGATCATAATGGTATTTCGAATCCGGTAAATACAGAAGTTGAAACTAGTCAAGATTATATACTGAGATTAGAGAACAGGGTAGTTGAACTTGAGAGAGAACGTGCAGGGTCATCTCAACGATCCATTCCTATTTATTCGCATGTTGCTACTACTACTCCTCCCATTACTGTTTCTACTCGGATTCCGGTTACTTTTCCTCATGTTTCACAACAACAGCAGCAGGGTTATGATTTTCAGTCATCAATGCCGTTTCCTTCATTTGGATCGACTGGTTATCAGGCACATTTGTTTCCACCCTTTCAGATGTCGAAGAAAGGATGTTCTCTCAAAACTTTCATGTCTAGTAAACCATCATCTTACTCTGGAAGTCCTGATCCTACGGTTACCTTAGACTGGTTACGTGATGTGGAAAGAAAGTTAGAGGTTTGTCACTGTTATGAGGAAGACAAAGTTCCATACACTGTCCAATTGTTGAAAGGTGAAGCTATGTCGTGGTGGGATTCGATAACTGCTCATTTCACTCCACAACAAAGGAGTTCTATTAAATGGCAGGATTTTCATGCCGAGGTATGCAAACAGTTCTGTTCGGAATATAATCTTGATCGTGTCAGACAGGAATTTATGGATTTACGAAAGACTGATGAGATGTCAATCGATGAGCTTATACGACAATTTTCTGAGAAATTAAGATTTGTGCAACAGTGGGTCCCGACTGAAAGAAACAAAATTAGCCACTTTGTGAAAACTTTACCTCCAGATTATCGTACCTCAGTGCGATTGGCTAGTAGCATTTCTCAGGCTTTTGAGTGGGCACGATCCGTGGATAGTGACGTTATGGCTAGGAGGTTGCAAAATAAAGAAAGGTATGCACAGAAACCGAAGAGTGATTCTTCCGGTAAAGGAAAACAAAGATGGCAACCTTCTCAATCAAACAAGAAAACTAGTTATGGTGGTGTTCCGATGGATAATTCTTATTGTGCAAGATGTCGATCAAAACATACCAGACCTTGTTCTATTCGGACGTCAAGGTGTATGAAATGTGGGGTGTTGGGTCATAATGCGATTGATTGTACTTATCAAAATAATGTGTGTTGGACTTGTCACAAAGAAGGACATAGAGCGGGTGATTGTCCTGATGCAAGGAAGCAGGGTACGGGTACGGCTAGAGGTTCCTCATCTTCTGGCCAGAAAAGGAAGATTCCACCAGCAGCTACGGGTCGAGCTTTTCGAATGACCGTGGATGATGCTGTGCTTACTGATGATGTGATTACTGGTACTTTTCTTGTTAACTCTGTACCAGCCCGTGTGTTATTTGATTCTGGAGCAAATTGCTCATTTATATCTGTGCAATTTTGTGATAAACTGAAATTAATGCCCTTTGTGATTTCTAATCCCTTAGAAGTTGAGGTAGCTGATGGTAAGACAGTCCCTGTTACCACATCGGTAGCCGGAGCTAGTATATTAATAGAGGATCATGAATTTCCAGTTTCTTTCCTATTGATGCAAATCCCTAGTTTTGATGTGGTTCTGGGTATGGACTGGCTGAGTCAAAACAAAGCCGACATCTCTTGTCATAAGAAGTTAATAAAAATCCTTGTTTCCAATCTATCTTATGTTGTGGCACGTGGGGAACGTTCAAAGGGTAGTATTCCAGTAATATCCATGATAAAGGCTAGGAAGTCTTTAGTTAAGGGTTGTGAATCCTTTGTGGCCTATGTTGTAGATGTCAAAGTAGAAAGGAAATCCATCTCCGATATTCGGGTGGTTTCTGAATATTCGGACGTGTTTCCGGATGAATTGCCTGGTCTTCCCCCTGTAAGAGATGTAGAATACCAAATTGATTTAATTCCTGGTTCGTCTCCAGTAGCAAGGGCTCCTTATAGATTAGCTCCTTCCGAAATCCGTGAAATGATGGGGCAAATTCAGGAATTGTTAGATAAGGGATTTATTAGGCCGAGTTCATCGCCTTGGGGTGCTCCCGTGTTATTTGTGAAGAAGAAAGATGGTACTCTTCGTATGTGCATCGATTATCGGGAATTAAATAGGAGAACGGTGAAGAACAAATACCCGTTGCCCAGAATTGATGAATTGTTTGATCAATTACAAGGATCCTCATATTTTTCTAAAATTGATTTGAGGACGGGATATCATCAAGTCCGAGTTCGTGAGGAAGATATTCCTAAAACCGCTTTTCGCACGAGGTATGGTCACTATGAGTTTTTGGTTATGCCGTTCGGGTTAACAAATGCTCCTGCAATTTTTATGGATTTAATGAATCGTGTGTGTCGTCCCTATCTTGACCAGTTTGTGATTGTGTTTATCGACGATATTTTGATTTATTCCAAGTCTAAAGCGGATCATGAAATGCATCTGAGATTGATACTTGTAACTTTGAAAAGAGAGCATCTTTATGCAAAGTTTTCGAAATGTGAGTTTTGGTTACGTGAGGTGCAGTTTTTGGGGCATATCATTTGCAAAGACGGGGTTAGAGTGGATCCATCTAAAGTGAAAGCTGTTATGAATTGGAATGCGCCTAAGTCTCCTTCAGAAATTAAAAGTTTTCTTGGATTAGCAGGATACTATAGAAAATTTATCAAAGATTTTTCCAAAATTGCAAGTTCATTGACTAAGTTAACTCGGAAGGATGTGAAATTTCAGTGGACCGAACAACAAGAGGCAGCTTTTCAGACATTAAAGCAATTATTGTGTCAAGCCCCTGTTTTGGCGTTACCTGATGGGTCGGATGATTTCATTGTATATTGTGATGCATCGCATACCGGATTAGGTGGTGTTTTAATGCAAAGAGATCGTGTAATTGCGTATGCTTCTAGACAGCTTAAACCACATGAAAAGAATTATCCGACACATGATTTGGAGCTTGCGGCTGTAATTTTTGCCTTGAAGATTTGGAGACATTATTTGTATGGTACGAAATGTGTAATTTGCACGGATCATAAAAGCCTTCAGTACATGTTTTCGCAAAAAGAATTGAATATGTGTCAGAGGCGGTGGTTAGAATTGATTAAAGATTATGATTGCGAGATCCGTTATCACCCGGGTAAAGCTAATGTGGTTGCGAATGCATTGAGTCGAAATATATCTAGTGACAAGATTTGTTTTATGCGATTAGAGGTGTCCTCTGATTTGATTTCTCAGCTAAAAGTCGCACAGATTGAAGCTTTATTGGATGTTAATTTGAAATCTGAGATCATGTTGAAACGAAAGGATTTGTTAGTTGATGATTCACGTGGGTTGAAAACTTTTCAGTCTCGGGTTTGGGTTCCGTTAATTGGTGGACTACGTGAGTTGATTTTGACGGAGGTTCATAAATCGAGATTATCTATTCATCCCGGTAGTACAAAAATGTATAACGATTTGAAACCTCTTTATTGGTGGCCAACAATGAAAACGGATGTAGCCAGATTTGTGGAATCATGTCATATTTGTTCTCAAGTAAAAGCCGAGCATCAAAAGCCATATGGTTCGTTGAAACAATTGGAGATACCCGAGTGGAAATGGGAACACATCACTATGGATTTTGTCACCAAGTTACCACGTACGCAGAAGGGCAACGATATGATTTGGGTTGTTGTTGATCGTTTAACTAAAAGCGCCCATTTTCTTGCGACCAGTGAAACCGCTTCTTTGACCCGTTTGGCTCAATTGTATATTAATGAGATTGTATCGAGGCACGGAATTCCATTATCTATTGTGTCAGATAGAGATTCCAGATTTGTGTCAGGCTTTTGGCAGAATCTTCAGAAAGAGTTAGGTACTCGAGTTAATCTTAGTACTGCATATCATCCTCAGACAGATGGACAGTCAGAAAGAACTATTCAGACTCTCGAGGATATGTTGAGGGCGTGTATTTTGGAGTATGGGGGTTCGTGGGATTCTCACTTGCCGTTAGTAGAATTTGCGTATAATAATTGGTATCATTCTAGCATTGGTATGCCGCCATACGAAATGCTTTATGGACGTCGTTGTCGAACGCCGACTTGTTGGTTAGAGGCGGGAGAAAAACAGTTTGCGGGTCCCAATATTGTTCAGATTACGGCCGACAAAGTTGCTATAGCTCGCGAGAAATTGAAAGCCGCTAGAGATAGACAGAAACAGTATGCTGATCCGCGTCGTCGACCAGTTAATTTTGTCGAAGGTGAATTGGTTTATTTAAAAGTGTCACCTTGGAAGGGCGTGATTCGTTTTGGTAAGCGTGGAAAATTGGCTCCGAGGTTTATAGGTCCATTCAAAATCCGCCAAGTAGCTAATGACCAAACCATTGCTTTAGACCTTCCTTCTGAATTAAGTGGTATTCACGACACCTTTAATGTTTGCTATTTGCGAAAATGTAATGTGGAGGATCCAACCCAAATCCTTCCGTTACAAGATCTTAGAGTTGACCAAGGTCAGAAATTAGTAGAAGAGCCCATTGAGTTAGTTGATAGAAAAGTGACTAAATTACGCAAGAAGGAGATACCTATGGTTCTAGTGAAATGGAAACATAGTTTGGGAGAAAATCTTACTTGGGAGACCGAGTCGAGTATGAAGGCCCGTTACCCTAGTTTGTTCGAGTCTAGTTAGATTTCGGGGACGAAATCTTTTAAGGAGGAAAGATTTGTAACACCCTGAAATTGGGCCCAGTAGAATCAGGTATTTCTTTAGATTTAAATATGTACATTTAATTGTTAAATATGTTTGAATGTGAAATTAATAGATAAACAAGCCTCAGAAAATATTGTGGCTAGAAAAATATTAATTGTTTTGAATAATCTTAGATGACGGTAAAATAAAATAATTTTCTTGTAATTGGTATTTAGGTTCCAGATAATAGATCAAAGAGTAGTATAATATTGTACTGTAAATTAAAAGGGGCCGGTTTAATAAAAGGATGGGGTCGATTCATTTTTTTTCCCCAAATTCTCATTTTCACTTAGTTTCTAACCTAACTAAAAACCTATCTAAAATCTCTTGCAAATCAAAAGATTACACTAAATAAATTGAAGATTGAAGCTTGGAAACATTAAGTTCATCATCATCACCAACTTGTTTGCTCTCTCCATCTTGTAAGTTTTGTTTTTTTTTAGTTTGAATGGAAATAGTTAGGTTATAAGTGATTTTGATGTTTGATGATGAATTGTTGTTTGAATCTTGTGTATATGATGTTATTAAGTGTTATGGTTCATTAAAAACGTTAAAAATCTGAGTTACAAGTTGAGTTTGGTCGATTTTGTGGTTTTGGTTCGTGCTGTGTAATTACAGGTTTGAACCTCTGCTGAAAAATTGAGGAACGCGATCCTGCATCATCGACCGGATCGCGTTGCCATGTGTTACTTGGTTACCGCATATTTTGTTCTTATAAACGCGATCCTGAAGCCTCTTACCCGGATCGCGTTGATCGGTAGAATATTGAGTTCGTTTGGATTTGTTCTTGCGAACGCGATCCAAGCCTTTTTTCCGGATCGCGTTCCATAGTGTATTTTGGTGACAGAATATTTTCCTTAAGAGGAACGCGATCCCAACCCAATTGTCTGGATCGCGTTTGTCTTTGTAATTTTGAAGATTTTGATATTTTGTGAACTTATATGAATCTACCACTTATATTATTTAATTATCGATATTTCTTGATTATTAAAGTATGTAATTGAGTATAGTCATAATTAATTATGAGACAAGTTATTAACTTGTGTTTTAATTGTGTGTACAGAGACACCGAAGACTCAATAAAATAAGACTTTTGAGTTTGGAGACGGAGACTGACAGGTGAGTGGACTTTGATCTCTCACTATAATTTAGTGATCACTATTGTGGTTACTTCAAGTGTTAAGTGTTATTCCTGTGTTAAGTTGAATTGTGAATTGTGTTAAAGTGTTAAAGTGTTAAGTGTTAAGTGACCTTTATGGTAACTGTGTTATATAGAGGTCAACTATGTTGGACTGTGTGGTTACAGGTTAGTCAACACAAGGGTTGTGAACATTCGTTGTAAGTAAGGCTTGTGTTGACTAAAGGTAACAAACAGTTATCGGTTAACCACTGTATTGGCCTGCAGTTGGTGTAAGTGTCGCTTGGTGGGCCACCGCGGCTGAGGGCGCCACAAGGGCCACCGATCCTCTAGTGATGTTGAGTCAAAGTGTTAATTGTTGTAGACTCATAGTGTTAAACTAAGTGTAGTGTTAGTGATGAGTTAACTCACTTAGCTTCGTGCTAATCCCTCGTTGTTTACTCCTTGCAGGTTAATATATTTTGTTAAGGGCGGGTCTCGGAGTAAATTGAAGGAATGTTTGACAAGGATGAAAACTCTGATGACTTTTGTACTACTTAAATGTTTTGATAAAGTAACGCCCATCTAATTTGTGTAGTTATATAAGAAGTACTTATGTAAATGGTTATGTATATTTTGGATAATCCAAGGTTATATATTTATATATGGGATATTGCTTCCGCGATGTTTTAAAAAAAAAAATGTGTTCTAAAATTTGGGGCGTTATAGATAGAAACATAATTAATGCAAAGTATTGTATCTACGACCGTTCCGCGGCTTCCATACGTGTGTACTCCATCAATTGGTGTTTCCAGCACTATACCGAGTAATAGGGCGTTTTACGATTTTTCTGTTACATTAATTAGGGTTCCACATTACTCTCGCAGATTTCCTATATCCTAATGAGCTACAACTACGAGCCTATTAAATATCTAACGTAGAGTTGTCCGCAATCAGATAAATAATATGTCACGTGGATAGCAGTTATAGAAGTCAAATACACCGGAAGTTCTCCCAAATGTACAGACCAATTTAACCGACGACTATCCTCGAATCCTGGTCCCCAGTCACAGTCATAAGAGACTTCTGTTTCGTAGCGTGAATTGTTGATTGAACAAGAACACGAACGGGGATAATCCCGCGGACCAAGTTGGGATAGTCGGGCTAACGATCAGTTAAATTGTTCAGCATTACAGATATAAATCACCACAACTATTCCATGCATGTTAATCTACTGTGTAAACCAATATTCTGTGTCTGAAAACCTAATTATACAGTTACTGATATGAACCAGGAGGATAACTCTAGCATGCATCATTCCTAAGGCAACAATCAAACAAGAACATGCAATAGGGTGACACATAACAGAACACCATAATCCTAAACATAGCAGATAACCAACAATCAGATCATAGATATCCCGAAAGTTCTCTCAAAGATATCTAACAGATAAACATGAATCTAACCTATCTCTAATCCTACGCTCCATGTCTCTTATGATTTGTTTCAATCTAGAGAACACAGCCATACCAAGTTCATTGATCATCAAGTATAGAATAGGTAGAGAACGTACCGCTAGTAATTGGCCAAGTTCTAGCAGGAAGTTTCTAACCACAGCATAAGTTGGATAGATAAACATTCGAGATTCAGTTTATGAGTTCATATTAAAGCAACACGGGCAGAGTTACAGCATGGCATAAACATATTGACTATTCTAACATAACTACATCATAGTAAACACAAAGAAATGTCTTAGCCTAACATTATATATCTAGCATACAATCCTAAACAAGCATAAACAAAGCAACACATGTTTAAAACTGGAAAGAAATAGATATATAAATAGAACTTGATATGAATTTATTACAGACAGATCTTCGCGAATACAATGTCTTGGAGTGACTCCGTACAAAAGCTAAAAGCTACCTCTACCTAACTAGCTCTCTAACTAGCCCAATTCTAGAGAGAGAAAGTCTCTAGAGAGAGAAACTAGAGAGAGAGTGATGTGTGTGAGAGAGAAAGTGTAAGGAAGAAATGAAATGAGAGAAATGGTGTGTTTGAAGTGTTGGGGTTGTCCACTATTTATAGGCAAAGCTCAAAATCGCGCGTACAACTCACGAAGCAGCACGTACAAGCAAACGAAGCAACTTACGGGGGTGCAGGGGCCGTATACGGCCTTGTAAGGGCCGTATACGATGGTGTAAGGGCCGTATACGGTTTCACAAGGGCCGTATATGGTGTGTGGGGCCGTATACGGGCTCTGTCTGATTTCGTTCGTTGCTTAAAACGTCCGTATCTCCTTCGTTACGCGTCCGTTTGACCTGATTATTTCGCCTATGGTTTCGTAATTCCGTTACGCTTCTAATGATGCCAATCTCATAGAAATTGGGTATGTAGAACTCAGGCGTAGCCGAAATGACTTTTAGTGGCTCTGAAAGTGCAGTGTCTTCTCCGTCCTTTGGCCGTTTCACTTGATTCCAGATTTTTCCGTCTCGATTTTACCTATACAATAGATGGTAGAAGTTAGGAGGTGTGCCTTGACAGGAAAATGAGGTCGGAGGAATCGGCTTGTATTAAAATGCTCTGTTTTGTGCGGTTTCAGAGTGTTTTCAGTGATTTTTACCACAACGTCTACTTTTGAACCACTTTAGTGAATTTTAATAAATAATCAATGTTTTGAAATGTTTTCACTAAAGAAAGGTCCAAAATGTGAGGAATAAAGCTTTTAAAAACATGACTTTTTACGTCACATCAGCAAGTCATCAGGTAAGTTTTTATGCTGATGTGTTGCAATGTGGTTAAACCACTGATGTCATAAACTTAATATTTTCATTTACTTAAATAGTTCATAAACCTAATAAATGTAAGTTCCTAGACAAGAAAAAAAACCCTTATCTCTCCTTAACCGGCCCAATTTTTTTTGGAACTATAAAACTTACAAAGCACGCTTTAATTCTATTGGTTTTGATATCGGTCTTTTAATGCTTTTACCGCTCCCAGAATTTATTTACTTTTTTTCTTCTTCTTTCATTCAGATTCCTCACAATCTATTTTTGAATCCGTCACTCACGTTCTGCAAGTTCATAATTTTGAAGATTTATTAAAGTTCCTTTTTTGGGAGTGGATTAGAAGGTGAGATATAATCAAATTTTTATCAAGTTGTTGATTGCTTCAGTTTATTTGTTATTATGCAGTGTATTTGAATTGATATTATGTTAGGGTTTTGACAAGCGAACCGGTTAAATGACGAACGACTTCGGTTTGAAGTAATGATTTTTTCTTCTCTACTGGTACTACAAATAACGGATTTGCTAACCCTAATTGGATTAATAAATAAATAAATACATTCAATATATAATGTTGATGAAGTTTATTTATGTATATAATTTATTATTAAAAAAAACTTACATTTTGGGGAAATTGAAGAAGCGGTGATGCGGAGGAAGTTGCAAGAAGAGAAAGTGTGACACCCAACGATTTAGGTTAACTGTAAACCTACCTGGAAACCCTAATTACGTATGTTTAGTTTGTATTAGGCTAAATAATTGTAATTACATGTATATTTGAATATACACTTACGTGATTATGTGTTTATCTATAATTGCGCAAAACGATCGGACGGAGTCCGACACAATATATGACGTTGGTGAAAACATTTCTATAAATAACTTAAATCTATTTTTAGAAGTTATTTATCATATATTAGTATTATTTTTATATAATAATACACAAAAAACCTAGACGTTTTGTTTAAAACATAACAAACACGGTAAAAAAGCGCAAATCGCATTCGGTAACGAAACGAAACTCGATAAATAATTCGGTAACTCAAAATAAAGTATTTTAATAATACTTCAATAAAAATTTATCCCTAATATATCGTTAATTAAAACGACACAAGAAAACGCTACGCGATTTAACGAAATAACGAGTAAACGACCACAGAACGCAACACAGTTTGAAACTGAGAATTAAATCACACCAGCCCACGGGGCCCCCAAAAAGCCAGCCCCTTTCCCCCATGTGCAATCACATGCACACCTCCCACTTAAGCCATTAGAATTTCATGCAATCTTTCATTTACACTCTAACACTTCACCACTTTCTTTCATCATTTTCTCTCAATAATTCACATCATTCTCTCCAAATAAATATGAGATTATCTCAGACCTAAACACCTCCCAAATCCACCACCACAAACCACCATCATCCACCCACAACCACCACTCAAATCACCATCATTTTCCAATAGTTTTCAAGCAAAAGGAAACTACAAGAACACCTCATCTAAAATCTGTCATTTCTTCATCAAAACTCATTGTAAGGATACTCCTTCTTGCTTATTACATCTCTATTTACATATATGAAAGTTCACTCACAAGTATTATAACAAAATATGGTTAAAAAAATCGTTTTTCTTAGCTTGAAATCAACAAAAATGCATATTTCAGATTCTGTCTAGAAATACCCTACTTCCATGATTTTTAGAAAAATCATTTCTTGATGAAACTATACGTTTTTATAGTCTAAATTCAAGTTCAAAAAGTTATCTTTCCAATGCCATTAACCATGTATTATTTTGACCCCGTTTACTATACTTAAAGACTTTTACAAGAAAACATGTATAATCTGTCAGAATGAGACTGAAAAGTTATCCTTAGTGTTTTATGTATATCTAAGGCTACACACCTTTAAATGACTTGAGGCTAGAACCTATAGTTCACATAATTCGTTATATACAACTTTGATCTTGACCACTTTGACTAGAAATGTGTAGATTATGCCTAGAAAATGAATCTTCTTGCATGTCACCAAAACTAAGTATATGAGAGAGAAATAATGATTAAAAATAGTAAAACATTTTAATTAAATCTATAAAAATTACTGGAGCTAGGTAACACGTGGGGGAGCACCTGGAAATTTTTTTGTATTTGATTTTGGACGTTTGATATTTTTAAAAATTAGAACAAGTGGCTGGAAATTCTGAAAAACTAAGTTTGGGACTGATTTTGTTATAACATAAAAACCGACACTTTTGGGCTTGCTAAAAATAGAGGGAATGACTTTTTGGGACTTTTGAACATATCTAAGGGTTTTGGGAAAGTTTCAGGTCAAACCGAGTAGGTTTGACCAAGTCAACAAAAACGGGGCTAGATTTCTAAAAACCGACAAACTTACTATTTTTGGAAAATGGTAACAAAAATGGGTTTAGGGGACTTAGTTGGTAACTTTGACCAACTTTGACCAGCGAGTTGACCAACTTTGACCTACGGTTTAAGGTTTTTACGAACTAAATAATCTGTTAGCAACACACGATATGTACTAATGAATAATATACAACAAAACAAACTTAATAATAATGTCTAAACGAATTATTATTACAAACTTTCACCAACGGGTCGTACATGTTTTCGATAAATAAACATACTTGAACAAACACATTGAACATACTAGTTGAGTGAACTAGCCTTAGGTGGACATTAACCCTCCACCTACATTGTTGATTTAAGTGGACATTAACCCTCCACTTACATAGATGGTCTTTTAAGACATCTACTTACATACAACCTTATACGTTTAGGACGTTAGAAGGTTGCACTTTGGGACACTCATTGCTTGCTTATTTGATTATTTGCTAGCTGTTTGCTAAACTCAGGTGAGTTCATAGCCCCACTTTTTACTGTTTTGAAGTTATTTTGGGGTGAGAATACATGCTTCATTTACTGTTTTATGAATACAGACATTTAAATCTTATGATTTACATTTACAATATTACTGTAGAGTAATACATCTGTTTAACACTTACTAATCACAATTACCAGGTTCCTGTAGAACTATACAACTGTTTAAATCATATGATAAACTTTTATACAAGAACTGAAAAACTGTTAAACTGATTGCATGATTAAACTGCTAGAGGCTCCAACTTCCGTGTTAAACGTTGAACTGTGAATACATGTGGATTATATCTGATGAATATATATATATATACTGTATGGCACTTTGTGCTACTTTCGGGCACTTTGTGCTACTTCCGGGCACTGTGTGCTACTTCCGGGCACTGTGTGCTACTTCCGGGAACTGTGTGCTACTTCCGTTTAATATATGCATACTTGATATACATTATAACATGATAGATTCCTTGGGCACGTTGTGCTACTTCCGATACACATATGCATACTTGTTATACATGATGAACTGTTTGGAGACGCCGTGCTACTTCCGAAAAACAATACGAACATGGAAAATTTGTGAATAACATTTTTAACAAAACCCATGAACTCACCAACTTTATGTTGACCCTTTTAGTATGTATTATCAGGTTTACAGACGCAGTAGGACTACCCACAGGAAACAAGACAGTAGGATTCTTTTGGAAAGCATAGCTCGAGTCGCATATTTTCAAACAAGAGATTTAATTGCATTACGATATTTTGTATCAACGACAATGTATTAGAAATCTCTAGACTATTTTTGCGAACTCCAATGTTTTTGGGTAACAGTTGTAAACATTTGATTATGGCAATGTAACTATTTTTCAAACGTCTCATGTAGAGGTCGTTTGTTGTAATCTTTGTGTGATGATATTTAATTTGGTCGTAGCCCCCGTGACACCTGCTACTTCCGCTGCCACGTGTTTGGGGGTGCGACAGAAAGTGAAGAGGAACGATGGTGAATTACTAATAAGGACGATGACGACGTCGTATTATTATGAGGATGAAGAAGACTTGATGAAGCTAAATAGTAAGCAGCGGCCGCCATTGTTAATCGGAGTTTGGGAAGGAATGCGAATTATTTGATTTATCGCTTACCCCTAGATCAATACTCAACGGCTTAACTACTGCCCAGAAAATATGACTTTTTAAAAAAGGTTTTTTCTATTAAAAGTTAGAAAATTTGACCTTTTATAAGAAAATTTCAAAGTTTTGTTGATGCTGTAGTTTGTGTTAAACGATTTGCAATTATGTTCATTTCTTACAGGTTTGGAAGCGAATTCAAATCAATTATCTTCAATTGGTTTTGGATGGATCGATACCATCGCCCATAAAACTGAGCAGGTGAGTTATCATTTTCAATTGTTTTTTCACTTTCATTTTGTTTCTCACATCTCCATCTCCTTTTTCATACCAATTTCAGTTTTCATCTTCAAATTCGTTTTTCTTCTATGATATTTATAAATAAATCTTATTCGTTGTAATCGTTCAGTCATGTTGTTGTGATATTCCTAAATTTCACATTGATGAGTCAATTGGAGTTAAATTACAGTATAAAGTATGGGGAATTAAAATGGGTCGACATTTATATGTATTTAAGTTAATTCGGTTACTGATATGTATTGTTGTTAAATAGGGACCCATTATTAGTTTTTGGTGAAGGAGAATATGGTGTTACTGATATATTATATGCTGATGCAAGAAGCAAGAAT
The DNA here is from genome assembly GCA_949592205.1 of Helichrysum umbraculigerum. Classification (NCBI taxonomy): domain Eukaryota; kingdom Viridiplantae; phylum Streptophyta; class Magnoliopsida; order Asterales; family Asteraceae; genus Helichrysum; species Helichrysum umbraculigerum. The sequence goes on from CATIUR010000001.1 coordinate 390,815,229, forward strand.
TTTGAGGTTTTTAATGTTTTGATTGACTTTTCTTTGTGGTCGAAGGGTGAGGAAATTGGGTCTGTATTTAAATTGGAGATGTTGAATAGGGCTGTTCATGCTACTGCTAGAGGTGGAAGCCTTATAATCTTGAAGCAATTTCTTGAAGATCGAGGAAGTCAAATTAGTCAATCAAGTTGGTACCTTTACTACCATCTTCAATATTTTGTGTTAAAAATTAATGATTTTTAAATGTTTTATAGTCTCAATTCACTAGTACATAAATGGATATTTATGGCGGTGAAAAAGGCTATCTGAAGCGGTGATTTAACCGCCCCTGATGCCGGCGCCACGAAAGCCTAAACATCTTTTAAAGCGGTCAAACGACCGTTTCAAAAGCATGAATTTGAAACGGTTACTTTGTTTTAATAGAACGGTTGTTGAACAATAAATGAGGTGTTTGTTGGGCTAATGAACCGCTTCAAAAGTCAAACGAAAATTCAAAAGTAATTCACTTTTACCCCCAAGCATATATTCATTTTCAGTTTTCCGCTAATCACCCAAATATTCAATTCACTTTTACCCCAAAAAGCATATATTCGTTTTCAGTTTCCCGCTAATCACCCAAATATTCATTAGTTTTACTTCAACTTATACTTCAAATTCAAATTAATTTCCTTTCATGAAAAAAAAATAGATTCTTTTTCAACCTATATAAATATACATACACAATAACTTAAATAAAAAATATCAACATGTTTTAATCGAACAAAAAATTACATATCTTAAATAAAAATACCAAAGTACAATAACTCAAAAATACATAGATTTGAACATAGCAGTACTATATTACAAGTCTACAACCATATATTTATAAAGTAAAATTTCTTCAATTGCACTAGCGAAACATTGCAACTCATCACCCTTTCAGTAACCATTAGTCCATTCACTCATTTGTTTGTTGAGGATACTGCAATAGAAATAAACACACTATAAATTATATATTATGTTTATGTTTATTGTATGTGCATATACATAGAAGAAATATATGCTCACCACAACAACCGATGAAGTACAACTAGATGTGAGCCATCATCACGGATGAGATCTGAACACAAATACAGATATGTAATAACACAGATATGATGAAACAAAACACAGATCTAAAAATAATATTAATTCATAGTTTCTTTTAATCTTACATTAAATTACTGGTTTGCTGCCACCGTGACTCACTGTTATTCATCACCGGAAACACTTCAATTTATTTTCTATAGTGGAAAATAACTAAAATAAATCTAGCTTGCTTCTGTAAGTTAGTGGGTGAGTGCTGGAGATAATATGTGTTTGGTGGAGAAGATACGTGTGTATGTATATTTATAAGTAAAATGAGAAAAGAAGAGCGGTTATTTGTTATTTTATAGCGCGGTTCTGAAACAACGTGCTATATAATTATTTTTGGAGCGGTTATAATTGTTATTGGAGCGGTTATAATTGTTTTTGGAATGCTATAAAATACTTTTATATAATTGTTTTTGGAGCGGTTATAATTGTTTTTGGAGCGCTATAAAATACTTTTTATATAATTATTTTTGGAGCGGTCCTTCTTATTTTATAGTGCGGTTCATGTGAACCGCGCTATTTTTGGAGCAGTTATAATTATTTTTGGAGCGCTATAAAATACTTTTATATAGGAGCGCTATAAAATACTTTTATATAATTGTTTTTGGAGCGGTTATAATTGTTTTTGGAGCGCTATAAAATACTTTTTATATAATTGTTTTTGGAGCGGTCATTCTTATTTTATAGTGCGGTTCATGTGAACCGCGCTATTTTTAGAGCGGTTATAATTGTTTTTTGAGCGCTATAAAATACTTTTTATATAATTGTTTTTGGAGCGGTTATATTTGTTTTTGGAGCGCTATAAAATACGGAGTACTTTTTATGGGGCGGTCATTTGCTATTTTATAGCACGGCTCACAAAGAACGTGCTATATAATTCTTTTAAGGAGCGGTTCTTTGTTATTTTATAGCGCGGTTCA